>CM062257.1:39517932-41917932 GCA_031216405.1 Syzygium malaccense | reverse complement strand
GGATTCATGAGTCATGTCGGGGTTCTGAAAATATTGGTTGAAATAACCATGAGACTACATCTCAGTAAGTACACCCCTAAACCCCACCTAGGCTATCACGTACCTCCAGACAATTATACAAACAACACAATCACATACGCATAATCACTAGCAGGCACAATTTTCGTCACAGACATTCATTTCATTCTTATCATTTCTTTTCCACATTCCTCGCTAGTGACTCGCGTTGAAGTACATGCCTCAGGTACACTGCGATCACTTTTCACAACACTTCAGGGCCCGCTTTAACGTACACGTCTCAGGCCATGTTTCTTGCCCGCGTTGAAGTACACGCCTCAAGCTCAACACCTACCACCTACTGCGCAACCCGCGTTAAAGTACACGCCTCAGGCTGGCAGTCCTCCAGTAATACCGAGCATCGTCTCGCGTTAAAGTACACGCCTCAGGACGGTACAAATTCCACGAACACGTGTCATACCACAGTTCTTTCTCATTCATGCACATGCTCCACAAGCATTTACCACATTCAACTGGCCAATCACGCGTGACCCATGCACGCATCAATTCACATGCAATACATGCCCATCACGCATTTGACATGGCCAATTTCAATAATAAAATCAGTTTGGCCCAAGCGTGCACCCGACAAGCATATTTCAATCATGTAACCACACCATCACGCTCTCAATTTTATCACCACAATTCAATCATAGTTAAAATACACATAGAACATATAAATTGCCATTTTTCTCCAATCAATTGACATCAAATCGATTCCGGTCCTTCACGACACTTTTTCACCATTAATTGCCGGTTCTAAAAATCCAATTTGCGTCCCGATCGGCCCATCACAGCCCCATGAACAGTCATCCATAGCCCACTGTTGTCCTTAAATATCCCAATAAAAATTTCCTGAATTCAATCTTAGGCCCGCCAATTGATTATACCCCTAACTCGTACAAACCCGTGCCCGAATAAATCCAATTTCAACCCAAAATTACCGTCAATACCCAATATCCTAAGGCGGGTTTAGGGCGCGACTTACTCGACTCTAAACTCACGCGGCTAGAGCGATAGCGGCGGCAATCGATGACGATCTTGCGGTGGCTTGAGGCGGCGGCGACGTACGGCTCACGGCGGCCAGCGGCGGTGAACGGTGGACGGAGGCGACTTGGGCGTGGCCGGCAAGGCTCACGGCCGAGAGAGAGAAAAACCGAGAGGGAGAGGGGGAAACGGCAGCTAGGCGGCGTGAGGCTTGACGGTCAGCACGGCGGCACTCCGGACGGCGGTGGCGCGGCAAGGCGGCGAGGGGCACGGCGGGAGGAAGAGGCGGTTGAAGGGGGAGGAGCCCACGGTTTGGGGGGGCGATTTTCGGTGGTGAGAGAGAGAAGAGAGGAGAGAGAAATGGGTCTTGTGGACTTAAATAGTGTACATTTGACCCAAAATGGTAAATGACCAAAACACCCCTCTCTCTACTTTTTGATCCGACGGTCCAGATTCGATCTAATCTTGAAACTGACGGCCCAGGTCGAATCTTATCAAAAATATCCAAGGGTATACTTGTAATTTCTCAAAAAGTCTAAGGGCAAAATTGTCTTTTTCAAATTTTAGGGCAAAATTATCAAAATGCCATTACCCTTTAAAACTAACCCTTTAATAAATTCCAAGGGTAAAATGGTCAGTTTCTCCGTTTCTCGTCGAAATCGAGTTTTTCTGAAGGAATCGGGGCAGTCCAAAATTGCACGTTACAACTGCAACGTCGTCCTAACGTCTCGTCGTGACTTCCAAATTTTCCGATGTCCGATTTGGGCCAAATTAAATAATTAAATTTTATTAAACGCAACTCGAGCGTTTCTCAGACTAACCGGCGGCTCGTTGGGGAAATTTGCATATTCGACTCATGACTGATACTAAATCGAGTCACGTTCAATTTATTCAAACCGTAATGACTTCGGTTGTCAATAAAATCGTGATGATCAATTACTAGATCCGTGGGGCACGATCGTTCGATATAAGTTCAAGATCGTTCGTCAATTCATTTCGTGGTCCAGCGGTATCATCCACGATCCACTACTGTGATAGTGGCGAATCGATCCTTGACTATCCTTGAATCGGCCAATCGTGGCTCAAAATATCACCTCGACGATTTTATGATCGAAAGTCAATTTACGATCGAATTTTCATTTAGTCGTACGAATTTAATTCCCCGATTAGCCTTTCCCTAATGGTTAGTATCTCAAGAATGATCAGTTCCGGGTGAGAACTATCTGCGAGTATATTCATAAAACTCAGTATTTTATAAACCCCAAATGGACTATTTTTCAGGATGTCACATGAACATTTTTCTGTGTGTATATGACATGTAATAAATCGAAATTTGACTAATCCTAGTACTTAATAGGCATTTAATTCATACATAATATATTATTATCCTGTCATTTATTCTTACTGCACAATATTTGTCATCTTATCAAATGTACCTACGTATTTCGAATATTCTATTTAATTTAACATATTTTTTCAGATGTTATTACAAATTAGATTTGTGCTTTGCCGGGTTGTCACTTGTGCTGCTGTATGATGGAAGAGGAGTGGTGTCTTTTTAATGGGAGGACTTTTAGGAAACTCTCTTTTTCTCCCTCTATATGCAAATTTACATGGTTTAAACATTTTCATAATCAATAATCAAGTAAAAGGTTGGTTCGGACTATGTGCAATTTCGTGTGTATGAACCGATCACAATGCAAACCATATGCTTGATGTACTATTTCCATGTAGAAAAAAGCCAGATATACCCAGTAATTTCTTTTTATGGTCCCTTCAGGAAATCCCTAATTCTAGGGAAAATCTCTAATTCTTGTGCGTATTTTGGCAAGAAATCTCTCATAAATTTACAATAAATAATTAATCTCTAATCGATGTACAAGAAATAATAGAATTATGCATGTTTTGATAACAATTGTTTAAAAGTAAATATCTATGTAAGTATAGATTCCAGTGACAATTATTACGAGTTAAAGAAAAAGTTTAACAATGTAGCAATACTTGTTATAACATCATATGTTATATTTTACGCATATATGACAAATAATCATCAATTAAAAATATATCCATCTTCACAGAAAAAAAAAAGTTGGATAACACCCTTTACGAATAAATGAGTATAATAAAGGTACCCATCATTAGAAATAAGTATTAGGAAATGTGTAATATTTGATAACTCTTATGATGGAAAAGTTGCAGTGGATACCATTATGACAAAATAATTAAAAGCTTGGAAAAGTTAAAAATTAGTTAGAGATTACTAATTTTATACAATTTTAACCTTGAAAAGTTACAAAGCACGTGAGAAGCTTCCTAAGGATAGAACTAAACCGGTAAAAGTGTCAAAGAAGTCCTAAACATATTGTATCGATTTTAATTTAGTCTTAAACCTTTTTTTTGTGTCAATTTAGTTCTAAATATTTTGACATAGTGCCAATTAAGTCCTTCCGATTAATTTTGACCGGATATTGCTAACGTGGATGTCGATCGACCAACATGACATCGCTGGAGCTAACATGGATAATTTTTAATACTATTTTAATATTTTTTCGATTTTTTTAATTTTGTTTCTGATTTTTTTTCTTTTTTTCTTTCTTCCTCCTTTTGCCGATGACCGGCCATCGGCCATGGCTAGACAAGCTGGCCTCGCCCAAACAAGGCCCGACAAGGGTCAACCTTGCTTAGGCCAGAGCTAACGAGGCCGACCCTCACCCGGGCCAGGCAGCCTCTTTGGGCGTCACCTTGGCATGTAGGCCAGCTGACATCCACGTCAATAATATCGTACCAAAATTAGCCGAAATGACTGAATTTGCACTATATCAAAAGGTTTAACACTAAATTGACACAAATGCAATAGATTTATGACTTTTCTGACACTTTTTTTGAACTAAACCTATTGTTGTAATAGAGAAGGATGCTACCCAATGTAGAAGAAATTACTTTATTTGAGTATATTGGAAATCACGTTTCAATATTAAGATGAAAATTACCAAGTCTAAAAGTTACTTACTTCGAATAGGTTTGAACTTACATCTAAGCTAGACCTGTTAAACGAGTAGGTTGGGTCGGGTCGGGCCGGTCGGGTCGGGTTTGGGTCGAGTCATAAATGGTCCGACCCAAACTGACCCATTAACCCGTTTATGACCTATTTATTTATAGTGTAAATATCCAAACCCATACCCGACCCAACCCATACCCAACCCATACCCGACCCGACCCATATTATTAAAACACTTTTATATTTAACCTAATTTAGGAATACTTGTTTCTTATGATTTTTTTTTAAAATTATACTGCTAAAACATTTTATGCAATACAAAGCTAGTGAAAGATTTTTATAATTTTTTTTAAAATTGAGACTCTATTTGTTTTGCGAAAAATGCAACATTTCTAGAAAATATTTTCCATAAAGTCCTTATCCAAGAAAATAAAAAATTTTTGATATTTGGTTGAAACATGAAAATAAACTAGAAAATATTTTTCGATATTTGGTATATAAAATCTAATTTGATTTTACTTTGTGCATTCATTTTAATAATATTAATATTTTTTTATTTTTTAAATCGAATTTTTAATTAATTTTCTTTTTTCTTTTTCTTTTTCCTTTATTTTTGGCCAATCGCCGGCTACCGTGGCCGGCGGCCGACCACAGGCGAGGACGAGCTTGCCAGAGGTCGGCGAAGCTCGTTCTCGCCGATCTGGCGAGGCCGAGCTCGCTGGAGGCCAGCGAAACTCGTTCTCGCCGGCCTTAGGCGAGGCTCCAGCTCGCTCGATTCCGGCAAGGTCATCTCACCCCAGTGGCCGGTCGCCGTGGCCGACCACCGACCGAAATAAAAAAAAATAAAAAGAAAGAAAAGAAAAGAAAAAAGAAAAAGAGAAAAAAATAAAAATAATTAAATTTCGATTTTTTAAAAACATTTTTATAAAGAGGGAGAAAGTGTGTGGATGGGTCTAGTTAGTGGGTTGGAAATGGGTTCCAAACTCAACCCATTTAGACCCATTTATCTTTAAGCTTTAAAGTTTAAAACCCATTTAAGGTTGACTCTTTAAAATTAAAGTGACCCATATATGACCCATTTATTGTTAAATGGGTCATATTTGGGTTTAAGACCCATTTTGACACCTCTAATCTAAGCATGGAAAACTACCATAAACATGGCGGGGTTTCTTAATGATAATGGCAAAATCACGAGTTAAAAAGAAAAGAAATAAATTTCAAGAATATTATTGATGTTAATTTTTCCCAAGCCTCCCATCTTCTTAATACTTAAAAGTGGCTTTGATTTGATGGATTGCGCAGCAAGGTAAACCCCTACCTGCCCCTCCTTCCATCGCGGCTAAATCTGCTTGGCCAGTTAGACCCAGTTATATGCTCAATTGTTTAATTGAAAATCAACACTGATCATACAAACTTAGTACCTAAACTCTATATTACTGATGATTCGTGAATAAATAGGTAATTTGAAATATCCAGTTGCTTATATACTAAGTTTTCGTCATGAAAACATTTTTAAAGACTACGTTGGGTCAAGCATTGACCTCCATAGAGGGAGATTATGTTGGGTTAATAGCTTTTAAAGAGCCACCATGCATGCATCTGGAGAAAATAAAGAGGGGCCAACATGTGAAAGCAGATTACTTGTAAGGCAAGCCACACCAACTGAACAAACAAGTTGCATGATTGCACTAGGAGCTAAACTAGGTAATTTAAGCTCAGTTTGTTTCGCAGAAAATATGACAATTCTGAAAAATGATCTTCAGAGAGTCATTTTCTGGGAAAATGACTCATAGTGCAATCAACCAATAATTTGATAGTCAACCCGCCAGGTTATGGATATCGAGTTAGTTGATGTATATAACTTTCCCTTTTTGCAAAAAAAAAAAAACAATGCATATCCTCACTCTGCGACTTGTGCAATCATCAAAATAGATTAGTCGATTTAATTTGCTTAACTGGTTGAACCGCTTGAGTCACATACGCTGAATAATTTGATCTCGTGTTTGATACGGTGATAAAGATATTGTGGCGGTACATATAAAGTAAGGTAACAAGGGAAGCTAATTGATATTATGCCAACTGAGTAAAGGAAAGAGTGCCGCAACAGATTTTTTAGTTATATTTAGTTTTTGTTATCTTCAATATCGTTTATTAATCCTAACCTAATCACTCATTAACAAGTGGATCTCTTGAATGCCATAGCACAACTTTACATCCTATAATGTAATAAAGAGTTCAATTGTTCAAGGAATTTATGACTCCTAAAAGTAAGGAGACTTTTTATTTTGTTTCGATTATTGGAAATAAATTATAAGAACACTGTATCTTCTTTTTTAAAGCTACAATGATTGAGTACCGGCGTTTCTCATGTACAATATCCTGCTGGAATTTTCCTAGAGAAAAATTTACGAATTATCCACTTATAGTTAAGTTTTCCAAAGAAAGAGAGCTTACGATACTGTAATAATAAAGTTATATTTAACTTAATTATTGATTCTAAAGTTTGTGTCCGCGCGGGAGCGACTAGTTTCATATAATTGAAGTGGTTGCAGCTGAAAACTATATTCAAGGATATAAATTTTGATCCATCTTCTTTTGCCACAAACTTTGTAAGATCAGGAAAGGAAATATCAACGAAAGTGGATCTGCTTAAGTTTCCTTTAAAGCTTCAATGAATAAGAATTGCAGGTCAAAGTAGGTCGTTAGAGAACGAATTAGGCCGAACACAGATTAGAATTTGCTATGAAGTTCGTGGGGAACGACATCATCACATGTAAAGAACCTTGTAAAAGATAATTTCCTAGTAGGAGAAGCTAGGGATGACGCATGTCTTAGAGAGTAATTGAGAGAGAAAAATCAAGAAATTTTGCACGTAGTTGTTCTCCTGTAAATGTTGTTACAAGATAAAGATACAAAGCAACACGCGACATATCATCGGTATTGACTCCCATGAACAAAAGCTACAAGAAAACACACCAAAACCACACGAGCAACATGCGTGCTCAAATATCAATGAGAATTTTTCAGTCTTGCTCCACAACGCTGATCAACTTGGCATCCCGCAGCCCGGCATTCCTTCGTATTCTGTTGACGACCGTCGTCACATCGATCGAGGCAGCAGTCACCTCCAGCACACGGCCACCCTCCCCGACAAACTGCACTGATCTTAACCCTGTTTTGATGACATATACATATCCAAGGGTGTGAATTCTCTGTCCATGATAATGAGAGTAGGGTTTTCTTTAAAAAAACTATATGCTCGAAGAGAAGGAGGATATTGATGGTTAATGCACCAAATCATTCCGATGAAATCTGTGGACACGGAGAATTGGGAGATGAGGGTGATTGGGAGTATTGATTAGCAAACTATATATAGACATGATAGATGGATTATGTTCTAGGAATTGTTACCATTTGCTGCGGTTGCTGCGATCGTACGTGCGGTGGTCCTGCGTCCCTGGTCGTTCGTCATGAGATCAATCTGTACTCTCACCTGGATATGATGGACAAACAAGAAACAGAGATTAGCGCACAAAAGAAAAGGAAAAGTTCGGAAAGAAGACAGACGAGGAGACAACTATGGATGTAGGAAAGTTAACCAAACAAAACAAGGAAATTAAACCAAACACAAGAAAATAAGATGAGTGATAGGAGTAGATACAGACCGCCATATTGCCACTGAGACAAATCTGTTCTCTTTGGTCAAGCTGAGCCCCCACACCCCCACCCCCCCTCTCTCTCTCTCTCGGTAGACACAAAGTGCTTAGTTTGATGGATGATGAAGAAGATGAAGCACGATTGGGGGTTTTATCGCGATATTCTTTGAACATGACCAAGTCGTCACCAACCTTACGCAATTTACCCATGAAAGATAGGCCTCTTGTTAGAAGCTTCGATGTTGTTGTCAGGAAATTGAGTCCCTAGCTACATCGTGTTACATTTTTAAGATGTTCTTATCTCTCTTCTTTGAAACCCTAATTAAAGTATTCTTGAAAATATGATCCATCTTCATGGAACTTTCTATATTGGACTTGAGAGATCAAGTGGATCTCATATTCTTCTCTGCAAGTGCACTCAATCAACAAGTAAAATGCCGTGCCATATAGCATGTCGATTGTCACCTCATGTCATTTTCCGTGTCACATTTTTTTTCCTAATTCACCATATCAGGTTACTTTTGAATTGCCAATGCATGCAATTTTTCGTTTGTCTTACTTTTCATTTTGAATTTGTCATGTTGTATTGCATTCAAATTTTCCGTATCAGATCCACTAAATCATGTAACACTTGAATTGCCAAAGTCATGTAATTTTTAGCATGTTATATTTTTTATTTTAAATTTTGCCGTGTCATGTTGTATCCGAATTGTCATGTCATATCGTATCATGTTTCATGCCAAGTTTTTTATTCCAAAATTGACATGTCATGTCTCACCCAATTTCCATTTTCATGCTTCATTGAAATCTCAATCTTGTCATGTCATGAACATCTTCATGTTTGACCTGACATTTCAATTTGCAAATCATTCAAATTGAGACTTAATTTTTTACCCCATTTCACTATTACATTGTTGTTGTTGTTGACATTATTATTAGTAAAGGTTTTGGTCAATAGGGCACATGAAATCCAATCGAAACTGCCTCGTATATACTCGGTTGACCAGCACGGCTCTCCCAGACCCCCACGACATGCGTTATTTGGAGTAGGTAGTCGTGCATAATATATAGTCACACTCTTTTTTCTATTTGGTCAGTTCACATGATGTTTTCTACACTAAGATTGCTAATGTTTTCTATATTAGGATTTTTGCCTTGGTACTTAAGCAATTTCGTTTATCTATTCGAGTAGTTATTGCATTGCGGTTTTTCAAGAAACGAAATTTCAATGAGAGATTTCAAAGGAAATTGGACTCAAAGGACGACGAAATTTCGAGTTTACTAGGCTTCAAATTCATTGGATCGCAAAAGTATCCTTAGACAAAAGAGAGTGATGCTCCCTGTACAAAGAGTTTACTCGGGCTCATGTACAAAAGTCCATGTAGCGCTCTATCATTGGTCGTCAATGATAATAGTCATGCCTAGTTAACATAGAGATAAGCATTGATTATGAGCCACCTAGAGTTTAGTATGATAAAGGAAAATTCACGTAGTGATTCTCATGGAAATGTTTGTTCAAGCCAAGGGAACATTCCAAATAAAAACATAAAGTGCCCTTATTTTTCTCTAAAGAGGTCTCATAGTAAACTTTGTTTCAAATAAGGGTTCCAAGTGGTCATGTCTTGAAATAAGGGTCTCACCTTGCCGGCGGCCAAATCTTAGCTAAGTGAACGCGTTAAAGAAGGGGTCTTAGTCCTCTTTTAAAAGTCTGAAATTAGGTCAATTTCACTTAACACGAATACTAAACTACTGCATATTACTCCTTACCTTACCAAAAAAAAAACTACTGCATATGGAATATAAGCATATATAATATGCGGTTGGGTCAATATTTGATCAATTTTGTACACATGCAATTTTGTTATGAATATTGCCATCAAACTCATCTTTTTTCAATGAAATGCTCTAGATAATACCATTGGCCAATGGATTTCTTGCTGGAGCACGCGAAGCTCTTACGTACGAAGACTTCTTACAAGTCAACTTTAAATTAATCAGCTAACTAACGGAAGTCCACCGATTCGTTGCGCTCTCAATCGGACCAAATCAAAAGGCCACATGACCATGATGTACAGAGAACGTCAAATTGAAGATTTCGCACATTCAGCCAAACGAATTTTGACTTAGGGAATCAGCTTAACAGTTGTGACAGGTCAATGTTCTTTGGTTGCTTGGATTTGTCTTTAACAATGAACAATAAGGGCACCGGATATTTACTTGGTTCGGTATGAATATTGGTACCCACTCCGCAGGGAGATTCAGCCATAAATAAATTCATTATGAGTCTAGAGAATTTTAGAGTTGCAATGCTCAATCACTTAAATGTTTTCCTATCTTAGATTACACCCCAAGTGAACCCAGAAGTGTTAGGGTTTTCTCAAAAAACCCATTAAGAGAAAACCCTAACACTCCTACTAATTGCTTTAAAGCGCAATTACCAAGCAGAATAACCCACACACGACCATGGACAACTTGCATGCTTTTTATTCCGGTTCACTTCACTTGCTTGGAATTTGAAACCAAGAAGGATTAAGCAACTAAAACAAATCCAAGCCAAATCATAGACTTGCCGACTCAAGTCTAAGTTAATCTTTTTATAAAAGATTAAACTATATGCAATGCATGAGATGCAATATTAATCTAAGTTATGTCTATGTGAAATTTAAACTAATGGCACATGACATGAATTTAAATGCGGTCTATATATGACTTAATTCTATGATGGGCAAAGTAATCACGAACTATTCTAACATGATATACAAATTACCATGTCTAAAAGTTACTTCGAACAGGTCTTAGATCTAAGCATATATATGTGTGTGTGTGTGTGAAATGGTCTTCTTTAATATGTTGGATTGTGCAGCAAGGCAAGCCCTACTCAGTTCTTGCCAACCCCTCCTTCCACGGCTACTAAACCTGTTTATCTAGTTAGACCCAGTTATATGTTCAATTTTTTAATTGAAAATAATATAATAATCTAACACAATTCGTGAACAAATAGGTAATCTCAAATATCCAGCTGCTCATTTACCTAAGTTTTCGTTATGAAAACGTTTTCAAGAGACCATGTTGGGTCAAGGGTTGACCTCTGTAGAAAGAGATTACGTTGTGTTCACAGCTTTTGAAGTTCCACTATGCCATGCATGTGGAGAAAACTTGTCCATGGAGATTTGACAATAAGGAATTCCCTAGATTCAGACTTGTCCATGGAGAAACAAGTTCATTGATTATAAAGTATGCTTAAAAGAATGACCTAATCCTGCTTGATATACAGGAGACCCAAAATTATTTACTCCTAGTGCAATCAACCAGTAGTTAATAGTCAACTAGCTGATCATCCAAATTAATCAGCTGGCTTAATCTACTTGACCGATTGAGCTGTTTGAATGGTAACTCCGGGTACTTCGGTTTCATGTCTAAAATGGTGTTGGGGATATTGTTGCAATCGACCATCACTTCTAGCTACGAAATTTTAGCAAGTCCCTCATCTATTGCTAAAGTAAGATAACTAGGGAGGCTAATTCAGATCATGCCAACTAAGTAAAGGGAAGAGTCCCTCATCTATTTTTGCACAACTTTACATCCTCTAATGCCACGAGAAGTTCAATTGTTTAAGGAATTTATGACTCCTAACAGTAAGTATATTTTATTTTTATTGTTTTGTATCGGTTATTTGAAAGAAATTATAAGAAAACTATGTTTTCGTTTTAAAGCTACGATGTCTGCGTACCGTCATTTCTTAAGTAATTTTCTCATGTACAAAGCTGGATTTTTCCTGATAAAAAAATCAAGAAGTGTCCATCTATAATTATCTTTTGCATGGAAAAGAGAGATTAGGATACTATATTTTAATATTTTACTTATATTCTTAATTCTAATGTTGGACCTAAGCATGTCTTTAAAATGTTTCATCTCAGTTCTCATCCAGATCTCAGGATCACCGGGAAGTAAAACCTAGATGCTAAACTCTCTCCCTAGGGAAGACAAAGATACAGTGGGAAATTGGGGATGCGAGGTGTGCGGATACCGGCATGATAAAATAAGGAACGCATCTGTGGAGCCTGCCCCACATGATGGGGACAGACTGCGGAAGCCTTCATGGGGGTGACTCCCTTCTTTTGGTGAGTTCATGCTTGAGCATGGGATGGGTACACGACTAGTGTATAATTAAAGTGATTTCAATTGAAAACTATATTCGGTGATTTTAGTCTTGATCCATCTTCTTTTGTCAAGACCTTTAAAAGATCAGGAAAGGAAATATTAACGAATATGATTCTGCTTGAAATTTCCTTTAAATTTCAAAGAATATGATTGCAAGGTCAAAGAAGTTCGTTAGAAAACGAATTGTGAACAATATAAAGTATATTTTGTTATGGAAATTGGTGGGAAATGACATCGTGGCATGTAAAGAACCTTCTAAGATATAATCTCCAACCTTAAAAAAGATAAATTTGTTAGGAAATTCATGGGAAATGTCGTCGTCACGGAAAAAAAAATGCTAATTGCTCAGAGAGAGAGAGAGAGAGAGAGAGAGAGAGAGAGAGAGAGAGAGAGAGAGAGAGAGAGAGAGAGTAATAAAGAAATTTTTCACATAGTAATTCTCCTCTAAATATTGGTATAAGATATTGATAGAAAGCAACACATGATGTAACAACAAGAGTTCGAGTGAATATCAACAGAGATTCGGTAACGGCCATGAACAAAGGCTAGAAGAAAATACATGCAGACCACACAGAGCAACAGGTGCCCTCAAATGTCATTGAGAGTTCTCAGTTTTGACCCACAACGCTGATCAATTAGGCATTGTTAACAATTAAATCAAATTCAATTTGGAAGAAGTTGCCAACTATGCGGAGACGTTATCGATTCAACTAACAAGTTGTCGATTTTAATGGTAGCCGATCGGCTGCCTAGTTGTCAATTTACAAGTTTGATATCGATGTCTATTTGGCTTCCAAGACTGGTGTATGAATTGAGAAGAGTCTTTATTGTATTGTTGGTTTCAAGAGTTTGTTCCTATTTCTATGTCGGTTGTTCGTAATTCTACGTCTAGCTTAATGATTTGCAAATTCTCAGGAATCTATCTCCTTAGAATGTTAGATATATCTACGAGTCATTTAAGCGTCACGGAACAAGCCTGTTTAAAGGCAAGTCTTGTGATCGTTTTTGATAAGGTGAAATGAAGAAGAAATAGAAAAATCCTATTCATCTTTAAACATCCTGAATTTTTACAACTCTTTCCGAAGGTCGACAACTTCCTTGCTGAATCGTCAATTCACCTTCAAATTTTCCTATGAGGCATCCGACAGCCCAGATCCTCTCGGTGATCAGCCTTTTAGATGTTGGTTCAAGACAATGATAGAAAGCAGTTTTCACATAGTTATTAGTCTGCTGTAGATATTGGTACAAGACAATGATAGAAAGCAACGCACAACGTACCAACGTTATTGACTCCAAACCCCTAGACAATAATATACGGAAGAAAAAAGAGTGCGAGTAACTATCAACGAAGACTTGGTGACTTGGAGTTGTGACAAGAGGGGGCATCTTAGAAGGAATTACCTTAAGCTGAAAAACGGGAAAGGTAAGGGAATTAGAGTTGAGTCTACGGATGATATTGCGGCTATAGCATACAGTAATTCGGATAGTATTAATTTTGTCTTATCTGTCACTGATTATTCGTCATTTGGCGGATGAATAATGGATTCCGGTTGTTCTTTTTCATGCAACACCAAACAGAAACCAATTTACTACTTATCAGTGCACAAAAAGTAGTAAAGTGCAGTTGGGGAACAAGACTGAATGTGATGTTATAGGTGGTGGTGATGTTAGAATTAGAATGCATGATGGTATTATGAGGGCATTGATTGAAATGAGGCATGTTCCAGAGTTGAAGAAAAATCTGATTTCCTCGAGTTCCCTAGATTTAGCTGGGTGTCGGTATTCTTCAGAATGTGGAGTTCTGAAGTTGTTCGAGGTGCCTTGATGATAATAAAAAGAATCAAACATAATGGCATGTATGAACTTCAAGGTGAAACGGTGACTTAATTAGTTGCGAAAACGTCAAATGCAGCGGTTCGAGAATTTGAATTGTGGCATATGCATTTGGAGTACATTAGTGAGAGAAGCCTGAAGATTCTAAGTGAAAGAAATTTGCTATGTGGTTATATGGCTAAAGAACTGAATGTATGCAGGTGTTGTGATTTAAATCAACGGCGGAAAGTGCAATTCAGTGAGACTATCAGAGAAACCACAGATATTACAAAATTAATTCATTTGGATATTCGCATGTTGTCGCGGTTTCCTTCGAAGAAGAATGCTAAATTTATGCTAACTTGTTGATGACTAGTCGAGGAAGACTTGGATGTTTGTGCTAAGTCACAAGTTTGATACTGTTGTCAGGATCAAGCAATTAAGAGCTTTGATAAAAAAGGAGACTGGTAAAATGATCAAGCATGTGCGAACTGACAGTTATATGGAGTTTTGCTCGAAACTATTAAACGAATTCTACGTGAAGGAAGGCATAGTGAGACATCGCAGTAGTGTCAATGAACCACAACATATTGCACAATTGATAAGCAAAACATTACTAGAGACAGCCCATAAAATGCTCTCTAGTACTGGTATGACTAGAAGATTCCTAACAAATGCTCTTAGTACTGCGAGCTACCTGAAAAATAGATATCCATCGACTGCGATTGGATGTCGGACTCCCGAAGAAGTGTAGTCAGGTAACGTTACTAATTATTCTGTTTTTAGAATATTCGGTTACCTATGTTATGTTCAAGTTAGTGATGGTAAGCTTGATCGAAAGGCAAGAAAGTACATGTTCCCAGGTTATGCACAAGGTGAGTGGGGCTATACGTTGTGGTGCTTGGAATTAAATTCACTTGTTATCAGCAGATAAGTTACATTTGACGATTCTCTAGTACTTCTGGCTAAAAGTGATTATAGCAGTGTTTATATGGATCTGAACGGTGTTCAGCTTGAGGTGGAGTTGCAACCAGAAACTCCTGAGGTAGTGAGCACTAGCGAAATAATTGACACAAATGGTACTTGTAGCGAGGTGGAGCCTATAAAACCGACGGTTGTTGTAACTGCTGAAATTGACAAGGTGTGTACTCGATCTCCTCATAGATATGGATGCAATGATGGTTGTGTCGGAAAATCTTTGTGGAGCAGTTAAATATGCATGTGGAGTTGGTATTCTGATGAGATCCATGGTTATGGTGAAGTCCAAGCGAGGCTTGGACTTGGAAGATATCTGTGGCGGTTGAACCCATTGGAACTGGGGGAGAGTAGTAACGAAATTCGGATTCTATCAAAGCGATTGTAACTTGGTTCAAACGTCGAGTCATGGTGAAGATTGTTAAAATATGTCTCAAGTTTAAACCCATTGAGCGAACCGACTCGAATTGAATTACTCGGTACGTGAAAGTTCGAAAACGAATAATACAGATTGCGGATATTGTTTCTGTATTGGAACAGCCAAAGATGGAAAGTCCAAATTTGATCTCTGTTGGGAATATTACGGAAATAAATTTCCGTAGTGGAGGCGGCTTCTTATTTCCGTGAAAGTCACAATTGTTTGTGGACTTTGACCGTGAAGAGTGCAAATTGATCAGGAAAGGTTACCGTGCATTTTATTGCTAAATGGGAAGAAAATAATATATAAGATAAGAAAAGGAAAGTCAATTCTGGACTTTGTTTCCTAATCCCATTCGGCGTGAACTTCTTTGATTGAGCATCAGTGGACTTCCTTAGGCGGTGAATATAGGCATATTTTCTCATGGACTATTCTGTGTACTACGAAGTAGTCTTGAAGCACCGTTTACAGTAAGTGCCGTGGGAGTGCAAGTGACATCCATAGGTGCTGGGTATTTGGCAGTGGACTCATGATTTTGGTCGTGGAATTACACCAAGAGTTCAAGTGTTTGTAGCAATTAAATCTTATAGTAAGATTTGTATATAATTCCTTCGTGAGATTGAGAGATTATTTCGTGAGGAATTGTGAGGCTAAACACTGCGTGAGTTATTGGGTGTAATTAGAGCTTGGAAAATATTGAGAGTTTTTAAATGACTTGAGTGTGGTTGTAATTTCCGTTATATCGTTTGATCTATAATGGAATTCCGTGCTACTCTTTCTGTTAACGTAGATCACTACGTCCGAATCACGTAAATCTGATTTCCGATTTATTTTCTTATTCTATCAAATTTATTGTTCGATCGCTTGGCTTCCACAATAAGAAAACTAGGCTTTTTCTTTAAAATACTAGAGGTGGAGGATATCAATGGTTAACGCACGAAATCATTCCAGTGGAATTTGCGTATCATGGAGGATCGGGAGATGAGGGTGATTAGAAGTATTAATCAACAAACTATACGTAGCCTTTGTAGATGTGTATGAAACGTGGTCTAGGAATCGTTACCGGTTGCTTCACTTACAGAAATGTACCGTCCTCTGGATATGATGGAAAAAGCAGCAAGAGATATTAGGAAAGTTTTAAGAAGAAGAAGAAGACGAAGAGGAGACAATCATCGATGCAGATGCATAAACCGAACAAAACGAGGAACAAAAGCAAACACAAGAAAATCAAGATGAGTGATACGAGTTAGTACAGACCGGCATATTGACACAAATTTGTTCTTCTGGTTAACCGGATCCTCTCTCTCTCTGTCTACACACAATGTGCTTAGTTTGAAGGATGATGAAGAAAATGAAGCTGGATTGGGGGCTTTTATAAAGAAATCTTCGAACACAACCAAATCATGACCGACTGTAGGCAATTGACTTATTAAGAAAAGGCTTCTCATAAGAAGTTTCAATTCAGTTGTCAGGAAATTTGCTGGACCACGTTATATCTTTTAAAATGTTCTCATCTCTTCTTGCAAACCCTAATGGGGGTATTCTTGAAAATATGATCCATCTTCATGCGACTTTCTAGATTAGACTAGAGAGGTTAAGTGGATCCGAGACTCTTCTTTGCAAGTGCACTCAATTAACAAGTAATGTCCTGTGCCATATTGCACATGGATCGGCACACCATGTCATTATCCGCATCACGTTTTTTTTGTCACTCACCATATCATATTACATATGAATTTGCATGTCATGTCGCATCCGAGTTTTCATGTCATTCCACTTTCATCTTGTGTTCAAATATTGACTTTATCATGTCATGAATATGGGCGATACGTTCAACGGCAAGTCGCTTTCCAGTCGGAAACTTGAAACCTACTTTGTCATGGTCGGTTGCAGTTTTTTCGGAATGGAGAACCAAATTAGGATCCTTTGGAACCAGCCTAGAGCAAAACTTCCCGTGGGAATTGGTGTCTTTCAACAAGCAGCTACTACAATCTTGGCATAAGTAGAACATTAGCTTCTTTGGAAAACCGGTTAAAGCATTCAAGATTTTCTTAGCCATCCACAGTCGAATTTCCTTTGCTAGAATTTTTATATATTCTTTTGAAAATAAGATTATATCACGGCTGGCTAGCATGCAGGGACAGACTACCCACAACATAGATCGTATCACGTTGGAAGCCTAAATTAGATAGCCATTGCAATTTCTATCTATTTGATATAGAAAGTAAAGATCATCTATTCTTCCAATGCACTTGGACTAAAAGCATTTGGCGTACTATCCTTGCACAATATGGGATCCTGCGCTATATAGGAGGATGGAATGAAGAACTTGAATGGATGATAAGTGCTATCAAAGGCAAGGATCTGGCAGCTACACTTCTCAAGGTATCTATCCTAGCGACCATTCATTGCATCTGGATAGAGTGTAATCATAGACATTTCCAACACAAGTCACATGATGCGCCCATCATCTTGGCTAAAATCCCTAAACTTGTCAGAGGACGAGCTACGCACTACAAAACTTGTAGACCTTCTAGGGCAAATGTAATATTGGCTAATATATGGAGACTCCCACACTCCATTTTTTCGTGATCATAGTCCTCTTTATAATGCTGGGGTATGCTCCTAAGCTTTTGTACGTCAACTTATAAATGGTACTTATATTTCACACCAAAAAAAAAAAAATTAAAACCGGTTAAAAGTTAGTTCTACCTTGAAACTAGCTTACGTAGACAGATTCTTCCTAGAAACTAAACCGGCCTTGGTTGGTTCCCAGAATTTTACTCATGAACCTACCCAAATCATCAAGAAACGGCCTCAAACCAGCCTGTTCAGGCTTGTTCTCGGGGCCGGTGCTCACCCTTAGCCATGAACATGATCATGTTTGACACAAAGTTTCAATTTACATGTCATTTGAATTGAGATTTCATTTTGCATATCATGTCTATATTATTATAATTATCATTATTGGTCTTGGTCTTGGTAAGTCGACCCAAAATCTAGGTCATATGAAAATCGAAACCGCATCAATAGACACACTGTTGGTACATTGGAGTTGTGTTACCAAGGCAGTTCCCATCACTTGCCACCTTCATTTCTCAGTAAGTTTCGCTTACGGTTCTCATACTCCACACGACACGCCGTGTTTGGTATGGGTAGTCATGCACGATATATAGTCATACTCTGTTTTACTTTCACACGATATTTTTCAACATTGATATGACTTATGTAGCACCCTTGCCTCGCAGCTTAAGCAATTTCGCAAATCTGTCTGAGTATTTATTAGCAAATTATACAGCAAAAGTCAATCGTAGTTGGTGGTGCATATCTTGGAAAGGACACCGAAATGTAATAGACATGAGGAGGGTTTATACGTGTTGACGAGCTAATACGTTATAAGTCAACGCGGACCCTTTGAGCTCGTGATCTTCTTCATCATTTACATCAAGGCTACGCATCAGAAGATCTTCGTGTTTTTCCAACTTGATCGTAGAGAAAAGAAAACAGATCAGTCTCAGAGAGGCAATACGACACTCCATAGTTGTTCATGCATGTCTTACACTTCGAGAGCTGGTTCCGTTCTTCTTCTTTTTTGATTTTTCCTTTCCTTTTGTGCGCTAATATATGAAGTTTGCGCGGCTCTGTCCATCATTTTCCAGGAAATAAAAAGGTCGTGATCAATACGTTGGTTGACTCAATATCAAAAGGTCCATACAACAGCCGTAGCTCTTTTGTCGCTCCTTACCTTTTTAGCTCGCACATTGACCTCGACGTAGGAGGAAAAGTCCTCAAACCAACCTGTTCCAGAACTACTAGTCTTTGCTGGTTGTTCGCGGAAGATTTAATGGTAAATCCTTAGCATGAATTCTAGCCAAAAAGGTGGACTAGAAATTCTTATTACCGACGGACTCAATGGGCAAACCCGTTTTCGAAGGTCTTGGTCGTCTTTTAACAATCTAAAATAGGATCTTTGTTCCTTTTGTAAACAAGAGAATCCACCTAATTTGTACTTGGGTCAAAGCAAAACGAAGATCTGCTAACAACTAGAGATAGTAAAGAACGAGCCCATGTTTTATACTTGTCAGCTTTTGAAGAATAGTGAAAAAAAGTTAACAGATATGTATGAAAAGATTTTAGCGGTTTTACACTTAAGCAAACTCAAATTCTGAACATTTCAAGAAATGAAGAACGAAAAATGTTAAAATATGTCTCGAATTTGAGCCCGATAGATGACCCGATCTGAATTGAAGTATGTGTCCGATGTATGAAAGTTCAAAGGCAAATCTTAAAGATTACGGAAATTATTTCTGTATGGAAGAGTTGGTCAAGACAAAATAGAAAAGGAAATTCACCGCATTAAGCTTTCCTAATATGTATTGGAGTTCGGCCACAGAACTTGGAAAGTCAACATGGACTTTCTTTTGGACCATGATTCGGTTAAAAACGTGGGCACATATAAATATATATTCTTTATACGTGGGTCTTTCTTGCACAGAGACAAATAGAAGCGCCGCTTCTGTGAGTGCTCGAAGAGTGCCATCGTTGATGAGTGCATAGCGTGATCTTCATGCCGTCTATGTCCAGAACGAAGATTGATTCTTGAAGCGCCGTGTTCAATCGAGTGCTTGGCAGTGGGTTCGTGTTTTTGTTCATGAAATTATACCAAGAATTCAAATGTTTGTAGCGATTAAATTTTATTGTAAGATTTGTGTATAATTTTTTCGCGAGATTGAGAGATTATTTCGTAAGGAATTATGGGGCTAAACACTGCGTGAGTTATTGAGTGTAATTGGAGCTTGAGAAACACTTAAAGTGTTTGAATGACTCAAGTGTGATTTTTAATCTCCGTTGTATCGCTTGATCTTGTCGCGACCTCCCCGAACCGGCCTCGCCGCCTAAGGGGTTTGGCTAATGGATTATTAAGCTAAACCTAGCTCGAGCTCTCCCAAGCCCATACCAATTCGCGACTTAAGATTTAGTTGTTAACATACAAATCAATTTCATCTAGGAGTCGCCACTAATCAATTTTTAGTGGGTCGATTAGACACCCAAGTAAAGCACGGGAGAAATGCTTCACTTCTACGAACTAGAGATTCAATGGGTACGGGGGCTTGATTACACTAATTGATCAATTAGTGCCCTTTCGGTACCTAATCTTGTTCAATTACCGCCTAACATACTCACACTAACTGGGAGTCTCAAAAATTCATTCCTAACCAAGCTAAGAGAAGCAGCAATCAATACCTGAACCTAATGTGCATAATCAGCCACATGCGAGATTAAATTGAATATGCAATTCAAAGTGTGTGAATCAAGCAACATGCAATAAAAAATGACACTAATCATGCAAAAAGGGCAAGAAAAGCCAATTCCAAAGCCCAAATAACAATTTTTTGATTTTTGATTGTTTTTTTTTTATTTTTTTGATTTTTTAAAATTTTTTAAATTTTTTAATATTTAAATAATAATATAATATTAAAAATAATATAAAAAGGGACCCGGGTCGGATCTCCACATCCGACCCGGATTGGGACTGACCCGAGCACGCCGGCCCGGGTCCACCACTGGACCGGGCTCATTCGTTGAGCCCAATCCGGCCAAATAATGAAAAAAGAAAAAGGGCCCAGTCCGACAATGAATTTTTTTATAAAAATTAAGAGCCCAAAAGCCCAATAATAAATTAAAGCCCAAAGACCTCAAAATGAGCCGGCCCACATAAAACCCTATCCGGGTTCGAACCCTTCGCCCGACCCGGTTTGTGGCCACTGACCCGGATCGCCGAAACCCTATCGTCCGTGACCCGACTCGCCCGACCCCTGACCCGGCATTCCAACCTGCCCAGGACCCCATTTTCATTTCTTTTCTATTTTTTTTAATTTTTCCCTTTTTTCTTTTTCCTTTTTCTTTTGTTTCTTTTCTTTTTTTCTATTTTTTTATTATTCTTTCCTCCCCTACGTGCTTTTTCCATGCACGTGAACTTCTTCATACAGCTCACCACCGAGACTTCTTCTTCTGCCGAGACCACGCCATGACCACTTCTCGGCCTCCGACCGACGGCGCGCGCCTCAAACGCCAACGACCGACATCGGGTTTTCACGCTCACCGCTGACCGCCACACCCACCGAACCGTCGGCTAACTCGGGCCACGAAAAGGACACCGGCGACCAAACACCGATATCGACTTCCATTTTTTATATCTCGACATCTCAACCACATCTAAAACTCTAAATCTATACACACATAAAACACACAAGAGAAGGATGGGAAACTGACCACAGCGGCCTCTAACCGCGGGCATCGCTCCGGCGAGAGGAGTGAGTCTCCGGAAGGTGCTTGTCCACGGCCGACGACGGGGATCGACAAGCATGCCACGAAATCACACAGAAACATAGATAGCTTGAAGGCAACAACAAGACTAGAATAAATCGAGCATATGACAAAGTTCTAGAGTGTCGATTTCGCAAAAACAGATTCGGAGCTTCACTTAGACATTTTATCGAACACCTTGCAGGCGAGTACAGGCGGAGGCTCAAAACTGAGATTGAGGGCGATTTTTGGCTCAAAGATGATATATAAAGCTCTAATCAACCCTATCTGGACACGGGTTCAACTCGGCCTGTACCGAAACACCAAAGAGATGGACAACAAGGTTTGACGTTACAAAGCTTAAGTGGTCTGGTTCGAACATTCAATCAAACAGGTGGGGTGCAGCCGAAAAGTGGATTCGCAGATCTGATTTTGACAAAGTCTATGGTCGATTTTCGACATACAACTTTTAGAAAGAGTTTACGAAGTGTCAAGCAAATGTTAGCCTCCGTCGACGGGGCCGGGCGATCACCGAATGGACTCGGTGTGCCCGGCACCCAAGAGGCAGGGGAAGGGAGGCCGAAATAGAACAAGACCTTATCCTGGGCCTACCTGGTTCGCGAATGACTCTACGGCGGCCGACGGCTTAGCCTCCGACGGCAACTCAGGCGGATCACTGGCGAAGTAGCGACTCCTCTCCGGGCTCTCTTTCTTGGTTCCTTCTCTCTCTACCGCGAGGAGCTCCGACGTCCAAAAATGAGAGAACGGCTAACTCCAGTATTCATGGGCTCTCAATGCACAGCGGAGAGGGCTCGACGGCGATCGGGGGCGTCCTCCGACGAACGAGCGAAGCTTGGTCTTCTCTCATTCCCCTCCAGATCTCTCTCGATGTCTCTCCTCTCCTTTTCAAAAACTTCCCCCTCCGTCCTCTCTCCAGTCAAACTCTATCTTGACTCCGCCTTTTCATGTGCAGATTATCGTGTTTCCTTTTTCGTGTGTTCGTGGATGGAGACCCGAGAGAGAGAAAGAAAGGCTTTCGTCTCAATCCTCCGGAGAGAAGTGTTTCTCTCTTGTCTTTTCTTTGGCTTTTTCGTTTTCGATCTGGTGCCCTCCTCTCTGCGATTTCTTCTTTTCCTTTTAAGCCTCGGGACCGTAATAAAGCTTTTCTCCATTTTCTTTCTTGTTTTTTTCGTGTTCTGCTTTCTTCTCTCTTTTTTCTCACGAAAATATGCAGCCCCCTTTTCTTGTCCTTTCTCACTTGTTTCTTTATTTATGAAAGTGTTAAAGGAGAGAGAAACAAATCCCCTTATGTTAGTCCGGGAAGAAGAAAGGAAAAGGCTTCATTCATCATTTTTGTCTTTTCCTTCCTTCTTTGTTTTTTTTTCTTTCACTCCTCTTTACTTTTTCTGTTTTTCTCCGAATTGTGGCTGGACACCTTTTTCTTTTTGGGTGTAAGTGTGCGAGGGAGGGCGCCTGTCTATGGGGAAGATAGCGTCCCCTTTTGTCTTCTCTCTCTTTTTTTTTCTTTTTTTTTCTCTTTTTTGTTTTAATTTTTCTAATGACTTTTTTTAATAAAATAAAAATAAAATAGAACAAAAGGAAAACATGTTTCACTAAATTATATTAATACAAAGGCACCTAATATCTATGTGCCATGGAATTTAATGAGAATATTTTTGTTTAGGGGTTAAAAATCAATCCCTAATTTTTCATGCAATTAAACACTAAATGAATAGGCAAAATTTAGGTGTCAACAGATCTATAGTAGAATTCTGTACTACTCTCCCCGTGGACATAGTTCACTACGACAGAACCACGTAAATCTGGTGTTCGATTTATTTTTCTTACTCTGTTAATTTTATTGTTTGATTGCTTGGCTTCCGCAATAGAAAATAAAAGTCATGCTAAATTAACCCTAGTTATCATCCATTAACAATTTATCATGTTGAGGTTGATGTCTTGTATTCTATTATCCAAGAAATTATGAGGCGTTTTTATGTTTAGTCATAAAAGGATTTATATGGGAAAGCTAAATATTTTAGATTATGTGGGCAATTTTGTAATTTGTGCCTTGTAGGGTTTCGCTATATATATTTAGGCCGAAATGGGTCTCTAGAATAAAGGCAGAGGGTGAGAAAGAGTGGTTGTACACTTTTCTACGTTATTAGTAAAACGGATTTCTTCTCCCCGTGGACGTAGGTAGGCAGGACATCTCCCTTGCTGAATCACGTAAATTCTTGTGTTGTACGAATTTTCATTACTTTTGTGCATCGTTGATAGGATCGCATTCAGATATTCGACATATCAAACATGACTATTACATCTAACACGCAGCTCACCGCCTATCTTTAAAAGAACAAGTTGGCAAAAGAAGAAAGAAAGCATCGAATATTGTATAAACTCTCTTGCGTCAGGGTAAATTCAACTCTCTGACTCTTATCCACCGTCCAAATAATTGCAGGGAGAGAGAGAGAGAGTATAATAAAAAAAAATTCGTATAGTTATTCTCCTGTCGATGTCGATACAAGATAATGATAGAAAGCAACACACAACATATTGACGTTATTGACCCATGTCGCGACGCATCAAATTTTTTCATGGAAGAGGGAAAATGTGGCATAGCCTGGTACGCACTAAATCTAAATCTAGGACTTAACTTGAGCTCTCCCAAGATCATATCATATCACTACTTGTGAATTAGACTTTTAACATGCAGGTGATTTTTATTTAGGAGCCGTCACTAATAAATTTGGAGTTAGTTGATTAAAAACCCAAATAAAGTGACGGGAGAATTACCTATTCCTACAAACTAGAGATTAAATGAGTTCGGAGACTTGATTATACTAGTTGAGTAACTAATGCCCTTTCGGTACCTTTCATCATGTTCATTTCAAAAAATACTTTTCATTCAGCTTGGATTGATTTTAGAACCTATCTCATAATATGTGAGGTGATCAAGAAAATACACAATCATTAACGATTAGCAGTCAAGATAGATATGCAGTCTACGATTCTAATCTTAACTAAGGCGACAACATTCAAAATAGGACAATTTATGCAATTATATTCTAATTAGAAACAACATGCATAATAATAACACAACATTAGTAAAAGTAACATCCAAAATTCTACTACATAGCCCTATGAGCTTATCCGATCTAAATATGATTATTAATCAAGTAATTCACATAATCTAGAATAATATTCAAAACTACTAATTTCTAAACTAATTCCTAATTTTAAAAGGAATAAAAAAATATTTTTTAAAAAAATAATAATTACGATTATAAAGGAAAATAAAAAAGAAAAAAAATCAAAATAGTTTTAATTTTTATTTATATTTTTAAATTAAAATAATATAATATTATATCGGGTCGGGTCGGCAGATGCAAGTTGGATCAAATCCGGCCCAGGTCAATGGACCCGACCCAAATTCGTTGACCCGGGTTGGATCTCCAGATCTAAACCAAGTTGGGGTCAACCCGAGTCCCGAGCCAGATCGGGCCCAGTTAGAACCCGATCCGATGGAAAATACAATGGCAAGCGAACCAGTCCGGCTGAGCTACCGGCCAATTCAAGCCAAAATTCGGGCCTTTAGGCTTCGGAGGCCATCGGCCGGGTAGAAATCCGGCGAGTTGCCAGCTATTTCACTCAGCCTTTGGCTTCAATCTTCTCAACTCCTCAAGCTAAGAGGATTAAGGGGGGATAGACTGCCAGGGGTGGCTGGAATGGTCACTGGCCAAGTTATGACCAAAGCTTGTTGAGCCCAAACGCCAGTCGGAGCTTGGCTAGAAGACTCAGGTTATATTTTGACCTCCTCCGACCTCCAATGGTCATCACGAAATCGACCAAGGGGGAAGAGACTTGTTGGTCAACTCACGTACTGTCGGCGAAGGACCTAAGCAAATTGACTTTGTTTGGGCATTTTGTCAAACACATGAAGGGCATGACTAAAACAGGGAAATTTTGACTTGTTCCGAGGCTCCGGCGACCTCTGGTGACCTGTACTTGCCTTCGGCAATGATGTATAGATCGTGGGGAACAACGGTATGGGTCAGGATTCATGCGAAACGGCCGGTGCAAGTCCCGGCCAACCTATGGACCAAAACAGGAGAAAACAGAGCGATAACGAGGACTGAGAAAGCTTACCGGTCGGAGGGGCGCCTAGGGGGATTGCCGGCACATCCACAGGCGACGGTGAGGCTACTAGCTTCCCTTTTACAACCTGTAAACTCACGGTTCGCTCTCTTGCTCTCTGTTCTCTCTCAAATTATCTCTTCTCCTCTCTTTTTTTTTTTTTCTGTTATGTTTCTCATCGGCCCCTTCTTCTCTCTCTTCTCCGGCTTATATGGTGGTCACTGGTCGCTGCTTCTGCTCCATTGAATGCTCTGCGCCGGCCTCAACTCCTACCAAGACTTTCATGGCTAGCTTTGCGCGGTGAAGCAGATAATCCGCGTTGTCCTAGGCAGCGGTCAGCGCAAGGGAGAATAGAGGAGAGAGCGGGAAAGGCCGGGCAAGTGGGGAAGAAGGAGCGGGCTGGGCCAAGCCCAGCCCGTGCTTGGGGAAGGGATAAAAAAGAAAGCAGGTTGGGCCCGCGGGGGGAAAAAAGAAAGGGCCGGGTCGACCTAGTCCGACCCAAAAAAAATTTTAATTAAAAGAGGAAAAGATATTCTAATATTGCAAAGTGCACCTAATGTCTATATGCAATTCACTTGGAACTAAATAATTAATTAATTAATTATTTTTTGTTTAGGAATTAAGGAAACTAACCCCTAAAGAAAATTTGTAATTAATTTTGGGCAAAAATTAAAAAAATAGGTGTCAACAACTCCAAACCCCAAAACAACAAAATACGGAAGAAAAAAGAGTGCGAGTATATATTAACAGAGGCTCGGTGACGCCCATGAACAAAACCTAGAAGAAAACACAGGTAAACCACGCGAGCAACAGGTGCGATCAAATATCACTGTGTATGTCTTCAGTTTTGATCGTCAACTTCGTTCAATTGGACATCCTTCATCCCAGCCTTCCTTATTTTGTCGACGACCGTCGCCACATTGATGGTCTCGGCGATCACCACCAACAAATCTCCATGCTCTTCATTAAAGCCCGCGAATTTCAACCCTGTTTCAATCACAAATACATATTCAAGAAAGGATGATAAGAAGAGCAGGATTTTCTTTTAAATATTAGAGGAGGAGGATATTGATGATTAATGCACGAAAATCATTCCGATGAAATTTGTGATGTGGAGAATCGCGAGATGAAGGTGAATGGGAGTATTAAATAGCAAACTATATATAGCCATTATAGATATGTATGAAACCATTGAAACGTGTTGCAGGAACTGTTACCAGTTGCTTCGTCTGTTGCGATCGTACGTGCCTTGGCCCTTCGTTTCTTGTCATTAGACTTGAGATCGACAAGCAACTTCTTCTGGATATGATGGACAAACCGGAAAGAGATATTAGCGCGTGAAGAAAAGAAAAGGAAAGTATAAAAAGAAGAAGACGAAGAGGAAACAACCGTCGATGTAGAAACATAAACCAAAACAGAACGAGGAAAAAGAACCAAACGCAAGAAAATCAAGATGAGTGATAGGAGTAAGTTTAGACCGCCATATTGCCTCTGAGACCGATCTGCTCTCTTTGGTTAAGCTGAGCCTCTCTCTCTCTCTCTCTCTCTCTCTCTCTCTCTCTCTCTCTCTGTGCAGACACAAAGTGCTTAGTTTGATGAATGATGAAGAAGTTGATTAAGCTAAGCTCGATCGGGGATCCTTTTTACAGGGAAATCTTCCAACACGACCAAGTCATCACCTTCTTTAGGCAATTTCCAAAATGGAAAAATTAGGGTTCTTGTTAGAAGCTTCAATCCAGTTGTCAAGAAATTCAGTCCCTGGCTGGACAGTGTTATACCTTTTAAAATGTTACTTATCTTTCTCGGAAACCCTAATCCGGGTATCCTTGAAAATATTGTCCATCTTCATGGGACTTTCTAGATTATATTAGAGAGATCAATGGGATCCGAGATTCTCCTCAGAAAATATACGCAGTTAACAAGTAAAATCCCATGTCATATTGCATAGAAATTGTTATGTGATGTTATTTTTATGTGTTACGTTTTTCTTATCGGATTCACCATATCATGTAACATTTGAATTGCCAAAGCCATGTAATCTTTAGCGTGTCGTATTTCTGATTTTGAATTTTGCAGTGTCATGTTGTATCCGAATTGTCATGCTATATCATATCATGTTTTGTGCAAAGTTTTTTATTCCGAATTTGACATGTCATGTCACAGCCAAGTTCCATTTTCATGCTTTGTTCGAATCTTGATCTTGTCATGCCATGAACATCTTAATGTTTGGCACGACATTTCAATTTGCATATCATTCGAATTGACACGTCATTTTTTATTTCACTATTATCCTTATTATCATTTCTTATTTCATCGTTGCTATTGTTGATATTATTATTGGTAAAGGCTTGGTAACTAGGGCACATGAAATCCAATCGAAACCACGACACGCGTTATTTGGAGTAGTTAGTCCTACATAATATATAGTTACACTCTTTTTTTTCTTGGTCAGATAATTATACTCTATTTTACTTTCACATGATGTTTCCTACATTAAGATTACTAATTTTTTCTATATTAGGACTTTTTCCTTGGTACTTAAGCAATTCCATTTATCTATTTGATTTTTATTGCATGGCGGTTTTTCGAGAAACAAAAATTCAATGAGAAAGTTCAAAGGAAATTGGACTCAAAGGACGACGAAACTTCGAGTTTACTAGGCTTCAAATTCATAGGATCGCAGAAGTATCCCTAGACAAAAAAGAGTGATGCTTCCCGTGCAAAGAGTTTACTTGGGCTCATGTACAATAGTCCATGTGGCGCTCTATCTTTGGTCGTTAATGATAATAGTCATGCCTAGTTAACATAGAGATAAGCAATAATTATAAGCCACCAAGAATTTAGTATGATAAAGGAAAATTCACATAGTGATTTTCATGGAAATGTCTGTTCATGACAAGGGAAGATTCCAAATAAGAACCCGAAATGCTCTTATTTTTCTCAAAAGAGATCTCAAAGTAGACCTTATTTCAAATAAGGGTCTGAAGTGATTATGTCAGTCTGACATAAGGGTCTAATCTCGCCGGCCAGCCCAATGTTCCGACTGGTCAATGGCATTTTCGTCTACAGATAAAAAAATTTTAAACTATGTGAACGATCTTAGTAAAGTGAACCCGTTAACGAAGGTCATAATCCTCTTTTAAAAGTTTAAAATTAGGTCTTTGTTGCTTTAATCATACTACAATTTCACGTAACACGAATACCATACTACTGCATATAGAAAATAAGCATAATATGCGGTTGGGTCAATATTTGATCGAACTTGTATACATGCAATTTTTTTCTGACTATTGCCATCAAACTCATCTTTTTCAATGAAATGCTCTAGCTAATACCATTGGCCAATGGGTTTCTTGCTGGAGCACGCGAAGATCTCACTAAGGAAGACTTCTTGTAAGTCAACTTTAAATTAATCAGCTAACGCACGGAAGTCCACCAAGTCGTTGCGCTCTCAATCGGACCAAATCAAAAGGCCACATGACCATGCTGTATAGAGAACGTCAAATTGAAGATTTCGCTCATTCATCCAAATGAATTTCGTAATTCAATATGTGTCACGTCCCGAACCTCATCGAGCACGCGACACACTTCTCTGGTCGATTAACGCAACATCCCAGGATATCGCCGACCTCACTTATAATTATCGGAGATTTAAAACGATTAGCGGAAACCACAAATACCCGGACAATTAAAACTGGGGTAATCAGGGAGAATGCACATATTCACTTCTCATTCAAACTTATATAATATTCACAACTTACAAAACCACCATATACATATGCACACCGTGCTATAAACCACCGACATCAAAAGGATCGATGACCTGGGTATCCTATCTTTAAAAATAGTACACCTCTAAAAACCTATTTTCAACCCCTACGCTAGCCCCTACGTCCTTTGTAACAGCCCGAATTTGGATGTAATATTCGGGATCAATGAAACTGATATTATTTCGCATTTCATTTTAGTAAGTCTCGCCCAGAGCTGATCACTCTCAGGATACTAACTATTAGGGTATGACTAACTAGAAAATGGTACGTGGACCAGGGACTATCGCGAAAGGGATACCGATCACGAGAGACGCTGAGGAAAATATTTTGGGCCAACGTGGGCCGATCTTAGGAAAAAGTAATGGATTGGGTTTGGCCAAGGCCTACGATGTACAATTGGGACGCAGGTGATTCTGCAAGACCAAAAGTGCACGTGGTCAACCAGTCCTGAACTTGAACCTAATGATTGTGACCGCTGGAACTAATGATAATTTTCTCATTCTCTCAATGATCGAGACCATCACGATACGGATAACCCTAGGTCGATACGCGTAACCTCTAAACAGCCGCCTGTTAGTGAGAGACCCTAAAATTGAAAGTTTAGCGAGTATTGTTCACGGAATTGGGCCCGGATTTCGATGTCGATTTTCGAAGGGTTAAGAGACTATTTTTGGGAATCTGACGTCATATTACGCTGGCCACACATGTTTGGAGTTAGTACAAGTGAAAATTGGAATTTCGGTCCGAGGATGAAAAATTACGATTTTGCCCCACGGGACGCCAGCGTTGCTTTTTGAGGTCAAATGAGGTTATTTTTCGAGGCCGACGTCATTTTTGGGTGGCCACGCATACCAGGAGTCGTTTTGGACAAAAACTGGAATTTCGACAAAAATTAAAAAATAATATTATTTTATTCCCGAAACTTTGACGTGGGTTTTCGAGGGCTTAAAAAGTGAATTTCGCGATTCCGACGCCATATTAGGTTGGCCACGCATATATGGAACGCGTATGTGCAAAAATTGGAATTTCGCCCCGGGACCGGAAAAATGACGGTTTTGCCCCTAGGCTATTTTTGGTTCCGAATTTTGGGAAATTTTTAAGGAAATTAATTAAATTTGGACTTATCTTAATTATGATAACAAAGGACCAAAGTGCCCTTAGATTTTTGGATAAGATTTAATGTGAGCCCTTGGATGAGGGGCAAAAAGGTCAAAGTGGCTTGATTTTTGACACTTGGCACCCCTAGTCTTCAATGTTTGACCAAGATAAACTCTCTCTCTCTCTCCTCACTCACTCTCACGCCAGACCAGCCTCCCCTTCAGAAATTTTCTCTCATTTTCCCTCTCTTTCTCTCTATTTTCTCTCATTTTCCCTCATTTTCTCTCTCGCCGGAGCTTCGCCGGAGCACGCCGCCGACCGCCGTGCCTCACCGTCGACCCCCTTGGTCCCCCGCCTCAGCTCAGCCTCGGTTCCGTCCATTCCTCTCTCCCTTTCCCTCTCTTTCTCTCTCTTTTTCCCTCTTTTTCTCATTTTTCTGTTTTGTAAACAGTAGCGCCGGAGCTTCGCCGGAGCTTCGATCGCCGTTCCGTCGACACCCGGCCATCCAGCACCTCCATACGTCGCCGTTCAGCCCCGTCCGTACAGTGACCGTACGGTACTGTTCACCGTCTGTACGGTCACTGTTCATCCCGACCGTACGGACCGCCTCAGCCGTCACCGGCACGTCGCTGGCCACCCATCCCTGCCTGTCTGTACTGTGTTCGTACGGGTGGTACTGTTCACCGCCCGTCCGTACGGTCACTGTTCACGTCCGTACGCCGTCGCCGAGATTTTCGCTGCCGGTTTCACTTTTCATCAGTGGTCGGCCGCCATTTCCCCGTCGTCGTGACCTTGGATTAGGTGAGTAAAATTCCTAAACCCGGATTAGGACTGATATTGAGTTTTTTTGGACTGGTTTAGGTATTTATCGGTACAATTTGGACTGGCTTAGGTAGTGTCGGTGGGTAATTGAGACTGGGTTGAGGATGGATTGATAGAAATTGTTATTGGAAAAATTTAGTGGAATATTGAGAATTTTTGGGGAGAGTGAGTGGATTAAATGACCAATTTAGGAGCCCATTGAAAATTTTCAGGTATGTCCGGATTGACTGATTGTATGTAATTGTGCTCAATTGTGATTGATTGTGTACCCCCATGTCGCATGTCGTGTGGTTGAATTATGTGGAGTGCGATTGGTCAATGATGGGTTTGAAATTAATTGTTAACTTGTGAATCGCGTATTAGGCCACACGGTATTAATTAGGCCAATTGAGCACGTGTTGTGATATTGGGTGATTGAATTTCATTGGTGCTTATGATGCATTGCATCGCATAATATGGACACGCATTATGTATGCCTAGAGTGAGGCACGTGGTGAAATTGTGCGAGAATGCGTGCCTGTCATGAGCATGTGATTACCTAAAATACCCTGAAGCGTTATACGCTGGGTTTAGATAATAATGAGTTGTGTGATCACCTATGGACCTTCGGGTCGTGACCTTCGGGTCGATACCGTCCTCATGCACTTTGAAGCAGGACGATATCCGGTACGTCCGGAAGACGACCATCCTCATGCACTTTGAAGTAGGCTTTGGTTCGTAAGTAGATCAGTGTTGCGCCTCATGCACTTTGAAGCAGGCTAGAGACACTGGGCCAGATCGGTTGTTGCGCCTCATGCACTTTGAAGCAGGCTAGACACATCGGGCCGTGAATTTTGTTGACTCGAGTCGTAATAATAATGAATTGAGCAAGTATGCCAGTGTGGGCCAGTGGGCCAAAGAAATGTGCATGACATGCCGATGACATTTGCATGCATAAACATGCATTGAATTACCATGTGAGGGTGTGAGAATCGGTGTATAAGCATGTGATTGACATACGTGTGATATGTGTACCACGTATGTACTGTGATGATTATATATTGAACTGCCTAACTTGCAGGGTTAGAGAATAGTTTGATTATAGTTATATTGTGATTTGAATAATTGAATCCTGTCAGGAGATTGCATGTTAGCCTAGCCTAGGTTTAGGGGTTGAACTTACTGAGATTCGTCTCACGGTTGTGTAAACCGATACTTCTCAGACCCCCGGCTGTAAGGATGGAGAGACCACCGCTACTTTTTGGGATCCCTTGGCAGATCCGGCAGTATGTTACTACCTACCCCTCAGGAAATGGGGAGGCTTTTGTGCGATATCAATCCAATGTAGTTGTGAATATAGGCGAGTATTATTACCAGCATCAGGAGTACGTGACATGGTGCCACCGGGATGCCAATGGAAATGAAGGAGAGCCTCTCAGAACCTTTGATATCCCCGTTGACAGTGTGAGGATGTTGCAACTAATTATAGCGGCTGGTGAAGTAATAAACCTCGAGGCCACGCCTGAATGGATGAGGCAGGAGGAGGAGATGGAGGACGAGCCTGAAGTACTAGCAGAGGACCCCGAGCCGATGGATGAGGAAGAAGATGAACCCGAGGCCATGGAGCAGGACATAGAGGAGGACGGAGAGGTGGCAGAGCTGGGATCAGATGAGGAGGAGTTCGAGATGTACCTGGACCCGGAGTTAGAGATGGACTCCGAGGACGAACGAGCACAGGTCATGGATTCGGAGGAGTCAGGGCCCAGTGAGGACGCCTCCGAGGAGTTGTCAAATGATTCCACTGAGTCGTCCGATCCCGATTGGGAGCCGTAAAGCCGTCTAGGGTCCCCAGCTAGTAGTGAGGGCAGCTACTTTAGGACTGTAGCCCTCTTCCCTAGTTTAGCCTGACCTCCCTAGCCACTTATTCCTTTTTGACCAGGTGGCTGCTGACTGTTCGTATCTTTTGTTGGTACTTGTAAATATTGTACAAAAAAGGTTTTAAGAATAGTATAAATGTGTAATTATTTTCTTCAATGAAGGTTGTTGTATGGCCATCTTTGGCTCATATTGTAGTTGTCTGGGTTTATTTGTTTTATGCTTCCGCTTGTGTTTGATCTCTGTATGGGTGTTGGGTCGGCGACGCATTTTGGGACGTCGCAGTTAAATGACCGAAGGTGGGATGCTCGCGTTTCGTGGGGTACGGGGCGTGACATCCTTCGCTCAGCGTCCATTCCGAGTCTGATTCTTCGTCCTCTGACTCTGAGTCCCCTTGGACAATCTGCTCCTCCGATGTCTCCGGCTCGGCTTCTATCTCGATCGGGTGGTTTATATCACCTGATTCAGCTGGAACCTCATCCCGTTCTTCCTCGACCGACTCCTCAAAGAACTCATCCTCTGGCACAAATTCAGGGTCCATCCAGTACTCATATGGAGGAATGTACACCGGTTCTTCTTTTGGCTCGTTCTCAGGCTTAATAGGTTCATCCTCAGGTTCCGCATCGGGTTCTTCTTCCTCTGGTTCTTCCTCAGGGATCGCCTCGAGATCCACGTCTATTGGATCGTACCCCACCTGCGACTCATCAGGTTCTGGCTCATGCTCGGCCTCCGAGGGCTCTGGTGCTACAGGCGCTTGCTGTAGCCCTGACTGTGCTAGACTAGTCTCCACACTAGTCAACTCGCTATCAGAAGGGGGTATAGCAGACGGGTCCCAGTCCCCAACTCCATCAAAGGGGACGTCGAATCTACAGATGGGACCGAACTCATCTATCCCGTCTCGGAAGAACCACGCGGTATATGTATGGGCCTCCCGTAGGGGTAATCTTACATCTACAAAGACTACGGTGGTATGCTTAACCCAGGTCATATTTTCATCTATAGGAAACTCTATAATGTTGTGTTCAGTGTGCATCGGTACTCCAAAACGTTCAGATGGCGACGGCGGAGGAAGATTCATTGTTCCGGCCGCGGTTTTGAAATGTTTGGTTGAAACAACCATGAGATTGCATCTCAGTAAGTACACCCCTAAACCCCATCTAGGCTATCACGTACCTCCAGACAATCACAAACATCACAGCACTCAACAATCATATAGCAGACTCCTCATTCACACTTACCGAGCCTTTCCTGCGTGCAACCTGCACGTTAGTCATGATATTATTTTTTCCAATCACATGCACATTCTCATGACATTTCACGCATTCATTCCGATTTCATCACATCTTTTCCATATCACTCGTCAGTGATCCGCGTAATAAAACCACCTCAAGTACACTGCGACAATCTCACACTTGCCTCGCCAGTGGCCCGTGTAATGGTACCGCCTCAGGCCGTGTATCTTGCCCATGTAGTGGTACCGCCTTAGGCTTAACACCCATCACCTACGACACAACCTGCGTAATGGTACCGCCTCAGGTTGGCCGTCCTCCGGTAATACCGGGCATCGTCCCGCGTAATGGTACCTCCTCAGGACGGATAAATATCCTCGCGTAGTGGTACAGCCTCAGGAATTTAGTGATCACTCGTACATACTCGCACACCACATATTTTATCTGTACCCCGCGTAAACGCGTTTCAAGGTCTTTTAGTGATTACATGCATATCACACGTCTCAAACCTCACACGTGCGCACACTTGGGCATCAATCAATTACACATTAATGCACTCAATTTCACCACCACAACTTAGCCACAATACAACACACAATCAGCATACAAATTGACATTTTTCTATATCAATACCATGGCAAATCAGTTCCGGCTCTTCACGACATTTTCCCACAATTAATCGCCGAATCCAAATACCCAATTTACATACCAATCGGCACATCACAGCACACCTATCAGCCAATCACAGCCCACCTTTGGTCTCCAATTTTCCACCAAAATTTTCCAAATTCATTTCTAAGGCCCGTTAATCTAATTCGCCCCTAAAACTATACTAATCCGCGACTAAATAAACCCGATTACATCTCAAATTTGTCCATCGATACCCGACGTCCTAAATAAAGTTTAGGGCGCGACTTATCAAACTCTAGACTAACTCGGCTAGAGCGAAAAACGGGCGACGACTAGTCGGCGGTTAAGCGGTGACGATGGCGGCTAGCGGCTGTGGCGAGCTGCTCGGCGACTTGCTGGATGGCGTGCGATGGCGGCCTCCTTGGCCGTGGCTTATGGCCACACGAGCGGGAGAGAGAGGGAGAAAGGGACGGCGTGAGGGTCGTGGGGTGGCTCGATGGCGTGGACGGCGGTGGCACGGCGGGCGGTGGCCGGACGGCGGCGACGCGGCCGAAAGGGAGGGGCGGCTGGTTCGGTCGAGAGGAGAAGAGAGAGAGAGTGGGCCGAGAGTTGAGAGAGAGAGAATGAGGAGAGAGAGTGTTTTGACAATAAATAGTCAAAACCCAATAATTGAGGGCCAAAATGACCATCTTGCCCTTGTCTCACAAACCCAATCGATTGTCCAGATTCGATCTTATCCTGAGATTGACGACCTAGATCGAATCTTTCCCAAAAATATCCAAGGGCAATTTTGGAATTTCATAAAATTTCAAGGGCAAAATTGTCCAACTCAAAAATTAAGGCAAAATGACCAAAATGCCCTTCCCTCTTAAAACTTGCCCTTCACAAATTCTTAGGGGTAAAATGGTCACTTTCCTCATTTCTCGCCAAAATTGAATTTTTCTGAAGGATCCGGGAAATTCCAAAGCTGTACGTTCCAACCACAACGTCGTCCTAACGTCTCGTCGTGACTTCCAAATTTTTCGATACTCAATTTAGGCTCTAATTAATAAACAAATTTTATTTAACGTAACTCGAGAGTTTCTCAAACTAACGGGCGGCTTTTGGGGAAATTCGCATATTCGACCTGTGACCAATAATAAATCGAGTCACGTGCAAGTTCATTCGGTCTGTGACGACTTCGGTTGTCACTTAATTGCGAGGATCGATCGCCAGATCCGAGGGGCACGATTGTTTGGCATAGGTTCAGGATCATTCGTCAATTCATTTCGTAGTCCAACGGAATCACCCGCGATCCACTAGTATAACAGTGGCAAACTGACCCCTGGCTATCCTTAGATCAGCCTATAGTGGCTCAAAATGTCACATCGACGATTTTATGATCTAAAATCAATTCACGATCGAATTTTTTTTAGTTACACGAATTTAAATCCCTAATTAGCCTTTCCCTATTGGTTAGTATCCCAGGAATGATCAATTCCGGGCGAGAACTAACTACAAGTACGTTCATAAAACCAAACATTTCATAAATCCCAAATGGGCAAAATTTCAGGATGTCACAATATGCAAGAGGAGAAATTACTTGAGAAAATTAACTATGAACAATAAGGGCACCAAATATTTACTTGGTTCAGTCTGAATATTGGTATCTACTCTACGAGGAGAGTTGGCCATAGATAAATCCATTATGAGTCTAGAGATTATAGAGTTGCAATGCTCAATCACTTAAATGTTTTCCTATCTTAGATTACACCCGAAATGAACGCAGAAGTGTTATCTCACAATATCTCACAGAACTCACTCAAAAAACTCATTAAGAGAAAATCCTAACACTCCTATTGATTGCTTTAAAACTTAATAACCGAGCGGAATAACCAACACACGACTACGGACAACGTGCGTGCTTTTTATTCTGGTTCGCTTCACTTGCTTGGAATTTGAAACCAAGAAGGATTAGGCAACTAAAACAAATCCAAGCTAAATCATTGTTGACACCTAAATTTTGGCGATCTAAATAGTTGTTCATTGCATAGAAAATTAGGGATTAAATTTTAACCCCTAAACAAAAATATTAAAATTGCATAGCATATAGTTTAAGTTCATATAGGTTAGTTGCATTCCGTATCGGACCGGCGGTGGCGAGAAAACTGAAAATTCATCGCGTAAATTAAGCTCGAGCACTCAGCTCACTCAAGGATTGGGGGGCCGAATTGAAATTCACAAGTCTAAAAGGCTTTGGTTGTTTTAATTTGAGCTTAAATCAGCCCGAATTAATTTAGCCCATTTGGAATTAAGTGAAAATTAAATGATAAAGCCTAAGTTAAAGCCCATTAGGACTAGGAAGCCCGGCCAATTAACCTAGGATTGTCATATAAAAATGTCGTTATGCGTCATAATCAAGGGGGGGCTTGGTCTTTTGGGATCTGATCACACACATTGGGGTCGCTCATAATTTTCAGAACACAATTTTTGAGAGCGCGAGAGACACACGTGAGCGAAAGTAAAGAGCAAGAGAGACAGTCAGTTGCACAGGGGTGCATCCGCCGCGTCTGCGCTGCCCCTCCGTCGTGCCCGAGTCACTGCCACTACTGTTCCGCAGTGCCCAAAGGACTCTGCAGTTTATCCCCGGCGGTGCTGCTCTCCCTCGTGGTCACCTTGAACGCCGTAGGATATCTTCTTGCTCCAACTGGCCACTGTGAGCAACACCAACGAGCCTTCATCGCTGAACCTGCAATTGCAGCGAAGCACCTTCACGCAGTCTCCTCCCCAGTCCACCTAGTTGCAGTCTACGCTCTCAAGTTGACCTTCAAGTATTGTTACTGAGTTTCCACGATCTGCATAAGAAAAAGCCAAAGAAAAGCATGGAAGAAGTAGTGGAATTTGTCCCTTCTTGGCTGGTGAAACATGGAAAGTTGATTGTAAGTCCCCATGAAGAGACCACGTGGAATTGAAGACATAAGAAGATCGTGACTTTGCGGTTCAATTGAGGATCAACGGGTGTCCAACGATTTTTCCGGTGATTCCGATGAGATTGGTTTCAAGCCATAGCCTTCCCTCATCAGTGGCCGTAAAACTTCTTGCTGCCATTCCTTCGTGAAGCCGGAGAAGTCCACACTACTGCAAGCCACCATCCTGCGGGGAGTCGTTGCCCGTCGCCGATCCGTCCGCCGCCAGTCCACTCGCCGCGATCCCGATCCGCCGCGAATTCAAATTTGGAAAGTAATCCGCAAATCAGGTAAAAATCTCTATTCGGTATATTTTCAAAATATTCAAATTCTTAGTTTGAATATTTTGAATATTCCGTGAATATTACATGATTGATTAGATACCTTAGGATAATATTTGCGATATCCGCAATATTCGAAAACATTCAAAATTAGGAAACTTTCCTAATTCAGCAACGTATCTGGACAACTATCCGACCTTATCCCTAAGGTACGATACGTGGCGATACGGAAAATCATTATCCTATCCATAATCACTTGGGTACGATAATGATTTTCATCTGCTTTCCAAATTTGAATGATCGACTTTCCGTCAATATCTGTAACCCTATAGATATGACTGATAGTTCGATTTTTGTGCCTAATCCGAGTTTGAAACGAATCTTGTGGATTGCGTGGCTATTTTAAATGTGGATGCTATTTCTGTTTAAATTGTCTTTCCTTTTCAAATAAAAAAGAAAATTCAAAAATATCAGTTAGGATTTGAATTTGAGTTTTGCATGTTTAGGAATCCTAAATATATCTAGACGATAGAGTAATTATTTAATTTAAATTAGGATTTGAGATAATCTATTTCCTAGTTTAAATTAAGTAATATTCTAATCTTAATAGATTATTTAGGTTATTTTTTTAATTCCGAATTTTCATGAAAACCCCAAAAAAAGAATGAATTGTTTTATGGTAGATTAGGATAGATTGCATTCTTAATTTAAGTAATTTATTATTTCGAATTTTAACAAAAATCCCAAAAATAAGTCATGTTAGGATATGTTAAGTCATCATAGGTTGCATGTTAATTTAGGCATATTTTTATTCCGAATTTCATTAGAAAATACCAAAAATAAATCATTTGCCCGTCATCAGAATTAGGTCACGTCGTCGCATGACATATAGTTTGCATACTAGGTTGCATTACTTGCATGTCATTTTTGCACGTCATTGCATGAAAATTAGCTTTCATTTAAATAAGTGAAAATCCAAAAATTGAGTGAATTCCTTGTTAATTAGAAATCATATTAGGTTGCTGATGTGATTTTCTAGCTAACAATGCAGATGCTTACGTTGCTTTGAGGTAAGTAATTCTCCCAGCTCGCAATTAATTTAATGCTTTCTTGGGTGTTAAATTGGTGGTTTGCGCACCCGCATGAACACCTCACATGTTAGTGACTAAGTTAAAATGGATCCAAATTGCTTGCCAAAATATTTTTGAAAAGAAAAGGTACCGAAAGGGCGTTAGACTAGATCTAGCGTAATCAAGTCCCCGGGCTTAGAATCTCTGGTTCGTAGAATAAAACATATCTCCCTATGTTTTATTTAGGTTTCTAATCGACCTACCACAAATAGATTAGTGGCGACTCCAAGCATGAAAACATTTGCATGTTAAAAACTTAAATTCTAAGTTGCGAATTGGTAGGGCTTGGGAGGGCTCGAGTTAGGTTTAGTCCTAATAATCCATTAGCCTGAGAGGAAATTTTAGGTCGCGACAGCTTGGCGACTCCGCTGGGGACTTGAGTTAAAACTCTTAGTGAACTTAAGCCAGTTTTTCTTTTCAAAAATATTTTTGCTTGGCAGCGAGGATCCCAGGTACGTCCCTAACATTTTAGGTGTTAAATGTTTTTGCAGAATGGGAGGTATAAGGGGAGGCGTGACTGTTAACCCTTGTTTTGCAGGGAGGTGTTTGGATGAATGGTTTATTTTATGCACGAAGCGCTGTATGATATATTCTGCTGTGCATGCCTTGCATCTACACTACACCGCACACACTTCCCGCTGCCGGACCTGGGCGACACAGGTTTAGGATGGTACTGAGACAGTGGATACTCCGACCACACCCGCGTGGCATGGGTCGCCCTCCTTGGTCCCGAAAGTTCTTTCACGGTGTCATTGAGTTCCCACCACGGTTTTGCACCCTTTGCAACCCGGGTCGGCTCCTTGACTAAGCCGGAGTCAGGGGAACCCTGGCCTAACCACAACCATGACTGGTTTAGCCCGGTAATCCTCGTGTCTCCACTTTGCGAGCCAGAGTCTAGATAGATATCGAACCTCACATTTCATGCGCATGTCTATGTGATTGCCATGGTCTTACCGGGTAAAGTAAGTCCTCTGAACTCTCCTTTTTGCAATTTATTTAGTTATTGCATTTTTCGGGTCCATGATAGGTCTAGGTGGGTTTTTAATTTAAAAGTAATAATTGTCACGCCCCGAACCCCCATCGAGCTCGCGACATCCCCTGCTCCGGTCGAATTGTTGCGACGTCCCAGGAACGTCGCCGACCCAACCCAAACATCAGAGCCACATGCGGAAGCGTATAACAAAACCCCAGACAAATAATGACGACAACGGGGTAGAACAACAGAACAATCCAGCAACCACAAATTCATACAATACCCAATATACAAACATTATATTACAGACATAATTAACAAACTAGCATCCGAAATCACCGTCAACAAAATATCAGGGTCTGGTTAACTTAACTTCCCTATGGGTCAACCCGATTTACACAACCTCTAAAATACCCTAGGGAAACCTACTGATCACCATCTTCCATTCCGCTCCTATTTCTTCTGACTCGATCCTCCAGAAATCTCTTGGGCATCGCCTGCAAATCCACCGACACCAAAAGCGGTTCTTCGAACTTCCAAAAAGAAAAGGCGTACTTCCCGGGTCTAAGGCTGGGGGTCTGAAAGTGGCGGTTATACAACCGTGAGACGAATCTCAATAAGTGTACAACCCCAAACCCCACGTAGGCACTCACGTACCGCCAGACGAAAACACGCATAACACACGACAATCAACCAAGCTAACAACCACACACGACCCTACCTGGGATCCATCATGCACGTTCCTGCACGTTAGACGATAACACAACCAATATACTACAGCAATGAATCACAGACGCGCGCGTGTCTCAATTATAAAATAAAACCCACTTGGGCACGTCCCATACCATGCCTAGCAGTTTTTACCCCATAATTAAGCATCACACCACGCGATACAAACACACTCGCACACCAACTCACACCACGCGTCACTTTCTTAATTTCACTCGTCCCGCTAATTCTTGCTCATTCTCAACCTTTCCACCACTACCGCGCCTGCGTAAAACGCATCAGGCCAACGGTCTTCTGACCTCGTCAGGCATCGTCACCCCGTCGGGCCGGGCATCGTCACCTCGTCAGGGACGGCATCGTCCCGCGTAAACGTACACGCCTCAGGATGGAATCCTACACACGCTTTCCTTCTACCGCGCCCGCGTAAAACGCATCAGGCCAACGGTCTTCTGACCACGTCAGGCATCGACACCTCGTCAGGCCGGGCATCGTCACCTCGTCAGGGACGGCATCGTCCCGCGTAAACGTACACGCCTCAGGACGGACCTTTCCAACCAATCCACACTTTCATATCCTCGTTCCACTCAAACCACACTTACACAAGGTCAACGACCACACGACCCAACACAATTCCACATTGCACGCACAAATCACAAGTCACATATACTTCGCAAATATACATTCTCAGCATGCGAACATGTTGCGCAATCGCACTGCCACACCATCACACCTCACAACCACACACGTGACATATACAACCACACGTACACAACCCGAAGCACAATCACGCACAAATTTCCATTCAAGGCACAATCCCAATAATTAATCGCACAAATTAATTCCGATCAAACCCTAACATCACATCCCTAATCCAAATTCTCTAAACCTCAAAATTCTTCGCCTAATCAGTCCGCAACCACTAAATAATCAGCTCTACACTCAGCCACAAAACAGCCCCAAAACAGTCACGAAATTACCTAAACCGGGTCCTAAACGAGCCTAGAAATACCCGAGGTCCTAAATGACATTTGGGGAAAACACTTACCCTAAAAGGCGAGACAAACCGGGCTGGACAGAGGCTGGAACGGACCGAACAGAAGCAACAGCGGCAGCGGCGTCACCGGCGATGTACGGACGGCGTGAACAGTACCTCCCCGTACGGACCGTGAACAGTAAATCCGTACGGACACTGTACGGCAGGCTGAAACGGGTGGCCGGCGAAGGGCCGGTGACGGTCGCGGCGGTCCGACGCGATGAACAGTGATTTCCGTACGGACGGTGAACAGTACCACCCCGTACGGACACTGTACGGACAGGTGGCGATGGCGACGTACGGCGGTGCTGGACGTCTGGGTGGCGGCGGAACGGCGATCGGAGCTCCGGCGAAGCTCCGGCGTTACTATTTGCAGACCGGGAAAGAGAAAAAGAGAGAAACAAGGCTGTTTTGGACCAAAAACCAGGGCTGTGATGGCTACACAGAGGTGGAAATGGTTGATGGTGGTGCTGGCTTGGTGGGGGCAGCTCCGGCTGGTACTGTTCCGGCGTGAACAGTACCGAAAACAGCAGAAACGCACACTGCAGAACAGAAACGTGAAGAAGAAGAGGAGAAATTTCTGGGGAAAAATGGCTGAATGCTTCTGCACGTGAGAGAGAGAGAAATATCTGGTCAAACATTGTAGACTAGGCTGCCAAGTGTCAAAATCCAAAGCCTTGGACACTTTTGCCCCTAATCCAAAGGCCAATATTTGTTCTAATCCATAAAAGTAAGGGTAGAATGGTCATTTGCTCTTAACCATGGTTGACCAGACCTGAGTTAAGCCTAACTCACCTTGGTTAATCTCAAAATTCAATCCAAATTTCGGAATTAATTAAAAATGACCTAGGGGCATAATGGTAATTTTCCGGTCCCGGGGCGAAATTCCAATTTTCGTACATACGCGTTCCATATGTGCGTGGCCAACATAATATGGCGTCGGATTCGAAAAATTCACTTTCTAAGCCCTCGAAAATTGCCTGCAAAGTTCCGGGAATAAAATAATATTATTTTTCCAATTTTTGTCGAAATTCCAATTTTTGGCCAGAACCACTCTAAATGTCCGTGGCCACCCCAAAATGACCTTGGCCGCGAAAAATAACCTCAAACGGCCTCCGAATCCAATCTCGGTGCCCACAGGGGCAAAACCGTAATTTTCTGGGTCCCGAACTGAAATTCATTTTTTTGCAGAAATGGATGGCCCCAAGGTTGGCCAAGCCAAAAACGTCATCGGCCACTCAAAATTGTCACTTTCAAAATTCTCGATTCCCGAGCCCGAATTCCAAGAAATGACTAATTGAGCAATCGCGACTTTAGTTTATCTCTTGCTAACGGGTGGCTCATTGGGATTATGCGCTTTCGACCCGTGACTGACACCAAGTCAAGTCACGTTTAAGTTTACTCTACCCGGGACGACCTCGGTTGTCATATAATTGCGAGGGTCTGTCACTAGTGCCCTTCGGACACGATCAATCAAATAGACCGGTCTCGGTTGGCTCAAAACATTCCCTCATCAATCCATATGGTCGAAGATCGAACCCAGATCGAGTTCTTTGGTCGTGCGAACTCAATCCCGTAATAGCCTTACCCCTAAGGTTAGCATCCCGAGAATGCGCGGGTCCCGAGTGAGATCTCACTATAGTGCATTGACCAAAATATTCATTTCATGAATCCCGGGAAAAAGGATCGAAAATTCAGACTGTTACAATAATCATTGAGTACTTTGAAAATAGAAAAAAGAAAGAAAGAAAGCATTTTTAGAGAATTTATTCTCAATCTATGTCTTTATTTTCCTAGATGTGTTATAGGTAATTATTTTCTTAAGAAGTTTGCCGTCATCTCTTAAAAATTTTTTTTAGAGAATTTGTTTTTAGTTTATAGTTTCTAGCGAGTCTTAATTTTTGGTTTTCCTAGTTTTATGATTAGGGATCTCGATGCGTCTATTTCCTAAGTTATGTCTAGAATGTTATTTATATTTCTTTGCTTAGAGCACTTTTTCATAAAGTCTCGTTCATGTACGAGTATTTTTATGAATAAACGAAGAATGAAAAAGACTAGAAAGCGTATCATGGACCAACCTTGTCTTGACCATGTGCTTATTTGGTTCATTTCCTTTACATTAGGTTATTACGGACCGTCAACGTTCCCCAATCCGTACTCGCTCAAGAGCAAGAATGACTGACCAAAATGAGCAAGCTCGTGTTGCTGTCCTTGAAACCGAGATGAAGCAAGTCCTGAATGTGCTCGAGAATCTCACCAAACAAGTTGCTTCTCTACAGACAAGCATTTCCACACTGTCTGCACCCGCTCAACCGAGTGTAGAGATTGTACTGCCCGATGACTCTCCTCCTATTAAGTCAAAAGATAAAGGAAAAACTGTTGCCATTGGCACTTCCTCGATCGAGAATGGTGCAACTTTAATTGACAAAGCTCGTCCGATCATTACAAATGGGGGTGATGCATCTTCTAAGCCACCAAAGAGTGATGAGGCTGAGCGTATTGATAAGCTTGAAGAAAATTTCCGTCAAATGCAAGGCTTTGATGATCAATTCTCACGAGGTCTTGCTCACATTGTCAAGGTTCAAGTCCCTAAGAAGTTCAAGGCGCCTGAGTTTAATAAGTTCGATGGCCTTTCCTGTCCTAAGGTCCATTTACAATACTACACAGCGAGGATGGCGCCGTATGCTGATAATGTGCCACTCATGATTCACACTTTCCAAGATAGCTTAACCGGACCCCCCTTACAATGGTTCGTTTTGAAAAAGATTCATTCGCTCAAGACATGGGAGGATTTGTCTGATGCTTTCATTCGTCAATATAAATTCAATATTGACGTGGCCCCGTCACGTGAGGATTTGATTCGCACTGAAAAGAAAAAGACTGAGACCTTCAAGGCCTATGCTACTAGGTGGAGAGCTCTAGCTGTGCAAATTACCCCCGAGTTGACTGAGAAGGAGATGCTTGATACCTTCATGAAGACTTTACCATTCGAGTTTCGTAATCGAATGTTGGGTTCTAATTTCAATTCTTTAGCTGAGTTGATACCTGCGGGAGAACGCATTGAGATCGCTCTGCGCGATGGTTGGGCCACTGAGCAGGCTACCTCTGCTAAGAAGTTCACCCTCAAGAAGGATAAAGAACCGACACCTGAAGTGAATGTAGCTTATTCTCAACAAAGCCGTGACACTGCCTCGACAATGCAGTCTATTGGCAAACAAGGTGGACGCCAATTCACTAGTCGGCAACAAGGTACTAAAAGGAACTTCACGCCTCTGCCTGGGCCGTTATCCAAAGTTCTACCTGTTCTCCAAAAGAAAAATTTGCTTTCAAGTGAGCCGAAACGCCCGAACCCCGAGCGGTTCTCTGGTTATGACTCCTCTAAGAAGTGTGAGTATCATATGGGGGAGGTCGGTCATTCTACTAATGATTGTTACGTACTGAAGCATAGAATTCAAGACCTCTTGGACACAAAGGCATTCTCTTTCCGCAGTGATCAACCAAATGTCCAACGGAACCCTCTACCCAACCATGCTGGAAGCACGGATGCTGTTATTGAGTAGAGAAATTTCTGTTTTTATACTCCTCTGCGAAGGAGTCTTTCATGCTTTCTAGGATTTCAAGTATTTTCTAGGATTTCAATTCATGTTTATGTTTTGATTCATAGGGCTTTGATTATTTGCATTTCCCTTCCAATAATGTAATTCATTTGATTCTATTCAATGAAATTGCAAGTTTGTTTTTATTTTGAGGACATGTTAAAGTATATTAAACTAGTCCAGTGATGATATCCAATCATGAAAAGAAAATATCATCCAAGGAGAAATTCTGAGGGCTGGGCTTTCTCATGCTCCCTAAAAAAAAAGACTTTTCGAAAATTAAAACATTTCATTGCTTTTAAAAAAAAAACTTTCCAAAACGTGCATCAAATAAGCCCTGTTTGTTTGTCTGACTCATTTACTTCATGTCTCAGAGCATAATTCTCCAGCTTACTGTGATAAGGAATTGACACATCGAGTTCTATTGATGATGAACCTATGGGGCAAAGGATCACCACCTACTTGGGCATGATGCTAGAGCGAAGATGAGTGCTCAACAGTAAGGGATGACGAACTGATGGACATGTTGAACTTTGATGATGATAATGGACTAACAAATCCAACAGAGATAATGTCATGGTTCTAATTGGAATCTTCTGAGTCTCAATTCACATTTGCTTAATATCCAATTCATGCACGTTTTCTTGTGCAGGGGCAAAAGCAAAGATGGAGTGTTCATGTGTCCATCCTTTCCAAATAAGAGCAATCAAAGGACTCTCATTCCTAAGGACACTCTTCTTGTTTGATATTGTTGAGCGATGACATGTTCTTGAAATGGATGTTATGCTTCTCATGCATTTAATGAAATTTTTGAATTATGAACCTTTGCATGCCTAAAGCCGATAGATATTTAAAATACTAATATCCTTCGAAAGAGGGTTTTGCATGATAATTTACCTGTTTAACTCACCAAGTTCATTGAGAATGATCCAAATAGAGAATTTATTGAATGATGTGGCATTATTTGAGTATGCTAAATGAGATGTGTCGGGATGATGAAAGGCAAGCCATATCCTATACACAGTCCCATGCACTAATCCCCAGTGAGTTGAGTGAAAAAATTTCATGTCTGCAAGGCAAAGGGTTATCTCGCAAAAGGTACGGTAACTGAAATGACGAGAGGCGGTTCATTTCTCTATCCCAAACACTACAGTTTATCCATTGTTTCGCCACTTTGAGCCTAAACACTTGGAGAAATTCATTCAAATTACCCCTGTCAAGAACCACCCCACATCGGGGCGAACTGGAGGTAAGTCAGCATCATAAGGTGAAAAATGAGTAGAAATTTTCATGCTCTCACTTGCATCAATCTTCGAGTGTTGCTTTTTCAGATGAATTCACGTGAAGTTCAAGTGCCTTAGGATGACGAAGAGCATTTCTTTCTCTATCCTATACACATTTTATCCTTTGCTAAGCCCAATTGAGCCCGCAAATTCGTTTCATATAAACCCAGTTGGTGATCATCCCCCACACTGGGGCAAGGCAAAAGTCATCATTGTTCAAGCAGCATATCCGGAGCGCCGATAAAAGACGAAGACCCTGAGAGTCCAAATGTTAGTCATTCGATCAAAACAAACCAAAGTGTGGCTGGCCAATATATGCATTGTAGACAGTGTGTGTCAAAGTCAAAAACAAAAAAAATGAAAGCTAGGGGGCATAAAAAGCAGTGTGCCTGGTAAAAGCAAGGCCATCACCCTGAAAAAAAAAAGGGGAGAACTTTAGAAAAAAAAATGTCAGGATATGACATGTCAAAGTCATGAATCCCAGTGGAACAGTAGTCCTACAAGTTTCGAAGGAATCAAGTGACGAACTCTCAAGGCTAATGGAACATCTGCCAAGAAGGCAACCCCTAAAGAAAAGAGGACCGGTGATTATGCCTAGATGATCACCAACTCTCACCTTTATACACATTTTTGAGCCTAATATATCCTTTTATTTCTCAACCCATGAGCCTAGCCTACATTACGTCCCTTACAAAGTCTCTTCATATTAGGGCACTTGAACTAACGTAGAGTTTCAGATATTTATAAGCTTAGCTCGAAGAAGTGCGAGCAAGTCCACTTCTATCTCATTTTGCAGGGTTCTTGACTTGTAAACCCGGAGACGATTGTGGAGTATTTTCTTTCAACAGCCTCAACTCGAAGAGTTCCCTTTGTTAAGCCATTGATCAAACCAACGCTACGGTCCTAATAAAGACCTCTTAGATTGGTAAAGTCGTACCGCTTGCGAGAATACTCGGATCCTTGTCGACATGATGATGGTAAGACGGAGTGATTCTCATAGAATAGCCCTTCCGAATAAGAGTGAGTAAAAGCCCTTTCTAACTGAAAGTCTCTCATTTAGCACTCTTGAGAAATCCACGTTATGAGTGAAAATTGTCTTAATTAATTATTCTCCCCAGTGGAAATTTGGTGATGCAAATATGGTAAAACCATCATGCATAAACCTCAATTGAATTGATGAATTCTGAAATGTGAGTTCTAGAATAGCTGAGATTGCTAATCTCCTTGAATGAATGTATATGTGTTTTGCTCTAATCATGTCTGGCAGGTAATGTTTCCTCAAAGACTAAAGAGTTCCTGACGCTACAGTTGTTTTTTGAAGCTTCGTGTTCGTCCAAATATTTTTGAATATTCAATTACCTGATTGTAGTTTCAGGTATCATTTCCGAAAATCCGAAGGGAATTTTCGATTCTATTAATCATATCTGATTGCAGTTTCAGATATCTTTCTCGAAGATCCGAAGGGAATCATCGAGCCCATTTAAATATCTGATTGAGGTTTCAGGTATTATTTCCAAAAATCCGAAGGGAATTTTCGATCTTATTAATCATATCTGATTGCAGTTTTAGATATCTTTCTCGAAGATCATAAGGGAATCACCGAGCCCATTCAAATACCTAATTGAAGTTTCAGGTATTATTTCCGAAAATCCAAAGGGAATTTTCGAATCTATTAATCATATCTGAGTGCGGTTTTAGATAGCTTCTCGAAGACCCGAAGGGAATCATCGAACCCATTCAAATATCTTATTGAAATTTCAAGTATCATTACCGAAAATCCGAAGGGAATTTTTCGAGTCTTTCAAGCATTTGAGTCGCCTTTCAGATGACTTTTTCGACTACTTGAGAGGGTTTCCAGATACTTGGTAAGTTTTCAAAAGTTGTTCCATACCCCAAATTTGCTTTCCCGAATTCACAGGTAAGTAAGTGCAGGTATGTTTTCTATCTTTACATTAGCATTTGCATTTTTACATCACATTAAAAAATGGGTGTGGGCTCACTGACTTCCCATTTACTCGACAAAAAGATTAATTTTTCTCATTGCATTTGCATAGTCAAAATTTATGTATCATTTTATCTTTGAATGAAACCTCTTCGAGCTCCCCTTCAAAGAGGGGCAGCTGTTGACACCTAAATTTTGGCGATCTAATTAGTCGTTCATTGCATAGAAAATTAGGGATTAAATTTTAACCCCTAAACAAAAATATTAAAATTGCATAGCATATAGTTTAAGTTCATATAGGTTAGTTGCATTCCGTATCGGACCGGCGGTGGCGAGAAAACTGAAAATTCATCGCGTAAATTAAGCTCGAGCACTCGGTTCACTCAAGGATTGGGGGGCCGAATTGAAATTCACAAGTCTAAAAGGCTTTGGTTGTTTTAATTTGAGCTTAAATCAGCCCGAATTAATTTAGCCCATTTGGAATTAAGTGAAAATTAAATGATAAAGCCTAAGTTAAAGCCCATTAGGACTAGGAAGCCCGGCCAATTAACCTAGAATTGTCATATAAAAATGTCGTTATGCGTCATAATCAAGGGGGGGCTTGGTCTTTTGGGATCTGATCACACACATTGGGGTCGCTCATAATTTTCAGAACACAATTTTTGAGAGCGCGAGAGACACACGTGAGCGAAAGTAAAGAGCAAGAGAGACAGTCAGTTGCACAGGGGTGCATCCGCTTCGTCTGCGCTGCCCCTCCGTCGTGCCCGAGTCACTGCCACTACCGTTCCGTAGTGCCCAAAGGACTCTGCAGTTTATCCCCGGCGGTGCTGCTCTCCCTCGTGGTCACCTTGAACGCCGTAGGATATCTTCTTGCTCCAACTGGCCACTGTGAGCAACACCAACGAGCCTTCATCGCTGAACCTGCAATTGCAGCGAAGCACCTTCACGCAGTCTCCTCCCCAGTCCACCTAGTTGCAGTCTACGCTCTCAAGTTGACCTTCAAGTATTGTTACTGAGTTTCCACGATCTGCATAAGAAAAAGCCAAAGAAAAGCATGGAAGAAGTAGTGGAATTTGTCCCTTCTTGGCTGGTGAAACATGGAAAGTTGATTGTAAGTCCCCATGAAGAGACCACGTGGAATTGAAGACATAAGAAGATCGTGACTTTGCGGTTCAATTGAGGATCAACGGGTGTCCAACGATTTTTCCGGTGATTCCGATGAGATTGGTTTCAAGCCATAGCCTTCCCTCATCAGTGGCCGTAAAACTTCTTGCTGCCATTCCTTCGTGAAGCCGGAGAAGTCCACACTACTGCAAGCCACCGTCCTGCGGGGAGTCGTTGCCCGTCGCCGATCCGTCCGCCGCCAGTCCACTCGCCGCGATCCCGATCCGCCGCGAATTCAAATTTGGAAAGTAATCCGCAAATCAGGTAAAAATCTCTATTCGGTATATTTTCAAAATATTCAAATTCTTAGTTTGAATATTTTGAATATTCCGTGAATATTGCATGATTGATTAGATACCTTAGGATAATATTTGCGATATCCGCAATATTCGAAAACATTCAAAATTAGGAAACTTTCCTAATTCAGCAACGTATCTGGACAACTATCCGACCTTATCCCTAAGGTACGATACGTGGCGATACGGAAAATCATTATCCTATCCATAATCACTTGGGTACGATAATGATTTTCATCTGCTTTCCAAATTTGAATGATCGACTTTCCGTCAATATCTGTAACCCTATAGATATGACTGATAGTTCGATTTTTGTGCCTAATCCGAGTTTGAAACGAATCTTGTGGATTGCGTGGCTGTTTTAAATGTGGATGCTATCTCTGTTTAAATTGTCTTTCCTTTTCAAATAAAAAAGAAAATTCAAAAATATCAGTTAGGATTTGAATTTGAGTTTTGCATGTTTAGGAATCCTAAATATATCTAGACGATAGAGTAATTATTTAATTTAAATTAGGATTTGAGATAATCTATTTCCTAGTTTAAATTAAGTAATATTCTAATCTTAATAGATTATTTAGGTTATTTTTTTAATTCCGAATTTTCATGAAAACCCCAAAAAAAGAATGAATTGTTTTATGGTAGATTAGGATAGATTGCATTCTTAATTTAAGTAATTTATTATTTCGAATTTTAACAAAAATCCCAAAAATAAGTCATGTTAGGATATGTTAAGTCATCATAGGTTGCATGTTAATTTAGGCATATTTTTATTCCGAATTTCATTAGAAAATACCAAAAATAAATCATTTGCCCGTCATCAGAATTAGGTCACGTCGTCGCATGACATATAGTTTGCATACTAGGTTGCATTACTTGCATGTTATTTTTGCACGTCATTGCATGTAAATTAGCTTTCATTTAAATAAGTGAAAATCCAAAAATTGAGTGAATTCCTTGTTAATTAGAAATCATATTAGGTTGCTGATGTGATTTTCTAGCTAACAATGCAGATGCTTACGTTGCTTTGAGGTAAGTAATTCTCCCAGCTCGCAATTTATTTAATGCTTTCTTAGGTGTTAAATTGGTGGTTTGCGCATCCGCATGAACACCTCACATGTTAGTGACTAAGTTAAAATGGATCCAAATTGCTTGCCAAAACATTTTTGAAAAGAAAAGGTACCGAAAGGGCGTTAGACTAGATTTAGCGTAATCAAGTCCCCGGGCTTAGAATCTCTGGTTCGTAGAATAAAACATACCTCCCTATGTTTTATTTAGGTTTCTAATCGACCTATCACAAATAGATTAGTGGCGACTCCAAGCATGAAAACATTTGCATGTTAAAAACTTAAATTCTAAGTTGCGAATTGGTAGGGCTTGGGAGGGCTCGAGTTAGGTTTAGTCCTAATAATCCTTTAGCTTGAGAGGAAATTTTAGGTCGCGACAATCATATACTTGCCGACTCAAACTTGGAATGCATCTTAATATTGTATATCATGTTAGAATAGTTCGTGATTATTTTGCCCATCATTAGAATTAAGTCATATATATATCGCATTTAAATTCAGGTCATATGTCATTAGTTTAAATTAGAATTCACATAGACATAACTTAGATTAATATTGCATCTCATGCATTGCATATAGTTTAATCTTTTATAAAAAGATGAAAAACCCCAAGAGAATTAATTGACATTGCATTTCCAAAAAAAAATTACTTTGTTTGAGCTATTGAAACTCATCTTTCGATATAAATATAGAAATTACCATGTCTAAAAGTTACTTCGAATAGGTCTTACATCTAAGCATAGAAAACTATCATAAACGTGACAGAGTTATATATATATATAACTCTGTGTGTGTGTGTGTGTTGGATTGTGCAGCAAGGCAAGCCCTACTCAGTTCTTGCCTGCCCCTCCTTCCATGGCTACTAAACCTGCTTATCTAGTTAGACCCAGTTATTTGTTCAATTTTTTTAATTGAAAATAAATAATCTAACACAATTCGTGAATAAATAGGTAATCTCAAATATCCAGTTGCTCATTTACTAAGTTTTCGTTATAAAAACGTTTTTAAAGACTACGTTGGGTCAAGGGTTGACCTCTGTAGAAAGAGGTTACGTTGTGTTCAACAGCTTTTAAAGAGCCACCATGCCCTGAATTTGGAGAATATAGGAGGAGACGACATGTGAAAGCAGATTAATTACAAGACAATCCACACTGACCCAACGAACGAGTTGCACAACTCAGTCGTTCGGTCATTAACGAGTACAGATCAAGATTTGACAATAAGGAATTTGCTAGATTAAGACCTGTCCATGGAGAAACATGTTCATTGATTCAACGTATGCTTAAAGAATGACCTCATCCTGCTTGATATATTGGAGACCCAAAATTATTTACTCCTAGTGCAATCAACCAATAGTTAATAGTCAACTAGCTGATCATTCAAATTAATCAGCATTTTAATCTGCTCGACCAATTGAGTCGTTTGATTGAATGGCGTGACTCCGGGTACTTCAGTTTCGTGTCTGGTATGGTGTTAGGGATATCGTCGCAATCAACCATTACTTCTAGCTATGAAATTTTAGCAAGTCGCTCGTCTGTTTTTTGCTAAAGTAAGATAACTAGGGAGGCTAATACAGAATATGGCAACTAAGTAAAGGAAAGAGTCCCGCATCTATTTTTTTACAACTTTACATCCTCTAATGCCATAAGGGGTTTCAATTGTTTAAGGAATTTATGACTCCTAAAAGTAAGTAGATTTTATTTTTATTTTTTTGTTTTGTTTCGGTTATTTGAAAGAAATTATAAGAAAACTGTGTTTTCATTTTAAAGCCACAATGTCTACGTACCGTCATTTCTTAAGTAATTTTCTCATGTGCAAAGTCGGATTTTTCCTATAAAAAAATCAAGAAGTGTCCATCTATAGCTATATTTTCCAAGGAAAATAGAGATTAGGATACTATATTTTAATATTTTACTTATGTTCTTTTTTCTAATGTTGGACCTAAGAATGTCCTTAAAAGACTTCATCTCGATCCTCATCTGGACATTAGGATTACTGGGATGTAAAATCTCTAGAGGGTATCTCCTCTTCCTAGGGAAGACAAAAGTACATGGAGAAATAGGGGGTGCGAGGCGTGTGAGTACCGGCACGTTAAAATAAGGAACACATCCGTAAAGCTTGCCACACAGGATGGAGAAAGACCACAGAGGCCTCGTGGGAGCGACTCCCTTCCTTTGGTGAGTTCATGCTTGGGCATGGCACGGGTACATGATTAGTTCTACATAATTAAAGAGATTTCAATTGAATACTATATTCGGTGATTTAAGTCTTGACCCATCTTCTTTTGTCGAGACCTTTAAAAGATCAGGAAAGGAAATATTAACGAATATGATTCTGCTTGAAATTTCCTTTAAATTTCAAAGAATACGATTGCAAGGTCAAAGTAGGTCGTTAGAGAACGAATTAGGAACAATACAAAGTAAATTTTCTCACGAAATTGATGGTAAATGACATCGTGGCATGTAAAGAACCTTCTAAGATATAATCTCCTTGTAGTAGAACCTTATAAAAGATAAATTTGCTAGGAAATTCATGGGAAATGACATCGTCACAAAAAAAAAATGTTAACTGCTGAGAGTGTGCGTAATAAAGAAACTTTTCACATAATAATTCTCCTCTAAATCTTGGTATAAGAAATTGATAGAAAGCAACACACGACGTAACAACAAGAGTTTGAGTGAATATCAATAGAGATTCGGTCCAGCCCATGAACAAAGGCTAGAAGAAAATACATGCAGACCAAACGAGCAATAGGTGCCCTCAAATATCATTGAGAATGTCTCAGCTTTGACCCACAACGCTGATCAACTGGGCATTGTTAACAATTAAACCAAATTCATTTCGGAAGAAGTTGCCGACTATGTAGAAAGGTTATCGATTCAACTAACAAGTTGTTGATTTTAATGGTAGTCGATCGGCTGCTTGGTTGTCGATTTACAAGTTTGATGTCGTTGTCTATTTGGCTCCCAAGACTGGTGCACGAATTGAGAAGAGTCTTTATGTATTGTTGTTTTCAAGAGTTTGTTCCTATAATTATGTCGACTATTCGTAATTCTATGTCTAGTTTAATGATTTGCAAATTCCCAGGAATTTATCTCCTTAGAATGCTAGATATATTTACGAGTCATTTAAGAGTCACGTAACAAGCCTATTTAAAGGCAAGTGTTGTGATCGTTTTTGATCGGGTGAAATGAAGAAGAAATAGAAAAGCCTATTCATCTTTAAACATCATCTTTACAACTCTTTCCCAAGATCAACAACTTCCTTGCTGAATCGTCAATTCACCTTCAAATTTTCCTGTCAGGCATCCCGCAGCCCAGAATTCCTGATTTTGTTGACGACCGTTGCCCCATCGATCCTCTCGGTGATCAGCCTTTCAGATATCGGTACACGACAATGATAGAAAGCAGTTTTCACATAGTTATTATTCTCCTTTAGATATTGGTGCAAGACAATGATAGAAAGCAACACACAAGGTACCAACGTTACTGACTCCAAACCCGTAGACAAAAATATACGAAATAAAAAAGAGTGCGAGTAACTATTAACGGAGACTTGGTGACTTCCACGAGCAACAGGTGCTACTCAACGTCAAGCAACCTGGCATTCGGCAGGTTAGCCTTCCTTCTTATTTTGTTGACCACCTTCGCCGCGTCGATCCTCTCGGCAGTCACCACCAACACAGTTTCACCCTCTCCATCATAGCTCTGATACAGTAAAATGCAGAAGATGGCTGTGCTTTGCAAGCACTTAAAAGAAACCCAGAAAGGAGAGACACACTGGTTGAAGATGCTTACTGCATTCGTCCATATATTTGAAATTAACACCTTAGCCGTTTTATATGCTGTACATCAATAGAAGAGATCCCAACAAAACTAGAAACTACTTTGATTCAAAATGGTAAACGTGTGCAGCAACATGCTGCCAACTAAATCCTGAAAACTAGGACCCACTAAGTAACAGAAACACACGACTAGCTATTAATTGAAAAATATAAAAAAAACAACTTTGACTCTTTCTAACATGCCCTCCCTTAAACTGATACTACAAGTGATCAGTTTAAATGTGTAGAAATAAACTCTACTTTAATCTGAGGCATCCATCGAACAAACTCCAAGGAGCTTCCTTAACTTCTGAAATGTGGCCATTTTAAGAGGTTTTGTGAACAAATCAGCAACTTGATCTTCACTTCTGCAGAAAACAAGATCAATCACACCATCTTTTGTAAGATTCCTCAAGAAATGATACTTCACATCTATATGCTTGCTTCTCCCATGTAGAACTGGATTCTTTGACAATTTGATGGCTGAATTGTTGTCACAGAAAATTGTTGTTGCTTCTTCTAGTTTAAACCGAAGTTCTCCAAGAATCTTCCTTAACCAAATAGCTTGACAAGCACTCGAGGTGGCAGCCACAAACTCAGCCTCAGTGGTCGAAAGAGTAACAATTGGTTGCTTCTTTGAACACCATGAGACAGCCCCTGAACCAAGCATAAACACATAACCAGAAGTGCTTTTTCGATCATCTATATCACCAGCGTAATCACTATCAGTAAAACCAAGCAAATCTGATCTTTCTCCTTTCTTGTAAAATAACCCAAGAGATGATGTCCCTTTCAAATAGCGTAAAATACGCTTTGTAGCCTGAAGGTGTTTTTCGGTGGGACTCTCCATGTATCTACTGATGAGACTAACACCATACATGATGTCAGGCCTTGTTGCTGTTAAGTACATGAGACTTCCCACTATTTGCTTGTACATAGTGCTATTCACTTTCCTTCCACCAGGATCCTTGGTGAGCTTTAATCCAACCTCTATCAGTGTGGTAACTGAATTGCAATCCTTCAACTGAAACTTCTCTAAAATCTCCTGCACATATTTCTTTTGGCAAACAAATGTACCAGCTGCAGATTGATTAACTTCAATGCCTAAGAAATAGTGCATTAACCCAAGATCTGTCATCTCAAATTCATGCATCATGGATTGCTTAAATGTCTCCATCATGACACCATCATTCCCTGTGTAGATGAGATCATCTACATACAAGCATACAAGAAGTAGTTTCCCACCATGATCAACCTTAATAAACAAAGTATGTTCATAAGGACACTTCGTAAAGCTTTCCTTCAAAAAATAAGCTTCAATCCTACTGTACCAAGCTCGAGGAGCTTGCTTTAATCCATATAAAGCCTTCTTTAATTTGTATACTTTATTCTCACAACCAGGCTTCACATATCCAGGAGGTTGGTCAATGAATACCTGTTCTTGGAGATCACCATGTAAAAAGGCAGACTTGACATCTAACTGATGGATAGACCACGATCTCTGAGCTGCTAGTGCAATCACCAATCGAATTGTGTCAAGTCTCGCAACTGGCGCGAACACCTCATTGTAATCCACTCCGAATTCTTGCCTATAGCCTTTTGCCACCAAACGCGCCTTGTATTTGTCAATGCCACCATCCTTGTTCAGCTTTGTCTTGAAGACCCACTTGACACCAATAGTCTTGTGGCCTTTGGGAAGATTTGTTAAGTCCCAAGTATTGTTTTTCTCAATTGCTTTAATTTCAGCATCCATTGCATCTCTCCACTTTTGATGTTTTATTGCTTCATCAAAAGTAGTTGGATCACTATTTGCAAACAAAGCAAAGTGAGTTAACGGATCTTCACCTTGATCAACTCCAGACACCTCATAATCTCTCATCCATGCTGGCCTTTGTCGGTGACGTTGGGGGCATTCATCATGTGTTGCAGCAATATCTGAATTGGGCTGCTGCTCCTCCGTTTCAATAGGGTCAGAACTGTTGCGAGTTGAGACCAAATTGTGTTGTTGGTCTTCCTCGCCAATCTCTTCAAAATCAACTACAATTGGTGCAGCCCCTTCAGCTTGATCATTCCAAAGCCAGAAATTTTCTTCGTCAAATACTACATCACGACTGATTATAATCTTCTTGGTCACAGGATCATAGAGTTTGTAAGCTTTTGTTTGATCACTTACACCAAGAAAGACGCATTTACTCCTTTATCGTCAAGCTTTTTCCTTTTTTGATCTGGAATGCGGGCATATGTTATACACCCGAAAATTTTGAAGTAATCAACCGTCGGCCTTCGTCCATTCCAAGCTTCTTCAGGAGTCATATTTAGAACAGCAAGTGTGGGACTTCTGTTCAAGAGATGGACACTCCAATTTACAGCCTCTGGCCAAAACTTCTTCGGAATTCCACTACTTCGCAATAGACTTCGCACCATGTTGAGGATGGTTCGATTCTTCCTCTCACATACACCATTTTGTTGTGGTGTATAGGCTGCAGTAAGTTGCCTACGAATTCCATGCTTCGTACAAAAATCATCAAACTCAAGAGACTTGTACTCTCCTCCACGATCAGTTCAGTTCGAAGAACTTTGATTGGATTGCCACTTTCTTTTTCGACAAGACTCTTGAAATTCTTAAATGCTTCAAAAGCTTCAGATTTTTCATGCAAGAAATACACCCACACCTTTTGACTAAAATCATCAATGAATGTGATCAGATATCGTTTACCTCCATTAGAAACCGGTGAAATTGGACCGCAAAGATCTGAATGAACCAGCTCAAGCTGCTTTTTTGCCCTCCACGCCTTACCTTGTGGAAACTGAGCTCGATGTTGTTTACTGACAACACAATCCTCGCAAACTTCTGATGGGATTTTGATAGCAGGGAGTCCCTCCACCATTTGCTTTTGGTATAGTGTCCGCAAACCACCAAAATTAAGATGCCCATATCTAAAATGCCATATCCATGCTTCCTCTTTTAATTTTGCCACGTAACAAGCATGATCAGAATCATGAAGGTAAAGAGGAAACATTCTATTTGATGTCATATCAACTTGAACAAGCAAGTTCTGCTGCTGATCATAAATCTTGCAAATTCCACCTCTAAATACAATTTCATACCCCTTCTCAAGTAATTGGCCAGCACTCATGAGGTTTGTTTTCAATTCAGGAATATAGAAAACATCATTAATGGTCTGCATTTTCCCTCTTGAAGAAATTTGAACAGTACCTTTTCCCATGACTGAAATGGCAGAATCATCTCCAAGCTTCACTTTTGTGCGGTGGGTTTCATCGATAGAAGAAAATGCCTCCTTGTTGCCACACATATGATTACTACAACCAGTGTCAAGGAACCATAAATTTGGTGAAGATATTTCTTTCTCTTGACATGCCATTAGGAGCTTCTCTCCTTCTTCTTCATTTGCTGCAGCAAAATTTGTTGCTTCCACGTGTCGACTAAGATTGGTTCGACATTCGGACTTGTAGTGTCCATATTTGTGGCATCTAAAGCATTCAACTTTAGATTTATCTGTTGGTTTTGGCTTGAAACCACCTGAATACCAACCTCGACCTCCACTTCGTGCATCATTAGAAGAAGAGCCTACAATTCTTGGATTGATGGTGCTGTTGCGTTGGTGGAATCCTCTTCCTCTCCCTCTACCGTTATTCATTCTTGTTGCTGAAGAATGACGGAAATTAGTAGAGGTCTTCAAGGCTTGTTCTTCCGTATCTTGGTGTTGGAGCTTCTGTTCATGAACCAATAAAGAACCTTACAGTTCATCAATTGAAAGTTCTTCAATATCCTTAGCTTCTTCTATGGCGCAGACAACAAAATTGAATTTTAGCGTCAAGGATCGAAGAATTTTTTCAACAATGGTGACATCCTCCATCTTGTCACCGTGGATTCGCATCTTATTAACGATTGCCATCGTTCTTGAGAAATAATCTGTGACCGACTCCCCTGATTTCATTCGTAGCGTTTCGAACTCCGTACGAAGAGCTTGCAGTTGTTGCCTCTTTGCTCTTGCAGAGCCTTGATACTTCTTTTTCATAGAATCCCATATTTGCTTGGAAGTATCCTTGCAAAGGATTGTCTCCAAGACAGATCTGTCAATGGCCTGAAAGAGATAGTTCTTGGCTTTAAGATCTTTCAACCTAACTGCTTCTAGAGCCGTCCGCTGTGCTGCTGTCAACGTGGCTCCTTCTTCCGGTTCAGGAATTCCAGAAGAAACAACTTCCCAAAATTCTTTGGACCTTAGAAAATTTTCCATCAACATGCTCCAATGGTCATAATGACCATCAAAGCGAGGGATTGCCGGTTGGACAAAATTGGAATTTGTGGCCATGATTGCTGCTGCAAACAAAGTGTCAAGAAAAAAAAACTTTGTGGCAAGACTCTCTTTCCTCACGTGGCTCTGATACCACTGATACAGTAAAATGCAGAAGATGGCTATGCTTTGCAAGCACTTAAAAGAAACCCAGAAAGGAGAGACACACTGGTTGAAGATGCTTACTGCATTCGTCCATATATTTGAAATTAACACCTTAGCCGTTTTATATGCTGTACATCAACAGAAGAGATCCCAACAAAACTAGAAACTACTTTGATTCAAAATGGTAAACGTGTGCAGCAACATGCTGCCAACTAAATCCTGAAAACTAGGACCCACTAAGTAACAGAAACACACGACTAGCTATTAATTGAAAAACATAAAAAAAACAACTTTGACTCTTTCTAACAAGCTCATGGATTTCACATCTATTTCAATGAAGAATACGTACACAAGAGAGGATGATGAGAAGACTAGGGTTTTCTTTAAAATACTACAGGCGGAGGATATCGATGGTTAATGCACGCAATCATTCCGATGGAATTTGCGTATAATGAAGGATCGGGAGATGAGGGTGATAATCGGCAAACTATACGTGGCCTTTGTAGATGTGTATGAAACGTGGTCTAGAAATCGTTACCAGTTGCTTCTTCTGAGGCGATAGCGCGTGCATTGGCCTTGAGAGTTTTGTCCTTCGTCATGAGATCGATCCGTACCGTCCTCTGGATATGACGGACAACGCAGCAAGAGATATTAGGAAAGTTTTAAGAAGAAGAAGAAGAAGATGATGAAGAGGAGACAACCATCGATGCAGATACATAAATCGAACAAAACACGGAACAAAACCAGACATAAGAAAATCAAGATGAGTGATACGAGTTAGTACAGACCTGCATATTGACACAAATCTGCTCTTCTGGTTAAGCGGATCCTCTCTCTCTCTCTCTCTCTCTCTCTCTCTACACACACAACGTGCTTAGTTTGAAGGATGATGAAGAAAATGACGCTGGATTGGGTGGTTTTATAGAGAAAGCTTCGAACGCAACCAAATCATGACCAACTGTAGGCAATTGACTCATTAAGAAAAGGCTTCTCATAAGAAGCTTCAATACAGTTGTCAGGAAATTTGCTGGACCGCGTTATATCTTTAAAAATATTCTCATCCCTTCTTGGAAACCCTAATGGGGTATTCTTGAAAATATTATCCATCTTCATGCGACTTTCTAGATTCGACTAGAGAGGTTAAGTGGATCCAAGATTCTTCTCTGCAAGTGCACTCAATTAACAAGTAAAATCCCAGGCCATATTGCACATGGATTGTCACGACATGTCATTATCCGCACGACATGTCATTATCCGCATCACGTTTTTCTTTTGTTACTCACCATATCATGTTACATACGAATTTGCATGTCATGTCACATCCGAGTTTTCATGTCATTCCACTTTCATCTTGTGTTCAAATATCGACTTTATCATGTCATGAATATGGGCAATCAGTTCAACGGTAAGTCGGTTCCCAATTGGAAACTTGAAACCTACTTAGTCACAGTCGATTGCAGTTTTTCGAAATGGAGAACCAAAGTAGGATCCTTTGGAACCAACCTGGAGCCAAACTTACCGTGGGAATTGGTGTCTTTTAGCAAGCAGCTACTACAATCTTGGCATAAGTAGAACAATAGCTTCTTTGGCAAACTGGTTAAAGCATTTCAAGACTTTTTTAGCCATCCAAGGTTGAATTTCCTTTGCTACAACTTTTATATATTCTTTTGAAAATAAAATTAAAACCGGTTAAAAGTTAGTTCTACCCTGAAACTAGCTTAAGTAGACCGATTCTTTCTGGAAACTAAACGGCCTTGGTCAGTTCCCAGAATTTTACTTTTGAACCTACCCAAATCATCGAGAAACGGCCTCGAACCCGCCTGTGCAAGCATGTTCTCGAGGCTGGTGCTCACCCTTAGCCATGAACATGATCCTGTTTGACACAAAGTTTCAATTTGCATGTGATTTGAATTGAAATTTCATTTTACATGTCATGTCTATATTATTATAATTATCATTATTGGTCTTGGTAAGTCGACCCAAAATCTAGGTCACATGAAAATTGAAACCACGTCAATAGACACACGGTTGGTACATTGGAGTTGTGTTAGCATGGCAGTTCCCATCACTTGCCACCTTCATTTCTCAGTAAGTTTCGCTTACGGTTCTCATACTCCACACGACACGCCTTGTTTGGTAAGAGTAGTCATGCATGATATATAGTCATACTCTGTTTTACTTTCACACGATATTTTTCAACATTGATGTGACTATTGTAGCACTTTCGCCTCCCAGCTTAATCAATTTCACAAATCTGTCTTGAGTATTTATTAGCAAATTATATAAGCCAAAGTCAATCGTAGCTGGTGGTGCATATCTTGGAAAGAACACCGAAACGTAATGGACATGACGAGGGTTTTTACGTGTTGAAGAGCTAATAGGATTTGCGTCAACACTGACACTTTGAGCACATGATCTTCCTCACCATTTACATCAAGGCTACGTATCAGAAGCTCTTCGCGTTTTCCCCACTTGATCGTAGGGAAAAGAAAACAGATCAGTCTAAGATAGGCAATGCGTCGGTCCGTACTTTTTCATGCATGTTTTACACTTCGAGAGCTGGTTCTCTTCTTCTTGTTCTTGATTTTTCATTTTCCTTTTGTTGGCTAATATATGAAGTTTGCACGGCCTTGTCCATCATTTTCCAGGAAAAAAAGGTTGTGATCAACACGTTTAGTTGACTCAATATCAAAAGGTTCATACAACAGCCATAGCTTTCTTGTCTCTCCTTACCTTTTCAGCTCGCTCATTGACATCGACGTAGGAGGAAAGTCCTCAAACCAACCTGTTCCAGAACTACTAGTCTTTGCTGGTTGTCCGTGGAAGATTTAATGGTAAATCCTTAGCATGAATTCTAGCCAAAAAGGCGGACTAGAATTCTTATTACCGACGGACTCAATGGGCAAACTCGTTTGCGAAGGTCTTGGTTGTCTTTTAATAATCTAAGATAAGTATTTGTGCCTTTTGTAAACATAGAATCCGCCTAATCTGTACTTGGGTCAAAGCATTACGAAGATTTGCTAACGACTAAATATAGTAAAGAACGAGCTCACGATTGTTCCAACAAGGGGATTTTCATATTTTTACAGTCGAATCAATTTCGAATACATACAACCAATTATAATGATTTTTCCCATTTATGTCATTTCTTGATTAGCAAAATAGCCCAAGGATGAGTATATTTCGATCCAAGTCCCAACCCCATGAAATGCTCTAGCTATATGCCAGCTTGGAATAGACGTCTTGGTAAAGAAATCAGATTTCGTCATCCGTAACTCCCCAATGTAGCATTAGAACATTCTAAGAGGTGTGTGGTGTTTAGCGCGGAACGTTGATCATGTGTTCGAATTATGCAGGGCATCTTCCGACTCAAAATAGCCTTGGGACATCATAGACTTTCTCGATACGCGTAGTTTGCATAGAGCCGAACAGAAGGTTCGAAACATGTCTGCCTTTCAGAGATAGGTTACTGGGCTCTATATCCTAGTTCATGAATGAAAAAAAAAAGTTGCAATCTTAATGATAGGAAAGCACAAAGACATGTGATAAGATAGATGAAATGATAATTACTTATTTGATTATCAACCCGCTAAACTAAAAAACAATCGGGTCGAAGTCAAGCTGGCCTCAACATTTCTTGAACGGCAATCTTATGTGGTGTTTATGTTTTTTAGTTTCTTCTCTTTTTGATTTTTCTCGTCTAAAGCATGTCGAAAAGAGTAATTAAGAACCTCATATATCCACCAAAAATTTGTCAGCTTCTGAAAAATAGTGAAAAAAAGTTAATAGATATGTATGAAAAGATTTTAGCGGTTTTACACTTTATAAAAGTCAAATTCTGAGCATTTCAAGAAATGAAGAGTGGAAAATATAAGTCACACTAAGTAAGCCATAGTTAACGTCCATTAACAATTAACCAAACATGACTTTTACATCTAACGCGTAGCTCACCACCTATCTTTTGAAGAACAAGTTGGCGAAAGAAGAAAGAAAGCGTCGGATATTGTATAAACTCTCTTGCATCGGGTTAAATTCGAGTCTCTAACCCTTAGCGATTGTCTAGATAATTGCAGAGAGAGAGTATAATAAAGAACTTTTCGTATAGTTATTATCGTGTCGATATCAGTACAAGACATTGATAGAAAGCAACACAACATATCGACTTTATTGACTCCAAACCCCTAAACAACAATATACGGAAGAAAAAAGAGTTCGAGTATGCATTAACGGAGACTCGGTGACGCCCACGAACAAAAGCTAGAAGAAAACACAGGTAAACCCCACAAGCAGCAGGTGCGCTCAAATATCATTGAGTATGTCTCAGTTTTGCTACTCGACGCTGAACAACTCGGCATCCCGCATCCCAGCCTTCCTTATTTTGTCGACCACCGTTGCCACATTGATGTTCCCGGCGATCACCACCAACAAATCTCCATGCTCTTCTTTAAAGCCCGCGAATTCCAACCCTATTTCAATAAAAAATACATATACAAGAGAGGATGATAAGAAGAGCAGGGTATTCTTTAATATATTAGAGGCGGAGGATATTGATGGTTAACGCACGAAATCATTCCGATGAAATTGCGTATGTGGAGAATCGCGAGATGAGGGTGATTGGGAGTATTAAATAGCAAACTATATATAGCCGTTATAGATGTGTATGAAGCGTGTTCTAGGAACTGTTGCCAGTTGCTTTGTCTGCTGCGATCGTACGTGCCTCGGCCCTTCGTTTCTTGTCCTTAGTCTTGAGATCGATGAGCACCTTCTTCTGGATATGATGGACAAACCGGAAACAGATATTAGCGTGCGAAGGAAAAAGGAAAAGTATAAAAAGAAGAAGACGAAGAGGAGACAACCGTAGATGTAGAAACATAAACCAAAACAAAACAAGATAAAAACGCAAGAAAATCAAGATGAGTGACAGGAGTAAGTACAGACCGCCATGTTGCCTCTGAGACCGATCTGTTCTCTCTGATTAAGCTGAGCCTCTCTCTCTCTCTCTCTCTGCAGACACAAAGTGCTTAGTTTGATGAATGATGAAGAAGATGACTAAGCTAAGCTCAATCGGGGATCCTTTTTATAGGGAAACCTTCAAACACGACCAAGTCATCACCTTCTTTAGGCAATTTCCTAAATGGAAAAATTAGGGTTCTTGTTAGAAGCTTCAATCCAATTGCCAGGAAATTGAGTCCCTGGCTGGACCGTGTTATATCTTTTAAAATGTTACTTATCTTTCTCGGAAACCCTAATCCCGGTATCTTTGAAAATACGATCTATCTTCATGGGACTTTCTCGATTAGATTAGAGAGATCAATGGGATCCAAGATTCTCCTCAGAAAGTATACGCAGTCAACGATTAAAATCCCGTGTCATATTGCATCGATATTGTTATGTCATGTCATTTTATGTGTCACATTTTCCTTATCGGATTTACCATATCATGTAACATTTGAATTGCCAAAGCCATGTAATTTTTAGCATGTCGTATTTCTGATTTTGAATTTTGCAGTATCATTTTGCATCTGAATTGTCATGCCATATCATATCATGTTTCATGCAAAGTTTTTTATTCCGAATTTGACATGTCACGTCGCACCGAAGTTCCATTTTCATGCTTCGTTCAAATCTCGATCTTGTCATGTCATTAACATCTTCATGTTTGGCACGACATTTCAATTTGCATATTGTTCAAATTGACACTTTGTATTTTACCCCATTTCACTACTATCTTTATTATCATTTCGTATTTCGTCGTCGTCGTTGTTGATATTGTTATTAGTAAAGGTCTTGGTAAATAGGGCACATGAAATCCAATCGAAACTGCCTCATATACACTCAGTTGACCAGCACGGCTCTCCTAGTCCCCCACGACACGCGTTATTTTGGAGTAGGTAGTCCTACATAATATATAGTCACACTCTTTTTTCTATTTGGTCAGACGGTTATACTCTATTTGACTTTCACATGATGTTTCATACATTAAGATTACTAATTTTTTCTATGTTAAGACTTTTGCCTTGGTACTTAAGCAAATTTCATTTATCTATTTGAGTTGTTATTGCATGGCGATTTTTCAAGAGACAAAAATTCAATGCGAGAGTTCAAAGGAAATTGGACTCGAAGGATGACGAAACTTCGAGTTTACCAGGTTTTAAATTTATAGGATCGCAAAAGTATCCTTAGACAAAAAGGAGTGATGCTTCCTGTACAAAGAGTTTACTCGGGCTCATGCACAGAAGTCCATGTGCCGCTCTATCGTTGGTCGTCAATGATAATAGCCATGCCTAGTTAACATAGAGATGAGCAATAATTATGAGCCACCAAGAATTTAGTATGCTAGTCTTCCTAAATTGTCGACCCTTACACAGACGAAAAACTAAGGTATCAACGATATGGATACGATGTTTTGCAGGAGCACATATGTGACGTCCCGAATTTCAGCCCATTTTTTTGGGATTTATAAAACGCGTAATTTGTCAGTGTGGTTATAGTAAAATCTCGCCCGAGAACTGATCACTCCTGGTTATCATTTTAAATTAGAGATTTCGCTAGAATCGCACTCGATCAAATTTGGACGTTATTTAGACCCCGAACTTGACAGTCGATTTTCGGGAGTTTCAGGACGAAATAAATTGGACGGTGTCAATATTATCGTAGCCAGCGTTGAGATTGTCAGGAATGATGGAAAAAGGGGAGTTTTTGACCAGGTGCGAATTTGGACTAGTAGACCTCTCTCGTTATAACTTGGTCTAATTAATTTGGCCTTTGTCCCTTTTTATGTGCGAGGCATATTTTGGACCGGTAGATCGCTTTCGATTTCGAATTTGGGCCATCGGATCGCGATTAATATTTGAATGAAATTTATTATTATTATTTCTCTCTCTCTCCTCTCTCCTCCGCGCGCACGTTTCCCCCCTTCTGACCGCACACGTTCTCTCTCTTTCTCTCTCTCTCTCCTTTCTCTTCTTTTCCTTCTGACCGCACGCAACCCCCTCCTCTGACACCCTCTCTCCTCTCTCTCTTCTTCTTCCTTCTTCTCTTTCTTCTTCCTTTCTTTTTCTGCTTCGGTCTTCTTCCTCCCCGACGAGCCGCGTCTGGACTCCGCTCCGCCCGACGCCGTCCCGCCCGTCGCCACCACGTGCCGCCCGACCGTTGCCGCCACCCTGTCGCCGCCACCACAGAAGCCCCCACTCTCTCTCCTCCTCCCGGCCGATTGGGTCTGCTTCACCTTTGCCCAGCTCGCCGACCGCCTGGGCTCGCCGGACCGCCGCGTGCCGCGCCGTCGCCGGCCAGCTCGATCGCCGCGCCGCGCCGTCCGCCGGCCGGCCCCGCGTCACCATCGCCGCCTCCGGTGCCGCCGGTCGCCGCCTTGTCTCTCCCCCAAGCAGCCGACAGCCCCCTCTCCTCCTCTCTCTCTCTCTCCCTCTCTCGGTTTGGCCGTGAGAGGCCTTGAGCCGGAGGAGCTCCGCCGCCACCGTCACTGTTCCGGCGCGGATCCGTCGCCTCGCCCAGCCGACCAGCCGTTCCATTTCCCTCTCTCTCTCTGTGACCGTGCCTCTCCCTCCCTCTCTAGGTCGTGGATTAGCTTAGACCGTCGCCGCCGCTCGCGCCGTTCGCCGAAATCGCCACTCGCTGCACTGTTCCAGCGCGGGATCGCCGCTGTCCAGCTGCCATCGCCACGTGTTCGGCTCGGTTTGAAGCTTAGGACACCGGTGAGTTTGACCCTAAACCCTAATTAGGACAATTTGCATTTCTAGACGGATTTAGGGGTTAAATTAGAGTATTTTGGGGTTTAAATGGTGGAGGCTGTTAGGGGTTGATGTTGCTGCTAATTTGAGGGCCTAGGGTGATTATTTTATCGAGGTTTAGCGGCCGTAGTGTGCTGTGCAATGGCTGGAAGCATGGGATTGAATGGGGCCGAGTTCGATCAAGTTCGGGCTCAATTATAGTTTATAGTGTGCACTTAGTTCGGTCCTCGTGGCGGCTGAGTTGGGTGATGTTTTGGTGAGCCAAATGAGTGTTTTGAGGTTATTTGTTGGCCTGGATTGAGCTGTGTGGTGGCTGGCCTTAGACGCATTGATTGGGTGAAATTGCGGATTTTAGAGCGCGCCTAGTTTGGTCCTCGTGGTGGCAGATTTGGATGATATTTTGGGGAGTCAAATAGAAAATTTTGAGGACATTTAGTGGCCTAGAGTAACCGGTGTGAGGGCTGTCCATATCGGATTTGAATGGGATAAGGCGCGATCAATTTGGGGGTTAGTTTGTGAAGGCTGTTAAGAGCGGATGTTGTGGCGTATTTGGTGGCTTAGCGTAATGTTTTAATCGAGGTTTAGTGGTATGTGGTGTGCTGATTAGCGGCTAAGCTTAGGAGCCTTGATTTGGGCAAAATTACGGATTCGGCGGGTGTGATTTGTAAGCCAAGTAATAGCTGTTTTCGTAGCAAATTGGGGAGCTTAGTGTGATGAATCGAAAGTGAATTGAGCGCCTAAGATGGACTGTTCATGGCTGGTTTAGTATCGGGAGGATTCAGGCCATAATTGTTTATTTGAGGCTTTAGGGTGAACGGCTTAAGGAACGATGATCACCCGAGAGGATGCTAAATTAAATGTGGCTTGAATGTGATTGTATGATGTCATGTCGCATGTCTAGCGGGACTAAGAGTGGAATAGCTTGGCGGGCCTCGAATGCACGAATTCTTGATGACCCGATTGTGTAATTATGTACATGGATTGTATGTCAAGTTTGTGCCATGGCTGATTTGAATTGATTGTCTGATTGGGCATGTTGATTTATGAAATTGAATATGCGTGGTGCAAGCGCGCATGATTGCAGCGTGATTTGAATGAGTGGCGCGGTGCAAGCGAATGCCCAGATGTGAACGTTATAGCCATGAATGTGCATCACAAGCATTGGCACGACATGTGCATCTACAAGTGTGCCCGAGTGACATGTGCATTGTGATAACCTAAAATACCCCGAAGCGTTTTGGCGCTGGGTTCAGATAATAATGAGTTGTGTGATCACCTAAGGGCCTTCGGGTCGTGACCTTCGGGTCGATACCGTCCTCATGCACTTTGAAGCAGGACGATGCCCGGTACGTCCGGAAGGCGACCATCCTCATGCACTTTGAAGCAGGCTAGAGACACTGGGCCAGATCGGTTGCTGCGCCTCATGCACTTTGAAGCAGGCTAGACGCACCGGGCCGTGAAAAATTGATGACTCGAGTCGTAATAATAATGAAATGGGCAAGTGTGCCAGTGTGGGCCGGTGGGCCAAAGAAACGTGCATAACATGTCAATGACATTTGCATGCATAAACATGCATTGAATAGCATGCGAGTGTGTGAGACTCGATATATGAGCATGTGATTGGCGTACGTGTGATAATGTGTGCCACGTATGTCCCGTGATTATTACATATTGAATTGCCTAACCTGCAGGGCTGAGATAGTGTATTGGGCTGTGAGCCGGGAATGTGTTAACGTTGTTTTACTGGTTCGCATCATATAATGATATTAAAAGTCTAACCTGCATGGCGGAATATTGAATTGGGCTATGGGCCCGGGGTGAACTTATAGTGATTGTTATACTAGTTCATTGATTTAAGTGTTTTATTTACCCTCTGGAGGTGCACGTTAGCCTAGTTTAGGTTTAGGGAATTACTCACTGAGATTATTCTCATTGTTGTTTAAACCACATTTTCAGACCCCCAGCCTTGAGGATGGCAGGCGTACCGAAGTGTTTTGGGAGGAGCCCCGGCTAGTTGTAGTGGCCTTGAACCGCTTTTGATTTTTGAGCGTGGGCTGTATATGATTATTGCAAATGCTTCCCAGTAGTAGTGCAAGGGTATGTCATTCATGTTGTTGGCTATATGACTATCCTTGGTTATGTGTAATTTTGATGTATAGGTGGTTTTAATTACTTCCGCATGTGCTTTAAATCTCTGTGTTGGGTATTGGGTCGGCGACGCGTCCTGGGACGTCGCATACGAATCGACCTTTGCGAGGGATGTGTCGCGCCGAGGAGTGCGGGGCGTGACATCCCCGTTTGATTTGGTATCAGAGCAAGGTCAGCTCGATCCAATTAGGTCGAAGCCTGGAGTGATAAGGAGCGATGACCTTGGGTAGCCAGTAGGGTGACCTCGTGTGCTATATGTACCTCCTGACTGTCTGTGTCTTGATTGATTGGTAGTATGAATTGACTCGCAAATTGCAGGTGCGGCAGGACTCGAGGTAAGTACGCGAATCTCCTTGGTTGAGATGTTGTGTTATTTGTGTAAGGCCGCATGCTGATTGCTTGACTGTTGCTGTGTATACCTGCCTAGGACCTTAGACCGGTTTAGCTTGGTTTAGGTCTCTAATTCCTGAAAGGAATTATAGCAGGTAAGTGAGTGGTGTGACCCTATGAGTTTGAGCGGTCGAGGTCGAGGTCGAGGTCGTATAGGTCAGCAAGCTGGAGTTGTAGAGGATCCCAGAGTTGATGGAATTCTGAAGGCACGTGAGGGAGTTGGAATTTTAATGGGAATGATGGGAATTATGGTTAAGGTCAAGTTTGTAAGATTATCTAAATACGCACCAAGGATGGTTAGGCACCATGTGGATAGGACAAAAAGGTTCCGGGATGGATTGAAACCGGAACTCCGCAGTTAATTAGTATTCGAGTCCTAAGAGATTACAATAAGCTGTATGAGAGAGCTCGATGGTTGACATGGATATGAGTGAAAGGACTGCCACTTCTAGATCGCGGTACGCGCCGGCTAGGGACAATAGGAACTTTGGAAAGAAGCCTATGATAGAGAATATGAGACTTGTCTCTCCGGTAAGGAAGAACTTTGAAAAGCCGAACTACTACTCCAATGCCGAATGTCAGTCTTATGGAAAGAGGCATAGGAATGGCCTTTACCAAGGTAGAAGTGGAACATATTGCGGATGTGGACAGCAAGGTCACTGAGTGAGAAATTGCTGAACCGATAGATATCGCAGGTAGGACATTAAGTGAGAGCTGCCCTGAAGATTAACCAGAATCGGCTAAGGATCTAAGGAAAAGTATATGTTTTGGCTGAGAAGGAAGCGAAGCATGCGCCGTGAAAGTCGGTATGCGTTACGAAGTGATATTGGGTGCAATAGGAGATGAATTTGAAGTTATCGCTTGAGTGGTCATGAAAGACTTATAATTAATTTTATGGTGAATAGGCGTAATCGGTTTAAGGATTTATGGATTACTGATGATATTCTTGGACGAGTTGGGAAGGATGAGTGTTACTTAGAAATTTCAGATTTTGTAAAGGACCGATGTGATTCGTTTTTGGGAGACTGTTGGATTGAAATTGGATGGATTGAGCTTGGTCTTTGAGGTATAGAAAGATAATGATTTGGTGGCTAACTATTCGATTGAGGAACCAAGGCTAAAGGACATAAACGAGGTGTGTAATCTTCCCGGTGTCTTTCCTTAGGAATTGCTGGGATTGCCACATGGAAGGGAAGTGGAGTTTGCGGTTGAATTAACCCTAGGGACTGAGCCAATCTCAAAGCCGCCCTATAGGATGTCGCTGCAGAGTTGAAAGAACTTAAGGTTCAGATGCAAGAATTGCGAGACAAAGATTTTATTCGACCGAGTGCGTCTCCATGGGGAGCGCCAGCCCTGTTCGTCAGGAAGAAGGATGGGTCGTTGAGGCTATGTATCGGTTACCGTCAGCTGAATCAAGTGACAATCAAGAATAAGTATCCCTTCCCAAGGATTGACGACCTGTTCAACCAATTGCAGGGAGCCTCGGTATTTTCTAAGATTGACTTAAGGGCGGGGCATCACCAGTTAAGGATCCAAAAAGAGGACATTCCAAAGACAGTGTTTAGTACTAGATATGGGCACTATGAGTTCACAGTGATGCCATTTGGACTGACTAATGCCCCTGCTGCCTTCATGGATTTAATGAACCGGGTATTCAAGAAATTTTTGGATCAGTTCGTCATTATCTTCATTGACGATATTATGGTGTATTCAAAGACTTCCGAGGAACACGAGGTACATTTGGAAAAAGGTTCTACAGACGTTAAGGGAGCACGCACTGTATGCTAAGTTTAGCAAGTGCGAGTTTTGGTTGAATCGAGTTGCATTTCTCGGACATATAATTTCCGGAGAAGGAATCTCCGTGGATCCCGCAAAGATTGAGGCAGTAATGGATTGGCCGAGATCGACAACGGTAATCGAGGTTCGGAGTTTCTTGGATCTAGCATGTTATTACAGACATTTCATGGAAAGGTTTTTAACATTAGCGACACCGTGGACGCGTTTTCTAAAGAAGGAAACGAAATTTGAATGGACGGATAAGTACAAAAGGAGCTTTCAGGATTAAAACAGAGTTTGATGATTACGCCAGTGTTGACAGTCTCGTTAGGTTGGGAGGATATGAAATCTACAGTGACGCGTCGCTAAGAGGACTTGGATGTGTGTTGACACAATGTGGAAGAGTGGTGGCATACGCATCGCGACAATTGAGACCGCATAAGCTGAATTATCCAACGCATGAATTGGAATTTGCCGCAATTATCTTCGTTCTTAAGATTTGGAGGCATTACCTGTGTGGGAGAGAAATTTCAGATTTATACGGATCGTCAGAGTTTAAGGTACTTGTTTTTCCAAAAAGGAATTAAATATGAGACAGCACAGTTGGATGGAATTGTTGAAGGACTATGACTGCGACATATTGTATCACCTCGGAAAGGCTAACCGGGTAGCAGATGCCTTAAGTCGGGAATCGAGCATCGCGTATTTGCTGGTTAAAGAGCGGACTTTATTAGGAGTGTGGGACTCAAAATTTAAGTTCGAGGTAAGACACCTCTCCAGTCTGATGTCAATATTAATGATTGAGCCGGAAGTGCAAGCCAAGATAAAGGCGTTGCAGTCTGCGGACTTTGAGATTCAGAAAATTTTAAGTATGGATAACTCTAAGAGGAAACCAGACTTTCAGGTGTCAGAGGATGGAATCCTTAGGTCTTGAGGACGATTATGCGTGCCCGATAATTTGGAACTCAAGGAAGAGATTTTATTGGAGGCTCATAGGAGCAGTTATAGTATTCACCCGGGCAGCACTAAGATGTACCAGAATCTTCGCCAGCACTATTGGTGGAATGGAATGAAAGCGGACGTGGCCAGGCATGTGACTAAGTGTTTGACGTGCCAACAAGTGAAGGCACAGCATTGTAAGCCTGGCGGGATGCTGTAGCCATTGGAAATCCCAGAATGGAAATGGGAGCACATTACCATGGACTTTGTAACGGGACTGCCAAGAAGCCAGAGGGGACACGACTCTATTTGGGTGATAGTAGATAGATTGACCACGTCAGCGCACTTCCTGGCAGTGCGAAAGGACTTCGAGCTAGAAAGGCTGGCAGAGTTATATGTGCGACGGACTGTTCGTCTTCATGGAGCACCGATGTCAATCACTTCGGACTGTGATCCCCGGTTTACCGCGAATTTTTGGAAGATATGCTGAGAGTGTGTGTGTTAGATTTTCAAGGTAAGTGGGAAGAACAGTCGCATTTGGTGGAATTTGCTTACGACAACAGTTTCAGCAGAGTATCGGGATGGCACCGTTTGAGGTACTATACGGCAGGGCGTGCAGAACACCGTTGTGCGGGGATGAAGTGGCGGAAAGAAGTATAACAGGTCCAGAGTTAGTTTAACAGTCGGTGAAAGCAGTAAAGGTTATCCGGGAAAGGTTGAGAACAGCCCAGAGTCGTCAGAAAAGTTATGTGGACCGAAGGTGTAGACCGTTGGAGTTTCAGGTGGGCGACCATGTATTTCTCAAGATCTCACCAGTGAGAGGACTGTCTCGGTTTGGCAAGAAAGGAAAGTTGAGTCCAAGGTTCATAGGCCCATTTGAGATTTTTGGAAAGGATTGGAACGTTAGCATGCCGCCTAGCCTTGTCACCGAATTTGTCACAAGTTCATAACATCTTCCACGTGTCGATATTAAGGAAGTATGAACCAGACCCGACCCATGTGCTGAATCATGAAGTAATAGATGTGGACGATAGGGTATCGTACGTGGAAAAGCCAGTGCGAATCGAGGACAGAAAGGAACAAGTGTTGAGAAACAAGACGATTCCTTTGGTCAAGGTAATTTGGGAACACCATGGGACTGAAGGTGCGACGTAGGGAAGTGAGGAGTTGATGCGACACCAGTACCCTCATTTGTTTGGATAATTGGGTGAGATTGTAAATTTCGAGGACGAAATTTTTGTAAGGGGGGAAGAGTTGTGACATCCCGAATTTCGGCCCATTTTTTTGGGATTTATAAAACGCGTAATTTGTCAGTGTGGTTATAGTAAAATCTCGCCCGAGAACTGATCACTCCTGGTTATCATTTTAAATTAGAGATTTCGCTAGAATCGCACTCGATCAAATTTGGACGTTATTTAGACCCCGAACTTGACAGTCGATTTTCGGGAGTTTCAAGACGAAATAAATTGGACGGTGTCAATATTATCGTAGCCAGCGTTGAGATTGTCAGGAATGATGGAAAAAGGGGAGTTTTTGACCAGGTGCGAATTTGGACTAGTAGACCTCCCTCGTTATAACTTGGTCTAATTAATTTGGCCTTTGTCCCTTTTTATGTGCGAGGTATATTTTGGACCGGTAGATCACTTTCGATTTCGAATTTGGGCCATCGGATCGCGATTAATATTTGAATGAAATTTATTATTATTATTTCTCTCTCTCTCCTCTCTCCTCCGCGCGCACGTTTCCCCCCTTCTGACCGCACACGTTCTCTCTCTTTCTCTCTCTCTCTCCTTTCTCTTCTTTTCCTTCTGACCGCACGCAACCCCCTCCTCTGACACCCTCTCTCCTCTCTCTCTTCTTCTTCCTTCTTCTCTTTCTTCTTCCTTTCTTTTTCTGCTTCGGTCTTCTTCCTCCCCGACGAGCCGCGTTTGGACTCCGCTCCGCCCGACGCCGTCCCGCCCGTCGCCACCACGTGCCGCCCGACCGTTGCCGCCACCCTGTCGCCGCCACCACAGAAGCCCCCACTCTCTCTCCTCCTCCCGGCCGATTGGGTCTGCTTCACCTTTGCCCAGCTCGCCGACCGCCTGGGCTCGCCGGACCGCCGCGTGCCGCGCCGTCGCCGGCCAGCTCGATCGCCGCGCCGCGCCGTCCGCCGGCCGGCCCCGCGTCACCATCGCCGCCTCCGGTGCCGCCGGTCGCCGCCTTGTCTCTCCCCCAAGCAGCCGACAGCCCCCTCTCCTCCTCTCTCTCTCTCCCTCTCTCGGTTTGGCCGTGAGAGGCCTTGAGCCGGAGGAGCTCCGCCGCCACCGTCACTGTTCCGGCGCGGATCCGTCGCCTCGCCCAGCCGACCAGCCGTTCCATTTCCCTCTCTCTCTCTGACCGTGCCTCTCCCTCCCTCTCTAGGTCGTGGATTAGCTTAGACCGTCGCCGCCGCTCGCGCCGTTCGCCGAAATCGCCACTCGCTGCACTGTTCCAGCGCGGGATCGCCGCTGTCCAGCTGCCATCGCCACGTGTTCGGCTCGGTTTGAAGCTTAGGACACCGGTGAGTTTGACCCTAAACCCTAATTAGGACAATTTGCATTTCTAGACGGATTTAGGGGTTAAATTAGAGTATTTTGGGGTTTAAATGGTGGAGGCTGTTAGGGGTTGATGTTGCTGCTAATTTGAGGGCCTAGGGTGATTATTTTATCGAGGTTTAGCGGCCGTAGTGTGCTGTGCAATGGCTGGAAGCATGGGATTGAATGGGGCCGAGTTCGATCAAGTTCGGGCTCAATTATAGTTTATAGTGTGCACTTAGTTCGGTCCTCGTGGCGGCTGAGTTGGGTGATGTTTTGGTGAGCCAAATGAGTGTTTTGAGGTTATTTGTTGGCCTGGATTGAGCTGTGTGGTGGCTGGCCTTAGACGCATTGATTGGGTGAAATTGCGGATTTTAGAGCACGCCTAGTTTGGTCCTCGTGGTGGCGGATTTGGATGATATTTTGGGGAGTCAAATAGAAAATTTTGAGGACATTTAGTGGCCTAGAGTAACTGGTGTGAGGGCTGTCCATATCGGATTTGAATGGGATAAGGCGCGATCAATTTGGGGGTTAGTTTGTGAAGGCTGTTAAGAGCGGATGTTGTGGCGTATTTGGTGGCTTAGCGTAATGTTTTAATCGAGGTTTAGTGGTATGTGGTGTGCTGATTAGCGGCTAAGCTTAGGAGCCTTGATTTGGGCGAAATTGCGGATTCGGCGGGTGTGATTTGTAAGCCAAGTAATAGCTGTTTTCGTAGCAAATTGGGGAGCTTAGTGTGATGAATCGAAAGTGAATTGAGCGCCTAAGATGGACCGTTCATGGCTGGTTTAGTATCGGGAGGATTCAGGCCATAATTGTTTATTTGAGGCTTTAGGGTGAACGGCTTAAGGAACGATGATCACCCGAGAGGATGCTAAATTAAATGTGGCTTGAATGTGACTGTATGATGTCATGTTGCATGTCTAGCGGGACTAAGAGTGGAATAGCTTGGCGGGCCTCGAATGCACGAATTCTTGATGACCCGATTGTGTAATTATGTACATGGATTGTATGTCAAGTTTGTGCCATGGCTGATTTGAATTGATTGTCTGATTGGGCATGTTGATTTATGAAATTGAATATGCGTGGTGCAAGCGCGCATGATTGCAGCGTGATTTGAATGAGTGGCGCGGTGCAAGCGAATGCCCAGATGTGAACGTTATAGCCATGAATGTGCATCACAAGCATTGGCACGACATGTGCATCTACAAGTGTGCCCGAGTGACATGTGCATTGTGATAACCTAAAATACCCCGAAGCGTTTTGGCGCTGGGTTCAGATAATAATGAGTTGTGTGATCACCTAAGGGCCTTCGGGTCGTGACCTTCGGGTCGATACCGTCCTCATGCACTTTGAAGCAGGACGATGCCCGGTACGTCCGGAAGGCGACCATCCTCATGCATTTTGAAGCAGGCTCTGGTTCGCAAGGAGAACAGTGTTGCGCCTCATGCACTTTGAAGCAGGCTAGAGACACTGGCCAGATCGGTTGCTGCGCCTCATGCACTTTGAAGCAGGCTAGACGCACCGGGCCGTGAAAAATTGATGACTCGAGTCGTAATAATAATGAAATGGGCAAGTGTGCCAATGTGGGCCGGTGGGCCAAAGAAACGTGCATAACATGTCAATGACATTTGCATGCATAAACATGCATTGAATAGCATGCGAGTGTGTGAGACTCGATGTATGAGCATATGATTGGCGTACGTGTGATAATGTGTGCCACGTATGTCCCGTGATTATTACATATTGAACTGCCTAACCTGCAGGGCTGAGATAGTGTATTGGGCTGTGAGCCGGGAATGTGTTAACGTTGTTTTACTGGTTCGCATCATATAATGATATTAAAAGTCTAACCTGCATGGCGGAATATTGAATTGGGCTATGGGCCCGGGGTGAACTTATAGTGATTGTTATACTAGTTCATTGATTTAAGTGTTTTATTTACCCTCTGGAGGTGCACGTTAGCCTAGTTTAGGTTTAGGGAATTACTCACTGAGATTATTCTCATTGTTGTTTAAACCACATTTTCAGACCCCCAGCCTTGAGGATGGCAGGCGTACCGAAGTGTTTTGGGAGGAGCCCCGGCTAGTTGTAGTGGCCTTGAACCGCTTTTGATTTTTGAGCGTGGGCTGTATATGATTATTGCAAATGCTTCCCAGTAGTAGTGCAAGGGTATGTCATTCATGTTGTTGGCTATATGGCTATCCTTGGTTATGTGTAATTTTGATGTATAGGTGGTTTTAATTACTTTCGCATGTGCTTTAAATCTCTGTGTTGGGTATTGGGTCGGCGACGCGTCCTGGGACGTCGCATACGAATCGACCTTTGCGAGGGATGTGTCGCGCCGAGGAGTGCGGGGCGTGACAGCTGTTGACACCTAAATTTTGGCGCATCACTTAGTGTAATTTGCATAGAAAATTAGGGATTAAATTTTTAACCCCTAAACAAAAATATTTAGGTTGCATAACATATAGTTTAAATTCATTTTAGATTAATTGCATTTTGCATCGGACTGGCGGTGACGAACGAGCTTAAATTTCGTCGAATGGGACTCGGCTCGCTTGAAATACAAGGGCCGGGAATTACAAGTCAAACGGGCTCGGTTGTCTTAATTTGAGCTTAAATTAGCCCATCAAGCTTAATTAAAGAAAAGCCCGAATTAATTCAGCCCACTTAGAATTAAATTAAATTAAAGGGTAAAGCCTAAACCTAAGCCCATTAGGACTAGAAAGCCCGGCTAGTTGACCTAGGTTTGCGATATAAATATAGGGTTATGCATCATAATCTAGAGGGGGTTCTGATAATTTTCAGATCAGAATTTTTTAGAGAGACACACGAGTGAAACACGTGAGGGAGAGAGAGAAGCAGAGGAGTCGTGTGGCTTTTCTTGGGGGAGTCCACGTAAAAAAATCGTGAAGATACAGACGAAGAAGAAGAATTCACCGCACAAGACAGGGAGTTCTCAATCAAAAGAGGACTCACACAGAAGTCCATTGGCCAAGGGGGCCACTTTCACTTGCTGCACGAAGAACAAGTCTTCACTTTGACATGCAAAAGATGTCAGAGCCAATATGGTGAGCCCAGCACGTTGCGCTCGGTGATGTAGCCAACTTCCAGGAGATCAGCCACTGGCCACGCAGCTTGTCATCGCATGCTCCACGATCGTGATTCTCGTCACCTCGCTATCACGCCCTTGCCAAGCTACTGATCCCTAGACGAGTCACGAGCTTTACCGAGAGCCAGCCCATATCGTGGAGCCATCACTGCTCGTGCCTCCATCGTGTGCCACCGCCAAGCCGAGCCGCGACGTGTCCTTCCTTCTTCTCGGCAATTACCCATCGACAAATTGAAGAAATCAAGCACCATCGAGAGAGCCACCAACGTGTTCTTCAAGCGCATCCCCGACGTGCTTGTCCGACACCCCCACCACAACGCCAATATCCTCCGAAGTTGCGGCCATCCCTGACGTTCATCGCCCTCCCGTGCTGCTGTCCCGCGGGGAGTCGCTGCCCATAGCTGCGCCAACCACCGCCGCGGCACGTCCGCCGCCGCCGCTCCGTCCGTGAGCTCGGAGCCTAGTCGAGCTGCCCCTGCGCCACCGTCGCCGCTCCCGACGCCGCGCCGCCGCTCCCGACGCACCGCCAGTCCACTTGCCGCGATCCCGATCCGCCGCGAATTCAAATTTGGAAAGTAATCCGCAAATCAGGTAAAAATCTCTACCCGGTATATTTTCAAAATATTTAAATTCTTAGTTTGAATATTTTGAATATTCCGTGAATATTGCATGATTGATTAGATACCTTAGGATAATATTTGCGATATCCGTAATATTCTAAGACACCTTAAATTAGGAATTTTTCCTAATTTGGCAACATATCTGGACGACTATCCTACCTTATCCCTAAGGTACGATACGCGGCGATATGGAAAATCGTTATCTTGTCCATCATCACTTGGATACGATAATAGATTTTATTTGCTTTCCAAATTTGAATGATCGACTTTCCGTCAATATCTATAACCCTATAGATATGACCGATAGTTCGATTTTTGTGCCTAATCCGAGTTTGAAACGAATTTTGCGGATTGCGTGGTTGTTTTAAATGTGGATGCTATCTCTGTTTAAATTGTTTTTCCTTTTCAAATAAAAAAGAAAATTCAAAAAATATCAGTTAGGATTTGAATTTGAGTTTTGCATGTTTAGGAATCCTCAATATATCTAGACGATAGAGTAATTATTTAATTTAAATTAGGACTTGAGATAATCTATTTCCTAGTTTAAATTAAGTAATATTCTAATCTTAATAGATTATTTAGGTTGTTTTTTAATTTCGAATTTTCATGAAAACCCCAAAAAAAGAATGAATTGTTTTATGGTAGATTAAGATAGATTGCATTCTTAATTTAAGTAATTTATTATTTCGAATTTTAACAAAAATCCCAAAAATAAGTCATGTTAGGATATGTTAAGTCATCATAGGTTGCATGTTAATTTAGGCATATTTTTATTCCGAATTTCATTAGAAAATGCCAAAAATAAATCATTTGCCTGTCATCAGAATTAGGTCACGTCGTCGCATGACATGTAGTTTGCATACTAGGTTGTATTACTTGCATGTCATTTTTGCACGTCATTGCATGTAAATTAGCTTTCATTTAAATAAGTGAAAATCCAAAAATTGAGTGAATTCCTTGTTAATTAGAAATCATATTATGTTGCTGATGTGATTTTCTAGCTAACAATGCAGATGCTTACGTTGCTTTGAGGTAAGTAATTCTCCTAGCTCGCAATTTATTTAATGCTTTCTTGGGTGTTAAATTGGTGGTTTGCGCACCCGCATGAACACCTCACATGTTAGTGACTAAGTTAAAATGGATCCAAATTTCTTGCCAAAATATTTTTGAAAAGAAAAGGTACCGAAAGGGCGTTAGACTAGATCTAGCGTAATCAAGTCCCCGGGCTTAGAATCTCTGGTTCGTAGAAATAAAACATACCTCTCTATGTTTTATTTAGGTTTCTAATCGACCTACCACAAATAGATTAGTGGCGACTCCAAGCATGAAAACATTTGCATGTTAAAAACTTAAATCCTAAGTTGCGAATTGGTAGGGCTTGGGAGGGCTCGAGTTAGGTTTAGTCCTAATAATCCATTAGCCTAAGAGGAATTTTAGGTCGCGACACAACATATACAGGACGATTAATCGAATCATTTTGGAATTCATCATGTCATGAGAAACCGAACGGAATTAATTCATTCCCCACTGGAATAATCCTCCTTATGATTCATTAGCAAATTATATTGCCAAATTCAATCATAATCGGTGGTGAACATCTTGGAAAGAACCCCGAAATGCAATGCCATTGACGAGGGTTTGTGCGTGTTCAAGAGTTAATTGGTTATGCGTCAATAAGGAGGACCCCTTTGAGCACATGATCTAGAGAGAGAGAGAGAGAGAGAGAGAGAGAGAGAGAGAGAGAGAGAGAGAGAGAGAGAGAGAGAGAGAGAGAGAGAGAGAGAGAGAGAGAGAGAGAGAGAGAGAGAGAGAGAGTATAATTAAAGGAAAATCACATAGTGATTCTCATGGAAATGTCCGTTTAAGACCAGGGGAAATTTCAAATAAGAACCTAAAGTACTATTATTTTTCTCAAAAGAGGTATAAAAATAGACATTATTTCAAATAAGAGTATGAAGTGGTCATGTCCTGAAATAATGGTCTAACCTCTTCGACCAGCCAAAACTTCCTACTTGTCAAGGGCATTTTCATCCATAGATAAACTTTTTAACTATGTGAACGATCTTAGTTTGAGTGGACGCGTTAACGAAGGTCTAGTCCTCTTTTAAAAGTCTAAAATTAGATCTTTGATGCTTTAATCATACTACAATTTCACGTAAAACGAATACTATACTACTGCATATAGAAAATAAGCATAATATGCGGTTGGGTCAATATAAGACTAACTACTTTTGAAGTTTTCATAATTGGGTCGACCTTGTACACATGCAATGGACGTCTTGCCGGTGCCCGTGAAGCTCTGACTAAGGAAGACTTTGCTAACTAACGGAAGTCCACGTGACCATGATGTATAGAGAACGTCAAATTGAAGATTTCGCACATTCATCCAAACGAATTTTGCCTTAGGGAAGCAGCTAAATAGCTGTAACGCATCGATGTTCGTTGGTGGCTTGGATTTGTCTTCATACCCACATTTTAGATGGCACTTTTTTACGGATTAGTTTCTTTAGTCTAACCTTCTTATTAATTGTTGCGACCTCCCCGAATCGATCCGCACCACCTAAGGATTTGGCTAATAGATTAGTAGGTCTAGACTAAACTCGAGCTCTTTCAAGTCCATAGCAATTCGCGACTTATGATTCAAGTTCTTAACATGCAAATCATTTTTATTCAGGAGTCATCACTAATCAATTTTTAGTGAGTCGATTAGATACCTGAGTAGAGCAACGGGAAAATTACTTTACTCTTATGAACCAGAGATTCAATAAGTTCGGAAACTTGATCACACTAGTTATCCGACTAGTGCCCTTTCAATACCTAACCCTGTTCACAAATAAATCCACTATGAGTCCAAAGAATTATAGAGTTGTAATGCTCAATCACTTAAATGTTTTCCAATCTTAGATTACACCTAGAGCAAACGTAGAAGTGTTATTTCAAAATATCTCAAAGAATTCACTCAAAAAAAAACATTAAAAGAAAATCCTAACACTCCTATTAATTGCTTTAAGTGTAATAACCAAGCAGGATAACCCACACACAACGACGGACAATGTGCATACTTTTTATTCCGATTCACTTCACTTGCTTAGAATTTGAAACCAAGAAGGACTAAGGGCACGCATGATAACCATTCTATTTCTCTGTATTTCTATTTTTCTATTTCGATAACAGGTTTAGAATAGAAATCCGTTTGGTAACACAATTTCATTTTTCTATTTCTAGAACAAATTTTTAGTCCAGAAATAGGTTTGGAACAGAAATGAGAAGAAAAAATTTCTACTTTTCTATTTCTAGAACAAAAATAGAAATAAAAACTCTTATCATCGCTCGCCTTTGCCTTCTGCCACCCATCGCTCCACCCCAACCGCTGCGGCCGGCCATCGCCAGCCAACCGCCACCTCTCACCCGCGCCGGCCACCGCCACTTGCCGCCGGCTGCCACCTCTAGCCGCCGCTCACTGCCACTTGTCGATGAATGGAAAAAAGCGTAAGAGGGAGAAAATCTGCGTGTTGTTATCAAACATGTATTTCTATTCAGAAACTCGTCCAGTGAATAGAAATAAAACCATAAATCTATTCTTGGAACAAAATGGCTATAATTCGTGCTCTAAGCAACTTAAAAAAATCCAAGCTAAATCATAGACTTGCCGACTCAAACATGGAATGCATCTTATATTGTATATCATGGTAGAATAGTTCGTGTTTATTTTTCCCATTATTATAATTAATTCATATATAGATCACATTTAAATTCATGTCAGATGTCATTATTCTTGTTAACATTGCCTCTCGTGCATTGCTTATAGTTTAATCTTTTATAAAAAGAAGAAAAACCAAAAAAGAATTAATTGACATTGCATTAAGAAATCATGTTTAGCTCATGCATATTTTGTTAACATCTTGCAGAATAATTGGGGCATTATCATAATGATGTCATGCTCTGCTTGAGGCTTTAAGGTTTTTGTCCTAATTTTAGCAATTTATTTAGCCCCATGGTTTTTTTATTGTATTGCACATTCGCATTATCACCTTTCACATATTAATGGTTTAAGCTTAAAATTGACCAAGACTTCTTGCAATTTTTTTTAAAATAAAATGAAAAGGTACCTAAAGCGCGTTAGATTTATCTAAGTAATCAAGTCCTCGTGCCCATAAAATCTCTAGTTTGAAAAGAAAGATATTCTCTCATATTTTACTTGGGTTTCTGTTCCACCCATAATAAATTAGTGGTAACTACTAATTGAAATAAATTGCATGTTAAATTGATTAAATCGAAACTCCAAAGTTGCGATAGGTATGGGCTTTGGAGAGTCCGCACAAAATTGTTAGCTTAATAATCCATTAACTTCCCCTTGATGGTTCACCTTTGACATTCTCATTGCACAATACTTATCATCTTATTAAATTTACCTATTTCAAAAAAAAATTCTTCACTTCATCATATTCTATCAGATGTTTTTATAGATTAAATCCGTACTTAACCAAATTTTCACTTGTCTTGTTATATATACAAATTTTACATGGTTTTTTTTTGGTAAGAAATTTTACATGGTTTAAACATCTTCAAATTCAACAATCTGGTAAAAGTTAGATCCTTCTAACATTTTTAACAATTAGTTCGGTTGGAAGTATGTGCAATTTCATGTGTGTGTGAACCAATCACAATGCAAACCATATGCTTGATGTACAATTCGAATGTAGAAGAATTATATATTGTGTGTGTCCTAAGCTGGACGCTCCCTCTAATATTCTTTACGACTTCATTCTAAGAAAACAAGGTCATCATATTAAAGTCCCAAGTCAAAAGTTTAAAGTTTAAACGTTCCTTCTCCAGATGATCTCCCCTTGACTCTAGTGGTCTATTTGATTTGGCCAATTACATGCGTTCACATTATATATTGTCTGTGTAAAGCCTTACTTCGTATGAACAATATATATCAAAGTCCCAAGTCAAATATATATTATTGATAATGTGCATTCATACATAGATGTGTTATTTATAATATGCATTCATGCTAACTTTCGATTATTTATCTTGCCTCCACCCAACCGAAATTCGTGGTCCGCAATTGGCAACGACTGAGATGGGTGCAGTCGACCACACAACCTTATTCCATTATCTTGGGATGCACGCAATATGTGATGAGAGGCTAAAATGTCGAACAGGCAAAGAGAGAATATATACAATTAATGAATCTAAATAGAACGTATTCAATGCGTTCTATGAAGGTCTTGGTCTTTCTTATTAACCCTGAATAAATGGCACACGCAAGAACACCCCCACACGCACAGAAAATTCTTGGTCAAATCAATGGAAACGACAGCTAAAGAACATGCAACGCTGCATGCAATCCTAAGTTGTCTGAAGAGGAGAGATAATGATCAAAAGAGACCTGTTGGCTACAGGTATTTCAAGTTAAATAATGTGATTACCTTGAATAAATTTCAGCCCAAATCTAAGTATTGACCCGGACTGAAGTCCACTCCACGTGGCGTACATCCCCAGCTTCGGGGCAATGGCGTCAAAGAGACCATCAAACTCGTGGAAATAGCTCGAGATGATGAATAATCTTCACCTAAGACTAAACTTCCACGCGGTCGGAAAAAGTTCTTTCATGAAAATGTTTTCCAGCTACAAAGTAATTGTCCTGAAACAAGCAGATTGGTAACAATTAAACCATTGCTGTTACTTTTTATCTATTAGGTTAAGTATGAAAATTCGTAGGTATTTTGAATCATGTGAGCACAATATATTAGAACATTTAACTTTGTTAGGTCTCCACGTGATACAAAAAAAAAAAAAAACAAACTCGGATGACCCTGATGTAGTGAGCCCTAGCTCACTGACACCGTTGGCTGATGTGGGCCTATGTGGGCCTATGTGGGCCCCGCTCGATCTAAAGGCCATCTGAGCTCGGGCTCACTGCACTAGGTGCACCCAAATATCTTTCCACGTGATCTAAGGGTTGGGGTCCACGTGCGCCTGATGCACCTAAGAATGTTTTGCTAAGTACGCCCAGCTCCCCCCCGTGGTTGAGCTCGGCAGCTCCCCAATGGCTTGACCTCGTATTCAATTCTCAAGACCATGTATGAGGAGCAGCCTCTAGATCTAGAGTCTCAACGGCTCTCTGGCAACAGAGAGAGAGAGAGAGAGATTGATTTGGATTTCATTCATGTGTGGGTACGCATAAAATAAGTCATCGTCTAATGCACGACAATAAAGAACGGTCGATTCTTTTAACATTTTTAACAACTAGAAAACGTTTTTAAAGACTACGGGCCCGTTTGGCTCGACTTTGGAGGAATGTCTTTGGCAAAATGTAAAGGCCTTTGAGCTAAAGGTGTTTTCTAAAATGCAAGTAGTGTTTGGTAAAGTGTATTTTAAAATCACATATGAAAGCAACTTTGGCCTAAATACCATTTGATAAAAACTAATTTCGTAAAGGACTTTTGTTAATATTTAAAAAAAAAATTTGAGGTGGAGCTCAGCCAACGGCAAGCCAAAACGGCCGCCGGCCAACCTCTGCCGGCCAGCCTTGCCAGAGGTCGTGCAACCTCAAGCGAGGCGGCCTGAGGTCGCATGACCCCAGGTGTCGCCTGAGTCGCGGGACCTTGGCGACTGCCTTTTGGGGGTTGCGCGACCCAAGCGATGTCACTTGGGTCGCGCGACCCTAGCGACTGCCACCTAGGGATCACCTGGGTCGTGGGACCCCAGCGACCGCCTCTTGGGGATCGCGCGACCACAGGCAGCGTCACTTGGGTCACGCGACCCTTTCGACCGCTGCCTGGGGGTCGCCTCTTGGGGTCACGCAACCCAGGCCAACGCTTGCCTGGGTCGTGCGACCTCGGGCGAGTGACCTCGGCATCACCTAGGTCGGGCGACCCCTAGGCAGCTGTGGCCAGCTCAGGTGACGGTCGCCGACCTCTCGACCAAATCCTCGGGGAAGATGAACAATCCATGAATAATGCTACTAGCATTCCGAAAATACAACTTGCCAAAGTACCTCCGGACCTGCCTTGAGTCAAAGGCCTTTAGAGGCATTTGAAATGCAATTGCATTTCCCCAAAGTGCTCCAAAAAAATTGTCAAATGCTATTTACATTTGGCCGAGGGACTTGGCCCCAAATTCCCTTGGAAATGTTGAAACAAACAAGCCCTACGTTGGGTCTAGGGTTGACCTATGTAGAAAGAGATTACGTTGTGTTTAACAGTTTCTAAAGAGCCACTGTGCGTGCATTTGGTGAAAATAAGAGGAGACGACATGTGAAAGCAGATTAATTACAAGACAATCCACCCTGACCCAACGAACGAGTCGCACGACCCAGTCGTTCGGACATTAACGAGCACAGATCGAGATTTGACCAATAAGGAATTTGCTAGATTAAGACCTGTACATGGAGAAACATGCTCATTGATTCAAAGTATGCTTAAAGAATGACCTAATCCTGCTTAATATAGGAGACCCAAAATTATTTACTCCTAGTGCAATCAACCAGTAGTTAATAGTCAACTAGCTGATCATCCAAATTAATCAGTCGGTTTAACCTGCTCAACCGATTGAGCCATTTGAATGGCGCAATTCAGGACTCTTCGGTTTCGTGTCTGATATGGTGTTAGGGATATTGTCACAATCGATCATTGCTTCTGGCTACGAAATTTTAGCAAGTCGCTCATCTATTTTTGCTAAATTAAGATAACTAGGGAGGTTAATTCGGATTATGCTAACTAAGTAAAGGACGAGTGCCACATCAGATTTTTATTTTGTTGTTCTATTTACTTGTTTATCTTAAATGAGTGGACCTCTTGAATGCCATTGCACAACTTTACATCCTCTAATGCCATAAGGAGTTCAATTGTTTAGGGAATTCATGACTCCTAAAACTAAGTAGATTTTATTTTATTTTTGTTTTGTTTCGGTTATTTAAAAGAAATTATAAGAAAACTATGCTTTCGTTTTAAAGCTACAATGTCTGTGTATCGTCATTTCTTAAGTAATTTTCTCAAGTACAAAGCTGGATTTTTCCTATAAAAGAATCAAGAAGTGTCCATCTATAACTATCTTTTCCAAGGAAAAGAGAGATTAGGATACCATATTTTAATATTTTACTTATATCCTTTATTCTAATTCTAATGTTGAACCTAAGCATGTCCTTAAAAGATTTCATCCTTGTCATCATCCAAACCTCAAGATCATCGGAATGTAAAAACTCTAGAGCGCATTTCCTCTTCTTGTGGAAGACAAAAATACAGGGGGAAATTGGGGGTGCGACGTGTGAGAGCACCGGCACATTAAAATAAGAAACGTATATATGGAGCCCGCCCCCACAAGATGGAGATAGGCCGCGGAGGCCTTCATAGGGGCAAAAGCTCCCTTCCTTCGATGAATTTGTTGACACCTAAATTTTGGCGCATCATTTAGTGTTAATTGCATAGAAAATTAGGAATTAAATTTTTAATCCCTGAACAAAAAAAAATTTTAAATTAAAATTGCATAGCATATAGTTTAGGTTCATGTAGATTAATTGCATTCCGCATCAGATCGGCGGTGGCAAACGAGCTTAAAATTCATCACGTAAATCGAGCTCGGGTACCGAACGAGACTCGACTCACTCGGAAGACGGGGGCCGAAAATCACACGTCAAAAGGGCTCGGTTGTCTTAATTTGAGCTTAAATTAGCCCATCAAGTTAATTGAATAAAAGCCCGAATTAATTCAGCCAATTTGGAATTAAATGAAAATTAAAGCCTAAGCCCAAGCCTAAGCCCATTAGGACTAGAAAGCCCGGCTAGTTGACCTAGGTTTACATTATAAATACATCGTTATGTCTCACAACTAAAGGGGGGAGCTCACAAAATTTTCAGAACAGACACGAGAGGCCACACGATTCCACACGCGGCCACAGAAGTGAGAGAGAGGAAGCCTCGGAGGATACGCGGCCACATTGAGAAAGAGAGGGGCTGTCTTTCTTCCCGCAAGACTTCACGTGCTCAAAAACGGGGATCGCACCACAGAAAACGCCAAAGAGGATCCCCCACTGTACACACATTCTGTAAAGTCAGAGGTCTTCCAACACCGCCCTGGTCATCATCTTTGCTCCGCCTCCAGATCGTGAACAGCAGCCACCAGCTCAGCATCAGTCTAGTGACCGAGCTAACCACGCTCCTCATCTCCTTCGTCTGTTCTGAGCGCGCAACAGCACCACCAATTTCGCTGGCCCTGCAGTCCCCGAGGAACAGCCCAGTCCCAACCGCATCAGAATTTTTGACCGGTCCACGACGCTCCTGTGATCCAACTCAGTGTTCCTGGTGCAAAACCGGCAAGCTTCAGCCAGGACAGAAAGATTTCGGAACATCCAGGAGGCTCCAAGTGGTGATTGTGGAATTATTCAATGGCTTAGTCAAACTAAAGTCAAACTTTGAGTGGAGATTCCTGGTAGGCTGATTCGGTGGAAAGAAGGAGACAAAGGCCAAGAGGTTTAGCAAACCAGCTTTCATGCTGAGCAGCCCCACCTCTGCCAATCAGCAGGCCTTGCAATGTGAGCCCAGCTCCCTGAACCACCGTCCTTGCACTGTGAATTGCCGCCGGCCGAGCACTACCGTCGTGCATTGCCATCCGCGGCTGAGAGTCACCGTGAGCTGAGCTGTTCCTCGCCGTCCACACTGAACACCAGTGCGACACCGTTGCCGGTCTGTCCCATCGCCGCTCGTCTCGATCCGCAATCCCGATCCGCTGCAAATTCAAATTAGGAAAGAAATCTGCAAATCAGGTAATTATCTTATCCCGATTTGATTTGAATATTTTGTTGTCTAATTTGTGCTTATTGATATCTAATCTTATATATTTGAATAATAAGCATTATCTCAATTAGGATTTGTTTCCTTTTTTGAAATCTTAGATATCTATTACTCGTTAAATTTGGATAGAATTTAGAATTTTCAAAGTCCTTTGAATATATCCAAAATATTTAAGATATCAGAATTTTTCAAGATGTGATCGATAAGGAAAATTTCCTAATCCGCAACCGCACACGTGGAAATAAATCTATCTATCAGGCTTTAGATAGAATTATTTCCATAGCGGGTATTTCGAATTTTAGGGTTGATCTGTCAGGCTTCAGATCGAAACTTAATTCGAAAAATTTCGCGGTTATTTTTTTTTCCATTTGATTTTAATTTCGAATTTCACAAAAAAAAATACAAAAAAAAGATTGCTTTAGATTAGGTCAATTTCTTTAATTTAAAATTGCATGTTTAGATAATTGTTTTTTTTAATTCCGAATTTCATTTAAAAAAAACACAAAAAAATAATTTGCCCGTCATTAGAAATAGGTCACGTCGTCGCATGACATATAGTTTGCATGTTAGGTTGCATTAATCGCATGTCAATTTTTGCACGTCATTACATATAGGTTAGCTTTCATTTAAACAAATAAAAATCAAAAAAGAAATTTCTGCACCTTTGAACTCTAAGTTAGGATTTATCAAAATTGTCAAATTGAGTATTTTTCTCAAAATTGGTACCGAAAGGGCGTTAGGGAATCTAACGTAACCAAGTCCCGAATTTATGATTTCTGGTTCGTAGAAATAAAATAGTACTCCCGCTATTTTATTTAGGTTTCTAATCAACCTACCCTAAATGATTAGTGGCGACTCCCGTTGAAAATATTTGCATGCTCACAATTGGACCTAAGTTGCGATTTGGTAGAGTTTGGGAGAACTCGAGCTAGGTTAGTTAATTTAATTGATCTAGTAATCCATTAGCCTAAGATCGAATCCGACGATTTTGTTTTAGGTCGCGACAGAATTCATGCTTGGGTATGGCAAAAGTACACGACTAGTTCTATCTAATTAAAGTGATTTCAAATGATAACTGTATTCGGTGATTTAAGTCTTGACCCATCTTATTTTGTCAAGACCTTTAAAAGATCATCAGCAAAGGAAATATTAACGAACATGATTCTGCTTGAAATTTCCTTTAAATTTCGAAGAATATGATTGCAAGGTCAAAGTGGGTCATTAGAAAACGAATTATAAACAATACAAAGTATATTTTTTTATGGAAATGGGTGGGAAATGACATCGCGGCATGTAAAGAACCTTCTAAGATATAATATCCTTGTAGCTGAACCTCATATAAGATAAATTTGTTAGGAAATTCATGGGAAATGATATCGTTACGAAAAAAAAATGCTAATTGCTGAGAGAGAGAGAGAAAGAGAGCAATGAAGAAACTTCTCACACAGTAATTCTCCTGTAAATCTTGGTATAAGAAATTGATAGAAAGCAACACACGACGTAACAACAAGAGTTCGAGTAAATATCAACAGAGATTCGGTAACGCCCATGAACAAAGGCTAGAAGAAATTACATGCAGACCACACAGAGCAACAGGTGCCCTCAAATGTCATTGAGAATGTCTCAGTTTTGACCCACAACGCTGATCAATTGGGCATTGTTAGCAATTAAACCAAATTCATTTGGGAAGAAGTTGTCGACTATGCAGAGAGGTTATCGATTCAACTAACAGGTTGTCGATTTCAATGGTTGTCAATCGGTTGCCTGGTTGTCAATTTATAAGTTTGATGTCGATGTCTGTTAAGCTCCAAAAAATGATGCACGAATTGAGAAGAGTCTTTATCAATTATCGAAATAATTGGAGAGAGAGAGAGAGAGTAATAAAGAACTTTTCACGTAATTATTATCCTGTAGATGTTGGTACAAGACATTGATAGAAAGCAACACACAACGTACCAACGTTATTGACTCCAAACCCCTAGACAATAATATACAAAAGAAAAAAGAGTACGAGTAACCATCCACGGAGACTTGGTGACTCCCATGAACAAATCCTAGAAGAGAACACACGTAAACCCCACAAGCAACAGGTGCTACTCAACGTCGATCAACTTGGCATCCCGCAGGTTAGCCTCCCTTCTTATTTTGTCGACCACCATCACCGCGTCGATCCTCTCGGCAGTCACCTTCAACACCGTTCCACGTTCTCCAACATAGCGCGTGGATTTCACATCTGTTTCAATGACGAATTCGCATACAAAAGAGGATGGTGAGAAGACTAGGGTTTTCTTTCAAATACTAGAGGCTGAGGATATCAATGGTTAATGCGCGAAATCATTCCGATGAAATGTTTTGCGTATATGGAGGATGGGGAGATGAGGGTAATTAGGAGTATTAAATCAGCAAGCTATACGTAGCCTTTGTAGATGTGTATGAAACGTGGTCTAGGAATCGTTACCAGTTGCTTTGTTTACAGCGATCGTACGTGCCTTGGCCTTGCGAGTTTTGTCCTCCGTCATGAGATCAATATGTACCATCCTCTGGATATGACGGACAAAGCAGCAAGGCCTATTAGGAAAGTTTTAAGAAGAAGAAGATGTCACGCCCCGAACCCCATCGAGCTCGCGATATCCCCTGCTCCGGTCGAATAGTTGCGACGTCCCAGGAACGTCGCCGACCCAACCCAAACATCAGAGCCACATGCGGAAGCGAATATAAAAACCCCCGGACTAAAATGACGACGACGGGGTAGACCACCATAACAATCAAACAATAACATATTCAAACAGCACCAAATATACACATATCGTATTGCAGACATAATTAGCAAACTAGCATCCGAAATCACCGTCATAACAAAAGATCAGTGTCTGGTTAACTTAACTTCCCTATGGGTCAACTCGATTTACACAACCCCTAAAATACCCTAGGGAAAAACCTAAGAATCGCTCTCTTCCATTCTGCTTCTGAATCTCTGGCATGAACCTCCGGAAACTCACCTGCAGCTCCACTGGACACCAAGGGCAGCTCCCCGGACTTCTAAAAAGAGGAGGCGGACTTCCCGGATTTAAGGCCGGGGGTCTGAAAGTGGCGGTTATACAACCGTGAGACGAATCTCAGTAAGTGTACAACCCCAAACCCCACGTAGGCACTCACGTACCGCCAGACGAAAACACACATAACACACAACCCATCAACCAAACTAACAATCACACACGACCCTATCTGGAATTCATCATGCACGTTCCTGTACGTTAATCAACCACTCAGCCAGCACATCACAACAATACATCACAGACGCGCGCGTGCCTCAATTATAAGACAGAAACCACTTGGGCACGTCCCATACCGTGCCTAGCAATTTCTACCCCATAATTAAGCATCACATCACGCGATACAAACACACTCGCACACTAACTCACACCATGCGTCACTTTCTCAAATCTCGCACCTCAAGTCAATTTCCGCTCATTCTCAACTCTTCCACCACCATCGCGCCCGCGTAAAACGCATCAGGCCAACGATCTTTTGACCTCGTCAGGCATCGTCACCCCATCGGGCCGAGCATCGTCACCTCGTCAGGGACGGCATCGTCCCGCGTAAACGAACATGCCTCAGGACGGAATCCTACACATACTTTCCTTCTACCGCGCCCGCGTAAAACGCATCAGGGCAACGGTCTTCTGACCACGTCAGGCATCGACACCTCGTCAGGCCGGGCATCGTCACCTCGTTAGGGACGGCATCGTCCCGCGTAAACATACACGCCTCAGGACGGATCCTTTCCAACCAATCCCACATTTCCATATCCTCGTTCCACTCAAACCACACTTACACACGGTCAACAGTCGCACGACCAAACATACACACCTCACACGCATTCATAGCCATGTACCAATTCACATCTTACGTACACTTCACAAATACACGTTCTCGTCATACGAATCCACCACACGACCATACACATTTAACACGCGAATTTAATGCGCATTCACACTACCACACCGCCACACCTTACGGCCACATACACACGGCACATAGCCACGCTATATTTAGCCTCACACATAATCCCGATCTAGCCAACAAATCACAAACAACACAATTGATCAATTAAGCACAATCAAGCCATAACAATCCCACTCAATCACACAAATGAATCCCGATCGATCCACAATATCACTGTCCTATCCAAATCTACTAAACCTCAATTTTTCATTGCCAAATCAGTCAGTAACCAACAAATATCCAGCCTCTAATTTAGTCTCCAAATAGTCGCAATAATTCCAATCAATTATACAAATTAACTGCGATCGCTCCACACATCATAGCCATCATCGAGCCTACAAATCCTTACCAATTTCTTCGTCAAATCAGTCCCCAAATCAGCCCATGACAACCAAATACCAGCCTTCATCTCAGTCCCCGAAACAGCCACATAAACCCCTAAATCGAACCCTAAACAGTGACCGAAATCCCATCAAAATAAATAGTAAACGAACTCCAAAAATTCTAAAATTTGGATATATCATAAAACACATCTTGATCAATATTTCTTATGAAGAATACGAAATCTGGTTCAATCTACAATCATACCTTGTTATTCCTCGAAATCAGACCAAAATTAGTTCGCTCAAACAAACCGTTTTGTCCTCCAAATACGTTTATTTCAACACCCAAATCACCTTGAAAACTTTGAAATTTTTATATGTTATAGCCACGAATGTCCCCAACAACTTTTGTGAAGGAAGTATTTCGCCACTTTGAGCCTAAACACTTGGAGAAATTCATTCAAATTACCCCTGTCAAGAACCACCCCATATCGGGGCAAACTGGAGGTAAGTCAGCGTCATAAGGTGAAAAATGAGTAGAAATTTTCATGCTCTCACTTACATCAATCTTCGAGTGTTGCTTTTTCAGATGAATTCACGTAAAGTTCAAGTGCCTTAGGATGACGAAGAGCATTTCTTTCTCTATCCTATACACACTTTATCCTTTGTTAAGCCCAATTGAGCCTGCAAATTCATTTCTTAAACCCAGTTGGTGATCATCCCCCACACTGGGGCAAGGCAAAAGTCATCATTGTTCAAGCAGCATATCCGGAGCGTCGATAAAAGACGAAGACCCTGAGAGTCCAAATGTTAGTCATTCGGTCAAAACAAGCCAAAGTGTAACTGGCCAATGTATGCATTGTAGACAGTGTGTGTCAAAAAAAAAACTAGAGGGCATGAAAAAGCAGTGTGCCTGGTAAAAGCAAGGCCAATGCCTGTGAAAAAAAGAAGAAAAAAAATGGAGAAAAAAGTGACGACTTTAGATTAGAAAATGTTGAGATATGTCAAAGTCACAAAAATATCCAGAGTCTTAAGGAATCAAGTGATGAATTCTCGAAGCCAATGGAACATCTACCGAGGAGACAATCCCTGATGGAAAAGAACACCGGTGATAATGCCGAGATGATCACCAACTCTCACCCCAGTTATATACATTTTGAGCCTAATGATCCATTCATTTCTCAACCCATGAGCCTAGCCTGCGTTATGTCCCTTGCAAAGTCTCTTCAGATTAGGGCACTTGAACTAACGTAGAGTTTTTGATGTTTATAAGCTTAGCTCGAAGAAGTGCGAGCAAGTCCATTTCTATCTCATTTTGCAGGTTCTTGACTTGTAAACCCGGAGACAATTACAGAGTATTTTCTTTCAGTAGCCTCGACTCGAAGAGTCTCTTTTGCTAAGCCATTGACCAAGCCCATGTTACGGTCCTAACAAAGACCTCTCAGATCGGTAAAGTCGTACTGCTTGCGAGAATACTCAGACCCTTGTCAACATGATGATGGTGAGATGGAGCGATTCTCCGTAAATCAGCCTTTTCGATGAGAATGAGAGAAAGCCCTTTTGGACCGGAAGTCCCTCATTCGACATTTTCAAGATACCCGTTTGTGAGTTCGGATTGTCTTGTCATGATTTTTCCCAGCGAAGTTTGTAATGCTGATTTGACGAAACCATCGTGCATGAAAATCAGTTGAAATCATAGTGCATGTATGTGTTCTTGACAGTATGCGAATGCATATTACATGTTACTTAAAATCGTGTCTAACAGGAGACACACCTTCAGAGTTGGAGATGTCACTAGGTAAGTATATCTCTATCCCTAGAATATCTATGACTATCTAGGTATCCCTGACCTGTTCAAGCAATTGTCAGGTCCCACACTTGATCATTTTTGTGATCTCTAGATGCCTTTGATTGTGTTCAGGTGTCTATTGATCAAACCTTTTTAGGTATTTCTGATGATATCCAGGTACTTTGTCAAGGAACTCTTGAACACTTGGGCTAGCCCCTTTTGTTCATCAAATCACAGATTTTCATACAATCTCGAGAAGATTCCCCCGTTAGATGACTATGAGCAGGTATAGGCATGGCGGCCAAATTTTTACATATGAACAGGTATATGTAAAGGTCGGAATATTCTTCCCAAATCTCAGGTATTCCCCCGCTACTCGCCTATGAGCAGGTATAGGTGAAGCGGCCAAATCTTTGCATATGAGCAGGTATATGTAAAGGTCGGAATATTCTCTCAAATCTCAGGTATTCTCCCGCTACTCACATATGAGCAGGTATAGGTGAAGCGGCCAAATCTTTGCATATGAGCAGGTATATGTAAAGGTCAGAATATCCTTTTGATTTAAAAATTTCCCCCGCAATTCACTTATGAGCAGGTATAAGTGAAGCGACCAAATCTTTGCAAACACCTAGAGAGATGTATAGGTAGTTCGTAAGGATCGGAACTGTTCTCACGAATCCAGATGATGATTGGATACGTTGAGCTTTCTTCGTGTGTTTTGACTTAACTGCAGATCACCGAAGTTCATCAACAGGCAATACCTATGAGACTGAGCCCATACATTTGCCAAAACAACATACAAGTTAAAGTTGTGTCTCGAATTGCATTATCTCGCTCCTGTCAGGTAAGTGATTCCAGGTATGTTTTCTACTCATGTCAGCATGCATCATTTCTTAATGCATTGTAAAATGGGATTCATAATCCCAACAAAAAAAAACATTCATTGCACTTTCATGGTCGAAATTTAGGTATCATTTAGTCTTTGAATGCAACCTCTACGAGCTCACCTTCAAAGAGGGGCAGCTGTTGACACCTAAATTTTAGCGACCATTTAGTCGTAATTTACATAGAAAATTAGGGATTAATTTTTTAACCCCTAAACAAAAAATATTTAAATTGCATAACATATAGTTTAAATTCATTTTAGATTAATTGCATTTTGCATCGGACTGGCGGTAACGAACGAGCTTAATCAAATGTGACTCGGCTCGCTTGAAATGCAAGGGCCGGGAATTACAAGTCAAACGGGCTCGGTTGTTTTAATTTGAACTTAATTCAGCCCATTATCATTAATTAATTCAGCCCATTTAAATTAAATTAAAATCTAAGCCCAAGCCTAAGCCCATTAAGACTAGAGAGCCCATCTAATTGACCTAGATTAGCGCTATATATACATCATTAGGTCAGGATTTTGGGGGGCTCTCTCAGATTTTCATATCAGAATTTTCAGAGTGTGAGAGTGAGAAAGAGAGAGAGAGAAGGAGACCGGCCGGAGCACTCCCCACACGGCCAGAACCGCGCCGGTCGCTGCTCTTCCCGCGCGACGCCGCCGCTGCTCCTCCCGCCGACGCCGCGCCTGTCGCTGCTGCTTCCCGCGCGACGCCGCCGCCGTTGCTTCCCGCCGACGCCGTGCCGCTGCTGCTTCCCGCCGACACCGCCGCTGCCGCGCGTTGCCGCTGCTGCCGCTCCACGACGCTGCCGCTGCTCCTCCCGCCGTCGCCGCGCCTGCCGCCGCTCCCTGCCGCGCCTGCCGCCCGCCGCGCGTCACCGCCGCGCCTGCCGCGCCTGCTGTCGCCGCTCCGGCCGTGCGCCGCTCCCCGTCGCGCGTCACCGCCTGCTGCCACCGCGCCCCGACGCCGCTGCTTGCCTCCCGCCGCATGCCGGAGCCGACCCACGCCGTCGCCGCGCCTGCCGCCCGCCGCGCGTCACCGCCGCGCCTGCTGCGCCTGCCGTGCGCCGCTCTCCGTCGCACCTCACCGCTTGCTGCCGCCGCGCCTGCCGCCTGCCGCTGCTCTCTGCCGTGCGCTGCTCTCCGTCGCGCGTCACCACCTGCTGCCGTCGCGCGTGCCGCACCGCCTGCTGCCGCCGTTGCTCCGCCACCACTGCTGCCCCGGAGTTGCGCCATCGCAAGCACCATCATAAACAGCGTCGCCGCCGTCCTCGTGGTCACGCCATCGCCGGTCCGCCGTTCGCCGCTCGTCCCAATTCGCAATCCCGATCCGCGAGTCCAAATTTGGAAAGTAATCCGGAAATCAGGTAAAAATCTCTATCCGGTATATTTTTCAAAATATTTAGATTCCCAGTTTGGATGTTTGAATATTCTGTGAATATTGTGTGGATTGCTAGATATTTTAGGGTAATGTTTGCCTTGTTCGCAATATTCGAAAATATTCAAAATTAGGAAACTTTCCTAATTCAGCAACGTATCTGGACAACTATCCGACTTTATCCCTAAGGTATGATACGTGGCGATACGGAGAATCATTATCCTACCCATAATCACTTGGGTACGATAATGAATTTTATCTGTTTTCCAAATTTGAATGATCGACTTTCCGTCAATATCTATAACCCTATGGATATGACCGATAGTTCGATTTTTGTGCCTAATCCGAGTTTGAAATGAATCTTGTGGATTGCGTGGCTGTTTTAAAAGTGGATGATATCTGTTTAAATTGTTTTTCCTTTTCAAATAAAAAAGAAAATTCAAAAAATATCAGTTAGGATTTGAATTTGAGTTTTGCATGTTTAGGAATCCTAAATATATCTAGACGATAGAATAATTATTTAATTTAAATTAGGACTTGAGATAATCTATTTCCTAGTTTAAATTAAGTAATTTTCTAATCTTAATAGATTATTTAGGTTATTTTTAAATTCCGAATTTTTATAAAAACCCAAAAAAGAATGAATTGTTCTATGGTTGATTAGGATAGATTGCATTCTTAATTTAAGTAATTTATTATTTCGAATTTTAACAAAAATCCCAAAAATAAGTCATGTTAGGATATGTTAAGTCATCATAGGTTGCATGTTAATTTAGGCATACTTTTATTCCGAATTTCATTAGAAAATACCAAAAATAAATCATTTGCCCATCATTAGAATTAGGTCACGTCGTCGCATGACATATAGTTTGTATGCTAGGTTGCATTACTTGCATGTCATTTTTGCACGTCATTGCATGTAGATTAGGTTTCATTTAAATAAGCGAAAACCCAAAAATTAAGTGAATTCCTTGTTAATTAGAAATCATGTTAGGTTGTTGATGTGATTTTCTAGCTAATAATGCAGATGCTTACGTTGTTTCGAGGTAAGTAATTCTTCCAAACTTGCAATTTATTCAATGCTTTCTTGGGTGTTAAATTGGTGGTTTGCGCACCCGCATGAACACCTCACATGTTAGTGACTAAGTTAAAATGGGTCCAGATTGCTCGCCAAAACATTTTTGAAAAGAAAAGGTACCGAAAGGGCGTTAGACTAGATCTAGCGTAATCAAGTCCCCGGGCTTAGAATCTCTGGTTCGTAGGAATAAAACATACCTCCCTATGTTTTATTTAGGTTTCTAATCGACCTACCACAAATAGATTAGTGGCGACTCCAAGCATGAAAACATTTGCATGTTAAAAACTTAAACCCTAAGTTACGAATTGGTAGGGTTTGGGAGGGCCCGAGTTAGGTTTAGTCCTAATAATCCATTAGCCTGAGGAAATTTTTAGGTCGCGACAGAAGGTGAAAACACTCACAATTCACACAACTTTAGAGAAAGAGATAAAGAGACTTTTATCAGTACCACCTTATCGGTTTCACCTTTATCGGTATCACCTTATATCCCATGTCTCACACAATTACAAGGCTTGCCTTTATATAGGCTTGTACATGACTCTTGGACTAACTCTTAAATGACTCATAAATGTACTCTACCATTTCAAGGAAATAGGTTCCTAGGAATTTACACAATATTAACTAGACCTAGAAATTCGAAGGAAAAAAAAACTAGACCTAGAAACACGAATAGTCAGGACATAGAAATACGAACAGATTCTTTGGAGAACAATACTACAATAAAGACTCTATTTAACTCATACACCAAACAGTCATCAACATTACTTCTAAAATATCGGCAATGAGGTAACCGATAATATCGGCAACGCGGCAGTTCATCAATAGTTTCGACGTTTATGAATTTGGTTTAATTTCTAACAATACGAGTTAGTACAGACCGGCATATTGACACAGATCTATTCTTCTAGTTAATCGGATCCTCTCTCTCTCTCTCTCTCTCTCTCTCTCTCTCTCTCTCTCTCTCTCTCTCTCTCTCTCTCTCTCTCTCTCTCTCTCTCTCTCTCTCTCTCTCTCTCTCTCTCTCTCTCTCTCTCTCTCTCTCTCTCTCTCTCTCTCTCTCTCTCTCTCTCTCTCTCTCTCTCTCTCTCTCTCTCTCTCTCTCTACACACCGTGCTTAGCTTGAAGGAAGATGAAGATAATGAAGCTGGATTGGGGGGTTTTATATAGAAATCTTCGAACACAACCAAATCATGACCAACTGTAGGCAATTGACTCGTTAAGAAAAGGCTTCTCATAAGAAGCTTCAATTCAGTTGTCAGGTAATTTGCTGGACCGCGTTATATCTTTTAAAATGTTCTCATCTCTTCTTGGAAGCCCTAATGGGGGTATTCTTGAAAATATGATCCATCTTCATGAAACTTTCTAGATTAGACTAGAGAGGTTAAGTGGATCCGAGATTCTTCTCTGCTATTGCACTCAATTAACAAGTAAAATCCCATGCCATATTGCACATGGATTGTCACACTGTGTCATTATCCGCATCATTTTTTTTTTGTTACTCACCATATCATGTTATATATGAATTTGCATGTCATGTCACATCTGAGTTTTCGTGTCATTCCACTTTCATCTTGTGTTCAAATATTGACTTTATCGTGTCATGAATATGGGCAATCAGTTCAACGGTAAGTCGCTTCCCAGTTAGAAACTTGAACCCTATTTAGTCACAGTCGGTTGCAGTTTTTTTCGAAATGAAAGAACCAAATTAGGATCGTTTGGAACCAGGCTAGAGCCAAACTTCCCGTGGGAATTGGTATCTTTCAGCAAGCAGCTACTACAATCTTGGCATAAGTAGAACAATAGCTTATTTGGCAAACTAGTTACAGCATTTCAAGACTTTTTTAGCCATCCGCGGTCGAATTTCCTTTGCTACAACTTTTATATATTCTTTGAAAATAAGATTAAAACCGGTTAAAAGTTAGTTCTACCCTGAAACTAGCTTAAGTAGACCGATTCTTCCTAGAAACTAAACCGGCCTTGGTTGGTTCCCAGAATTTTACTCATGAACCTACCCAAATCATCAAGAAACGGCCCCGAACCAGCCTGTTCAGGCATGTTCTCGGGGCCAGTGCTCACCCTTAGCCATGAACATGATCATGTTTGACACAAAGTTTCAATTTGCATGTGATTTGAATTGAGATTTCATTTTGCATGTCATGTCTATATTATTATAATTATCATTATTGGTCTTGGTAAGTCGACCCAAAATCTAGGTCATATGAAAATGGAAACCGCGTCAATAGACACACGGTTGGTACATTGGAGTTGTGTTACCATGGCAGCTCCCATCACTTGCCACCGTCATTTCTCAGTAAGTTTCGCTTACGGTTCACGTACTCCACACGACACGCCGTCTTTGGTATGGGTAGTCATGCATGATATATAGTCATACTCTGTTTTACTTTCACACGATATTTTTCAACATTGATGTGACTAATGTAGCACTTTTGCCTCACGGCTTAAGCAATTTCACAAATCTGTCTGAGTATGTATTAGCAAATTATATAAGCCAAAGTCAATCGTAGTTGGTGGTGAATATCTTCGAAAGAACACCAAAATGTAATGGACATGACGAGGGTTTACACGTGTTGAAGAGGTAATAGGTTATGCGTCAACACGGACCGTTTGAGCACATGATCTTCCTCATCGTTTACATCAAGGCTACGTATCAGAAGCTCTACGTGTTTTCCCAACTTGATCGTAGAGAAAAGAAAACAATCAGTTTCAGAGAGGCAATACGACGATCCATACTTGTTCATGCGTGTTTTACACTTCGAGAGCTGGTTCTCTTCTTCTTCTTTTTTGATTTTTCCTTTTTCCTTTTGTGCGCTAATATATGAAGTTTGCGCGGCTCTGTCCATCATTTTCCAGGAAATAAAAGGGTCGTGGTCAATACGTTGGTTGACTCAATATCAAGAGGTCCATACAACAGCCGTAGCTTTCTTGTCTCTCCTTACCTTTTTAGCTCACATATTGAAATCGACGTAGGAGGCAAAGTCCTCAAACCAACCTGTTCGAGAACTACTAGTCTTTGCTGATTGTTCGTGGAAGATTTAATGGTAAATCCTTCGCATGAATTCTAGCCAAAAAGGCGGACTAGAATTCTTATTACGGACGGACTTAATGGGCAAACTCGTTTTCGAAGGTCTTGGTCATCTTTTGATAATCTAAGATAAGGTCTTTGTTCATTTTGTAAACATAGAATCCACCTAATTTGTACTTGGGTCAAAGCAATACGAAGATCTGCTAACAATTAAACATAGTAAAGAACCAGCTCACGAATGTTCCAACAAGGGGATTTTTATATTTTTACAATCCGATCAACCTCCAATACAAACAACCTTTTTTAATGATTTTTCCCATTTATGTCATTTCGTGATTAGCAAAATTGCCCAAGGATGACTATATTTCGATCCAAGTCCCAACCCCATGAAATGCTCTAGCTATATGCCAGTTTGGAATAGACGTCTTGGTAAAGAATCAGTTTTCGTCATCCTGTATTGAAACGACTCGAGCTATAATAATCATTTGTCTGGTAACTCCCAAATGTAGCGTTAGAACATTCTAAGAGGTGTGTGGTGTTTAGCGCGGAACGTTGATCATGTGTTTGAATTATGTAGGGCATCGTCCGACTCAAAATAGCCTTGGGACACGTAGACTTACTCGATACGCATAGATGAGACGGTTGGCATGGTTCCGAGCAGAAGGTTCGAAACATGTCAGCCTTTTAGAGCTTGGTTACTGAGCTCTATATCCTACTTCGTGAATGAAAAAGAAAAGTTGCAATCTTAATGATAGGACAGCACAAAGACATATTGTAAGATAGATGAAATGATAATGTCTTATTGGATTGTCAACCCGCTAAACTATAAAACAATCGGGTCGAAGTCAAGCTGGCCTCTACATTTCTTGAACGGCAATCTTCTCATGTTTATGTTTTTTTGTTTCTTCTATTTTAGATTTTTCTCCTCTAAAGCATGTCGAAAAGAGTAATTAAGACCCTCATATATCCACCAAAAGTTTGTCAGCTTCTGAAAAAAAGTTAATAGATATGTATGAAAAGATTTTAGCGGTTTTACACTTCATAAAAGTCAAATTCTGAACGTTTCAAGAAATGAAGAGTGCTTGACCAAAAAAAAAAAAGAAATGAAGAGTGGAAAATATAAGTCACACTAAACAAACCCTAGCTATCATCCATCAACAATTTACCAAACATGACTATTACATCTAACACGTTGGGGAGAAAACATCGGATATTTTATAAACTCTCTTGCATTATGTTAAATTCGACTCTTATGGATTATCTAGATAATTATACACACACATAATACAAGACGACAGAAAGCAACACCCAACATATTATAGTTATTGACTTCAAACCCCAAAACAACAAAATACGGAAGAAGAAAGAGTGCGAGCATATATTAACGGAGACTTGGTGACTCCCATGTACAAAACCTAGAAGAAAACATATAAACCACACAAGCAACAGGTGCGATCAAATATCATTGTGTATGTCTTCAGTTTTGATCGTCAACTTCCTTCAATTGGACATCCTTCATCCCAGCCTTCCTTATTTTGTCAACCGCCGTCGCCACATTGATGGTCTCGGCGATCACCACCAACAAATCTCCATGCTCTTCATTAAAGCCCGCGAATTTCAACCCTGTTTCAATCACAAATACATATACAAGAGAGGATGATAAGAAGAGCGGGGCTTTCTTTAAAATATTAGAGGAGGAGGATATTGATGGTTAAAGCACGAAATCATTCCGATGAAATTTGTGTATGTGGAGAATCGTGAGATGAGGGTGATTGGGAGTATTAAATAGCAAACTATATAGCCATTATAGATGTGTATGAAGCGTGTTCTGGGAATTGTTACCAGTTGCTTCGTCCGTTGCGATCGTACGTGCCTTGGCCCTTCGTTTCTTGTCATTAGACTTGAGATCAATAAGCACCTTTTTCTGGATATGATGGAAAAACCGGCAAGAGATATTAAGAAGACGAAGAGGAGACGACTGTCGATGTAGAAACATAAACCAAAACAGAACGAGGAAAGAACCAAACAAAAGAAAATCAAGATGAGTGATAGGAGTAAGTACAGACCGCCATATTGCCTCTGAGACAAATCTGTTCTCTCTGGTTAAGCTGAGCTTCTCCCTCTCTCTCTCTCTCTCTCTCTCTCTCTCTCTCTCTCTCTCTCTCTCTCTCTCTGCAGACACAAAGTGCTTAGTTTGATGAATGATGAAGAAGATATCCTTTTTATAGGAAAATTTTCGAACACGAACAAGTGGGCACTGACTTTGGGCAATTTACAGGGTTCTTGTCAGAAGCTTCGATCCGGTTGTCAGGAAATTGAGTCCCTCGCTGGACCATGTTATATCTTTTAAAATGTTCTCATCTCTTCTTCGAAACCCCAATTGGGGTATCCTTGAAACTATGATCCATCTTCATGGGACTTTCTAGATTTGATTAGAGAGATCAATGAGATTTGAGATTCTCCTCAAAAAGTATACGCAGTCAACAAGTAAAATCCGTGTCATATTGCATCTAAATTGTTATGTCATATCATTTTATGCGTCACGTTTTCCATACCGGATCCATCATATCATTTAACATATGAATTGCCAAAGCCATGTAATATTTAGCGTGTCATATTTCTGATTTTGAATTTTGCAGTGTCATGTTGCATCCAAATTGTCATGCCATATCATATCATGTTTCGTGCAAAGTTTTTAATTCCAAAATTGACATGTCATGTCACACCCAAGTTCCATTTTCATGCTTCGTTCAAATCTCGATCTTTTCGTGTCATGAACATCTTCTTGTTTGGCACAACATTTCAATTTGCATATCGTTGGAATTGACGCTTCGTTTTTTACCCCATTTCACTATTATCTTTATTATCATTTCTTATTTCGTCGTCGTTGTTGCTCATATTATTATTAGTAAAAGTCTTGGTAAATAGGGCACATGAAATCCAATCGAAACTGCCTCCTATACACTCGGTTGACCAGCACGGCTCTCCTAACCCCCCACGACACGCGTTATTTTGGAGGAGTTAGTCCTACATATACAGAAGTCCATGTGGCGCTCTATCGTTGGTCATCAATGATAATAGTCATGCCTAGGTAACATAGAGATGAGCAATGATGATGAGCCACAGAGAATTTAGGATGATAAAGGAAAATCCACATAGTGATTCTCATGGAAATTCCAAAAAAAAACCTGAAGTGTCCTTATTTTTCTCAAAAAATATTTCAAAATAGACATTGCTTCAAATAGGGGTCTTAAGTGGCCTTGTCTTGAAATAAGGGTCTAACATAGCTAGCTGGCCAGCCAAATCTTTTCGACTTTTTTTTTTTAACTCCGTGAACGATCTTGATTAAGTGAACGCATTAACGAAGGGATCTTAGTCCTCTTTTAAAAGTCTAAAATTAGGTCTTTGTTGCTTTGATCACACTACAATTTCACATAACACAAATACTAAACTACTGCATATAGAATATAAGCATAATATGCGGTTGGGTCAATATTTGATCGAACTTGTACACATGCAATTTTTTTTATGAATATTGCCATCAAACTCATCTTTTTCAATGAAATGATCTAGCTAATACCATTGGCGAGTGGATTTCTTGCCCTAGCCCGCGAAGCTCTTACCTAGGAAGACTTCTTATAAGTCAACTTTAAATTAATCAGCTAACTAACGGAAGTCCACCAATTCGTTGCGCTCTCAATCGGACCAAATCAAAAGGCAACATGACCATTATGTATAGAGAACGTCAGATTGAAGATTTCGCACATTCATCCAAACGATTTTTGTAATTCAATATGCAAGAGGGGAAATTACTAGAGAAAATTAAGAATGAACAGTAAGGGCACCCAATATTTACTTGGTCCGATCTGAATATTGGTACCTACTCTACTGGGAGAGTTGGCCACAAATAAATCCACTATGAGTCCAGAGAATTGTAGAGCTGCAATGCTCAATCACTTAAAACATTTTCCGATCTTAGATTACACCTGAAGCGAACGCAGAATTGTTCTCTTGCAATATCTCGCAGAACTCACTCAAAAAACTCTTTAAGAGAAAACCCTAACACTCCCATTGATTGCTTTAAAGCATAATAACGAAGCTGAATAATCCACACATGACGATGGACAACGTGCGTGCTTTTTATTCTGGTTCACGTCACTTGGTTGGAATTTGAAACCAAGAAGGATTAAGCAACTAAAACAAATCCAAGCTAAATCATGGGCTTGCCGACTCAAACATGGAATGCATCTTAATATTGTATATCATGTTAAAATAGTTCGTGATTATTTTGCCCATCATTAGAATTAAGTCATATATAGATCTCATTTAAATTCATGTCATATGTCATTAGTTTTAATTAGAATTCACATAGACATAACTTAGATTAATAATGCATCTCATGCATTGCATATAGTTTCATCTTTTATAAAAAGATGAAAAACCCAAAGGGAATTAATTGACATTGCATTTCCAAAAAAAAAATTACTTTATTTGAGCTATCGAAACTCATCTTTCGATATATATGTATATATGTGTGTTTATATATATATATATATAAATTACCATGTCTATATATATAGACATGGTAATTTAATATGTTGGATTGTGCAACGAGGCAGGCCCTACTCAGTTCTTGCGTGCCCCACCTTCCCTGGCTACTAAACCTGCTTATCTAGTTAGACCCAGTTATATGTTCAATTTATTTAATTGAAAATAATATAATAATCTAACACAATTCGTGAATAAATAAGTAATCTCAAATATCCAGTTGCTCATCGACTAAGTTTTCGTCGTAAAAACGTTCTTAAAGACTATGTCGGGTCAAGGGTTGACCTCTGTAGAAAGAGATTATGTTGGGTTCAACAGCTTTGAAAGAGCCACAGTGCCATGCATTTGGAGAAAACTTGTCCATGGAGATTTGACAATAAGGAGTTCGCTAGATCAAGACTTGTCCATGGAGAAACATGTTCATTGATTCAACGTATGCTTAAAGAATGACCTAATCCTGCTTGATATATAGGAGACCCAAAATTGTTTACTCCTACTGCAACTAAGCAATAGTCAATAGTCAACTAGCTGATCATTCAAATTAATAGGCTGGTTTAATATGCTCGACCGATTGACCCGTTTGAATGGCGTAATTCCGGATACTTCGGTTTCGAGTCTGATATGGTGTTGGGGATATCGTCGCAATCGACCATTACTTCTAGCTATGAAATTTTAGCAAGTCGCTCATCTGTTTTTGCTGAAGTAAGATGACCAGGGAGGCTAATTTTAGCAAGTCGCTCATCAACTTGTGATAAAATTGATGGGAAATGACATCGTGGCATGTAAAGAACCTTTTAGGATATAATCTCCTTGTAGTAGAACCTTATAAAAGATAAATTTGCTAGGAAATTCATGGAAAATGACATCGTCACGGAAAAAAAAAGCTAATTGCTGAGAGAGAGTGTGTGTAATAATGAAACTTTTCACATAGTAATTCTCCTCTAAATCTTGCTATAAGACAATGGTAGAAAGCAACACACGACTTAACAACAAGAGTTCGAGTAAATATCAACCGGGACTTGGTAACGCCCATGAACAAAGGCTAGAAGAAAATACATGCAGACCACACGAGCAACAGGTGCCCTCAAATGTCATTGAGAATGTCTCAGTTTTGACCCACAAATGCTGATCAACTGGGCATTGTTAGCAATTAAACCAAATTCGTTTCGGAAGAAGTTGCAGACCATGAGGTTATCGATTTAACAAACAGGTTGTCGATCAATTGCCTAGTTGTCGATTTATAAGTTTGATGTTGATGTTTGTTTGGCTCCCAAGACTGGTACACAAATTGAGAAGAGTCTTTATTGATTATCAAGATAATTGCAGAGAGACAGGACGAGTAATAAAGAACTTTTCACGCAGTTATTCTCCTGTAGATGTTGGTACAAGACAATGATAGAAAGCAACACATAACGTACCAACGTTATTGACTCCAAACCGCTAGACAAGAACATACGAAAGAAAAAACAGTTCGAGTAACTATCGACGGAGACTTGGTGACTCCCATGAACAAATCCTAGAAGAGAACACACGTAAACCCCACGAGCAACAGGTGCTACGCAACGTCGATCAACTTGGCATCCCGCAGGTTAGCCTCCCTTCTTATTTTGTCGACCACCTTCACTGCGTCGATCCTCTCGGCAGTCACCTCCAACACATTTCCACGCTCTCCAACAAAGCGCGTGGATTTCACATCTGTTTCAATGACGAATACGTACACAAGAGAAGTTGATGAGAAGACTAGGGTTTTTTTTTAAATACTAGAGGCGGAGGATATCAATGGTTAATGCACGAAATCATTCCAGTGGAATTTGCATATAATGGAGGATCGGAAGATGAGGTTGATTAGAAGTATTAATCAGCAAACTATACGTAGCCTATGTAGACGTGTATGAAACATGGTCTAGGAATCGTTACCAGTTGCTTCGTTTACAGCGATCGTACGTGCCTTGGCCTTGCGAGTTTTGTCCTCCGTCATGAGATCAATCTGTATTGTCCTCTGAATATGACGGACAAAGCAGCAAGAGATATTAGGAAAGTTTTAAGAAGAAGAAGAAGAAGAAGACAGAGGAGACAACCATCGATGCAGAAACATAAACCGAACAAAACGAGGAACAAAACTAAACACAAGAAAATCAAATTGAGTGATATGAGTTAGTGCAGACCGCCATATTGATACAGATCTGTTCTTCTGGTTAAGCGGATCCACTTTCTCTCTCTCTACACACAACGTGCTTAGTTTGAAGGATGATGAAGAAAATGAAGCTGGATTGGGGGGGTTTAATAGAGAAATCTTCGAACACAACCAATCATGACCAACTATAGGCAATTGACTCGTGAAGAAAAGGCTTCTCACAAGAAGCTTCAATGCAGTTGTCAGGAAATTTGCTGGACCGCGATATGTCTTTTAAAATGTTCTCATCCCTTCTTGGAAACCCTAATCGGGGTATTCTTAAAAATACGATCCATCTTCATGCAACTTTCTACATTGGACTAAAGAGATTAAGTGAATCCGAGATTTTTCTCCGCAAGTGCACTCAATTAACAAGTAAAATCCCATGCCATATTGCACATGGATACTCACACCGTATCATTTTCTACATCACGTTTTTCTTTTTTTTTTGTTACTCACTGTGTCACGTTACATTTGAATTGCCAATGCCATCTAGTTTTCAATTTGCCGTACTTTTCATTTTAAATTCTCTGTTTTATATTGCGTTCGAATCTGCATGTCCTGTTGCATTCAAGTTTTCATGTCATTCCACTTCCACGCTGCATTTAAATATCAACTTTATCGTGTCATGAATATGGGCGATCAGTTCAAGGATAAGTTAGTTTTTAGTTGGAAACTTGAAACCAATCAAGGTCGGTTGCAGTTTTTCGGAAACGGGAACTAGGATCCTTTGGAACCAGCTTGGAACCAAACTTCCCGTGGGAATTGGTGCCTTTCAGCAAGTAGCTACTACAATCTTGGATAAGTAGAACATTAGTTGCCTCGGCAAACTGGCTAAAGCACTTCAAGTCTTTTTTAGTCATCCAGGGTCAAATTTCCTTTGCTAAACTTTTTTATATTCTTTTGATAATAAGATTAAAACCGGTTAAAAGTTAGTTCTACCCTGAAACTAACTTCGGTAGACCGTTTTATTCCTTGAAACTAAACCGGCCTTGGTCAGGAACCTACCCAGTTCATCAAGAAGCAGCCTTGAACCGGCCGGTTTAGGCAAGTTCTCGGGGCCAGTTTGGGAACGATGCTCACCCCTAGTCATGGACATGATCATGTTTGACACAACATTTCAATTTGCATATACATTGAAATTGCGGTTCCATTTTGCATGTCATGTCTATATTATTATTATTATTCATTATTGGTCCTGGTCTTGGTAAGTCGACCCAAAATCTAGGCCATATGAAAATTCAAACCGCGTCATATACACACGTTTGGTAGATTGGTGTGATATTACCATGGCTCTTCCCATCACTTGCCACCTTCATTTCTCAGTAAGTTTAGCTTGGAATTCTTAACATGCACACGGTTCTCATACTCCACACGACACGCCATATTTGGTGTAAATAGTCATGCATGACATATACTCATTCTCTATTTTAATCTCACACGATATTTTTCAACGTCGAGGTAACTAAAGTTGCACCTTCGCCTCACAGCCTAAGCAATTTCACAAATCTTTGGTAGTATTTGTTGGCAAATTATATTGCCAAAGTCAATCGTAGTTGGTGGTGAATATCTTGGCAAGAACACCGAAACGTAATGGACACGATGAGGGTATGTGTGTGTTGAAGAGTTAATAGGTTATGCAATGTTGACACCTATTTTTTTATTTGCCCAAAATTAATTACACAAAAAATTTAGGAATTAATGTCCTTAATTCCTAAGCAAAAAATTATTTAGTTCTAAATGCATTGCATATAGAAATTGGGTACATTTTATATTAATAGGGTCTATTAGAATATTAAAAAAAAAATCGAGTCGGGCCGGGTCGGGGCCGGGCCAACCCGGCCGTTTTCTTTTTCCTTTTTTATTTCCTTGCACATGGCCCAGCCCACCTCCCTTCTCTTTTCTTTTCTTCTCCCCCCTCGCGCGGGCCCAGCCCGTTTTTCTTTTTTCCTCTTTCGCCCCCCCGTGCGGCTGGGCCCGGCCCGGCCCAGCTCTTCTCTTCCTTCTCCCTGTCGCGACCTAAAATTCTTCAGGCTAATAGATTGTTAAGACTAAACTTAACTCGGGCCCTCCCAAGCCCTACCAATTCGCAACTTAGGGTTTAAGTTTTTAACATGCAAAAGTTTTCATGCTTGGAGTCGCCACTAATCTATTTGTGGTAGGTCGATTAGAAACCTAAATAAAACATAGGGAGATATGTTTTATTCCTACGAACCAGAGATTCTAAGCTCGGGGACTTGGTTACGGTAGATCTAGTCTAACGCCCTTTCGGTACCTTTTCTTTTCAAAAAAAATGTTTATACATGCAGTCTGGATCCATTTTAACTTAGTCACTAGCATGTGAGGTGATCATGCGAGTGCGCAAACCACCAAAGTAACACTCAATAATCAAAACATTAAATAAATTGCGAGATTGGGAGAATTACTTACCTCGAAGCAACGTAAGCATCTACATGGTTAGCTAGAAAATCACATCAATAATCATAATATGATTTTTAATTAACAAGCAGTTCACTCAATATTTTTTAGGATTTTCACTTATTTAAATGAAAACTAACCTATATGTAATGACGTGCAAAAATTAACATGCGATTAATGCAGCTTAACATGCAAACTATATGTCATGCGACGACATGACCTAATTCTAATGACGGACAAATGATTTATTTTTGGTATTTTCAAATGAAATTCGATATTAAAAATTACTCAAATTAACATGCAATAATTTAATGTATCCTAAAGCGATTCTTTTTGGTATTTTTATGAAAATTCGAAATTATTAAATATCCTAAATAATCCACTAAGATTAAAACAATCTCTAATTTAAACTAGGAAATATGCTACCTTAAATCCCAATTTAAATCAAATAATTATCTTATTCTTTAGGATATATTTAAGATTCCCTAAGCATGCAAAATTTCTAATTTAAATCCTAACTAACATATTTTTTTGATTTTCTCTATTTAAAAGAAAACAATTAAACAAAGATAACAAACACGTTCAAACAATCCACGCAATCCGCGAGATTCTTCTTTTCAAATTAGGCAAAGAAATCAAACTAACGGTCATATCTATAGGGTTATAGATATCGACGGAAAGCTGATTGTTCAAATTTGGAAAGCGAATAAAATCTATTATCGTATCCAAGTGATTATGGATAGGATAACGATTTTGCGTATCGCCGCGTATCGTACATTAGGGATAAGGTCGGATAGTCGTCTAGATACGTGGCCAAATTAGGAAAAATTCCTAATTTAAGATATCTTAAAATATTGCGGATATCGCAAATATTATCCTAAGATATATAGCTATCCACCAAAGAATATCCACAAAAAATTCAAACACCGAAAACTTAGGAAATTAAATATTTCAGAAAATATTCGGATAATGGTCTTACGTAATTCACGGATAGCTTCCAAATTCGAGCTTGATGCCGGATCGGGTTTGTGGATTTCTTTCCAAATTTGAATTGCCAGGATTGCGGATCTCGAGCTTCGACAGACGATGGCTCTCGGTGGGGAACAACTCGTGATGAAGGACGGCTCAACACACTGGAATCACGGTAACAAGGATGTGGAGACAATGAACACCAATGGAAATCACGGATGGAGATGAGACCGTGCACAGCAACAATCTGCAAAGGAACGATGGCCGAATGTCTTCTCTTTACTCGTGTGGTGAAGAAAACTAGTCATGCAATTCTTGGTCTGCCAACGTGGCAGAGTACAATGTGTTCCCCACCACTTGACTTTCTCAATTTCCACTTCCTATTTGGTTCTTCCTCTTTCCTTGTCTTTTCTCTGTACGGTGAAGACCCCTTTTGGCGACTTCTCCAATACGATGAATGAGTGTCCAGTGTCTCACCTGCAAGAAAACAAAACAGAACTCCTTGGGTGTGTTATGCTCCTCTATTCTCTATTCTCTCTACGCTTTCTCAATTGCTCGGCCAATTCCTTTAATGTAGTGGTAGTGCCCTCTCAATATATGCCTGTACGTGTGTATCTCTATATGAACAAAGCCACTCCGAGAACCTTTTGGGCGAACGCTTCCTTTTCTTCTCTCTCTCTTTCTCTAGCCGTGTGTTTCTTGTGCTCTCTTCGAAAATTCTGCTCTGGAAATTATGAGAGCTCCCCTGATTATGACGCATAACAACATATTTATATCGTAACCATAGGTTAATTAACCGGGCTTCCTAGTCCTAATGGGTTTAGACTTAGGCTTTATCATTTAATTTTATTTTAATTCCAAATGGGCTAAATTAATTCGGGCTGATTTAAGCTCAAATTAAAACAACCAAAGCCTTTTAGACTTGTGAATTTTGGCTCCCAATCCCTTGAGTGAGCCAAGTGCTCGAGCTCGATTTACGCGATGAATTTTCACCTTACTTGCTACTGCCGGTCTGATACGGAATCCAACCAACCTATATGAACTTAAAGTATATGCTATGCAATTTTAATATTTTTGTTTAGGGCTTAAAAAATTAAACCCTAATTTTCTATGCAATTGTTCCTAAATGACTAGTTAAAATTTAGGTGTCAACACTCCCCTTGCGCTGAGCTGTCCCTTTCTTGCCCTATTCTCCCTTGTTCCGCCCGCAGGACGACGAGCGGCCGAGCACGGCCGCACTGTAGCCATCAGGCCAAGCGATGGCCGATGGAGCATGCCGACGGGATTGGCATTAATTGCCAGTCCCGTCCTCCCCATTTCCCCGGCTCCCTTATCCTTTCCTCCTTCCTCTCTGCGTTGGTTTTGAACCGGCCCCCTCTGTTTGCTCTGCTCTGCTCTGCACCGGCCTGCCATGGTCGCGAAAGTCACTGGGCAGGTAGGCCGATGCAGGCCGTCGTCATGCCGACGCACAGCGCCACCGTCGCCAGCTACAAAAGCCAAAGGGAGAGAGAGAGGCCCCGGTCGGCGATATTCAGAGAGAAACAGAAAGACACAGAGAGAGAATAGAGAGAGATAAAGAGTGAGCCGAGAGAGAAAGGTAGCCGTCGGCGGCCACCGCACCTCAGCCATCCATTCCCGTCGCCGAGCTGACGACGGCGACACAGAGAGAGAGAGAGAGAGAGAGAGAGAGAGAAACCGAGTTCACGCCGGAGCCAAAGGAGAACCAGCAGTGGTCGTCAATGCCCTCAGACCAGCCGAAAACCACCCAGACGCGCCGACGACCGGTGAGCCCCTCACGGCCGAGACCCGCCTGTTTTTCCCTGTTTTTTGGCTCGGTTTGGTCGGGACTTACGCCGGCCGTTTTGCGCGAATCCCGACCCATACCGTCGTTGGTCCTGACCCCCACTCGCCGTTGGGACCAAGCCTCTGCCGTCGGAGTCGGCCAAGTCGCCGGAGGAGGTCAGAATCCCCCGTTTTTTCACGCACCCGCCAAGCATTCGATGAAATGCCTCAACCGGGCTAGTTTTTGTTCTGTCGGCGGCCGACAAACGGCGGTCCGACGGTGGCTCAGGTGAGTGATACAGCTCAGGGGCGGCGCTAGTCGGGCGATTTGGGGGCGGCGCTGGCCTAGGCCGGCCGGCGGACAGCCAATTTTGGCCCCATCGGCGTCCCCCCCGCGGGTTTGTATGTTCGGGTCGGATTCGACCCGAATCAACAGATTCGACCCAGGTCAATGCCCGAGTCGGATCCGTTGACCCGAGTCGGTTCTGACCCGATCCGAATTGACCGATCCGACCTGAGTCAACGCCCGGGTCGGATCCGTTGACCCGGGTCAAATCCGACCCGACCCGATTTTAATATTATATTAATATTATATTTTTTAAAAAAAATTAATAAAAAAATTATTTTTTTTCTCTCTTCTGTATTATTTTTTTATTTTTTTCTGAAAAAAATCAATTTTCTAAAAATAAAGAACTTTTTTTTAAAAAAAATTTATGTGATATTGTTGTTGTTTTAATTTATCGTGATATTATTATGTAAGTACTCGTCTTGTTTAAATTAAACAAGCCTGAGGTTACGCGATATTATTTTGCATGTTTTTTTATTACCGTTGTGTTGTTATTACGCATGTTTTTAATACAATTGCATAAGCTGTTATATTTTTTAATGTCATCTGACTTAAGATTAGAACCTTAGGCTGCATGAATTATTGTGTTCCTGACTGCTGATCGTTTATGATTATGCACTCGCTTAATCACCTCACATGTTAGGAGAAAGGTCCTAAAATTAATTCAAATTGGCTGATAAATATTTTCATGAAATGAACAGGATAAAAAGGTACCGAAAGGGCATTAGTTATTCAACTAGTGTAACCAAGTCCCCGAATTCAGTTAATTTCTGATTCGTAGGAATAGGGTGATTCTCCCATTACCTTATTTGGGTTTCTAATCGACCCACCCCAAATCGATTAGTGGCGACTCCTTGACGTAAATCACTTGCATGTTAAAAACTTAAACCCTAAATCGCGATATGGTATGGGCCTAGGAGAGCCCGAGTTAAGTCCTAAATTTAGACTTAGCACATACCAGGCGAGCCTCCCTTCTTTTTTGCATGATGTTCGATAAGAGGGCTCGGGAGTTCGGTCGCGACAGACTGGCGACTCCACTGGGGACTTCCTTTTTTTAAGTGGACTTAGGCCAAAATTTTTTTATCCTGTTCAAAAATAATTTTTGTTCGGCAGCAAGGACTCCAGGTATGACCCTGACATTAAGGTGTTATTAGTCTTGCAGGTTCGAATTGATTGTTTATAAATTGTTGTGCATGCTTTAATGATTTAGCACTACACTATTGCACACATAACCACGCTGCCGGACCTAGGCCGCAATAGGGCATTTTAGGATGGTGTTAAGAAAGATACGACCTCGAACGCGAGCCCGCGATGTAGAGGTTGCCTTTCTTTTCCCCGAAATTTATTTCTAAAAAATCGTAAAGAAATATCTTTAGCCGCTATTCGCATGACTATAAGATATTCCTTTCGATTTGGCCGAAGTTAAAAGGACTTGACACCAACACGAGACTGCGACGGTCAAGCACCCTTTTAATTTCGTCTTGCTAAGCCAGTCTAAATAGAAATCGAACCTCACTCCTCATGTGCATGTTGTTGTGATTGTCATGGTTCAAGGAAAGGTATATAATTCTATCCCTTCTCATTTTTTATATGGCCTACTTATTCAATTGATTTGTTACTGTTAGGCAATCCGTTGATTGCATTCTATATACGATGGAAAGAGCTGATATCCAATCCGTCCCTGCTCCTAAGAAAGAATTTCTAGCATGGTGGGACCGACGAGACGAGGGATACGCTTATTACGGAGCTTGTCCGTGAAAATAAGCAGGTCCGAGAGACTGTAGCTTCCCCATCGTTTATAGAATGAGCATCCGGAAATGGTGCCCTTTTTGTTAAAAGCCCATGTCTTTCATATTTCTTAGTATTTATGTTTAGGGGTTTCGATTTTATTCTGTAAAGCTGTTTTTGGGTTGTACTAGTGTTAATATGACTCGGGCCGCTTTTTATGTTTTAAATAAATTTTTTGCCCCTTTATGACACCACCGCGGCCTTCGGCCCAGTGGTATTCGGGGATGAGGCGTAACGGTCCGAGGCGACCGAGGTTCAAATCTCGGGGACGCCGCCTGTAATAAATATATAAATAAAAACCTTTTTTGCTTCTGATTTTTTTTGCAAATAAAGAAAATACATGATAGATAGATGCAATACTAGACTAAGTCATGGACTAATCATTTATAAGATTTTATACTCATTTGTTGCCATTTTTTTATCAGGTAATTACGAATTATACCAACCCGCCAAGTAAAAATGGCTGAAAAAGATATGACAACTCGTGTGGTGGACATGGAGATCGAAATGAAGCAGGTCTTCGCCTTTTTTCAACAACTCTCGAAACAAGTGGAACATCTGTCAAACCGCTTAGACCAACTCACCATGACTTTGCTTCGTTATCCAAGACCAGGGGTAATGATTCAAATGGAGCCCTCCAGTGTCAACCAAAAGGATAAAGATGTCATAGCTGACAATGTCCACGAGTCCCCTGATCCTAAGAAATTGAGCACCCTATGCCCAAAGTTCATGCAATGTGAACAATACAAACCTGGTGTCTCTCCACCCCAAAAGCGAAATAACAAAAAGCAGTTCACGCCACTCTCTTGGCCTATGTCTTAGATACTGTCTATTCTCCTGGAAAAGAGATTACTTGCTAAAGAACCAAAGCGTGCAAATCCTGAGCGTTTTCCCAACTACAATCCCTCCAAGACATGTGACTATCATTTAGGCGAAATAGGACATTTCGTCAATGACTGTGTTGTCTTGAAAAATAAAGTCCAGAAATTGTTGGATGCAAAGATGTTTTCATTCTGCAACACACCACCCAATCAAGCAGGAGGCGCAGATGTCGTCATTGAGTAAACTGAAGACTTAATTTTCCTCCCTTAGAATAAAGACATGTTTAATAGTTTGAATACTCATATGTAGGAGTTTTTCTTGCTTTCTAAAGTCTCAGCTGTTTTCTAAGATTCCCAGTTTTCTGAATTTTAATTATGCCTGGAATTTTAGTATTGTAATTTCCATTCCAACAAATGTAATTTGCCTGAATTATTCAAACGAATTACAAATGTTTTGTTTTGAGGGCCTGAGGAAGTATCCTAAACCGGCCCGTTGATGATATCCAGCCATGTAAAGGAAAGTATTTTGAGGCCCGGGCTTCCTCATGTTTCCTCGTTTTTAAGCTTTTGAAAATAAAACAAACGTTTTATCATTTTTCAAAAGGTCAAAAATGGCGGTGAAAAAGCATGCATGCTCATAGCCCTGTTTGTCTTTCTAACTCACTCACTTCGTGTCTCAGAGCATACTCATTTTTTGTTACAAAAAGGGTCATTTAAAAATGACACAAACTGAAGTGCACATCAGACCCTAATGAGGTTAGCAGACCAACTCATCTGATAGGGGCAGTCCGAGCGAAGATCATCCAATCTTCAAATGAAACAAGGGGCAAATCTCATTACTACTAGTGGGTGATATCAGTCCTAGAAAGTCAAAGAGAATGTTGGGCATTCCTTGACTCCGTGATGAGCGAAACATCATTTCAAAAGTCGGGGGCAGATCAAGAAAAGATTACCCCTTTTGAAAGAAAAAGATAATGAAATAGGGAACATGCTAGACTCTGATGTGCTAGCGAGCCGGATAGAGCACCAATGTTGGGACCTCTCGAATAAAGTATGACGGAGAAGTGCTTAATTGGAAGAGTAGACTAGGGGGCATGCGATCTCCCAGTCCATCAAAAAGGGTGTATTTCGTTCTTAAAGTTTATCTACTTTAGCATAAAAATGACACATTCTTTCCTTTTATGTAGGACAAATTTGAGTAAAGATCCTGTGCAAGCAGCTGGAAAGGACTTTGCATATGCCAAGATAGAGCTAATCCTAATCCCACCAATCACGGAAGTCTAGATGGTGGTCATGCCTATAGCCGTCAAAGACCTTTAAAGTAGAGATTAGCTTTGCTGCGAAGCTCCCTATGCAAGCAATTGCACATGCCCTGTGCATGTCAAGGATCATATGATTCTCGAGAAACTCCCCGATGTACTGGAGCCGCATTGACACAGCATGCGCTGATAATAAAACTCTCTATTTGGAAGCACCCCTAATAATAGAGGATTTCATTCGAGCTTCGAGACCGAGAGTATGGGGAGCAGACTGAGACAGAGAAGGCTGAACAAAGTAAAGAGGAGAAAAGACTTTGCTAGCTTTGAAGGCAAAATGGAATAAGGGTAATTTGTATCGTTCTCAATTTACCCTCAATCGCCTCATTTCTAACACAAACTCATGTTTTTGTCAGAAGGGAATTATCAACATCCGAGAAAACTCAATGAGTTATCAGTTTAATCTCAAATGAAGAGAATCACGGAGGGTAATGTTGTATCGTTTTCAATTCATGTCCCTCAAGAAATCGTTCATTAACACTATTTTCCTTATTACCTTACAGGTTTGCTTTACTACTGCGGTGTAGGTAAGTATCTCTTTCCCTAAAAACTCTTCTCATAAGAGTAGAAAGAAACAAGAATGAAGAAATAATTAAAGAAAATGGATACTATTTTCTTCCTCAAGTGCATTACGTGGAAAGTAATTTTGTATGGCAATTTTACCTGTTTAATTCATCAATTCCCTGAGAAAATTTTGACAATTCGACGAATGGTATCGAACTGCTCTGATGTATTGAACGAGGTATGTCAGGATGATGAGAGGCAATCCTTGATTTATACACATTCTCAAGTACCAAACTCTTGTAAGATGAGAGAAAAGTTTCATTTCTATAAGGTAAAAGGATTTCTCGCATAAGGTACGGTAGCCAAAATGACGAGAGGCAGTTCATTTCTCTGCCCCATACACTACCATTAATCCTTTGCTTAACCATTTGAGCCCATACGCTCAGCGGTTTCTTTTAAATCAACCCTGTCAAGAACCACCCCACATTGGGGCAGCTTGAGGTCCGGCAGTCCTTGACAGAGTCCTCCATAACAAGCACACCATTGACGGCCGGACGGTCGAGACTAAGAGGGCTTTGTCAAGAGAGGAGCAGCAAACTAAAGCCTGTCCAAAATGTCAATATCTTATTGATAACAGTGATGTTTTCACTGAGCAAGACAAGAAGGATGAGGAGTTTGTAATATCTAAAAGTTTCTATGATCATCAGCTACAACAGCTCGCACAATGTGAAAAGACGAATAGAAATTTTCTTGCTCTTACTTGCATTTATCTTTGAGTGTTTTTATTGCAGATGAACTCTCACGATAATTTAAGCGCCCTAGGATGATGAATAGCAATTCTTTTTCTATCCCATACACTTATATCATTTGCTAGCCCAATTGAGCCGACGATTTCATTTCGTACGAATCTAGTTTGTGATCATCCCCCACACTGGGGCAAGGCAAAAGTCACCACAATTTGAGCATCAGGGTCCAAAGCACCAAATCAAGTTGAAGACTTCAAACTCGTTTAGGCTAGTTCTGGCAACACAAAAAATGCTGAAAACTAGGGGCATGAAAAAGCAGTGTGCCTGATAAAAGCAAAGCCAATGCCCATGAATGGAGATCTATGAGCGTGATGAAAGCGTTCTTAAATATCTCAAAGACATTAAGTTGTGTAGAATAGACGACCCCAAAGGATTTGAACTTGAGTTCTTCTTCGATGTAACTTCCTACTTTAGGAACTTTGTCTTGGCAAAGATCTGCCACATGATAGATGAAGATGAACCTATTCTTAGGAAAGCAATTGGGACAGAGATAAAATAGTATCCAGGAAAATGTTTGACACAGAAAATCCTCAAGAAAAAGTTGTCAAAGATGCTAAAACACCAGATTACTCAGGAAGTTTGCCAGAAGGATCCTGACGGTGAAGAAGAAGACTGGTGACAATGCTAGATGATCACCAATTTTCACCCTTACACACATTTTTGAGCCTAACGATCATTTCGTTTCTTAACCTGTAAACCAAACCCACGTTACATCCCTCATAAAGTCTCTTCTGACTAGAGCAATTGAATTAACGTGGAATTTTAAATGTTTATAAGCACCGCTCGAGAAAGTGCGAGCAAGATTACTTCTATCTCGTTTTGCAGGGTTCTTGACTTGTAAACCTAGAGATAATTGTAGAATAGTTTCTTTCATGGCCTTGACTTGGACAGTCACCTTTGTTAAGCTATTGACCAAGCTAGCATTACGACCCTGAAAAAGACCTCTCAGATTGGCAGTGTCGTACCGCTTGCGAGAAAACTCATACCCTTGTTGATATGATAGAGGTTAGATTGAGTGTTTTCGATGTTCCCGCATTAATGGACGAGACAAATAACCCTTTTCAATGAGAGCGAGTGGAAAGTCCTTTCTGACTGAAGGTCCCTCGTTCAGCATCTCGAGAAGTCCACCTCACGAGCGAAAATTATCTTGATTGACCCTCGGTGGATTTTTGGTGATGCAAACATGGCAAAATCATCATGCATGAATTTTCAAATACACATTCTAGAATAGCTTAGCTTGTCTATTCTTGATGAATGCATGTTTGCGCTAATCATCTTTGACAGCTCAAAGTTCTAATCCCCAGTGATAGAACACAAAAATTCGGGCTCTGGAGAAGCCCTCATTATCATCCCAAAAGAGATGCCCCAAAAAAAGGATCGGGTATTCAATAGATGATACATCAAATCCTCGGGCGAGGACCCCCAGGTGCTCATCGTTTAAGCCTTTTCAAGACCTGCTGGCGAGGACCCACCAGGCAAATCATCAAATCCTCGAGCGAGGACTCCCAGATGCTCATCGTTTAAGCCTTTTCAAGACCTGCTGGCGAGGACCCACCAAGCAAATCATCAAATCCTCGGGCGAGGACCCCTAGGTGCTCATCATTTGAGCCTTTTCAAGACCTGCTGGCGAGGACCCACCAGGCAAACCATCAAATCCTCGAGCGAGGACCCTCAGGTCCTCATCGTTTGAGCCTTTTCAAGACCTGCTGGCGAGAGCCCACCAGGCAAACCAACAAATCCTTGGGCGAGGACCCCTAGGTGCTCATCGTTTGAGCCTTTTCAAGACCTGCGGGCGAGGACCTACCAGGCAAATCATCAAATTCTCGGGCGAGGACCCCCAGGTGCTCATCGTTTGAGCCTTTTCAAGACCTGCTGACGAGAACCCACCAGGCAAACCAACAAATCCTCAGGCGAGGACTCCCAGGTGCTCATCGTTTGAGCCTTTTCAAGACTTGCTGACGAGGGCCCACCAGACAAACCATCAAATCCTCGGGCGAGGACCCCCAGGTGCTCATCGTTTGAGCTTTTCAAGACCTGCTGGCGAGGATCCACCAGGCAAATCGTCAAATCCTTGGGCAAGAACCCCCAGGTACTTTGACAAACAAAATTCAATCAGTCAAGGCGACCGAAGAAAGGTTCGGATCCTAGACAAAGAAAATCCAATCAGTCAAGGCGACTGAAGAAAGGTTCGAATCCTAGACAAACAAAATCCAGTCAGTCAAGGCGACCGAAGAAAGGTTCGGGTCCTAGACAAACAAAATTCAGTCAGTTAAGGCGATCGAAGAAAGATTCAGGTCCTAGACAAACAATCCAGTCAGTCAAGGCGACCGAAGAAAGGTTCGGGTCCTAGACAAACAAAATCCAGTCAGTCAAGGCGACCGAAGAAAGGTTCGGGTCCTAGACAAACAATCCAGTCAGTCAAGGCGATCGAAGAAAAGTTCGGGTCCTAGACAAAAGCAATCCCCATCAAGGCAACCGAAGAAAGGTTCGGGTCCTAGACAAACCATTTCCCCGTTGAGGCGATCGAAGACAGGTTCGGGTCCTCGACACACAATATCAACTATCTGGAATTACTCTACCCTTCGGCAAGGTAAGTAGCCCCAGGTATGTTTTTATTTGCTTTAGCATGCATCATCTTATATTGCATCATAAAAATGGGACTCATAGTCTCACCAAAAATAACATTCATTGAGCATGCATAGGCCAAATTTAGGTATCATTTTATCTTTGAGCGTAACCTCTACGAGCTCAACCTCTGCGAGCTCACCTTCAAAGAGGGGCAGCTATTGACAACTATTTTTAATTTGCCAAAAATTAATTACACAAAATTTAGGAATTAATTTTTGTAGTTCCTAAAACAAAAAAATATTTCAATTTAAATGCTTTGCATATAGAAATTAGGCATTTTGCATTAATATGGCCTATTAGAGTAAAAATTAAAATAATAATAATAATAATAATAATAATAATAATAATAATCGAGTCGGGCCGGGTCGGCCCGGCCCCGACACGGCCCGTTTTCTTTTCCCCCCCGCGCGGGCCTCCGGCCCGCTCCCTTTCCTTTTCTTTTCTTTCTTTTTCTCCCCCACGCGGGCCCAGCCCACTTCCTTTTCTTTTTTCCTCTCCCCGCACGGACTGGGCCTAGCCCGGCCCAGCCCCTTCCTTTCTTCTCTTCCCCCCGCGCCGGTCGCTCTCTTCGCCCCTGTTCTCCCCTGTTCGCGACGGAAGCGTGACGCACGGCGACGCCGCTTCTCGCCGTCGCTATCCGGCCAGAGGAAGGCCGAAGGAGCACACCGACGGGACTGGCATTAATTGCTAGTCCCGTCCTTCCTGTTTTCCCGGCCTCCCTCTCCCCCCTGTTCGATGATTTGCCTCAGTCAGGGCAGGTTTGTTTTGGTCGCCGGTCGGCGAACAGGTGGCCGGACTGCAAGCCAAGCAGTCGGTGAGGTTAGTGGTGACCCCAGGGACCGATTCGGGGGACGGCGCAGGCCTGGGCCGACCGGCAGACGGCTAATTTTGGTCCCACCGGCGTTCCCCCGCGGGTCTGTATGTTCGGGTCGAATTTGACCCGAATCAACAGATCCGACCCGGGTCAACGCCCGGGTCGGATCCGTTGACCCGGGTCGGTTCCGACCAGATTCGGATTGATCGATTCGACCCGGGTCAACGCCCGGGTCGGTTTCGACCCGGATCCGACCCGACCCGGTTCTTAATATAATATTATTTTTAAAATTTTTTTTAAAAAAATTTTAAAATTTTTTTTCCTTCTTCTCTTTATTCTGTATTTTATTTTATTTTTTTCGAAAAAAAATTTAAAAAAAGTTTTAAATTTTTTTTTAAAATTATGTGATATATTGGTTGTTTTAATTTATTGTGGTATTATTATGCAAGTTTTTGTCTTGTTTAAATTAGACAATCCTGAGGATGCGCGGTAGTATTTTTGCATGTTTTTTTATTACCGTTGCGTTACTATTACGCATGTTTTTAATACAATTGCATGAGCTGTTGCATTTTGAATGTCATCTGACTCAGTTAAGATTAGAACCTTAGGCTACATGAATTATTGTGTTCCTGGCTGCTGATCGTTTGTGATTATGCACTCGCTTGATCACCTCACATGTTAGGAGAAATGTCCTAAAATCAATCCAAATTGCCTGACAAATGTTTTCGAAAGTGAGCAAGGTAAAAAGGTACCGAAAGGGCATTAGTTATCCAACTAGTGTAACCAAGTCCTCGAATGCAGTTAATCTCTGGTTCGTAGGAATAGGGTGATTCTTCCATCACCCTATTTGGGTTTCTAATCGACCTACCCCAAATCGATTAGTGGCGACTCCTTGATGAAAACCACTTGCATGTTAAAAATTTAAACCCTAAGTTGCGATATGGTATGGGCTTGGGAGAGCCCGAGTTAAGTCCTGAACTTAGACTTAGCACGTACCAGGCGAGCCCCCCTTCTTTTTGCATATCGTCCGATAAAAAGGCTCGAGAGGTCGGTCGCGACAACTCTAGTGGTCTATTTGATTTGGCCAATTACATGCGTTCACATTATATATTGTCTGTGTAAAGCCTTACTTCGTATGAACAATATATATCAAAGTCCCAAGTCAAATATATATTATTTATAATGTGCATTCATACATAGATGTGTTATTTATAATATGCATTCATGCTAACTTTCGATTATTTATCTTGCCTCCACCCAACCAAAATTCGTGGTCCGCAATTGGCAACGACTGAGATGGGTGCAGAGGACCACACAACCTTATTCCATTATCTTGGGATGCACGCAATATGTGATGAGAGGCTAAAATGTCGAACAGGCAAAGAGAGAATATATACAATTAATGAATCTAAATAGAACGTATTCGACGCGTTCTATGAAGGTCTTGGTCTTTCTTATTAACCCTAAATAAATGGCACACGCAAGAACGCCCCCACACACACAGAAAATTCTTGGTCAAATCAATGGAAACGATAGCTAAAGAACATGCAACGCTGCATGGAATCCTAAGTTGTCTGAAGAGGAGAGATAATGATCAAAAGAGACCTGTTGGCTACAGGTTTTTCAAGTTAAATAATGTGATTACCTTGAACAAATTTCAGCCCAAATCTAAGCATTGACCCGGACTGAAGTCCACTCCACGTGGCGTACATCCCCAGCTTCAGGGCAATGGCGTCAAAGAGACCATCAAGCTCGTGGAAATAGCTCGAGATGATGAATAATCTTCACCTAAGACTAAACTTCCACACGGTCGGAAAAAGTTCTTTCATGAAAATGTTTTCCAGCTACAAAGTAATTGTCCTGAAACAAGCATATCGGTGACAATTAAACCATTGCTGTTACTTTTTATCTATTAGGTTAAGTATGAAAATTCGTAGGTATTTTGAATCATGTGAGCACAATATATTAGAACATTTAACTTTGTTAGGTCTCCACGTGATACAAAAAAAAAACTCGGATAACCCTGATGTAGTGAGCCCTAGGTCACTGACACCGTTGGCTGATGTGGGCCTATGTGGGCCCCGCTCGATCTAAAGGCCATCTGAGCTCCGGCTCACTGCACTAGGTGCACCCAAATATCTTTCCACGTGATCTAAGGGTTGGGGTCCACGTGCGCCTGATGCACCTAAGAATGTTTTGCTATGTACGCCCAGCTCCCCCCCGTGGTTGAGCTCGGCAGCTCCCCAATGGCTTGACCTCACATTCAATTCCCAAGACCATGTATGAGGAGCAGCCTCTAGATCTAGAGTCTCAACGGCTCTCTGGCAACAGAGGGGTGCAAGGTTGAGCTCCGCCATAGGCGACGAGCGTCAAACTCAGAGAGAGAGAGAGATTGATTTGGATTTCATTCATGTGTGGGTACGCATAAAATAAGTCATTGTCTAATGCATGACAATAAAGAACGGTCGATCTTTTAACATTTTTAACAACTAGAAAACGTTTTTAAAGACTACGGGCCCGTTTGGCTCGACTTTGGAGGAATGTCTTTGGCAAAATGTAAAGGCCTTTGAGCTAAATGTGTTTTCTAAAATGCAAGTAGTGTTTGGTAAAGTGTATTTTAAAATCACATGTGAAAGTAACGTTGGCCTAAATACCATTTGATAAAAACTAATTTTGTAAACGACTTTTGTTAATATTTTTAAAAAAAATTGAGGTGGAGCTCAGCCAACGGCAAGCCAAAACGGCCGCCGACCAACCTGTGCCGGCCAGCCTCGCCAGAGGTCATGCAACCTCAAGCGAGGCGGCCTGAGGTCGCATGACCCCAGGTGTCGCCTGAGTCGCGGGACCTTGGCGACTGCCTTCTGGGGGTTGCGCGACCCAAGCGACGTCACTTGGGTCGCGCGACCCTGGCGACTGCCGCTGGGGGATCCTTGGGTCGTGGGACCCCAGCGACCGCCTCTTGGGGATCGCGCAACCACAGGCAGCGTCACTTGGGTCACGCGACCCTTTCGACCGCTGCCTGGGGGTCGCCTCTTGGGGTCGCGCAACCCAGGCCAACGCTTGCCTGGGTCGTGCGACCTCGGGCGAGTGACCTCGGCGTCACCTAGGTTGGGCGACCCCTAGGCAGCTGTGGCCAGGGTCGTGCGACCCCTCAAGTGACGGTCCCCGACCTCTGGACCAAATCCTCGGGGAAGATGAACAATCCATGAATAATGCTAGTAGCATTCCGAAAATACAACTTGCCAAAGTACCTCCGGACCTGCCTTGAGTCCAAGGCCTTTAGAGGCATTTGAAATGCAATTGCATTTCTCCAAAGTGCTCCAAAAAAATTGTCAAATGCTATTTGCATTTGGCCAAGGGACTTGGCCCCAAATTCCCTTGGAAATGTTGAAACAAACAAACCCTACGTTGGGTCAAGGGTTGACCTATGTAGAAAGAGATTACGTTGTGTTTAACAGCTTCTAAAGAGCCACTGTGCGTGCATTTGGTGAAAATAAGAGGAGACGACATGTGAAAGCAGATTAATTACAAGACAATCCACCCTGACCCAACGAACGAGTCGCACGACCCAGTCGTTCGGACATTAACGAGTACAGATCGAGATTTGACCAATAAGGAATTTGCTAGATTAAGACCTGTACATGGAGAAACATGTTCATTGATTCAAAGTATGCTTAAAGAATGACCTAATCCTTCTTAATATAGGAGACCCAAAATTATTTACTCCTAGTGCAATCAACCAGTAGTTAATAGTCAACTAGCTGATCATCCAAATTAATCAGTCGGTTTAACCTGCTCAACCGATTGAGCCATTTGAATGGCGCAATTCAGGACTCTTCGGTTTTGTGTCTGATATGGTGTTAGGGATATTGTCACAATCGATCATTGCTTCTAGCTACGAAATTTTAGCAAGTCGCTCATCTATTTTGGCTAAATTAAGATAACTAGGGAGGTTAATTCGGATTATGCTAACTAAGTAAAGGACGAGTGCCACATCAGATTTTTATTTTGTTGTTCTATTTACTTGTTTATCTTAAATGAGTGGACCTCTTGAATGCCATTGCACAACTTTACATCCTCTAATGCCATAAGGAGTTCAATTGTTTAGGGAATTCATGACTCCTAAAACTACGTAGATTTTTTTTTTGTTTTGTTTCGGTTATTTAAAAGAAATTATAAGAAAACTATGCTTTCGTTTTAAAGCTACAATGTCTGTGTATCGTCATTTCTTAAGTAATTTTCTCAAGTACAAAGCTGGATTTTGCCTATAAAAGAATCAAGAAGTGTCCATCTATAACTATCTTTTCCAAGGAAAAGAGAGATTAGGATACCATATTTTAATATTTTACTTATATCCTTTATTCTAATTCTAATGTTGAACCTAACCATGTCCTTAAAAGATTTCATCCTTGTCATCATCCGAACCTCAAGATCATCAGAATGTAAAAACTCTAGAGCACATTTCCTCTTCTTGTGGAAGACAAAAATACAGGGGGAAATTGGGGGTGCGACGCGTGGGAGCACCGGCACATTAAAATAAGAAACGTATATATGGAGCCCGCCCCCACAAGATGGAGATAGGCCGCGGAGGCCTTCATAGGGGCAAAAGCTCCCTTCCTTCGATGAATTCATGCTTGGGTATGGCACAAGTACACGACTAGTTCTATCTAATTAAAGTGATTTCAAATGATAACTGTATTCGGTGATTTAAGTCTTGACCCATCTTATTTTGTCAAGACCTTTAAAAGATCATCAGCAAAGGAAATATTAACGAACATGATTCTGCTTGAAATTTCCTTTAAATTTCGAAGAATATGATTGCAAGGTCAAAGTGGGTCGTTAGAAAACGAATTATAAACAATACAAAGTATATTTTTTTATGGAAATGGGTGGGAAATGACATCGTGGCATGTAAAGAACCTTCTAAGATAAAATATCCTTGTAGCTGTGTTGACACCTAAATTTTAGCGACCATTTAGTCGTGATTTGTATAGAAAATTAGGGATTAAATTTTTAACCCCTAAACAAAAATATTTAGGTTGCATAACATATAGTTTAAATTCATTTTAGATTAATTGCATTTTGCATCGGACTGGCGGTGACGAACGAGCTTAAATTTCATCGAATGGGACTCGGCTCGCTTGGAATGCAAGGGCCGGGAATTACAAGTCAAACGGGCTCGGTTGTTTTAATTTGAGCTTAATTCAGCCCATTATCCTTAATTAATTCAGCCCATTTAAATTAAATTAAAATCTAAGCCCAAGCCTAAGCCCATTAGGACTAGAGAGCCCATTTAATTGACCTAGATTAGTGTTATATATACATCATTAGGTCAGGATTTTGGGGGGAGCTCAGATAATTTCAGATCAGAATTTTTTAGAGTGTGAGAGTGAGAAAGAAAGGGAGAGAAGGAGACCGGCGAAAACCGCCGCCGCCTGGAGCCACGCCACGTCGCCCGCACCGCCCCACCGTGCGCTGCCGCTTCTCGCCACGCGCCACCGCCGTTGTGCCACTGCTCCCTGCCACGCGCTGCTGCCTCCCGCCGTGCGCCACCGCCCGCTGCCGCTTCCCGCCACGCGCCACCGCCGTTGTGCCGCTGCTCCCTGCCACGTGCTGCCGCCTCCCGCCACGCGCCACCGCCCGCTGCCGCTTCCCGCCACGCGCCACCGCCGTTGTGCCGCTGCTCCCTGCCACGCGCTGCTGCCTCCCGCCGCACGCCACCGCCTGCTGCCGCGCATTCCCCGCCGCACGCCGACGCCGTTGCCCCGACTGATCCACCGTCGTGCTCCGCCTTGAAGTCGCCGCACGCCGACGCCGTTGCCCAGATCGATCCGCCGCCGTGCTCCGCCCTGAAGTCGCATCCCGCCACCGCACACTGCTGCCCGGAGTCGCGCCGTCGCTTGGACGCCATCGCCGTGCCGACGCCACTGTCCCGGCATCACACCGACGCTGTTCCCGCCGGTGAAGTCGCTGCCCCACCGTCGCACGCCACTCCCCGGAGCTACATCACGCCCGGTGTCGCTCGTGTGCCGCCGCCTGGACGATCCTGTCGTCGTTGCACGCCTGCACCGCCGCTGTCTGGACAGCCACGCTGTTGCCCCGCCGTGTCATCGCCGCGAGCCGCCATCGCTCCCGACACCGCGCCGCCGGTCCACCGTTCGCCGCTCATCCCGATCCGCAAGTTCGAATTTGGAAATTATCTGCAAATTAAGTAATTGGACATTATCCGATTTTTTTTTTCAGAATATTTAATTTACTAATTTGAGTGTTTGAATATTTCGTGAATATCGTGTGGAATATTAGATATATTAGAATAATTACCTGATATCCGCAATATTTTTAAAATATTCAAAATTAGGAAACTTTCCTAATTCAGCAACGTATCTGGACGACTATCCGATCTTATCCCTAAGGTACGATACGTGGCTATACGGAAAATCATTATCCTATCCATCATCACTTGGATACGATAATAGATTTTATCTGCTTTCCAAATTTGAATGATCGACTTTCCGTCAATATCTATAACCCTATAGATATGACTGATAGTTCGATTTTTGTGCCTAATCCGAGTTTGAAACGAATCTTGCGGATCGCGTGGCTGTTTTAAATGTGGATGCTATCTCTGTTTAAATTGTTTTTCCTTTTCAAATAAAAAAGAAAATTCAAAAAATATCAGTTAGGATTTGAATTTGAGTTTTGCATGTTTAGGAATCCTAAATATATCTAGACGATAGAGTAATTATTTAATTTAAATTAGGACTTGAGATAATCTATTTCCTAGTTTAAATTAAGTAATATTCTAATCTTAACAGATTATTTAGGTTATTTTTTAATTCCGAATTTTCATGAAAACCCCAAAAAAAGAATGAATTGTTTTATGGTAGATTAGGATAGATTGCATTCTTAATTTAAGTAATTTATTATTTCGAATTTTAACAAAAATCCCAAAAATAAGTCATGCTAGGATATGTTAAGTTATCATAGGTTGCATGTTAATTTAGGCATATTTTTATTCCGAATTTTAACAAAAATACCAAAAATAAATCATTTGCCCGTCATCAGAATTAGGTCACGTCATCGCATGACATATAGTTTGCATGCTAGGTTGCATTACTTGCATGTCATTTTTGCACGTCATTGCATGTAGATTAGCTTTCATTTAAATAAGCGAAAATCCAAAAATTGAGTGAATTCCTTGTTAATTAGAAATCATATTAGGTTGTTGATGTGATTTTCTAGCTAACAATGCAGATGCTTACGTTGCTTCGAGGTAAGTAATTCTTCCAACTCGCAATTTATTCAATGCTTTCTTGGGTGTTAAATTGGTGGTTTGCGCACCCGCATGAACACCTCACATGTTAGTGACTAAGTTAAAATGGATCCAGATTGCTTGCCAAAATATTTTTGAAAAGAAAAGGTACCGAAAGGGCGTTAGACTAGATCTAGCGTAATCAAGTCCCCGAGCTTAGAATCTCTGGTTCGTAGGAATAAAATATATCTCCATATGTTTTATTTAGATTTCTAATCGACCTACCACAAATTGATTAGTGGCGACTCCGAGCATGAAAACTTTTGCATGTTAAAAACTTAAACCCTAAGTTGCGAATTGGTAGGGTTTGGGAGGGCCCGAGTTAGGCTTAGTCTTAATAATCCATTAGCCTGAGGAAATTTTAGGTCGCGACAGCTTGGCGACTCCGCTGGGGACTTGAGTTAAAACTCTTAGTGGACTTAGGCCAGTTTTTTCTTTTCAAAAAATATTTTTGCTTGGCAGCGAGGATCCCAGGTACGTCCCTAACATTTTAGGTGTTAAATGTTTTTGCAGAATGGGAGGTATAAGGGGAGGCGTGATTGTTAACCCTTGTTTTGCAAGGAGGTGTTTGGATGAATGGTTTATTTTATGCACGAAGCGCTGTATGATATAACCTGCTGTGCATGCCTTGCATCTACACTACACCGCACACACTTTCCGCTGCCGGACCTGGGCGGCACAGGTTTAGGATGGTAATGAGAAAGCGAACACCCCGACCACACCCACGTGGTATGGGTCGCCCTCCTTGGTCCCAAAAGTTTTTTTTACGGTGTCATTGAGTTCCCACCACGGTTGCACCCTTTGCAACCCGGGTCGGCTCCTTGACTAAGCCGGAGTCAGGGGAACCCCGGCCTAACCACAACCATGACTGGTTTAGCCCGGTAATCCTCGCGTTTCCATTTTGCAAGCCAGAGTCTAGATAGAAATCGAACCTCACATTTCATGCGCATGTCTTTGTGATTGCCATGATCCTATTGGGTGAAGTAAGTTTTTCTGAACCTTTATCTAGCAATTTATTTATGTTTGGTATTTTCTTTGGTCGGTCCATGACATTAGGTCGGTCGTGAGTCTTGGTCCATATACTATGGGAGGGGCAGACATCCGGATTCTTGATGCTCCTAAGGATGAGCTCCGTGCCTGGTGGAACTTACTCAGTCCGACCAACCGCAAGCTGGTTGAAGGCCACATCGGAAGGCTACTCCCCTTATTGGAAGTCAAAGTCCGTACCGGCCTCGTTCGAGCATTAGCACACTTCTGGTGTCCCGAGATGTCTACCTTTATATTCGGTAAGCATGAGCTCACCCCGACTTTGGAAGAATATAGCGTGATCATTGGAAAACCTTTAGGGTCGGAATTAATAACACCACCTCTGGGAATCGATTCCACCTTAATGTTGTTTGAATTTTTGGGTGTTGGAAAAGATGAATTGGGAAAAGTTTTGAAAGCAAATCGTGGGACATGTCCCTTTTTATTCTTGAGTCAATGTTTTAATAAAGCCAAATCTTTTCAAAAAGGCAGAATTTTTTTGCTAGCATTTTTCGGGTTCGTGATTTTTCCTTACTGTAAGAATGCATGTAGTCCGTCGATCGCCTGGCTGGTCCAACAGGTCTGTCTTGAAAAGAATTTTGTCAATACCATTTTAGCCGAGACTTTCATTTCCCTCACTAAATTTAAGCAACATGTTGACAAAACGTTTCATGCCCCCCTCGAACTTTTGCAAATTTGGTTTTTGTCCCACATAAAAGGGTGTGACGATTTACTCACAATATCAGAGCTTAGTGATTCTAGCCATCCAGTTTTAAGGTACAAAGAGAAACAAGGGAATGCGCCCGATTATCATTACTCTGAATGGATCATTTTCATGAAAAACGCTAGACCCCAAGGTTTCCAATGGCATGCTAATTGGTTCAAAGTTGAGGAAGCTCGGCTTACGTGTAATGGTATTGGGCCGGTTCCATTATTGGGTTTCACCGGTGCGATCGAATACTACCCCGCCAGAGTGTCTCGTCAGTACCAGATTCTCCAAGGGCTCCCTCCAGCGTTACAACTAGAACTTCTCCAAGTCGACTTCACCGATGACGATGAAAACCACGAAGGGACCATAGCTCAGCTCAAGAAGATGTGGAAGAAGTGTCGCCTCTTAAAGATAGCCCGACCTCAAAAAGAGCTCAAGGGGGACCAGAAGTCCTATTTCGCGACGACCGAGTATATTCGGCAGCACAAGGTCCCACAGGAATTACTCCCGAAGATACCCAAGGTGCCTCTCAAGCCCGCCACTCGCTCAGAGAACAACCGTCTCAAAAGGAAGGCCGAAGAAGCTCAAGAAAAAGCATCCAAGATAGCTCGAGCTTATGAGCAATTGAAGAAGGAAGTCGCCTCCCATATGTCTATGGATCAAGCCAAATAGAAAAGCTTGAATTTATGTTCTCTTTTCAGTTTTAGTCTTTAATCTTGTTTAGGAATTGAGTCATCGTTTTTAGGTGATTTTAAGTCATTGTCATTGTAAAAAATTTTGTCATTTCAATAAAAAGTTCATTTTAATCAAAGCGTTCAGACCAATGTCATGGATCGGCATGTAATTCTTCTCGATACTTATATATGCCTATTTTATCCGTGAATTAGGTAATTATGGATCGATCACGATCGCCTATTCGTACGCGCTCAAGAACTAGAATGGCCGATCAAACTGACTTACGAGATCGTGTCATTGGCATTGAGGACCAGATGAAGCAAGTTCTCGTCGCAATGCAACAGATGTCCACTGAGATCAAAGCCCTTCGACAAACTCCCGTTCCTGCATCCCCTGAGGCATCAACCCCGAAGCATAAAGGTCGAAAGAATGCCGACAGTGAGGAAGATGACGATCTTCCCGATTTAGAAGATGACCCTGTCCAGATTATCGTTAACAAGGACAAACCTGATGAACGGGTCAACAAACTTGAAGAGAGAGTGAAGCAGCTAGAAGGTTCACAGGATTCACCTTCAATTGACTTGTCTCTGTACACACAAATCAAAATCCCGAAAAAGTTCAAGATGCCAGACTTTGACAAGTACAATGGCACCTCCTGCCCAAAAGCCCACCTGCAGCTATATCACGTACAAATGACCCGTACATTGATAACGAACTCCTGATGATTCATGCATTTCAAGCAAGTTTGAAGGGTCCTGCCTTGAACTGGTACCTCATGAAGAAGATAAATAGCCTCAAAACCTGGAAGGAAGTTAGTGAAGCATTTCTAAAGCAGTACAGGTTCATAACGGACATCATTCCCACCCGTGATGATCTCGAGCGTGCTCAGATGAAGAAAAATGAGTCATTCAAGGATTATGCTATCAGGTGGAGAAACATAGCCGCTCAGGTTATCCCAGAACCCATAGACAGTGAATTGAAGAGAATGTTCATTAAAACTCTCCCGTTCGAGTACCGTAATCGGATGGTAGCCACTCCGGCCGACAACTTCAATCAACTTATCCCCATAGGCGAACAGATTGAGATAGGGCTAAAAGATGGGTGGTTTGTGGAGCCGTCTTCCTCGACCAAAAGATTTGGTGCAAGAAAGGAGAAAGAACCGGTGGCTGAAGTGAATGTGACTTATACCCAATCGGGCCGACGGAATGCTAACTCTGTCCCAGCAATCCAAGTAGCAAAAGCTCAACAACAAAGCACGGGTCGTCAACCTTTTCAGAAGAAAAACAACAAGAGGCAGTTCACTCCCCTCCCCGGGTCGTTGTCTCAAGTATTGGCGGTCCTCCGGAAGAAAGGCTTGCTTACCACTGAGCCAAAGCGACCCAATCCTGAGCAGTTCTATAATTACGATCCGTCTAAGAAATGCGATTATCATATGGGCGAGGTGGGGCACTCAACCGACGATTGTATTACCCTCAAGCACCGAATCCAGAACCTCCTAGATACGAAGACTTTCTCATTTCAACCTGCTAAGCCGAATGTTCATAACAACCCACTCCCTGATCACGCAGGCAATGTGAATGCCATATTTAGCTTCGATGCTGGTCGAATCAAGAATGTCAAGGCGTATACCACCGACGTCTACGGTGAGTTAATGAAAGCCGGTTATTACCCGAGTAATGAGGACCTTCCCCTGGCTGTCATGAGAGAAAGAATCTCAAGAATGGTAGAAGCTAGGATGATCGTTTATGCTGACCACACTGGCATCGTTTCCACTATCTCCGAAGTGGTTATTAATTGGGAGGAGGAGTTTGCTACATTGAACACCAGGAGCGACAAGGGCGACCCTCTGCCTGAAGATATGCCTCCGCTTGAAGACGCGTCTGATAATGAAGAGAACGTAGTAAGCACGCCTACAGCTGATGAAGGGATAGTGATCGAGATACCTCAACCGTATGAGTACCGTGATAATAAGGCAGTCCCTTGGTCCTACAGTCTTGATGTCGACTTGGTTACCAGATCCGGGCGTTCCTATGGCCAAGCTAATGTTCAACCTGCAAAACCTGTTACTGATGAAGAAGCCAAGGAATTTCTAGCTGTGATTAAGGCTAGCGAATACAACATAGTTGAACAATTGCGTAAGCTGCCCGCACAAATCTCTCTGCTTGAACTACTCCAGACATCTGTCAAGCATCAGAAGGCCTTAATGAAGGTGTTAAGCGAAGTCCACGTGCCAGAGACGATCGACCATGACAAGTTGGAAGAATTTGTGGGTTCTATACTGCTCAAAGACCTCATAGCCTTTTCAGATGAAGAGTTCCCTCTGGAAGGGAGGGGGCATACCAAGGCACTTTACATTTCTGTCAAATACAAGGCCTCGCATATAGCCCGAGTACTCATTAACAACGGATCAACCTTGAACATTTGTCCTTTGGCGACTTTACACCGCCTCAAGATAGATCCTTCTAGGATAAATTCTGCGAAGACCTCCGTGCGAGCCTTTGACGGAACAAAGAAAGAAGTGATGGGAGAAATCCACCTTGATATATAGATAGGACCAACAATGTTCAACATCCTATTTCAAGTTATGGACATTCCCGCTGCATTCAATTTTCTGCTGGATCGTCCATGGATTCATACTGTTGGAGCCGTGCCATCCAGTTTACATCAGAAGGTAAAGTTCGTTGTGGAGAGAAAGTTAGTCACAGTCCACGGTGAAGAAGAGCATCCAATTTACCACGCAACGGCTATCCCCTATGTTGAGCCGGATTGCAAAATAGAATCGAGCTATCAGTCGCTCGAGCTCGTATCAACCATACATGCATCTAGAGGATCATCACCGCCCATTCCTGAGGTGTCAAATGCTGCAGTCATGGTTGGCAGAGTAATGGTGTCCCATGGCTTTACTCCGGGTGAAGGCCTTGGTAGAAATGGTCAAGGTATCCACCAACCGGTGGAAGTTTCTCAGAGGCCCCGCACTACTGGGTTGGGATACCTGGGGTCAAGCGAGCCAAATGATGGGGGACGTGGACGTGGACGTGGACGTGGACGCGTTCGAGGTCGAGGTCAAGGAAATGGACAGAATAGATCACGATCCGAAGAAGAGCCGAATGGTGAAGAACGTGGGCGTGGTAGGTTGTTTCCACACATCCGTACCACATTCCCAGGCCCTGCAAGAATGATGCATGAAGAGAAAGAGGTGATCGACACTTTGGGGTAACCGAGCGGCAAGTTCGATTATTATGTTAAATACTCGGCGCCCCCGAGCTTCTATGTTGACCTCCGTGACATTGTCCCGGATGGATGGGGAGGTATGGATGATCCAACACCTCTAGTGACAAAAGATCCTGATGATGCAATGGAGGGAATCACTGCCCTGTTCGATGATTTTTTTATTGGAGCTATCGAGGAAGGACCGTTGGAGGAAATGGGCACTGGCCCGCAAGAGTAACACATTTACTTTTTTCGCACATTCCCCTACGCGGGAATTTTTACTGCTTTTTAGGACTTGCCCTGTCTCGGGAGCTACTTTTTAGGACTTTTCATTTCTAGGATTTGATTGTTGCAATTTCCATTCCAATAAATGTAATTCATTTGGTGATGATCAATGAAATTACAAGTCATTTTTGTTTTGAGGGCATGTTGAGGTATATCAAACCAGCCCGGTGATGATATCCAACCGATAAAAGAAAACATAATCCAAGGAGAATTCTGAGGCCTGGGCTTCTTCATGCTTCCTCGTGTTAAAACCTTTTTGAAAAGAATTTCAAAATAAATAAATCAATCAATCAATAAAAAAATGCAATGCTTAGCCCTGTTTGTCCTTCTGAATCCTCTACTTTATGTTTCAGGGGCAATCTTATGATATACGAGGGTATGGGAACGGTCCAATCTGATGAATTATGTGCCACCGAACCTGATCTCGATGACACCGATAAACTCGAAGATTCCTCGGACCTTCAGCGCGATCTAGAGCGTCATGAAAGGCCTAAAGTCCTGACGGTAGATCAAACTATCACTATTAACCTGAGTGATTCAGGGGAGCCCAAAGAGGTGAAGATAGGGGCAACCCTTCCCGAAGGTGAAGCGAAATGCCTAGTCCAATTGCTGAAAGATTACCAGGATATCTTTGCCTGATCGTACGCCGATATGTCGGGTTTAGACCCTTCTATCGTGGAGCATAGTCTACCTACTAATCCGGACATGTCGCCCAAGAAACAGAAGCTGCGAAGAACCAAACCTGAACTTTCGAAGAAGATAGAGGAGGAGGTCATGAAACTTTTGAAAGTAGGGTTTATTGAAGTCACCCGATACCCCAGTTGGGTGGCCAATATCGTGCCAGTCATGAAGAAAGACGGTCGAGTTCGCATTTGCATCGACTATCGCGATCTAAACAAGGCCAGCCCTAAAGACGATTTCCATTGCCACATATAGACGTTTTGGTGGACAGTACTGCAGGGTTCGAGTTGTTTTCCTTCATGGATGGTTTCTCGGGTTATAATCAGATAAAAATGAAGGACGATGATAAGGAGAAAACGGCATTCATCACTCCTTGGGGGACATTCCACTATAAGGTCATGCCCTTCGGCCTTAAAAATGCCGGGGCAACATATCAACGGGCAATGGTGACGCTCTTCCATGATATGATGCATAAGGAGATCGAGGTCTATGTCGATGACATGATCGCCAAGTCTCGACCTGGGAAGAGTCACGTCGATACCTTGAAGAAATTATTCGAGAGACTCCATGAGTTTAAGCTCCGTCTCAACCCAGCAAAGTGCATATTTGGAGTAACCTCGGGCAAATTACTTGGGTTCATCGTAAGCAGTAAAGGCATTGAAGTTGACCCCTCTAAAGTGAAGGCTATATGTGAGTTACAACCCCCATCGACCGTGAAAGAAGTGCGAAGTCTCCTGGGTAGATTGAACTACATAGCCCGTTTTATTTCCCAGCTCTCCGCAACTGCTAAGCCCTTCTTCAAACTTCTAAAGAAGAATGCTCAAGTGGAATGGGACGATGATTGTCGAGAAGCATTTAATGAATTAAAGTGGTACCTGATGAAACCACCAGTGCTAGTCCCACCAATGCCGAGCCAGCCTTTGATCCTTTACCTCACGATTTATAGTGAGTCTTTAGGTGCGATGCTAGCCCAGAAAAGTCCTAAAGATGGAAAAGAGCGAGCCATTTATTACCTAAGCAAGAAGTTCACCGTCTCGGAGTTGAATTATTCTGAAGCCGAGAAGACTTGCGCTGCGCTAGTATGGGTGCTCCATAGGCTGCGACAATATACACTGCATCACCAGACTTTGCTTGTGACTGAGAATGATCCCATTAAGTATTTACTTGATCAGCCAGCTTTGGTAGGGAAGTTAGCCAAGTGGCAGATTTTAATTTCAGAGTTTGATATCCAGATGAAGCCACAGAAGTCAATTAAAGGTCGAGTAATTGCTGATGTGTTAGCTGAAAATCCTGGAGTCCCTGATGATGATAGATATTCTCCAGAAGATCGCATTTTGGTAATAAAGGAAGACACATGGACCATGTTTTTCGATGGAGCTGTAAACTTGGCCGGTTCCGGCACTGGGGCAGTTTTAATATCCCCAGATGGGCAACATTATCCAGTAGCAGCAAAGTTGGTGTTCTCCTGTACCAACAACATAGCCGAGTACGAAGCTTGCATCCTCGAACTCCAAGCCGCAGTGGAAATGGGGATAACCAAGTTGAAAGTGTTTGGTGATTCTGCTCTGATTATTCTTCAAACTGTGAGAGAGTGGAAGACGAGAGACATCAAACTAGTGCCGTACCATGAATACCTCGAAGAAATCATAGAGGAATTCGAAAATATCTCTTTTGAGTACTTATCGAGGTCTCATAATCAGTTTGCTGATGCGCTAGCTACGTTATCATCCATGTTGCAAGTGATTGGTGGGTTAGAGGTAGAACCCTTGAAGATTGAAGTCCTGACAAAATCGGCCTACTGTATGGTTGTGACCGGAGAACCTAATGAAAAGCCATGGTATTATGATATCATGAGTTACATCCAGAGACAAGAATTTCCTGAGGGAAGCACCCCGGCCGACAGGAAGTACATAATGAAAATGGCTTCAAAATTCTTTGTTAGTGGTGAGAAGCTGTACAAAAGATCATATGATTCGATCCTATTGAGGTGTGTGGATGCGGCTGAAGCTACCAGAATCATGCAAGAAATACACGAGGGGATATGTGGTCCACACATGAATGGCCACATGTTAGCTAAGAAGATCATGAGGTTAGGTTATTATTGGCTCAGTCTTGAAAGTGACTGCATCCAACACGTTTGAAGATGTCATCGCTGTCAGGTTCACGGGGATAAAATAAATGTTCCCCCGACGGAATTACATCAGTTGTCTGAGCCATGGCCCTTTTCAATGTGGGGCATCGATGTGATTGGCCCAATTAATCCCAAGGCATCGAATGGACATCGATTTATCTTGGTCGCGATTGATTATTTCTCTAAGTGGATTGAGGCGGCATCTTATGCAAACGTCACTGCAAGGAATGTTGTAAAATTCATCAGACGAGACATAGTCGCTCGTTATGGTGTCCCCGAGGCTATCGTCACTGACAATGGGACAAATTTGAACAACAAGTTCATTGATCAGTTATTCAACGAGTTCAAAATTCGGCACCTGAATTCATCTCCTTATCGTCCACAGATGAATGGAGCAGTTGAAGCCGCTAACAAGAACATCAAGAAGATCTTGGCCAAAACGGCTGAAAACTATCGTGACTGGCATGAAAGGTTGCCATTTGCACTAATGGCGTATCGAACTTCGATCCAAACCTCTGTCGGAGTAACCCCTTTTTCCTTGGTGTATGGCATGGAAGCAGTCCTGCCTGTCAAAGTAGAGATCCCTTCCCTGCAAATCTTGTCTCGGGTGGAGTTGTCTGAGGCGGAATGAATGCGACAAAGGCATGAGCAGTTGAACCTAATTGATGAGAAGCGATTGAAAGCCATTTGCCACGGTCAAACCTATCAGCAGAGGATAGCTAGATCCTTTAATCAAAAGGTGCATCCAAGACACTTCGAGGTAAATGATCTAGTCCTAAGGAAGGTACTGCCAATCTTTCCTGTTCCTAGAGGAAAATTTGCCCCAAACTACATTGGTCCGTATGTGGTTAAAAAGGTGCTTCCCGGAGGTGCCCTGATTCTCGCAGAAATGGATGGTCGTGAGTTCTCCACTCCTGTTAATTCTGATGCTGTGAAGATGTATTATCCCTGATGGAATTTAACATTTTGTAGCAAAGTTTTCAAAAGTTTGGTTTTATACTCTGAATTGCAAACATTTCATTTATGAATAAATGGTTTCAATCAATTTAAAGATGGAATGTTGGCTTTAAATTATGCTTGATCATTTTGTCAGTCTACATTATCGATTTCAAAAGGAGAATCTATTTAGACAATATGATAACTCACGTGGAATGAATTGGATGTGTTGAATGAGGTACATCGGGATGATGAAAGGCAAGCCATATCCTATACACAGTCCCGTGCACTAATCCCCAGTGAGTTGAGTGGAAAAATTCCATGTCTGCAAGGCAAAGGGTTATCTCGCAAAAGGTACGGCAACTGAAATGACGAGAGGCGGTTCATTTCTCTATCCCAAACACTACAGTTTATCCATTGTTTTGCCACTTTGAGCCTAAACGTTTGGAGAAATTCATTCAAATTACCCCTGTCAAGAACCACCCCACATCGGGGCAAACTGGAGGTAAGTCAGCGTCATAAGGTGAAAAATGAGTAGAAATTTTCATGCTCTCACTTGCATCAATCTTCGAGTGTTGCTTTTTCAGATGAATTCACGTGAAGTTCAAGTGCCTTAGGATGACGAAGAGCATTTCTTTCTCTATCCTATACACATTTTATCCTTTGCTAAGCCCAATTGAGCCCGCAAATTCGTTTCATATAAACCCAGTTGGTGATCATCCCCCACACTGGGGCAAAGCAAAAAGTCATCATTGTTCAAGCAGCATATTCGAAGCGTCGATAGAAGACAAGAATCCTTGAAAGTTTAAATGGCGAGTCATTCAGTCAGATATAGCTGGCCAGTGTTTACATTGTAAAAAAAAGGGGGCAAGAAAAAGCAGTGTGCCTGGTAAAAGCAAGGCCAATGCCCAATGAAAAAATGTCAGGATATGACATGTCAAAATCATCCCCAGTAGAACAGTAGTCCTACAAGTCTCAAAGGAATCAAGTGATGAACTCTCGAAGCCAATGGAACATCTACCGAGAAGACAATCCCTAACGGAAAAGAGCACCGGTGATAATGCCGAGATGATCACCAACTCTCACCCCAATTATACACATTTTAAGCCTTATGATCCATTCATTTCTCAACCCATGAGCCTAGCCTATGTTACGTCCTTTACAAAATCTCTTCAGATTATGGCACTTGAACTAATGTAGGATTTGGATGTTTTAAGCTTAGCTCGAAGAAGTGCGAGCAAGTCCATTTCTATCTCATTTTACAGGGTTCTTGACTTGTAAACCCGGAGACGATTGTAGAGTATTTTCTTTCAATAGCCTCGACTCGAAGAGTCTCTTTTGCTAAGCCATTGACCAAGTCCATGTTACGGTCCTAACAAAGACCTCTCAGATTGGTAAAGTCGTACTGCTTGCGAGAATACTCAGACCCTTGTCAACATGATGATGGTGAGATGGAGCGATTCTCCATAAATCAGCCTTTTCGATGAGAATGAGAGAAAGCCCTTTTGGACCGGAAGTCCCTCATTCGACATTTTCAAGATATCCGCTTGTGAGTTCGGATTGTCTTGTCATGATTTTTCCCCAGCAGAGTTTGTAATACCGATTTGACAAAACCATCGTGCATGAAAACCAGTTGAATTTATAATGCATGAGTATATATGTTCTTGATTGTCCATGAATGCATATTACATGTTGCCTAAAATCGTGTCCAGCAGGAGACACGCCCTCAAGAGTCGGAGATATCACCAGGTAAGTATATCTCTATCCTTGGATGCCTGTGACTATCCAGGTATCCCTAACCTATTCGAGCAATTGTCAGGTCCCATATTTGATCATTTTGTTGCGATCTCTAGACGCCTCTGACGATATCTAGGCATTTATTGATCAAGCCTTTTCAGGTACCTCTGATGATATCCAGGTATTTTGTCAAGGAACCCCTGAACATTCGGGCTAGCCCCTGGTTCAGCCAATCGTTAAGTACCTGCGACGATATCCAGGTATTTATCGATCAAGCCCTTTCAAATATCTTAGATGATAACTAGATATTTTGTTAGGCACACTTTTCAGATATTCCCCCGTAACACACCTATGAGGAAGGTATAGGTGCCACGGCCAAATCTTTACAAGTGCCTATGGCGATGTATAGGTATCTCGTAAAGGTCGGAATGTTCTTCCAATCCCAGATGTTCCCCCGCGGTTCACCTATGAGGAAGGTATAGGTGAAGCGGCGAAATCTTTATGAATACCTATGGCGATGTATAGGTATCTCATAAAGGTCGGAATATCCTCTTGAAGTTCCCCCGTGACGCACCTATGGAGATGTATAGGCGCAGCGGCCAAATCTTTACAAATACCTATGGAGATGTATAGGTAGTGTTGACACCTAAATTTTAGCGTATCACTTAGTGTAATTTGCATAGAAAATTAGGGATTAAATTTTAACCCCTAAACAAAAAATATTTAAATTGCATAACATATAGTTTAAATTCATTTTAGATTAATTGCATTTTGCATCGGACTGGCGGTGACGAATGAGCTTAAATTTCATTGAATGGGACTCGGCTCGCTTGGAATGCAAGGGCCGGGAATTACAAGTCAAACGGGCTTGGTTGTTTTATTTTGAGCTTAATTCAGCCCATTATCATTAATTAATTCGGCCCATTTAAATTAAATTAAAATCTAAGCCCAAGCCTAAGCCCATTAGGACTAGAGAGCCCATCTAATTGACCTAGATTAGTGCTATATATACATCATTAGGTCAGGATTTTAGGGGGGTTTCTCAGATTTTCAGATCAGAAAATTTTAAGAGTGTGAGAGTGAGAAAGAGAGAGAGAGGAGGAAGACCCGCGCGCCACCGCTGCCGCCGCTCCCTGCCGCACCACCGCCTGCTGCCGCGTGCTGCCGCCTCTCCCTGCCGCGCACCGCTGTTCCCTGCCTGCTGCTGCGTTGCTGCCGTCGCGCGCGCCACCACCGCCGTGCCCCGCGCGCCGCCGCGTTGCTGCCGCGCACCGCCGCGCCCCGCCTGCCGCTGCCCGCCGACGCTGCCGCTGCCACTCCACACCGCCTGCTGTCGGACTCACGCCGTCGCCGCTGCTGCCGCCCCATCCTGAGCCAACTCGCGCTGCTGCCGCCGCGTCCTGACGCCGCCGCTTGCCTCCCGCCGCACGCCGGAGCCAACTCACGCCGTCGCCGCTGCTGCCGTCCCATCCGGAGCTAACCCACGCCGTCGCACAGCCGCGCCGTCACACCGCCGGAGCCATCACACGCCGCCGTGCTTCACGCCGTCGCACAGCTCCGCCCCTCCGCCGTGTGTTGCCGCTGCAGTCACCGCTGTTCCCACCGCACCGCCACGCCGGCGCTGCTGTCCCGGAGCTGCGTCATCACAAGCACCACCGTAAACAGCGCAGCCGCCGTCCTCGTGGTCGCGCCACCGCCGGTCCGCCGTTCGCCGCTCGTCCCGATCCGCAATCCCAGCGATTCAAATTTGGAAAGTAATCCAGAAATCAGGTAAAGATCTCTATCCGGTATATTTTCAAAATATTTAGATTCCTAGTTTGAATATTTTGAATATTCCGTGAATATTGCGTGGATTATTATATATCTTAGGATAATATTTGCGATATCCGTAATGTTCTAAGATATCTTAAATTAGGAATTTTTCCTAATTTGGCAACGTATCTGGACGACTATCCGACCTTATCCCTAAGGTACGATACGCGGCGATATGGAAAATCGTTATCTTATCCATCATCACTTGGATACAATAATAGATTTTATCTGCTTTCCAAATTTGAATGATCGACTTTCCGTCAATATCTGTAACCCTATAGATATGACCGATAGTTCGATTTTTGTGCCTAATCCGAGTTTGAAACGAATCTTGCGGATCGTGTGGCTGTTTTAAATGCGGATGCTATCTCTGTTTAAATTATTTTTCCTTTTCAAATAAAAAAGAAAATTCAAAAAATATCAATTAGGATTTGAATTTGAGTTTTGCATGTTTAGGAATCCTAAATATATCTAGATGATAGAGTAATTATTTAATTTAAATTAGAACTTGAGATAATCTATTTCCTAGTTTAAATTAAGTAATTTTCTAATCTTAATAGATTATTTAGGTTCCATATAATGGTATTGGACCGGTTCCACTATTGGGTTTCACCGGAGCAATTGAATACTACCCCGCCAGAGTGTCTCGTCAGTATCAGATTCTCCAAGGGCTCCCTCCAGCGTTACAACCAGAACTCCTCCAAGTTGACTTCGCCAATGATGATAAAGACCACGAAGCGACCGTAGCTCAGCTCAATAAGATGTGGAGGAAGTGTCGTGTGTTAAAGATAGCTCGGCCCGAAGGAGAACTAAAGGGAGAGCAGAAGTCCTATTTCGCGACGACCCAGTACATTCGTCGGCACAGAATCCCGCGAGATTTGCTCCCGAAGATACCCAAGGTGCCTCTCAAGTCCGCCAATCGCTCAGAGAACAATCGCCTCAAAAGGAAGACCGAAGAAGCTGAAGAAAAGGCATCCAAGATAGTTCGAGCTTATGAGCAATTGAAGAAGGAAGTCGCCTCCCATATGTCTATAGATCAAGCTAAATAAAAAGCTCGAAGTTCTTTTCTCATTTCAGTTTCAGTTTTCAAAGTTTGTTTAGGAATTGAGTCATTTGTCTTTATATTCAGTTCAATTTCAAGTCATTAATTGGTGTAAAAATTTTCGCCATTTCAATAAAGGGGTCCTTTCAATTCAAAGTGGTTAGACCAATGTCATGGATTGGCGTATGATTTTGCTTAAACACTTATGTATGCCTGTTTCGTTCCAAAATCAGGTAGCTACGGACCGATCACGATCGCCCATTCGTACACGGTCGAGAGCCAGAATGGCCGATCAAACCGACTTGCAAGAACGTGTTGTTGGTGTGGAAGACCAGATAAAGCAACTTGTCATCGCGATGCAACAAATGTCCGCTGAGATCAAAGCTCTCCGGTCGATTCCTGTTTCGGCATCCCTCGAAACATCAGTCCCAAAGCAGAAAATCAGAAAAAGTGTCGATGTTGACGGAGATGACGATATTCCTGACTTAGAAGATGACCCCGTCCATATCATCGTCAACAAAGACAAACCTGATGAACGGGTCAATAAACTTGAAGAAAGAGTGAAGCAGCTGGAAGGTTCGCAGGATTCACCTTCGATCGATCTGTCCCTGTACTCACAGATCAAAATCCCAAAGAAGTTTAAAATGCCGGATTTCGACAAGTACAATGGCACCACATGTCCAAAAGCCCACCTACAGCTCTATCACGTACATATGACTTCGTACGTTGATAACGAACTCCTGATGATCCATGCCTTTCAAGCAAGTTTGACGGGTCCTGCTTTGAACTGGTATCTCATGAAGAAGATAAATGGCCTCAAAACTTGGAAAGAAGCCAGTGAAGCATTCTTGAAGCAATACAGATTCATAACGGACATCATTCCTACCCGTGATGATCTCGAACGTGCTCAGATGAAAAAGACTGAGTCCTTCAAAGACTATGCTATCAGATGGAGGAATTTAGCTGCTCAGGTTGTCCCAGAACCCATAGACAGCGAGTTAAAGAGGATGTTCGTGAAAACTCTCCCGTTCGAATATCGTAATCGGATGGTTGCCATTCCGGCTGACAACTTCAACCAACTCATCCCCATAGGCGAACAAATTGAAATAAGGCTGAAAGATGGATGGTTTGTCGAGCCGTCCTCCTCGACCAGAAGATTTGGTGCGAGAAAAGAGAAAGAACCGGTAGCTGAAGTGAATGTGGCTTATAACCAACCGAGCCGGCGGAATGCTAACTCCACCCCAGCAATCCAAGTAGCAGAAGCTCAGCAACAAAACTCGGGTCGTCAACCTTTTCAGAGGAGGAACAACAGGAGGCAATTCACCCCCCTCCCCGGATCGTTGTCTCAAGTATTGACAGTGCTCCAGAAGAAAGGCTTGCTTACTACTGAGCCAAAGCGGCCCAATCCTGAGCGGTTCTATAACTTTGACCCTTCAAAGAAATGTGATTATCACATGGGTGAGCTGGGACACTCAACCGATGATTGCTATGCCCTCAAGCACCGAATCCAAAACCTCCTAGATACGAAGGCTTTCTCATTTCAACCTGCTAAGCCGAATGTTCAGAGTAACCCACTCCCTGATCACGCAGGCGATGTGAACGCCATATTTAGCTTCGATGCTGGTCGAATCAAGAATGTTAAGGTGTATGCTACTGACGTCTACGGTGAGTTAGTGAAAGCCGGTTGTTACCCGAATAATGAGGACCTTCCCCTTGCCATCATGAGAGAAAGAATCTCAAGAATGGTAGAAGCTGGGATGATCGTTTATGCTGACCACACTGGCATCATTTCCACTATCTCTGAAGTGGTTATTAATTGGGAGGAGGAGTTTGCTACATTAAACACCAAGAGCGACAAGGGCGACCCTCTGCCTGAAGACATGCCTCCGCTTGAAGACGCGTCCGATAATGAAGAGATCATTGTAAGCACACCTACAACTGACGAAGGGATAGTGATCGAGATACCTCAACCGTATGAGTATAGTGATAATAAGGCAGTTCCTTGGTCCTACAGTCTCGATGTCAACTTAGTTACCAGATCTGGGCATTCCTACGGCCAAGCTAATGCTCAACCTGCAAAACCTGTTACTGATAAAGAAGCCAAGGAGTTCCTAGCCGTGATTAAGGCTAGCGAATACAACATAGTTGAACAATTGCGCAAGCTGCCCGCACAAATCTCTCTGCTTGAGCTACTCCAGACGTCTGTCAAGCATCAGAAGGCCTTAATGAAGGTGTTAAGTGAAGTTCACGTGCCAGAAACGATCGATCATGACAAATTAGAAGAATTTGTGGGTTCTATACTCCTCAAAGACCTCATAGCCTTTTCAGATGAAGAGTTTCCTCTAGAAGGGAGGGGGCATACCAAAGCACTTTATATTTCCGTCAAATACAAGGCTTCACATGTAGCCCGGGTACTCATTGACAACGGATCAACCTTGAACATCTGTCCTTTGGCAACTTTACACCGCCTTAAGATAGATCCTTCTAGGATAAATTCTGCAAAGACCTCCGTACGAGCCTTTGACGGAACGAAGAAAGAAGTAATGGGAGAAATCCACCTTGACATACAGATAGGACCAACAATATTCAATGTCCTATTTCAAGTGATGGACATTCCCACTGCATTCAATTTTCTATTGGGACGTCCATGGATTCATACTGCTGGCGCCGTGCCATCCAGTTTACATCAGAAGGTGAAGTTCGTTGTGGAAAGAAAGTTAGTCACAGTTCACGGTGAAGAAGAGCACCCAATTTACCACACAACGGCTATCCCCTATCTTGAGCCGGATTGCAAAATAGAATCGAGCTATCAGTCGCTCGAGCTCATATCAACCATACATGCGTCAAGAGGATCATCACCGCCTATTCCTGAGGTGTCAAATGCTGCAGTCATGGTTGGCAGAGTAATGGTGTCCCATGGCTTTACTCCAGGTGAAGGCCTTGGTAGGAATGGTCAAGGTATCCGCCAACCGGTGGAAGTCTTTCGGAGGCCCCACACTACTGGGTTGGGATACCTAGGGTCAAGCGAGCCAAATGATGGGGGACGTGGACGTGGACGTGGACGTGGTCGAGGTCGAGGTCGAGGAAATGGACAGGACAGATCGCAATCCGAAGAAGAGCCGAATGGTAAAGAACGTGGGCGTGGTAGGTTGCTTCCACATATCCGCACCACATTCCCAGGCCCTGCAAGAATGATGCATGAAGAGAAGGAGGTGATCGACACTTTGGGGCAACCAAGCGGCAAGTTCGATTATTATGTGAAATACTCAGCACCCCCGAGCTTCTATGTTGACCCCCGTGACATTGTCCCGGATGGATGGGGAGGTATGGATAATCCAACACCTCTAGTGACAGAAGATTCTGATGATGCAATGGAGGGAATCACTGCTCTATTCGATGATTTCTTCATTGGAGCTATCGAGGAAGGACCGTTGGAGGAAATGGGCACTGGCCCGCAAGAGTAACACATTTACTTTTTTCGCACACTCCCCTACACGGGAATTTTTACTGCTTTTTAGGACTTGCCCTGTCTCGGGAGCTACTTTTTAGGACTTTTCATTTCTAAGATTTGATTGTTGCAATTTCCATTCCAATAAATGTAATTCATTTAGTGATAATCAATGAAATTACAAGTTATTTTCGTTTTGAGGGCATGTTGAGGTACATCAAACCAGCCCGGTGATGATATCCAACCGATAAAAGAAAATATAGTCTAAGGAGAATTCTGAGGCCTGGGCTTCTTCATGCTTCCTCGTGTTAAAACCTTTTTGAAAAGAATTTCAAAATAAATAAAATTATCAAAAGAAATAAAATACACTGTTTAGCCCTGTTTGTCCTACTGAACCCCCTACTTTATGTTTCAGGGGTAATTTTGTGACATGTAAGGGTATGGGAACGGTCCAATTTGACGAATTATGTGCCACCGAACCTGATTTCGATGACACCAATGAACTCGAAGATTCCTCGGACCTCCAGCGTGATCTAGAGCATCATGAAAGACCTAAAGTCCTAACGGTAGACCAAACTATCACGGTCAACTTGAGTGATTCCGGAGAACCCAAAGAGGTGAAGATAGGGGCAACCCTTCCCGAAGGTGAAGCGAAACGCCTGGTCCAACTGCTGAAGGATTACCAGGATATCTTTGCCTGGTCGTATGTCGATATGCCGGGTTTAGACCCTTCTATCGTGGAGCATAGTCTACCTACTAATCCGGACATGCCGCCCAAGAAACAGAAGCTGCGAAGAACCAAACCTGAACTTTCGAAGAAGATAGAGGAGGAGGTCATGAAACTTTTGAAAGTAGGATTTATTGAAGTCACCCGATACCCCAGTTGGGTGGCCAATATCGTGCCAGTCATGAAGAAAGATGGTCGAGTTCGGGTTTGCATCGACTATCGCGATTTAAACAAGGCTAGCCCTAAAGACGATTTCCCATTGCCACATATAGACGTTTTGGTGGACAGTACTGCTGGGTTCGAGCTGTTTTCCTTCATGGATGGTTTTTCAGGTTATAATCAGATAAAAATGAAGGACGATGATAAAGAAAAAACAGCGTTCATCACTCCTTGGGGGACATTCCACTATAAAGTCATGCCCTTCGGCCTTAAAAATGCCGGGGCAACATATCAACGGGCAATGGTAACGCTTTTCCATGATATGATGCATAAGGAGATTGAGGTCTATGTCGATGACATGATCGCCAAGTCTCGACCTGGAAGGAGTCACGTCGATACTTTGAAGAAATTATTCGAGAGACTTCGTGAGTTTAAGCTCCGTCTCAACCCAGCAAAGTGCGTATTTGGAGCAACCTCGGGCAAATTACTTGGGTTCATCGTAAGCAGTAAAGGCATTGAGGTTGATCCCTCTAAAGTAAAGGCTATATGTGAGTTACAACCCCCATCGACCGTGAAAGAAGTGCGAAGCCTCCTGGGTAGATTGAACTACATAGCCCGTTTTATTTCTCAGCTCTCCGCAACTGCTAAGCCCTTCTTCAAACTTCTAAGGAAGAATGCTCAAGTGGAATGGGACGATGATTGTCGGGAAGCGTTTAATGAATTAAAACGGTACCTGATGGAACCACCAGTGCTAGTCCCACCAATGCCAGGCCAGCCTTTGATCCTTTACCTCACGATTTATAGTGAGTCTTTAGGTGCGATGCTAGCCCAGAAAAGTCCTGAAGATGGAAAAGAGCGAGCCATTTATTACCTAAGCAAGAAGTTCACCGTCTCGGAGTTGAATTATTCTGAAGCCGAGAAGACTTGCGCTGCGCTAGTATGGGTGCTCCATAGGCTGCGACAATATACACTGCATCACCAGACTTTGCTTGTAACTGAGAACGATCCCATTAAGTATTTACTTGATCAGCCAGCTTTGGTAGGGAGGTTAGCCAAGTGGCAGATTTTAATTTCAGAGTTTGATATCCAGATGAAGCCACAGAAGTCAATTAAAGGTCGAGTAATTGCTGATGTGTTAGCTGAAAATCTTGGAGTCCCTGATGATGATAGATATTCTCCAGAAGATCGTATTTTGGTAATAAAGGAAGACACATGGACCATGTTTTTCGATAGAGCTGTAAACCTGGCTGGTTCCGGCACTGGGGCAGTTTTAATATCCCCAGATGGGCAACATTATCCAGTAGCAGCAAAGTTGGTGTTCCCCTGTACCAACAACATAGCCGAGTACGAAGCTTGCATTCTCGGACTCCAAGCCGCAGTGGAAATGGGAATAACCAAGTTGAAAGTGTTTGGTGATTCTGCTTTGATTATTCTCCAAACTGTGGGAGAGTGGAAGACGAGAGACACCAAACTAGTGCCGTACCATGAATACCTCGAAGAAATCATAGAGGAATTTGAAAATATCTCTTTTGAGTACTTATCGAGGTCTCATAATCAATTTGCTGATGCGCTAGCTACGTTATCATCCATGTTGCAAGTGATTGATGGGTTAGAGGTAGAACCCTTGAAAATCGAAGTCCTGACAAAATCGGCCTACTGTATGGTTATGACCAGAGAACCTGATGAAAAGCCATGGTATTATGATATCATGAGTTACATCCAGAGACAAGAATTTCCTGAGGGAAGCACCCCGGCCGACAGGAAGTACATAATGAAAATGGCTTCAAAATTCTTTGTTAGTGGTGAGAAGCTGTACAAAAGATCATATGATTCGATCCTATTAAGGTGTGTGGATGCGGCTGAAGCTACCAGAATCATGCAAGAAGTACACGAAGGGGTATGTGGTCCACACATGAATGGCCACATGTTAGCTAAGAAGATTATGAGGTTGGGTTATTATTGGCTCAGTCTTGAGAGTGACTGCATCCAACATGTTCGAAGATGTCATCGCTGTCAGGTTCATGGGGATAAAATAAATGTTCCCCCGACGGAATTACATCAGTTGTCTGAGCCATGGCCTTTTTCAATGTGGGGCATCGATGTGATTGGCCCGATTAATCCCAAGGCATCAAATGGACACCGATTTATCTTGGTCGCGATTGACTATTTCTCTAAGTGGATTGAGGCGTCATCTTATGCAAACGTCACCGCAAAGAATGTTGTAAAATTCATCAGGCGAGACATAGTTGCTCGTTATGGTGTCCCTGAGGCTATCGTCACTGACAATGGGACAAATTTGAACAATAAGTTCATTGATCAGTTGTTCAACGAGTTCAAAATCCGGCACCTGAATTCATCTCCTTACCGTCCACAGATGAATGGAGCAGTTGAAGCCGCTAACAAGAACATCAAGAAGATCTTGGCCAAAACTGCTGAAAACTATCGTGACTGGCATGAAAGGTTGCCATTTGCACTAATGGCGTATCGAACTTCGATCTGAACCTCTGTCGGAGCAACCCCTTTTTCCTTGGTGTATGGCATGGAAGCAGTCCTACCCGTCGAAGTAGAGATCCCTTCCTTGCGAGTCTTGTCTCGAGTGGAGTTGTCCGAGGCGGAATGGATGCGACAAAGGCATGAGCAGTTGAACCTAATTGATGAGAAGCGATTGAGAGCCATTTGCCACGGTCAAACCTATCAGCAGAGGATAGCTAGATCCTTCAATCAAAAGGTGCGTCCAAGACACTTCGAGGTAAATGATCTAGTCCTAAGGAAGGTACTGCCAGTCTTTCCTGTTCCTGGAGGAAAATTTGCCCCAAACTACATTGGTCCGTATGTGGTTAAAAAGGTGCTTCCCGGAGGTGCCCTGATCCTCGCAGAAATGGATGGTCGTGAGTTCTCCACTCCTGTTAATTCTGATGCTGTGAAGATCTATTATCCCTGATGGAATTTAACATTTTGCAGCAAAAGTTTTCAAAAGTTTGGTTTTATACTCTGAATTGCAAACATTGCATTTATGAATAAATGGTTTCAATCAATTTCAAGTTAAGATGTTTGCATTGGCTTTAATTTCTGCATGGTTATTGGTCAACCTGTATCATTGACCTCAAAGGGGGAATCTATTTAGACAATATGATAATTCATGTGGAATGAATTGAATGTGTTGAATGAGGTATATCGGGATGATGAAAGGCAAGCCATATCCTATACACAGTCCCATGCACTAATCCCCAGTGAGTTGAGTGGAAAAATTCTATGTCTGCAAGGTAAAGGGTTATCTCGCAAAAGGTACGGCAACTGAAATGACGAGAGGCAGTTCATTTCTCTATCCCAAACACTACAGGTTATCCATTGTTTCGCCACTTTGAGCCTAAATATTTGGAGAAATTCATTCAAATTACCCCTATCGAGAACCACCCCACATCGGGGCAAACTGGAGGTAAGTCAGCGTCATAAGGTGAAAAATGAGTAGAAATTTTCATGCTCTCACTTGCATCAATCTTCGAGTGTTGCTTTTCAGATGAATTCACGTAAAGTTCAAGTGCCTTAGGATGACGAAGAGCATTTCTTTCTTTATCCTATACACACTTTATCCTTTGCTAAGCCCAATTGAGCCTGCAAATTTATTTCTTAAACCCAGTTGGTGATCATCCCCCACACTGGGGCAAGGCAAAAGTCATCATTGTTCAGGCAGCATATCCGGAGCGCCGATAAAAGACGAAGACCCTGAGAGTCCAAATGTTAGTCATTCGGTCAAAACAAGCCAAAGTGTGACTGGCCAATGTATGCATTGTAGACAGTGTGTGTCAAAAAAAAAACTAGAGGGCATAAAAAGCAGTGTGCCTGGTAAAAGCAAGGCCAATGCCCGTGAAAGAAAAGAAAAGAAGAAGGAAAAAATGGAGAAAAAGTGACGACTTTGGATTAGAAAATGTTGAGATGTGTCAAAGTCACAAAAATATCCAGAGTTTTAAGGAATCAAGTGATGAATTCTCGAAGTCGATGGAACATCTACCGAGAAGACAATCCCTGACGGAAAAGAGCACCGGTGATAATGCCGAGATGATCACCAACTCTCACCCCAATTATACACATTTTGAGCCTTATGATCCATTCATTTCTCAACCCATGAGCCTAGCCTGCGTTACGTCCCTTGCAAAGTCTCTTCAGATTAGGGCACTTGAACTAACGTAGAGTTTCTGATGTTTATAAGCTTAGCTCGAAGAAGTGCGAGCAAGTCCATTTCTATCTCATTTTGCAGGTTCTTGACTTGTAAACCCGGAGACAATTACAGAGTATTTTCTTTCAGTAGCCTCGACTCGAAGAGTCTCTTTTGCTAAGCCATTGACCAAGCCCATGTTACGATCCTAACAAAGACCTCTCAGATCGGTAAAGTCGTACTGCTTACGAGAATACTCAGACCCTTGTCAACATGATAATGGTGAGATGGAGCGATTCTCCGTAAATCAGCCTTTTCGATGAGAATGAGAGAAAGCCCTTTTGGATCGGAAGTCCCTCATTCGACATTTTCAAGATACCCGTTTGTGAGTTCGGATTGTCTTGTCATGATTTTTCCCCAGCGAAGTTTGTAATGATGATTTGACAAAACCATCGTGCATGAAAATCAGTTGAAATCATAGTGCATGTATATATGTATTCTTGACAGTGTGCGAATGTATATTACATGTTGCTTAAAATCGTGTCTAACAGGAGACACACCTCCAGAGTTGGAGATGTCACCAGGTAAGTATATCTCTATCCCTAGGATGTCTATGACTATCTAGGCATCCCTGACCTGTTCAAGCAATTGTCAGGTCCCACATTTAATCATTTTTGTGATCTCTAGATGCCTTTGATTGTGTTCAGGTGTCTATTGATCAAACCTTTTCAAGTACTTCTGATGATATCCAGGTACTTTGTCAAGGAACTCTTGAACACTTGGGCTAGCCCCTTTGTTCATCAAATCACAGATTTTCATACAATCTCGAGAAGATTCCCCCGTTACATGCCTATGAGCAGGTATAGGCATGGCGGCCAAATCTTTACATATGAGCAGGTATATGTAAAGGTCGGAATATTCTCCCCAAATCTCAGGTATTCCCCCGCTACTCACCTATGAGCAGGTATAGGTGAAGCGGCCAAATCTTTGCATATGAGCAGGTATATGTAAAGGTCAGAATACTCTCATTATCTCAGATGTTCCCCCGTTACTCGCCTATGAGCAGATATAGGTGAAGCGGCCAAATCTTTGCATATGAGCAGGTATATGTAAAGATCGGAATATTCTCTCAACCCCAGGTGTTCCCCCGTAGTTCACTTATGAGCAGGTATAGGTGAAGCGGCCAAATCTTTGCGTATGAGCAGGTATATGTAAAGGTCAGAATATCCTCTTGATTTCAAAAGTTTCCCCCGCAATTCACTTATGAGCAGGTATAAGTGAAGCGACCAAATCTTTGCAAACACCTATGGAGATGTATAGGTAGTTCGTAAAGATCCGAACTATTCTCACGAATCCAGATGATGATTAGATACGTCGAGCTTTCTTCGTGTGTTTTGACTTAACTGCAGATCACCGAAGTTCATCAACGTATATCAGGCAATACCTATGGGACTGAGCCCATACATTTGCCAAAACAACATACAAGTTAAAGTTGTGCCTCGAATTACGCTATCGTTCATGTCAGGTAAGTAATTCCAGGTATATTTTCTATGCAAGTCAACATGCATCATTTCTTAATGCATTGTAAAATGGGACTCATAATCCCGACAAAAACAACATTCATTGCATTTGCATGGTTGAAATTTAGGTATCATTTAGTTTTTGAATGCAACCTCTACGAGCTCACCTTCAAAGAGGGGCAGCTGTTGACACCTAAATTTTGGCGCATCACTTAGTGTAATTTGCATAGAAAATTAGGGATTAAATTTTAACCCCTAAACAAAAAATATTTAAATTGCATAACATATAGTTTAAATTCATTTTAGATTAATTGCATTTTGCATCGGACTAGCGGTGACGAACGAGCTTAAATTTCATTGAATGGGACTCGGCTCGCTTAGAATGCAAGGGCCGGGAATTACAAGTCAAACGGGCTCGGTTGTTTTATTTTGAGCTTAATTCAGCCCATTATCATTAATTAATTCAGCCCATTTAAATTAAATTAAAATCTAAGCCCAAGCCTAAGCCCATTAGGACTAGAGAGCCCATCTAATTGACCTAGATTAGCGCTATATATACATCATTAGGTCAGGATTTTAGGGGGGGTTCTCATAATTTTCAGATCAGAAAATTTTTAGAGTGTGAGAGTGAGAAAGAGAGAGAGAGGAGGAAGACCCGCGCGCCACCGCTGCCGCCGCTCCCTGCCGCACCACCGCCTGCTGCCGCCTCTCCCTGCCGCGCACCGCTGTTCCCTGCCTGCTGCTGCGTTGCTGCCGTCGCGCGCGCCACCACCGCCGTGCCCCGCGCGCCGCCGCGTTGCTGCCGCGCACCGCCGCGCCCCGCCTGCCGCTGCCCGCCGACGCTGCCGCTGCCGCTCCACACCGCCTGCTGCCGGACTCACGCCGTCGCCGCTGCTGCCGCCCCATCCTGAGCCAACTCGCGCTGCTGCCGCCGCGTCCTGACGCCGCCGCTTGCCTCCCGCCGCACGCCGGAGCCAACTCACGCCGTCGCCGCTGCTGCCGTCCCATCCGGAGCTAACCCACGCCGTCGCACAGCCGCGCCGTCACACCGCCGGAGCCATCACACGCCGCCGTGCTTCACGCCGTCGCACAGCTCCGCCCCTCCGCCGTGTGTTGCCGCTGCAGTCACCGCTGTTCCCACCGCACCGCCACGCCGGCGCTGCTGTCCCGGAGCTGCGTCATCACAAGCACCACCGTAAACAGCGCAGCCGCCGTCCTCGTGGTCGCGCCACCGCCGGTCCGCCGTTCGCCGCTCGTCCCGATCCGCAATCCCAGCGATTCAAATTTGGAAAGTAATCCAGAAATCAGGTAAAGATCTCTATCCGGTATATTTTCAAAATATTTAGATTCCTAGTTTGAATATTTTGAATATTCCGTGAATATTGCGTGGATTATTATATATCTTAGGATAATATTTGCGATATCCGTAATGTTCTAAGATATCTTAAATTAGGAATTTTTCCTAATTTGGCAATGTATCTGGACGACTATCCGACCTTATCCCTAAGGTACGATACGCGGCGATATGGAAAATCGTTATCTTATCCATCATCACTTGGATACGATAATAGATTTTATCTGCTTTCCAAATTTAAATGATCGACTTTCCGTCAATATCTGTAACCCTATAGATATGATCGATAGTTCGATTTTTGTGCCTAATCCGAGTTTGAAACGAATCTTGCGGATCGTGTGGCTGTTTTAAATGCGGATGCTATCTCTGTTTAAATTATTTTTCCTTTTCAAATAAAAAAGAAAATTCAAAAAATATCAGTTAGGATTTGAATTTGAGTTTTGCATGTTTAGGAATCCTAAATATATCTAGATGATAGAGTAATTATTTAATTTAAATTAGAACTTGAGATAATCTATTTCCTAGTTTAAATTAAGTAATTTTCTAATCTTAACAGATTATTTAGGTTATTTTTTTAATTCCGAATTTTTATGAAAACCCCAAAAAAAGAATGAATTGTTTTATGGTAGATTAGGATAGATTACATTCTTAATTTAAGTAATTTATTATTTCGAATTTTAACAAAAACCTCAAAAATAAGTCATGTTAGGATATGTTAAGTCATCATAGGTTGCATGTTAATTTAGACATATTTTTATTCCGAATTTCATTAGAAAATACCAAAAATAAATCATTTGCCCGTCATCAGAATCAGGTCACGTCGTCGCATGACATATAATTTGTATGCTAGGTTGCATTACTTGCATGTCATTTTTGCACGTCATTACATATAGGTTAGCTTTCATTTAAATAAGCGAAAATCCGAAAATTGAGTGAATTCCTTGTTAATTAGAAATCATATTAGGTTGTTGATGTGATTTTCTAGCTAACAATGCAGATGCTTACGTTGCTTTGAGGTAAGTAATTCTTCCAACTTGCAATTTATTTAATGCTTTCTTGGGTGTTAAATTGGTGGTTTGCATACCTGCATGAACACCTCACATGTTAGTGACTAAGTTAAAATGGATCCAGATTGCTTGCCAAAACATTTTTGAAAAGAAAAGGTACCGAAAGGGCGTTAGACTAGATTTAGCGTAATCAAGTCCCCGGGCTTAGAATCTCTGGTTCGTAGGAATAAAACATATCTCCCTATGTTTTATTTAGGTTTCTAATCGACCTACCACAAATAGATTAGTGGCGACTCCAAGCATGAAAACATTTGCATGTTAAAAACTTAAATCCTAAGTTGCGAATTGGTAGGGCTTGGGAGGGCCCGAGTTAGGTTTAGTCCTAATAATCCATTAGCCTGAGAGGAAAATTTTAGGTCGCGACAGGTAGTTTGTAAAGGTCGGAACGTTTTTACATTTTTTTTTACTAAAAAACTGCTCTCGCGAGTCCAGATGATGATTGGATACGTCGAGTTTTCTTCGTGTGTTTTGACTTAATTGTAGATCACCGAAGTTCATCAACAGTGTATCAGGCAATACCTATGGGACTAAGCCCAAACATTTGCCAAACAACATACAAAATTAGAGTCGTGCCTCGAATTGCATTATCTCGCTCCTGTCAGGTAAGTAATTCCAAGTATGTTTTCTACTCATGTCAGCATGCATCATTTCTTAATGCATTTAAAAATGGGACTCATAATCCCGACAAAAACAATATTCATTGCATTTGCATAGGTGAAATTTAGGTATCATTTAGTCTTTGAATGCAACCTCTGCGAGCTCACCTTCAAAGAGGGGCAGCTGTTGACACCTAAATTTTAGCGACCATTTAGTCGTAATTTGTATAGAAAATTAGGGATTAAATTTTTAACCCCTAAACAAAAATATTTAGGTTGCATAACATATAGTTTAAATTCATTTTAGATTAATTGCATTTTGCATCGGACTGGCGGTGACGAACGAGCTTAAATTTCATCGAATGGGACTCGGCTCGCTTGGAATGCAAGGGCCGGGAATTACAAGTCAAACGGGCTCGGTTGTTTTAATTTGAGCTTAATTCAGCCCATTATCCTTAATTAATTCAGCCCATTTAAATTAAATTAAAATCTAAGCCCAAGCCTAAGCCCATTAGGACTAGAGAGCCCATTTAATTGACCTAGATTAGTGTTATATATACATCATTAGGTCAGGATTTTGGGGGGACCTCTGATAATTTCATATCAGAATTTTTTAGAGTGTGAGAGTGAGAAAGAGAGGGAGAGAAGGAGACCGGCGAAAACCGCCGCCGCCTGGAGCCACGCCACGTCGCCCGCACCGCCCCACCGTGCGCTGCCGCTTCCCGCCACGCGCCACCGCCGTTGTGCCGCTGCTCCCTGCCACGCGCTGCTGCCTCCCGCCGCGCGCCACCGCCTGCTGCCGCTTCCCGCCACGCGCCACCGCCGTTGTGCCGCTGCTCCCTGCCACGCGCTGCTGCCTCCCGCCGCGCGCCACCGCCTGCTGCCGCGCATTCCCCGCCGCACGCCGACGCCGTTGCCCAGACTGATCCGCCGCCGTGCTCCGCCCCGAAGTCGCCGCACGCCGACGCCGTTGCCCAGATCGATCCGCCGCCGTGCTCCGCCCTGAAGTCGCCGCCCCGCCACCGCACGCTGCTGCCCGGAGTCGCGCCGTCGCTTGGACGCCATCGCCGTGCCGACGCCACTGTCCCGGCATCACACCGACGCTGTTCCCGCCGGTGAAGTCGCTGCCCCACCGTCGCACGCCACTCCCCGGAGCCGCATCACGCCCGGCGTCGCTCGTGTGCCGCCGCCTGGACGATCCTGTCGTCGTTGCACGCCTGCACCGCCGCTGTCTGGACAGCCACGCTGTTGCCCCGCCGTGTCATCGCCGCGAGCCGCCGTCGCTCCCGACACCGCGCCGCCGGTCTACCGTTCGCCGCTCATCCCGATCCGCAAGCTCGAATTTGGAAATTATCTGCAAATTAGGTAATTGGACATTATCCGATATTTTTTTCAGAATATTTAATTTACTAATTTGAGTGTTTGAATATTTCGTGAATATCGTGTGGAATATTAGATATATTAGAATAATTATCTGATATCCGCAATATTTTTAAAATATTCAAAATTAGGAAACTTTCCTAATTCAGCAACGTATCTGGATGACTATCCGATCTTATCCCTAAGGTACGATACGTGGCTATACGAAAAATCATTATCCTATCCATCATCACTTGGATACGATAATAGATTTTATCTGCTTTCCAAATTTGAATGATCGACTTTCCGTCAATATCTATAACCCTATAGATATGACTGATAGTTCGATTTTTGTGCCTAATCCGAGTTTGAAACGAATCTTGCGGATCGCGTGGCTGTTTTAAATGTGGATGCTATCTCTGTTTAAATTGTTTTTCCTTTTCAAATAAAAAAGAAAATTCAAAAAATATCAGTTAGGATTTGAATTTGAGTTTTGCATGTTTAGGAATCCTAAATATATCTAGACGATAGAGTAATTATTTAATTTAAATTAGGACTTGATATAATCTATTTCCTAGTTTAAATTAAGTAATATTCTAATCTTAACAGATTATTTAGGTTATTTTTTAATTCCGAATTTTCATGAAAACCCCAAAAAAAGAATGAATTGTTTTATGGTAGATTAGGATAGATTGCATTCTTAATTTAAGTAATTTATTATTTTGAATTTTAACAAAAATCCCAAAAATAAGTCATGTTAGGGTATGTTAAGTCATCATAGGTTGCATGTTAATTTAGGCATATTTTTATTCCGAATTTTAACAAAAATACCAAAAATAAATCATTTGCCCGTCATCAGAATTAGGTCACGTCGTCGCATGACATATAGTTTGCATGCTAGGTTGCATTACTTGCATGTCATTTTTGCACGTCATTGCATGTAGATTAGCTTTCATTTAAATAAGCGAAAATCCAAAAATTGAGTGAATTCCTTGTTAATTAGAAATCATATTAGGTTGTTGATGTGATTTTCTAGCTAACAATGCAGATGCTTACGTTGCTTCGAGGTAAGTAATTCTTCCAACTCGCAATTTATTCAATGCTTTCTTGGGTGTTAAATTGGTGGTTTGCGCACCCGCATAAACACCTCACATGTTAGTGACTAAGTTAAAATGGATCCAGATTGCTTGCCAAAATATTTTTGAAAAGAAAAGGTACCGAAAGGGCGTTAGATTAGATCTAGCGTAATCAAGTCCCCGAGCTTAGAATCTCTGGTTCGTAGGAATAAAATATATCTCCCTATGTTTTATTTAAGTTTCTAATCGACCTACCACAAATTGATTAGTGACGACTCCGAGCATGAAAACTTTTGCATGTTAAAAACTTAAACCCTATGTTGCGAATTGGTAGGGCTTGGGAGGGCCCGAGTTAGGCTTAGTCTTAATAATCCATTAGCCTGAGGAAATTTTAGGTCGCGATAAGCTGAACCTCATATAAGATAAATTTGTTAGGAAATTCCTGGGAAATGATATCGTCACGAAAAAAAAAGCTAATTGCTGAGAGAGAGAGAGAGAGAAAGAGAGTAATAACGAAACTTCTCACACAGTAATTCTCCTGTAAATCTTGGTATAAGAAATTGATAGAAAGCAACGCACGACGTAACAACAAGAGTTCGAGTAAATATCAACAGAGATTCGGTAACGCCCATGAACAAAGGCTAGAAGAAATTACATGCAGACCACACAGAGCAACAGGTGCCCTCAAATGTCATTGAGAATGTCTCAGTTTTGACCCACAACGCTGATCAATTGGGCATTGTTAGCAATTAAACCAAATTCATTTGGGAAGAAGTTGCCGACTATGCAGAGAGGTTATCGATTCAACTAACAAGTTGTCGATTTCAATGGTTGTCGATCAGTTGCCTGGTTGTCAATTTACAAGTTTGATGTCGATGTCCGTAAGGCTCCCAAAAATGATGCATGAATTGAGAAGAGTCTTTATCAATTATCGAATTAATTGGAGAGAGAGAGAGAGAGAGAGAACGAGTAATAAAGAACTTTTCACGCAGTTATTCTCCTGTAGATGTTGGTACAAGACAATGATAAAAAGCAACACATAACGTACCAACGTTATTGACTCCAAACCGCTAGACAAGAACATACGAAAGAAAAAACAGTGCGAGTAACTATCGACGGAGACTTGGTGACTCCCATGAACAAATCCAAGAAGAGAACACACGTAAACCCCACGAGCAACAGGTGCTACTCAACGTCGATCAACTTGGCATCCCGCAGGTTAGCCTCCCTTCTTATTCTGTCGACCACTATCGCAGCATCGATCCTCTCGGCAATCACCTCCAACACAGTTCCACGTTCTCCAACATGGCGCGTGGATTTCACATCTGTTTCATTGACGAATTCGCATACAAAAAGAGGATGATGAGAAGACTAGGGTTTTCTTTCAAATACTAGAGGCTGAGGATATCGATGGTTAATGCACGAAATCATTCCGATGAAATATTTTGCGTATATGGAGGATGGGGAGATGAGGGTAATTAGGAGTATTAAATCAGCAAGCTATACGTAGCCTTTGTAGATGTGTATGAAACGTGGTCTAGGAATCGTTACCAGTTGCTTTGTTTACAGCGATCGTACGTGCCTTGGCCTTGCGAGTTTTGTCCTCCGTCATGAGATCAATCTGTACCGTCCTCTGGATATGACGGGCTGTTGACACCTAAATTTTAGCGACCATTTAGTGTAATTTGCATAGAAAATTAGGGATTAAATTTTTAACCCCTAAACAAAAAAATATTTAAATTGCATAACATATAGTTTAAATTCATTTTAGATTAATTACATTTTGCATCAGACTGGCGGTGACGAACGAGCTTAAATTTCATTGAATGGGACTCGACTCGCTTGAAATGCAAGGGCCGGGAATTACAAGTCAAACGGGCTCGGTCGTTTTAATTCGAACTTAATTCAGCCCATTATCATTAATTAATTCAGCCCATTATCATTAATTAATTTAGCCCATTTAAATTAAAGCCCAAGCCTAAGCCCATTAGGACTAGAAAGCCCATCTAGTTGACCTAGATTAATACTATATATACATTATTAGGTCAGGATTTTAGGGGGGGAGAGAATTTTCAGAACAGAATTTTTGAGGGCACGAGAGACACACGTGAGCGAGAGAAAGAGTAAGAGAGGGAGAGAAGGAGACCGGCTCCCGCCGCCGCCGCGCCTGCCGCTGCCGCCTCCCGCCGACGCCGCTGCTGCCGTGCGACGTCGCTGCTGCTGCTTCCTGCTGCCGCCTCTCCCGCCGACGCCGCGCCTCACGCCGACGCTGCTGCTGCCGCCGCTCCCTGCCGGGCCTGCTGCCGCCGCTCCCCACCGCGGCTGCTGCCGCTGCTCCCTGCCGTGCCGCCGCTGCCTCACGCCGCGCGCCTTCGCCGCTCCTCCCGTTGCCGCGCATCGTTGCTGCTGTCGCTCCTCCGTCGCCACCCACTGCTGCCGCTGCTGTTCCGTCGCCGAACATCACCGCCTGCTGCCGGTGAAGTCGCTGCCGCGACGCCGCCGCACGCTGCTGCGACGCTGCTGCTCCCTGCCGTGCCGCCGCTGCTTCCCGCCGACGTCGCTGCTGCCCTTTGTCGCTGTGCACTGCCGCTGCCGGAGCCGTCGCACGCCGGCGCCTCTGCTGTTCCGTCGCACGCCGACCCGCTGCTGCTGCTCCTCCCGTCACGCGCCACCGTTTGCTGCTGCCGCTCTCCGCCGTGTGCCACCGCGAGCCGCCGTTGATCCCGACACCGCGCCGTCGGTCCGCCGTTCGTCGTTCATCCTGATCCGCAAGTTCGAATTTGGAAATTATCTACAAATTAGGTAATTGAACATTATCTGATATTTTTCAGAATATCTAATTTACTAATTTGGATGTTTGAATATTGCGTGAATATCGTGCGGAATATTAGATATATTAGGATGATTATCTGATATCTGCAATATTTTTAAAATATTCAAAATTAGGAAACTTTCCTAATTTAGCAACGTATCTGGACGACTATCCTACCTTATCCCTAAGGTACGATACGCGGCGATATGGAAAATCGTTATCTTATCCATCATCATTTGGATACGATAATAGATTTTATTTGCTTTCCAAATTTGAATGATCGACTTTCCGTCAATATCTATAACCCCATAGATATGACCGATAGTTCGATTTTTGTGCCTAATCCGAGTTTGAAACGAATTTTGCGGATCGCGTGGCTGCTTTAAATGTGGATGCTATTTCTGTTTAAATTGTTTTTCCTTTTCAAATAAAAAAGAAAATTCAAAAAATATCAGTTAGGATTTGAATTTGAGTTTTGCATGTCTAGGAATCCTAAATATATCTAGACGATAGAGTAATTATTTAATTTAAATTAGGACTTGAGATAATCTATTTCCTAGTTTAAATTAAGTAATTTTCTAATCTTAATAGATTATTTAGGTTATTTTTTAATTCCGAATTTTCATGAAAACCCCAAAAAAAAGAAGGAATTGTTTTATGGTAGATTAGGATAGATTGCATTCTTAATTTAAGTAATTTATTATTTCGAATTTTAACAAAAATCCCAAAAATAAGTCATGTTAGGATATGTTAAGTTATCATAGGTCGCATGTTAATTTAGACATATTTTTATTCCGAATTTCATTAGAAAATACCAAAAATAAATCGTTTGCCTGTCATCAGAATTAGGTCACGTCGTCGCATGACATATAGTTTGTATGCTAGGTCTTGCATGTCATTTATTGCACGTCATTACATGTAGATTAGGTTTCATTTAAATAAGTGAAAATCCTAAAAATATTGAGTGAACTGCTTGTTAATTAGAAATCATATTAGGTTGTTGATGTGATTTTCTAGCTAACAATGCAGATGCTTACGTTGCTTCGAGGTAAGTAATTCTTCCAACTTGCAATTTATTTAATGTTTTCTTGGGTGTTAGATTGGTGGTTTGCGCACCCGCATGAACACCTCACATGTTAGTGACTAAGTTAAAATGGATCCAGATTGCTTGCCAAAACATTTTTGAAAAGAAAAGGTACCGAAAGGGCGTTAGACTAGATCTAGCGTAATCAAGTCCCCGGGCTTAGAATCTCTGGTTCGTAGGAATAAAACATATCTCCCTATATTTTATTTAGGTTTCTAATCGACCTACCACAAATAGATTAGTGGCGACTCCGAGCATGAAAACATTTGCATGTTAAAAACTTAAACCCTAAGTTGCGAATTGGTAGGGCTTGGGAGGGCTCGAGTTAGGTTTAGTCCTAATAATCCATTAGCCTAAGAGGAAATTTTTAGGTCGCGACAGCTTGGCGACTCCGCTGGGGATTTGAGTTAAAACTCTTAGTGGACTTAGGCCAGTTTTTCTTTTAAAAAAATATTTTTGCTTGGCAGCGAGGATCCCAGGTACGTTCCTAACATTTTAGGTGTTAAATGTTTTTGCAGAATGGGAGGTATAAGGGGAGGCGTGATTGTTAACCCTTGTTTTGCAGGGAGGTGTTGGATGTATGGTTTATTTTATGCACGAAGCGCTGTTTGATATGACATGTTGTGCATGCCTTACATTTACACTACACCGCACACACTACCCGCTGCCGGACCTGGGCGGCACAGGTTTAGGATGGTACTGAGAAAACGGACACCCCGACCACACCCGCATGGTATGGGTCGCCTTTCTTGGTCCCGAAAGTTCTTTCATGGTGTCATTGAATACCTACCACGGTTGCACCCTTTGCAACCCGGGTCGGCTCTTTGACTAAGCTGGAGTCAGGGGAATCCCAGCCTAACCACCACCATGACTGGTTTAGCTCGATAATCCTCATGTCTCCATTTTGCAAGCCAGAGTCTAGGTAGAAATCGAACCTCACGTTTCATGCGCATGTCTATGTGATTGCCATCATTCTACCCGGTGAAGTAAGATTTCTGAACCTTTATCTCGCAATTTATTTATGTTTCGTCTTTTTCTTTGGTCGGTCCATGACATTAGGTCGGTCGCGAGTCTTGGTCTATACACTATGGGAGGGGCAGACATCCGGATTCTTGACGCTCCTAAGGACGAGCTCCGTGCCTGGTGGAATCTACTCAGTCCGACCAACCGCAAGCTAGTTGAGGGCCACATCGGGAGGCTGCTCCCCCTACTGGAGGTCAAAGTCCGTACCGGCCTCGTTCGAGCATTAACGCACTTCTGGTGTCCCGAGACTTCTACCTTCATATTCGGTAAGCACGAGCTCACCCCGACGTTGGAAGAATATAGCGTGCTCATTGGAAAACCATTGGGGTCGGAGTTAGTCACACCACCTTTGGGAATTGATTCCACTTTAATGTTGGCTGAGTTTTTGAATGTCGGAAAAGATGAATTGAGAAAAGTTTTAAAAGCAAATCGTGGCACATGTCCTTTTTCATTCCTGAGTCAGTGTTTTGAAAAAGCCACATCTTTTCAAAAGGGCAGAATCTTTTTGCTAGCGTTTTTCGGATTCGTGATTTTTCCTTACTGTAAGAATGCATGTAATCCATCAATCGCATGGTTGGTCCAACAGGTCTGTCTTGAAAAGAATTTTATCAACATCATTTTAGCCGAGACTTTCATTTTCCTCACTAAATTTAAGCAACATGTTGACAAAACTTTTCATGCCCCCCTCGAACTTTTGCAAATCTGGTTTTTGTCTCACATAAAAGGGTGTGGCGATTTACTCACAATATCCGAGTTTAGTGATTCTAGCCATCCCGTCTTGAGGTATAAAGAAAAATAAGGGGGTGCACCCGATTATCATTACTCTGAATGGATTATTTTCATGAAAAACGCTAGACCCCAAGGTTTCCAATGGCATGCTAACTGGTTCAAAGTCGAGGAAGCTCGGCTTACATGTAATGGTATTGGACCGGTTCCACTATTGGGTTTCACCGGTGCAATTGAATACTACCCCGCCAGAGTGTCTCGTCAGTATCAGATTCTCCAAGGGCTCCCTCCAGCGTTACAACCAGAACTCCTCCAAGTCGACTTCGCCAATGATGATAAAGACCACGAAGCGACCGTAGCCCAGCTCAATAAGATGTGGAGGAAGTGTCGTGTGTTAAAGATAGCTCGGCCCGAAGGAGAACTAAAGGGAGAGCAAAAGTCCTATTTCGCGACGACCCAGTACATTCGTCGGCACAGAATCCCGCGGGATTTGCTCCCGAAGATACCCAAGGTGCCTCTCAAGTCCGCCAATCGCTCAGAGAACAATCGCCTCAAAAGGAAGGCCGAAGAAGCTGAAGAAAATGCATCCAAGATAGCTCGAGCTTATGAGCAATTGAAGAAGGAAGTCGCCTCCCATATGTCTATAGATCAAGCTAAATAAAAAGCTCGAAGTTCTTTTCTCATTTCAAATTTGTTTAGGAATTGAGTCATTTGTCTTTATATTCAGTTCAATTTCAAGTCATTAATTGGTGTAAAAATTTTCGCCATTTCAATAAAGTGGTCTTTTCAATTCAAAGCGGTTAGACCAATGTCATGGATTGACGTATGATTTTGCTTGATACTTATGTATGCCTATTTCGTTCCAGAATTAGGTAGCTACGGACCGATCACGATCGCCCATTCGTACACGGTCGAGAGCCAGAATGGCCGATCAAACCGACTTGCAAGAGCGTGTTGTTGGTATGGAAGACCAGATCAAGCAACTTGTCATCGCAATGCAACAAATGTCCGCTGAGATCAAAGCTCTCCGATCGGTTCCTGTTTCGGCACCCCTCGAAGCGTCAGTCCCAAAGCAGAAAATCAGAAAAAGTGTCGATGTTGACAGAGATGACGATATTCCTGATTTAGAAGATGACCCCGTCCAGATTATCGTCAACGAAGACAAACCTGATGAACGGGTCAATAAACTTGAAGAAAGAGTGAAACAGCTGGAAGGTTCGCAGGATTCACCTTCGATCGATCTGTCCCTGTACTCACAGATCAAAATCCCAAAGAAGTTCAAAATGCCGGATTTTGACAAGTACAATGGCACCACGTGTCCAAAAGCCCACCTACAGCTCTATCACGTACAGATGACTTCATATGTTGATAACGAACTCCTGATGATCCATGCCTTTCAAGCAAGTTTGACGGGTCCTGCTTTAAACTGGTATCTCATGAAGAAGATAAATGGCCTCAAAACTTGGAAAGAAGCTAGTGAAGCATTCTTGAAGTAGTACAGATTCATAACGGACATCATTCCTACCCGTGATGATCTCGAACGTGCTCAGATGAAAAAGACTGAGTCTTTCAAAGACTATGCTATCAGATGGAGGAATTTAGCTGCTCAGGTTGTCCTAGAACCCATAGACAGTGAGTTAAAGAGGATGTTCGTGAAAACTCTCCCATTCGAATACCGTAATCGGATGGTTGCCATTTCGGCTGACAACTTCAACCAACTCATCCCCATAGGCGAACAAATTGAGATAGGGCTGAAAGATGGATGGTTTGTCGAGCCGTCCTCCTCGACCAGAAGATTTGGTGCGAGAAAAGAGAAAGAACCAGCAGCTGAAGTGAATGTGGCTTATAACCAACCGAGCCGGCGGAATGCTAACTCCGCCCCAGCAATCCAAGTAGCAGAAGCTCAGCAACAAAACTCGGGTCGTCAACCTTTTTAGAGGAGGAACAACAGGAGGCAATTCACCCCCCTCCCCGGATCGTTGTCTCAAGTATTGACAGTGCTCCAGAAGAAAGGCTTGCTTACTACTGAGCCAAAGCGACCCAATCCCGAGCAGTTCTATAACTTCGACCCGTCAAAGAAATGTGATTATCACATGGGTGAGCTGGGACACTCAACCGATGATTGCTATGCCCTCAAGCACCGAATCCAGAACCTCCTAGATACGAAGGCTTTCTCATTTCAACCTGCTAAGCCGAATGTTCAGAGCAACCCACTCCCTGATCACGCAGGCAATGTGAATGCCATATTTAGCTTCGACGCTGGTCGAATCAAGAATGTTAAGGTGTATACTACTGACGTCTACGTTGAGCTAGTGAAAGCCGGTTGTTACCCAAATAATGAGGACCTTCCCCTTGCCATCATGAGAGAAAGAATCTCAAGAATGGTAGAAGCTGGGATGATCGTTTATGCTGACCACACTGGCATCATTTCCACTATCTCTGAAGTGGTTATTAATTGGGAGGAGGAGTTTGCTTCATTGAACACCAGGAGCGACAAGGGCGACCCTCTGCCTGAAGACATGCCTCCGCTTGAAGACGCGTCCGATAATGAAGAGATCATTGTAAGCACGCCTACAACTGACGAAGGGATAGTGATCGAGATACCTCAACCGTATGAGTACAGTGATAACAAGGCAGTTCCTTGGTCCTACAGTCTCGATGTCGACTTAGTTACCAGATCTGGGCGTTCCTACGGCCAAGCTAATGCCCAACCTGCAAAACCTGTTACTGATGAAGAAGCCAAAGAATTTCTAGCTGTGATTAAGGCTAGCGAATACAACATAGTTGAACAATTACGCAAGCTGCCCGCACAAATCTCTCTGCTTGAGTTACTCCAGACATCTGTCAAGCATCAGAAGGCCTTAATGAAGGTGTTAAGTGAAGTCCACGTGCCAGAGACGATTGATCATGACAAATTAGAGGAATTTGTGGGTTCTATACTCCTCAAGGACCTCATAGCCTTTTCAGATGAAGAGTTCCCTCTGGAAGGGAGGGGGCATACCAAGGCACTCTATATTTCTGTCAAATACAAGGCCTCGCATGTAGCCCGGGTACTCATCGATAATGGATCAGCCTTGAACATCTGTCCTCTGGCAACTTTACACCGGCTCAAGATAGATCCTTCTAAGATGAATTCTGCGAAGACCTCCGTACGAGCCTTTGACGGAACGAAGAAAGAAGTAATGGGAGAAATCCACCTTGATATACAGATAGGACCAACGATGTTCAATGTCCTATTTCAAGTTATGGACATTCCCACTACATTCAATTTTCTGTTGGGTCGTCCATGGATTCATACTGCCGGAGCTGTGCCATCCAGTCTACATCAGATGGTGAAGTTCGTCGTGGAGAGAAAGTTAATTACAGTTCACGGTGAAGAAGAGCACCCAATTTACCACGCAACGGCTATCCCCTATGTTGAGCCTGATTGCAAAATAGAATCGAGCTATCAGTCGCTCGAGCTCGTATCAACCATACATGCGTCTAGAGGATCATCACCGCCTATTCCTGAGATGTCAAATGCTGCAGTCATGATTGGAAGGGTAATGGTCTCTCATGGCTTTACTCCGGGTGAAGGCCTTGGTAGAAATGGTCAAGGTATCTGCCAACCGATGGAAGTTTCTCAGAGGCCCCGCATTACTGGGTTGGGATACCTGGGGTCAAGCGAGCCAAATGATGGGGGACGTGGACGTGGACGTGGTCGAGGTCGAGGTCGAGGTCGAGGAAATGGACAGGACAGATCGCGATCCGAAGAAGAGCCGAATGGCAAAGAACGTGGGCGTGGTAGGTTGCCTCCACACATCCGCACCACATTCCCGGGCCCTGCAAGAATGATGCATGAAGAGAAGGAGGTGATCGACACTTTGGGGCAACCGAGCGGCAAGTTCGACTATTATGTGAAATACTCAGCACCCCCGAGCTTTTATGTCGACCCCCGTGACATTGTCCCGGATGGATGGGGAGGTATGGATGATCCAACGCCTCTAGTGACAGAAGATCCTGATGATGCAATGGAGGGAATCACTGCCCTGTTCGATGATTTCTTCATTGGAGCTATCGAGGAAGGACCGTTGGAGGGAATGGGCATTGGCCCGCAAGAGTAACACATTTACCTTTTTCGCACACTCCCCTACGCGGGAATTTTTACTGCTTTTTAGGACTCGCCCCGTCTCGGGAGCTACTTTTTAGCACTTTTCATTTCTAGGATTTAATTATTGCAATTTCCATTCCAATAAATGTAATTCATTCGGTGATGATCAATGAAATTACAAGTTATTTTTGTTTTGAGGGCATGTTGAGGTACATCAAACCAGCCCGGTGATGATATCCAACCGATAAAAATAAAATATAGTCCAAGGAGAATTCTGAGGCCTGGGCTTCTCCATGCTTCCTCGTGTTAAAACCTTTTTTGAAAAGAATTTCAAATAATAAAAAATCAAAAGAAATAAAAATGCACTGTTTAGCCCTGTTTGTCCTACTGAACCCCCTACTTTATGTTTCAGGGGCAATTTTGTGACACGTAAGGGTATGAGGACGGTCCAATCTGATGAATTATGTGCCACCGAACCTGATCTCGATGACACCAATGAACTCGAAGATTCCTCGGACCTTCGGCGTGATCTAGAGCATCATGAAAGACCTAAAGTCCTAACGGTAGACCAAACTATCACTGTCAACTTGAGTGATTCCGGAGAACCCAAGGAGGTGAAGATAGGGGCAACCCTTCCCGAAGGTGAAGCTAAACGCCTGGTCCAACTGCTGAAGGATTACCGGGATATCTTTGCCTGGTCGTATGTCGATATGCCGGGTTTAGACCCTTCTATTGTGGAGCATAGTCTACCTACTAATCCGGACATGCCGCCCAAGAAACAGAAGCTGCGAAGAACCAAACCTGAACTTTCGAAGAAGATAGAGGAGGAGGTCATGAAACTTTTGAAAGTAGGGTTTATTGAAGTCACCCGATACCCCAGTTGGGTGGCTAATATCGTGCCAGTCATGAAGAAAGATGGTCGAGTTCGGGTTTGCATCGACTATCGCAATTTAAACAAGGCTAGTCCTAAAGACGATTTCCCATTGCCACATATAGATGTTTTGGTGGACAGTACTGCAGGGTTCGAGCTGTTTTCCTTCATGGATGGTTTCTCGGGTTATAATTAGATAAAAATGAAGGACGATGATAAGGAGAAAACGGCGTTCATCACTCCTTGGGGGACATTCCACTATAAGGTCATGCCCTTCGGCCTTAAAAATGCCGGGGCAACATATCAACGGGCAATGGTGACGCTCTTCCATGATATGATGCATAAGGAGATTGAGGTTTATGTCGATGACATGATCGCCAAGTCTCGACCTGGGAAGAGTCACGTCGATACTTTGAAGAAATTATTCGAGAGGCTCCGTGAGTTTAAGCTCCGTCTCAATCCAGCAAAGTGCGTATTCGGAGCAACCTCGGGTAAATTACTTGGGTTCATAGTAAGCAGTAAAGGCATTGAAATTGACCCCTCCAAAGTGAAGGCTATATGTGAGTTACAACCTCCGTCGACCGTAAAAGAAGTGCGGAGCCTCCTGGGTAGATTGAACTACATAGCCCGTTTTATTTCTCAGCTCTCAGCAACTGCTAAGCCATTCTTCAAACTTCTAAGGAAGAATGCTCAAGTGGAATGGGATGATGATTGTCGGGAAGCGTTTAATGAATTAAAACGGTACCTGATGGAACCACCAGTGCTAGTCCCACCAATGCCAGGCCAGCCTTTGATCCTTTACCTCACGATTTATAGTGAGTCTTTAGGTGCGATGCTAGCCCAGAAAAGTCCTGAAGATGGAAAAGAGCGAGCCATTTATTACCTAAGCAAGAAGTTCACCATCTCGGAGTCGAATTATTCTGAAGCCGAGAAGACTTGCGCTGCGCTAGTATGGGTGCTCCATAGGCTGCGACAATATACTCTGCATCACCAGACTTTGCTTGTGACTGAGAACGATCCCATTAAGTATTTACTTGATCAGCCAGCTTTGGTAGGGAAGTTAGCCAAGTGGCAGATTTTAATTTCAGAGTTTGATATCCAGATGAAGACACAGAAGTCAGTTAAAGGTCGAGTAATTGCTGATGTGTTAGCTGAAAATCCTGGAGTCCCTGATGATGATAGATATTCTCCAGAAGATCGCATTTTGGTAATAAAGGAAAACACATGGACCATGTTTTTCGATGGAGCTGTAAACTTGGCCGGTTCCGGCACTAGGACAGTTTTAATATCCCCAGATGGGCAACATTATCCAGTAGCAGCAAAGTTGGTGTTCCCTTGTACCAACAACATAGCCGAGTATGAAGCTTGCATCCTCAGACTCCAAGCCGCAGTGGAAATGGGGATAACTAAGTTGAAAGTGTTTGGTGATTCTACTCTGATTATTCTCCAAACTGTGGGAGAGTGGAGGACGAGAGACACCAAACTAGTGTCGTACCATGAATACCTCGAAGAAATCATAGAGGAATTCGAAAATATCTCTTTTGAGTATTTATCGAGGTCCCATAATCAGTTCGCTGATGCGCTAGCTACGTTATCATCCATGTTGCAAGTGATTGATGGGTTAGAGGTAGAACCCTTGAAGATCGAAGTCTTGACAAAATCGGCCTACTGTATAGTTGTGACTGGAGAACCTGATGAAAAGTCATGGTATTACGATATCATGAGTTACATCCAGAGACAAGAATTTCCTGAGGGAAGCACCCCGGCCGACAGGAAGTACATAATGAAAATGGCTTCAAAATTCTTTGTTAGTGGTGAGAAGCTGTACAAAAGATCATATGATTCGATCCTATTAAGGTGTGTGGATGCGGCTGAAGCTACCAGAATCATGCAAGAAGTACACGAAGGGATATGTGGTCCACACATGAATGGCCACATGTTAGCTAAGAAGATCATGAGGTTGGGTTATTATTGGCTCAGTCTTGAGAGTGACTGCATCCAACATGTTCGAAGATGTCATCGTTGTCAGGTTCATGGGGATAAAATAAATGTTCCCCCGATGGAATTACATCAGCAGTCTGAGCCATGGCCCTTTTCAATGTGGGGCATCGATGTGATTGGCCCAATTAATCCCAAGGCATCGAATGGACACCGATTTATCCTGGTCGCGATTGATTATTTCTCTAAGTGGATTGAGGCGGCATCTTATGCAAACGTCACCGCGAAGAATGTTGTAAAATTCATCAGGCGAGACATAGTCGCTCGTTATGGTGTCCCTGAGGCTATCGTCACTGACAATGGGACAAATTTGAACAACAAGTTCATTGATCAGTTGTTCAACGAGTTCAAAATCCGGCACCTGAATTCATCTCCTTATCGTCCACAGATGAATGGAGCAGTTGAAGCCGCTAACAAGAACATCAAGAAGATCTTGGCCAAAACGGCTGAAAACTATCGTGACTGGCATGAAAGATTGCCATTTGCACTAATGGCGTATCGAACTTCGATCCGAACCTCTGTCGGAGCAACTCCTTTTTCCTTGGTGTATGGCATGGAAGCGGTCCTACCCGTTGAAGTAGAGATCCCTTCCTTGCGAGTCTTGTCTCAAGTGGAGTTGTCCGAGGCAGAATGGATGCGACAAAGGCATGAGCAGTTGAACCTAATTGATGAGAAGCGATTGAGAGCCATTTGCCACGGTCAAACCTATCAGCAGAGAATAGCTAGATCCTTCAATCAAAAGGTGCGTCCAAGACACTTCGAGGTAAATGATCTAGTCCTAAGGAAGGTACTGCCAGTCTTTCCTGTTCCTGGAGGAAAATTTGCCCCAAACTACATTGGTCCGTATGTGGTTAAAAAGGTGCTTCCCGGAGGTGCCCTGATCCTCGCAGAAATGGATGGTCGTGAGTTCTCCACTCCTGTTAATTCTGATGCTGTGAAGATCTATTATCCCTGATGGAATTTAACATTTTGCAGCAAAAGTTTTCAAAAGTTTGGTTTTATACTCTGAATTGCAAACATTGCATTTATGAATAAATGGTTTCAATCAATTTCAAGTTAAGATGTTTACATTGGCTTTAATTTCTGCATGGTTATTTGTCAACCTGTATCATTGACCTCAAAGGGGGAATCTATTTAGACAATATGATAATTCATGTGGAATGAATTGAATGTGTTGAATGAGATACATCGGGATGATGAAAGGCAAGCCATATCCTATACATAGTCCCATGCACTAATCCCCAGTGAGTTGAGTGGAAAAATTCCATGTCTGCAAGGCAAAGGGTTATCTCGCAAAAGGTACGGCAACTGAAATGATGAAAGGCGGTTCATTTCTCTATCCCAAGCACTACAGGTTATCCATTGTTTCACCACTTTGAGCCTAAACACTTGGAGAAATTCATTCAAATTACCCCTGTCGAGAACCACCCCACATCGGGGCAAACTGGAGGTAAGTCAGCGTCATAAGGTGAAAAAATGAATAGAAATTTTCATACTCTCACTTGCATCAATCTTCGAGTGTTGCTTTTTCAGATGAATTCACGTGAAGTTCAAGTGCCTTAGGATGACGAAGAGCATTTCTTTCTCTATCCTATACACACTTTATCCTTTGTTAAGCCCAATTGAGCCTGCAAATTCATTTCTTAAACCCAGTTGGTGATCATCCCCCACACTGGGGCAAGGCAAAAGTCATCATTGTTCAGGCAGCATATCCGGAGCGCCGGTAAAAGACGAAGACCCTGAGAGTCCAAATGTTAGTCATTCAGTCAAAACAAGCCAAAGTGTGACTGGCCAGTGTATGCATTGTAGACAGTGTGTGTCAAAAAAAAAAACTAGAGGGCATGAAAAAGCAGTGTGCCTGGTAAAAGCAAGGCCGATGCCCGTGAAAGAAAAGAAAAGAGAAGAAAAAATGGAGAAAAGTGACGACTTTAGAAAATGTTGAGATGTGTCAAAGTCACAAAAATATCCAGAGTCTTAAGGAATCAAGTGATGAATTCTTGAAGCCAATCGAGCATTTACCGAGAAGACAATCCCTGGTGAAGAAGAAGACCGATGATAATGCCGAGATGATCACCAACTCTCACATCAATTATACACATTTTGAGCCTTATGATCCATTCATTTCTCAACCCATGAGCCTAGCCTACGTTACGTCCTTTACAAAGTCTCTTCAGATTAGGGCACTTGAACTAACGTAGAGTTTCTTATGTTTATAAGCTTAGCTCGAAGAAGTGCGAGCAAGTCCATTTCTATCTCATTTTGCAGGGTTCTTGACTTGTAAACCCGGAGACAATTGCAGAGCATTTTCTTTCAATAGCCTTGACTCGAAGAGTCTCTTTTGCTAAGCCATTGACCAAACCCAATTTACGATCCTAGCAAAGACCTCTCGGATTGGTAAAGTTGTACCGTTTGCGAGAATACTCGGACCCTTGTCGACATGATGATAGCGAGATGGAGCGATCCTCAATAAATCAGCCTTTCGATGAGAATGAGAGAAAGCCCTTTTGGACCGGAAGTCCCTCATTCGACATTTTCAAGATATCCACTTGTGAGTTCGGATTGTCTTGTCATGATTTTTCCCCAGCGAAGTTTGTAATGATGATTTGACGAAACCATCGTACATGAAAATCAGTTGAAATCATAGTTCATGTGTATATGTATTCTTGACAGTATGCGAATGCATATTACATGTTACTTAAAATCGTGTCTAACAGGAGACACACCTTCAGAGTTGGAGATATCACCAGGTAAGTATATCTCTATCCCTATGATGTCTATGACTATCTAGGTATCCCTAACCTGTTCAAGCAATTGTCAGGTCCCACATTTGATCATTTTTGCGATCTCTAAATGCCTTTGATTGTGTTCAGGTGTCTATTGATCAAACCTTTTCAAGTACTTCTGATGATATCCAGGTACTTTGTCAAGGAACTCTTGAACACTTGGGCTAGCCCCTTTGTTCATCAAATCATAGATTTTCATACAATCTCGAGAAGATTCCCCCGTTACATGCCTATGAGCAGGTATAGGCATGGCAGCCAAATCTTTACATATGAGCAGGTATATGTAAAGGTCGGAATATTCTTCCCAAATCTCAGGTATTCCCCCGCTACTCACCTATGAGCAGGTATAGGTGAAGCGGCCAAATCTTTACATATGAGCAGGTATATGTAAAGGTCGGAATATTCTTCCCGAATCTCAGGTATTCCCCCGCTACTCACCTATGAGCAGGTATAGGTGAAAAGACCAAATCTTTGCATATGAGCAGGTATATGTAAACGTCGGAATATTCTCAACCCCAGGGGTTTCCCTCGCAATTCACTTATGAACAGGTATAAGTGAAGCGACCAAATCTTTGCAAACACCTATGGAGATGTATAGGTAGTTCGTAAAGACCCGAACTATTCTCACGAATCCGAATGATGATTGGGTACGTCGAGCTTTCTTCGTGTGTTTTGACTTGACTGCAGATCACCGAAGTTCATCAACATATATCAGGCAATACCGATGGGGACTGAGCCCATACATTTGCCAAAACAACATACAAGTTGAAGTTGTGCCTCGAATTGCATTATCTCGCTCCTGTCAGGTAAGTAATTCCAGGTATATTTTCTACTCATGTCAGCATGCATCATTTCTTAATGCATTGTAAAATGGGATTCATAATCCCGACAAAAATAACATTCATTGCATTTGCATGGTTGAAATTTAGGTATCATTTAGTCTTTGAATGCAACCTCTACAAGCTCACCTTCAAAGAGGGGCAGCTGTTGACACCTAAATTTTAGCGACCATTTAGTGTAATTTGCATAGAAAATTAGGGATTAAATTTTTAACCCCTAAACAAAAAAATATTTAAATTGCATAACATATAGTTTAAATTCATTTTAGATTAATTACATTTTGCATCAGACTGGCGGTGACGAACGAGCTTAAATTTCATTGAATGGGACTCGACTCACTTGAAATGCAAGGGCCGGGAATTACAAGTCAAACGGGCTCGGTCGTTTTAATTCGAACTTAATTCAGCCCATTATCATTAATTAATTTAGCCCATTTAAATTAAAGCCCAAGCCTAAGCCCATTAGGACTAGAAAGCCCATCTAGTTGACCTAGATTAATACTATATATACATTATTAGGTCAGGATTTTAGGGGGGGAGAGAATTTTCAGAACAGAATTTTTGAGGGCACGAGAGACACACGTGAGCGAGAGAAAGAGTAAGAGAGGGAGAGAAGGAGACCGGCTCCCGCCGCCACCGTGCCTGCCGCTGCCGCCTCCCGCCGACGCCGCTGCTGCCGTGCGACGTCGCTGCTGCTGCTTCCTGCTGCCGCCTCTCCCGCCGACGCCGCGCCTCACGCCGACGCTGCTGCTGCCGCCGCTCCCTGCCGAGCCTGCTGCCGCCGCTCCCCACCGCGGCTGCTGCCGCTGCTCCCTGCCGTGCCGCCGCTGCCTCACGCCGCGCGCCTTCGCCGCTCCTCCCGTTGCCGCGCATCGTTTGCTGCTGTCGCTCCTCCGTCGTCACCCACTGCTGCCGCTGCTGTTCCGTCGCCGAACATCACCGCCTGCTGCCGGTGAAGTCGCTGCCGCGACGCCGCCGCACGCTGCTGCGACGCTGCTGCTCCCTGCCGTGCCGCCGCTGCTTCCCGCCGACGTCGCTGCTGCCCTTTGTCGCTGTGCACTGCCGCTGCCGGAGCCGTCGCACGCCGGCGCCTCTGCTGTTCCGTCGCACGCCGACCCGCTGCTGCTGCTCCTCCCGTCACGCGCCACCGTTTGCTGCTGCCGCTCTCCGCCATGTGCCACCGCGAGCCGCCGTTGATCCCGACACCGCGCCGCCGGTCCGCCGTTCGTCGTTCATCCTGATCCGCAAGTTCGAATTTGGAAATTATCTACAAATTAGGTAATTGAATATTATCTGATATTTTTCAGAATATCAAATTTACTAATTTGGATGTTTGAATATTGCGTGAATATCGTGCGGAATATTAGATATATTAGGATGATTATCTGATATCTGCAATATTTTTAAAATATTCAAAATTAGGAAACTTTCCTAATTTAGCAACGTATCTGGACGACTATCCTACCTTATCCCTAAGGTACGATACGCGGCGATATGGAAAATCGTTATCTTATCCATCATCATTTGGATACGATAATAGATTTTATTTGCTTTCCAAATTTGAATGATCGACTTTCCGTCAATATCTATAACCCCATAGATATGACCGATAGTTCGATTTTTGTGCCTAATCCGAGTTTGAAACGAATTTTGCGGATCGCGTGGCTGCTTTAAATGTGGATGCTATTTCTGTTTAAATTGTTTTTCCTTTTCAAATAAAAAAGAAAATTCAAAAAATATCAGTTAGGATTTGAATTTGAGTTTTGCATGTCTAGGAATCCTAAATATATCTAGACGATAGAGTAATTATTTAATTTAAATTAGGACTTGAGATAATCTATTTCCTAGTTTAAATTAAGTAATTTTCTAATCTTAATAGATTATTTAGGTTATTTTTTAATTCCGAATTTTCATGAAAACCCAAAAAAAAAAAGAATGAATTGTTTTATGGTAGATTAGGATAGATTGCATTCTTAATTTAAGTAATTTATTATTTCGAATTTTAACAAAAATCCCAAAAATAAGTCATGTTAGGATATGTTAAGTTATCATAGGTCGCATGTTAATTTAGACATATTTTTATTCCGAATTTCATTAGAAAATACCAAAAATAAATCGTTTGCCTGTCATCAGAATTAGGTCACGTCGTCGCATGACATATAGTTTGTATGCTAGGTCTTGCATGTCATTTATTGCACGTCATTACATGTAGATTAGGTTTCATTTAAATAAGTGAAAATCCTAAAAATATTGAGTGAACTGCTTGTTAATTAGAAATCATATTAGGTTGTTGATGTGATTTTCTAGCTAACAATGCAGATGCTTACGTTGCTTCGAGGTAAGTAATTCTTCCAACTTGCAATTTATTTAATGTTTTCTTGGGTGTTAGATTGGTGGTTTGCGCACCCGCATGAACACCTCACATGTTAGTGACTAAGTTAAAATGGATCCAGATTGCTTGCCAAAACATTTTTGAAAAGAAAAGGTACCGAAAGGGCGTTAGACTAGATCTAGCGTAATCAAGTCCTCGGGCTTAGAATCTCTGGTTCGTAGGAATAAAACATATCTCCCTATGTTTTATTTAAGTTTCTAATCGACCTACCACAAATAGATTAGTGGCGACTCCGAGCATGAAAACATTTGCATGTTAAAAACTTAAACCCTAAGTTGCGAATTGGTAGGGCTTGGGAGGGCTCGAGTTAGGTTTAGTCCTAATAATCCATTAGCCTAAGAGGAAATTTTTAGGTCGCGACACGGACAAAGCAGCAAGGCATATTAGGAAAGTTTTAAGAAGAAGAAGACGAAGAGGAGAACCATCGATGCAGATACATGAACCGAACAAAACGAGGAACAAAACCAAACACAAGAAAATCTAGATGAGTGATACGTGATGGGATAAATTTGAAGGTGAAAACACTCATAATTCACACAACTTTAGAAAAAGAGATAAAGAGGTTTTTATCGGTACCACCTTATCGGTTTCACCTTTATCGGTATCACCTTTATTGGTATCACCTTATATCCCATGTCTCACACAATTACAAGACTTGCTTTTATATAGGCTTGTACATGACTCTTGGACTAACTCTTAAATGACTCACAAATGTACTCTACCATTTCAAGGAGATAGGTTCGTAGGAATTTACACAATATTAACTAGACCTAGAAATTCGAAGAAAAAAAAACTAGACCTAGAAACACGAATAGTCAGGACATAGAAATACGAACAGATTCTTTGGAAAACAATACTATAATAAAGACTCTATTTAACTCATACACCAAACAGTCATCAACATTACTTCTAAAATATCGGTAACGAGGTAACCGATAATATCGGCAACGCAGCAGCTCATCAATAGTTTCGACGTTTATGAATTTAGTTTAATTTCTAACAATACGAGTTAGTACAGACCGGCATATTGACACAAATCTGTTCTTCTAGTTAACTGGATCCTCTCTCTCTCTCTCTCTCTCTCTCTCTCTCTCTCTCTCTGATACACCTAGGGGACCAGCGGACACGTTATGCGACTGGACGAACCGGCGGGCTAGAAGTCAACGATATCGGATCGAGCTCAAATTTGATAGGCTGAAGCGAAACGGCGTGCTGATCAATACTCACTGCCGTTGGCTGTGACTAATGATGGATTTTTGCGATTCGGGGTCGTTTAGATGGGTTTTTCTTTTTTTTAGTATTTTTTTATGAGTTAATTTAGTAAAGGGTAGTTTCATAATTTTACGTTTTGCTGTTTACTAATCCTAGTAGGGTTAGGTTTGGGGATATATAAGCTTATTTTAGGGTTTCCTTTAAGCAGACTTTAGATATTTTTGATTTGATAATCATATTTGGATGACGAATTGTTCTTTTGTCGAATTTTCTTGTTCAGTCAATTTTTCTATCGAGTTTCGACGTCTCTCTCTCTCTCTCTCTCTCTCTCTCTCTCTCTCTCTCTCTCTCTCTCTCTCTCTCTCTCTCTCTCTCTCTCTCTCTCTCTCTCTCTCTCTCTCACACACACACACATGCTAAGTTTGAAGGAAGATGAAGAAAATGAAGCTAGATTGGGGGGTTTTATATAGAAATCTTCGAACACAACCAAATCATGACCATCTGTAGGCAATTGACTCGTTAAGAAAAGGCTTCTCATAAGAAGCTTCAATTCAGTTGTCAGGTAATTTGCTGGACCGCGTTATATCTTTTAAAATGTTCTCATCTCTTCTTGGAAGCCCTAATGGGGGTATTCTTGAAAATATGATCCATCTTCATGCAACTTTCTAGATTAGACTAGAGAGGTTAAGTGGATCCGAGATTCTTCTCTGCACGTGCACTCAATTAACAAGTAAAATCCCATGCCAAATTGCACATGGATTGTCACACTGTGTCATTATCCGCATCATGTTTTTTTTTGTTACTCACCATATCATGTTACATATGAATTTGCATGTCATGTCACATCCGAGTTTTCGTGTCATTCCACTTTCATCTTGTGTTCAAATATCGACTTTATCATGTCATGAATATGGGCAATCAGTTCAATGGTAAGTCGCTTCCCAATCAGAAACTTGAAACCTACTTAGTCATGGTCGGTTGCAGTTTTTTCGAAATGGAGAACCAAATTAGGATCGGTTGGAACCAGCCTGGAGCCAAACTTCCCGTGGGAATTGGTATCTTTCAGCAAGCAGCTACTACAATCTTGGCATAAGTAGAACAATAGCTTCTTTGGCAAACTGGTTACAACATTTCAAGACTTTTTTAGCCATCCACGGTTGAATTTCCTTTGCTACAACTTTTATATATTCTTTTGAAAATAAGATTAAAACCGGTTAAAAGTTAGTTCTACCCTGAAACTAGCTTAAGTAGACCGATTCTTCCTAGAAACTAAACCGGCCTTGGTTGGTTCCCAGAATTTTAATCATGAACCTACCCAAATCATCAAGAAACGGCCCCGAACCAGCCTGTTCAGGCATGTTCTTGGGGCCAGTGCTCACCCTTAGCCGTGAACATGGTCATGTTTGACACAAAGTTTCAATTGGCATGTGATTTGTGTTGAAAACAGATGCGGAAAAACAAATACAGAACACAAGGATTTACGTGGTTCGATCACAAGGTGATCTACATCCACGGGCAAGGCAAGACAAGATTCCACTATAATCAAAGAGAGCACAGTTTTCAGAAGTCGAAATAACGACAAAATCTCACGGCTCACAAAACTCTCCGTAAACAAAATTCTCTCTACATCAATGAGAAAACCTAGCCGCAGTATAAATAGTGCTCCCAAAAAATTTTCTCGGGGGCTACACCCCCGAACCCCCCCAAGACATTAGTTCGCTTGCTCTAGCTTGGCCGATTCACCATAGAGATTTGTTCGCTTGCTCTAGATTGGGCCTATCGGCCCAACCCTCCGTGTCACGAACCAAATCTCAATTTTTTTCTCCACTTTCGGGTCACACAAAAAATATGTCAGGTCAGGTCATGAACCGAACCGAGTACATAAAATTCAAGACATATTTAACAATTTGAATTGAGATTTCATTTTGCATGCCACGTCTATATTATTATAATTATCATTATTGGTCTTGGTCTTGGTAAGTCGACCCAAAATCTAGGTCATATGAAAATCGAAACCGCGTCAATAGACACACGGTTGGTACATTGGAGTTGTGTTACCATGGCAGTTCCCATCACTTGCCACCGTCATTTCTCAGTAAGTTTCGCTTACGGTTCACGTACTCCACACGACACGCCGTCTTTGGTATGGGTAGTCATGCATGATATATAGTCATACTCTGTTTTACTTTCACACGATATTTTTCAACATTGATGTGACTAATGTAGCACTCTTGCCTCGCAGCTTAAGCAATTTCGCAAATCTGTCTGAGTATTTATTAGCAAATTATATAAGCCAAAGTCAATCGTAGTTGGTGGTGAATATCTTCCAAAGAACACCGAAATGTAATGGACATGACGAGGGTTTACACGTGTTGAAGAGCTAATAGGTTATGCGTCAACGCGGACCCTTTGAGCACATGATCTTCCTCATCATTTACATCAAGGCTACGTATCAGAAGCTCTACGTGTTTTCCCAACTTGATCGTAGAGAAAAGAAAGCAATCAGTTTCAGAGAGGCAATACGACGATCCATACTTGTTCATGCATGTTTTACACTTCGAGAGCTGGTTCTCTTCTTCTTCTTTTTTGATTTTTCCTTTTCCTTTTGTGCGCTAATATATGAAGTTTGCGCGGCTCTGTCCATCATTTTCCAGGAAATAAAAGGGTCGTGGTCAATAGTCAATAGTCAACTAGCTGATCATTCAAATTAATAGGCTGCTTGATATATAGGAGACCCAAAATTGTTTACTCCTAGTGCAACTAAGCAATAGTCAATAGTCAACTAGCTGATCATTCAAATTAATAGGCTGGTTTAATATGCTCGACCGATTGACCCGTTTGAATGGCGTAATTCCGGATACTTCGGTTTCGAGTCTGATATGGTGTTGGGGATATCGTCGCAATCAACCATTACTTCTAGCTATGAAATTTTAGCAAGTCGCTCATCTGTTTTTGCTGAAGTAAGATGACCAGGGAGGCTAATTTTAGCAAGTCGCTCATCAACTTGTCATAAAATTGATGGGAAATGACATCGTGGCATGTAAAGAACCTTTTAGGATATAATCTCCTTGTAGTAGAACCTTATAAAAGATAAATTTGCTAGGAAATTCATGGAAAATGACATCGTCACGAAAAAAAAAATGCTAATTGCTGAGAGAGAGTGTGTGTAATAATGAAACTTTTCACATAGTAATTCTCCTCTAAATCTTGCTATAAGACAATGGTAGAAAGCAACACACGACTTAACAACAAGAGTTCGAGTAAATATCAACCGGGACTTGGTAACGCCCATGAACAAAGGCTAGAAGAAAATACATGCAGACCACACGAGCAACAGGTGCCCTCAAATGTCATTGAGAATGTCTCAGTTTTGACCCACAAATGCTGATCAACTGGGCATTGTTAGCAATTAAACCAAATCCGTTTCGGAAGAAGTTGCAGACTATGAGGTTATCGATTTAACAAACAGGTTGTCGATCAATTGCCTAGTTGTCGATTTATAAGTTTGATGTTGATGTTTGTTTGGCTCCCAAGACTGGTACACAAATTGAGAAGAGTCTTTATTGATTATCAAGATAATTGCAGAGAGAGAGAACGAGTAATAAAGAACTTTTCACGCAGTTATTCTCCTGTAGATGTTGGTACAAGACAAGGATAGAAAGCAACACATAACGTACCAACGTTATTGACTCCAAACCGCTAGACAAGAACATACGAAAGAAAAAACAGTGCGAGTAACTATCGACGGAGACTTGGTGACTCCCATGAACAAATCCTAGAAGAGAACACACGTAAACCCCACGAGCAACAGGTGCTACGCAACGTTGATCAACTTGGCATCCCGCAGGTTAGCCTCCCTTCTTATTTTGTCGACCACCTTCACCGCGTCGATCCTCTCGGCAGTCACCTCCAACACATTTCCACGCTCTCCAACAAAGCGCGTGGATTTCACATCTGTTTCAATGACGAATACGTACACAAGAGAAGTTGATGAGAAGACTAGGGTTTTTTTTTAAATACTAGAGGCGGAGGATATCAATGGTTAATGCACGAAATCATTCCAGTGGAATTTGCATATAATGGAGGATCGGGAGATGAGGTTGATTAGAAGTATTAATCAGCAAGCTATACGTAGCCTTTGTAGACGTGTATGAAACATGGTCTAGGAATCGTTACCAGTTGCTTCGTTTACAGCGATCGTACGTGCCTTGGCCTTGCGAGTTTTGTCCTCCGTCATGAGATCAATCTGTATTGTGATCTGAATATGACGGACAAAGCAGCAAGAGATATTAGGAAAGTTTTAAGAAGAAGAAGAAGAAGACAGAGGAGACAACCATCGATGCAGAAACATAAACCGAACAAAACGAGGAACAAAACTAAACACAAGAAAATCAAGATGAGTGATATGAGTTAGTGCAGACCGCCATATTGATACAGATCTGTTCTTCTGGTTAAGCGGATCCTCTTTCTCTCTCTCTACACACAACGTGCTTAGTTTGAAGGATGATGAAGAAAATGAAGCTGGATTGGGGGGGTTTTATAGAGAAATCTTCGAACACAACCAATCATGACCAACTATAGGCAATTGACTCGTGAAGAAAAGGCTTCTCACAAGAAGCTTCAATGCAGTTGTCAGGAAATTTGCTGGACCGCGATATGTCTTTTAAAATGTTCTCATCCCTTCTTGGAAACCCTAATCAGGGTATTCTTGAAAATACGATCCATCTTCATGCAACTTTCTACATTGGACTAAAGAGATTAAGTGAATCCGAGATTTTTCTCCGCAAGTGCACTCAATTAACAAGTAAAATCCCATGCCATATTGCACATGGGTACTCACACCGTATCATTTTCTGCATCACGTTTTTCTTTTTTTTTTGTTACTCACTGTGTCATGTTACATTTGAATTGCCAATGCCATCTAATTTTCAATTTGTCGTACTTTTCATTTTAAATTCTCTGTTTTATATTGCGTTCGAATCTGCATGTCCTGTTGCATTCAAGTTTTCATGTCATTCCACTTCCACGCTGCATTTAAATATCAACTTTATCATGTCATGAATATGGGCGATGGGTTCAAGGATAAGTTAGTTTTTAGTTGGAAACTTGAAACCAATCAAGGTCGGTTGCAGTTTTTCGAAAACGGGAACTAGGATCCTTTGGAACCGGCTTGGAACCAAACTTCCCGTGGGAATTGGTGCCTTTCAGCAAGGAGCTACTACAATCTTGGATAAGTAGAACATTAGTTGCCTCGGCAAACTGGCTAAAGCACTTCAAGTCTTTTTTAGTCATCCAGGGTCAAATTTCCTTTGCTAAACATTTTTATATTCTTTTGATAATAAGATTAAAACCGACCACCCGCCTGGGTGGCGCTGCTGAAGAGGGCACTCTTCCTCTCGCAAAAAGTTGAGTGTTCGAATCCCAGGCGCCGCAGGGTGACTTAACAGGTGCACGTGTGTGGTGGCTAGCACGTGTCGCCCCCAAGGTTTACCTCCCGGCTGTCGGCCGTGCGGGGGTTCCCTGGGTTATCAAAAAAAAGATTAAAACCGGTTAAAAGTTAGTTCTACCTTGAAACTAACTTCGGTAGACCGTTTTATTCCTTGAAACTAAACCGGCCTTGGTCGGGAACCTACCCAGTTCATCAAGAAGCAACCTTGAACCGGCCGGTTTAGGCAAGTTCTCAGGGCCAGTTTGGGAACGATGCTCACCCCTAGTCATGGACATGATCATGTTTGACACAACATTTCAATTTGCATATCATTTGAATTGAGGTTCCATTTTGCATGTCATGTCTATATTATTATTATTATTCATTATTGGTCCTGGTCTTGGTAAGTCGACCCAAAATCTAGGTCATATGAAAATTCAAACCGCGTCATATACACACGTTTGGTAGATTGGTGTGATATTACCATGGCTCTTCCCATCACTTGCCACCTTCATTTCTCAGTAAGTTTAGCTTGGGATTCTTAACATGCACACGGTTCTCATACTCCACACGACACGCCATATTTGGTGTAAATAGTCATGCATGACATATACTCATTCTCTATTTTAATCTCACACGATATTTTTCAACGTCGAGGTAACTAAAGCTGCACCTTCGCCTCACAGCCTAAGCAATTTCACAAATCTTTTGTAGTATTTGTTGGCAAATTATATTGCCAAAGTCAATTGTAGTTGGTGGTGAATATCTTGGAAAGAACACCGAAACGTAATGGACACGATGAGGGTATGTGTGTGTTGAAGAGTTAATAGGTTATGCAATGTTGACACCTATTTTTTTATTTGCCCAAAATTAATTACACAAAAAATTTAGGAATTAATGTCCTTAATTCCTAAGCAAAAAATTATTTAGTTCTAAATGCATTGCATATAGAAATTGGGTACATTTTATATTAATAGGGTCTATTAGAATATTAAAAAAAATCGAGTCGGGTCGGGTCGGGGCCGGGCCAACCCGGCCCTTTTCTTTTTCCTTTTTTATTTCCTTGCACATGACCCAGCCCACCTCCCTTTTCTTTTCTTTTCTTCTCCCCCCTCGCGCGGGCCCAGCCCGTTTTTCTTTTTTCCTCTTTCGCCCCCCCGCACGGCTGGGCCCGGCCCAGCCCAGCTCTTCTCTTCCTTCTCCCTATCGTGACCTAAAATTCTTCAGGCTAATGGATTGTTAAGACTAAACCTAACTCGGGCCCTCCCAAGCCCTACCAATTCGCAACTTAGGGTTTAAGTTTTTAACATGCAAAAGTTTTCATGCTTGGAGTCGCCATTAATCTATTTGTGGTAGGTCGATTAGAAACCTAAATAAAACATAGGGAGATATGTTTTATTCCTACGAACCAGAGATTCTAAGCTCGGGGACTTGGTTACGCTAGATCTAGTCTAACGCCCTTTCGGTATCTTTTCTTTTCAAAAAAAATGTTTATACATGCAGTCTGGATCCATTTTAACTTAGTCACTAGCATGTGAGGTGATCATGCGGGTGCGAAAACTACCAAAGTAACACTCAATAATCAAAACATTAAATAAATTGCGAGATTAGGAGAATTACTTACCTCGAAACAACGTAAGCATCTGCATGGTTAGATAGAAAATCACATCAATAATCCTAATATGATTTCTAATTAACAAGCAGTTCACTTAATATTTTTTAGGATTTTCACTTATTTAAATGAAAACTAACCTATATGTAATGACGTGCAAAAATTAACATGCGATTAATGCAGCCTAACATGCAAACTATATGTCATGCAACGACATGACCTAATTCTAATGACGGACAAATGATTTATTTTTGGTATTTTCAAATGAAATTCGATATTAAAAATTACTCAAATTAACATGCAATAATTTAATCTATCCTAAAGCGATTATTTTTGGCATTTTTATGAAAATTTGAAATTATTAAATATCCTAAATAATCCACTAAGATTAAAACAATCTCTAATTTAAACTAGGAAATATGCTACCTTAAATCCCAATTTAAATCAAATAATTATCTTATTCTTTAGGATATATTTAAGATTCCCTAAGCATGCAAAATTTCTAATTTAAATCCTAACTAACATATTTTTTTGATTTTCTTTATTTAAAAGGAAAACAATTAAACAAAGATAACAAACACGTTCAAACAATCCACGCAATCCGCGAGATTCTTCTTTTCAAATTAGGCAAAGAAATCAAACTAACGGTCATATCTATAGGGTTATAGATATCGACGGAAAGCTGATTGTTCAAATTTGGAAAGCGAATAAAATCTATTATCGTATCCAAGTGATTATGGATAGGATAACGATTTTCCATATCGCCGCGTATCGTACCTTAGGGATAAGGTCGGATAGTCGTCCAGATACGTGGCCAAATTAGGAAAAATTCCTAATTTAAGGTATCTTAAAATATTGCGGATATCGCAAATATTATCCTAAGATATATAGCTATCCACCAAAGAATATCCATGAAAAATTCAAACACCGAAAACTTAGGAAATTAAATATTTCAGAAAATATTCGGATAATGATCTTACCTAATTCACGGATATCTTCCAAATTCAAGCTTGATGCCGGATCGGGTTTGTGGATTTCTTTCCAAATTTGAATTGACGGGATTGCGGATCTCGAGCTTCGACAGACGATGGCTCTCGGTGGGGAACAACTTGTGATGAAGGACGGCTCAACACACTGGAATCACGGTGACAAGGATGTGGAGACAACGAACACCAATGGAAATCACGGATGGAGATGAGACCGTGCACAGCAACAATCTGCAAAGGAACGATGGCCGAATGTCTTCTCTTTACTTGTGTGGTGAAGAAAACTAGTCATGCAATTCTTGGTCTGCCAACGTGGCAGAGTACAGTGTGTTCCCCACCACTTGACTTTCTCAATTTCCACTTCCTATTTGGTTCTTCCTCTTTCCTTGTCTTTTCTCCATACGGTGAAGACCCCTTTTGGCGACTTCTCTAATACGATGAACGAGTGTCCAGTGTCTCACCTGCAAGAAAACAAAACAGAACTCCTTGGGTGTGTTATGCTCCTCTACTCTCTATTCTCTCTATGCTCTCTCAATTGCTTGGCCGATTCCTTCAATGTAGTGGTCGTGCCCTCTCAATATATGCCTGTACGTGTGTATCTCTATATGAACAAAGCCCCTCCGAGAACCTTTTGGGCGGACGCTTCCTTTTCTTCTCTCTCTCTTTCTCTAGCCGTGTGTTTCTTGTGCTCTCTTCGAAAATTCTGCTCTGGAAATTATGAGAGCTCCCCTGATTATGACGCATAACAACATATTTATATCGTAACCCTAGGTTAATTAACCGGGCTTCCTAGTCCTAATGGGCTTAGACTTAGGCTTTATCATTTAATTTTATTTTAATTCCAAATGGGCTAAATTAATTCAGGCTGATTTAAGCTCAAATTAAAACAACCAAAGCCTTTTAGACTTGTGAATTTTGGCCCCCAATCCCTTGAGTGAGCCGAGTACTCGAGCTCGGTTTACGCGATGAATTTTCACCTTACTTGCTACTGCCGGTCTGATACGGAATCCAACCAACCTATATGAACTTAAACTATATGCTATGCAATTTTAATATTTTTGTTTAGGGCTTAAAAAATTAAACCCTAATTTTCTATGCAATTGTTCCTAAATGACTAGTTAAAATTTAGGTGTCAACACTCCCCTTGCGCCGAGCCGTCCCTTTCTTGCCCTGTTCTCCCTTGTTCCGCCCGCAGGACGACGAGCGGCCGAGCACGGCCGCGCTGTAGCCTTCAGGCCAGGCGATGGCCGATGGAGCACGCCGACGGGACTGGCATTAATTGCCAGTCCCGTCCTCCCCATTTCCCCGGCTCCCTTATCCTCTCCTCCTTCCTCTCTGTGTTGGTTTTGAACCGACCCCCCCCCTCCGTTTGCTCTGCTCTGCTCTGCACCGGCCTGCCATGGCCGCGAAAGTCACAGGGCAGGTAGGCCGATGCAGGCCGTCGTCATGCCGATGCACAGCGCCACCGTCGCCGGCTATAAAAGCCAAAGGGAGAGAGAGAGGCCCCGGTCGGCGATATTCAGAGAGAAACAGAAAGACATAGAGAGAGAATAGAGAGAGATAGAGAGTGAGCCGGGAGAGAAAGGTAGCCTCTGGCGGCCACCGCACCTCAGCCATCCATTCCCGCCGCCGAGCCGACGACGGCGACAGAGAGAGAGAGAGAGAGAGAGAGAGAGAGAGAGAAAACCGAGGTCACGCCGGAGGCAAAGGAGAACTAGCAGTGGTCGTCAATGCCCTCAGACCAGCCGGAAACCACCCAGACGCGCCGACGACCGGTGAGCCCCTCACGGCCGAGACCCCCCTGTTGTTCCCTATTTTTTGGCTCGGTTTGGCCGGGACTTGCGCCGGCCGTTTCGCGCGAATCCCGGCCCATACCGTCGTTGGTCCCGGCCCCCACTCGCCGTTGGGACCAAGCCTCAGCCGTCGGAGTCGGCCAGGTCGCCGGAGGAGGTCAGAATCCCCCGTTTTTTCACACACCCGCCAAGCGTTCGACGAAATGCCTCAACCGGGCTGGTTTTTGTTCCGTCGCCGGCCGGCAAACGGCGGTCCGACGGTGGCTCAGGTGAGTGGTACAGCCCAGGGGCGGCCCTAGTCGGGCGATTTGGGGGCGACGCTGGCCTAGGCCGGTCGGCGGACGGCCAATTTTGGCCCCGTCGGCGTCCCCCCCGCGAGTCTGTATGTTCGGGTCGGATTCGACCCGAATCAACAGATCCGACCCAGGTCAATGCCCGAGTCGGATCCGTTGACCCGGGTCGGTTCTGACCCAATCCGAATTGACCGATCCGACCCGAGTCAACACCCGGGTCAGATCCGTTGACCCGGGTCGGATCCGACCCGACCCGATTTTAATATTATATTAATATTTTATTTTTTAAAAAAAATTAATAAAAAAAAATTTTTCTCTCTTCTGTAGTATTTTTTTATTTTTTTCTGAAAAAAATCATTTTTTTAAAAAAAAAGAACCTTTTTTTTAAAAAAAATTTATTTGATATTGTTGTTGTTTTAATTTATCGTGATATTATTATGTAAGTACTCGTCTTGTTTAAATTAAATAAGCCTGAGGTTACGCGATATTATTTTGCATATTTTTTTATTACCATTGCGTTGTTATTACGCATGTTTTTAATACAATTGCATAAGCTGTTGTATTTTTTAATGTCATCTGATTTAGTTAAGGTTAGAACTTTAGGCTGCATGAATTATTATGTTCCTGACTGCTGATCGTTTATGATTATACACTCGCTTGATCACCTCACATGTTAGGAGAAAGGTCCTAAAATTAATTCAAATTGCCTGATAAATATTTTCATGAAATAAACAGGATAAAAAGGTACCGAAAGGGCATTAGTTATTCAACTAGTGTAACCAAGTCCCCGAATTCAGTTAATTTCTGAATCGTAGGAATAGGGTGATTCTCCCATCACCTTATTTGGGTTTCTAATCGACCCACCCCAAATCGATTAGTGACGACTCCTTGACGTAAACCACTTGCATGTTAAAAACTTAAACCCTAAGTCGCGACATGGTATGGGCCTGGGAAAGCCCGAGTTAAGTCCTAAATCTAGACTTAGTACATACCAGGCGAGCCTCCCTTCTTTTTTGCATGATGTTCGATAAGAGGGCTCCGGAGTTCGGTCGCGACAGACTGGCGACTCCGCTGGGGACTTGCTTTTTTTAAGTGGACTTAGGCCAAAATTTTTTTATCCTGTTCAAAAATAATTTTTATTCGGCAGCAAGGACTCCAGGTATGGCCCTGACATTAAGGTGTTATTAGTCTTGCAGGTTCAAATTGATTGTTTATAAATTGTTGTGCATGCTTTAATGATTTAGCACTACACTATTGCACACATAACCACGCTGCCAGACCTGGGCCGCAATAGGGCATTTTAGGATGGTGTTAAGAAAGATACGACCTCGAACGCGAGCCCACGATGTAGAGGTTACCTTTCTTTTCCCCGAAATTTATTTCTAAAAAATCGTAAAGAAATATTTTTAGCCGCTATTCGCATGACTATAAGATATTCCTTTCGATTTGGCCGAAGTTAAAAGGACTTGACACCAACGCGAGATTGCGACGGTCAAGCACCCTTTTAATTTCATCTTGTTAAGCCAGTCTAAATAGAAATCGAACCTCACTCCTCATGTGCATGTTGTTGTGATTGTCATGGTTCAAGGAAAGGTATATAATTCTATCCCTTCTCATTTTTTATATGGCCTACTTATTCAATTTATTTGTTACTGTTAGGCAATCCGTTGATTGCATTCTATATACGATGGAAAGAGCTGATATCCAATCCGTCCCTGCTCCTAAGAAAGAATTTCTGGCATGGTGGGACCGACGAGACGAGGGATACGCTTATTACGGAGCTTGTCCGTGAAAATAAGCAGCTCCGAGAGACTGTAGCTTCCCCATCGTTTATAGAATGAGCATCCGGAAATGGCGCCCTTTTTGTTAAAAGCCCATGTCTTTCATATTTCCTAGTATTTATGTTTAGGGGTTTCGGTTTTATTCTGTAAAGCTGTTTTTGGGTTGTACTAGTATTAATATGACTCGGGCCGCTTTTTATGCTTTAAATAAATTTTTTGCCCCTTTATGACACCACCGCGGCCTTCGGCCCAGTGGTATTCGGGGATGAGGCGTAACGGTCCGAGGCGACCGAGGTTCGAATCCCGGGGACGCCGCCTGTAATGAATATATAAATAAAAACTTTTTTTGCTTCTGATTTTTTTTGCAAATAAAGAAAATACATGATAGACAGATGCAATACTAGACTAAGTCATGGACTAATCATTTATAAGATTTTATACTCATTTGTTGCCATTTTTTTATCAGGTAATTACGAATTATACCAACCCGCCAAGTAAAAATGGCTGAAAAAGATATGACAACTCGTGTGGCGGACATGGAGATCGAAATGAAGCAGGTCTTCGCCTTTCTTCAACAACTCTCGAAACAAGTGGAACATCTGTCAAACCGCTTAGACCAACTCACCATGACTTTGCTTCGTTATCCAAGACCAGGGGTGATGATTCAAATGGAGCCCTCCAGTGTTAACCAAAAGGATAAAGATGTCATAGCTGACAATGTCCACGAGTCCCCTGATCCTAAGAAATTGAGCACCCTATGCCCAAAGTTCATGCAACGTGAACAATACAAACCTGGTGTCTCTCCACCCCAAAAGCGAAATAACAAAAAGCAGTTCATGCCACTCCCTTTGCCTATGTCTCAGATCCTGTCTATTCTCCTGGAAAAGAGGTTACTTGCTAAAGAACCAAAGCGTGCAAATCCTGAGCGTTTTCCCAACTACAATCCCTCCAAGACATGTGACTATCATTTAGGCGAAATAGGAGATTCCGTCAATGACTGTGTTGTCTTGAAAAATAAAGTCCAGAAATTGTTGGATGCAAAGATGTTTTCATTCTGCAACACACCACCCAATCAAGCAGGAGGCACAGATGTCGTCATTGAGTAAACTGAAGACTTAATTTTCCTCCCTTAGAATAAAGACATGTTTAATAGTTTGAATACTCCTATGTATGAGTTTTTCTTGCTTTCTAAAGTCTCAGATGTTTTCTAAGATTCCTAGTTTTCTGAATTTTAATTATGCCTGGAATTTTAGTATTGCAATTTCCATTCCAACAAATGTAATTTGCCTGAATTATTCAAACAAATTACAAATGTTTTGTTTTGAGGGCCTGAGGAAGTATCCTAAACCGGCCCGTTGATGATATCCAGCCATGTAAAGGAAAGCATTTTGAGGCCCGGGCTTCCTCATGTTTCCTCGTTTTTAAGCTTTTGAAAATAAAACAAACGTTTTATCATTTTTCAAAGGGTCAAAAATGGCGGTGAAAAAGCATGCATGCTCATAGCCCTGTTTGTCTTTCTAACTCACTCACTTCGTATCTCAGAGCATACTCATTTTTTATTACAAAAAGGGACATTTAAAAATGACACAAACTGAAGTGCACATCATACCCTAATGAGGTTAGCGGACCAACTCATCTGATAGGGGCAGTCCGAGCGAAGATCATCCAATCTTCAAATGAAACAGGGGGCAAATCTCATTACTACTAGTGGGTGATATCAGTCCTAGAAAGTCAAAGAGAATGTTGGGCATTCCTTGACTCCATGATGAGCGAAACATCATTTCAAAAGTCGGGGGCAGATCAAGAAAAGATTACCCCTTTTGAAAGAAAAAGATAATGAAATAGGGAACATGCTAGACTCTGATGTGCTAGCGAGCCAGATAGAGCACCAATGTTGGGACCTCTCGAATAAAGCATGACGGAGAAGTGCTTAATTGGAAGAGTAGACTAGGGGGCATGCAATCTCCCAGTCCATTAAAAATGGTGTATTTCGTTCCTAAAGTTTATCTACTTTAGCGTAAAAATGACACATTCTTTCCTTTTATGTAGGACAAATTTGAGTAAAGATCCTGTGCAAGCAGCTGGAAAGGACTTTGCATATGCCAAGATAGAGCTAATCCTAATCCCACCAATCACGGAAGTCTAGATGGTGGTCATGCCCATAGCCGTCAAAGACCTTTAAAGTAGAGATTAGCTTTGCTGCGAAGCTCCCCATGCAAGCAATTGCACATGCCATGTGCATGTCAAGGATCATATGATTCTCGAGAAACTCCCCGATGTACTGGAGCCGCATTGACACAGCATGCGCTGACAATAAAATCCTCTATTTGGAAGCACCCCTAATAATAGAGGATTTCATTCGAGCTTCGAGACCGAGAGTATGGGGAGCAGACTGAGACAGAGAAGGCTGAACAAAGTAAAGAGGAGAAAAAACTCTGCTAGCTTTGAAGGCAAAATGGAATAAGGGTAATTTGTATCGTTCTCAATTTACCCTCAATCGCCTCATTTCTAACATAAACTCATGTTTTTGTCAAAAGGGAATTATCAACATCCAAGAAAACTCAAGGAGTTATCAGTTTAATCTCAAATGAAGAGAATTACGGAGGGTAATGTTGTATCGTTTTCAATTCATGTCCCTCAAGAAATCGTTCATTAACACTATTTTCCTTATTACCTTACAGGTTTGCTCTACTACTGCAGTGTAGGTAAGTATCTCTTTCCCTAAAAACTCTTCTCATAAGAGTAGAAAGAAACAAGAATGAAGAAATAATTAAAGAAAATGGATACTATTTTCTTCCTCAAGTGCATTACGTGGAAAGTAATTTTGCATGGCAATTTTACCTGTTTAATTCACCAATTCCCTGAGAAAATTTTGACAATTCGACGAATGGTATCGAGCTGCTCTGATGTATTGAACGAGGTATGTCAGGATGATGAGAGGCAATCCTTGATTTATACACATTCTCAAGTACCAAACTCGTGTAAGATGAGAGAAAAGTTTCATTTCTACAAGGTAAAAGGATTTCTCGCATAAGGTACGGTAGCCAAAATGACGAGAGGCAGTTCATTTCTCTGCCCCATACACTACCATTAATCCTTTGCTTAACCATTTGAGCCCATACACTCAGCGGTTTCTTTTAAATCAACCCTGTCAAGAACCACCCCACATTGGGGCAACTTGAGGTCCGGCGGTCCTCGACAGAGTCCTCCATAACAAGCACACCATCGACGGCCGGACGGTCGAGACTAAGAGGGCTTTGTCAAAAGAGGAGCAGCAAACTAAAGCCTGTCCAAAATGTCAATATCTTATTAATAACAGTGATGTTTTCACTGAGCAAGACAAGAAGGATGAGGAGTTTGTAATATCTAAAAGTTTCTATGATCATCAGCTGCAACAGCTCGCACAAGGTGAAAAGACGAATATAAATTTTCTTGCTCTCACTTGCATTTATCTTTGAGTGTTTTTATTGCAGATGAACTCTCACGATAATTTAAGTGCCCTAGGATGACGAATAGCAATTCTTTTTCTATCCCATACACTTATATCATTTGCTAGCCCAATTGAGCCGACGATTTCATTTCGTACGAACCTAGTTGGTGATCATCCCCCACACTGGGGCAAGGCAAAAGTCACCACAATTTGAGCATCAGGGTCCAAAGCACCAAATCAAGTTGAAGACTTCAAACTCGTTTAGGCTAGTCCTGGCAACACAAAAAATGCTGAAAACTAGGGGCATGAAAAAGCAGTGTGCCTGGTAAAAGCAAGGCCAATGCCCATGAATGGAGATCTATGAGCGTGATGAAAGCGCTCTTAAATATCTCAAAGACATTAAGTTGTGTAGAATAGACGACCCCAAAGGGTTTGAACTTGAGTTCTTCTTCGATGTAAATTACTACTTTAGGAACTTTGTCTTGGCAAAGATCTGCCACATGATAGATGAAGATGAACCTATTCTTGATAAAGCAATTGGGACAGAGATAGAATGGTATCCAGGAAAATGCTTGACACAGAAACTCCTCAAGAAAAAGTTGTCAAAGATGCTAAAACACCGGATTGCCCAGGGAGTTTGCCAGAAGGATCCTGACGGTGAAGAAGAAGACTGGTGACAATGCTAGATGATCACCAATTTTCACCCTTACACACATTTTTTAGCCTAACAATCATTTCGTTTCTTAACCTGTAAACCAAACCCACGTTACATCCCTCATAAAGTCTCTTCTGACTAGGGCAATTGAATTAACGTGGAATTTTAAATGTTTATAAACACCGCTCGAGGAAGTGCGAGCAAGATTACTTCTATCTCGTTTTGCAGGGTTCTTGACTTGTAAACCTGGAGATAATTGTAGAATAGTTTCTTTCATGGCCTTGACTTGGACAGTCACCTTTGTTAAGCCATTGACCAAGCCAGCATTACGACCCTGAAAAAGACCTCTCAGATTGGCAGTGTCGTACCTCTTGCGAGAAAACTCATACCCTTGTTGATATGATAGAGGTTAGATTGAGTGTTTTCGATGTTCCTGCATTAATGGACGAGACAAATAGCCCTTTTCAATGAGAGCGAGTGGAAAGTCCTTTCTGACTGAAGGTTCCTCGTTCAGCATCTCGAGAAGTCCACCTAACGAGCGAAAATTGTCTTGATTGACCCTCGGTGGATTTTTGGTGATGCAAACATGGCAAAATCATCATGCATGAATTTTCAAATACACATTCTAGAATAGCCTAGCTTGTCTATTCTTGATGAATGCATATTTGCGCTAATCGTCTTTGACAGCTCAAAGTTCTAATCCCCAGTGATAGAACACAAAAATTCGGGCTCTGGAGAAGCCCTCATTATCATCCCAAAAGAGATGCCCCAAGAAAAGGGTCGGGTATTCAGCAGATGATACATCAAATCCTCGGGCGAGGACCCCTAGGTGCTCATCGTTTGAGCCTTTTCAAGACCTGCTGGCGAGAACCCACCAGGCAAATCATCAAATCCTCGGGCAATGACCCCCAGGTGCTCATCATTTAAGCCTTTTCAAGACCTGCTGGCGAGGACCTACCAGGCAAACCATCAAATCCTCGAGCGAGGACCCCCAGGTGCTCATCGTTTGAGCCTTTTCAAGACCTGCTGGTGAGGACCCACCAGGCAAACCGACAAATCCTTGGGCGAGGACCCCCAGGTGCTCATCGTTTGAGCCTTTTCAAGACCTGCTGGTGAGGGCCCACCAGGCAAACCGACAAATCCTTGGGCGAGGACCCCCAGGTGCTCATCATTTGAGCCTTTTCAAGACCTGCTGGTGAGGACCCACCAGGCAAATCATCAAATCCTCGGGCGAGGACCCCCAGGTGCTCATCATTTGAGCCTTTTCAAGACCTGCTGACGAGAACCCACCAGGCAAACCAACAAATCCTCGAGCGAGGACTCCCAGGTGCTCATCGTTTGAGCCTTTTCAAGACCTGCTGACGAGGACCCACTAGACAAACCATCAAATCCTCGGGCGAGGACCCCCAGGTGCTCATCGTTTGAGCCTTTTCAAGACCTGCTGGCGAGGACCCACCAGGCAAATCGTCAAATCCTTGGGCAAGAACCCCTAGGTACTTTGACAAACAAAATCCAATCAATCAAGGCGACCAAAGAAAGGTTCGGGTCCTAGACAAATAAAATCCAAACAGTCAAGGCGACCGAAGAAAGGTTCGAGTCCTAGACAAACAAAATCCAATCAGTCAAGGCGACCCAAGAAAGGTTCGAATCCTAGACAAACAAAATCCAATCAGTCAAGGCGACCGAAGAAAGGTTCGGGTCCTAGACAAACAATCCAAGCAGTCAAGACGACCGAAGAAAGATTCGGGTCCTAGACAAACAAAATCCAGTCAGTCAAGGCGATCGAAGAAAGATTCGGGTCCTAGACAAACAATCCAGTCAGTCAAGGCGAACGAAGAAAGGTTCGGGTCCTAGACAAACAAAATCCAGTCAGTCAAGACGACCGAAGAAAGGTTCGGGTCCTAGACAAACCATTTCCCCGTCGAGGCGACCGAAGACAGGTTCGAGTCCTCGACACACAATATCAACTATCTGGAATTACTCTACCCTTCGGCAAGGTAAGTAGCCCCAGGTATGTTTTTATTTGCTTTAGCATGCATCATCTTATATTGCATCATAAAAATGGGACTCATAGTCTCACCAAAAATAACATTCATTGAGCATGCATGGGCCAAATTTAGGTATCATTTTATCTTTGAACGTAACCTCTACGAGCTCAACCTCTGCGAGCTCACCTTCAAAGAGGGGCAGCTGTTGACACCTATTTTTAATTTGCCCAAAATTAATTACACAAAATTTAGGAATTAATTTTTTTAGTTCCTAAAACAAAAAAATATTTCAATTTAAATGCATTGCATATAGAAATTAGGCATTTTGCATTAATATGGCCTATTAGAGTGAAAATTAAAAAAATAATAATAATAATAATAATAATCGAGTCGGGCCGGGTCGGGGCTGGGCCGACCCGGCCCGTTTCTCCCCCCCCCCCGCGCGGGCCTCCGGCCCGCTCCCTTTCCTTTTCTTTTCTTTCTTTTTCTCCCCCACGCGGGCCCAGCCCACTTCCTTTTCTTTTTTCCTCTCCCCGCGCGGACTGGGCCTAGCCTGGCCCAGCCCCTTCCTTTCTTCTCTTCCCCCCGCGTCGGTCGCTCTCCTCGCCCCTGTTCTCCCCTGTTCACGACGGAAGCATGACGCACGGCGACGCCGCTTCTCGCCGTCGCTATCCGGCCAGAGGAAGGCCGAAGGAGCACGCCGACGGGACTGGCATTAACTGCCAGTCCCATCCTCCCTGTTTTCCCGGCCTCCCTCTCCCCCTTGTTCAATGATTTGCCTCGGTCAGGCCAAGTTTATTTTGGTCGCCGGTCGGCGAACAGGTGGCCGGACGGCGAGCCAGGCAGTCGGTAAGGTTGGTGGTGACCCCAGGGACCGATTCGGAGGACGGCGCAAGCCTGGGCCGGCCAATTTTGGTCCTACCGGCGTCCCCCCGCGGGTCTGTATGTTCGGGTCGAATTTGACCGGAATCAACAGATCCGACCCGGGTCAACGCCAGAGTCGGATTCGTTGACTCGGGTCGGTTCCGACCAGATTCGGATTAATCGATTCGACCTGGGTCAACGCCCGGGTCGGACTCGTTGACCCGGGTCGGTTCCGACCCGACCCGGTTCTTAATATAATATTATTTTTAAAAAAATTTTAAAAAAAAATTTTAAATTTTTTTTTTCCTTCTTCTCTTTATTCTGTATTTTTTTATTATTTTTTTTCGAAAAAAAATTAAAAAAAGTTTTTAAATTTTTTTTTAAAATTATGTGATATATTGGTTGTTTTAATTTATTGTGGTATTATTATGCAAGTTTTTGTCTTGTTTAAATTAGACAATCTTGAGGATGCGCGGTAGTATTTTTGCATGTTTTTTTATTACCGTTGCGTTACTATTATGCATGTTTTTAATACAATTGCATGAGCGGTTGCGTTTTGAATGTCATCTGACTCAGTTAAGGTTAGAACCTTAGGCTGCATGAATTATTGTGTTCCTGACTGCTGATCGTTTATGATTATGCACTCGCTTGATCACCTCACATGTTAGGAGAAAGGTCCTAAAATCAATCTAAATTGCCTGACAAATGTTTTCGAAAGTGAGCAGGGTAAAAAGGTACCGAAAGGGCATTAGTTATCCAACTAGTGTAACCAAGTCCCCGAACGCAGTTAATCTCTGGTTCGTAGGAATAGGGTGATTCTCCCATCACCCTATTTGGGTTTCTAATCGACCTACCCCAAATCGATTAGTAGCGACTCCTTGATGAAAACCACTTGCATGTTAAAAATTTAAACCCTAAGTTGCAATATGGTATGGGCTTGGGAGAGCCCGAGTTAAGTCCTGAACCTAGACTTAGCACGTACCAGGCGAGCCCCCCTTCTTTTTGCATATCGTCCGATAAAAAGGCTCGAGAGGTCGGTCGCGACAACTCTAGTGGTCTATTTGATTTGGCCAATTACATGCGTTCACATTATATATTGTCTGTGTAAAGCCTTACTTCGTATGAACAATATATATCAAAGTCCCAAGTCAAATATATATTATTTATAATGTGCATTCATACATAGATGTGTTATTTATAATATGCATTCATGCTAACTTTCGATTATTTATCTTGCCTCCACCCAACCAAAATTCGTGGTCCGCAATTGGCAACGACTGAGATGGGTGCAGTGGACCACACAACCTTATTCCATTATCTTGGGATGCACTGATGAGAGGCTAAAATGTCGAACAGGCAAAGAGAGAATATATACAATTAATGAATCTAAATAGAACGTATTCGACGCGTTCTATGAAGGTCATGGTCTTTCTTATTAACCCTAAATAAATGGCACACGCAAGAACGCCCCCACACGCACAGAAAATTCTTGGTCAAATCAATGGAAACGACAGCTAAAGAACATGCAACGCTGCATGGAATCCTAAGTTGTCTGAAGAGGAGAGATAATGATCAAAAGAGACCTGTTGGCTACAGGTTTTTCAAGTTAAATAATGTGATTACCTTGAACAAATTTCAGCCCAAATCTAAGTATTGACCCGGACTGAAGTCCACTCCACGTGGCGTACATCCCCAGCTTCGGGGCAATGGCGTCAAAGAGACCATCAAGCTCGTGGAAATAGCTCGAGATGATGAATAATCTTCACCTAAGACTAAACTTCCACACGGTCGGGAAAAGTTCTTTCATGAAAATGTTTTCCAGCTACAAAGTAATTGTCCTGAAACAAGCAGATCGGTAACAATTAAACCATTGCTGTTACTTTTTATCTATTAGGTTAAGTATGAAAATTCGTAGGTATTTTGAATCATGTGAGCACAATATATTAGAACATTTAACTTTGTTAGGTCTCCACGTTATACAAAAAAAAACTCGGATAACCCTGATGTAGTGAGCCCTAGCTCACTGACACCGTTGGCCGATGTGGGCCTATGTGGGCCCCGCTCGATCTAAAGGCCATCTGAGCTCCGGCTCACTGCACTAGGTGCACCCAAATATCTTTCCACGTGATCTAAGGGTTGGGGTCCACGTGCGCCTGATGCACCTAAGAATGTTTTGCTATGTACGCCCAGCTCCCCCCCATGGTTGAGCTCGGCAGCTCCCCAATGGCTTGACCTCACATTCAATTCCCAAGACCATGTATGAGGAGCAGCCTCTAGATCTAGAGTCTCAACGGCTCTCTGTCAACAGAGGGGTGCAAGGTTGAGCTCCGCCATAGGCGACGAGCGTCAAACTGAGAGAGAGAGAGAGAGAGAGAGAGAGAGAGAGAGAGAGATTGATTTGGATTTCATTCATGTGTGGGTACGCATAAAATAAGTCATCGTCTAATGCACGACAATAAAGAACGGTCGATTCTTTTAACATTTTTAACAACTAGAAAACGTTTTTAAAGACTACGGGCCCGTTTGGCTCGACTTTGGGGGAATGTATTTGGCAAAATGTAAAGGCCTTTGAACTAAAGGTGTTTTCTAAAATGCAAGTAGTGTTTGGTAAAGTGTATTTTAAAATCACATGTGAAAGCAACTTTGGCCTAAATACCATCTGATAAAAACTAATTTCGTAAAGGACTTTTGTTAATATTTAAAAAAAATTTTGAGGTGGAGCTCAGCCAACGGCAAGCCAAAACGGCTGCCGGCCAACCTCTGTTTGCCAGCCTCGCCAGAGGTCGTGCAACCTCAAGCGAGGCGGCCTGAGCTCGCATGACCCCAGGTGTCGCCTGAGTCGCGGGACCTCGGCGACTGCCTTCTGGGGGTTGCGCGACCCAAGCGACGTCACTTAGGTCGCGTGACCCTGGCGACTGCTGCTTGGGGATCGCCTGGGTCATGGGACCCCAGCGACCGCCTCTTGGGGATCGCGCAACCACAGGCAGCGTCACTTGGGTCACGCGACCCTTTCGACCGCTGCCTGGGGGTCGCCTCTTGGGGTCGCGCAACCCAGGCCAACGCTTGCCTGGGTCGTGCGACCTCGGGCGAGTGACCTCGGCGTCACCTAGGTCGGGCGACCCCTAGGCAGCTGTGGCCAGGGTCATGTGACCCCTCAAGTGACGGTCACCGACCTCTGGACCAAATCCTCGGGGAAGATGAACAATCCATGAATAATGCTAGTAGCATTCCGAAAATACAACTTGCCAAAAGTACCTCCGGACCTGCCTTGAGTCCAAGGCCTTTAGAGGCATTTGAAATGCAATTGCATTTCCCTAAAGTGCTCCAAAAAAATTATCAAATGCTATTTGCATTTGGCCAAGGGACTTGGCCCCAAATTCCCTTGGAAATGTTGAAACAAACAAACCCTACGTTGGGTCAAGGGTTGACCTATGTAGAAAGAGATTACGTTGTGTTTAACAGCTTCTAAAGAGCCACTGTGCGTGCATTTGGTGAAAATAAGAGGAGACGACATGTGAAAGCAGATTAATTACAAGACAATCCACCCTGACCCAACGAACGAGTCGCACGACCCAGTCGTTCGGACATTAACGAGTAGAGATCGAGATTTGACCAATAAGGAATTTGCTAGATTAAGACCTGTACATGGAGAAACATGCTCATTGATTCAAAGTATGCTTAAAGAATGACCTAATCCTGCCTAATATAGGAGACCCAAAATTATTTACTCCTAGTGCAATCAACCAGTAGTTAATAGTCAACTAGCTGATCATCCAAATTAATCAGTCGGTTTAACCTGCTCAACCGATTGAGCCATTTGAATGGCGCAATTCAGGACTCTTCGGTTTCATGTCTGATATGGTGTTAGGGATATTGTCACAATCGATCATTGCTTCTGGCTACGAAATTTTAGCAAGTCGCTCATCTATTTTTGCTAAATTAAGATAACTGGGAGGTTAATTCAGATTATGCTAACTAAGTAAAGGAAGAGTGCCACATCAGATTTTTATTTTGTTGTTCTATTTACTTGTTTATCTTAAATGAGTGGACCTCTTGAATGCCATTGCACAACTTTACATCCTCTAATGCCATAAGGAGTTCAATTGTTTAGGGAATTCATGACTCCTAAAACTAAGTAGATTTTATTTTATTTTTGTTTTGTTTCGGTTATTTAAAAGAAATTATAAGAAAACTATGCTTTCGTTTTAAAGCTACAATGTCTGTGTATCGTCATTTCTTAAGTAATTTTCTCAAGTACAAAGCTGGATTTTTCCTATAAAAGAATCAAGAAGTGTCCATCTATAACTATCTTTTCCAAGGAAAAGAGAGATTAGGATACCATATTTTAATATTTTACTTATATCCTTTATTCTAATTCTAATGTTGAACCTAAGCATGTCCTTAAAACATTTCATCCTTGTCATCATCCAAACCTCAAGATCATCGGAATGTAAAAACTCTAGAGCGCATTTCCTCTTCTTGTGGAAGACAAAAATACAGGGGGAAATTGGGGGTGCGACGCGTGAGAGCACCGGCACATTAAAATAAGAAACGTATATATGGAACCCGCCCCCACAAGATGGAGACAGGCCGCGGAGGCCTTCATAGGGGCAAAAGCTCCCTTCCTTCTATGAATTCATGCTTGGGTATGGCACAAGTACACGACTAGTTCTATATAATTAAAGTGATTTCAAATGATATCTGTATTCGGTGATTTAAGTCTTGACCCATCTTATTTTGTCAAGACCTTTAAAAGATCATCAGCAAAGGAAATATTAACGAACATGATTCTGCTTGAAATTTCCTTTAAATTTCGAAGAATATGATTGCAAGGTCAAAGTGGGTCATTAGAAAACGAATTATAAACAATACAAAGTATATTTTTTTATGAAAATGGGTGGGAAATGACATCGCGGCATGTAAAGAACCTTCTAAGATATAATATCCTTGTAGCTGAACCTCATATAAGATAAATTTGTTAGGAAATTCATGGGAAATGATATCGTTACGAAAAAAAAATGCCAATTGCTGAGAGAGAGAGAGAGAGAAAGAGAGCAATAAAGAAACTTCTCACACAGTAATTCTCCTGTAAATCTTGGTATAAGAAATTGATAGAAAGCAACACACGACGTAACAACAAGAGTTCGAGTAAATATCAACAGAGATTCGGTAACGCCCATGAACAAAGGCTAGAAGAAATTACATGCAGACCACACAGAGCAACAGGTGCCCTCAAATGTCATTGAGAATGTCTCAGTTTTGACCCACAACGCTGATCAATTGGACATTGTTAGCAATTAAACCAAATTCATTTGGGAAGAAGTTGCCGACTATGCAGAGAGGTTATCAATTCAACTAACAGGTTGTCGATTTCAATGGTTGTCAATCGGTTGCCTGGTTGTCAATTTATAAGTTTGATGTCGATGTCTGTTAAGCTCCAAAAAATGATGCACGAATTGAGAAGTCTTTATCAATTATCGAATTGGAGAGAGAGAGAGAGAGAGAGAGTATTAAAGAACTTTTCACGTAGTTATTATCCTGTAGATCTTGGTACAAGACATTGATAGAAAGCAACACACAACGTACCAACGTTATTGACTCCAAACCCCTAGACAATAATATACAAAAGAAAACAGAGTACGAGTAACCATCCACGGAGACTTGGTGACTCCCATGAACAAATCCTAGAAGAGAACACACGTAAACCCCACGAGCAACAGGTGCTACTCAACGTCGATCAACTTGGCATCCCGCAGGTTAGCCTCCCTTCTTATTTTGTCGACCACCATCGCCGCATCGATCCTCTCGGCAGTCACCTCCAACACAGTTCCACGTTCTCCAACATAGCGCGTGGATTTCACATCTGTTTCATTGACGAATTCGCATACAAAAGAGGATGGTGAGAAGACTAGGGTTTTCTTTCAAATACTAGAGGCTGAGGATATCAATGGTTAATGCGCGAAATCATTCCGATGAAATGTTTTGCGTATATGGAGGATGGGGAGATGAGGGTAATTAGGAGTATTAAATCAGCAAGCTATACGTAGCCTTTGTAGATGTGTATGAAACGTGGTCTAGGAATCGTTACCAGTTGCTTTGTTTACAGCGATCGTACGTGCCTTGGCCTTGCGAGTTTTGTCCTCCGTCATGAGATCAATCTGGACCATCCTCTGGATATGACGGACAAAGCAGCAAGGCATATTAGGAAAGTTTTAAGAAGAAAAAGATGTCACGCCCCGAACCCCATCGAGCTCGCGATATCCCCTGCTCCGGTCGAATAGTTGCGACGTCCTAGGAACGTCGTCGACCCAACCCAAACATCAGAGCCACATGCGGAAGCGAATATAAAAACCCCCGGACTAAAATGACGACGACGGGGTAGACCACCATAACAATCAAACAATAACATATTCAAACAGCACCAAATATACACATATCGTATTGCAGACATAATTAGCAAACTAGCATCCGAAATCACCGTCATAACAAAAGATCAGTGTCTGGTTAACTTAACTTCCCTATGGGTCAACCCGATTTACACAACCCCTAAAATACCCTAAGGAAAAACCTAAGAATCGCCCTCTTCCATTCTGCTTCTGAATCTCTGGCATGAACCTCCGGAAACTCACCTGCAGCTCCACTGGGCACCAAGAGCAGCTCCCCGGACTTCTAAAAAGAGGAGGCGGACTTCCCGGGTTTAAGGCTGGGGGTCTGAAAGTGGCGGTTATACAACCGTGAGACGAATCTCAATAAGTGTACAACCCCAAACCCCACGTAGGCACTCATGTACCGCCAGACGAAAACACACATAACACACAACCCATCAACCAAACTAACAATCACACACGACCCTACCTGGAATTCATCATGCACGTTCCTGTACGTTAATCAACCACACAGCCAGCACATCACAGCAATACATCACAGACACGCGCGTGCCTCAATTATAAGACAGAAACCACTTGGGCACGTCCCATACCGTGCCTAGCAGTTTCTACCCCATAATTAAGCATCACATCACGCGATACAAACACACTCGCACACTAACTCACACCATGCGTCACTTTCTCAAACCTCACACCTCAAGCCAATTTCCGCTCATTCTCAACTCTTCCACCGCTACCGCGACTGCGTAAAACGCATCAGGCCAACGGTCTTCTGACCTCGTCAGGCATCGTCACCCGGTCGGGCCGAGCATCGTCACCTCGTCAGGGACGGCATCGTCCCGCGTAAACGAACACGCTTCAGGACGGAATCCTACACACACTTTCCTTCTATCGGGCCCGCGTAAAACGCATCAGGGCAACGGTCTTCTGACCACGTCAGGCATCGACACCTTGTCAGGCCGGGCATCGTCACCTCGTCAGGGACGGCATCGTCCCGCGTAAACATACACGCCTCAGGACGGATCCTTTCCAACCAATCCCACATTTTCATATCCTCGTTCCACTCAAACCACACTTACACACGGTCAACAGTCGCACAACCAAACATACACACCTCACACGCATTCATAGCCATGTACCAATTCACATCTTACGTACACTTCACAAATACACGTTCTCGTCATACGAATCCACCACACGACCATACACATTTAACACGCGAATTCAATGCGCATTCACACTACCACATCGCCACACCTTACGGCCACATACACACGGCACACAGCCACGCTATATTCAGCCCCACACATAATCCCGATCCAGCCAACAAATCACAAACAACACAATTGATCAATTAAGCACAATCAAGCCATAACAATCCCACTCAATCACACAAATGAATCCCGATCGATCCACAATATCACTGTCCTATCCAAATCTACTAAACCTCAATTTTTCATTGCCAAATCAGTCCGTAACCAACAAATATCCAGCCTCTAATTCAGTCTCCAAACAATCACAATAATTCCAATCAATTATACAAATTAACTGCGATCGCTCCACACATCACAGCCATCATCGAGCCTACAAATCCTCACCAATTTCTTCGTCAAATCAGTCCCCAAATCAGCCCACGACAACCAAATACCAGCCTTCATCTCAGTCCCCGAAACAGCCACATAAACCCCTAAACCGAACCCTAAACAGTGACCCAAATCCCATCAAAATAAATAGTAAACGAACTCCAAAAATTCTAAAATTTGGATATATCATAAAAGACATCTTGATCAACATTTCTTATGAAGAACATGAAATCTGGTTCAATCTACAGCCATGCCTTTTTATCCCTCGAAGTCAGATCAAAATCAGTTCACTCAAACAAACCGTTTTGTCCTCAAAATACGTTTATTTAAACACCCAAATCAACTTGAAAAGTTTTGAAATTTTTATATGTTATAGCCACGAATATCCCCAACAACCTTTGTGAAGGAAGTATTTTGAAAATAAGCCTGGAAAAATTTATAAAAATTCAAACAGATCCGAAGGTCTGGTGAACAGTAAATCGGGCAGTTTTATTTCGGTCCAAAGATGGACTTCCGAATGGCATCAAATGATTTCAAAAAATTCCCAAATTAAAATATGTTATACTTTAAGATGTTGGGAACAACTTTTATGAAGAAATCTTCCTCAAATTCGGGCGGGTACAGTAACCGCGAATCCGCGATTCACCCCGAACCTCACGGATTCAAACCCGAACCGATTTCTACCAAATTCCAACCGACAAAACTTATTTCCCGACATCTAATCCAATCCGCAACAATCACTAATAGCCATACTCAGCCATCAATAACCATGATCAACCACCAATAACCATTATCAATGCCTTAATCAACCTCTATATCCCCTAAACCGCACCCAAACGAGTCCGAAAAATACCCGAGGTCCTAAATGACATTTGGGGAAAACACTTATCTAAAAAGCAAGACAGAACGGGGTTGGGAAGGTGCGGAACAGAACAGCCGTAGCAGCTCGGCTAATCGGGCTCCGGTGCGGCGACGGCAAGCTCCGGCGTTCCTTTGCCGAGAGAGAAAACTAGGGAAAAAAAAAGAGAGAAAACAGAAGATGAGGGCTAATCGTGGGGGGTTCTGGCCAGAATGGGGAGGAGGAGAGAGAGAGAGGAAGTCAGCTGGTCAAAAATAGTGGCCTAGGGGCACCACGTGTCGCGATCCGGGAGTTTTGACCAAAATACCCCTAATCCGACGGCCCTCGTTGATCCTATCCAAATAATTGAGGGGTAAAGAGATCAATAATCCAATAATTGAGCTGATAAACATCAGAAATTATCCCAAATAATTTTCCAAAAATTCGGAACTGAAACGGGCCCAAGGGCAAAATGGTCATTTTTCCGTTCCCGGGACGAAATTTCAATTTTTGTCCAAATCAACTCTGAATATGTGTGGCCAACATAATATGGCGTTGGAATCATGAAAATAGCTTCTTAAGCCCTCAAAAATCGACTGCAAAGTCCTGAGAATAAAATAATATTATTTTTTACTTCCAAGCCAAAATTTCAATTTTTGACCGTAACGACTCTAAATGTCCGTGGCCACCCCAAAATGGCATCGGCCTCAAAAAATAACCTCAAACGGCCTCAGAATCAACGTCGGGGTCCAGAAGGGCAAAATCGTAATTTTTTCGGTCCCGAACCGAAATCCATTTTTTAGCAGAAATGGGTGGCCCCAAGGTTGGCTAAGCCAAAAACGTCATCGGTCGCCCAAAATTATCACTTTCAAAATTCTCGATTCTCGGGCCCGAATTCCAAGAAATGACTAAAATTGAACAATCACGACTTTAGCTTATCTCTTGCTAACGGGTGGCTCATTGAGATTACGCACTCTCGACCCGTGACCGACACTAAGTCAAATCACATTTAAATTTCCTCGAACCAAGGCAACCTCGATTGTCATATAATTGCGAGGGTTTGTCACTAGTTCCCTTTTGACACGATCAATTAGATAGATCGGTCTCGGTTGGCCCAAAACATTCCCTCGTCAATCCTTATGGTCGAAGGTCGAACCCAGATCGAGTTCTTTGGTCGTGCGAACTCAATCCCGTAATGGCCCTACTCCTACGATTAGCATCCCGAAAGTGTACTGTTCCGGGCGAGATCTCACTATAGTGCATTGATCAATATTCATTTCCTAAATCTCTGGAAAATGATCGAAAATTCAGACTATTACAGAAGAAGACGAAGAGGAGAACCATCGATGCAGATACATAAACCGAACAAAATGAGGAACAAAACCAAACACAAGAAAATCTAGATGAGTGATACTTGATGGGGTAAATTCGAAGGTGTTGACACCTAAATTTTAGCGACCATTTAGTCGTAATTTACATAGAAAATTAGGGATTAATTTTTTAACCCCTAAACAAAAAATATTTAAATTGCATAACATATAGTTTAAATTCATTTTAGATTAATTGCATTTTGCATCGGACTGGCGATAACGAACGAGCTTAATCAAATGTGACTCAGCTCGCTTGAAATGCAAGGGCCGGGAATTACAAGTCAAACGGGCTCGGTTGTTTTAATTTGGACTTAATTCAGCCCATTATCATTAATTAATTCAGCCCATTTAAATTAAATTAAAATCTAAGCCCAAGCCTAAGCCCATTAAGACTAGAGAGCCCATCTAATTGACCTAGATTAGCGATATATATACATCATAAGGTCAGGATTTTGAGGGGGCTCTCTCAGATTTTCAGATCAGAATTTTCAGAGTGTGAGAGTGAGAAAGAGAGAGAGAGAAGGAGACCGGCCGGAGCACTCCCCACACGGCCAGAACCGCGCCGGTCGCTGCTCTTCCCGCGCGACGCCGCCGCTGCTCCTCCCGCCGACGCCGCGCCTGTCGCTGCTGCTTCCCGCGTGACGCCGCCGCCGCTGCTTCCCGCCGACGCCGTGCCGCTGCTGCTTCCCGCCGACACCGCCGCTGCCGCGCGTTGCCGCTGCTGCCGCTCCACGACGCTGCCGCTGCTCCTCCCGCCGTCGCCGCGCCTGCCGCCGCTCCCTGCCGCCGTGCCCGCCGCGCCTGCCGCCCGCCGCGCGTCACCGCCGCGCCTGCCGCGCCTGCTGCCGCCGCTCCGGTCGTGCGCCGCTCCCCGTCGCGCGTCACTGCCTGCTGCCACCGCGCCCCGACGCCGCTGCTTGCCTCCCGCCGCATGCCGGAGCCGACCCACGCCGTCGCCGCGCCTGCCGCCGCTCTCTGCCGCCGCGCCTGCCGCCCGCCGCGCGTCACCGCCGCGCCTGCTGCGCCTGCCGTGCGCCGCTCTCCGTCGCACCTCACCGCTTGCTACCGCCGCGCCTGCCGCCTGCCGCTGCTCTCTGCCGTGCGCTGCTCTCCGTTGCGCGTCACCACCTGCTGCCGTCGCGCCTGCCGCACCGCCTGCTGCCGCCGTTGCTCCGCCACCACTGCTGCCCCGGAGTTGCGCCATCGCAAGCACCATCATAAACAGCGTCGCCGCCGTCCTCGTGGTCGCGCCATCGCCGGTCCGCCGTTCGCCGCTCGTCCCAATTCGCAATCCCGATCCGCGAGTCCAAATTTGGAAAGTAATCCGGAAATCAGGTAAAAATCTCTATCCGGTATATTTTTCAAAATATTTAGATTCCCAGTTTGGATGTTTGAATATTCTGTGAATATTGTGTGGATTGCTAGATATTTTAGGGTAATGTTTGCCTTGTTCGCAATATTCGAAAATATTCAAAATTAGGAAACTTTCCTAATTCAGCAACGTATCTGGACAACTATCCGACCTTATCCCTAAGGTATGATACGTGGCGATACGGAGAATCATTATCCTACCCATAATCACTTGGGTACGATAATGAATTTTATCTGTTTTCCAAATTTGAATGATCGACTTTCCGTCAATATCTATAACCCTATAGATATGACCGATAGTTCGATTTTTGTGCCTAATCCGAGTTTGAAACGAATCTTGTGGATTGCGTGGCTGTTTTAAAAGTGGATGATATCTGTTTAAATTGTTTTTCCTTTTCAAATAAAAAAGAAAATTCAAAAAATATCAGTTAGGATTTGAATTTGAGTTTTGCATGTTTAGGAATCCTAAATATATCTAGACGATAGAATAATTATTTAATTTAAATTAGGACTTGAGATAATATATTTCCTAGTTTAAATTAAGTAATTTTCTAATCTTAATAGATTATTTAGGTTATTTTTTAATTCCGAATTTTTATGAAAACCCAAAAAAGAATGAATTGTTTTATGGTAGATTAGGATAGATTGCATTCTTAATTTAAGTAATTTATTATTTCGAATTTTAACAAAAATCCCAAAAATAAGTCATGTTAGGATATGTTAAGTCATCATAGGTTGCATGTTAATTTAGGCATACTTTTATTTCGAATTTCATTAGAAAATACCAAAAATAAATCATTTGCCCGTCATTAGAATTAGGTCACGTCGTCGCATGACATATAGTTTGTATGCTAGGTTGCATTACTTGCATGTCATTTTTGCACGTCATTGCATGTAGATTAGGTTTCATTTAAATAAGCGAAAACCCAAAAATTGAGTGAATTCCTTGTTAATTAGAAATCATGTTAGGTTGTTGATGTGATTTTCTAGCTAACAATGCAGATGCTTACGTTGCTTCGAGGTAAGTAATTCTTCCAAACTTGCAATTTATTCAATGCTTTCTTTGGTGTTAAATTGGTGGTTTGCGCACCCGCATGAACACCTCACATGTTAGTAACTAAGTTAAAATGGGTCCAGATTGCTCGCCAAAACATTTTTGAAAAGAAAAGGTACCGAAAGGGCGTTAGACTAGATCTAGCGTAATCAAGTCCCCGGGCTTAGAATCTCTGGTTCGTAGGAATAAAACACACCTCCCTATGTTTTATTTAGGTTTCTAATCGACTTACCACAAATAGATTAGTGGCGACTCCAAGCATGAAAACATTTGCATGTTAAAAACTTAAACCCTAAGTTGCGAATTGGTAGGGCTTGGAAGGGCCCGAGTTAGGTTTAGTCCTAATAATCCATTAGCCTGAGGAAATTTTTAGGTCGCGACAGCTTGGCGACTCCGCTGGGGAATTGAGTTAAAACTTTTAGTGGACTTAGGCCAGTTTTTCTTTTTTTTTTTTAAAAATATTTTTTGCTTGGCAGCGAGGATCCCAGGTACGTCCCTAACATTTTAGGTGTTAAATGTTTTTGCAGAATGGGAGGTATAAGGGGAGGCGTGATTGTTAACCCTTGTTTTGCAGAGAGGTGTTTGAATGAATGGTTTATTTTATGCACGAAGCGCTGTATGATATAACTTGTTGTGCATGCCTTGCATTTACACTACACCGCACATACTTCCCGCTGCCGGACCTGGGCGGCACAGGTTTAGGATGGTACTGAGAAAACGGACACCCCGACCACACCCCCGTGGTATGGGTCGCCTTTCTTGGTCCCGAAAGTTCTTTCATGGTGTCATTGAATACCTACCACGGTTGCACCCTTTGCAACCCGGGTCGGCTCTTTGACTAAGCCGGAGTCAGGGGAATCCCAGCCTAACCACCACCATGACTGGTTTAGCTCGGTAATCCTCATGTCTCCATTTTGCAAGCCAGAGTCTAGGTAGAAATCGAACCTCACGTTTCATGCGCATGTCTCTGTGATTGCCATCATTCTGCCGGGTGAAGTAAGATTTCTGAACCTTTATCTCACAATTTATTTATGTTTCGTCTTTTTCTTTGGTCGGTCCATGACATTAGGTCGGTCGTGAGTCTTGGTCTATACACTATGGGAGAGGCAGACATCCGGATTCTTGATGCTCCTAAGGACGAGCTCCGTGCCTGGTGGAATCTACTCAGTCCGACCAACCGCAAGCTAGTTGAGGGCCACATCGGGAGGCTGCTCCCCCTACTGGAGGTCAAAGTCCGTACCGGCCTCGTTCGAGCATTAGCGCACTTCTGGTGTCCCGAAACCTCTACCTTTATATTCGGTAAGCACGAGCTCACCCCGACGTTGGAAGAATATAGCGTGCTCATTGGAAAACCGTTGGAGTCGGAGTTAGTCACACCACCTTTGGGAATTGATTCCACTTTAATGTTGGCTGAATTTTTAAATGTCGGAAAAGATGAATTGGGAAAAGTTTTAAAAGCAAATCGCGGCACATGTCCTTTTTCATTCCTGAGTCAGTGTTTTGAAAAAGCCACATCTTTTCAAAAAGGCAGAATCTTTTTGCTAGCATTTTTCGGGTTCGTGATTTTCCTTACTGTAAGAATGAATGTAGTTCGTCAATCGCATGGTTCGTCCAACAGGTCTGTCTTGAAAAGAATCTTATCAACACCATTTTAGCCGAGACTTTCATTTCCCTCACTAAATTTAAGCAACATGTTGACAAAACTTTTCATGCCCCCCTCGAACTTTTGCAAATCTGGTTTTTGTCTCACATAAAAGGGTGTGGCGATTTACTCACAATATCCGAGCTTAGTGATTCTAGCCATCCCGTCTTGAGGTATAAAGAAAAACAAGGGGGTGCACCCGATTATCATTACTCTGAATGGATCATTTTCATGAAAAACGCTAGACCCCAAGGTTTCCAATGGCATGCTAACTGGTTCAAAGTCGAGGAAGCTCGGCTTACATGTAATGGTATTGGACCGGTTCCATTATTGGGTTTCATCGGTGCAATTGAATACTACCCCGCCAGAGTGTCTCGTCAGTATCAGATTCTCCAAGGGCTCCCTCCAGCGTTACAACCAGAACTCCTCCAAGTCGACTTCGCCGACGATGATAAAGACCACGAAAGGACCGTAGTTCAGCTCAATAAGATGTGGAGGAAGTGCCGTGTGTTAAAGATAGCTCGGCCCGAAGGAGAACTAAAGGGAGAGCAGAAGTCCTATTTCGCGACGACCCAGTACATTCGTCAGCACAGAATCCCGCGGGATTTGCTCCCGAAGATACCCAAGGTGCCTCTCAAGTCCGCCAATCGCTCAGAGAACAATCGCCTCAAAAGGAAGGCCGAAGAAGCTGAAGAAAAGGCATCCAAGATAGCTCGAGCTTATGAGCAATTGAAGAAGGAAGTCGCCTCCCATATGTCTATAGATCAAGCTAAATAAAAAGCTCGAAGTTCTTTTCTCATTTCAGTTTCAGTTTTTAAACATTTGTTTAGGAATTGAGTCATTTGTCTTTATATTCAGTTCAATTTCAAGCCATTAATTGGTGTAAAAATTTTTTCGCCATTTCAATAAAGAGGTCCTTTCAATTCAAAGCGATTAGACCAATGTCATGGATTGGCGTATGATTTTGCTTAACACTCATGTATGCCTGTTTCGTTCCAAAATTAGGTAGCTACGGACCGATCACGATCGCCCATTCGTACACGGTCGAGAGCCAGAATGGCCGATCAAACCGACTTGCAAGAGCGTGTTGTTGGTGTGGAAGACCAGATCAAGCAACTTGTCATCGCGATGCAACAAATGTCCGCTGAGATTAAAGCTCTCCGGTCGGTTCCTGTTTCGGCATCCCTCGAAGCGTCGGTCCCAAAGCAGAAAATCAGAAAAAGTGTCGATGTTGACGGAGATGACGATATTCCTGATTTAGAAGATGACCCCGTCCAGATTATCGTCAACAAAGACAAACCTGATGAACGAGTCAACAAACTTGAAGAAAGAGTGAAGCAGCTAGAAGGTTCGCAGGATTCACCTTCGATCGATCTGTCCCTGTACTCACAGATCAAAATCCCAAAGAAGTTCAAAATACCGAATTTCGACAAGTACAATGGCACCACATGTCCAAAAGCCCACCTACTGCTCTATCACGTACAGATGACTTCGTACGTTGATAACGAACTCCTGATGATCCATGCCTTTCAAGCAAGTTTGAAGGGTCCTGCTTTGAACTGGTATCTCATGAAGAAGATAAATGGCCTCAAAACTTGGAAAGAAGCCAGTGAAGCATTCTTGAAGCAGTACAGATTCATAACGGACATCATTCCTACCCGTGATGATCTCGAACGTGCTCAGATGAAAAAGACTGAGTCCTTCAAAGACTATGCTATCAGATGGAGGAATTTAGCTGCTCAGGTTGTCCCAGAACTCATAGACAGTGAGTTAAAGAGGATGTTCGTGAAAACTCTCCCGTTCGAATACCGTAATCGGATGGTTGCCATTCCGGCTGACAACTTCAACCAACTCATCCCCATAGGCGAACAAATTGAAATAGGGCTGAAAGATGGATGGTTTGTCGAGCCGTCCTCCTCGACCAGGAGATTTGGTGCGAGAAAAGAGAAAAAACCGGCAGCTGAAGTGAATGTGGCTTATAACCAACCGAGCCGGCGGAATGCTAACTCCGCCCCAGCAATCCAAGTAGCAGAAACTCAACAACAAAGCACGGGTCGTCAACCCTTTCAGAAGAAAAACAATAAGAGGTAATTCACCCCCCTCCCTGGGTCGTTGTCTCAAGTGCTGGCGATCCTCCGGAAGAAAGGTTTGCTTACTACTGAGCCAAAGCGGCCCAACCCTGAGCAGTTCTATAACTATGATCCGTCTAAGAAATGTGATTATCATATGGGTGAAGTGGGGCATTCAACTGATGACTGTATCACTCTTAAGCATCGGATCCAGAACTTGCTCGACACAAAAGCATTTTCCTTTCAACCCGCTAAGCCGAACGTTCAGAGCAACCCGCTCCCTGATCACGCGGGCAATGTGAATGCCGTATTTAGCTTCGATGCTGGTCGAATCAGGAATGTCAAGGTGTATACCACCGACATCTACGATGAGTTAGTGAAAGCCGGTTGTTACCCGAGTAATGAGGACCTTCCCCTTGCCATCATGAGAGGAAGAATCTCAAGAATGGTAGAAGCTGGGATGATCGTTTATGCTGACCACACTGGCATCATTTCCACTATCTCTGAAGTGGTTATTAATTGGGAGGAGGAGTTTGCTTCATTGAACACCAGGAGCGACAAGGGCGACCCTCTGCCTAAAGACATGCCTCCGCTTGAAGACGCATCCGATAATGAAGAGATCATTGTAAGCACGCCTATAACTGATGAAGGGATAGTGATCGAGATACCTCAACCGTATGAGTACAGTGATAATAAGGCGGTTCCTTGGTCCTACAGTCTCGATGTCGACTTAGTTACCAGATCTGGGCGTTCCTACGGCCAAGCTAATGTTCAACCTGCAAAACCTGTTACTGATGAAGAAGCCAAGGAATTTCTAGCTGTGATTAAGGCTAGTGAATACAACATAGTTGAACAATTACGCAAGCTGCCCGCACAAATCTCTCTGCTTGAGTTACTCCAGACATCTGTCAAGCATCAAAAGGCCTTAATGAAGGTGTTAAGTGAAGTCCACGTGCCAGAGACGATCGATCATGACAAATTAGAGGAATTTGTGGGTTCTATACTCCTCAAGGACCTCATAGCCTTTTCAGATGAAGAGTTCCCTCTGGAAGGGAGGGGGCATACCAAGGCACTCTACATTTCTGTCAAATACAAGGCCTCGCATGTAGCCCGGGTACTCATCGATAATGGATCAGCCTTGAACATCTGTCCTCTGGCAACTTTACACCGGCTCAAGATAGATCCTTCTAAGATAAATTCTGCGAAGACCTCCGTTCGAGCCTTTGACGGAACGAAGAAAGAAGTGATGGGAGAAATTCACCTTGACATATAAATTGGACCAACGGTGTTTAATGTCCTATTCCAAGTGATGGACATTCCCACTACATTCAATTTTCTATTGGGTCGTCCATGGATTCATACTGCCGGAGCTGTGCCATCCAGTCTACATCAGAAGGTGAAGTTCGTTGTGGAGAGAAAGTTAGTCACGGTCCACGGTGAAGAAGAGCACCCAATTTACCACGCAACGGCTATCCCCTATGTTGAGCCGGATTGCAAAATAGAATCGAGCTATCAGTCGCTCGAGCTCGTATCAACCATACATGCGTCTAGAGGATCATCACCGCCTATTCCCGAGGTGTCAAATGCTGCAGTCATGATTGGAAGGGTAATGGTCTCTCATGGCTTTACTCCGGGTAAAGGCCTTGGTAAAAGTGGTCAAGGTATCCGCCAACCGGTGGAAGTTTCTCAGAGGCCCCGCATTACTGGGTTGGGATACCTGGGGTCAAGCGAGCCAAATGATGGGGGACGTGGACGTGGTCGAGGTCGAGGTCAAGGAAATGGACAGGACAGATCGCGATCCGAAGAAGAGCCGAATGGTAAAGAACGTGGGCGTGGTAGGTTGCTTCCACACCTCCGCACCACATTCCCGGGCCCTGCAAGAATGATGCATGAAGAGAAGGAGGTGATCGACACTTTGGGGCAACCGAGCGGCAAGTTCGATTATTATGTGAAATACTCAGCACCCCCGAGCTTCTATGTTGACCCCCGTGACATTGTCCCGGATGGATGGGGAGGTATGGATGATCTAACACCTCTAATGACAGAAGATTCTGATGATGCAATGGATGGAATCACTGCCCTGTTCGATGATTTCTTCATTGGAGCTATCGAGGAAGGACCGTTGGGAGAAATGGGCATTGGCCCGCAAGAGTAACACATTTACTTTTTTCGCACACTCCCCTACGCGGGAATTTTTACTGCTTTTTAGGACTTACCCCGTCTCGGGAGCTGCTTTTTAGCACTTTTCATTTCTAGGATTTGATTGTTGCAATTTCCATTCCAATAAATGTAATTCATTTGGTGATGATCAATGAAATTACAAGTCATTTTCGTTTCGAGGGCATGTTGAGGTATATCAAACCAGCCCGGTGATGATATCCAACCGATAAAAGAAAAATATAGTCCAAGGAGAATTCTAAGGCCTGGGCTTCTTCATGCTTCCTCGTGTTAAAACCTTTTGGAAAAGAATTTCAAAATAAATAAATTAATCAAAAGAAATAAAAATACACTGTTTAGCCCTGTTTGTCCTACTGAACCCCCTACTTTATGTTTCAGGGGCAATTTTGTGACATGTGAGGGTATGGGAATGGTCCAATTTGACGAATTATATGCCACCGAACCTGATCTCGATGACACCAATGAACTCGAAGATTCCTCGGACCTTCAGCGTGATCTAGAGCATCATGAAAGACCTAAAGTCCTAACGGTAGACCAAACTATCACCATCAACTTGAGTGATTCCGGAGAACCCCAAGAGGTGAAGATAGGGGCAACCCTTCCCGAAGGTGAAGCTAAACGCCTGGTCCAACTGCTGAAGGATTACCAGGATATCTTTGCTTGGTCGTATGTCGATATGTCGGGTTTAGACCCTTCTATCGTCGAGCATAGTCTACCTACTAATCCGGACATGCCGCCCAAGAAACAGAAGTTGCGAAGAACCAAATCTCAACTTTCGAAGAAGATAGAAGAGGAGGTCATGAAACTTTTGAAAGTAGGGTTTATCGAAGTCACCCAATACCCCAGCTGGGTGGCTAATATTGTGCCAGTCATGAAGAAAGATGGTCGAGTTCGGGTTTGCATTGACTATCGCGATCTAAACAAGGCTAACCCTAAAGACGATTTCCCATTGCCACATATAGACGTTTTGGTGGACAGTACTGCTGGGTTCGAGCTGTTTTCCTTCATGGACGGTTTCTCGGGTTATAATCAAATAAAAATGAAGGACGATGATAAGGAGAAAACGGCGTTCATCACTCCTTGGGGGACATTCCACTATAAGGTCATGCCCTTCGGCCTTAAAAATGCCGGGGCAACATATCAACGGGCAATAGTGACGCTCTTCCATGATATGATGCATAAGGAGACCGAGGTCTATGTCGATGACATGATCGCCAAGTCTCGACCTGGGAAGAGTCACATCGATACCTTGAAGAAATTATTCGAGAGACTTCGTGAGTTTAAGCTCCGTCTCAACCCAGCGAAGTGCATATTTGGGGCAACCTCGGGCAAATTACTTGGGTTCATCGTAAGCAGTAAAGGCATTGAAGTTGACCCCTCTAAAGTGAAGGCTATATGTGAGTTACAACCCCCATCGACTGTGAAAGAAGTGCGAAGCCTCCTGGGTAGATTGAACTACATAGCCCGCTTTATTTCCCAACTCTCCGCAACTGCTAAGCCCTTCTTCAAACTTCTAAAGAAGAATGCTCAAGTTGAATGGGACGATGATTGTCAGGAAGCGTTTAATGAATTAAAGCGGTACCTGATGAAATCACCAGTGCTAGTCCCACCAGTGCCGGGCCAGCCTTTGATCCTTTACCTCACGATTTATAGCGAGTCTTTAGGTGCGATGCTAGCCCAGAAAAGTCCTGAAGATGGAAAAGAGCGAGCCATTTATTATCTAAGCAAGAAATTTACCGTCTCGGATTTGAATTATTCTGAAGCCGAAAAGACTTGCGCTGCGCTAGTATGGGTGCTCCATAGGCTGCGACAATATACACTACATCACCAGACTTTGCTTGTGACTGAGAACGATCCCATTAAGTATTTACTTGATCAGCCAGCTTTGGTAGGGAAGTTAGCCAAGTGGCAGATTTTAATTTCAGAGTTTGATATCCAGATGAAGCCACAGAAGTCAGTTAAAGGTCGAGTAATTGCTGATGTGTTAGCTAAAAATCCTGGAGTCCCTGATGATGATAGATATTCTCCAGAAGATCGCATTTTGGTAATAAAGGAAGACACATGGACCATGTTTTTCGATAGAGCTGTAAACTTGGCCGGTTCCAGCACTGGGGCAGTTTTAATATCCCCAGATGGGCAACATTATCCAGTAGCAGCAAAGTTGGTATTCCCCTGTACCAACAACATAGCCGAGTACGAAGCTTGCATCCTCGGACTCCAAGCCGCAGTGGAAATGGGGATAAACAAGCTGAAAGTGTTTGGTGATTCTGCTCTGATTATTCTTCAAACTGTGGGAGAGTGGAAGACGAGAGACACCAAACTAGTGCCGTACCATGAATACCTCGAAGAAATCATAGAGGAATTCGAAAATATCTCTTTTGAGTACTTATCGAGGTCTCATAATCAGTTTGCTGATGCGCTAGCTACGTTATCATCCATGTTGCAAGTGATTGGTGGGTTAGAGGTAGAACCCTTGAAGATTGAAGTCCTGACAAAATCGGCCTACTGTATGGTTGTGACCGGAGAACCTGATGAAAAGCCGTCGTATTATGATATCATGAGTTACATCTAGAGACAAGAATTTTCTGAGGGAAGCACCCCGGCTGACAGGAAGTACATAATGAAAATGGCTTCAAAATTCTTTGTTAGTGGTGAGAAGCTGTACAAAAGATCATATGATTCGATCCTATTAAGGTGTGTAGATGCGGCTGAAGCTACCAGAATCATGCAAGAAGTACACGAGGGGATATGTGGTCCACACATGAATGGTCACATGTTAGCTAAGAAGATCATGAGGTTGGGTTATTATTGGCTCAGTCTTGAGAGTGACTGCATCCAACATGTTCGAAGATGTCATCGCTGTCAGGTTCATGGGGATAAAATAAATGTTTCTCCGACGGAATTGCATCAGCCGTCTGAGCCATGGCCCTTTTCAATGTGGGGCATCGATGTGATTGGCCCAATTAATCCCAAGGCATCAAATGGACGCCGATTTATCCTGGTCACGATTGATTATTTCTCTAAGTGGATCGAGGCGGCATCTTATGCAAACGTCACTGCGAAGAATGTTGTAAAATTCATCAGGCGAGACATAGTTGCTCGTTATGGTGTCCCTGAGGCTATCGTCACTGACAATGGGACAAATTTGAACAACAAGTTCATTGATCAGTTGTTCAACGAGTTCAAAATCCGGCACCTGAATTCGTCTCCTTATCGTCCACAGATGAATGGAGCAATTGAAGCCGCCAATAAGAATATCAAGAAGATCTTGGCCAAAATGGCTGAAAAATATCGTGACTGGCATGAAAGGTTGCCATTTGCACTAATGGCGTATCGAACTTCGATCCGAACCTCTGTCGGAGCAACTCCTTTTTCCTTGGTGTATGGTATGAAAGCAGTCCTACCCGTCGCAGTAGAGATTCCTTCCTTGCGAATATTATCTCAAGTGGAGTTGTCCGAGGCAGAATGGATGCGACAAAGGCATGAGCAGTTGAACCTAATTGATGAGAAGCGATTGAGAGCCATTTGCCACGGTCAAACCTATCAGCAGAGGATAGCTAGATCCTTCAATCAAAAGGTGCGTCCAAGACACTTCGAGGTAAATGATCTAGTCCTAAAGAAGGTACTGCTAGTCTTTCCTGTTCCTGGAGGAAAATTTGCCCCAAACTACATTGGTCCGTATGTGGTTAAAAAGGTGCTTCCTGGAGGTGCCCTGATTCTTGCAGAAATGGATGGTCGTGAGTTTTCCACTCCTGTTAATTCTGATGCTGTGAAGATATATTATCCCTGATAAGATTTAACATTTTTGCGGCGAAAGTTTTCAAGGGTTTAGTTTTATATTCTGAATTGCAAACATTTCACTTATGAATAAATGGGTTCAATCAATTTAAAGATGGAATGTGTGCCTTGGCTTAAAATTGTGCTTGATCATTTTGTTAGTCTACATTATCGATTTCAAAAGGGAATCTATTTAGACAATATGATAACTCAAGTGGAATGAATTGAATGTGTTGAATGAGGTACATCGGGATGATGAAAGGCAAGCCGTATCCTATACACAGTCCTGTGCACTAATCCCCAGTGAGTTGAGTAGAAAAATTCCATATCGGCAAGGCGAAGGGTTATCTCGCAAAAGGTACGGCAACAGAAATGACGAGAGGCAATTCATTTCTCTGTCCCAAGCACTACAGGTTATCCATTATTTCGCCACTTTGAGCCTAAACACTTGGAGAAATTCATTCAAATTACCCCTGTCAAGAACCACCCCATATCGGGGCAAACTGGAGGTAAGTCAGCGTCATAAGGTGAAAAATGAGTAGAAATTTTCATGCTCTCACTTGCATCAATCTTCGAGTGTTGCTTTTTCAGATGAATTCACGTAAAGTTCAAGTGCCTTAGGATGACGAAGAGCATTTCTTTCTCTATCCTATACACACTTTATCCTTTGTTAAGCCCAATTGAGCCTGCAAATTCATTTCTTAAACCCAGTTGGTGATCATCCCCCACACTGGGGCAAGGCAAAAGTCATCATTGTTCAAGCAGCATATCCGGAGCGCCGATAAAAGACGAAGACCCTGAGAGTCCAAATGTTAGTCATTCGGTCAAAACAAGCCAAAGTGTAACTGGCCAATGTATGCATTGTAGACAGTGTGTGTCAAAAAAAAACTAGAGGGCATGAAAAAGTAGTGTGCTTGGTAAAAGCAAGGCCAATGCCTGTGAAAAAAAAATGGAGAAAAAAGTGACGACTTTAGATTAGAAAATGTTGAGATATGTCAAAGTCACAAAAATATCCAGAGTCTTAAGGAATCAAGTGATGAATTCTCGAAGCCAATGGAACATCTACCGAGGAGACAATCCCTGACGGAAAAGAACACCGGTGATAATGCCGAGATGATCACCAACTCTCACCCCAGTTATATACATTTTGAGCCTAATGATCCATTCATTTCTCAACCCATGAGCCTAGCCTGCGTTACGTCCCTTGCAAAGTCTCTTCAGATTAGGGCACTTGAACTAACGTAGAGTTTTTGATGTTTATAAGCTTAGCTCGAAGAAGTGCGAGCAAGTCCATTTCTATCTCATTTTGCAGGTTCTTGACTTGTAAACCCGGAGACAATTACAGAGTATTTTCTTTCAGTAGCCTCGACTCGAAGAGTCTCTTTTGCTAAGCCATTGACCAAGCCCATGTTACGGTCCTAACAAAGACCTCTCAGATCGGTAAAGTCGTACTGCTTGCGAGAATACTCAGACCCTTGTCAACATGATGATGGTGAGATGGAGCGAATCTCCGTAAATCAGCCTTTTCGATGAGAATGAGAGAAAGCCCTTTTGGACCGGAAGTCCCTCATTCGACATTTTCAAGATACCCGTTTGTGAGTTCGGATTGTCTTGTCATGATTTTTCCCAGCGAAGTTTGTAATGCTGATTTGACGAAATCATCATGCATGAAAATCAGTTGAAATCATAGTGCATGTATGTGTTCTTGACAGTATGCGAATGCATATTACATGTTACTTAAAATCGTGTCTAACAGGAGACACACCTTCAGAGTTGGAGATGTCACTAGGTAAGTATATCTCTATCCCTAGGATATCTATGACTATCTAGGTATCCCTGACCTGTTCAAGCAATTGTCAGGTCCCACACTTGATCATTTTTGTGATCTCTAGATGCCTTTGATTGTGTTCAGGTGTCTATTGATCAAACCTTTTCAGGTATTTCTGATGATATCCAGGTACTTTGTCAAGGAACTCTTGAACACTTGGGCTAGCCCCTTTTGTTCATCAAATCACAGATTTTCATACAATCTCGAGAAGATTCCCCCGTTACATGACTATGAGCAGGTATAGGCATGGCGGCCAAATTTTTACATATGAACAGGTATATGTAAAGGTCGGAATATTCTTCCCAAATCTCAGGTATTCCCCCTCTACTCGCCTATGAGCAGGTATAGGTGAAGCGGCCAAATCTTTGCATATGAGCAGGTATATGTAAAGGTCGGAATATTCTCTCAAATCTCAGGTATTCCCCCGCTACTCACATATGAGCAGGTATAGGTGAAGCGGCCAAATCTTTACATATGAGCAGGTATATGTAAAGGTCAGAATATCCTTTTGATTTCAAAAATTTCCCCCGCAATTCACTTATGAGCAGGTATAAGTGAAGCGACCAAATCTTTGCAAACACCTAGAGAGATGTATAGGTAGTTCGTAAGGATCGGAACTGTTCTCACGAATCCAGATGATGATTGGATACGTTGAGCTTTCTTCGTGTGTTTTGACTTAACTGCAGATCACCGAAGTTCATCAACAGGCAATACCTATGAGACTGAGCCCATACATTTGCCAAAACAACATACAAGTTAAAGTTGTGTCTCGAATTGCATTATCTCGCTCCTGTCAGGTAAGTGATTCCAGGTATGTTTTCTACTCATGTCAGCATGCATCATTTCTTAATGCATTGTAAAATGGGATTCATAATCCCAACAAAAAAAAACATTCATTGCACTTTCATGGTCGAAATTTAGGTATCATTTAGTCTTTGAATGCAACCTCTACGAGCTCACCTTCAAAGAGGGGCAGCTATTGACACCTAAATTTTAGCGACCATTTAGTCGTAATTTACATAGAAAATTAGGGATTAATTTTTTAACCCCTAAACAAAAAATATTTAAATTGCATAACATATAGTTTAAATTCATTTTAGATTAATTGCATTTTGCATCGGACTGGCGGTAACGAACGAGCTTAATCAAATGTGACTCGGCTCGCTTGAAATGCAAGGGCCCGGAATTACAAGTCAAACGGGCTCGGTTGTTTTAATTTGAACTTAATTCAGCCCATTATCATTAATTAATTCAGCCCATTTAAATTAAATTAAAATCTAAGCCCAAGCCTAAGCCCATTAAGACTAGAGAGCCCATCTAATTGACCTAGATTAGCGCTATATATACATCATTAGGTCAGGATTTTGGGGGGCTCTCAGATTTTCAGATCAGAATTTTCAGAGTGTGAGAGTGAGAAAGAGAGAGAGAGAAGGAGACCGGCCGGAGCACTCCCCACATGGCCAGAACCGCGCCGGTCGCTGCTCTTCCCGCGCGACGCCGCCGCTGCTCCTCCCGCCGACGCCGCGCCTGTCGCTGCTGCTTCCCGCGCGACGCCGCCACCGCTGCTTCCCGCCGACGCCGTGCCGCTGCTGCTTCCCGCCGACACCGCCGCTGCCGCGCGTTGCCGCTGCTGCCGCTCCACGACGCTGCCGCTGCTCCTCCCGCCGTCGCCGCGCCTGCCGCCGCTCCCTGCCGCGCCTGCCGCCCGCCGCGCGTCACCGCCGCGCCTGCCGCGCCTGCTGCCGCCGCTCCGGCCGTGCGCCGCTCCCCGTCGCGCGTCACCGCCTGCTGCCACCGCGCCTCGACGCCGCTGCTTGCCTCCCGCCGCATGCCGGAGCCGACCCACGCCGTCGCCGCGCCTGCCGCCCGCCGCGCGTCACCGCCGCGCCTGCTGCGCCTGCCGTGCGCCGCTCTCCGTCGCACCTCACCGCTTGCTGCCGCCGCGCCTGCCGCCTGCCGCTGCTCTCTGCCGTGCGCTGCTCTCCGTTGCGCGTCACCACCTGCTGCCGTCGCGCCTGCCGCACCGCCTGCTGCCGCCGTTGCTCCGCCACCACTGCTGCCCCGGAGTTGCGCCATCGCAAGCACCATCATAAACAGCGTCGCCGCCGTCCTCGTGGTCGCGCCATCGCCGGTCCGCCGTTCGCCGCTCGTCCCAATTCGCAATCCCGATCCGCGAGTCCAAATTTGGAAAGTAATCCGGAAATCAGGTAAAAATCTCTATCCGGTATATTTTTCAAAATATTTAGATTCCCAGTTTGGATGTTTGAATATTCTGTGAATATTGTGTGGATTGCTAGATATTTTAGGGTAATGTTTGCCTTGTTCGCAATATTCGAAAATATTCAAAATTAGGAAACTTTCCTAATTCAGCAACGTATCTGGACAACTATCCGACCTTATCCCTAAGGTATGATACGTGGCGATACGGAGAATCATTATCCTACCCATAATCACTTGGGTACGATAATGAATTTTATCTGTTTTCCAAATTTGAATGATCGACTTTCCGTCAATATCTATAACCCTATGGATATGACCGATAGTTCGATTTTTGTGCCTAATCCGAGTTTGAAACGAATCTTGTGGATTGCGTGGCTGTTTTAAAAGTGGATGATATCTGTTTAAATTGTTTTTCCTTTTCAAATAAAAAAGAAAATTCAAAAAATATCAGTTAGGATTTGAATTTGAGTTTTGCATGTTTAGGAATCCTAAATATATCTAGACGATAGAATAATTATTTAATTTAAATTAGGACTTGAGATAATCTATTTCCTAGTTTAAATTAAGTAATTTTCTAATCTTAATAGATTATTTAGGTTATTTTTTAATTCCGAATTTTTATGAAAACCCAAAAAAGAATGAATTGTTTTATGGTAGATTAGGATAGATTGCATTCTTAATTTAAGTAATTTATTATTTCGAATTTTAACAAAAATCCCAAAAATAAGTCATGTTAGGATATGTTAAGTCATCATAGGTTGCATGTTAATTTAGGCATACTTTTATTCCGAATTTCATTAGAAAATACCAAAAATAAATCATTTGCCCATCATTAGAATTAGGTCACGTCGTCGCATGACATATAGTTTGTATGCTAGGTTGCATTACTTGCATGTCATTTTTGCACGTCATTGCATGTAGATTAGGTTTCATTTAAATAAGCGAAAACCCAAAAATTAAGTGAATTCCTTGTTAATTAGAAATCATGTTAGGTTGTTGATGTGATTTTCTAGATAACAATGCAGATGCTTACGTTGCTTCGAGGTAAGTAATTCTTCCAAACTTGCAATTTATTCAATGCTTTCTTGGGTGTTAAATTGGTGGTTTGCGCACCCGCATGAACACCTCACATGTTAGTGACTAAGTTAAAATGGGTCCAGATTGCTCGCCAAAACATTTTTGAAAAGAAAAGGTACCGAAAGGGCGTTAGACTAGATCTAGCGTAATCAAGTCCCCGGGCTTAGAATCTCTGGTTCGTAGGAATAAAACATACCTCCCTATGTTTTATTTAGGTTTCTAATCGACCTACCACAAATAGATTAGTGGTGACTCCAAGCATGAAAACATTTGCATGTTAAAAACTTAAACCCTAAGTTACGAATTGGTAGAGCTTGGGAGGGCCCGAGTTAGGTTTAGTCCTAATAATCCATTAGCCTGAGGAAATTTTTAGGTCGCGACAGAAGGTGAAAACACTCACAATTCACACAACTTTAGAGAAAGAGATAAAGAGACTTTTATCAGTACCACCTTATCGGTTTCACCTTTATCGGTATCACCTTATATCCCATGTCTCACACAATTACAAGGCTTGCCTTTATATAGGCTTGTACATGACTCTTGGACTAACTCTTAAATGACTCATAAATGTACTCTACCATTTCAAGGAAATAGGTTCCTAGGAATTTACACAATATTAACTAGACCTAGAAATTCGAAGGAAAAAAAAACTAGACCTAGAAACACGAATAGTCAGGACATAGAAATACAAACAGATTCTTTGGAGAACAATACTACAATAAAGACTCTATTTAACTCATACACCAAACAGTCATCAACATTACTTCTAAAATATCGGCAATGAGGTAACCGATAATATCGGCAACACGGCAGTTCATCAATAGTTTCGACGTTTATGAATTTGGTTTAATTTCTAACAATACGAGTTAGTACAGACCGGCATATTGACACAGATCTATTCTTCTAGTTAATCGGATCCTCTCTCTCTCTCTCTCTCTCTCTCTCTCTCTCTCTCTCTCTCTCTCTCTCTCTCTCTCTCTCTCTCTCTCTCTCTCTCTCTCTCTCTCTCTCTCTCTCTCTCTCTCTCTCTCTCTCTCTCTCTCTCTCTCTCTCTCTCTCTCTCTCTCTCTCTCTCTCTCTCTCTCTCTACACCGTGCTTAGCTTGAAGGAAGATGAAGATAATGAAGCTGGATTGGGGGGTTTTATATAGAAATCTTCGAACACAACCAAATCATGACCAACTGTAGGCAATTGACTCGTTAAGAAAAGGCTTCTCATAAGAAGCTTCAATTCAGTTGTCAGGTAATTTGCTGGACCGCGTTATATCTTTTAAAATGTTCTCATCTCTTCTTGGAAGCCCTAATGGGGGTATTCTTGAAAATATGATCCATCTTCATGCAACTTTCTAGATTAGACTAGAGAGGTTAAGTGGATCCGAGATTCTTCTCTGCTATTGCACTCAATTAACAAGTAAAATCCCATGCCATATTGCACATGGATTGTCACACTGTGTCATTATCCGCATCATTTTTTTTTTGTTACTCACCATATCATGTTATATATGAATTTGCATGTCATGTCACATCTGAGTTTTCGTGTCATTCCACTTTCATCTTGTGTTCAAATATTGACTTTATCGTGTCATGAATATGGGCAATCAGTTCAACGGTAAGTCGCTTCCCAGTTAGAAACTTGAACCCTATTTAGTCACAGTCGGTTGCAGTTTTTTTCGAAATGAAAGAACCAAATTAGGATCGTTTGGAACCAGGCTAGAGCCAAACTTCCCGTGGGAATTGGTATCTTTCAGCAAGCAGCTACTACAATCTTGGCATAAGTAGAACAATAGCTTATTTGGCAAACTAGTTACAGCATTTCAAGACTTTTTTAGCCATCCGCGATCGAATTTCCTTTGCTACAACTTTTATATATTCTTTTGAAAATAAGATTAAAACCGGTTAAAAGTTAGTTCTACCCTGAAACTAGCTTAAGTAGACCGATTCTTCCTAGAAACTAAACCGGCCTTGGTTGGTTCCCAGAATTTTACTCATGAACCTACCCAAATCATCAAGAAACGGCCCCGAACCAGCCTGTTCAGGCATGTTCTCGGGGCCAGTGCTCACCCTTAGCCATGAACATGATCATGTTTGACACAAAGTTTCAATTTGCATGTGATTTGAATTGAGATTTCATTTTGCATGTCATGTCTATATTATTATAATTATCATTATTGGTCTTGGTAAGTCGACCCAAAATCTAGGTCATATGAAAATGGAAACCGCGTCAATAGACACACGGTTGGTACATTGGAGTTGTGTTACCATGGCAGCTCCCATCACTTGCCACCGTCATTTCTCAGTAAGTTTCGCTTACGGTTCACGTACTCCACACGACACGCCGTCTTTGGTATGGGTAGTCATGCATGATATATAGTCATACTCTGTTTTACTTTCACACGATATTTTTCAACATTGATGTGACTAATGTAGCACTTTTGCCTCACGGCTTAAGCAATTTCACAAATCTGTCTGAGTATGTATTAGCAAATTATATAAGCCAAAGTCAATCGTAGTTGGTGGTGAATATCTTCGAAAGAACACCAAAATGTAATGGACATGACGAGGGTTTACACGTGTTGAAGAGCTAATAGCTTATGCGTCAACACGGACCGTTTGAGCACATGATCTTCCTCATCGTTTACATCAAGGCTACGTATCAGAAGCTCTACGTGTTTTCCCAACTTGATCGTAGAGAAAAGAAAACAATCAGTTTCAGAGAGGCAATACGACGATCCATACTTGTTCATGCGTGTTTTACACTTCGAGAGCTGGTTCTCTTCTTCTTCTTTTTTGATTTTTCCTTTTTCCTTTTGTGCGCTAATATATGAAGTTTGCGCGGCTCTGTCCATCATTTTCCAGGAAATAAAAGGGTCGTGGTCAATACGTTGGTTGACTCAATATCAAGAGGTCCATACAACAGCCGTAGCTTTCTTGTCTCTCCTTACCTTTTTAGCTCACATATTGAAATCGACGTAGGAGGCAAAGTCCTCAAACCAACCTGTTCGAGAACTACTAGTCTTTGCTGATTGTTCGTGGAAGATTTAATGGTAAATCCTTCGCATGAATTCTAGCCAAAAAGGTGGACTAGAATTCTTATTACGGACGGACTCAATGGGCAAACTCGTTTTCGAAGGTCTTGGTCGTCTTTTGATAATCTAAGATAAGGTCTTTGTTCATTTTGTAAACATAGAATCCACCTAATTTGTACTTGGGTCAAAGCAATACGAAGATCTGCTAACAATTAAACATAGTAAAGAACCAGCTCACGAATGTTCCAACAAGGGGATTTTTATATTTTTACAATCCGATCAACCTCCAATACATACAACCTTTTTTAATGATTTTTCCCATTTATGTCATTTTGTGATTAGCAAAATTGCCCAAGGATGACTATATTTCGATCCAAGTCCCAACCCCATGAAATGCTCTAGCTATATGCCAGTTTGGAATAGACGTCTTGGTAAAGAAATCAGTTTTCGTCATCCTGTAGTGAAACGACTCGAGCTATAATAATCATTGTCTGGTAACTCCCAAATGTAGCATTAGAACATTCTAAGAGGTGTGTGGTGTTTAGCGTGGAACGTTGATCATGTGTTTGAATTATGTTGGGCATCGTCCGACTCAAAATAGCCTTGGGACACGTAGACTTACTCGATACGCATAGATGAGACGGTTATAGTTCCGAACAGATGGTTCGAAACATGTCAGCCTTTTAGAGCTTGGTTAGTGGGCTCTATATCCTAGTTCGTGAATGAAAAAGAAAAGTTGCAATCTTAATGATAGGACAGCACAAAGACATATTGTAAGATAGATGGAATGATAATGTCTTATTGGATTGTCAACCCGCTAAACTATAAAACAATCGGGTCGAAGTCAAGCTGGCCTCTACATTTCTTGAACGGCAATCTTCTCATGTTTATGTTTTTTTGTTTCTTCTATTTTAGATTTTTCTCCTCTAAAGCATGTCGAAAAGAGTAATTAAGACCCTCATATATCCACCAAAAGTTTGTCAGCTTCTGAAAAAAAGTTAATAGATATGTATGAAAAGATTTTAGCGGTTTTACACTTCATAAAAGTCAAATTCTGAACGTTTCAAGAAATGAAGAGTGGAAAATGTAAGTCACACTAAACAAACCCTAGTTATCATCCATCAACAATTTACCAAACATGACTATTACATCTAACACGCTGGGGAGAAAACATCGGATATTTTATAAACTCTCTTGCATTATGTTAAATTCGACTCTTATGGATTATCTAGATAATTATACACACACATAATACAAGACGACAGAAAGCAACACCCAACATATTAACGTTATTGACGTCAAACCCCCAAAACAACAAAATACGGAAGAAGAAAGAGTGCGAGTATATATTAACGGAGACTTGGTGACTCCCTTGTACCAAACCTAGAAGAAAACACATAAACCACACGAGCAACAGGTGCGATCAAATATCATTGTATATGTCTTCAGTTTTGATCGTCAACTTCCTTCAATTGGACATCCTTCATCCCAGCCTTCCTTATTTTGTCAACCACCGTCGCCACATTGATGGACTCGGCGATCACCACCAACAAATCTCCATGCTCTTCATTAAAGCCCGCGAATTTCAACCCTGTTTCAATCACAAATACATATACAAGAGAGGATGATAAGAAGAGCGGGATTTCTTTAAAATATTAGAGGAGGAGGATATTGATGGTTAATGCACGAAATCATTCCGATGAAATTTGTGTATGTGGAGAATCGTGAGATGAGGGTGATTGGGAGTATTAAATAGCAAACTATATATAGCCATTATAGATGTGTATGAAGCGTGTTCTGGGAATTGTTACCAGTTGCTTCGTCCGTTGCGATCGTACGTGCCTTGGCCCTTCGTTTCTTGTCATTAGACTTGAGATCAATAAGCACCTTTTTCTGGATATGATGGAAAAACCGGCAAGAGATATTAAGAAGACGAAGAGGAGACGACTGTCGATGTAGAAACATAAACCAAAACAGAACGAGGAAAGAACCAAACAAAAGAAAATCAAGATGAGTGATAGAAGTAAGTACAGACCGCCATATTGCCTCTGAGACAAATCTGTTCTCTCTGGTTAAGCTGAGCTTCTCCCTCTCTCTCTCTCTCTCTCTCTCTCTGCAGACACAAAGTGCTTAGTTTGATGAATGATGAAGAAGATATCCTTTTTATAGGAAAATTTTCGAACACGAACAAGTGGGCACTGACTTTGGGCAATTTACAGGGTTCTTGTTAGAAGCTTCGATCCGGTTGTCAGGAAATTGAGTCCCTCGCTGGACCATGTTATATCCTTTAAAATGTTCTCATCTCTTCTTCGAAACCCCAATTGGGGTATCCTTGAAAATATGATCCATCTTCATGGGACTTTCTAGATTTGATTAGAGAGATCAATGAGATTTGAGATTCTCCTCAAAAAGTATACGCAGTCAACAAGTAAAATCCCGTGTCATATTGCATCTAAATCGTTATGTCATATCATTTTATGCGTCACGTTTTCCATACCGGATCCATCATATCATTTAACATATGAATTGCCAAAGCCATGTAATATATAGCGTGTCATATTTCTGATTTTGAATTTTACAGTGTCATGTTGCATCCAAATTGTCATCCCATGTCATATCATTTTTCGTGCAAAGTTTTTAATTCCAAAATTGACATGTCATGTCACACCCAAGTTCCATTTTCATGCTTCGTTCAAATCTCGATCTTTTCGTGTCATGAACATCTTCTTGTTTGGCACAACATTTCAATTTGCATATCGTTGGAATTGACGCTTCGTTTTTTACCCCATTTCACTATTATCTTTATTATCATTTCTTATTTCGTCGTCGTTGTTGTTCATATTATTATTAGTAAAAGTCTTGGTAAATAGGGCACATGAAATCCAATCGAAACTGCCTCCTATACACTCGGTTGACCAGCACGGCTCTCCTAGTCCCCCACGACACGCGTTATTTTGGAGGAGTTAGTCCTACATATACAGAAGTCCATGTGGCGCTCTATCGTTGGTCGTCAATGATAATAGTCATGCCTAGTTAACATAGAGATGAGCAATGATGATGAGCCACAGAGAATTTAGGATGATAAAGGAAAATCCACATAGTGATTCCCATGGAAATTCCAAATAAAAACCTGAAGAGTCCTTATTTTTCTCAAAAAATATTTCAAAGTAGACATTGTTTCAAATAGGGGTCTTAAGTGGCCTTGTCTTGAAATAAGGGTCTAACATTGCTAGCCGGCCGGCCAAATCTTTTCGACACTTTTTTTTTTAACTCCGTGAACGATCTTGATTAAGTGAACGCATTAACGAAGGGATCTTAGTCCTCTTTTAAAAGTCTAAAATTAGGTCTTTGTTGCTTTGATCACACTACAATTTCACATAACACAAATACTAAACTACTGCACATAGAATATAAGCATAATATGCGGTTGGGTCAATATTTGATCGAACTTGTACACATGCAATTTTTTTTATGAATATTGCCATCAAACTCAACTCTTTCAATGAAATGATCTAGCTAATACCATTGGCGAGTGGATTTCTTGCCGGAGCACGCGAAGTTCTTACCTAGGAAGACTTCTTATAAGTCAACTTTAAATTAATCAGCTAACTAACGGAAGTCCACCGATTCGTTGCGCTCTCAATCGGACCAAATCAAAAGGCAACATGACCATTATGTATAGAGAACGTCAGATTGAAGATTTCGCACATTCATCCAAACGATTTTTGTAATTCAATATGCAAGAGGGGAAATTACTAGAGAAAATTAAGAATGAATAGTAAGGGCACCCGATATTTACTTGGTCCGATCTGAATATTGGTACCTACTCTACTGGGAGAGTTGGCCACAAATAAATCCACTATGAGTCCAGAGAATTATAGAGCTGCAATGCTCAATCACTTAAAACATTTTCCGATCTTAGATTACACTCGAAGCGAACGCAGAAGTGTTCTCTTGCAATATCTCGCAGAACTCGCTCAAAAAACTCTTTAAGAGAAAACCCTAACACTCCCATTGATTGCTTTAAAGCATAATAACGAAGCTGAATAATCCACACATGACGATGGACAACGTGCGTGCTTTTTATTCTGGTTCACTTCACTTGGTTGGAATTTGAAACCAAGAAGGATTAGGCAACTAAAACAAATCCAAGCTAAATCATGGGCTTGCCGACTCAAACATGGAATGCATCTTAATATTGTATATCATGTTAAAATAGTTCGTGATTATTTTGCCCATCATTAGAATTAAGTCATATATAGATCTCATTTAAATTCATGTCATATGTCATTAGTTTAAATTAGAATTCACATAGACATAACTTAGATTAATAATGCATCTCATGCATTGCATATAGTTTAATCTTTTATAAAAAGATGAAAAACCCAAAGGGAATTAATTGACATTGCATTTCCAAAAAAAAAATTACTTTATTTGAGCTATCGAAACTCATCTTTCGATATATATGTATATATGTGTGTGTGTATATATATATATATATATACATATATATAAATTACCATGTCTATATATATAGACATGGTAATTTAATATGTTGGATTGTGCAACGAGGCAGGCCCTACTCAGTTCTTGCCTGCCCCACCATCCCTGGCTACTAAACCTGCTTATCTAGTTAGACCCAGTTATATGTTCAATTTATTTAATTGAAAATAATATAATAATCTAACACAATTCGTGAATAAATAAGTAATCTCAAATATCCAGTTGCTCATCGACTAAGTTTTCGTTGTAAAAACGTTCTTAAAGACTATGTCGGGTCAAGGGTTGACCTCTGTAGAAAGAGACTATGTTGGGTTCAACAGCTTTGAAAGAGCCACAGTGCCATGCATTTGGAGAAAACTTGTCCATGGAGATTTGACAATAAGGAGTTCGCTAGATCAAGACTTGTCCATCGAGAAACATGTTCATTGATTCAACGTATGCTTAAAGAATGACCTAATCCTGCTTGATATATAGGAGACCCAAAATTGTTTACTCCTAGTGCAACTAAGCAATAGTCAATAGTCAACTAGCTGATCATTCAAATTAATAGGCTCGTTTAATATGCTCGACCGATTGACCCGTTTGAATGGCGTAATTCCGGATACTTCGGTTTCGAGTCTGATATGGTGTTGGGGATATCGTCGCAATCAACCATTACTTCTAGCTATGAAATTTTAGCAAGTCGCTCATCTGTTTTTGCTGAAGTAAGATGACCAGGGAGGCTAATTTTAGCAAGTCGCTCATCAACTTGTCATAAAATTGATGGGAAATGACATCGTGGCATGTAAAGAACCTTTTAGGATATAATCTCCTTGTAGTAGAACCTTATAAAAGATAAATTTGCTAGGAAATTCATGGAAAATGACATCGTCACGAAAAAAAAAATGCTAATTGCTGAGAGAGAGTGTGTGTAATAATGAAACTTTTCACATAGTAATTCTCCTCTAAATCTTGCTATAAGACAATGGTAGAAAGCAACACACGACTTAACAACAAGAGTTCGAGTAAATATCAACCGGGACTTGGTAACGCCCATGAACAAAGGCTAGAAGAAAATACATGCAGACCACACGAGCAACAGGTGCCCTCAAATGTCATTGAGAATGTCTCAGTTTTGACCCACAAATGCTGATCAACTGGGCATTGTTAGCAATTAAACCAAATTCGTTTCGGAAGAAGTTGCAGACTATGAGGTTATCGATTTAACAAACAGGTTGTCGATCAATTGCCTAGTTGTCGATTTATAAGTTTGATGTTGATGTTTGTTTGGCTCCCAAGACTGGTACACAAATTGAGAAGAGTCTTTATTGATTATCAAGATAATTGCAGAGAGAGAGAACGAGTAATAAAGAACTTTTCACGCAGTTATTCTCCTGTAGATGTTGGTACAAGACAATGATAGAAAGCAACACATAACGTACCAACGTTATTGACTCCAAACCGCTAGACAAGAACATACGAAAGAAAAAACAGTGCGAGTAACTATCGACGGAGACTTGGTGACTCCCATGAACAAATCCTAGAAGAGAACACACGTAAACCCCACGAGCAACAGGTGCTATGCAACGTCGATCAACTTGGCATCCCGCAGGTTAGCCTCCCTTCTTATTTTGTCGACCACCTTCACCGCGTCGATCCTCTCGGCAGTCACCTCCAACACATTTCCACGCTCTCCAACAAAGCGCGTGGATTTCACATCTGTTTCAATGACGAATACGTACACAAGAGAAGTTGATGAGAAGACTAGGGTTTTTTTTTAAATACTAGAGGCGGAGGATATCAATGGTTAATGCACGAAATCATTCCAGTGGAATTTGCATATAATGGAGGATCGGGAGATGAGGTTGATTAGAAGTATTAATCAGCAAACTATACGTAGCCTTTGTAGACGTGTATGAAACATGGTCTAGGAATCGTTACCAGTTGCTTCGTTTACAGCGATCGTACGTGCCTTGGCCTTGCGAGTTTTGTCCTCCGTCATGAGATCAATCTGTACTGTCCTCTGAATATGACGGACAAAGCAGCAAGAGATATTAGGAAAGTTTTAAGAAGAAGAAGAAGAAGACAGAGGAGACAACCATCGATGCAGAAACATAAACCGAACAAAACGAGGAACGAAACTAAACACAAGAAAATCAAGATGAGTGATATGAGTTAGCGCAGACCGCCATATTGATACAGATCTATTCTTCTGGTTAAGCGGATCCTCTTTCTCTCTCTCTACACACAACGTGCTTAGTTTGAAGGATGATGAAGAAAATGAAGCTGGATTGGGGGGGTTTTATAGAGAAATCTTCGAACACAACCAATCATGACCAACTATAGGCAATTGACTCGTGAAGAAAAGGCTTCTCACAAGAAGCTTCAATGCAGTTGTCAGGAAATTTGCTGGACCGCGATATGTCTTTTAAAATGTTCTCATCCCTTCTTGGAAACCCTATTCGGGGTATTCTTGAAAATACGATCCATCTTCATGCAACTTTCTACATTGGACTAAAGAGATTAAGTGAATCGGAGATTTTTCTCCGCAAGTGCACTCAATTAACAAGTAAAATCCCATGCCATATTGCACATGGGTACTCACACCGTATCATTTTCTGCATCACGTTTTTCTTTTTTTTTTTGTTACTCACTGTGTCATGTTACATTTGAATTGCCAATGCCATCTAATTTTCAATTTGTCGTACTTTTCATTTTAAATTCTCTGTTTTATATTGCGTTCGAATCTGCATGTCCTGTTGCATTCAAGTTTTCATGTCATTCCACTTCCACACTGCATTTAAATATCAACTTTATCATGTCATGAATATGGGCGATCGGTTCAAGGATAAGTTAGTTTTTAGTTGGAAACTTGAAACCAATCAAGGTCGGTTGCAGTTTTTCGAAAACGGGAACTAGGATCCTTTGGAACCGGCTCGGAACCAAACTTCCCGTGGGAATTGGTGCCTTTCAGCAAGCAGCTACTACAATCTTGGATAAGTAGAACATTAGTTGCCTCGGCAAACTGGCTAAAGCACTTCAAGTCTTTTTTAGTCATCCAGGGTCAAATTTCCTTTGCTAAACTTTTTTATATTCTTTTGATAATAAGATTAAAACCGGTTAAAAGTTAGTTCTACCCTGAAACTAACTTCGGTGGACCGTTTTATTCCTTGAAACTAAACCGGCCTTGGTCGGGAACCTACCCGGTTCATCAAGAAGCAGCCTTGAACCGGCCGGTTTAGGCAAGTTCTCGGGGCCAGTTTGGGAACGATGCTCACCCCTAGTCCTGGACATGATCATGTTTGACACAACATTTCAATTTGCATATCATTTGAATTGAGGTTCCATTTTGCATGTCATGTCTATATTATTATTATTATTCATTATTGGTCCCAAAATCTAGGTCATATGAAAATTCAAACCGCGTCATATACACACGTTTGGTAGATTGGAGTGATATTACCATGGCTCTTCCCATCACTAGCCACCTTCATTTCTCAGAAAGTTTAGCTTGGAAATTCTTAACATGCACACGGTTCTCATACTCCACACGACACGCCATATTTGGTGTAAATAGTCATGCATGACATATACTCATTCTCTATTTTAATCTCACACGATATTTTTCAACGTCGAAGTAATTAAAGTTGCACCTTCGCCTCACAGCTTAAGCAATTTCACAAATCTTTTGTAGTATATGTTGGCGAATTATATTGCCAAAGTCAATCGTAGTTGGTGGTGAATATCTTGGAAAGAACACCGAAACGTAATGGACACGAAGAGGGTATGTGTGTGTTGAAGAGTTAATAGGTTATGCAACAATAGGGACCCTTTGAGCTCATGGTCTTCATCATCAGCCACATAAACACCACGAAGCAGAAGCTCTCCGTGTCTAGAGAGGCCCACCTGTTAGGAACGTGAAATGTAAAAGAGAAGAAACAGATAAGAAGACAAACGGATTTTTACGTGAAAAACCCTTTCGAAATCAAAAAGGGAAAAATCATGGCGTCGCCCTTGGCAATCTTTTCACTATTAGTATCAGCATCAATATCAACTTCTAACTACAATTACAACAAAGATTCCCCAATATATAGAGGAGTCGAAGGCATAAAAAGTTATGGTGGAAATTATAAATTTACCCTTAGCAACAACACTTTCCTTTCTCTGCTTTAACAGTACTTTTCTTTATTAAACTCCACATCTCCATCAGTATCCCACTTTAAGCCTGATCTTCAGAAAATGGCAATAGTCTCACATAATTTTCACTCGTCTTTGTGACTCAAATTGTCCTTGTTAAATGGCAACTCCTCATCATAAACCATGGAGGCCAACTAAAATAAAACACAATCTCAATTTCTTAATGACAACAACCTTTGTTAACAAATCTGTTGGATTCTTTGCACTAAGGATCTTCTTTAATGACAAAGTCTTGTCATCCATCAGCTGACGGATAATCCGATATGATGATACTTCAACTCAATATGCTTTGTCCTCGAGTAAAATACCAGTTTCTTTGCAAGACAAATAACATTCCAACTTCCACAGGAAGAAAACAAGGTCAACGATGATTACTGATGAAGTCGATCCAGTGATAGCCGTCGACAAAATGAGAAAGTAAGTCAGGGAGGCCAAGTTGATCAGCGTCCAAAACCAAATTATCTGAACGTTTTCGAAGTTTTTGTATAGATTCAACCACATTGCTCTTTTAATTTTCGTGTGTTTTTTTCTGTGTTAATGGGGTTACCTATATCACCTCTCTCTCTCTCTCTCTCTCTCTCTCTCTCTCGTAAAAAGGTCCGTAAAAGAGCCATTGACATAGACCCCCACAAGAGCCATAACTGTCATTGACATAGACGTAGGAGGCAAAGTTCTCAACCATCCTATTCGAGAACTTGTAGTCTTTGCTGATTGTTTTTGGAAGATTTGATGGTAAACCTTAGCACGATTCGTAGTTACAACTTACGGGGTCCATTTATTACACGAAAATGGGACATTGTCAGAAAATGTTTATCAAGGTAGACCGAGAATACCATCCTAACGTTGTTGAGACGATCTAACATTTTCTTGAGCTAATATCCGATGCTACCAAGTGCTTGGCACTAGACTAACAAAACACAAGCATTCGAACTTCAGGATTTCGCAGAGAACAGAATAAAATGAACAATCTCCAAAGAAAACGAAAGCATAAAACGAACAATAATTAACGACTTGTCTTTCGATTTATAAGATGGGTCCATAATATGACGTGACCATGCATTTGCGCATTTAACGAATGGAGCATATACTACACCCGATAATAGGAGCATGTCACATTGTAAATCAATTTCGTGAACGGACAGACAGCACGATAGATGCAAGATTCTGCAACCACTGATTCAAGCTCACGAAATGAATCTCCTAAATACAATCTTAAGAATCCATCTCACATTCCAACACTACCAAATAGTCACCTTTACAGAGAAAAGGTTGTTGTCGCTTAAGAAAGGAGTTGAATAAGAAACAATAATCATAAAGAAAGAAAGAATTTCTTGGCACGATCCTCAACTCGATGCAGATCCAAAACTCAGGTATCATCAACTTGGGAGTGAAACACAAAACTTGGGAATGTAGTTGTGATGTCTCTGCCCAATATTAAAAACATAACATTAATACCCAATCTTAGATACTGATTCTTGCACGAATAATAGAGAAGATTGGCATCATATTTTCACAAGCCGAACCAATTTCGCACCCCACTTGGGTCCCAATGAGATTGCACAGGATCCATCAAGACTCAAGGACAGTGAATTCCGACAATGGAAGACCAATCTACATGTGTCTTCACAGCTCATTTGCTCATTAATAATAATCAAACTTGTATCGGCCATAAAATTTCTTAGCCTTGAGAAGCTACCTCGGTGGTCAATAGAGGGTCACGTTACTATAGCGGCAAGCTTCACTTATTTACAACATCCAACCAGCAGAAGCTTGCCATAGGAGTCAGTGGAATGCATGAGGGTCATCCTAGATTATTTTCTTTCAGATAATTGACAATCGAATTCTTGCTTTTAAATCATGAGCTTAATTAAACTTCCAAAGAACTCCATGACATATCTATGCAAAGCAAATGTTCCATGTGATAATGTCAAGCTGATACAGTTTCAGAAGAAAGTTTTAGCATCATTAACTTGAAAATTAAATAATTTATATAGTGGAAACTTACTTTAGATATTGGAGTGTCATGTTTTTCAAAAGGGATGGATGTCTCAAAACAAGGCTCCGCCATTCTTCCTTGTCAATCTTGCCATCATGTTTAGTATCGGCTTCCTCAAAAGTCTGAGTTTAATAAGCAAAGTAGTCATTTAGTGGAAGTTAATATCACTTCAGGAACTACATATTTCAGTCATTTGGTCAAGGAAGCACCTTGTCAATGATACTTTCTATGACATCATCCGAGAGATTCATACCAGATTCAGCAAGGGTAGCAACTACCATTTGCTTTACCTATTGATAGGAAAATTATTAGTCACAGTACTCTTCAAGCTGACAATGCTACACAAATATTAGCAAAGGTCAGCACATAAGCAAACTGAAACTGCATTTGTTATGATTCGTCTAAGAGGCACATCAGGTAATTAAACATGAGCAAATGGATAAAGAATTCAACGGCCAAGCAACAACAATGCTTAAGTCTCTCAAACCTATAGGTAAACAAATACACAGAAACATACCAAGTAGCGTGAAGTCGTGAACTTACTAGTCATCACAGTCAAAGTACAGGGCAGATAAGAGAGGCCGACAAGCAACCAAAAGGACAAGGAGAGAAACAGCTGGTCTAGAAATGGTTTGGTCATAGGCAAATGATAGCACAAAACTTGCATTGATCATCAAGTAAACACATATAGAGCTTATAGAGCAATACACAAATCAATGAATGTACATGATCAATAAAGCAGATTCAGAACTTAAAAAAAATAGAAAGAACAGATGTTGTATCAGTTGTTCATCTTTCAAACAGAGAATATTCACCTCCTGCCTCTCTATAAAACCTTGTTGTTTGAGGTCATAAAGTTGGAAGGAAACTGTAAAAAGGAAATTTGAGCATAAGTCAGAGACCTTGCTGGTCGGTGAAAATTTCATCAAATGGATATACCAGAATGTCATAGAAGGAGAGACTCTATATAAACCCAACATTTGCAGCAAGACATGCAATTAGTTTATCAATATTCAACAAGTATAACATAATATTCAGGTGAAGGTTGAGTAGACTTTCAACTTATCGCAAGCCTTTTAGTTCAGAAAATGTAAAAGTAAATCTATCTGGAAAAAAAAAACGATAAGGACATGTTACTACATAAAAGTTTCTATTCCTTACTAAAGATTTACTTCGGAAGACCATCATCAACTTTTCGGTTCCCCTCCTTCTCTTACCACAAAGGAGCAGCACTTACATTCAATCTTATCTTCAATCGGTGCATTGGGGTGAAAGACAGATAGAGCTCTAGCAAATTCTTCAAAATCTAGCATTCCATTGTGTTTAGTGTCGAACAAGTCAAACACCTGCATCTTTCAAGAAAAGACAATAATCAGTAACATTAAAACTTCAAATAGCCTCTGAATGAAATGAACTTAATCAAAATAGAGGGCAATTCAATAGAAGAACCAAGTGAAACTTCATTTGTTTTCCAAAATACCAAATTAGGTTGACTACCAATTAGTCCTTTGTCAAATCAATCCCATCTACAAGGGAGTCTCAAAAGAATGCAGAAATAAGAGACAGATGGTACTCTTCAGCAAGAGGGAGAAGGTGCTGTAAAGCAATGCTGAATGCACTGGGCAAATGCCAATAACAAGGACAAAGTTGACAAAGGAAGAAGAGCTATGCCACCAAGTCGCACCTTAAGCCTTGAAATTACACATAGGTCATACGTTTGCATCTGGCTTACTGTGCAAGATGTTTTTCCTCTGTCGCAGTTTAAAATATACATCCAAGAATGTTGAAACAACATGATGCCCTTGCGAAGAAGGATGAGGAAAACCAAGGGAAGCAGGAAATTAAATCAAGAGAAGATTAAGTAAATAAAGTTACCCTATCTGCAAACAGGCTCTCCTTTTTATTTGTCTTAAAGAGTGCTAATTGAAATTCCTCCTGCAGAACAATACAAAAGCAGAAATTAGAGAGCATCAAACTACAAGCAAAGAAGCTCACATTAAAATGTTGATATAATTTGGAATAAAATCACGCTTCCCCCCTAAAGTCGCCCATTATAAGGTTAAAGCAACAAAAAAACTGGACATGATTGGAGTCTTTCTGAAACAGGTCAGAAATAGATGCATCATTACCTTGTTGATCAGCCCGTCATCAACAACAGCACTGCTGATCTTCTTGAAAAGTTCATATAATGCTTCTATTTCACTCACGCTAACTGAAATTGAGAATGAAAGGAGGACTCATTTCCAGGATCAACAAAAAGATTTTATATTCAGCAGTTGATTTGGTAATGAGGGGAGCATTTGAAACAGGAGAGTAACCATTTGATTTATCAGTATTTATCTTCTAGGTGAAAGATACACAAACACACACACACAGAGACAGAGACAGAGACAGAGACAGAGACAGAGACAGAGACAGAGACAGACAGACGGAGAGACCGAGAGACCGAGAGACGGAGTACAAGAAGAAAAAAATTTCTAGGATGTGGCTCAATCTTATTTAAGCTGTAATTACATTAATTCAAAGGAGGGATTAGCATAATCCTCTACAAATTGCAGCATATATAAAAGTAGATCGATAAATCATGGATGATAAATGAGTCATACATGCATCTTCAATTTCAGAACATTCGGGACACTGCTTCCGTAATCTTTCACTAATAACATGCTAAATGCATCTTATTTCAAATGAACAGACAAGAACCCAGCCAAGTACAAAGGCACACAGACACATGGGATAAGAGAGAAACAGAGAGGTGACTTTGTCAAGAGCACAGTGCCAATGGCAAAAGCAAATGAATACAAAATCAAAGAACTGGCTCAATAATTAGCTTTCGAGAAAAATAGCTGCAACGGTCTTTCCGCAAGTTCAACTATGAAACCTTGTAATGACTTCTCCTTCCTCTAAACCATAAGGTTCAGTGGACTTCTCATGACGTTATCAGTGGCCTACGTTGAGAGAAGTCTAATGAACGATACAGACTAAAATCAAACACTTACAACTTGAATGAGGCAATTACAACAAACAGAGCTTCCAGAGGCAATCATCGAGGTATACAGAAGGAAAACTTGAAAGGAAACATAAACCCTACAGGGGAACAACCATTAGCTACTTCGTTGTAACACAATCTATGCACTGCCCGACTTGCACTATTATTTGATTCACTCTAGATTATGGACATTGCTGAACAAAGCTAAAGAATCATTAATCAATAAGGATTAAGACTGGCTAGGAAGGGCATTATAAACATAAGGAAAAGTGATTCTGCGATCTATTAGCTTTCGAAGTCAAAGGACATACAGACTGTCTCCCTTGCGAGAGCTTCTGGGTTTTCCAGACCTCGAGGTCGCTTTTCTGCATCACAACAACTTGCAACAGCGGCACAAAAATGCTTGATTCCGTCTAGGCACTGCACCATGATCTTGTACAGTCATCAAACCACCCCATACCTGCGAAAAGAGAAATCACCATTGATAGAATCAACATGTCCAGCTACCCCAGACTGCTCATGAATGTAAAAGATGGTTAAATATAGACTTCAGCATAGAATATCCAATCACCTGGACAAAAAACGTTACTTATTCCTAAATACCAATCAGTACTCTGTTATTTCAACACATTACATGTATTCGTAATGAGAATACACCTTCCATGAATTCCCGAGACAACACATGCATAACGCTAGAAACCCTTCAAGATGAACTTTTCAAAGGTTATCTTCCGAGCAGAGAAGACATATTGTTCATGCATAGAATATAAGAGTGTATGTGCCTACACGGGAATAGGTAGACAGAATCAGGCAAAGAAAACATAAGCAAAAACACTAAACCCTCAATATGCATCGATAAATAACGGTATGCTACGGCATAGGCATCCAAAAAGAGACCCTATCATCAAAGCTCAACCTAAATAAACGAATCCCGAAGCTTTCGATATCCGCCAGGAATCAGCTTCGCAGGCTCCTAAGTAAAATCTTTTCCACGACATATTAGCAGCTAAATGGTTCACTACAACCCTCGATCAATATCGTTGACATAAAAATGTCAGGCGCCTTCATGGTATATGCACATAAATGACGCAAATTGCAAATTAAGCTCGCATCGCCACAACATACCCATTACATAAAAACGATACCCAGAACGAAATTCATCGATTCTGAGAATAGACACGTCGAAAACGTTTCGATGGGGTGTCGCAGAAGACGCCAAACTACCAAACTAACACCTGCCCAGAATCGCGAGGTAGAAAATGCAAAGCTGCCGGCAAGGCGAGCAACCAGGGGCAACGAACGTCGATCGAAACGGCATTTACAAATCGACCCACGAACGCAAACATCCAGGGCTCTCGACAGAATCAATCCACCTGAACCAGGAAGAAAAGGGGAAGAATTCTTCGTCTCACCTTTTCAGAAAATCAACAAGAGGAGAGAAGGCGGAGGCGGAGGCGAACAGTGGAGATTTGGGGACATTGTCTGTGACTGATACTGTTCCTGCAGATGGGGTTGGCTTTATGTTTTTCTTTTTCTTTTTTCCTCTGTTCTCTTCTCGGGGTCGAAGCACGTCTATCCGATGATTGCGACTGCACAAATTATTGAAGTAAATCGACGGAGCATTATTTTAAAGGAGGCTATGCAAAGTACGAATTTGCCACATACCTGGAGGCAGGAAAAAAAGGAACAAAAACGAGAGGAAAAAAAAAAGGGAAACTTTGGGGGGATTTGCTTCTTTTCTATGAACACGGAGAGAAAACAGATTTCAATGCGTGGTACGGAGGGTCAGGAAAGGGAGAGAGAAACGCAGTGGAGGAGGGTTTGACAGGGTGTTTTCTTTCCACGTGACCGTCTCAGGGAAACTGGTTTTAGACCAGGGTAGGTGATGGTTGGTTGTTGCCATTTAGTGCGCCGAATTGCAGCTTTTTTCAGTGGGGAAATTCTCAATTTTGATGAATTACAGGTGCAAAAGCTTTACGGACTAGAACCCAATTGCAGGATCCAGCCTTTAACTTGTGAGGACCGTAGATTTTTGTTTTAGCAGGGTGGGGTGGGAAAGAGAGAGAGAGGATCGTAGGATTTCGTGTTGTAATTTCTGCTCTTGCCATCTGATGGCTAAGATTTGTACAACTTTAGTAACGTTGTATCTGACTGATTTTGTTTTCTCATTGTCTGCAGAGGTATGTTTAATGGAGCCTAGTGATCAAATCTAATCAGGCCTTTGCTCTTTGATGATAGCAAACAACTGAGGTGAATCATCTGACCATTAGAAGAGACATAGAATGGAAGATAGCTCGTGGTTTAATCCTCACAAGTACATGGAAACCATCCGGTTCGCGTACATCAAACAAGACTTCCATCAAAGGGGCATATTTATAAGAAAAAAATTATATTTTCAATCAAGAAATAAAAATTATGCCAAAATTATACTGTGAATTTACGTTTCAACGTTTAATTATTTTGAAAAAAAAAATCTCAGGAGTTTCGGATTTAAAAAAAGTCAAAGTACACGAATTATGTAAAATTCAAATTAAACATGAAAGGAAGAGTAAGAATCACTCCAAACCGTCCTAAAATAACTTAAAAGTGAGTTCGTTCAATCATTCTGAGGTTCAAAATTATAGTATTGAGATCATGTTGACTTCCTCTCCCCAATCTAATCAGACAAGCCATGCCATTCGAGTTTCTAGAAGTCAAAAAGGAACCATTCCCGTTGTTGAGCTTTGTCGATAATCCAGTCTCTGATATAGCTTCCACGACAAAAGGGTCGCTGCCCTCAGAACCGGATTGATTTGTGTCCTGATTGAATCTTCCGTTGTCTGCATTCTTATGGATAAGATAAATCATGCATGACAAATCATCAGGAAAAGAGTGACTAGTAATCACGTCCCTTCAAGTTTGTTCCAGAAGGTACAAAAGCCACGTCCCTTTCCAGACAATCAAGATGATCGCTTTAAACAAGGTCTGAGCTTTCATGATTGTCATGCGTGTATTAGTCACTGAATTAGGCATGATTCCACTCTTATGGGCACCCACCTTCAGTCAAGAAAGTTTTTCCCCCGAAGTCCCCTACAATGGCGTTTGATGAAAAATGCAAAATGGAGTTCACTTGCCACTATGACTCTGTCCCGCAAAAAGTTCAGTCCTGAACCATCGCCTCTAGCAGCAGCTCCTCCAGGGAATGTTACCATTAGCATATTAGCTTCCCTCGAGTACTCTCGGCTCCACTCACGGTTTCAGCAATGTCACTCTCACAATACTATCCATGAAATTTATCATGTCATTCGGAGCTCAACCGAGACAGACATCCTTGCTCTGAGGTTCAAATTCTGTGACCGAAAGAGTCTATGCTCTCATTGATGCAACACGAGCACTCCCTTTCGATCAGATCAGGATTTATAATTTCACGATGAAAACTGGCATGCCCAAATAAGTTTTCCATAGTATTGAAAGAAGGAAAGAAATTGGCGCAACAAGCATCTCCATCATCTTTATCGTATCACACGTTTGATCCGCAAAGTCATGAATGAGAAAAACATGAAACATGGCAGTTAAAAATAAGGTAAAGGAAATGAATGCTTGTAGCTGTCAGTTCAACATGTCCTAGAAGTATGATCGATAGGAAGAGGTTGTCAATATATATTACCACTGAAAAAATTTAACCCCTTGGCGACGTAGTTTGACGCACACTTCTCGACATCTCAATGGGCTAGGAGGTTCAGAAAACACAATGCGTCACTATAAAGTACAACAAAATCCCTGTCCCATACCGGAAAGAAATACCCCATCAAGTCAGACATGCATTTTTTCCATGATGAAGCATCTGATGCACAAGAACTTATACCAGCCTCCATGCACAGCTTCTCTGGGATTTCTATAAGCGCCAGATTAATTTCCCCGAGATGGCTTAGAATAATTAGTCACCAAATAAATCCTCATCATTATCGCCATCTACAAGGCTCGAATTGGATGATTCACTGACAGGCTTTTCCTGGTGATCCTTGGTTGTGGAAGCAGGGACACTGCCACTCAAGGAAGAGTTTGCCCAAGAAGATCCCACTTTACCCAAAAAAGTTTCGCCATAGAGGTCATCATACATCCCAACCTTCTGAGGCTTCCTCACCTTGTCCAAGGCTTGTTTAAGTCGGTCAGTCACACCTTTCTGGGCATTGTCTTCTTTCGTGGAAGACTGTTCCTTTCCTTTTGGAATTATGACTGTCTGTACAAGGGATTCATACTTCCCCACAAGACTTCCTTCTTTGACACCAATTGGACCAGGTTCAGTTTCCACATCAACACCATCGGATATCCCAACTACTTCGACCAGCTCTCCTCCAGCTTGATCCCTAAATGCCACTCGCATATTCCTAGCTTTCTTAACAGCTCTCTCCGATTGATCTCTGTCCTTTCCATCTGATGATAATCTGGAGCCACTGGATTGAGACGCCCTGTTCACCTTACCAAGACCATAACGATTTATTAGGGTGTTATAAGCCACAACAGCTTCTTCATCTGAAGGATCAGGAGGAGATGGTAAATTTATCTCTGTGGGTAGTGGAGTTGGGGGGAAGAGAGCTGCATTGTTCTTTCTTAAAATGTAGCTCCTTGTTGATGCAGCGAACCTCAAAGACTGCCCCACTTCAAGCTCAACAGGGGTATCTTTGGTCAACCGCTCATTCGCAACGAACGTTCCGTGTGCAGATCCCAGATCAATTACATATACGCTGTCAAACAGAACAAGAATTTCAATCCTCATGGTTCAAAGTTGATAAAATCAAGAAGCAGCCATCTGCAATTTCTGTTTCTTTCCAGAGATATGTAAATAAGACATGGCTTTAGCAAAATGAGGTCAGCCATCAGGTCATATGAAATCACAAAGGATTACCGAGATGGTGAAGGCAGACTGGTCATAATTTGGAGGTAAACCTTGAATTGCTAAAACTTCAAGTGAATGAATTGATATAAAAAGAGCCAAGCCCCGACTCTGCATTTCAAAGCAATATGAACTAAGCACATATCACTGTATCCAGATCTTTATCCCTCTTTTACATGTAATCTTCAAGCGCTTCCTTCTACATACAGTTTTTAGTGTTCTTCACACTGTATTTGTACTCTCCTTCAAGTGCATTGGTTGATGTCAACTGTGCAAATGTTGGAAACAGGAATTACCAAGCCCTTCTTTTCTGAATGCAAGCCCAGCCATTTCACATCATTTCTCAAGGCTAATTTTCCATTACCAGTTTCCACAGCAAAGCATAGGTAGGAAATTTCAAACTTTTTAGTAGACAAACCCCTTAAATATAAGTTTTCCTTCAAGTAGAACTTCTATAGATTTAATTTCCAATCAACAAAAGAAAATCAAACTACTTATATCTTATCCCCTGCATTCTTGTGCAGTGTGCAAATATCAGAAATTGTCAGATTTATGCATCAAAAGAAAACAAACTACAAAAAGGGCATGCAAGGGTGACAAAAGATTGCAACCATTTGTCACCACCGCGTTCACATGACTTAGTGCACAGCAATCATTCTACCATATTATCAATACAATACTCTCATCATAGAACCACGTTTAAAGTGACAGAGAAACTACCATACAGCTGCAAGGTTGTACCTCCAGTGAGATTAAGAAATCTACCTTCCATTTTTGTGAGGAACAACTGCAGCATGCTGGCGGGAAACAGACTGGTGGTCAAGCACAAAATCACAAGTCTGAAACTGCCTCCCAAAGATGTGCCTCCGCTTGTCCAAATTAATCCTATCAAGAACCTCGCCATCCTTCAAAACCTCGAGATAGTATACGCCCGGTCGTGGCTCGATTGCCCAATCAGGTGGCTGCCAAGTTGACTGACCCCCTCCTACCTGAGTCACCTGCTGAGGCTGGCCCACCAATGGCGCAGCCTCCGGTGCAACAACTCTTTGAGAGACATGGGCCTGGTTCTGAAGCTGGTTTGGCTTGTTATAGGCTTGAGATTGTGTGTATTGCACAGGAGTATGATTAGGCACTCTTGAGCTGGAATGGTTAGTGGTACTGGCGGCAGAATTAGAACTGACCGAAAATGGTTCCAAGGACTGAGCTTTCTTAAATCGATCCAGACCCGATCTCCCATACATTATTCACTTCATACGATTAACTCGCGTTCAGCACGAACTTAACTCACATAAGATGCACCAAATTGCACAACTGCACCCTATCAAATCCTAATCTCACCTAGCAAAAGCACCCAGGTTAAATCTACACACCCACTCTCCTCAAAACCCCTACGCTTCACGTGAACACAAGGGAATGCTCTGCAAAAGCCTTATTCAGCTGCAAAACAACAATCCGAAAAGCAACACGCAGAAGAATTAGAAGCAAGGAGCTCTTATTTTACCCCCAAGAATCACAATAACGAGCCGACACGTTACGAATTTTCCAAAAATCAACCATTTAACAACACATAGAACCTAACTTCGACTCGAAAGACAGCAACAGTTCCTCCATCATTCAACCCATCAAATTCTTCACCCTTTTTCCTGAAATTTCTCACGATTCACACACTCAAATCAACAAGCGCAGGCAGACCCGTTAACTAATACAGCTGCCATATCCACAGCAACTGCTCCACAGACACTGAACACCGTACCCAGTACTTCAACTCGAAAGGCAGCAACAATTCCTCCATCATTCAACCCATCAAATTCTTCACCCTTTTTCCTGAAATTTCTCACGATTCACACACTCAAATCAACAAGCGCAGGCAGACCCGTTAACTAATTCAGCTGCCATATTCACGGCAACTGCTCCACAGACACTGAACACCGTACCCAGTCAAGTAAATGGAGGCGGGTCTCCAAGAAACCGACAAATTAATCGAGCTTAAGCGGATACCCATTCGGGCAAAGGGCGAAACGACAACCTAAACAGAATCAAACCCGCGGCTAGTGCTCGAGAAGGAAGACGATTGAAGCAGAGGACCCACACTCACCTTAGGGTTTCCTCGAGTGCGCCCGAGCTCGACAGTGGCGTCTCCGTTGGCAAGGGAACGGCGGAATGCGTTCATTGGGCGCCCGCTGATTCTGCAAGGCAATGCCAATGCACAGTGGAACGTGACGTTTATTCAATTTTCGGAATTATCCCATAATTATAATATTTATTCGGTTTTGCAAATCATAATTTGAAAAATTAAGAGGCTAAACTGCTTCGTCAAGCCTCGTGCGGACCTCGGCATCCCTCGGACGTTAAACATACGGAGGATATTCTTTCCTCTCAGGGAGAAAAATCATTTAGGGAGAAATTAAGGGTTGAGCGTGCGGGCATCGACACATTAAATCAAGAAATAAAATCATCCTAACCCGTTAAGTGTATAAAATTTGAACAGGAGGGGTGGCCCTAGTCGGGGCTTCGGCACCTACTCTTTGGTGAGGAAACCTATAATCACCAAGGATCTAAGTAGTACCCTAATTATAATATTCAGTTTTGTAAATCATAAATTGAAAAATTGTAAATTTATCTCGGAGTTATAAATATATTATATATATGTATATGTATATGTTTGTGATGTAGCAGGAGTAGAGGAAAATTTTGGATTTCTTGGGTACTAAAAACGTTGACTTATATAAAGACATTAATTTAACCGTTGTGGTGATTAGTCTAATGACGTAGGGTTTGCTCCCAAGTGATTCGAGCTCCGCGGTCGCTGGGTTCGAATCCTCGGTCGCTCTTGGGCATCGGGAAGCCTTGGTCCGTACGCAACGTGAGTTCGACCATGCCGCGACGCGAGATGATCTCAACTTTTACTCCCACTAGCACCATAAAGCGAGCAGTACTTATCGCGAGCGTCCTATGATAACACCCAGAAGGTCACCGATACTAATAGCCATCTTACTCTTTTCACTGATAAAAAAAAAAGATACAGGATGCGTTTGTTTTACTGAAAATTTTATGATAAGAGAAAATAATTTTCATAGAAATCATGTTCAAGAAAAATAGTTAGCTTTCATTTGTTTTATGGTTTTGGAAAAGTGAATTGTTTATTGCTGAAAAGGGAAGCCGTTTTCCTCCATTCTGAACTTGTTTTCAATCAATGGAAAACGTTTTTTATAGATCGATTAGTTTTCCGTCATCAAGACACCAAAGAGTCAAAAAACAATTTCCCAAATAATAGGTTTCCTTCAAACATATAGACCCATAATTCAATATTTAGATGCTATAATAGTTTGAGCGCTTTTAGGGGATCTATATTACCGAACAGAATTTATGTTCTATGGGGAGCATATAAGAACAAATGGATATATATAACAAGATGTATTTCGTAAATAACAAGATTTCAAAGTTAAATGAAGTGATTTGAAAATACGAATTTGATTTACCCACCAATTATCCAACTGCATTTATCGCAAAATTTTAAAAGCAAGATATACGGTCGAAGAAATTTCTTCCAAATTTTAATCAACAGCTATGTTGTACCCTTTTAAGTATAATATTTAGTTTGGTGCACAACCAACATACATGAGAGAAATGACTATTGAATCTAATCAAACAGATGACAGTTCTCGATCGTATAATTGATGAAATTCGATGGATAAGATGTACCGACGAAATTTGCTTCCAAGTGATATCTCGTGTCAACTTTTCCTTCTTCTTTTTTCATATATAAACATAACAAACAAAGCGAGACGAATGTGACATATATATATATATATATATATATATATATATATATATGTATGTATGTATGTATGTATGTATGTATGTATGTATGTATGTAGAATCCACCATGCTCAAAATCAAGAAATTAGACAACTTCTAAACTCATGTCCCTCACTTAATCAAAGGCAAGCAAATTGAGCTAGACCTAGAGGGATTTGTGAGGAGTGACTCCTTTCACACCTTTAGCAGCAATCTTACATACCAGTAATACAAAGCCAAAATAGCAAAATTATGATGATAGACAGAGTGTATGATCTATGCCATGGTGGCTTGATTTGCAACAGAATCACATTTCCAAAATTGATACTTATTTTAACCCATCAATGTATTATAGCATTCAGTACAAAAGTTCCAAAAGGTACATAAAAATTGTTTGGGATGCACCTTTATCATTCATCATTCCCTTATCCACAGAGCATAAACCAGTATAAACAACCACAATTAGACTTGAAGTGGTATGCAAAAACTGAACAAAAGATCGGCAACATGAACGCCAAGCAAGCCCAATCCTACTTAAACGGTAGACGGCTATATGAATCCTTTCACGTTATTGAGGTCAACTCTGTAACAAGTCTTGTGTGACAGAAAGAAAGTGACTACGAAGTCAATAGAAGTCACGAGTTCCAGATGGAAATTGTTCTTTCTTTGCACACTTTGCAGATATTGGCAAAGAACTCAAACAGAGTTTTTCACTCCAATGCAAAGAGAGAGATGCAAATCCTTCTGCTCTTACAATTCCAAACGTTTCAAATATCTCCGATAAATGTCAACTCAATGTCGCATTTCATATCGGCCATCGGTGAAAGCCAACTGCATTACTGAACAATCGCTACAAGGAATAACACCTTCCCACGATACAATCGGAATTTATATACAGTTCACTTTTCCTTCTGATATTTCGCCTTCTGCAGAAAGAGGAAAATGAGGCTGCTTTCTCGCATTCCCTACCGTTTACAGTCTCCTCACACAAATGAGTACAAAGCCGACACTACGTTTCAAGTGGACATCTAGGCAGAGGTATTGCCATTCACTAAGATGGATCCATCGGTCGCCAACTCACACTTGGACGTCATGGACAATCCTAGATGAAAGTGAGTTTCAACTGGCTCAGGAGTGTCATTTTCTGCCCGCTTCTATCACAAGTTATGGTCTACACAAGCATCTGGATGAATCAAAGAATGCTCAAGCTAAATTTGTCACTGAGACACGTTTCATATACTCCTCAATGCTGTTTCCTTCACATCTCGGGAATACCCTGAATACTTAGCCTAACTGGATAACAGAACCGGAGCAAACGAGGTTATTCACAGAGGAGTATCAGCCTCGTCTCGGGCAAGCTAAAGGTTATAAAGCCACGATATTGCAAAGATCTCCATACTATCTCGAGGTGAATTCCTTCTCAATGACCCCAAACATTACCTTCAGGCGATCTTGCAGATTCAAGAGAATGTTCTTCATAATCCTCTTCTGATGCTTACTACTTTTCAGCCACGCCATACCAAAAAATACCTTTACGCTGCACTCCTTGGGTCGTGAAGGCGCATCTTCAATCTGGTACCTAAGGTGAAGCTGAAAGCACAGTACTACTTAGGAAGCCAGAAAATTTACAGATTCAAAAGAAAATAAAGGAAAATGGGAAAATATAGTAAAAAATGAGGTAGAATCAATACATTGAAATAGTCGCCAAGTGGGACTGCATGGAGAGTCATAACCTCCTCAACAAGCCAACCATCTCTATCCGGAAGAGCAGATTTTTGCTGAGTACTTGTGACCTCCCCTCTATATCGGGAAATACGCTTATCGAATCTGTAATATATTTGTCTCTCATATATATCCGGCTTCTCCGACTCCCACGGGGTATACGAATAATTAAGCAAACCAGTCTTCTCCATAACCTTCCGCTCCAAATCCTCACCGCCAAAAACTTCCATGAAGAAGTTGGTCTGACATGGCCAAAGGAGTTATTGGACAATTTTTTTTTCTTTTATGATCAAGAAGCCCATCTTAAATAGTAAATCGAGGGCGTGATGCTATCAAAAGTACTCAAGGCAAAAGAATACTGTTTGAAAGTCCATTTTCTAATGCAAGTTTGAAAAGCTGATAAGGGATTGGGTATCTTACAGGAACAGGGAGGACGGAAGAATAGACTTCAGACAAGCTAACATCCTCAAGGCCCAAGAAGGACCCACTCTCTTCCGTTATGAGGTTTCTAGCTTCAGATTCCTCTTCAATGAGTTGAACCTTCTGCTCTGGAGTCAAAGACCTAGCCTTCCAAAGAGCCATAATTGTCCTGGACATAGTACGCATGTTTTAGTCTTTTCATAAGCCCAATTATTTGATGCCCCTTCTCTGATTGTCCTATGCCATTTTTGGCAATTAAGCAAAGACCTAACGACAATCACACTAGATTTATGGTAAGAAATCACCACCAGACCCACCAACCGTTTACAACTTCAAGCATTTACAGAAAGCTTCCAAAGGAATATTAACTCACTGATTACCTGTGTGCAACATTGAAAGAAACAAAAGACTGAAAGTGGAACTTCAGCCTGCCTTCCTCATCCTGCGTCTTTGCCCCATGTCTTGCTTCCATACCTTTGCCTCGCCAAAGAGTCATGACCACGATCGGACTACCCATCGACGAAAGAGTAGGAGACAAGACTTGAATATCTTCTATGTCCTCCCAGAGGAAAAAGAATTTGGTCTTCTGCCCAAACAGATTTGCGTAGAAGCCAATAATCCGTGCCGACAAAAAAAGGCGTCCCTGTGGAAGAGTAACCTCAAACATGAGATGCCAACCCCAATATGCCTAAAACCCTCATGAACATTCTCAAAATAATTGTTCATTCTTTTGTTTTTGGCTATGTGATTGAACAGAATTGAAATGGTTGAAACTGGACAGTATAGAAAATACAGTCAGTGTGGATGTATTAACACCAAATGATAAAAAGCTAAACAAGCACCTGGAGAGGCATTTTGCGTTTCAAGTGACAAGTGAAATCATTGATGAGAAATTCCTCAGGTGGAAGAGCAAAAAGCTTCTGAAAAGCAGAATTTGTTTGCGGAGACCTTATATTTATCTGCATTATTCATTATCACAATAATTATGCTGTTAGTACGACTATAGCATACAGAGACTAATAAGAGCCATAAAATGATTGTCCCAAGAGAAGTAGGAAAACCAGTGACTTACCTTCTTGCCCACCTCTTTCTCCATCTTAGATATATACTCTTTCGCCACATTGCTACCTCTTGTATTGTCTAAGAAGATCCTCAAGTGCAGCTTAGACTGGCATGCCTGAGCTAGCTTTCCTTGAAGAGGAACCCACACATCAGCTAGGTCTGATATGTTGTTCCTCACAAAATTGATTTCGGCATGTCCTAAAGATGTAGCTTCATCAAAAGGTCCATCAAAATCGAAAACCTCCACATCTAGCACAGAAGGAGGATCCTCCATGGCATCAAATTCAAATATTTCTGCACAATCCAGAGGGCCAAAGCAAGACCATTGAAATGGAGATTGGTGTCGAGAAAAAAGTAAGATAAATTATCTGTAATCCAGCAAATATGCATGATGAAACTAGTAGCTCTACGGAAGATGCTAATTTAATGAAGATAAGGGATTCTGCGAAATTCACCATTCCACAGAGGATCAGTTTTCTGAAACTTTATTGAACTCGTTCTCGTCTTGCCATTACAGGTAAAGACCACATATGGGTCAGAGGAACTGATCGAGTCAACAGCTGCTACGCTACTTCCTTCAATCAAAGCAACGGTTAGCAACCATCCGTCGCCTTGAGCTTTGATTCCATGATCGCTACCTAGAGTTGAAAGGGTAGTAGAGAATTTAGATTTCGCCGCAGAAAAGTCCACCTAAATTTACGCACAATTTCTGGAGAGTTGGTTGATAGCAAGGAATTCTGAGCTTACAGTTCTCTTGATGGATAGAGTACATGAGCAAGCATCAAAACCATGTCTTTTTAAGAGTCAAACAAAAAGCTAGCATAGAGCAATACATGACGATCAACAAAGTATCAATATGAATCTCAGAGCACCATTCAAAATACTTGACATGAGGATCCCATTTACCACAAACTAGAAGACCGCAGTTACATGGAAGAGGATGCTGCATACACTAAGCTACAGGCACAAAGAGTAAACCAGCTTCAGATATTACCTTTCCGCATTCTGGCCTGCATGAAGCGCGAAATCAACCCCAGGACCCGCTCAGCTTGGAGAACCAGTATACCACACACAATGACTTCACCAATAGAATCTGGCAGATCTAGCCCAACAAACTCCAGCCCTTGAATTGCGCTTGGTGTGGCAAGCCATAGGTGAACAAGCACATACAATCCCATGACAAAAGTAGATAGCACAATAAAATTGGCAAAGTATTGCACAGCGAGCTTCCAATCTGATTGAGGCTCTGCCTGCAAAGAGGCCAAAATCTGTTCCTTGTTGGACCCGATGTCCTTCGAATCCACCGGCTTAACAGTCTGATTAAGTAAGCTAGCATACTGCTCGAAACTGTCCTTGAGACCCTGCCGAGCTCCATTTTCTATCATACCTTTCATCATCGTACTCTGCAGAAAATTCATCCGCCACGATATCACCAATCGTGAGGATTGTTCTCCTGATGGCAGCTCAGGCCCAGGAGTAATGCAATAGAGCAACTCGACTTTGAAGGTACTCCCGTACATGACATCCGGAGTGCTTACACTTGCTAAAACAGCATATACCTTTCCGTCAGCCTTCAAGTAAATTTGCTCCTCAGTGGCTTTGACGGCTTTAATCAATTTTGTTGCTGCCTTGATGTAAGTAATTACTCTCTTCAAGGTCTCTCCACCATTCTCAAACTTCCACTGCCCGAGTTGCAGTTCTGTTGTTCCTTGAAGATCAGCCACTGATCTTGGAAAAGAGGAATCGAGAGAGAAAAGCATTGTATTCAGGTCAGATGGTGCAATGATGTATAGCTGGTCCAAAAGTACTCCTCCTGGTAAATTGCTCGGAGTTTCGCCTCCTTGCTCTCGAGACTCCATTATTTTAATCAACTCTTCAAAAGAGCCAGAAGCAAACTGGTCGTCATCTTGGCTGTCAGAAGATTCAGGCCCAGAAGCTTCAGGTAGTTCCGGCAAGTCAATGCCCCTATTTGATGCCACTGATGATGTGTCTGCACCCTTGTTGAACATCTGTGCAAGACGACCAGCAAAAGTTTTCTGAGAAAACGACTTCTCTTCCTTTGAGGACGAAAATTCGTCTCGCATGGGTGAGGCTCCGGGTGAGCCACTGAGAGATCCTGCAGGCGATTCCACCATTAAGTCCGCATGCCTTTTCAAGACAGGGACAACTTCTCCTTCATTGCCATTCATCTCCGAGAACGCGCTACTTTCTGAGAAATATATAGCTAGCTGTATTTCACCTGCCAGGAATGAAAAGGAGGGGATCCAAAGAGGTGAGCTGCCATTCTTTTTCTCAATAGTGAGATGAATTTAAAAAATTTATCCAGTGAAACGTGCAATAAATATCCCCACAAAAGCTTCTACAACCATGATTATCTAAATCACATTTCTAAGTAAATGGTCCATAAAATCACTCCGTCAAATCGGATCGTTAAATCGTAAGGTTTCATGAACTTTAAAATGGTATTTAAAAAATATATGCTCTAACGTTCATAGGTAACTTGAACAAGAATACGGTGAACAAAAAAATTTACCATTGAGATAAGCAAAAGCATCCCACTCTAACACTACGGGAAATAATCTGTAAAATGATTCCTCTGAAGTGTAATATAATCTGGAAATTTGACATGTGAAGCGCATGCCCAGGAACCCAAAGTCTCTAAATCCGTCAACCAGACTGAAGAAAAAACAAACAAGGACATACTTATTCACCAAAGCTTGCAACTCTTTTTACATTAGAGAGAGAGAGAGAGAGAGAGAGAGAGAGAGAGAGAGAGAGAGAGAGGCATTCATTCTATGATCAAGATATGAAAGAACAGGTGTGCCACCATCTAGATGCTAGTGAAGAATTGTAACTGAGTCACCATTATCATGATCTCATTCGACTTGTAGAATGAGAAAAAGGGCAAAGCCCCTGGACAAGATTTCATTGATTGGCAATACTTTGAATTGTTCGATTTTGTCTTAGCATTACAATGGCTACTTTATTCTACAAAAAATAATCTTGCACTGTCACCAATCCTACAAACTCAATTTGGTTAAATTTGCTGATCTTGAATAATTTTGGTGAAAGATTTTATGCAGTTCACGACCTGACTAGCAAACCCACACCGTTCCCAATGCAGACTACGATTTTTAGGCATCTTATATCGCTTTGTGCACTTAAAATCACAAACGGGTTCAAGTCAAGTTTTGACATGCATTTTTTAATCATCTATAGCCAAATAGAAAGTTTCAATTATTTAGGCATAACCGATAGTCAACAAACTAGACCAAGTTTGTTGGAAGTTCAAATTCAAAAATGCATAACAAAGTGAAAGCCAATCTTAGGCATTAGGTAGGAACCGCACAACTTGAACTCCTATCATGAACCTGATAATGTTCACTCACCTAACCTAAAGACAGCAACATATCTTCAGCATGTTCAAAAAGTGCCTCGATTAACATCTGAGGTGATGATCATAGAGGTAGTGTATCTTCGCAAGTAGCACAAAATGCCAAGCTCTGACCATAAATTATGGGGCAGATCCACTCAAATACGCTACAATTAACATCAAACATTCTAATGAAACTCAATGATACGTACCGCATTCCTTATTCTTGGACTTCTTATTCTTCGGTTGCAGAGTATACCAAGCGGTGCCGAGAGAGCCATTTTCGGCATCGAAAACGTGCGAAACCGGGATCTTCAGTTGCCCGATGAAATCGTCATTGAAGTACCTGTCCTCATCCAAAACAGTGAGCACAAGCTCATCCTTCAAATCCTCAACCTTGAAGCTAAATTCGTCTCCCCAGCTCGGGTTCAAGCTCTTCTTCACTACCTTTGTCCTGAACCTGTGCCTTCCTAGCTGAAGCCGAACGTACGGATCACTGAACCCGTTCAGATCCATCGCCGGCACGTTCCTAGCTTCAATCACACGCACATAGAGCTTCATAGCTGATGCTGAATTCGAATTCCACTCAGGACCCAGAATTACTCCGGACCCAAACTAGCAAGCACCCTCACAACCCAGAAGGAATCAAGAAGGAAACAGGGAAACTTCCCTCTACCCAAATGCTCGATACGAACGAGCGATCCAGGAGAAACGATCGAAGTCCACAAATAGTGAAGAGCCACGTAAGTCACACGGATTGAGTCGTGAAATGACAAGAACTCTTCACGTCACCGGAAAGAGCTCAAGAGAGGGACGGCGACCTCAGAACGATCGACCCAATATCGATGCCAGCAACGAACACGCAATGCTGCGGAGACCCATGATCAGCCTCGACGAAAGAGAATCAAGGCACGGCTGGGCACCGGCTCAATCCACCGACAGAGCTATCAAGAATCAACAGGGGACGAAAACAGAGGAGACAACCCGGGAGAGATCGAGGAAATGGAGAGATCACAGACAAATTTGGCAGCATCAGCAACGAGAAAAGAACAAGAACGGGAATTGGCGTTGCCGGAGCAGATGGATATCGACGTGGGTGGGTGGGTGAATTCAATAATACGAGGGTACGCCCAGAAACGGAAAGCAAAAGGGAGGGGAGACTTTTCAAAGTCTTCCTGCTCCCCTCCCCCCCTCCTTTCGTTTTCAATCCGAAGCTGCGCGTGATTTGGTGGACTTTTTGACCTCCGTTAAATTGTGTTTTTTTGTAAGTCAGCTGAAAGATTGAAAATAACGATGCCTAATCCCCCGTCTTCTACCTTGTTCAATATAATCCATAAATTTAAATTAATTAAAAAATTATATTAAATATTTTTATATAGTTCAGAAGTTAAGTTGGATATGTACCAAAAATTCATGGACGAAATTGAACAAATTAAAAATTTATTAACCATGTTACACGTTGGGTTAAGGTTCATGGATCATATTGATCAAATTGAAATTTTGAAATTCATGTTGAATGTTGATTCAAAGTTTATGGATTATGTGTGTTATTTTCTCAATAGAATAATGAGCTCGCCATTGTTGGCCACGTTTGTGGAGGTTCTTTCACGCTAGGAAGAAGACCCTTCCCTTTCCAATGTTTGACCATCATCCGTGACGTTTGGAGATGGAGGTGCGCTCGGAGCGCCACCAATTCTTTTATAAGATCTAATGTATTTGGATTTGGATCGATCAAATTGTTCGATTTTATATATCGAATTGCATGTTGGGAAGCGTGGTCATCTATCCAATCCTGACGACGAATGTGGAGTAACTTTTCGGGGTCCGCTCCCCAATAGGATTGGTTATACGGGACACGGCCCATTTAAGTCGAAGTTGAAATTCTTCCCTTGTGGAAGTGTTGAAGGTGAAGCCTTGGGTTTTCTCGGGGTGAAGATGGAGAGACGTAGAAGGGAAGATACAACTGAATTAGGCAGAGTGGGGTCGAAACATTGGTGGCAGGAGTTCGAGGACGTGATGTGTATATCTTTGTCGAAGATCTTTGAAGGGCGGACGATCGCTCGTGCCCATGTCATTCTCTTGATAAGGTCATCGTGTATAACTTATGGTACTCGACATCCGAGCTAAACAAGACGTGCAGTCACTGATAATCGTATAATTTGCTATAATGCTCTTGTGAACGATTTACGGAAAGAAAGACCCGTTATGTCCACGACTCTAGACCCAACATGGGTTATCCTCGACCCCCCGAAGGTCACCATACAGAAAAAGAAAACTAGAATATGACATGATATGCAATGTTTAACTTGGATGACATGCTCTAGTTGTAGCTCAGCGTTTTGGCTTGCTTAGTACTAGTTGTCAGTGTCCTGATGCTGGTTGACACAAATTACACAAACACGATTATCGTATCGTTGATATGAAAAGTTGAATTACGAGAGCTTCAAAATGTTTCAATAAAAATAAAAAATAAAAATCACTCCAACAACTCGTTAGTAATGAACCTAATATATATAGGTATGCAGTGTATGTCTATTGTCTTGGCTTTTGGATACCAGAAATGGACAAATTGTAAAAGCTTTATCATTTTGAATCAAGTCAACTTAGTGTTCAGTTAAGAATTAACATTATCAAAGAGAGGGAGCCGAAACTCCTAGGATGGCCTCTGCAGTCTTTTGATTCTGCCAAACGGGCTCCACGAAGGAGGGAATACTTTTTAAAAATTTTACATCCCGATGATCTTGAAATCTGGATGAAAATCGAGATGAAACTTTTTAAGGACTTGCTTATGTCCAAATAAACCTAATATATATTAGGTATGTAGTGTATGTCTATTGCCTTCAGCGTTTGGATACCGGAAATGGACAAATGGCAAAAGCTTTATCTTGTTGAGTCAAGTCGAAGGAACAATTTTACAAGCCACGGGGATCCAACCATAGAACAGATGAGGACCACCGCGAAGTCCAGACATGATTGATAATGGAAAGCAGCCCCCCACTTGGCATAAAAAGTCATTGAAAACGTTTGTCCCCAATATGCTCGGAACCTTCTGCATCATCTGCCTCGGCCCTTGTCTCAAAACCTAAAGGATTGTGGCGTAACACGATAGACTTGTAGAAGTGTATGTTTGACAGAAACGGAAAAAGGAAGAACAGCAAAATAGTAAAAGTTGGATTAGTTGATTGAGGCTGCGCATGACAACTTGCCAAATAGTGTTTGATTCTGCTCTTTTGTTCCCAAAAAATGACAATAAAAATATATATTTTTAATAAAAATATTTTAATAAAAAATATTATTAATAAAAAAAAAATATTTTACCGGCCATGGCCAGCGATCAGGCCATGGCCAAAAAAAAATAAAAATGTATAGTTTTAATAAAAATATTTTAATAAAAAATATTATTAATAAAAAAATATTTTACCGGCCATGGCTAGCAATCAGGCCATGGCCAAAAAAATAAAAATATATATTTTTAATAAAAAATATTATTAATAAAAAAAATATTTTACCGGTCATGGCCGGCGACCAGGCCATGGCCAAAAAAAAGAAAAATACTTTTAATAAAATATTATTAATAAAAAATATATTTACCAGTCATGGCCGACGAGCAGGCCATGGCCAAGAAGGAGGAAAAGAAAAAAAAAGAAAAAAAAGAAAGAAATATTAAAATATTTAAAAATATTATTAATAAAAAGAAATTTTGTGACGTTACCAAACGCATTTATGTTCTTTTTCTATTCCAGGGATGGAATTTTGGGCCGTTAACAAACGCCTTAAAATACTCAAAATCAATTTCGAGCACAGAATAAAAAAAAATCATTTCTGAGCAGAATCTGTTCTCGGGCATAAAATCGTTGTCATGCGCAGCCCGAGATACTTTTTACCTTTGTCGACAATCCAACGAAAAAGAAAGTTGGAAAGTCATTAAGTGGACAGAATGGCATGTTTGTAGTCCCATTTAGAACGTGATAATGAGATGTTTCTCTCTCTTGTTGGTGACCATGAGATGATCTACCAATCTTTGAGCTTTAAGGAATTCTCGAGGCAATGATCAATGTACGTAAAAAGGGTTCTCTGGCCTTTTAACAGAGAGACGGGGAATATCGACAACATCATTTGATTAGGTGAATCAAGATCGATGATCATACAAGGCTGTCGGCCCACTCATGCTAATGCAGGTCGAGGTCACTAGGCGTCACTGTCCGTGCAGTATCAAGCGCTTGGATAATTGAGTTCAAGCTTAATCCGTTGATGTAGATTGATACCACTTTTATATTGAAAAGGCGGTACCTTTGTTCACTAGGTTTCCATTTAGTCCGCTACTCTTTTTCCCCCTTTTCTTGTCTGTCGATTCGAAAAGTAGTTTGTTTTGCTTTTTGCCTTTTTCCTTATCACGCTGAACCCGGTGAACAATCTTGCTTTTGGTTTCGACTTTTTTAAGCATGTTTGACCGATTCATGCAACAAGACAAGCCTCTGCAAGATCCCGAAATCTCTGAAATTCAGCGCTGGAGGAAAGGTAAACTGTTTATGGCGTCACGACTCCGAGTGTGTTGAAGGTTTCTGGTTTCGTCCAAGATCGGTATCGCTACCCTTGATGTGAATGATGAGGGTCATCCCACATTTGGGAGGATTAAGCACTGCATCGGCATATAAAGTACGCACGAAGAGTTCTGAGTTACAAGGCAATTTCCCACACGGGAAAACTATGCTCATGCCCCGATACTCTACTGCAAACAGGCAATTCATGAGGGCTCTACATAGAGAAACTGACTAAATGTGCACTTTTTCCTTGATGGACCGATTGATGAGATAAAAATTTCCGTTTTCACAGGTTTGATCCGATCGTACGCAGCTGGTATTCATATCGTGTCGATTTTAGCGTTGATCTGTTCTTGGGTATGACAAAGGCCTATAAACGTACCGCTTTCTGTACTTAAGCGTATGTCTTTGACTCTCAGCATCTTCATTTGTAAAGATACGGCAGTAACATTTGTCAAATACAAAGATGGAGTGGGACTATGATGAAGATAAATTAGCGAATCCCTGCCATAAATAGGGTAGACCCAAGCTTTAAAAGTCAGTTCCCCGGGCGAAATGGTCTCTTTTCTTAGCTTCATATCATTCATGAACTTGATTTCAGCGTCAAATCATGTTCAGGAATGGAAGTAGGATCATGTTCATTGTTTGTATTTGAGTTAATATCACGAAAAATCATAAATTGATACACATAATAATTTTACCAAAAACTAATTTTTTAACTATGCAAAACCCCAAACCGGTATACATGTGACAAATTTAATACAAACTAATTTTTTGACCACCATAAACCCCGAACTGATACATTTGTCCCTCCATTAGTTTCTATTAAATTAAATTAATATCACAAAAAATCATAAACTAGTAGGCTTGCGACAAACGGAAGATAAAACATAAAATTAGTACATCCGTCAATTGCCACGTGTCATTTAACAAAGCAATTTGATAGTAAAATCTAACGAAAATAAACTGAAAGCAAATTTGTTACAGGTATACCAGTTTGAGATTTTTTATGGTAAAAAAATTAATTTTGGGTAAAATTATCATCAGCGTACCAGTTTGAGGTTTTTCGTGGTATTAACCCTCTATATTTTGATCCTAGTACCACATATGGAACCTAAGCTGCAGCATTCCTGAGAATATAAAGAGAGTCATAACATCCGAGGCTCAAATTTCATGTTCACTTGCAAGCAACAATTAAAATCAAAACTCATCGTGAAATTGTTACAAGAATGGGATACAGGAAGACTCGTCTCCTCACAATTACAATAACACAACCCGACAACTTGGAGTAGGAGAATGCTTGCAACGTCACACTTACATTGATCGTCTGAAAAGGATTCTCTATTTCTGCCTCTTGTAGATTTTACCCAAGAAAGACTTGAGCACTGCTTGCACTGCTTTACTTGGGTGTGCTTCAATGGAGGTCGTCAGCTTCTCGTAACTTTTGCTCTCGTACTCCGCGAAGACACCCTGTTGAATTGGCATGGCAGGGAGCAGTAGGAAGAAATCAAGAGCAGTTCCGAAAGAATTAAGAGAAATGGAACGAGATCACACAGATGCTGAGAGATGTTTCTTTATATAAATTTCAGAGAAGCATAGAACGAAAAGGTACAGTTTCTCATATGACAGCCAAAAGTTGGTCCATGCTCATTATTACCAATTAGAGTGAAAAAAATATAAGAACACCTGAAGATTGATCTCATGGTAGAGGGCTTTCACTTTCGCGACATTTGCGGGATCTGGTTTCCCATAGTTCTCCTGGTCATCATCGAACAACAATAAGAGAAAAGTTGCAGGCTGAAAAGAAAGCATCAAATAAGGAAGATCGCTGATCTTACCTCCAACAGTTTCTTCTGCTCCCCGTTGCAGATTTCGAGTGCTTTAACAACCAACCATGAGCACTTAAAATCTTCTATATCTGTTCCGATCTGTAACCACAGATTTAAAATGATAAACCCATGAACAAAAGGATGAGACAGAACCTTAATCCATTAGCTTGATGAGAGATCAGATACCCGTAACTATGGACCTTACCTTACCAATGGTCTCAGGATTACCAAAGCAATCCAAATAATCATCCTACAATAGCAAAAATAATAATCATCAATAAGGACACAATACTTCGAATAGAACGAACATTTGTCAAAAGACTCTAATTAGCAACCCATTGGGGAGGTTAGTTAATCATATGGAAGTCAGAAAAACAGACTGCAATTGTAGAATTCCAACCATGCTTCCTATCACATGCTACACCGCCGGAAGAAGCTAACTTAAAAACTTCCCCTAGATCCACATCTTGCCCTCATGATCTACATTTATTGAGAAGGATGAATAGAAATTTTTTAGCATATTAAAAGAAATTACCTGGACTTGGAAGTAAGTCCCCATCTCAACAAGAATGTGCTTTACAGCAATATGCTTCTCTATGTCCTCACCAGCCATCAGCAATGCACAGGCAACCTAAGCAAATTCAATGTGAACAAAAGGTGACTTAACAAAGAAGACTTGAGAGAAAAGATGATGCCCAAATACGAAAAAGACTCAAACAGGGCAGTTTAAGGGAAAGTAAAACCTAGCCATCAGGGCAACACATCAATGTTCAATGCTTGCTTAAAGCATCAGACAGAAAAATATAGCCAATACAATAACAAATAAACCATAAGAAGGCTTTTTTACTCACTGGAAGATAGAATGAATAATAGGCAGTTTTGTACTGAACAATGCGCCGATGACTGCACAACAACACAATATATACATCAGAAAAGAAACAACAAAGTAAAGAATGGACAGATGGTGGAGGGCAGCAGAGAAGGAACTAAAGAGGAACAAGAGAGAAGAACGTGCATTTTGTAATATTAGACAGACATTCCTCTAATGAATATCATGTTAGCCTTGCATGTCACAGAAGGATGGGTGTACACAGCATGTGGTACATTGGTTTAGTCCACTAATTATAAATCCAAAGGCATCCTTGGATGTTCATCCAATCCATGAGTTATTGATTATAGGCCAAAAAGACAGAAGTATCCTGAAGAAACCCTCTTTTTATCTCCACATGTACAATTTAAATGCTATATTAAACTTGGAAAAGAAATAGATGCCATATTCCCAGAGGTAACCCGAATTTCTACATTATCAGATTTTTTTTTTTCCATTTTGAAACAGCTCCATTATCTTATTGACGTATTTGAACGATTGAAAAATGGCTCACTCACAGTGATAACGTGTATTTAGATAAATCCTTTTCTCCCTGGAGAGTGGTGATCAGGTCTATCATTTGGCCCGACGCCGTCTGAAACTCCACCTGGTAATAAAAATGAAACTCACAGATGAGTTAACCAAATCTCTGCGATTCGAGCGTCTCATCTAATGTAATTTAAGGAGTAATAGGTACCTCATTGAACAAATCCAGCAGATCTACGTAGTAAGGCTTCCCACGGAAGTGATTCTTAAGGATTCGAGGAATATGATTGCGCAGTAGAACCCCATCGTTTACTGCAATCAATCCAACCTACAATAAATTCATAACAAGTTAATCGCATCATCTACAGCGATAACCATAATGTTCAGTCCAGGAAATCTGTTAAGACCAACAACCTTGGGCAATCTAAACCAGCAGGGTTGTCCACGGCGTGTATGAGAGCTGTCCATGATATCGTCAAGAACAAGAAAGTATGCCTGAAGCTGCACATGATAATCAAAGAGATATCAGATTGGAGTTTTACCAGGCAGTCAATGAACCATGTGGACAAATCGTGAATAAGGTGCCTGTGCTAGGTGCTATGAACCTGGACTGACATAGAAGGATGTATAGAATCGGAATGGCGAAAAGATTGCTATGGCCATACCCATTCAATACACCAACCCAGAGCACTTGAAAGAAAAATTTCTTCTTCAGTCAGTTCCTTCCCTTCTTTCAACAATTTGTAGCTATCAATTACAGAGAGGCCCCGGTTCAGTTTACCTGAAAGAAACCAGTTCCATGTCAGAAAAAACATCCCCGTCTACAAGACATTCTGGACACAGACATAATCCATGAAGCTAGTAATAGTAAATCTTTGATTGATATCATCGCATATCATATCAGTCAAACGGGGAATGCTATTTGCTCACCTCCGGGCACGTTGTAGTCCAGCATCTGAAATAACAAGCACAGAAAGAAAAACTTAAGTTAGGAAAAGAAAGGCAAATAACATGATTTCAATCCAATCTTATTCAGTGAACTAAAAAAGAGAGAAATTAATTTGCGCAAACATTTGCGGTTGCAACTCTAGTCAGCATATTATTACGAGCTTCTTCTTTGAAATTAACAAAACATTCTAACAGCCCAAAAAAGGAAAAAGCAAACTATCCAGCTTCCACATCGGAAGATAATCATCAAACTCCCCACATCCGTTTGCTTAAATCATGACAAGGTTTGAATAGGAAGGTGCCTGGATTGTTACCAACCGTCGGAGAAGCAACATGGCGACGCGCCTGATTAAATTTTTAAACCGGACGATATTTACCTAAATGCTTGTATCTGAATCTATTGCGCCATGATGAGTGACGAAATTTAAGTACATGAAGATTCATAAGATACTTTCTATACAAACCATGCATGAGATTAGATCCTTTTAAATGGGTTTGAGCTGGGGTGACAAAGCGTAGCTACATTACCAATATGTTCCTGTGATCCCGACGGGAAACCCATGGCAAGTAATTAGATATGCACATGTATTGCCTAATATGACACTTCGTCAAGAGAGAGAGAAAGTTAGCGGTTTCATTTCTGGATAAGTGAAAGGTAGCGAATTAATCTACTCCGCGAAATCAGCAAACAACAGATCCTTACATTGGCACTGGCAATGAGAACAATATTAATTAACTTGCTCACAAGAGACCTTATTTCTATCCTGATATGGACACACAATCAACGCGATGGCTCCTAAAATTATCCTTGTAACTTTAGATGGAAGACACGGGAAAGAAGCCAGACATATTGTTGCAATAATGAAAACGATGCCAGAAGCAGCTCAGCTCTAAAAAGCTTAAAAAACCGGCATAGTTTCCGCTGATCAGTTCAGCCGGTAGCTCATTAAATCGGTTGAAAGACCCAATCTGTAAAAAAAACCAAATTCGCCCGCCTTTATGTTATCGAAAATTATGCGTATCAAGATTATCTTCCCGTAGATAATCACAGATCAAAGTCCCCATCGCCACCAACAACAGCTCAAGATATGAATACCAATTCAGCTCCTTGAGGCTCAGCACAAAAGACCCACATCAAAATCCTTCTCGCCACCACATTTATAATTCGGATGCTACCCATATATACACTCCATCCAGGCGACCGAAACCAGGGTCGAACATCGCAAAAGAGCACGGCATTACCACGGCAACCGACACAACAAGTCGCCGGCAATCGGGTCGCCACCAGCAGCGCGAGAACTAAAACAAACGCGGTCAAATTCTTCCCAATCACGGATCCCCGATACCCACCCACCCCAAAAAACGAGCGAACAGCAGAGGGAAAGTAAAGGAGGGGGGTGAAACCCGGGCAAAGCCGAGATTTTGAGACGCACCCGGTCGACCCACTGGCGCGAATCCTCGGAGAACTCGAACGCCGGGTCCTCCAGCAGCTCCGATTTCAGGACGTCGTAGGCCTCCACGAACTTGGTCTTCAGATCCGCCATTGACGCGAGGTGACGACCCGAGCTCTCTGCCCCCGCCTGGCTCCCCTCTCTCTCTCTCTCTCTCTCTCTCTCTCTCTCTCTCTCCGGCGCGCGCGCTCCCTCCCTCCTTCCTCGGCAGGACCGAAGGAAACCTTAAAAGCAGCGAAGCGAACACAGAGACGCGCGCGCCCAAGCACAAGCACAAACAGAGACAGCGCGCTCAAGAATCGCTCGTTTGGCCCGGGCTTTTGTAGGTGCTCAACCGTCCTCAAATCTATCCCCGCGAAACGAGGCGCGGATTTGCGGTAAATTACGGGGCTGCCACTGCTTCAGGTTCTGAACATGCGGTTTTTTGTCGTGATTTGCGCTTACGTTGTTGCGCGCGTGTGTTTTTTATGGTGATTGGGCCCCATGCGAGTGTGCGATTTTTATGGGTTTTTGTTTTTTGTTAGGTCAAGCGAGATCTTTTTCGAATATTTTCTACTTTTCTATACGCCTCCCAAAATTGTCGATTTCTTCCCATGATTAAGAAATATATATATATAATGTCGAAGATACTATAAGTTGATTCAATAAAAAAATATTATTCATCGAGATGCCCATTAATGGCTTGTAATAAAGGGTTGATATCATGGGTGATCACGAACTGATATACCCGTGATAAATTTACTCTTCGTCAGTTTCCGTTAAAATTTAACCGCTAAAATTACCGAGTTGGATGATACGTGCCAGTTGACGGATGTACCAGTTTGGGATTTTACTTTCTGTTTATCATAATTATACCAATTTGTAATTTTTCGTGGAATTAATCCAATTGAACGGAAAATTAACTGAAGGTAAATTTATCGCGAATGTATCAGTTTAGGATTAGGGTAAATTTATCACGCGTGTACCAGTTTGAGGATTTTGGTGGGCAAAAAAATTTATTTGGGATAAATTTATCACAGGTATATTGATTTGAGGTTTTTCACGGCGGTAATCCTTTAATAAACCAATCTTATAATCGATTATGGAATATTTGTTGTTTCGTGCGCACTTAGACAACTTGAACGGATCTGAGATGTCTTTTGAGCACTTTCTCCATGCTCACGGGATGCCAGTAAAGTGGATCCCTCCTTAATCAGCTTTTTAATTAATATATGTATGTGTGCGTGTGTATAATAATTAAAGGTTCTGTGTTTGAGATGCGACTTGATCATTCCACTTAAAGTCCAGCAAGAAGTAGTTTCCCAAAAGGACCCTTGTAAATATAATATGATATTGATGCCTAAAGATGCAAAGGGGAGCATGACTTGAGTTTAATTGAAAATCGATGAACTTTCCATTGGCAGAGAATGTCAATGTGGGCTGGCCGTGGCTTATTTGAAAAGGAGTTAGGTGAAAACCTCGAACTTGCATATCAACCGGAACCAAATGGAATGGGGAAAAAGGCGGCTCGCGCGGCTCGAACCTACTTGATCACTCGCCCTGAAAAGCTCGAATGCATACAACGGCGGCTCGAGCCGTTGGAGATTCCAATCAATGTACTCCAAAGAGGCTTATGTTCGGTGAAGCTTCAGATTAGGCCGCAATTGCATTAAAGGGCGCATTCGCAATAAATTGTTGTCCAACCTCGGCCTACGAAAGAAAGTTGGTAAGTCACTTTTATTACCTTAACCTACTTAATTACCTTAATCAATGACAACAAATTAAAAGTTACTATGCAAGCCCCTCCTAGGATCCCTTTTTTTTTTTTTCCTCCTTTTTGAAGTCGTGAATTCGGGTCAAAAGAAAGTGTAGACCAACTAAGATTTAAAACGAGACACTGTTGGTTTATAAAAATGGTGGGTGGGTAGGCAAACCTTTGACCAGCCTTTTGGTTGCTCATTGGCCTTCTTGCTTTTGGCAAATCAATGAAATTGTCACTCTTTGACCTTTAAATTGAGTGAGCGGCGCATGCAATGCGACCATCAAGATTGACCAGAATTTTTTGGGGTTTTGTGAGAGGAGTTCATCTCAAGCAAGTGTGAGAGCATGAGTCAACATAAGTTTGCTGCACAAATCATTCATAACAAAGTGCTGCAAATTATATTGGGGAATAGAAAAAGGATAAAAGGCGATTTTCAAAACATTTTCTTTTTTCAAATGAAAAAAAATCTGTCGTTCCATGTCGCCCCGTGGCACTTAACCCTCGTTTGGTAACATTGTATGCAATCGTGAATCGGTTCAGTTTCGTTGTGCTATAATGTAAGATTCTATAGATTACAAATGATCTGACTTCACTATTTTACTTTATCGTAAATGAACATGAATCGTTGTAATTTATAAATCTTTTTTTTAAAACTATGTCAAGTAAAGTGATTTACAATGGTTTACACTTTGATGGCGCGGTAGATTTGATCGGTTTTTTAGGGTGAGCGATCAAGAAGCTAGAACTTACCCTGTTTGACTCGATTCTTGACTTTTGGATTTGGGAATTGAACCGATTCCCTTAGGATCCAACCTATTTTAAGGGTCAAGAAAACCGAGTTTATCTTTACGTAATATAACTATTATTCTAGAAAAACATATCGCACTTCCTAAGTTTGAAACCGGGTTCTAATGTATTTATTTCCTTTTGTAAAACAAAGTAAAAAATATATATAAACTAAACACCAATTAAGTTCTAGGACAGAGCCGACCGTGTATAGAATCAAGATTTGAATTGGCCACGGTTGATTTCCCAAATGTTTACCTAAAAATATATTCAATCCTCATGTGAACTGGCCTAGAACTGGTCGGGATAAGGCTAGTTCGATTCGGTTCCCGAATGGAATCGGTCCGATTGCTCACCCTAGTGGCGTGGTATTCGTTGGCCGCCATCTACCTACCTAAATATATAAAAGGTCACCTTTTTGGCTCTTTTGCAGAATGACAACATCCTTCGACTTTGTTCCTCAAGCTTCAAACAACGATTCTTCTCCCAACAAAACCCAATAAAAAGCAAGGGAGAATAAAGAGGAATAAATTCGACAAGAAAACATATTCTCATATATTTACAGGTAAATATAAATGTATATATTCGCATATCCTAATGTAAAATAACCGTAGATCCAGACAAAAAGGCGCATATCTCGGCATCAAAATTGTAAAAAATTAAAAAAAAAACTTTGGACAAGATACGCGGACAAATTTCCTGAGGCGTTTTTGGGGGAATTCCCAAGGGAAGAGCGGTGGCAGCTTCGTAATTTCGGGGCGAAAACGTGGCGCTACGCGATTGCTACCTGGACAAAGAATTTCCTTTCATTTTTCTTTTTTCTTTTCTTTTTTTTCTTTTGAAAATTTTTTTCGCCCTCACAAGGAGAAATTATTTTTATTTGATGCTCCGTAAAAAATATTGAACATCCTAACTGATAGTTTATGACTTTGGTACTATTGAAAATATTTTACTACGTTAAAAAAAATAATTAATGTTACATACGTTGAAATCGATCTAAATGAGCGATACCCTGAGTAGCGAAGCGGGTTACGAGCATGCACATTCAAACGTTCGATAAAAAAAAAATAGCGGGTCAATCTACACATTTTATCTCTTTTTGGCCAATCGGCCTATCAAATGGAGTTGAATGGTTCTCTTTTTTTTTTTTTGGGTCGAAAAAAGTTGCATAGTTCTCAAGTGCGAGGAAGTGGGGCTAAGAAAAATGACGTCATTATTCATGTCGTACCAAACCAGACCGCATGGGCCCACCGCTCCGGACGTGCGAAGTTCCGGTTGACCAATCGAAAGCATCGCGGAATCTTTCGCGTGGTGCGGGCCACACCCCCCCGGCTGTGAGGATCACGTGTCCGTCCGCCGCGACGGATCTCGACCGTCCGATCCCTCCGAGGCGCCGGATCGCGAGCCGTCCGATGCGTCGAGACGTGGGTCAGCTGCAACCGTAGATCTTGCACCAACTTCACGGGCGGCACAATAAAGTCAAAGTACACCGGCGGGCTGTACCGAGTTGCAAATTAATAACCGTCAAGGGTCGGTGAGATTTATCGGATTTTAGTTTTTTTATTTTTTTAATTTTTTTTTTGAAATATAGTTTTTCAGGCAGCCATCCAATCTTGAATTTGGGAAAAAAGGAGAAGAAGACTAGTTTTAATTCTGTTTAAAGATATTTATTCATTATTGAGTCAGTTTTGGATGACTGAAGAGCGAGGTGCGGGCCTAAGCATGTCCCTAAAAGGTTCCATCTCGATTCTCATCCAGATCTTGAGACCGGGATGTAAATTTGTCGGAAGAGTGTCCCTTCTTTCCAGGGAAGAAAAAGATACAGGAGGAATTGAGGGTGCAAGACGTGCAGGCACCGACACGTTAAAGTAAGGAAGGTATTTGTGAAGCCTATCCAATAGAAACTGAAAAAGTCGCATAAGCCCTCGCAGGAGATATTATCTCTTAACCGAACACTAAAGATCGTGGGGAAGTCTTCGTTTTAAGAGCGACAGCTACTAAATCGAGTTTTTCATGCGGCCATCCATTCTTGACTTCGGGGGGGAAAAAACAGATGACTATTTGGACTTTATTTAAAAAAAGAGTATTTATTTTTTAGTCAATTTTGGATGACTGAGGAGTGAAGGTTAGCTAAGGGAGCACTACCGGCCGTCAGATAAGAAGATATAGTGCAGATGAGCCAAATGGCCCCGGTTGCGCACGATTGGCTTCAGATCGTTTTCTTCGTCGACCGTTTGCTTGGCAATAGGGCGATGCCCAATTCGAGCTCTGACTTTAGACATTCACATCGTTTTCTTTCATCAATCCGGTCCCGCCCCCGTGTCGATAATACCCCGCCAGGAAAAAAGTCGTGTACGAAACTCTCTTTTTTTAAGCTTCTGTCGAATCGAGGAACGGGCTTGATTGTCCGTGGAGGAAAGTCCCTGTCGGGTAAGTTTTGATCGGCACCGTTCGGCATGTGTTTCAGTTCTGTCATTGCGAGGATCAACGGCCCGAGAAGTAATTTGATTGAATTACCGGTTTTTACAAGTGTTTTCTTCTCATCTTTTTTATATCTCCAAGCAAGGAAAATATGAATACGGTATCGCTCAGGTAACTTGGCTACGTGAAGCTCGACCCACTTCGAATTTCATCCAGTTTAAGTGGATTTGAATTCGAGCTTTTCGAATACCATGCTGAGTCGAGCTCTAGTTTGATCTAGCTATCAACATATTCTCGATTAGTTGAAATTCGAACGTCAAACCTTTGATTGGTTAGTCTCGAATACTGAATTACTTTGATTCGAGATAGCTCGATTGAGGGAAATTCCAATATGAAACAAATCTGCCATCGACCCCTCGCGTTTCTTTCTCATGGATATCCTCTTCTCAAGTAGTTGGACATTTCGATTAGGAGAATGGTGTTGTTGGACATTTCATTCAATGTAACATGTTGATATGTTGTCTTCCGATTCCGACACACTTTATTCATTTGAAATTAGGGTTTTAATCTTGTCCTAAATGGGTTCGCATCGTTTGCGATGCACAGGCCACGTGGGTTAAGGCAAGTACAATTCATATATTTCAGAGTTGGTTTCACACTTTCACTTAAGGCACGTGATACTTTAGATAATAGGATTAAGATACCAACTTCAATATTGAATTGCATAGTTCGCGATGGGAATGTAGATTCTCGTTGTCTTGTTCCAACCCCACCTTGAAATTGAATGGATCTACATGGGCGGGTCAGGCCCGAGGAGAGAGTAAAACTTGCCCTCATCCGGTCGAGGCCGTGTTGAGTCGATTCGGCTCAGGCAAGCCTCGCCATGATCACTTCTACTTTCAATTAATAGGAGCTCGCAAACGAAGAAGCGGTTGGAAGTTTGGAGCCCATTTTAGGCCTCATAGCAAAGGGCCCAAGATGGGTGGGTTGGGCCTGAGGAGAAAATAAAGCTGCCCACATCCAATCGGGCCCGTGTCGGGTCGATTCGGCTTGGGCAAGCCAGACATGATCACCTCTAGTTTCAATTGACAGGAGATTGCAAACAGAGAAGCGGTTGGAAGTTTCAAGCCCATTTTAAAGCCTCATAGCAAAGGGCCCTTGTGGTTGGGCCTACTTTTATGGGCCAAATTATATGATGCAAAACTACTCCCGAGTAAGGATAAAAGCTAATTTACTTGTTACGAAACTTAGGCATCTCATCTCTCCATATATTGTAACCTTGTTACTAGGGGTGTTGCTAGGGGTGATTGGTTTTAGAATGGGTAAATTCTGAATCAAGAATTTGGAACCTATCTTGTGTGAGTCGGTTCTCGATTTTTGGCATTGGGAACCGAATTGATTCCGGGGTCGTCTAGGGAACCGGGGCTGAATTTAAGTGATATAAATATTATATTATGAAAACATATAATGTCAACAATCTTTGGCATTGTGATTAAAGCATCTATGTATTCAAACCTTCCTAAGTTTGAAACTCGTCTCCGACATAGAGTTAAAAAAGAGAAAAGAGGAACATGGGGGCAAGTTAAGAGTCCCTATCATAGACAAGACAAGACGGGCGTATATCTTGGAATCAAATTATTGGCAATCAAAGAAACAACTGTTAGCATGGGTTTTAGCTAGGGTCAATTCAAAGCTGGAGGGTTGGAAAAAAGAGACCGATGACTAAAGCGAGAAAGGACGTTTTCATTAAAATAGTTGTTCAGGCTTTACCACTGTACAATGTCAATCTTCAAGATCTAGATCTCAATTTACAAATCAATTGAAAAAAAGAATCACCTCCTTTTGGTGTGAACAAAACGTTACGTGAAAAGAAATTCACTAGGGGTGAGCAACTTAGACCGTTCAAATCGGAACCGGATCGGACCGGACCGACGGATTTGGTCCGGTTCTCGGGACTATCGATCCGATTCCCGGTTCCTACAAGCGGAACCGGTTTCCGGGCAGTTCAGTTCCCGGTTTTAAGGGAGAACCGGACCGGACCGGACTGGATCGACTTTTGAATATATATTTTTGTTATTTTTTTCTTTAAAAAATTAATAAAATATGAACTAAATTCTAAGTGAACTTCATTATCATAAATTCATTGATAAAAATTAGTAAAATGTGAATTAAACCCTAAGTGAACTTCATTGACAAAAATTAGTAAAATGTGAATCAAACCTTAAGTGTTTAACCAAAAGAAAAAAACTAAACTCTAAGTGACCTGGTCCTAGAACCAACCGGTCCGGTCCGCGGTTTCCAAAATTGGGAACCGATTCTCTCGGTCCGGTTCCCGGTTCCACCTTGAGATTGGACCGGACCGGGAACCGATCATCCCTAGAATCCACAGGAGGAAATAAGAGTTTTTGAAGACAAGGAAAAATGCAGGAGGCTTGGGCTTTAAAGATTTAGTTGCCTTCAATAAGGCAATGCTTGGGAGACAGGCATGATGACTGATTCAGGCCACTAATGCCATATGAAGCCAACTCATGAAAGTAATCTCCTTCCCCCAAGGAGAGTTTTAGCACGCAAGCGAGGGCCATCACCCTCTTGAGGGTGGCAAAGCTTGTTGATGGCAAGAGAGGTGATCGAACTTGAGATGAGATGGTTAGTGGGAGACGACAAGCGGCATTAAGGAGGATATATGGTCACCCGGAGGTTGTATTGGAGGCCCCGCGAACCAACATGACCCCAAGTATATCGAGGACTTGATAGATTAGAACACTAAAGAATGGGACTTATAGGAGATAAATGAGCTCTTGGATGAAGATGTGGTCCAAAAGATTATAACTATCCTACTCAACCATAACCCGTTAACTAATAAGCTTGCTTGGACGGGAAACAGTGTGGGTTCCTACTCGGTTAACAGCGACTATAACATGCTTAGCTCCCAAGACAGAATACGTCATCATCATATCAGCCTCCCAGAACATTATGGACTACAATATGGCAGATTCCAAACCATTCGAAGGTTCGGTTTTTCCTATATGTGTATGCAGTAACGCACTCGCAACAAAATAAAACCTTTACAAGAGGAAAATTGTGCCTTATCCCCTATGTCCAGTGTGCCGTAAAGCCCGAAAAACCGCTTGGGCATCTCCTAATCCTATGTCATCGGACGAAGCAAATATGGTTAGGTCCTCGTAGTAAGATGAACGCTTCCCCGGAAGAAATCTCTAGAATTGATAATGGGTATCGGAGAACTGAACCCCCTGCGATTCACCAGGAGCCATTTGAGGGAAGGCTTGTCGATAGTGGAGGAGACACTCGCAGCAGGGAAGAACGAAAGTGAACCCAACTCCACAAGTGCAAATTGGCGGCCGCTACACATGCCCGACAGCCGAGCTGCAGTGAACTTGGTTCCGGGGCCGGGTCGGGCCGGGCCGGGCCGCTCGGTCCGTGGCGATGGATCGTCGGAATCTCCCGGGCCGAACAAATGGCGCGTCCCCGGGCTTTTGCTCCCGGGGATGCAAACCGGGCGGCGGATCGGGTGGCGAAGGCTCGTCGGACCGACTCTCTAGGCCCGAATCGGCCGTCTAAACCTCCCCCCGCTCTCTCTTTGGTCTTTTGTTTATGTCACGATTTTGGAGACTCGTATGGTACTTTTCCTCCTTAGCAACGAAAGGAAATGCTTCATCGACCAAAGAGCATAGAGAAAAAAAACACACGAACGCCGAGCATATTGCCTCGGTCTCATTCCACAAAAGCCGCGCACGCGGAGAGGCATCGAATCTCGCCACGTTTCGCCATCGCCGGACCACCCTGCGTCGCCGGAACTTCCGGAAGGGAGGAGAAAAAGGGAATGGACGTCGAGAGCTCGACCGCCGGAGCGACGCGGCCGCTGTCTCCCGGCAACTTCCTCGGCCTCTTCGATTCCGTCGACGCCTTCCTCTTCGACTGCGACGGTCTCTGAACTCCGACACCGTTCCCCATCGTCGGACCCTTTGGTTGCGCGTGTGTTGAATCTGGCTGGCTGATTGAATTCGTGTCGTGTCGTCGTCAGGTGTCATCTGGAAGGGAGATGCTCTCATCGACGGCGTTTCTCGGACTCTGGACTTGCTCCGATCCAAAGTAACCGTCGCGTTTCTTTCTGTTCCTTTCCCTGTCTCCGTTCGCCATTGGCGCGCGCGCGCGCGCGCGTGTTGCTTGTTTGAAATCCGAGGTTGTGTCGGCGTGTGGAATGCAGGGGAAGAAGCTGGTGTTCGTGACGAACAACTCGACGAAGTCGAGGAGGCAGTACGCGAAGAAGTTCCATTCTCTCGGGATCTCTGTGGGCGAGGTTCGTTTTTCGTTGCTTGTCCCCTGCTTTTTTGTTCGTTTTTACTGTTGGTGGGTTCTCGATCAGATGGGGGGTTCGAAATCCGGAGTGGGTTTTCCTCGCAGGATGAGATCTTCTCCTCCTCGTTCGCGGCCGCCATGTATCTGAAGGTCAATGATTTTCCTCAAGACAAGAAGGTGATTTGTCTTCTCGGGCTTATCCTCTCTGAAAGCATACTGCATTCTATTGAGGCGTATTCATTGCCGAACACTAAGTTCAATGTATAGAACGAAACAGTCGAACCGAGCTTCGGATAACTTATAGCACAGAGGATTTATAAACGTTTGTGCATTCCTGATAGGCTGATACTCATAGTTGATAGACAATGCAGGAAATTTGTAATTTTTTATCGATTATTACGACTTAAATAGGCCAAACATGTAGCATACGGAATGCAAGTATGGCGTGAAGACATCTCAGAATGAAAGTGGTTAGTTAGATTTTACCGAAAAATTTAGCAAAAATGTGGCATCGCAGTTGATCCATAGAGGTTCTTCGATAGTAATGTGACTTGGTGGAAGCACTTTACAAAGAAATGTGAGGTTGTGGAAGTTGCTCGAGGCAAACAGACCAAAGCTAGGTCCCAGAAAAAAATGCAGTTTTTAGGAGAAGATGGCATGGCAGAGCTCGATCTAAATCCATTTTACCGATCCCATGTCATGTCAAAGGCTTAACTATTCCGTTCATCAGTGCGCATTGTGGAATATGTACCTTTTCAGTCACCAATATCTTGCATTGCTCTTCTGTTTACTGACTAGAAACAGCAGGAATTTCACTCTAGTCCTCTTGATACAAGTCATCCGTTTGGCTGACGGTGAATTTTCAACATGTTGTTCAGGTTTATGTGATTGGTGGCGAAGGCATTGTAGAGGAACTCCAGCTTGCTGGATATACTGGCATTGGAGGTCCGGTGAGAACTTTTTTCAACTAGATGATGTTTTCAGTGAAAAAAGAGACAACGTCATCGCCTGAAATGTGCTTTTGAGCTATTTGTTATTGCTTTTATACGTCAAGAAATCAAGTAGCAAAATAATGGGAAAAAAGGGCCTTTTCACAATACTAACTAGGGAGATTGACAACTTCATTTGCAGGAAGACGGCAAAAAGACAGCGGAGTGGAAATCAAATTGCCTTTTTGAACATGATAAGAGTGTAATAGCTATTCAGGTCTTGTATGTTTTCTCTTCTAAGTTTGCTGCTCTAAGGAGCTTGCAACTTCTTTTTTCAGGTTGGAGCAGTTGTGGTTGGGCTTGACCCCTTCATCAACTACTACAAGCTTCAGTGAGAAACTCTAAATGTTTTGTTCTTCTTACCTCTCACATTATCTGCACTTGTCTTTCATGCTTCTCAAAAGTTTTCAGGACATGACTTCTTACTTTGTAGTACTAGCAACAGAAAATGCTGAAAAGTTCTCGTTGTAATTTGTAATCAATAGCAACTAAAATTATATGATGAATTGCTTATGTTGTTTATGTTGACGCATCTAGTGTGAAGACCTTATATGATGGAAACTGGCCGTGTTCCAGAACTCTTTTTGAGTTCTGCTGAAAGTGATACTGAAAGTTTGAGTATAACTGCGACAGGTTTTGTTGTGCACCAGTTCTTTGTCCATCTTGTAATCCTTGTAATTGGATGAGGAAGAGGCCGTAATAGCTTGTCCTGGGTTACATGATGCAGTAAAACGTGATGCTCTGAGTTTCGAATTTATACTTGGTTTTTCCTTTTGTTCTAAAGTAATAGACAATCATATGGTAGGTATGGGACTCTCTGCATCCGTGAGAATCCAGGATGCCTTTTTGTTGCGACGAATCGAGATGCAGTAGGACACATGACTAATTTACAAGAATGGCCTGGTATTCATCTGTCTTTTCTATTGTTAAATGGCGGGGAACTGTCCTTAACATTGAGAGCTTACTCAAATTTGGCTTTCAGGTGCTGGGTGTATGGTTGCAGCCATCTGCGGTTCAACTCAGAAGGAGCCTATAGTGGTTGGGAAGCCATCAACCTTCATGATGGAGTTTTTACTAAAGAAGTAAGAGAAAATGCTCGGACAGAACTCTTTTCTTTCTTTCTCATGATTGGGTCTTTATCTTTTCTTATTGTCTTAATCCTTATGAGTTTAAATATGTGATGGATGTCATAAAAGTACAGACTAAGGAGTCCGCTAATGCCAGGTTATGGAACGTCAAATTGAATTGTATCCATTGTATAGGAACTTTTGATAATGCTAGTGGAGGGTGAGTAATCGTTAAGATGCTGAACGTGCAGTCTTTCCTAGTGCAGGTTCCAAATTGACTGTTCCAGGATGTGCATGGTGGGTGATCGATTGGACACCGATATCTTATTTGGGCAGAATGCTGGCTGCAAGACTCTGCTTGTTCTTTCAGGTAGGGACTCCATCTTTCGCAGGCGGGAAAGTCAATGGTCCCAGAACTCTTCGGTTTTTCTAGTTTTTAGTCTTCAATGAACTTGCTAAACACACTCATGTTGTTGAGTGCATATCTTGATTGATCCTGCTTCTGCAGGTGTGACGACTCTATCTGCTCTTCAAGATCCGGCAAACAATATTCAGCCCGATCACTACACAAACAAGGTGTCCGACTTTCTCGATCTATTAGGAGCATGACCCTGTCGGGCATGATATTCTTTCTGGCATGTCAGACTTTCTTTGCCTGATTATTTAAGTCCACCTTTTTCCCTATGGCCACCCTTTTCCCTATGGCAATTGGGGAACACAAGATTGGCATGAACAGCTTTCAGCTGTGGTTGTCTTTTTTCCTTTTCTTCAGTCACCCAGTCCGGAAACAAACCGGGTGAATTGAGATAAACCGAAAATCACATGAAAAATACACTGTGACGCTCAATTCATAAGGCGAAATCGCTTCAATTCGTGCCCCTGAATTTTCTGCAAGATGCCTAGTTTTTTTTTTACTCTGTATACCTGGAAAGGGGTTCTTTGCAGGAGGCATATGTGTTTGAGCCGAGCTATGAGAGTTTGCATTTGAAGTTACTTACCTCATGAGTTTTGACAGGTGAGATTGTATTTCCTTTAAAATTAGAAAGATAAATTTATGTCAGAGAAAATAGTTGGACCATCGACCTAGCACATAAATTACTGCAGAACATGTTTCCCGAGAACTTACCAAAGCTACTAGAATCGACTCACTGACCGTACCTTACGACTTGGTTTGATTATAGGTCGAAATGATATGTATTGATTGATATGATGATTTGTACAGTTTACTGAATTGCAAAAGACTCGGGTAATTCACTATCGAATGTACAATCAGATGCATATCAATGGATACGATCGAAATTGATAGAATTTCTATAGTATTTTACTATGTATGTTGTAGCTTGAAAAAAAATCTTATGCTTTGCAATCCGACCAAACTTTGTATGTTGACATGACCCTTGTGCTTATTAAACCAACGTTGCCGCGATATCTTTCCATGCGTAGAAATCTTGTCCTACACTTCTTGGAATTTTCCCTCTACTTTCGTGTGCGTGACACAAAAATCATATGTTTCGCCGAACTCTACTGTTTGATTTGATTCTCAGTTCAAGATTCATAAATTCAGTATTCTGACTCCGGATTTATCGTGATTTGGTAACGAAACCATGAGAGCAACACACATGGTGAGTCGTAACGGGGTGATACTATTAATCATGATCATGTCGACTATTCAGGTAGCAAGAATTCAAACGCCGCAAAAAATCTCTCATGATCTCAAAGATTTCACACGCAAATCATTCCTTGCCACAACTCTTTTGATGCTCCATGCGGATGACTTGCAGAAGGTCCGAGAGGCTAAGATCAACCTCAAACCAAGCAGGGTCCAATCTAACTGTACAACCATTCTTGCCAGGCCGTGGCGGCGACCCTCTTTGTTGGGAATAACCAACAGAGCGGGAGCAGAACCCTCGAGCCCGGCATCATCCCATCGGTAGTCGATGAGCGAGCAGAAGAATTCCTCGTCGGAGGGCAGATTGTACCGCTCTCGAGACGGCCAAGAGCTGTTCTTGGAGAGAAAATCCGAGTCTTGGGTGATGTTGGCCATTGGAACCAGAAGGATTGTTGTGGTTCTTGAACTTCTTGCTGAGTGTTGCAGTGACTAAGGAAAGAACTCGAGTTCCATTTAATGCAGAGTCCTTCAGTTAATCCTAGCTCTAGTAGGTTTCGAACAGATCGACGTTGTCAGAAGGGGAAGAAAGCAAGCATACGACTAGGATTAGGAGTAATGTACCAAGTAGATACCTTTCTCGAATCAGATCTCTTCCCAGATTGTTTCCTAAATTAGACTTCTCACAGTTACGCCATCCCTCGAAATTGCCTGAATCAATCGGCTTCTAATCCCATTTCTTGCATCAAATTGTCCATGTGATCTTTAACACTAATTGCACATCAAGTCATAAACATGGCGAATTTTAAGACTTGTCCGGTTAATTAATCCGAATCGATTTATCATAAATAACGAGAGCCGGAGAAGATATTGTTCATATTGAGCAACAGATTTTAAAGAAATTGTGAAAATAATTTCGCATGTTAAATATTCATTATGTCCGGGTTAAGTAAAAGGGTTAAAAATAAATCATGCACCATCTAAAAATAAAATATGTTTTGCCGCATCTGTAGGAATATGGCCTTAAAGAACATCATACTCTAAAGTCATTACCGATCTTATTAATTCTAAGCTGACCGACAATGCTATACTTATTTTGCTTATAGATATTAGAAGATTATTGCACTCTCACTTTAAGTTCAAGGTGCAACATAACTTTCGGAAATGAAATCACTCCGCTGACCGGTTTGCTAATTTCGAAATCAGTAAGCGCTTGGATACTAGACACTAGATTCTTTTCATTACCTTCTAGAGAGTTACTTCATATTTTATTAGATGATAAACTATGAATAGTAAATTTATGACATTAAATTTTTATATTTGATTTTTACCCTTTTTCATACTCGAAAAGAAAAAAATTCAATGCATAGAAAAAAGATGTGAATTGGAATATGAACTGGTCTTTCTGTTGATGAATGCACAAACCCAAAGCCACTTTTCCCAACCACAAGCCAGTTTCCAGTGCACTTTCGGATCATGTGAACCGGCTTGCATGCACCGCCGTTGGATCCCGTTAGATCATGTGGGGCCCACCTCATCCAATGGCACAATTGAGATTCTTTTCCCTTCGCTCTTATCTCCATTTAATCACCATCAACTAGACATGGCTACGGTTCGGAACCGGCCGGTTCTGGTTCGTGGCCATATATGAATCGGCGGTTTCGGGCCGGTTCCGATTCCGGCCCGATTTGGAACCAGTCGGTAAAAATTTAAAAAATAAATTATGAAATAAAAAAATAATGAATTATCAAATTATGAAATAATGACTTATTCAATATAAAATATAATCAAAATGTATATTGTAATCAAATTTGGGGAAAAAAAGAGAGAAAGAGATGGAGCTTGAACTTAATGAATTATCATTAAGCGCCTTACATATCTTCTTGAGATAGAAAAATCAAAATCCATGTAGTTCTTTTACCCTCAGTCGTTGCTACCCATTCTGGTATTGGTACCGGTAGTGGTGATATCTCCGTCGTCAAAGAATTCGGATTCATTATTCCGATCTATCTCTTATTATCGATATTGAGCCTTCGTCCAATCATCGACGCAAGTTTGAGCCTCCATTGATTCCGGAACTAATCTTGAATGTTGTTCATCCAAAATATTACCTCCGGCACTGAATGCTTGTTCGACCGCAACTGTCGAACATGGGGTTGTAAAAATTTGTTTTGCAATAAGAAAAGGATTGGGTATTGGCTTGCGTGCCTCTTTCACCAATCTAAAATTAAAAAACCTGTACTACCTTCGGATTCAGAAAACTCAAAGGAAACGGTTAGATACATCTCTAATTCAGAAATGTTTCCTATTACTCCATTTTGCTTTTTTGTCTATGTAATAAAAGTTGATACCCTCTACTAATTTTACCTGTATTCTCACTTTGTATCTCGGTAGATTAAAAAGATCTAGTATCACCTCTCTTAGTACAAAATTCATTATATAATTCTATTATTACGTTTTTAACCTCTCTTAGTATGGTTGTAACATCTACCATATTATAATGTAACATTCCGCGCTCCACATTGGGAAAAATGTTGATTTCATCATCTTGAAAATTTGCATAATCACAAGGATCAAAAGAATGTTCGGATTCCATCATTCTATTCTTATCTTTGCCAGTTGCCGCTTGACTTCCACTTGCCATTTTTCGAGTGAATTGAGAGAATTGAGCAAATTGACTGGGAGAATTAAGAGAGAATTGCGCGGATTGAAAAGATTGAGAGAATTCAAATTGAGAAAATTTAAAGAATTTAAGAGAATTTGAGAGAATTGAGAGTATTGTGAAACCGGAACCGGGCCCGTAGGCCACGGGCCGGTTCCGGTTCCGAACCGTGGGCCCGGTCAACGGGCTGGTCCCTGGTTTGACCCGGGCTGGTTCCGGGCCGAAATCGGCCCGTGGCCATGTCTACCATCAACGAATCCGACATGAAAATTCTGTGCATAATCATATGATATTCCAGCAAAAAAAATGTCATTTAATTAGATTAAGAAATATTCTCATAAACACAGACTGAGTCAAACCCGAGTTAAGCGGACTTTTGTCGCGTGGACCAGTAAAGTAGTTATGAAACAAATTCATGATCATTAATAAAATCATTTATTTAGTTTGTGTAATAATTTTTTTTTAAAGATCCTGACTCCTGAACATATCATACAATATTTTTCTCTATTTGGGCTACATGTCCTTTATTAACTCTAGGGCTAGTACCACAAAAAAAGATATACTTATGCCACCTCGAATTAATTTTCATTTCACAAATATCTTAAACAAATAAGCCGGTGCCACATATACTCAAAATTAATTTATGTATCACAAAAAATACAAACCGATACACTCATCTACTAAAATCCCTCATTTTGTACTAAGTTTTGGCAGATTTGCTACGGGTGTATTAGATTTGAGATTTTCTATGAGAAATTAATTTGGTGTAAATATGATACGGATGTACCAGTTTGCAATTTTTATTGGTATTAATCTTTAACTTTACGAGTAGATATATCCGAGGATACCGGCATGCTCGCCTCTTCGAAGGTCCAAAAAACTTTTAACGAATAAAATAATTTTAATTTCTTACACTTTTAACCTTTATGGGTCTTCAATTTCCCAAAAATCTTTACGTAGTCCAAGGGGCATGTGACCCGGACCATTGTTTTTGGCTTTGTCCCAATTAAAATTTTGAAAAACTTCGAACTCCTGCTTTCTTCCTCTCTTCTCTCATTTAAATTTAGTCTTTTAATGGACTTTAATGCTATGATATCGATCTGAGTTCTCCCGCTGAAGAGGGATTCTAATATCCATGCAACTTATTTCTGAATGAAAAAAAAGAAAAATGAAAGAAGGGGTCCCCACTTGTGCGAAAATTTGATTTACTTTAAAATTGAGAAAAATTACCTAATAGATCATAAACCTATTATACGAATGCCAATTTATTTCTAAACTTTTCAATTTTATCAATTTAGTCATAGACCTTCATGTGAAATTTCAATGTAACACATTCTGGCCAATTTTTGTCGGAAAACGCCGACTTGGAGGTCCAGTCATCGCCGGCCATACTACGTGGTCGGGAAAATTGTCAAAAAAGTTATAAACCTACCAATTCAGTCATAAACTTTTCAATTTTATCAATTGAGTCATAAACCTTTTCACTTATTGACAATTAAGTCCATCTGGCTAATTTTTGCCGGAAATCACTGACATGGACACCGGTTAGCTTACGTGGTGCTGACGTTGATAATTTTAATATTTTTCTAATTTTTATTTTTATTTTATGTTATTTTCCTTTGTTTCCTTTTTCTTTTTTTTTTCCTCTCCTTCTTCCTCCTCCAGTCGGTTGACGGGCCTTGACAACCAACCAAAGTTGAGGTTTGGCAAGGTTGACCTCGTCGGCCTCAGGTGAGCCTTACCATCGCTAGACGAGTTTAGCCATGGCCAAGCCAAGCCTTATTGTTGTTGAGCGAGGGCGAGGCCTACCTCGCCGGCCCTCCCTTTTGGTCGGCTACCGAGGCCTGTCGACCAGCTAGAGGATAAAGAAGGGGAGGAAAAAAAAAAGAAAAGAAAAATATAAAAAGGAAAAAAATTGAAAAATATGAAATTATTATTAAAATTGTTCACGTTAATGCCATGTAGGCTGGCCAGCGTCCACGTTAGTAATTTCTAGACAAAATTGACCGGATGGACTCAATTGATAAGAAGTGAAAATGTGTAGGACTCAATTGGCAAAATTAAAAGATTTAGCACTTAATTGAAAAAAATGCAAAAGGTTTAAAATTTTTTAGACAATTTTCCCCACATGGCCAGGTGCTAAGTTAGCAATTTCGAGCAAAATTGGCCGACAAAAGGACTATATCGGGATTTCACTCTAAGGCTTAGGTTTCAAATTGGCAAAGCTAGACAGTTCAGGACTAAAACGGCATCCTACATTAGGATTAAGACCGATCGGACAGCTTTCCCTTTTAAAATCTACTCAAGATAATAAAAAAAAAGATTATGAAATTGTTATTTATTTCTCTACTTGGACCATTTGTGGATCAAGCTTAGTGTGATCTTGACTCTTCGTCAGATGAGTCTGGCAACCTGAGTGAGCATCCGAAGAGTATCATTTGCCGTCATATATCCAAATCAAAGTTTAGATAAGATCAACAAGAGTACAATCGCACATGAATATATTTCAATTTCTCATTATCTATCACCAGATCAGTAAGGACCACTCCCTTGACGCAGCTCATATTTTTCCACGAAAAATCTTTGCAGATGCATGTGGAGCTCGCAATTCCATGCATGGAGTTATTATATATATAATATATTTTGAAAAATAAAAAATGAGAATGATAATTTCGTTTACTGTGCAGATCATAGATTCTAATAGTGGCTTCGAAACTAGAGAAAAAAGAAAAGGGTTGCGTGTGGAAGTATGCTCGAAAGCTTTGCTTTTCATTGGTTTGTCTGTGGACACGCCACGCAGGAGTTAATGAAGCCTGCAAGAGGAAGACATGATTCATGTCCACATAATCCCAATTAAATCATGGTTCATTAAGAGGGTTTGCTTGTGTTTTAGTGCAGGACCGGGTGAAGCTAGGGTTACCAAACATTGATTATAAATAGGATATACGTGTGAATTGTGTTAGAAAAATTTCATATCGAAGAATTGATATGATATAAAACAGTTAATATATCCTAATTGGGTCATTACTCATTGGCTTAAACTTTTGAGTGAATGTGGGTTCAACTGGATATATTGATGGGCTTGACTTAAGCTCCCTCTTGGCGATTTCCACGGGTGACGGTATCAGATTTCTACTCCGCATTCCCAGCAATTGATATAAGAGTCGATGATTGATTGGTGGGGCTTCACAATCCGTTTTGAAGTTTGGTGTCAATCTGTTCTGAAGTTTGGCGTGATTTCCGGGCAGTAGGCGTTGTGGCTCAGTCTTGAACTTCCTTTGGGCGATCTTCTCGGGTGAATGTATCGGAGTTTTGCTGTGCGCTCCAACAATTATCATACCACACTGTTATCACCGGTCTTGATTTCAGACCGCTACGGCTTCACTATGGCAAATAAAGTTCGACTCGGTGAGTTGAAACCCGTGCGGATGCGAGTGGGACCATGGCATGTTATTGGAAACCCTAAGCACAGAACGTTTGACTCGCCGAACTTCGTACCCCCATGTGGATGTGTGTAAGGACGATGTTGATCGTGCCCTAGAAACCAGAAAAAAAAAAGGCAAATTTGATATGCAGGAGAGCTTTATAAAAGGATGCGTGTAGACTAATCTGTGTCGATAGGACTTTTCTATTCAGACAGCTACAAAGAAAAGCAAACCAAGCAGTGGTGAAAGAGAGCTGCCAAAGGCGATGCTGTTGTCGTTCTTGACCACAGAAAATTGTCCAAAAAGCCCTGAGCGAGGCCAATACAGTTTTAAACCTTTTGATTGTACCGATTTAATTATAAACCTTTTGACGATTTATCAATTTTATACTAAATCTTTCAATTATGTGAATTTAGTCCTAACCTTTTGACGATTTATCTATTTAGTCCTAAACCTTTTGTCGATTTACCGATATAGTCATTTTGGCCAAATAACCAAATGGTAAGTTTAGTACTAAAAAGGCAAATTTTCAGAAATTTTGGTACTATTAAAAGATTTATGACTAAATTTGCAAATCGTCAAAATGTTTAAGATTAAAATAATATATTTAAAAGATTTAGGATTGAATTGGCTGTCGCACAATAAATTTATGATTTTTCGGATGATTATCCCTTCTTGGCCACGTTGGTCGCTCGTGTTTGACGAGGGGCATGCACGTTGAATGCTGCTCGTTGGCATTGTCACAACACAGAAAGAACGAAAGCTAGCGAACAAAAGGAGGGATGGCCGAGTGAACCCCATGAAAAGAGAGTAGCATCTCCACTGATATAAAGGTTGATTTTTTAGACCAATTTACACAATTTTCTTTTCCTTCTCTTTCTAATTTTTGATAAAAAAAAAAGGAAAAGACTACGTGTCGCGTGAATAAGTTACTTTACCACCAGATTGAGGTGCACGCAAAATTTGGCTAAAAAAGAGAGTTGACGTGGCCCAGTGGACCGGTTGAGGGTTGCGTGCAAAATTTAACCAAGACACCACCCGATTCGTTATAAAGAAGAAATGACACGAACGGCATAATATCGGATATCGTTTAATTTTTACTCCGAGGCGAATACGAATACCATTCTAAATGTCGGACATCGTGTGGCACATCGTATGCTTTGTAGGCTCTACCTTGTCCCGAATTTGATGCAAGAATACATGGATCCATAAAAGTCCTAAAGGCTAAAACAAAGGATATGTTTAGAAGTACAGATATACATATCTCTATAAAAGAGACAGAACCATGTTGGGTGGTGCAAGGGAGATGCCTTGTCCTGTCAGAACGACATATAGCATTTAAATTTGGGCCCTGCCTTGCCTTTAACTTGCAGCTTCACATGGATATCATGAAAACTAAGATTATTAGCTTTGGTTAGGGCAAAAAAAATAAAGAAATAAGAGCCGTTTTAAATACATTCCTTAAATGCATCAATCCCCCACCTTTCCATTAAAACATTGAATGCTCAATTTGGTTTGTAAGATGGAGCACCCACCTTCTTTGATTGGGATATATTACTCCTCATAAAGCAATGTTGCATTGAAATGAGTCCATACTTTTTTTCATTTTGATTTCCCCCCCTCCTAAAGAAAACGACCCATCGGTTTGAAGATCATGCGGTTATCTTTTTCATTTTGTTCGAATTCCAATTCGACCCCAAGGTCTATTTCAATGTCCTCTCGAAAACAAATCGCCAGAAGAACTAGGATACTTATCACTTGAAATTAGGATAAGTGATAAATGGTGGGACAAACCATATCCACAAAGATGAAGCATGACCACAATGAGAGAGAGAGAGAGATGGGTATGTTTATGTTGGAACGGGTTAACTTTCATGGTGCCGTTTATTTCTTATCTGCATTTAGATCTAATTTTGATGATGTGATATTTCTATCCCTTGAACAAAAATTGTGAAAGCGATATCAGCACTTCCTATGTTGGAGGTATACATTAGTAAAAATGTTTTGTTTTGTTTTGTTTTTTTGCATTTGGAAAACCAGGTCTCCCTCATCGTATTGTGAGCAAGTACAGAAATTTAGGGATAACGACACAAATAGTTCCGAAACTTTGACTTAATGTGCAATGTGGGACCTGAACTTTTAATTTATGCAATGTAATTCCTGAACTTTTAATTTATATAATGTAGTTCCTAAACTTTAGCCCAATATTCAATGCGATTCCTGAAGTTTTAATTTGTTAAATGTGATCATTTTATTTTTTGTACATGCTCAATATAGAATGTTCAATATAATTTTTAAGTTAATGGAAGGACTACATTAAACATTTTATATTAAATATTTTCATATAATTCATGGACTATATTAAATATGTATAAACAATTCAATGACCATATTAAACAAATTAAAAATTTAGGGATCGCATTAAATATTATGGTAAAGTTCATTAATCATATTAAATAAATTAAAAATTTATAGATTATATTACATATTCGGTCAAAATTCAGAGATTGTTTGTATCATTTTTTCAATATAAAAATAGAGATTAGTGTCGTCATAATTCTACTTCGATCCCTGTTCTTGCTAACCAAAACTTGAAGCCGATAATGCCGGGCGCCGCCCACTGCACGACGCGAATGTAGAACAAAGGCAAAGTTGTACAGGGCAACGAGGAAATCCGAACACGACACGATATAATGGCTTGCGATGTACGAAGATGTAATGACAGGGACGACGGGAGGAGAGAGGACACACAAGGGGGGCATTCTTGATAATTTGGTAGGACAAGGGGGGGGGCCCCCTCGTCAAAAGGGCCGCATGCATGACGGACAGGTGAGACGTCGTAGCTCCTGTTTGGTGATTTGGACCCCTTCAGTTTCGGGACACAACCCACCAATCCTGTATTATTGATCCACGCAAGAACATGGAAAAGAAAGCAGAAAATGCAATAGAAAAACATGGGAAAAGCTTCTCGCTTTGCGCTTCTTTGACCCCCCTCCCTCTCTCTCTCTCTCTCTCTCTCTCTCTCTCTCACTGTGCTTGATAGTCCACCAGAAGCGGAGGCCGTTCTTCTACTTTTAATTCAGTGTCGAGCTTCATCTCTCTCTTCTCTCGAAGCAAGATGTTAGCCTCTCTTCCTTTTCACTGCCAAAGCAAAGGCATAAGCACCTGAAGTTTCTGATCTTTGGAAGAATTTGGGTATTTCCTTTTTTTTCTTTTCCATTGCCTTCTCATGTTCTTGCCCTTTGGTTCTCTTGGTCGTGGCTTTATTGGGTTGGCTTCTCTTTGATGCCAAGTCCAGCTTTTGGCATCTGGGTCTCTATCAGGCTTTGGATCTGAGCTTGGGTTTCGGATAAAGCTTTATGCTTGCGATCGAGAGAGATCTGTGTTGTTCAAATCTTGCCTTTTTCTTAATTGTGTTGGGATTATTGATCTTTAATTGTGTTTTCTGTTGGTAAATTTTTGTTGGCTTGAATTCATTTGGGGTTGATTTAATAGCATCTGAAGTGGAGCATCTTCAGGAAGCAGCTGACTGTTTGCCGATACTTTACTTTGTTGTGGGCCTTGAAGCCTTTCGTACGTTTTCTATTTCCTTGGATCCCCCCTCCCTCCCCTTTTGTGCCTGGAAGTATACCAAATAGTCACAAGTTAGTTTCAAAAACTCTCTATAGCTTCTAATCCGACTCTGCATGTAACTCTGCGAATGACTCGCCCTTGCTTACGAGGTATGATTTTGGAGGGCAAATTGATCTTAGTTGTAAGCTCTTTCTGGTTGCTAAAACTTTTGATTTTGGTTCATTAGCCGAAGTTGTTTGTCAGTGCTCAAGAAGTATCTTTCCTCATTGTTCTGAGTTATATTCTGCAACTAGATTGCTTGCTGCTCTCTATTGGTATAGGCTTTGGTATGTAGCACTCATCATGTTAGGGGTGGCTAGTCTTAGAACAAAGATTTTTTGCTTCTTTGATATATTGAGTGCTTGCTGTTTGAGTTAAAAAGTTTCATTGTCATCAAGAATCATGTATTCTCCATACGTCTGTAGGTGGTATTGTTTGATGACGAGGCTTTGAAATCTGAATGCACCAAAACTGATTGGTATGTAGGTTACCCAAGACTATATTGTGGATGGAGTAGTCCTTGGGATTGCCTGAGTTGGACGACATATTATCTGGGTCTGCTTGTGAAAGATATACTGCTTTTGAGAATGGATCCTGAACTGTGGAAAGCTTCTAGCTGATCTTTTACGAACTTTTTTGTTAGTATCATGGCCTCAATAGCTGCCTCTAGAGCATCCTGTGAACCGCAACAGAAAACAGCTGGTGCTCTCAAAGGAGAGAAAAGTGATCAGAGTCCTTTGTCTTTGCAAATTTCTAAGGAAAGCAAAACCCAGCTTGCTAATCCTGAACAGCGTTCGAAATTTCCCCAGAACAACTCGAAGCAAGTTTCAGTTGAATCAACTGCCAATAGAAAATCACCCAATCTTGCTCATGGGGGCTCTCTTGATTCTCTAGTCAACAAGACCTATCCAGTTTCTACTTCTTCTTCACCCATTTCAGGAAAATCATCAGAGCTGGATTCTTCTGTTGTTGAAAGTAGAAGCTCCATTGAAGGTTCTGTTGATCAGGAAAAGAAGACATCAGCATATGAAAGCGTCAAAAGCAGTTCAGTGTCTGGAAAGGTTAGTGACGGTACTGGAAGTATTGCCAAAACCAGTGGAAGTGCTAAAATTAGTGATCGCATTGATTTTGTTGAGAGTGGGAAGAGTAGTATGTGTAGAGGGAGCACAAGTAGTGATGTGAGCGATGAGAGCAGTTGCAGTAGTTTTAGTAGCAGTATTAGCAAGCCACATAAAGCAAATGACTTGAGATGGGAAGCCATCCAAGCGGTTAGGGCAAAAGATGGCGTCTTGGGTTTGAGCCATTTCAGGCTACTGAAACGCTTGGGTTGTGGGGATATTGGAAGTGTATACTTATCAGAGCTTAGTGGAACAAAATGTTACTTTGCAATGAAGGTTATGGACAAGGCTTCTTTAGCAAGTCGAAAGAAGCTGCTCCGGGCTCAGACAGAGAGAGAGATTCTGCAATCTCTGGACCATCCCTTCCTTCCAACACTTTACACGCATTTTGAGACGGATAAATTCTCTTGTTTGGTGATGGAGTTCTGCCCTGGAGGAGACTTGCATTCACTTAGACAGAGACAACCAGGAAAACATTTCACTGAGCAGGCTGTAAAGTACGATCACTGAACTTCGATGTCTTGTGTGTAGTTTTCATTTACACATGCTCTTACTGATTTTCATATCCCCTCATTGATCATATTTTAGTCATATCTCTGGCCTTTTCGAATTTATGCTTTTCTTATGCTGCTGGAGTTTGTCAAATTTTTTGTTAGCATAGTGTACTTATCAAATGAACACTCATAACATGCAGAATTGCTGAACTAGAAAGATCGTTCTTTTACAATGTTGGCCAGCTTAAGATTCGACATACGACATTGTTTTGGTGCATGTTGCGCAAACTTTACTTTTTTTGACAAGAGAAAGTTGGCATGTGTGTTAAATTAAACATCATGGTTCTGAATTTCTTATCATTCTGGATGAAAATTTGCTAGAACTGCAAAGAAACCTGCTGGTTCCGGTGGTTACAATATTTGATGCGTTACTTTTTTTGAGGGATTAGGAAAGTAGAGTTACTATTTCCCGGAGTTGTGTTGTTGGTTTTTATTCATCATCTGTGCACCTCCTTGGATCATATGTGTTCAAAAAGCATCGAGAAAGAGTTACCAGGTTGATGTATGCATATTATCCTCAATTTCTGAATGTGTATAAGGATAGGAATTCTTCTGTCATTCTATCACTGCCTTCACTGTCATTTGAGCTAATTATGCATGCATTCTCTCTTTCCTATCTCACTATCAGCTGCTTGGAAGGAGAAATCGCCCTTGAAATACTCATGTGGACAAATAAGACTATGAGAGCTGTTGTTAATTTACATGCCTGTAAACATATCATTAGTCTTGACTCATATGGATTAAACTACTATGTGCTTTTCTTTTCATGGACAAAATTAAGGTATTATGCTGTTGAGATAGGCTTGTATATTTGATCAAAGTTGGAGCAAGATGTATTCTTCTCATGCACTCTTTTTGTGAACTTTTAATTTGTAAAAGATAGAAAAACCGCCTTTTTGTTAACCTGTAGTCTCATAGTTCAGTACTTATGGGTGGAGGAATTAGGAATAATTGTCCTTGTTTAATTTACACGCTTTTTATCGCTCAGGGGATTACTCCTCTATTTTTAGCTGAGCAGGTTTTTGTTTCATCCAATCCATAAAATTGGCATGCACTGTTAAATCCTTTTCTTCCTTTTTTTCTTTTCTGATGCCAAAATCTTTTCATGATCCTGTCCAGAGTCAAACAATCATTAGAAAGGGAATTGTATTGAGCACCCGCTTAATAATAATCCGCACTCTGAAACGAGTTGGTTTCCTTTCCAGAACATTTGGTGTGATGGTAACTCTAGTCAGCACAAGCTTTGCAAAGGAACACAATCTACTGATTTATAACTATTCACATTAGACGGCAAATTTGAATAGAGACATGGATACTTGCTATTCCTGTGTCTCTGCTATTATGTCTTACTTTCCTCTTTTCTGCCTAGGCTGGAAGATTATGATTACAGGGACTTAGAAACTCAATGCTTTGTTGAATTGACCTTAGAATTCTAACCTGCAGATTTTATGTGGCGGAGGTCCTGTTGGCTCTGGAGTACCTGCACATGCTCGGGATCATTTACCGCGATCTCAAACCTGAAAATGTTCTAGTAAGGGATGATGGACATATAATGCTTTCTGATTTTGACCTGTCCCTCCGCTGCACCGTGAGTCCGACACTTGTGAAAGGCTCATTCATAGATGCTGAGTCCCTCAAGAAGAACTCCGTTTACTGCGTTCAGCCAGCTTGCATCGAACCCTCGTGCATCCAGCCTTCCTGTGTACTCCCGACAACATGCTTTTCGCCCCGCCTCTTTTCTAGCAGGTCTAAGAAGGAAAGGAAATCTAAGATCAATGACATGGGAAACCAAGTGAGACCCTTGCCTGAGCTCATTGCTGAGCCAACAGAGGCTCGGTCTATGTCGTTTGTGGGGACCCATGAATATCTCGCACCCGAGATTATCAAGGGAGAAGGTCATGGAAGCGCTGTTGATTGGTGGACTTTTGGAATCTTCTTGTACGAATTGTTGTTTGGGAGAACGCCTTTCAAGGGATCTGGAAACCGGGCCACGCTGTTCAATGTCGTGGGCCAGCCTCTACGGTTCCCCGAATCGCCTGTTGTCAGCTTTGCTGCTAGAGATTTAATACGGGGGCTGCTTGTGAAAGAACCACAGAACAGGTTGGCATATAAACGAGGGGCTACGGAGATCAAACAACACCCGTTCTTCGATGGGGTGAACTGGGCATTAATCCGGTGTGCGACTCCTCCAGAGATCCCTAAACCGGTCGAGATTGAGCGCATACCTGCATCTGCAACCATCGAAAAGGCCGCTGCTGCAATGGCCGCTCCCAACCAGATAGGTTCTGATAATTATCTGGAGTTTGATTTCTTTTAGTGACTGTTGATATCAGTTTCAAATTTTAGCGAGTAGGGAAATCTGTTCTTTGTGCTCCTGGGATCGCGTAGCGATGAGTGTGACAAAGTTCCTCGGTTGATATATTGACGAGGGAAGTGTATGTGCAAGTTAACAATCTCTACTCATCTGTATTTGTTATTGCATGGATTTCTGCTCTCAGGTTAAGGCTCAGAAGACACAATAGTGTCAATCAATTCCGCTGGAAGTAATAGCCACAAAAGATTCGGTGCATGTGCAGAAACTTTTGAAGATGAACCGTGATATACAGGTTACTCGCAGCATCATATGACTGCGCACATAGGGAGAAAGTGGTTTAGACAAGCATGAGCGCGATTTTACAATTAGGGGGGCTTCATCTCGTCTGTGTATTATAAATGAACACAGGATTCGTCAATCAGTGTAGGCGGGCTTTTACTAAATCACGCGGCGGGAAATCAATGTACATGCCGATTGTGCTTGCTTCACTGACCCTTCGCAGCTGAAGTCGATTTTCAAGGACAGAAGAAAAGAAACAAGGAAATGGAAAGTATGGACGAATCCCCATATCTTGTCAAGCGGCCTTCGGTTTGAAACACATGCATGAGAAATAGTCCGCGCACTGATTCTCTTCCTGCATTGGGTTGGGCTTGTTGGGATTCACTTGCGAAGGCGAGGTTGGCTTGCTGTGCGAAGTTGTTGACAGCGACTCCGTCACCATCTGCTCTAGTATCACCTCCTTTCCTTCACATATGATTTTGACCTCACATGTCTCAGGTGCTTTCTGAAGTATCTGATCAGCAATCCCATTTCCCTTCTTAGATTTCAACCTCCTAACACCCAAAAGCAGAACCATTTCCAAATTCAGAACTTTGTAGCTGAAGCTGTAAATTGATCAAACAAAAAGAAAAGCATACCTCAAATTGGATTTGGCAGTGCCGACCACTAACTTGGTTATGTTGAGGACAGGAATGAGCTCTAGGATGGCCTTCGCAACCATGTCACTCTCAATGAGTATAGTGTCCACCATAACCTGTTTCATTAGCTTTTCCTTAATGTAATCACAACAGGCTTAAGAAAAAACATCTAACCAGGTATTTTTACATATGAAGTTGCCCCACTGTACCTTTGAGGAAATGCATGTGTTCAGGTACTTCTGGAGTAGTTGGCTCCTTTTGCCTCTTTCTTGTGCCTTGAATGTCTCTGCTTGCTGTTCACTCACCCCAGATATGGGTAGATTTCCTACTGATAACAATATCAGCTCATTGATTATCATCGAATCGCCGATGACAGCAAAACTTTGCTATATGATTTGATTTATTAGAAGCATAAAGGAGCATTTGATCGTTTATCAGTCTTCTAACGATTTGAGCTATTAACGTGTCATGAATTCTTCTATTTTCTAATCTCCGAATTGTTTTCCCCAAATATCCTACATTGTCCTGTTGTTATACTTTTCGTTTGACCATTGCGGATTTACTAGAAACTGTTGGGGGAGGGATTATTGGTCAATTTATAAATGAGAGGAGAAATCTCACCCTTTGAACTAGCTTTTGGAGTGAGAGAGATCCAAGACCACTCAATAATTGATATTGGAGCCCTGGATATGCCGAGTTATGAGCCAATTAGGATATATTAACTACTTTATACAACACCAATTCTTTAATGTGAGATTTTTTCTAACACAACTCACACGTGCATCTCAACAATCTTTCCTTCACGTGTGAGATCTACTCCCTCTTAATACATGTATTCTTCTGCATGAGGATAACTCAAACTTGAATCTCAATCAATGCCCATTGAGCCAGAAGCCCCTCATGTATAAGCTCAGTATTAGGTCTGCTCCTCCTTGGGATTATCCCACATCAATTGTGAAAGAGACTATTGGTCAGTTTATAAGTGAGAAGGAAAATTTCACCATTTGAACTAACTTTTGGGGTGTGAGAGACCAAAGATTACCCAACAACTCATATCGGAGCCTAGGTTATGTTGAGTTATGGATTAATTAGGATATATTAACTGTTTTACAACCATCGGGCTGAAAGCTCAGTGTTAGGTTTGCTTTTCCTTAATACAAGTATCCTTCTGCATCAGGATATCTCAATCTTGAATCTTTATAAATGCCCATCGGGCGCGGGCGATCATCAAGAGGGAGTCTAAGTTCGAGCCCATCAACATATCTAGTTCGACCCATCTTCACAAGTTAATGAGTAATGGGCCAAGTAGCACATATTAACTGCTTTACATCACATCAATTTTCCGATCTGGAATTTCTCTAACACAATTCACATGTGCATCTCAACAATCCCCCTCATGTGTGAACTTAGCGTTAGGTTTGCTCTCCCTTAATTTAGGTATATCATTCACTTGAATCTACAACATCCATCTTCATCCCTAGTCTCTTTTTTCGGATCGAACGTGTGAGCTCAATATTAAGTTTGTTCATCCTTAATTTAGATATATCATTCACTTGAATCTCCAACATCCACATTCATCCTGGTCCCTTTTTCCAAATCGAATCATGAAGGCTGCCATCGAGACCTCGTTGCTATACGACAACGTCCACCTCTCCAGAAACCGTGTTGATCACCAAATTCCTTTTTTGATTGATCACCAGATTCCTTTTTTGAGATAGTCACCAAACATTTCTATACGACAATGCCGACCAATCTACCAACGGCTCTAAAACCATTTGTCGGGAGCGCACAACAAGAGCCTAATAGCTTTAGCTAGGGAGATTGTCAACAGAGAGCCTAAGTTCGAGTTTGTCAACATACCCAATTGGACCCACATTCACTCAAAAGTTTAAGTCAATGAGCTATCGACCAACTATAATATATTAACTGCTCCACACTGCATCAATTCTCTAATGTAGGATTTCTCCAACACAAATCATACGTACATCTCAATAGAAACTACTATTAATTTGATGCTCACGGTAATTTTCCCGAATACATATTCAAAGCGGTATAAAGAATCAAGACGGCTAGACAACCCCTTAACCACAATGCAATTATTGATGAATGATGGATTTATAAATTTTGTTTACGACCCCTTGTAGACAATGTGCGACTAAATCAAATTATGATTTATTTGGTCTATATCATGTCGGCGATAAATCAAAGACGCAATTCATTCTACGAAGTAATGTATTGTCTAGACTTGTTCTACTAAATCGATCAAGCTCATTATATGTGAAGAACTGTAGATCCTATATATATATATTATGATTGGTTCTAGTAATGACATGGAGAAAAGTCCGCCTGACATTTGTACGTTTCTTATTTACCGCTTTGACAAATGGAGTCACCGGTTCAAGCGCAGCCAAAGAAGAAAAGGAAGGAGGAAGGAAAAAAGAGTTAAATGGTTCTCCTCTCTGTCTCCGCTGCACAAAACGACAACAATGGTGGTCGGGACCAGATGCGTTTCCACGCTACCGAGGTTCTCAATCCATCGTTTTGGCCGCAGCCCCCACCGTCGCAACCACCACCGTGTGCGTGAGAGAGAGAGAGAGAGAGAGAGAGAGGGAGAGAGAGAGTTTCTTACAGGGGCTCGGAATGAAGCGGGTCTCAGGGAAGACATGCACAAGGAAGACGGTCGTGTTCGACCGGTCGGCCACGGCGTTCGTCAGTGTCCATGTCAGTGCATCCATGCTCGTCTCGCCCTTCGCTCCCACCGCCACGTACACGCACTCACCACCATCCCATGCGCCCTCGCTGTAGCTGTGTATGTCGAACGAGAACAAGCTCATCCCATCCGTCCGGTCCTCCTTGACCGCCGCCATCGGGCCGCTGCCGATCTCGAAGAGATCGCTCGAGTGCTCCTCCTCGATCTCGCTCGTCCCGCCGGCGGTTCCGTAGTAGTTCAGCATCTGGTCGTGTTGATCATACTGCTGATGAGGTTGGCCTTGATCAGCTTCTGCAGTTATTGCTATTGTTTCAATCGCTTCTTGACTGTCATCCTGCAAATGCGCGGCTTCCCCCGCCTGTGCCGACATCTTTATCGCGCCGGCGTCTCTGGAGAGAGGATTGGAGAGACCGCCGATGACCCGATTCTCTTCTGCTTTGCCGGTTCTTTCTATTTCTTCTTCGGCCCTCAAGAAATAGTGGATGATAGAGAAGCAAGTGAATAGATTGCGATGTAGAACTTTGACAATCTTCTTGATTTGTGTTTGCTTATGGAATGGTTTGTTTCTCGAGGACTTTCACAGTTTGGCAAGACCAAGTAGAGAGAGAAAGAGAGAGAGATATTTGTTTTTTGGGAAAATTTCAATTAAGTCCCAAATGGGGTCAAATTCTTAAAAAGGGTTCCAAAATGAATATTGTGTCAAATAAGGGCTTGAAGTACTCAATCAGTCTCAAATAAAGACCCGAAATGCTCAAAAAGTCTCAAATAAGGATTTGGGTCCCTGGCCGACCAAAATACTTGCCGTCCGGCGAGAAAGTTACTGTTCCGACACCGGAACAGTAACTTTTTAATTTTTTTTTATTATTTTTTCTATTTTTCCTTTTCTGTTTTTTTTCTTTTCCTTTTTCTTTTCTTGTTTTTTTTCTTTTCTTCCTCCGCCGGCCATAGCCGGGGCCAACGAAGGTCGCCGGCCTCCGGCGAGGCTGCCCTCGCCGGAGTCGGGCGAGGGCCGACCTTGCCCGATCGGACGAGGGCTCGACCTCGCCGGCGTCGGGTGAGGCCGGCCTCGCCAGTTGCAGGCGAGGTCGGCCTCGCCCGACGCCGGCGAGGCTTGACCTCGCTCGACGCCGGCGAGGTCGAGCCCTCGCTAGATCTGGCGAGGCTCGACCTCGCCGGCGTTGGGCGAGCCCTCACCAGATCTAGCGAGGCTAGACCTCACCGGCGTCGGGCGAGGCCGGCGAGGTCGAGCCTCACCAGCGGCCGGCGAAGCCGAGCCCTCACCAGATCTGGCGAGGCTCGACCTCGCCTGCAACTGGTGAGGTTGGCCTCGCCCGACGCCGGCGAGGGCGGCCTCGCCTGAGGCCGGCGACCTCCGCCGGCCCCGGCTATGGCCGGCGGTGGAAGAAAAGAAAAAAAAGAAAAGGAAAAGAAAAAGAAAAAAATAGAAAAAAATAATAAAAAATTAAAAAGTTACTGTTCTGGTGCCGGAACTGTAACTTTCTTGCCGGCCGGCAGGTATTTTGGCCGGTTAGGGATCCAGGTCCTTATTTAAGATTTTTTGGGCATTTCGGATCCTTATTTGAGACTGATTGAGCACTTCAGATCCTTATTTAACACAATATTCACTTTGAACCTCTTTTTGAGAATTTGACCCCACTTTGGGTTCTTAATTGAAATTTTTCTTTTTTTTTTGGTCAGAGAGAGAGAGATATTTCAAAGGTGTATCCTGTGGAGAGAGAGGTGATGTGATGTGAAGGGAGGAAAAGTGGAAAAGATGGAGGTTGTTCTCTTGTACTTTGACTTTTCCAAGGGCCGGGCAACCCCACAAACAACAACGTTCTCGAGTTTGATGGTCACTCCTCGTGTCTTTTACCAAGGTAGTAATAAGGTTGCCATCAAGTCCTTCCAAAGATAATTAAGTAGTTACCATCAAGCCTTTAAACTCTCTCAGATTTGCACATTTATTGGTGCTTTGGAGTGAGTTAGTCAAGCTATGGTTTGGTAACTTTGTCGAAAGAAAGAGCTTGGTACTCATGGCAATCGGAGTGTCTTACACTTTATAGATAATATCTCAGTTTTGATTTTTACTCTGAGTACCTCCTCGAGACTAATTAGTCCGTCATAAAATAAGAAACATGGGTTCAATTTAGTTGTGAAACTAATCTTAGGATCCTAACCGTGACACACACAAGAAGGAGGACTGAAAACTTAGATTGTTAGATGGTAACCTTAGGGTAATTTTATATGTTAACGGTGGCTTTTTGTGTTGATTAACGAAACCATTAAAGCTTGACGCAGCGCCTGATTTTGAGCAAGCTGGTCTTAAAAACCATAGCTAGCGTTGCTTTTGGGGAATACTAGAAAGAGACCTTGGGTTAAACGTTGACGGAAGAAGATTGTTAACGTCAGATCTCGCCGACTTTTGCCGACCAAACCGTCTAGACGTGGCCGATTTCTCTAACTTATATCAGACTGAGCTTCCTAGCAATACAAGATAAGTTTAATTGTTGGAGATTGAAGCTGTCATGACCCAAGTGATGAAGAACCATGTCACATACGTGTTATTCTTGTTTATGCAACACGTATGGAATATTCGAATACGTAGAGGGAATCCCGGCCGTTTTCAAGGTCAAATGTGCATAAGATAATGTCATGTGGGCTTGACAAGTCGCATCTCTAGTTCACTCCTCCTTTCTATCTTTTTCAAATAATCTCCATACACTTCACTTCGTGCATGTACATATCATAGATATCCTTTCAACGGATTGCAGCTGAAAGGGGAATGACTTTTCTTTCACTTTTTGCATCTTGTGCTTCTGTATAATTCCCTCCGATGCACACCGCCGTGTGTTGGCTTATTTAAACGTTATTGGTCTTTGATTCATGAACTTGGGATCCTGCTAAAGATCTCTCATGACGCAGCAAATAGATTAAAAAGAAACAACTTTAAGGTTAAATTATCATGAGCTTATGAAGAGTTGAAGATTGGGCCTTTTCGTAGAAAGAGGAAGGAAGAATGTAAACCTTCATGTTGGCGCATTTGGTTAGAGTATTGGGGGATATCTAGTTCAGAAACTGGAGGTCACTCATACGAATCCACATCAAGTACATGCAAACTGCTTGGGTTCAAAAGTCTCGACTTAATCGGTTCATGAGATTTACAATGTTCTATGTGTCTCTAGGTAGCCGGATCCTCACGTTCATACTCCTAAATTATTGGGACGAAAATGAACTAAGAATGTATTAAGCCAATTAATAAATGGCCTAGTAGTGGCCAAGACGAGAGAAGCATGAAATAACTAAGGCAATTAATTTATTAATTGTATATAGTTATACTTTAGGAATTGATATCAAAGGGAATATACAGTTATTAATATCTATGAAGCTTCCCATATAGGAAGAGCTTCATATGGCAAGTGAAATGAAAGGGAACATATGGGAGAGCTCGACAATTCCTAAAGAGGAAGAGCTTCAAATATAGCTGTAAAATTTTAAAAAGCTGCAATTGATTGAAGGGAAAAAGAAAATCTTCCAAGATCTGTATTGTTTGAGACTCTGAATTTGAACAGTTGCAGCATGATAAGTTTTGCATTTAAAAAGCTTAAAAGCTTATGGCATTGTCAAACAGTTATAAGCTTGTTTGCTCTTTCAAGTGCACCTCCATCTATCACATGTTTTATGATGCATCTTATGTTGTTATCAGGCATGGGTTGTGCATGGTACTCGACTGCCGAGATTTTCAGGTTGAAAATTCCCCGTCGAAACATATAAGTTGAAATCTGGCTTGAGTTTCTTTATGTGTAGCATCTCATAAAGATTAGTAACTTTACAGAGCATCAATGGCAAAAGCTGTTGCAGAAGTCGCAATGCGCAGACATTTCACAAATTCATATGACTTGATTCTGCAGAGAGATTCATTGGCTGATTTCACTTTTATTCAGGCTGTTGGCTGTCGTCTCCATGTCATTGAGTCCTGAAAGAGTCAGCAACTCACTGATTAACTCCAAACTTAGACTCTCATTTCGTCGAGGCTATTGCACGAACAGATGGCAATGCACTAAAACCTATTTGAGTTGCCAGACGTGTATGTTGGGGAACGCAAGTAATTTGTCTTTTTTTCTCTCCACGCGGGTTTGCCATTTTTGGAGCATCTCATGGATAGCTGGAGCCTATCTTAAGCAGTTCGCTTGTGTTTTTGACTTGTTATAGCAAAAACTGATGAGAGCTGAATCTTGTTCAAGTCCATCTCTGCTTGCTTCTCTGTACTAAGTTGTGAAAGTAACAGAAACTTTTAACTGCAGGACATCGTGGCAAAACAAATTCGATCAAGTTCGAGGCCTGCTGTATTGCACCGGAAGATCATGTTGAGAATACCAACTTTGGAGGATGATTTGGATGCATAAGAAGGAGGGTCTTCATTGTTTTAAATTGTTTCTCTTCTGCACCTAATGAATATGAAAAATTATCAGTTGTTATTTGCACAAAATGAGTTTTTTCAAGACACATGTTCATAGCTTCCCTCACACGACAGCTTAATGATCATTTGAACTCAAATTCAACCGACGAATGCACATTTTTTCTCCTTCTCCATCTCGGGAACTTTTTCGGCCTGTAACAGAAGCTTCATCAGTTGTCTTGTTCTTGTTGACGCCGTTTCATAAGCTCACCCTCTATGGCCTTCTTCGCTGCCTCGGCCATCTCTGCTTGCTTTAGGGCAAACTCTGTGGCCTCCTTAATCTCCTGAATCTCCTTCAGGATCACCTCCTTCCGCTTCTCTGCCTCGCTTTTCTTGGTGTTCACTGCTTCCATCTGAAATGCCGCTGCTGCCAACTTCATCTCCGCCAAATTTTCTGACTCCTCGACCTTCCTGCTCAAGGACTCAAACTCCTGCACGGACATTCTGATCCAGCCACTGGAATCAGGGTCCGACGCGCTCACCATGTCTGTCTTAGCGCTCAGGATCTTGATCTGATCGAGCGCGCTCTTCTCTGCTGTTCTCGCCACCTCTGCCTCTATTAGTGCTGCCTCTAGCATCCTCTCCGACTCCTCTTCCCCGAAACGGTTTGCTTCGGCTTCGCGTTTGAACTCTTCAGCCGCTCTTCTCATCTCTTCCGCTTCCTGCATAGTCTTTTGAATCGCCAATGATATTGTCTGTTCGTCAGCAGCATCAATTTCCTTCTCTTCCTGAGAAGCCGCTTCAAGTTCCTGCTTTTGTTCGACCAATTCGGTTTGAAGGGTCTTCATGGTGCTCTCCAATTCTGCTTCCTGTGCTTCCAAACCGACGCGCTCCATCTTTATGTCCTCCAATTCCTGCCTCAGAGAAGTCACCAGCTCTCTGCAACAGCTCTCCTCTTTTGCAACATCTTGCAACGCATTCGTGGCATGGTTAAGCTCCTTAGTGATGACCTTGACTGAATCCATATCGGAAGCGTGGACCTTCTTCATCTCATTCTGTAGAACCTCAATCTCTTTAGTTGTTTCCACGAGCTTTAGCTCAAGATTCCTCGTCTGCTCAGGATCGAATTCTTTCTTCAAAGAATGGAGCTTCTCTTCCGCTTCTTCTTTGGCAATCTTGCCAGCTTTTAGGCGAGCATCTTTCTCTTCCACGAACTTGGCCTGCTCCTTTTCGGCTTGAAGAGATGTCGCCTTTAGGTGATCAAGAGATTGGCGCATTGCCTGAATTTCCTTAGACAATTCACTAGCTTTCTCCGAGTTAACTTTGGCCAAGCGTTGAGCTTCGGCTGCTTGTTGGAAAGCAGCCAATTTGGCTTCTAGAGTTGCATCGAAGTCCTGCCTGATCTTGGTGAGCTCTTGCTTGGCAGTATTCAATTCGGCAGCGGCTCTTCTGTACTCATCCCTTGTGGTGCCTAATTCCTTTTTCCATGAACTGGTCCGCTCGAGGTTTTGGGATTTCACTCGCTCGAGATGCTTAGCCTTGTGCCTCACGGACTCGGTTGCTTCAATGGCTGCTTGTTTGGACTCAATTGCAGAGTTGAGCTTGGTGGTCAATTCCTGAACCGTTCTGTTTGCCTTTCCCAGATCGGAAAGCGCTCGTGCTTTTGTATTTTCTGCGTTTTCCAACTGCTGTTTGATCCGATTTAGTTCTTTCTGGGCCAGAAGAAGCTGTGTCTCCTTGTCCAGTACATTCTGGAAAAACAATTCGATGGATGGATAACATCATCACATTGTTCAAGTGAGGCATTACTTACCCAAAGTATAGTTAACGGGGTACGATGCATGGTTCTATTTCATGCATATGGTTATCATTCAAGTCTTCAAATGGTATAATCGTTGACAGTTTTCTCTTTAATTACCTCTGAAGAAGTTTTCGACCTCCTGATGGTCGGTTTCTTCTTGCTTGCTACTTCGCCAAATAGACTCACAGCAGCCTTAACAGATTGGAATGGAGCTCGGGTGTCAATCTCACCGACCTCAGCTCTTGGGGACTCCGCTGAGTTTTGGTTATCTTTGATGCGAATATTTACCATTTTTTCCCTTTAAAATCCTAATCTGACCTGCAAAATCAAGCAACATTACCCGCACGCATTGTACTCAACGAAAAGAACTAGACCGTCTGATAGACCGGATCGTGCTATGCGCAGCATCCTTAGCGTAACATAATGTACATTAACGTTACACCACAAATAGTAAATCCCTAATTACTAATTAATCAGATCTGCACTCGAGAAAGAAATGTCGTGCGATTTTGTGCTCTAAACTAATCAGAAGACACCTTAATCTGTGATTCTAGATTATCTTGCCAAGTGACCTGGACAACCTCATGAAGGCACAAAAGCCATGCACCAAAGCCAACGTGATTCTAACTTTGCATAAATTCCAGAAACTCGTATTGTCGAGGCAATTGACTCATCATCTCATCGAGGATTGATCCGAAAATTCAATCTTTTTTACCAGTACGACATCAAATGGAGGAATTACTGGTAACAAAGGATTGATATACTCGTCGACCGAAAAATCTTGTTCCGTTTTCCGATTGCACATGCATACACAAGATTGAATCTTCTAAGCTTGAATTCCCAAGAAAAGAAAATCTTTACAATGTGAAAGAAGAAAACGATCCACGAAACTATCTTTACAGAATCAGCTTCGGGATTGTGATTGCGGGCAAATTAAGCAACGGGGGGAAGAACTAATCCCCGAAAAGCTTCAATTTTGATCGAATTGGATACATAAAAGAGATGAACCGTTTGAAGAAAATGTACCTTGAATCCTGGGTTACCTGAGACAAGTTTGATCAAGAATGCCCTGAAAACGGCGGCGACAACAACATCAACACAACATTCATTGGCAACTTCCGGAAAAGAAATCGGCGCGATGATCTCGACGGTATCTTCCACGAGAAGAGAAAATTCAAAAGCAAGAAAAGGGTCAGAGAGAGAGAGAGAGAGAGAGGATTGCAGTTACCAGATTCTTTGAAAGAACTGGTTTTTCTCTTCCTTCTTGGTGTTTCTCTTGGAAGCCTTGGTTTGCATGGGATAGAAACCAGAGGAACAGGACAGGTAAGGCCCCCCTATTGAATGCCGAAAGAGGGAGAGGATTTCGCGGGCTTTCAACGGTCAGCGCCAACCTCCAACCGCAACATGTTTTTTGGCTCTTCGTGCATTTGTGGAACCCAAACATAGGATCACAGATTATGATTAGATGAAGAGGGCTAATCATAATTAACCACTCGGATTTGCTTTTTTTGTTTCCTTGGCGATCGCCCATTGGCGACGCTATTCCGACAAACCTCGGCGGCGACCCGATTGAGAAATTTTTCACGAGGTTGGTGGTCAAAGCCGAGAGCCCGAGCTGAAATGTGGACCAGTGCAATTGGTTTTTATATCTCTGGCGTTGTCTTTAGAGGAATTTGGTTGGATTGTTAAATCAAGTTGAAGCGATCATAATGATTGTTGTAGCTTTTATATCTCATTTAGTATGAGATTTCCTGTTTAATTTCTATTCGGTAAAGCTCCTTGGAAGGAATTATTTGTAGTTCTCCTTTAGTATTGGCATGGACTTACCTGTCATATGAAAGTGATCATCTTGCTTTTGAATAAAGAAGAAGAAATTTGGACAGGATTGAGACCTCCCTCGTCAAGAAAACATCAATTGTCCGCTGGACTGGACGAGTGCATTACCACAACCCTACCAATCATCTTGCAAACAAGGCAAAAAGAAGAAGAAATTTAGGTAGGATTGAGACCTACTTCATCAACAAAACATCAATTGTCCCCTGCACTGGACGAGCGCATTTTTAAAACCCCACCAATCATCTTGCAAGCAAAGAAAAAAGAAGAAGAAATTTGGATGGGATTGAGACCTACCTCATCAGCAAAACATCAATTGTCCGCTGGACTGGACGAGCGCATTACCACTACCCTACCAAGTGCCAGTGGAAAAAGCCCGTTACCGGCGATACAACCAAACCCGAAGCCATCCTTCACAGATTAACCCAGATATTCTGAGATCAAGGATAGCTAAGGACTCTTGTCAAGTCACATTCTACTATTGTTTTCTATGTTGGTCCTAATTCAAAGGAACCGAGAGAGCGAGAGGCATTCGATCGAATGAATGACCATATATTTCCTGATCTAAAGTTCTCGTTTGAGTGTTGCCAGCACTTCACCTTTCGGGTTGGTCACAAGTTGGTCAGCAGACCTAAAGTTCTCGAAAAAAAAAAACTTACGGCAGAGCTCCTGATCACCGTCTGCGGAATCCGATAATCTCTAAGAACTTCCGATCATATTTTCAAGTCCTAAAACGTTTTTCCAACATTGCAACTAACTAAAACATCGAATTTATTAGTGCTGGAAATTGTTTATGTTGCGATTTCGATAAATTTGTCTCACCTATTCTTTGCCTCGTAAGACAATCTCGAGAGTTCTTGTTTCCATCTAGTTATGTAGAAATAGACTTGAAACGGTTCTGATTTATGATAAATGCTCTATGTAATAACCCTAATTCTGACTAAATATGCACGATGAAAGTACGTGCTGGCTGTCGCTCTAGTTTTGTTAAGCCATTCATTGACCCTATCGATTGATGAAACCCTAGCTTGTTTAAGGGTTAAACGTCCCTAAGCTTATTATGCATTTAATTTTATATATGTCTCGAGTTTGAACAAAAAAAGAAAACTTTTTTAATCTAAGTAGGTTTCCTAAAAGGGAGTTTCCAATTTTAGATCATATTCTTGTGTATATATAAGAAGTGTCTTCGTTGTAAAGAGCATCTTAGAGGCGGCTTCTTTGTGAATTAGACACTAAAGTAATTTGAGAGTATTGAAGCCAATTAAATCTCATGGGTAAGATTTTGTATAATTTTTTTGTGAGATTTTTTCGTGAAGAATTTTGGGGCTAGATATTGTATGAGTTACTAGGTATAATTGGATGTTGAGAAATAGTAAGAATGTTTTAGTAACTTGAGTATAGTTGTAATCTTTGTTCTATAGCTTGATTTATAGTGGGATTCCGTGTTGTTCTTCTCGTATACGTCAATCACTCTAAGCGAATCATTTTCTTATTCTGTTAATTTTATTGTTTGATTGCTCGTTTTTGCAACAAATTTCCCAAATCTAACAAAGGCTGACACATTAGTTAAAAGCTAGATTTGTTTTATCTAATGTTGTCGTTAGGTGACGTTACTCTAGTGCTGATGGAACACATGGTACGATAATCATTATCCTTTTTAGAGGGAAGCCTATCAAACGGTGGCTCAAAGCGCGTATTTCATAATTTTGTTGGGCCACACTTACATGATTGAACGGTGACGCTATGCTTGAAATGCCATATGGTTCTATTTTCATATGAATTTGCATAAATTGTTGGTCCGTTATTGCATGTGTCTTGTGTTTCCTAAGGTACCGAGAAGCAATGTGAATTCTCATTAAGTTCAACTGACGGTTATATATCTGGAATCTCGGTGCACTTGTTACTCTTAATCCGAGCATAGTGCAAGCATTGCATATTTTAATAATGCAACTCATCATTCTATGCATGTGACATAAATTGAAACATCAACTAGATATAGAGAATTTTCATTCAGATTTTAGCTGTCATTAATTACGTGAACATTTTTCCTTCAACTATAATGACTGTTATAAAACTCCAAGAAAATTTGACTTCACAATAATTTGATTGAATCACCGTTTATAAAATCTTGAAAGATTGCTAAAAGGGCAAATGTATTCATATTTTTCTTATAAAACCTAGATTCAAATCGCAACCCTTTAAGCACAAACCTCTCGCCTCTAGTAATGACCCCTTGTGCGCGTGTGAGATGGAAGGGCTGGTCCTCAATCATCCTCATAGTAGACGAAATAGCCGGGTGCTCAAATAATCTCAGGACACCATATTGTCCATGTAAAAAAAAGAGAAGAAAAGAAAAGAAAAAGGACTAGCGACAGCCTTCTATATAGATATTGACTATATGCTTCACACCTGCAATCACAGAAAGGAGGCAAAACAAGAAAAAGAATGGCAGAGAAGAGTAGTCTTCCTCTCTTCGAAACAAAGTTTTTCAAGAACCGCTTACTCTTCAGATTATACACACTCTCCATCTTCATCAGCATCTGCTTCATCTTCTACTTTAGAATCCGTCACTTGCCAGAGTCCAAAACAGCTGAGAATTTGGCTTGGCTTGGAGCTTTCTTCTCTGAGCTCTGGTTCACTTTTTATTGGTTTATCACCATCGTCGTAAGATGGAACCCTTCGTATCGCCATACCTTCAAGGACAGGCTTTCTCAGAGGTGTTCTCTCTCTCTCTCTCTCTCTCTCTAATTTGACTAATATGTCTGTTGAACTGATGGATGATCTAAAAAGTCTTGACCAGCTGCTTCTTTGGATACACTCTTCGAACATTTTTCTTTTGTTGAAAGTTTCGGTATGGTTGAATGTTGGCCTCGATCTCATAATACCATCACAACAACGAAATTTAAAGTGCCAAAACGTAGTATATGTCCCTGAAAAAAGAAGAGGGAATAGACTTTCTAATCAGCTCGTAACATTGTTTTCACGAACTCTTTTAGGTACGGCGAGGTTTTGCCAAGAATAGACATATTCGTGTGCACAGCGGATCCCGTGATAGAGCCACCTACCATGGTGGTCAGCACCGTCTTGTCAATCATGGCATACAATTATCCGCCAGAGAAGATGAGCATTTATCTCTCCGATGATGGCGGTTCGAACCTTACTTTTTACGCATTACTTAAGGCTTCTCAATTCTCCAAGAAATGGCTTCCCTTTTGCCGGAAGTTTAATGTCGAACCCAGATCACCGGAGGCCTATTTTAGAAAGGCTGCCGAGCCTCTCAATGATTCTATCTGGTCCAAGGAGTGGGCCTCCATGAAAGTAAGCACATCTGTCTCTCTCTCTGCCTCTCTGTCTCTCTCTTCACAAAGGTTTGAGATCTTTTTGGTGGTAATGTATTCCAAACCAGGTTGAGGCAAGTATGCTTCAGTTTCAAACCCTAGCATTCGAATGTTTGAATAGATCTCCACATAGAACATTTGAATAAGTCTTACTAAGTCCGCTGTCAATTAAATATATTGCTAACACATCAATTCACACGCAACTCGCGCTCCGCGCAACTTGTTACTTGCCAGAGAATTTGATCTGCTAGGAGGCAAATCTCCCCTTTTTCAACCCTAAACCTATGACAAGATCACCTGATAGGTTTCTTGAATTCATTGGGAGCTAATACTTTATATTATTTCAATAAGACACTGAAGAACATGGCCCGACACTCTTCTTTTTATTTATAGCCTTTCAAGTGCCATTTTGTCTCCTTTGGCCACCTTCCCGGAAAGATACGAGAGATGATCATAAACCTATGTTTGATTAAATCCATTTGGATAGCTGATTATGATGGTTTCATAGTGAGGTTCACATAATTAATGGTTAGATGATATTGGCCCGTGTGGTCCATAAATCATACAATAACTTCTCTTTTCAAAGTGATCGAAAACATTGAATGGTAGGTATAAAAAAGACTTTTACTTCTTTTTCAGGAGAGAGAAATATCGAAAAGTTTTCGTTGAGAGCAATGTTTGTCGCCCATGATCTTCTACGTTAAAAGACGTTTTGCTCTTTCGACAAAATTCCACACTCCACTCCAAAAATGGAGTACCATGAATGATCTATCGTCGATTTGTGAGAAGCCAGATCGTGAAGAATAATTGTTGTGCAGGAACTTCCAACCTTGTGATATCGAGAAGAGATTGATTGCCGTCTGCTCCACGACAAATTAGATCTTATGTCAGCATTGAAGGGTTTGTCTTAAATGGGATTGTAGCGTTGTGGACTCAAATTGCAAAGATTCCATGAAAAGGACATCTCTTTAGTTAGCGTAATCGATCATGGTTTTGGATCCAAATGAGAAGGAAGCGAAAAAAAAAGAAGAAAAAGACTTAAAGTCTTTTTTAGATCACCACTTAAAATAAGAAAGAAATTATAGTTTTCGTCCCAATACTTTTACGTTTCCTCTGGTCAAGTCCTTCTAATGCCATAAATTTTCTAATCAAATTAAATCTCTCATATAGCGAATTCAAACAAATTCAGCTAACATGACTTGAGAACAACGCCAAAGTATGATGTGGATAAGACGTGCGGATACACATAGAGGCGTGTACTAAAAAAATTAGCCAATAGAGACAACGCCAGAGTATGATACAAATAAAAATTTAGACAAATGGAAAAATTTTGTCAATATCACACAATAACGTGGTTCGACTGCTGCGTCATTTGAATCTAGAGTGATGCTATAAACTTGATAATGTGTTATTTTCCATTGCCAATTTCAACCCAAGGTGACTCATTCCAACTTCCACATAATTGTATGAAATATAAATGAAACATGCATAAAAATAATTGTGCTCTTTCGTTATGCTTATGACAGAACTCATACGAGGACATGAAGAAACGAATCGAAACGGTAGCGGAGTTGGGACAGATTCCAGATGACATTAGCGAGCAACACAAAGGATTTCTTGAGTGGGACGCTGTCTCGAGCAGGAGAGACCATCAAACAATTCTTCAAGTACTATGAGTCTGCAGTAAGAAGTTAGTGTTCTAATCTTCCTGCTACATCCATGACATGTTTCTGCCGATTCTTTTCTTCAGATAGTGATTGATGGGAGGGACGCCATGGCCGTGGACGACGAAGGACAGCCTCTCCCGACTCTGGTGTACTTGGCCAGAGAAAAGAGACCACAATACAGCCACCATTTTAAAGCAGGAGCTATGAATGCTCTGGTAAGAATCAGCATACGATGATTCACTAAAAGTGAAGAACATCGAGTTGTACAGGTTTCTTTATATATGTACATGATGATCTTGCTCTGGGATCGATCGAGGGCTTAAGAGACGATCATGGTGGTAATCTTTCCGTTATATTTCTGGATGAAATAGATTAGGGTCTCGTCGAGGATCAGCAACTCGCCTGTCATCCTTAACGTGGACTGCGACATGTACTCAAACAACTCGGATTCGGTGAGAGACGCACTGTGCTTCTTCATGGATGAAGAGAATGGCAATGAGATCGGTTTCGTACAGTTCCCACAGCGCTTCGATAACCTTACGAAGAATGACCTGTACAGCAGTTCCTTGAACGTGATAATGCAGGTAAGCCACTTCAAAAGGATGTCAACACGGCACTGTCCCTGAATTTTAGCGCGATATCTTATTCAGTCTCTATATGTTAAATGTGCTTCATGCTCTCGCTTGACTGTTTCATTCTATTAATTCTACAGTTCCGTTAGAATTTGCCGACCGATAATCCTTATTTACTGAACTGGGCTAAATGGGTTACCACAGCTCAATTCAACTCATGAATTGAACTGGAAATCACTTGTCCAAGTCAGCACATACCCATTGGCAACTCAGCAAATTCTAACGCTGGTCTGAATTGTACCTAATCAAAATGAGGCCGATAGACGCATTGAATGTATTAAACTGAAGTACTAGGACAACTACATTGGATGAGTGAAGACATCATAATAATTTTTAGTACATTCTATGATGATTGCAGGTGGAGATCCATGGAATGGACACTAATGGTGGACCTGGGTATATTGGCACCGGGTGCTTTCATCGGAGAGAGACACTGTGTGGGAAAAAGTACAGACGGGGAAGTAAAAGTGAGTCCTTGAGGTGGGATCACCACCAGAGGATACAGGACAGTGCAAGTGTCCTAGAAGAAACATGTAAAACACTAGCCAGCTGTGCTTATGAAGAGAACACTGAGTGGGGAAAGGAGGTCTCTCTCTCTGTCTCTCTCTGTCTCTCTCTCTCTCTCTCTCTACATTTGAATGTCCTAATATGCATATATACATCATAAGAGTGTATACTCACGAGTACACATGCATAAGCTTGAGTCATCCTTATGAATAATGAAATCTAAGACCCTGGTTTGCTCAAAAACTAGTCCAATTAAGTTAACCAAATCGAGTTTTGGCCTAAATTTTCGAGCCTTTTGAATATTTTTTCAATTTTTCTGGAGAGAATTCTAGTCAAAGAAGGTGAAGAAAGCAGAGAAGGTTAAGTATTCAGCACCATATTATACGGATAACAAGAGAGAAGTGCTTTCTATAGTCTACAACTAACAAGAGAGAAGCCGTTTACAAGTTCACAGAAACCGAGCTTAGATGGTAAACCTCTCATGTAGGACTCTCTATGTCAATCTGATTAAGTTCAAAGGTGAAGGAACAAAAGCAATAGAGTCTCTTATATAATTCTGGATTTTGATCAAACCAAAAGCTCTGCTTATATCATAATTATTTGAAGACTGGACTTGGGAATTCAACCGTCAGAACTGAAATAGGCCACACGGGCAGGCTTTCGTGCACTAAAAATATGCAAACATACACATGCAAGAGCATCCATGAAAAAATCTTCTCTGAATTGCAGATGGGTCTAAAGTATGGCTGTCTAGTGGAAGATGTCCTTACCGGTTTAGCAATACACTGCAGAGGTTGGAGATCGGTCTATTTCAACCCCGAAAGGAATGGCTTTCTAGGAGTTGCGCCCACAACATTGTTGCAGTCCCTAGTTCAACATAAGAGATGGGCTGAAGGTGATCTTCAAATCTTCCTATCACAGTACTGTCCCCTGCTGTATGGACATGGAAAAATCCCCCTGAAGCTACAACTTTCATATTGTGTCTGGTTGCTATGGGCGCCAAATTGCTTGGCTTCTCTGTACTATGTGACTATTCCATGTCTCTGTCTTCTCAGAGGCATCTCCTTGTTCCCCAAGGTAATGAATTGGACGACCATTTCTGGAAGGACTTATTTTGATTTAATTTTCGACATGCATAATACACACATAAGGTTGGTCCTGGTGCTAAAATCTCAAAACAATCAAGTCATTAAACATAAGAAAAATTCCAGCTACACCAACACCCCCTCTATTATAGTAGTATTATACTGACCCCACCAAAAAAGTGTCAAAATCAAGCACTAATAACTTGTGCTAGCCATTTGATCAACCCTAATTTGGCTACTTGACAATACAAAACACTAGGTTGTGAGATAACCAAAGTGCAGGGGCATCCACATAATCTTTGATATAAAATGTCATTTGCTAGAGCTAATAGTTTCTTGCACATCAGGTATCAAGTCAGTGGAGCTTCCCCTTCATCTACACCTTTTTGGCGACTAGTGTATACAGTGCGGGAGAATGCATATGGTGCGGAGGCACTCTTCGTGGTTGGTGGAATGACCAAAGAATGTGGGTCTACAAGAGAACTTCTTCCTTTTTCTTTGGCTTCTTGGACAACATTCTGAGGCTGAAGGGTATTTCCAAGTCTGCCTTTGTCGTCACTGCGAAAGTGGCAGACGATGATGTATCAAAGAGGTACGAGCAAGAGCTTATGGACTTTGGTGCGCCCTCCCCTATGTTCACACTTCTAACAACCCTTGCATGGCTCAATGCGTTAAGCCTTATTGGAGTTTTACTGAAGTTAGCAACACAAGGTCAGGCTCTAGACCAGCTGGCTTTGCAGTTCATATTGTGCGGTTTGCTAGTCTATGTCAACCGGCCTCTATATGAAGGGATTTTCTTACGAAAAGACAAGGCAAAAATGCCCACCTCAGTGGCATATAAATCCGCAGTCTTTGCTCTAGTAGCCTGTTCTTTAGCGTATGTATAATCTACCATTACAGTATATTGGCTGGAAGTCGTCGGAACTTCATGAAAATTTGTATCATACACTAGACATGATACAAAGTAGGATGCCATCAGGACCTGATGTGAAAAACTTTCTGCTGCTGTTGCTGTGTCCTTGTTTGTGTAGTCTTTATCATTCCCACTGTTGTCGATCTCACTGTTGTTGATGTACAGTATATAAAAGCGAAACTAAATGTTGAGACCTCGTTCTTCTTATCTAGAGAAATCACCAAGCATCTCTTAGTTCGCCAGATATTTGTTAGAAATAGACCAGTCACAGAAGTACCAGAAGCCACATACTACAAGGCGATGGTTTAACAGAGGTATTGACTAACCCAATATAGCTGTGCAATCAAAATTCAGAACTTCAAGTTCTTGATATTAGCCAAAATGGAAACAGGGCACCTAAGTCAATTCAACACTAACTTATCAATTTGGAGTGTTGATCGGATCATGCTCTTCCTGAGACGCTTGCTCTTAGGCTCATCATCAGATACTTAACCCCGAGAAGGAGAAAGGAAGATAAAGAAACCCATCGACTTCCAAAACAGCAGGCAAAATCAAGATACACACAGAACTGCAATTTCAAAATGAATATCACAAATGAATATTTAGCATTTCTGAAAAAATGAAAACCTCGGCATAGGGTGAGCGTGACTACTTGCATAAACCCAAGATGTGCTTGATTTCCTAAGCCAAAAAACCCATTCGCATCCAAACGTAATGGAGGCGATTTCAAGGGTTGGTCCATAAAGCACCTCGTACGAAGAGCCTACAACTTGATAATTCACATTATCGAAGTTGAGAATAATAAAGCAGAAGAGATAATTGTGGAATTATTGTATATTTCGATGTATTTTGAGCAAGAACACGTGACCCCATTTATAAGTTTTATTAGATAACTATTTTAAGATAATATCTCAATTAAGATATGCGCAATCGTGCAATATACGTGTGATCTTAAGAGATATGCACAATTTCGCAATATACATGCAATATGCATGTAATTTTTAAGAGATACAAATAATCAAATATCTCTAATAATCAAGTCCTAAATCTTTTTCCAAACATTGCAATTAACTAATCCCTCGAAATTACTAGTCCTGGAAATCATTTTAGTGGCAATTTTAATAAATTCGTCTCACCTACTCTTTGCCTCATGAGACCTCCCTAGGCTATCCTTTCCATCATTGAGTTAATGAGCCTAATGAGGCACGACACAATACTTAAAAGTGAGACTGGATGTATTTGATGTTGTCGTAAGGTGACATTAATCTAGTGCCCTTGAAAAACACACTACAATGATCATTACCCTTTTTAGAGTGAGCCTATCAAAAGGTGGCTCAAAATGTACATCATAATATCTTTGGGTGAACAATCATATGATTGATTGGTGAACCTACACCAACATGTCATATGGTGCTATTTTCATATGAACAGCTTGAAAAAACTCATGGGTCGGTCGCTGCATGTGTCTTTGTATTTCCTAAGATCAACTAAGAAGAAATTTGAATTTTCATCAAGTTCAATCGATGGAGATGACAACCACATGATATGCTAGTACAAAGAAATACATGACAAGAGAATTAAAGATTTAGATATAAACTATCTCAAGAAAACATGTATATCACAGATATGGATCTACTATCACCTTAATGTCTTCCAATCGTTACATATTTGAAATCTTGGTGCGCTTGTTACTCTTAATTTGAGCATAGTTGCAAGTATTGCACAATTTGATAATTCAAGTCACATCCTATGCATGTGACATAGATTGAAACATCATCTGGAGATAGAGAATTTCCGTGCAAATTTCAATTGACTATCAACATAAACATTGTTCCTCCAACCATAATGACTAATATATAACTCCAAGAAAATTTGACTTCACCACCATTTCGTTGAATCACCATCTGTAAAATCTCGAGAGATAGCTAAAATGGTAAGCGCATCCATCTTCTTCTCTCAAAACCTAAATTATTTTTTGGTGGGATCTCAAAACCTAAATTCAAATCACCACATTTACACATTTCTTAGGCAACTCTTTGAAGCTCGGGTAATTACCTCGGGTGCGCGTCTAAGATGGAAGGGCCAGTCCTTCGGTATCATCCTTAATGGAGATTAAATAGTTAGGTGCTCTAGAAATCTCGAGACATCTCATTGTCCATGTATAAAGAAATGAAAAAAAAAACTAGACACTGCCTTCTATATAAATATAGCCTAATTGCTGCACACACTTGCCATACAGAAAGGAGGAAAAGAAAAACCAAGAAACAAAGAATGGGAGAGAAGAGTAATCTTCCTCTCTTTGAAACAAAGTCAGCCAAGAACCGCTTCATCTTTGGATTATACACACTGTCCATCTTCATCAGCATCTGCTTCATCTTCTACTTCAGAATCCTTCGCTTGCCAGAGTCCAAAACAGCTGAGAAATTGGCTTGGCTTGGAGCTTTCTTCTCCGAGCTCTGGTTCGCTTTTTACTGGTTTCTCACCATCGTCATAAGATGGAACCCCTCGTATCGCCATACCTTCAAGGATAGGCTTTCCCAGAGGTGTGTTCTCACTCTTTCTCCCTCCTTCCCTCACTAATATGTCTGCTGACTTGATGGAAGAAGTTTGTACTTTTCAACCTTAAAAGTCTCGACCAGCTCGTTGTTATAAGTGCTATGGGCTAATCATCAATACCTTGACAAGTTTTTCTTAGGATATACTCTTCGAAAATACCGTTGAAATTTTCGGTATGGTCGAGTTTCGGCCTCGATCTCATGATACCATCACAAGAACAAAACTTACCGTGCGAAAACTGATCCAAGATACTATATGTCCTTAAAAATGGGGGAAGGAGAAGGAATAGTCTTTCTGTTTGAAGTCATTGCACGAGATTTGAATTTGATCGCTCTCGTAAGGTTGTTTGCATGAACTCTTTTAGGTATGGCGAGGTTTTTCCAAGATTAGACGTATTTGTGTGCACGGCAGATCCCGTGATAGAGCCATCGACCATGGTGGTCAGCACCGTCTTATCGATCATGGCATACAATTATCCACCGGAGAAGATGTGCATTTATCTATCCGACGACGGCGGTTCGGATCTTACCTTCTATGCATTACTCGAGGCTTCGCGATTCTCGAGGAAATGGCTTCCCTTTTGCCGGGAGTTTAATGTCGAACCAAGATCGCCGGAGGCCTATTTTAGAAAGGCTGTTGAGCCTCTCAATGATTCTATCTGGTCCAAGGAGCGGTGCTCCATGAAAGTAAGCACATCTCTCTGTCTCTCTCATGTTGTACCATTTTTTCAGTAAAATATTTATGACTCTCGTCTATATATTTTTTTGGCTAAAATAAGGATTAATAACCGATTCACTCCTTATTTACAGGGGCACACTTAAACTACACAAAAAGCCTTATCCTAATTAACTAAAACAGCAACACCAAACAAACCAACCTAATACACATTATGATCGGTAGAAAGGTAGGTAGGTTCCACACCAAGTACCTAGAACCATCATAATGATTTCTAGTTTTTGGAAACGCGAACCGAACATACCGGCTTTGAAATTGGCCTGGAACTGAACTGACCGATTTTTTTAAAGTGAATCATGCATATTCATTTTGTACTTGTAATGTAAAAATTTCACATAAAAAAAATAATCATACGACCGAGAACTAGAAAAGAAAGCATAATGTTTTTGAGAGATTTGGGGTAGGTTTTGAATCGGTTCTCGAGTAGAACTAAACGTTCCTAGCATAGAACCAGGAACCAAACCAATTAAGGCTAGTTTCCAAATTTTGTCACTTGGGACCGAACTGATCCTTATGTGAATCGGCCTGAAACCGGTTGGATAAAACTACTTCGGTTCAGTTTTCAAGTTGAACCAGTCTGATTGCTCGTATCAACATGTACTCTTGACCTACACAAAGCTCTCTCTCATTTATTTAAATGCAAAACTTAAAGATTTGAGATCTAATTTTGTGGCAGTTTATTCTAAACCAGGTTGAGGCAAATATGCCTCAGTTTCAAAGCCAAGCTTTATAATATTTGATCACATCTCCACCTGAAAGATTAGTTTGACGATTGTGAGACTTTAGGGTATGTCGATTCGTTCGTGGCGGACAACAAGTTTATCAATGATTGAAAATTAGTCCTACTAAGTCCACCATCGATCAAATATATTGCTAACACATCAAATAAACGCAACAGGCCTCATATATTTCTTTTTATATAGTGGGCTAACTGGCGGGGAGCTATTCTTCTTTCTCTTTTGCATAGTGCAATAAAACACTGAACACTATGGCCCTGCACTCTTCTTCTATCCATAGCCTTTCATGTGTCATTTGTCTCCTTTGGCCACCTTCTCGAAAACACGTTGGATGATCGACATACTTATGTTGATCAGATCTATCTACAAAGCTGATAATGTGGGATCAGTTCACGTGGTCCATAGATCATGTCATGACTTGTCCTTTCAATCGCTGCCTGGTGTAATTTTTTCTTGTTGTACCTTTACTTTTTGGAGATCTTGTCTTCTCAATTACCCGAAACGTTGAATTGTGGCTATGGAAAAAGCCCTTTTCTTCGCTATCGTTCAAATCTTCTACGAGATTTGTCGAGAGATCAAGAGAGATAAATGGTCTTTGAGGAGTTTCTCTTTGACGTTTTCATTGAGAACGATGTTTATGGTCCAATTATCTTCCCGGTGAAAGGAGGTTTTGTTCTTTTGACAAATTCCACGCTTCACCACAAAATAATGGTTGTAGAGGAGCTTTCAACCTCAGGATATCGACAAGAAACATTGAAAGGCATATTTTTGGATGGGATTATAGTGTCGTAGACTCAAATACAAAGATTCCATGAAGAGAACATTGCTTTTGGGGCGTCAAAAATCATGGTTTTGGATCTAGATGAGAAGTAAAAAGAAACAGAGACTTCAGTTCATCCAGAGATCACCGCTTAAATCAAGAAAAAAAGTGTACTTTTTGTCTTAGTACTTTTACGTTTTTCCCAATTAAGTCCTTCTACTTTCATAAAATTTCTATCGAGTCCCTCGGACACTAAATCTGACTAAATTGAGCTAATATGGTTGGAGGACGACGCCAAAGTATCATGCGGATAAAATATGTGGATGCCAATCCGGACCTATGTTGAAAATTTTAGCTTGAGACAACATTAGAGAAGGACGTGAATAAAAATTACTCAATATAGACGCCCACAATAGAAAATTTTTGTTTGCATCAAAGCATGATATCATCCTATGGCCACGTCACAACTGGATTTGACCAGATTTAGTGTTCGACAGGCTCGGTTAGAAAAATAGTGGAAGTAGAAAGACTTGATTAAACAAATGAAAAGCATAGGGACAAAAGTAGAATTCCAAATATTTGACATAGGAAAGAGACAATTGGCAACGATGTAGGATCGAACTATGGGGACCGAAATTTCAAACTAATGTAACTAAAGTGATTATATCAACTTGGTAATGTATTACTTACATTAATTGTATGAAATAAATGATACATAGAAAAACTAAAAAGAACTTTGCCCTTTGGTTATGCTTATGACAGAACTCATACGAGGACATGAAGAAACGAATCGAAACGGTGGCAGAGTTGGGACGGATTCCAGATGACATTCGCAAGCAACACAAAGGATTTCTCGAATGGGACACTGTCTCGAGCCAGAGAGATCATCAAACAATTCTTCAAGTACCATACACCCACAATAAAAGATTAACGTCGTAATCTTTCAGCAACATCAATGACATGTTTCTCCTGGTTCTTCAGATAGTAATCGATGGGAGGGATCCCATGGCCGTGGACAATGAAGGACAGCCTCTACCGACTCTGGTGTACTTGGCCAGAGAAAAGAGACCACAATACAACCACCATTTCAAAGCAGGAGCTATGAATGCTCTGGTAATTCTCAACATACTGTATCTATACACATGATTCACTCAAAGCCCACAATTTTTCATCAGAAAGAAAAGTGAAGAACATCAACTTGTACAGATTTCTCTATTTATGTACGTGAGGATCTCGCCCTTCGATAGATTGAGGGCTTAAAATACAATCTTGGTGCTAATCTTTATGCTATTTTCTGGGGCAAATAGATTAGGGTCTCATCGAGGATCAGCAATGCGCCCATCATCCTTAATGTGGACTGCGACATGTACTCAAACAATGCGGACTCGGTGAGAGACGTGCTGTGCTTCTTCATGGATGAAGAGAATGGTGATGAGATTGGTTTCGTACAGTTCCCGCAGAACTTTGATAACCTCACAACCAATGACTTATACAGCAGTTCCTTGAACGTACTAAACGAGGTAAGCCAATTCAAAAGGATGTCGACAAGACACTGTCCCTAAACTTTATTGTGATAACCCATTCAGTCTCCATTATGTCAAATGAGCTTAATGCACTCACTTATATGTCCTATTCTATTGATTCTACAGTTCCGTTAGAATATGAAGACTGATACACCATATTTGCTAAGCTGCACTAAATGGGTAACCACGACTTTGAACTCATGAAGTGAAATTGAAATCACAAGTCCAAGTCGGCACATACCTATTGGCAACTCGGCAAATTCTAATGCGTGGACCAAAATGAAGCTAATAAAAAGGAGGCCGATACTCTATTGGACAAATTAAATTGAAGGAAAAGGACAAGTACATTGGGTGAGAGAAGATATCATAATGACTACTGGTACATTCTATGATGATGCAGGTGGAGCTCCATGGGATGGACGATAACGGTGGCGCTCCGTACATCGGCACTGGGTGCTTTCATCGGAGAGAGACAATGTGCGGGAGAAAGTATAGACAGGGTAGTAAAAGGGAGTCATTGAGGTGGGATCACCACCAGAGGATACAAGACAGTGCAAGTGTCTTAGAAGAAACATGTAAAACACTAGCCAGCTGTGGTTATGAAGAGAACACTGAGTGGGGAAAAGAGGTCTCTCTCTCTCTCTCTCTCTCTCTCTCTCTCTCTCTCTCTCTCTACAATTGAATGTCCTAACATGCACATATACATCATGAGAGCGTATACTCACAAGTACACACACATAAGCTTGAGTCATCCTTATGACTAATGAAATACAAGACCTCATCTTGCTAAAAAACTAGTCAAAACATGTCAACCATATCAAGGTGTGGCCTAAATTTTCGAGCCTTCGAGGATTTTTCAAAATTTTCTGTAGAGAAACTTAGTCAAAGAATGGAAATAGGGGAAGAAAGCAGAGAACGTTAAGCATTCAGCACCATATTCTATGGATAACAAGGGAGCAGTGCTTTCTATGGTCTACAACTAACAAGCGAGAAGCAGTTTACAAGTTCATGGAAACTGAGCTTAGATGATATAACTCTCATGTAAGACTCTCTAAGTCATTTTGATTAAGTGCAAAGAATAAAGAACAAAAGCATTCAAGTCTCTTATATCATTCCGGATTTTCATGCAACCAAAAGCTCTGCTTATATCATATTATTCAAAGACTGGACTGGGAAATTCAGCCGTCAGAACTGAAATAGGCCATACGGGCATTCTTTCAAGCACCAGAAATATGCAAACATACACATGCAAAATCATCCATGAAACGAGTCTTCTCTGAATTGCAGATGGGTCTAAAGTATGGATGCCCAGTGGAAGATCTCCTTACCGGTTTTGCAATCCAATGCAGAGGTTGGAGATCGATCTATTTCAACCCCGAATGGAAAGGCTTTCTAGGAGTTGCTCCCACAACATTGTTGCAGTCCCTAGTTCAACATAAGAGATGGACTGAAGGTCATCTCCAAATCTTCCTGTCACAGTACTGTCCTTTGTTGTATGGACACGGCAAAATCCCCTTGAAGCTGCAACTCTTGTATTGTGTCTACTTGCTACGGGCAACAAATTGCTTGGCTTCTCTATACTATGTGACTATTCCATCTCTCTGTCTACTCAGAAGCATCTCCTTGTTCCCCAAGGTAATTAATTAGATGACTTTTTTTGGGAGAAAACTAATTTCGATGCCTCCTTTCCACACATACAAATATACACGTATGGTCGGTCATGGTGCTAAAATCTCAAAACAATCAATTCATTATACATAAGAAAAATTCCAGCTATACCCCCTCTATTATAGTAGTATTACACTGACACCACCAAAAAAGTGTCAAAATCAAGCACTAATAACTTGTGCCAGCCATTTGATCCCTGGTTTGGCTACTTGACAGTATAAAACACTTGGCTATGATATAACCATAGAGCAGAGGCATCCACATAATCGTTGATTCAAAATGTCATTTGCTAGAGCTAATAGTTTCTTGCACCATCAGGTTTCGAGTCAGTGGAGCTTCCCATTCATCTATACCATTATGGCGACTAGTGCATACAGTGCCGGAGAATTCGTATGGTGTGGAGGCACTCTTCGTGGTTGGTGGAATGACCAAAGAATGTGGGTCTATAAGAGAACAACTTCCTATTTCTTTGGCTTCTTGGACAACATTCTGAGGCTGCTGGATATTACCAAGCCTGCCTTTGTCATCACTGCAAAGGTGGCAGATGACGACGTATCAAAGAGGTACGAGCAAGAGCTCATGGAGTTTAGTGCACCCTCCCCTATGTTCACAATCCTTACAACCCTTGCTTGGCTCAATGCATTAAGCTTCATTGGAGTTTTACTCAAGTTAGCAATGCATGGCGAGACTCCAGACCAGCTGGCTATGCAGATCATTTTGTGCAGTTTGCTAGTCTGTGTCAACCAGCCCCTGTATGAAGGGATGTTCTTTCGAAAAGACAAGGCAAGAATGCCTACCTCGGTGACATATAAATCCGCAGTCTTTGCTCTGGTAGCCTGTTCTTTAACGTATGTATAATCTACCATTACATTATATTGGCTAGAAGTCGCCGGAACTTCATGAAAATTTGTATCATACACTAGACATGATACAGAGTAGGATGCCATCAGGACCTGACGTGAAAAACTTTCTGCTGCTGTTGCTGTGTCCTTGTTTGTGTAGTCTTTATCATTCCCACTGTTGTCGATCTCACTGTTGTTGATGTACAGTATATAAAAGCGAAACTAAATGTTGAGACCTTGGTTCTTCTTATCTAGAGAAATCACCAAGCATCTCTTAGTTCGCCAGATATTTGTTAGAAATAGACCAGTCACAGAAGTACCAGAAGCCACATACTACCAGGGCGATGGTTTAACAGAGGTATTGACTAACCCAATATGGCTGTGGAATCAAAATTCAGGACTTCAAGTTCTTGATATTAGCCAAAATGGAAACAGGGCACCTAAGTCAATTCAACACTAACTTACCAATTTGGAGTGTTGATCGGATCATGCCCTTCCTGAGACGCTTGCTCTTAGGCTCATCATCAGATACTTAACCCCGGGAAGGAGAAAGGAAGATAAAGAAACCCAACGACTTCCAAAACAGCAGGCAAAATCAAGATACACACAGAACTGCAATTTCAAAATGAATATCACAAATGAATATTTAGCATTTCTGAAAAAATGAAAACCTCGGCATAGGGTGAGCGTGACTACTTGCATAAACCCAAGATGTGCTTGATTTCCTAAGCCAAAAAACCCATTCGCATCCAAACGTAATGGAGGCGATTTCAAGGGTTGGTCCATAAAGCACCTCGTACGAAGAGCCTAAAACTTGATAATTCACATTATTAAAGTTGAGAATAATAAAGCAGAAGAGACAGTTGTGGAATTATTGTATATTACCATGTATTTTGAGCAAGAACACATGACCCCATTTATAGGTTTTATTAGATAACTATTTTAAGATAATATCTCAATTAAGATATGCGCAATTGTGCAAGCGATCTTAAGAGATATGCATAATTTTGCAATATACATGCAATATGCGTGTAATTTTTTAGAGATGCAAATAATCAAATATCTCTAATAATCAAGTCCTAAATCTTTTTCCAAACATTGCAATTAACTAATCCCTCGAAATTACTAGTCCTGGAAATCATTTTAGTGGCAATTTTAATAAATTCGTCTCACCTACTCTTTGCCTCATGAGACCTCCCTAGGCTATCCTTTCCATCATTGAGTTAATGAGCCTAATGAGGCACGACACAATACTTTTTTTTTTGTTTGCTAAAAGGCACGACACAATACTTAAAAGCGAGACTGGATGTATTTGATGTTGTCGTAAGGTGACGTTAATCTAGTGCCCTTGAAAAACACACTACAATGATCATTACCCTTTTTAGAGTGAGCCTATCAAAAGGTGGGTCAAATGTACATCATAATATCTTTGGGTGAACAATCATATGATTGATTGGTGAACCTACACCGACATGTCATATGGTGCTATTTTCATATGAACAGCTTGAAAAAACTCGTGGGTCGGTCGCTACATGTTTCTTTGTATTTCCTAAGATCAACTAAGAAGAAATTTGACCACCCGCCTGGGTGGCGCTGCTGGAGCGCGCACTCTTCCTCTCGCAAAAGGTTGAGTGTTCGAATCCCGGGCGCCGCAGGGTGACTTAACCGGTGGCACGTGTGTGGTGACTAGCACGTGTCGCCCCCAGGGTTTACTCCTCGGCTGTCGGCCGTGCGGGGGTTCCCTGGGTTATCAAAAAAAAAACGAAGAAGAAATTTGAATTTTCATCAAGTTCAACCAATGGAGATGACAACCACATGATATGCTAGTACTAAGAAATACATGGCAAGAGAATTAAAGATTTAGATATAAACTATCTCGAGAAAACATATATATCATGGATATAGATCTACTATCACCTTAATGTCTTCCAATCGTTACATATCTGAAATCTTGGTGCGCTTGTTATTCTTAATTTGAGCATAGTTGCAAATATTGCACAATTTGATAATTCAAGTCACATCCTATGCATGTGACATAGATTGAAACATCATCTGGAGATAGAGAATTTCCGTGCAAATTTCAATTGACTATCAACATAAACATTGTTCCTCCAACCATAATGACTAATATATAACTCCAAGAAAATTTGACTTCACCACCATTTCGTTGAATCACCATCTGTAAAATCTCGAGAGATAGCTAAAATGGTAAGCGCATCCATCTTCTTCTCTCAAAACCTAAATTATTTTTTGGTGGGATCTCAAAACCTAAATTCAAATCACCACATTTACACATTTCTTAGGCAACTCTTTGAAGCTCGGGTAATTACCTCGGGTGCGCGTCTAAGATGGAAGGGCCAGTCCTTCGGTATCATCCTTAATGGAGATTAAATAGTTAGGTGCTCTAGAAATCTCGAGACATCTCATTGTCCATGTATAAAGAAATGAAAAAAAAAACTAGACACTGCCTTCTATATAAATATAGCCTAATTGCTGCACACACTTGCCATACAGAAAGGAGGAAAAGAAAAACCAAGAAACAAAGAATGGGAGAGAAGAGTAATCTTCCTCTCTTTGAAACAAAGTCAGCCAAGAACCGCTTCATCTTTGGATTATACACACTGTCCATCTTCATCAGCATCTGCTTCATCTTCTACTTCAGAATCCTTCGCTTGCCAGAGTCCAAAACAGCTGAGAAATTGGCTTGGCTTGGAGCTTTCTTCTCCGAGCTCTGGTTCGCTTTTTACTGGTTTCTCACCATCGTCATAAGATGGAACCCCTCGTATCGCCATACCTTCAAGGATAGGCTTTCTCAGAGGTGTGTTCTCACTCTTTCTCCCTCCTTCCCTCACTAATATGTCTGCTGACTTGATGGAAGAAGTTTGTACTTTTCAACCTTAAAAGTCTCGACCAGCTCGTTGTTATAAGTGTTATGGGCTAATCATCAATACCTTGACAAGTTTTTCTTAGGATATACTCTTCGAAAATACCGTTGAAATTTTCGGTATGGTCGAGTTTCGGCCTCGATCTCATGATACCATCACAAGAACAAAACTTACCGTGCAAAAACTGATCCAAGATACTATATGTCCTTAAAAATGGGGGAAGGAGAAGGAATAGTCTTTCTGTTTGAAGTCATTGCACGAGATTTGAATTTGATCGCTCTCGTAAGGTTGTTTGCATGAACTCTTTTAGGTATGGCGAGGTTTTTCCAGGATTAGGCGTATTTGTGTGCACGGCAGATCCCGTGATAGAGCCACCGACCATGGTGGTCAGCACCGTCTTATCGATCATGGCATACAATTATCCGCCAGAGAAGATGAGCATTTATCTCTCCGACAACGGTGGTTCAGATCTTACCTTCTATGCATTACTCGAGGCTTCGCGATTCTCGAGGAAATGGCTTCCCTTTTGCCGGGAGTTTAATGTCGAACTAAGATCGTCGGAGGCCTATTTTAGAAAGGCTGTTGAGCCTCTCAATGATTCTATCTGGTCCGAGGAGCAGTGCTCCATGAAAGTAAGCACATCTCTTTGTCTCTCTCATGTTGTACCATTTTTTCAGTAAAATATTTATGACTCTCGTCTATATATGTTTTTTAGCTAAAATAAGGATTAATAACCGATTCACTCCTTATCTACAGGAGCACACTTAAACTACACAAAAAGCCTTATCCTAATTAATGAAAACAGCAAAACCAAACAAACCAACCTAATACACATTATGATAGGTTGCAAGGTGGATAGGTTCTACACCAAGTACCTAGAACCATCATAATGATTTCTAGTTTTTGGAAACGCAAACCGAACATACCGGCTTTGAAATTGGCCTGGAACTGAACTGACCGATTTTTTTAAAGTGAATCATGCATATTAATTTTGTACTTGTAATGTAAAAATTTCACATAAAAAAATAATCATACGACCGAGAACTAGAAAAGAAAGCATAATGTTTTTGAGAGATTTGGGGTAGGTTTTGAATCGGTTCTCGAGTAGAACTAAACGTTCCTAGCATAGAACCAGGAACCAAACCAATTAAGGCTAGTTCCCAAATTTTGTCACTTGGGACCGAACTGATCCTTATGTGAATCGGCCTGAAACCGGTTGGATAAAACTACTTCGGTTCAGTTTTCAAGTTGAACCAGTCTGATTGCTCGTATCAACATGTACTCTTGACCTACACAAAGCTCTCTCTCATTTATTTAAATGTAAAACTTAAAGATTTGAGATCTAATTTTGTGGCAGTTTATTATAAACCAGTTTGAGGCAAATATGCCTCAGTTTCAAAGCCAAGCTTTATAATATTTGATCACATCTCCACCTGAAAGATTAGTTTGACGATTGTGAGACTTTAGGGTATGTCGATTCGTCCGTGGCGGACAACAAGTTTATCAATGATTGAAAATTAGTCCTACTAAGTCCACCATCGATCAAATATATTGCTAACACATCAAATAAACGCAACACGCCTCATATATTTCTTTTTATATAGTGGGCTAACTGGCGGGGAGCTATTCTTCTTTCTCTTTTGCATAGTGCAATAAAACACTGAACACTATGGCCCTGCACTCTTCTTCTATCCATAGCCTTTCATGTGTCATTTGTCTCCTTTGGCCACCTTCTCGAAAACACGTTGGATGATCGACAGACTTATGTTGATCAGATCTAGGGGTGTGCATGGTCCGGGTGGGCAGTTCCCACCTCAGAACTATGGACCACCCGCTACAGGATCGGTTCCAAAAATTAGAACCGAGAACCGCCCGTCGGTTCCATGGACCCGCCCGAGAACCGGACCGCCGGTCCGGTCCGGTTCTTGGGCGGGTCCATGGAACCGGTCTCAACAAGTTTTCCTAGACAAATAAAAAAAAAATCTGTGGACCAACATCGGATCAATAGAACAAAAGGAAAAGAACATAACTTTTCATACAATTCCTACACTATGATTAATTATATTAATCACATCATCCATAAATCAAGTGGGTACCCATTAATTATTAAGAAAAATGATCAAGGTATCCCAACCACCCAAGAGCTTTAGACATGATAACAAATTTTCTTCTTTTTTTTTTAAATTTTTTTGTCAGATTTTTTTAATTAAAAATTTTAAAAAATAAAAATATGTTATTATTATATTACCGGTACGGTCCGAGTGGACGGGTGGGCGGGTGGGCGGTTCCACACGAGGAATCGGGAACCGGCCCAAACAGTACCGGTTCCAAAAAATTGGAATCGGGAACCGGACCGGTTCTCTTGGGAACCACCGGTTCCGGTCCGGTTCCGGATGGTCCGGACGGATCCCGGTTCTTTTGTACACCCCTAATCAGATCTATCTACAAAGTTGACAATGTGGAATCGGTTCACGTGGTCCATAGATCACGTCATGACTTGTCTTTTCAATCGCTGCCTGGTGTAATTTTTTCTCGTTGTACCTTTACTTTTTGGAGATCTTGTCTTCTCAATTACCCAAAACGTTGAATTGTGGCTATGGAAAAAGCCCTTTTCTTCGCTATTGTTCAAATCTTCTACGAGATTTGTCGAGAGATCAGGAGAGATAAACGGTCTTTGAGGAGTTTCTCTTTGACGTTTTCATTGAGAACGATGTTTATGGTCCAATTATCTTCCCGGTGAAAGGAGGTTTTGTTCTTTTGACAAATTCCACGCTTCACCACAAAATAATGGTTGTAGAGGAGCTTTCAACCTCAGGATATCGACAAGAAACATTGAAAGGCATATTTTTGGATGGGATTATAGTGTCGTAGACTCAAATACAAAGATTCCATGAAGAGAACATTGCTTTTGGGGCGTCAAAAATCATGGTTTTGGATCTAGATGAGAAGTAAAAAGAAACAGAGACTTCAGTTCATCCAGAGATCACCGCTTAAATCAAGAAAAAAAGTGTACTTTTTGTCTTAGTACTTTTACGTTTTTCCCAATTAAGTCCTACTTTCATAAAATTTCTATCGAATCCCTCGGACACTAAATCTGACTAAATTGAGCTAATATGGTTGGAGGACGATGCCAAAGTATCATGCGGATAAAATATGTGGATGCCAATCCGGACCTATGTTGAAAAATTTAGCTTGAGACGACATTAGAGAATGATGTGAATAAAAATTAGTCAATGTAGACGCCCACAATAGAAAATTTTTGTTTGTATCAAAGCATGATATCGTCCTATGGCCATGTCAAAACTGGATTTGGCAAGATTTAGTGTCCAACGGGCTCGGTTAGAAAAATTGTGAAAGTAGAAAGACTTGATTAAACAAATGAAAAGCACAGGGACAAAAGTAGAATTCCAAATATTTGACATAGGAAAGAGACAATTGGCATCGATGTAGGATCGAACTATGGGGACCGAAATTTCAAACTAATGTAACTAAAGTGATTATATCAACTTGGTAATGTATTACTTACATTAATTGTATGAAATAAATGATACATAGCAAAACTAAAAAGAACTTTGCCCTTTGGTTATGCTTATGACAGAACTCATACGAGGACATGAAGAAACGAATCGAAACGGTCGCAGAGTTGGGACGGATTCCAGATGACATTCGCAAGCAACACAAAGGATTTCTCGAATGGGACACTGTCTCGAGCCAGAGAGATCATCAAACAATTCTTCAAGTACCATACATCTACAATAAAAGATTAACGTCGTAATCTTTCAGCAACATCAATGACATGTTTCTCCTGGTTCTTCAGATAGTAATCGATGGGAGGGATCCCATGGCCGTGGACAATGAAGGACAGCCTCTCCCGACTCTGGTGTACTTGGCCAGAGAAAAGAGACCACAATACAACCACCATTTCAAAGCAGGAGCTATGAATGCTCTGGTAATTCTCAACATACTGTATCTATAAACATGATTCACTCAAAGCCCACAATTTTTCATCATAAAGAAAAGTGAAGAACATCAACTTGTACAGATTTCTTTATTTATGTACGTGAAGATCTTGCCCTTGGATCGATTGAGGGCTTAAAATACAATCTTGGTGCTAATCTTTATGTTATTTTTCTGGGGAAAATAGATTAGGGTCTCATCGAGGATCAGCAATGCGCCCATCATCCTTAATGTGGACTGCGACATGTACTCGAACAATGCGGACTCGGTGAGAGACGTGCTGTGCTTCTTCATGGATGAAGAGAATGGTGATGAGATTGGTTTCGTACAGTTCCCGCAGAACTTTGATAACCTCACAACCAATGATTTATACAGCAGTTCCTTGAACGTAATAAACAAGGTAAGCCTATTCAAAAGGATGTCGACACAACAGTGTCCCTAAACTTTACTGTGATAACCCATTCAGTCTCTATTATGTGAAATGAGCTTAATTCACTCACTTATATGTCCTATTCTATTGATTCTACAGTTCCGTTAAAATATGAAGACTGACACTGTTACGCCCCGAAACCTACCAGGATGGGGGATGATATGGTCGTCCTTCCATCCGAAGGACGCAGCCTCAAACCACCCAAAAGTACCCACGATATCGCTCTCGCTCTACTAGCTACTGACCAAAGAACTTGAAAGATTGGGAAAGAGAGGGATGTCGTGGGGACTTTTGAGTGGTTTGAGGCTGCATCTTTCGGGTGGTTTGAGACTGCGTCCTTCGGGTGGAAGGATAGCCGTGTCATCCCCCATCCTGGTAGGTTTTAAGGTGTGACATCTTGTAGTATCAAAGCTTAGGTTATGATTTTTGAGGTGTAGATTTTTTGAAAGTTGTTTGTAAGGTTGTTGATAGTTCGTCGAGTTGGCTAAGTTATTGTTGTACATGTTCTTTTGGTGGATTATAGAAACTCTGATGTTGTAATTAACCCATTAGTTTATCTTATATATATGTGGTTTAAGATATATATATATATATTGATAATAGGTTGTTGGTTATTATTGAGGCTGCGTCTTTCGTGTGAAAGGACAGTCGTGTCATCCTCCTTTTCTAGTTATTTTTGGGGTTTGACAGATACACCATATTTGCTAAACTGCACTAAAATGGGTAACCACGACTTTGAACTCATGAAGTGAACTTGAAATCACAAGTCCAAGTCGGCATATACCCATTGGGCAACTCAGCAAATTCTAATGCGTGGACTAAAATGAAGCTAATAAAAAGGAGGCCGATAGACTATTGGTCAAATTAAATTGAAGGAATAGGACAAGTACATTGGGTGAGTGAAGATATCATAATGACAATTAGTACATTCTATGATGATGCAGGTGGAGCTCCGTGGAATGGACGCTAATGGTGGCGCTCCATACATCGGCACTGGGTGCTTTCATCGGAGAGAGACAATGTGCGGGAGAGAGTATAGACAAGGTAGTAAAAGCGAGTCCTTGAGGTGGGATCACCACCAGAGGATACAAGACAGTGCAAGTGTCTTAGAAGAAACATGTAAAACACTAGCCAGCTGTGGTTATGAAGAGAACACTGAGTGGGGAAAAGAGGTCTCTCTCTCTCTCTCTCTCTCTCTCTCTACATTTGAATGTCCTAACATGCACATATACATCATAAAAGCGTATACTCACAAGCGCACACACATAAGCTTGAGTCATCCTTATGACTAATGAAATACAAGACCTCATCTTGCCAAAAAACTAGTCAAAACATGTCAACCATATCAAGGTTTGGCCTAAATTTTCGAGCCTTCGAGGATTTTTCAAAATTTTCTGTAGAGAAACTTAGTCAAAGAATGGAAATAGGGGAAGAAAGCAGAGAACGTTAAGCATTCAGCACCATATTCTATGGATAACAAGGGAGCAGTGCTTTCTATGGTCTACAACTAACAAGCGAGAAGCAGTTTACAAGTTCATGGAAACTGAGCTTAGATGATAAAACTCTCATGTAAGACTCTCTATGTCATTTTGATTAAGTGCAAAGAATAAAGAACAAAAGCAATCAAGTCTCTTATATCATTCCGGATTTTGATGCAACCAAAAGCTCTGCGTATATCATATTGTTCAAAGACTGGATTGGGAAATTCAGCCGTCAGAACTGACATAGGCCATACAGGCATTCTTTCAAGCACCAAAAATATGCAAACATACACATGCAAAATCATCCATGAAACAAGTCTTCTCTGAATTGCAGATGGGTCTAAAGTATGGATGCCCGGTGGAAGATGTCCTTACCGGTTTTGCAATCCAATGTAGAGGTTGGAGATCGTTCTATTTCAACCCCGAACGGAAAGGCTTTCTAGGAGTTGCTCCCACAACATTGTTGCAGTCCCTAGTTCAACATAAGAGATGGACTGAAGGTCATCTCCAAATCTTCCTGTCACAGTACTGTCCTCTGTTGTATGGACACGGCAAAATCCCCCTGAAGCTGCAACTCTCGTATTGTGTCTACTTGCTATGGGCAGCAAATTGCTTGGCTTCTCTGTACTATGTGACTATTCCATCTCTCTGTCTACTCAGAGGCATCTCCTTGTTCCCCAAGGTAATTAATTAGATGACTTTTTTGGGAGAAAACTAATTTCGATGCCTCCTTTCCACACATACAAATATACACGTAGGTTGGTCATGGTGCTAAAATCTCAAAACAATCAATTCATTATACATAAGAAAAATTCCAGCTATATCCCCTCTATTATAGTAGTATTACACTGACACCACCAAAAAAGTGTCAAAATCAAGCACTAATAACTTGTGCCAGCCATTTGATCCCTGGTTTGGCTACTTGACAGTATAAAACACTTGGCTATGATATAACCATAGAGCAGAGGCATCCACATAATCGTTGATTCAAAATGTCATTTGCCAGAGCTAATAGTTTCTTGCACCATCAGGTTTCGAGTCAGTGGAGCTTCACATTCATCTATACCATTATGACGACTAGTGCATACAGTGCCGGAGAATTCGTATGGTGTGGAGGCACTCTTCGTGGTTGGTGGAATGACCAAAGAATGTGGGTCTATAAGAGAACAACTTCCTATTTCTTTGGCTTCTTGGACAACATTCTGAGGCTGCTGGATATTACCAAGTCTGCCTTTGTCATCACTGCAAAGGTGGCAGATGACGACGTATCAAAGAGGTACGAGCAAGAGCTCATGGAGTTTAGTGCACCCTCTCCTATGTTCACAATCCTTACAACCCTTGCTTGGCTCAATGCATTAAGCTTCATTGGAGTTTTACTCAAGTTAGCAATGCATGGTGAGACTCTAGACCAGCTGGCTATGCAGATCATTTTGTGCAGTTTGCTAGTCTGTGTCAACCAGCCTCTGCATGAAGGGATGTTCTTTCGAAAAGACAAGGCAAGAATGCCTACCTTGGTGACATATAAATCCGCAGTCTTTGCTCTAGTAGCTTGTTCTTTAGCCTGTGTATAATCTACCATTCCACTGTATTGGCTAGAAGTTGGTGTAACTTCATCACTATTTGAACCATACACTAGACATCATACAAAGTAGGATGCCATCAGGACCTGATGAGAAAAACCTACTACTGCTGTTGCTGTGTCCTATTTTGTGTAGTCTTTATCATTCCTATTATTGCCGATCTCAATGTTATCATTGTACAGTTCAATAAATGTTGAGACCTCATTCTTCTTATCTAGAGAAATCACCAAACATCACTTAGTTCGCCAGATACTTTTTCTAGAATAAATAGACCAGTCGCGGAAGTACCAGAAGCCATATACTACAAGGAGATGGTTTAACAGAGGTATTGACAGACTAAATATAGCTGTGAAAAAAAAAATCACAACTTGAAGTTCTTAATATCAGCCAAAATGAAAACAAAGCAACCAAAGTCAATTTAACACCTGTAGGTTGAAACCTATAAACACATGGTGCTCTGGTTCGACTTCCTTCGCAACTTGCACATATAGAAGCAGTTGCCATAGACAGTTGCTTTCTCAAAACTTGTTGACTGCAAACCCAACATAACTAACAGGAGCAGAGAAAAATGATTATGTGCTTGGTGGCAGAGCTACGGCAGGACACACCTGAAGGTGAGATTGATTCGAATAGACATCGGTTTCGCTCGCTTTGGAACCGAGTGAAGCCAATCCCGCTGAGTGTAGCCTCTCATTACAAGCAGCGATCCATGTTTTAGCACGAAAGAGTGTTGATCAGGGTCATGGCTCTTCCTTAGTCGCTTGCTCTTAGGCTCATCATCAGATGCTTAAACCCGAAAAGGATTTTTTTTTTTAAAGAAACAGAAGAGAGAAAGAAAAAGAAACCAGTCAACTTCCAAATCAACAATAAGTACAATTTTAAAATGAATATCGAAAATAAATACCGAGCATTTCACACAAAATGAAAAACGTCAGTGTAGTTTGAGCATGACTACTTCCATAAACCAAAGATGTGCTTCATTTATACCTCGAGACATTTTATTGGGTATTTTCCTTAGCAAAAATTCACGCTCACATCCAAAGGTAACTGAGGCGATTTCTGGGGTCAGTCCATAAAGCATCTCGTCATCAGAATGCCGAGACACATAGTCATTGTTACCATCGTATCGGTTTAGTACCAAGCTATTAAATCTACTTCCAGGAAGAGCTTTATGGACCTTCAAAAGAAAACGATAAAACGTAATAACATCGATCATGTCAAGAAATGTAAAGATACTGGAAAAGCCTTGAGAGAAGAACCCCTTGGCTAAGCAATGTCACGAGCTGAGATCATTCGTACTGCCTCCAAGATGTCCTTGAGTGGAAGAAAATCGTCCCAAGAATAAGCACGAGGCGTGTGCCCGTTATAACTAATTGCCGGCAACCCTTCCGCCGCAATATAACAAGAATCTGCAAACAGAGGAACCCATATATTCAGAACAACAAGGAGACACGAACATGGAACAATAGTCGTGTGAGAGTGTCGAGACAATCACTGCAGCGACAAAGAACATGCGAAACCCATCAAAGCTGTGACCACTTGCGGTTGAGACAATCTAGCAAATCATGACCAGCAGCCCCAAAATGACCACAAAAAGTGCTTTCACTTAGGAGTCTGTATTGGGTCATTGCAAAGTCCCGCAATTCAAGCACTACGATACCACTACATTCATACTTTTCCTACCACATCATCGAAAGCTACCACCACCACCACCACCACCACCACCCCACACACACACAGACACATCCGGAGACAGAGGAGAGACCTGGACGAGACGGCGACCGAAGATGCGGAGAGTGGGTCTGGACCAAGGAACGTGCTTGTTGATGTAATCAAACCATGCCCACGACTGGTCCGCCTTGAAGAAGCGGGGCACGTGAAAGACCTCGCTCCCATGCCCAAGATCGAAGCTTTCTCCTTTCTTCAAGCTTTCGCTGGGATCAAACTCGAGAGGCTTCGAGGTTGACGCTTCTGGGTCGGCGTTAGCCTTCAGTTTCAGCCTCAAGGTGTTCATGTCTCGTCGCCCAAAGCTTCTCTTTAGGCCGGGGAATCAACAGTGGATCCCCACTGAATGGCAATTTGCTTCGCTGCCGCCATTTGCCATGGCTTTGCCTTTTCTTTTTCTTTTTTTTTTCTTTTTTTAAGACTTTATTTATTACGAAAGTATAATTAAATCCTCAAACTTTCAAAAACGCAATAAAGTCATATAACTTATAAAATTGGTGCAATCAAATACTTAACTATTTAAAAAGTATATTCATCGAAAGGACTTGATTGAATCAATTTAAAAAATTTTAGGATTTCATTGCGTTTATTAAAAATTTTAGAAATCAATTGCACTCGTACTTTCACTTTTTTGAAAGTTTTAGAACTTTCAATACAATTATCCATTTTTTATACCATAGTTGAAAATGATTTTTTTAGAATTTTTGTTTTGAGGGCATGAAATATGTTTGTAGTGATTTTTATTTCCATACTTAGCACATAAGAAAATTACTTATTACTTTCGCTTTTCCTAATTTTCTTTTTGTCTCCCCCGAGAATTTGAAAATACAAAAAATTATTTCAATATATAAAACCTATATATGATTTCTAAATGTCATTATATGACTATTAGGTGTGGATTGTATATTATTTAGCGAGAGTTGAGGACCGGTGAATTTGCGCATAAAAAAACTATAAATACTATAGAAAGAAGATTTGAAAAAGAGAAACAAAGGCAAAAGATGGTAGAAAAGTTTTAAAACTTAATTACACTTTTTAAAAATTTTATGACTTGATTATAATTTCGTGATGAGTTTTAAAACTCACTTTGGGCTTATCATACTATATATACAGCCTAGTTCCTTGCCACACATTTTGACATTGATACTGTAGAAAGAAGATTTGGAAGGGGAGAAACAAAGACAAAAGATGGTAGAGAAGAGTCATGCTCCTCCGTTTGAAACGAAGTCAGCCAAGAACCTCTTCATCTTCAGATCGTACGCACTGTCCATCTTCGTCGGCATCGTCTTCATGTTCTGCTACCGAGTTCATTGCTTGCCGGAGCCGAACACAGCTGCGAAGTGGGCTTGGCTTGGAGCTTTCTTCTCCGAGCTCTGGTTCGCTTTTTACTGGTTTGTCACTGTGGTCGTGAGATGGAACCCCGTGCATCGCCGCACCTTCAAGGACAGGCTTTCTCGGAGGTGCGTTTTCCTGGTCTTTTCTCTAATATTTCGCTAAACACTCACGTAATTAGTGTTTCCAGGAAAGTCGTTGCGCCCAACGATACCGATCATTTTGTAATATTGTTTTCTTGATGTTTCAGATACGAGAAGGTTTTGCCGGGGATTGACATATTTGTTTGCACGGCGGATCCCGTGATTGAGCCACCGACCATGGTGATCAACACTGCCTTATCGGTCATGGCATACAATTATCCGCCAGAGAAGATGAGTGTCTATCTCTCCGACGACGGCTGTTCCGACCTTACTTTCTACGCTTTGCTCGAAGCTTCTCAGTTCTCCAAGAAATGGCTTCCCTTCTGCAGGAAGTTTAACGTCGAACCAAGGTCGCCGGAGGCCTATTTCAAAAGCGCCATCAAATCTCTAGACGATTCTCTCAAGCCCCAGGAGTGGCTGTCAGTGAAGGTAAGCATCTCTAGACGATTTTCTCAAACGCAACAAAGAAAAATTTGACCTCTCCATCAGCTGCACTTAACCCTTAAACCTAATAAACATACACCACAAAAAGAACATTCACCCTTCTAACTCCTCCTCCGCCTCCTCCTCCTCCTTCTCATCTCCATCATCATCATCATCGTCATATCTCTTTCTCTCTCATCAATCTTGGGTCTGTAATATCTAGTTAAATGCAAAGCATACACAGGCGCGGAGAGAGAGAGAGAGAGAGAGACAGAGAGAGAGAGAGAGAGAGCGTTCTGAAGAATCCCTATCACTCCCTCAGGAATACGAGGCAATCAGAGAGTACTCCACCATGAGCTGCCGAAGCACGCTCTGGAAATCGTGAACCTCCAGCCCGAAGCCGACCAGTACAATCACGTGTCTAAGTAATAACTATCCACAAGAGAGAAGACTTGCAGGTAAATATGACAGACCCAAAGGTCAATGTGAGAGAGAGAGCTACCCCATTTATCAGATACCAAGTCAGATGGAAATATGACATCGAAGTAAAAGAAGAGTCCAAAAAATTTGGTTTTCTCTCATATCTTTACTCAGCTATAGATATTCTAGGCGACGGTTGTAATCAGCTTTATTGAATAAGGGATTAGTGGCACATACTTGTCCACCCACATCTTTTATTTTTTTGGTCGACTATCTTGTCCACCCATGTGGATCACTAACATTCCAAGTTTTATGTCTATTGGAAATTGATAAACTTATGAGGGGACGTCCTTGTTAAACCTCAATAATTTAGTTTATGATTGAGTTATTTGATGGTTTTGGCATTTGCTATTAGCTTATAGCTAACTGAGGAACCAAGGGAGATCATAATGCGCACGAAAATCGAGAACTAATTATTTAGATTTCATATTTCTCGTGTTTATTTAGCTCGCCTCCCGAATTTAAGTATCCTTACTCCTTATAGCATGATTAGCGACTACGGCCATCGGATTAAAATGCAACAAAAATAAAATAGGAGAAATCGACAATAGCCGTCGGCGTTACGATCGAGAAAAAACAATGTTTGTCACTTTAGTCTTCTCCGCCAAATGAGTTTCATCATTCTTTTGACTGATATCGCATCTTCCCTAAAGATTTGGAAAAACAAGAACCCCTGAGCTGGTTGATGCATCTTGATTGGCAAACGATGACTGTACAAGAAACTGACGTGCATGGAATCGACTAGGGTTTAGCGACAGCTACAAGATGACAAAGGCTTAAATCACATCATGATGCATGGAAGGATAACCTATCTTTTTCTAATAAAACACAGTTTCGATTCCAGTGAGAACGAAGATAGCCATTCGATAAGTCGAGACTCGCCTGCTCAGAGCTAGCAAACATCTCTTTCGAAAGCCGACCGTGAATCATAGGCACAATATGTAACAGATGTGAAGTACACATTCCGACAAAACAAGGGTTCCGGATGGCTGTAGCTGCTACGAATAGTTATTGAATACTGACATTATAAGACCCTGGCGAGAATACAGATTAAATGCTAGAGGCAGAAGTAATCACATGAGTTGTCTGCAGATATACATAGATTCGATGCAAGTCGACAATATTTTACTTAGCATCTGCCAATTTGAACACACTGCAATTCATATAACTTCTAGACTTGCATGAAAGATCCGGCATATAACAAATTCAGTGCCTCTTCAGTTTGAAGAAATTGCATCTCATAAGGCTTCGTGCTCTTTGATTCGTGGTAGAACTTATACGAAGACATGAAGCAACGGATCGAAGCCATGGCAGAGCTGGGACGTGTTCCAGACGACATTCGGAAGCAGCACAAAGGATTTCTCGAATGGCACTCCGTCTCCAGCCGAAGAGATCATCAAACGATTCTTCAAGTACTATACACATATAATCCTGCAGTGCTCTCAATAATTTCTACCAATGTTATGATTCTCGACCTTTCACATTTATCCAAAATATTTTCGCACGATTTTTCAGATACTAATTGATGGGACGGACCTTACGGCTGTGGACGACGAAGGACAACCTCTTCCAACTCTAGTGTACCTAGCAAGAGAAAAGAGACCGCAATACCGCCACAATTTTAAAGCAGGAGCGATGAATGCAATGGTAATATTACTATCAAACACTGTTGAAGAATTAGATGAAAATCTTAGAGATCAAGGAGAAAATCTCGAGATAGGAATATTTTGTTTCTATTTATTTTATCATTAGGTTTAGGAAGTAAATCGCTAGAATTAAGGAGTAGGAAATCTTTGTTTTTTTTGCTGTTTTCTAGTTACTGTAGGCCCTATTTAAATGTTGTGTAAGTATGATAAAAAAGTAGAAATGGAAGAAACCATTTTTCTTCTTTGAAAAATCGCAATCACATATAGGAGGAGTATATGTATCAGCCCTAATTGCTTTTTGACTGACTACCATTTTGAAAATTTGCAACTTTTCCATCAAGTATATCTCAAAGATTGGCTATTTGCATTTTTATGATAGGAGGGTAGGAATTAGGTAATTTCATCATCCAATAGGAGTAATTTTGACGTGTTACAAAAGTCCTGTTGTTCTAGGAAATCGGCATTAGAGAGGTCCAAATTCTTCACGATATCTGCTCTGAATTGGCAAATAGATTGGTATGATCCAACATTAATCATTTCGTAGCTGCTATTTTTGTCAGATTCATACATATGTTTAACTAAAAATCAACATGTTCTGATCATTAGGAGAAATGAAATACATGGGATGAGATTTATTGATGTTCAAGATCATATCTACTTTTTCCCTCCTTTTCTTCCGGATTAATAGATTAGGGTCTCGTCGAAGATCAGCAACGCGCCCATCATCCTTAACGTGGACTGTGACATGTACTCAAACAACTCGGACTCGGTGAGAGACGCCCTTTGCTTCTTCCTGGATGAGGAGAATGGTCATGACATTGCTTACATACAGTATCCACAGAATTTCGATAACCTCACAGAGAATGACTTATACAGCAGTTCCTTGGGGCTAATCAATCACGTAAGCCTCTCAAGAACTATGAATTTAGACTCTAAAGAGTGAAATGCAAATGGACTGAGTTTTTGCTACATTTTTGTGACTGTTAGGTGGAGTTTCATGGACTCGACGGCAATGGCGGGCCTATGTACATTGGCACCGGTTGCTTTCACCGCAGAGAGGCACTGTCCGGGAGAAAGTATACGCCGGAAGGCAAGACGGAATCCTCGAAGATGGACTGCCGTGATCAGAAACGAGTCAGCGCCGGTGTTTTAGAGGAAACATGCATTACCCTGGCTGATTGTGCATATGAAGAGAACACTGATTGGGGAAAGGAGGTCTCTCTCTCTCTCTCTCTCTCTCTCTCTCTCTCTCTCTCTCTCTCTCTTATTTAATTCCATCAAAATGGTTGCCGGTTTGCTAGTATAGGCATTGAAGAAATTTTAACTATATTGTCAGTTTGTAGATGGGTTTGAAGTACGGATGCACGGTGGAAGATGTGCTTACCGGTTTATCAATTCAATGCCGAGGTTGGAGATCGGTCTATTTCAAACCGGAAAGGAAGGGCTTCCTGGGAGTCGCTCCCACGACATTGTTGCAGTCCCTAGTCCAACATGAGCGCTGGTCCGGGGGCGATTTCCAGATCACCCTATCGAGGCACTGTCCTTTCGTGTATGGACACCGCAAGATCCCTCTGAAGCTTCAATTGTGCTACTGCAACTACTTGCTGTGGGCTGCGAATTCCTTGCCGAGTCTGTACTATGTGACCGTCCCATCCCTCTGTCTAGTCCGAGGCATCTCCTTATTCCCCAAGGTAATTTAGTTGAGAAACAATTTTGTGCATTGTAATATCTTCAACAAAATGTGAGGTAATCATATAGTATGTGATCACTCAAACATGTTATTTCAAAAATGCTGCTTGACGATTAATTGCTGCATCAGGTGTCGAGTCTTTGGGGTTTACCCTTCATGTATGTCGTTGTTGCGACTATGGCATACAGCGCTGGAGAATTTGTGTGGACGTGCAGAAGCACGCTACGAGGATGGTGGAATGACCAAAGAATGGGGTTGTACCGGAGAACAACTTCCCATTTTTTTGGCTTCTTGGAGACCATCCTGGGGCTGCTCGGTGTCGCCAAGACTGCCTTCATCATCACGGAGAAAGTGGCAGCCGACGACATCTTGAAGAGGTACGAGCAAGAGCTCATGGAGTTTGGCGCACCCTCACCCATGTTCACAATTCTAACAACCATCGCCCTGATCAACGCATCGTGCTTAATCGGCACGACAATAAGGTTTGTGATGCACGGCCAGGCTCTAGACCATCTCGCCATGCAGATTGGCTGGTGCGGTTCGCTGGTCTATATAAACCTGCCTCTATACAACGGGCTTTTCTTCCGAATAGACGAGGGGAGAATGCCCGCCTCGGTGACGTATAAGTCCGCCGCATTTGCTCTACTGGCTTTTGCCCTAGCCTGGGTGTGATCTACCATTTCATTATGCTTGCTCGAAGCTACTGTAACATCATGAATAACTAGATCATGTCCTAGTACACAATATTAAGTTGGAGATAATGAGGATTTATTGCTCCCATTATTGGCAATCTCTCAATGTCATATGAATGTATGGTTTTGGAAAAGCAACAAACTAGATAACCTATACTCATTGATAGTTATTACCTCTGTTCTGCGAGATATCACTATATAACATAAGGACATCAATTTTGTTAGCATGATTTTGACAAAGAAGATTTGAAGAAAACTAATTGCGCGGGAAAGAATGAAAATTTTAAATATAGAACATAGAAATTTTATTTGAGGACCTTGGAATTTAGAACTTTTTCTTCCATTTAGGAGTTTAACTCGAAAAGATTTATCACCAGCATAGTCTAGCCGAAACATTAAATCTCTTGTTTGCTGTTGACTCGGAATAGGAACAGATATCCTATGCTGGGAAGCACTGACACTCTCTGGGGGCCTCCGTGTCGTGTCGGACACATGTCGGACGTGTCGAACACCGACACTCGTCTGACACTCTTTTTTTATTATTTATTTATTTGTGGATTAGAATCAAATTAATTTAATTGCAATAATCATAAAAATGATAATTTATCATGTATATATAAAAATATATATTTAATATACAATATGTCCCAACATGTCGGAATTCTCATTTTTAGAAAAATGACGTGTCGGCTAGTCGTGTCGTGTCGTGTCGTGTTACGTGTTGGTACTACTTAAATCCTATGAGCACTCAAGCTGAACCACACACAGTGATCTGCTCATCTATCTACATCTTTATAAATATGATATAAAATACTATTCCTGAAGAATCACCTCTCGCGACGAAGGTTTGCCTTATGCTCCAGTAGATTGGTGGCGTTAGTGCGTTGGAAAGCAAATCGGCACAAATGGAAGAAAGCTTCTTGCGATAAGTAGACATTTCCTCTGCCATGTCAAAACTTATGCAAGTCAAATGTCAAATTGAAGGAGTTCAACCATGCGTGAGTAAATGGCGGGAGTAACTATCTTAAATTAATCAAATGCCTCGTCATTTCATTGGTGATGCGCACGAATGGATTAACGAGATTCTCACCATATCTCATACTTGATATATGAGCTTCATCGTGGTATTGAGAAAGAATATGTGTTCCAAAGTCTTCACGCGGTCATCATCGTTAAGTTCCCAGACTTTTCCCGAATCTTGTGCCCCGAAAACATTGAAGGGATAGCAGCTAGAAAAGATCCTTTGGTCAGGAGAAATGTCCTCGGGATCATTTTTGGAGAAGGAGAAAGTTGAATCTCCACTCATATCACTTGTACTTTCTCACGATCATTTTCATACTTAGGATAACTCTAAAAACTCAAATTATTGGAAGCGTGATTTAATATTTAAGTATTCAAACTCCATGGATGGAAGAGATCCAATCATCCAGACAGTGAGTTCACAACCACTTTCTCAAAGGTGGAATGAGCAAGAACCGCGAAACCATGGTTGTCTTCCCTCGTTATAGAGAGTTTTTTGGTCGAAATTTCGAGATACGACTATCTGAGATTTGTCTTGACTAGTTGTGGAAGCCACAGGGCTGCATGGACTAGATAGATGTTGGCTCTGTGTTTCTTCACTATAAAGTTGAGGGCAACTCCTTCACTCGATCAAACGAATATGAGCTAAAAGCAAGCTTATAAACTAGATAGATTCCTACAGGATTTACACACATGGGAACTGAATTTCACATCTTCCATACATAGTTAAGAGTCTAGGCCTTATCTCTTGCCCGCAACCGGAGTTTCTATCAGTTTCATCTTCAGTTGAATTTCCCCTGACTCGACCCCACAAAGCCTCAACCAAACTTCTTGTACGACCTCGCCATCGATGCAAGCAATGGAGCTTTCTCCAACAAGGCAGTTCTCGCTGTCGGGTACCACCTTTCTTAGCATTGTCTCACCAGAAGAAACCTTTAGGACCTTCCTCAATCTAGCAGCGGAGACCAACGGTTGGAGGCTGAAGTGGGCATGTCCCATTCTGTCATCGGACTTGAAACGGTCTTTGTCAAACACTTCCTGCAGAAAGAACCATATGTTATTTTGAGATTATTAAATCCTGCTGTCGGCATAGCAGCACCTGAAAACTTGATGAAAATGGAAACAGATTGCTTTCCAGCACACTTGTTGATCTCAAATCTAACTGAAAAGATTGACCGACTGCAGATAAAGTTCATATCTATAATGCAAGGAAGAACTCTGAGGGATTTCACTCAACCGAGAGATACAAAGGTAAGTGCTGATAGCATCATTTAGTTTCCTTACATTAAAGAGGATTATTGTTCTGCTTTCTAGTCTACTGAAGATCAAAAGAAAGGGGAAATGTTGAAACAAGAATAATAGGTAAATGAAAGGTGGAAAAATAATTTATGGAAGTTTTCCCTACGTAGCCATCACAAATTTTTTTACTTGATCTATTGGAAGTATCCGTTTTGCCATTCATAGACTAGGAAAAAGGAATATTCGCTACTAAAGGCCCCACATGGGTTGCGGCATAGTCAGATGAATAGCAGATGGTATAACACTTCATCAGCAAAATGAGACAAACTATAAGGGGTGAAAATCAGAAGCTTACCAAATTTAAAACACCAACAGGTTCCGTGAGTGAGAAACATAGCTCTTCGTTCCAAACAGGATTGAGGCAACTGTTTATGACCTTAGTCTTTGCCACCTAGTGCCAGTTACTTCGATGATGTTAATATAAAGACTCGACAAAGTAACGTAAACTATGTAGACTCAAGAGCTGTCTCGATGAGTGTGGACATAGGAAAGATTAGAAGGCAAGCGAGAAAGGAGATGAATATTCCCATTTTAGGACCACTTTGGAGGATGGTCACAGATAAACTGACCGTACAATTTGCACACTGATTGACATAGTTTCGATGTGTAAACCACACCAATCAACGGGCTATATAGGACATTCACGTCACGGCATCTGTCCCTAGCATTGCACTTTCAGAGTTATATCTCAATCCTCCAACGATCCTGTTGAAACAGGGATGGGGAGGCTATGAAATCACATACAAATCGTTCAAGATCAATTTGATAGTTTTTTGCTCCCAGATTTTGGCTAATTGCGTATATCCATTGAATAAAGCATCTGCTCTGCTATCAATAAGCATATCTAAATCCTTGGACTCATACAAATTGTATCTAGCATCTGCATAAGCTGCTTCGACCAACATACAGTAGAGCTTAAACAAAATGTGTGCGTGCTTGATGAGTGATAAACTTGATGTCAAGTGAGAAACACTATCTATCCTACATAAGTTAAAACTCAAATAGCAATAGAGGCCCCAATTTTCATAATCTCAAGAACAGACCTCAACCCAGCCTCCCACCCTAAAGACACGAGTGTGTGCGGATATATGCACACGAAATAAAAGGTAATATTCGTCTACTAGTAGGAGTGGCCATTTCTGGCAAAATACCTGAACAGTGAACATGGCTTGAACATAAAGCCACTACGAGAGAAGTTACCTAGAGAAACTCGACTTTGACACGACACAAACACGATTAACTTGTTGGCAAGTTTTTATCTGTCTCCACAAAATCCAATTCTTACTGTATAGAAAATAAATTAAGCTATTTGAGCAATGACACCAATTACCGAAATAAACACAACAAAAGCCATATAATGGTCACCCTTCCATCTCTTTTTCTGCACTGTAAGAACACCGAAAAAGGAAACTCCACATGAACAGCCGAGCAGTCACCAAGAAAGCACAACTTACCTGACTGCCTAATTTGACAACAACATACGGGTCACTGCTCTTGAAATCCCGGATCACCAATCTTTTCCCTTGCACCACCGTCAGCTTGAGCTGGCCCAAGTGTTCCCCCATTTCCAGCTGAAGAAACAAGAAAGCCAGTCAGCACACAGAGCCATCAACACAAGCTCGGAGGATACAAACAAGAACCACGAAAAGAGAGGACCATAAGATTTTCTTAAATGAACTTCAATTAATTCAAAAAATAAAAAAGGAAAGGGAATATTTGACACCCAGATTTCTTTTTGGACCTTATCACAGAAAACCTTCGTGCTGAATGAAGCTGACAAACTAAAATTTGCTTCACATTAGAGAGAGAACTTACCTTCTTGTGGTGTGGACGAAGAAGGAAGACAAGCTGAGCTTCAACAGGACAATTTTGGGTCAGTAAGACAGCGCTGGAAGTACCCAAAGAGCATATCCATGCTTTTAATATACTGACACCCGAAAAATAAAAGATGTCTATTTCATAGTGAAAAGAGGCACACGCAGACAGAGAAAACAAAGACGTGAACAATTCAGAAACAAAAAGGAACAGAACCGTGGGGTGAGCACTAAGGAGCAAAGCATCCCATCAGTCAAAACCCTTTTTGTTGTTTAGTAATGAAAGCATCAGACAAACTCATGAGCTCCCCCCCCCCCCTTGGGAACGGTAAATGTTGTGCAAACTAAGCAATAGGATTAAGAGATTTGCCTCTATTGCTGTGCTCTGCCTGATGATGCTTAGCTCAACAGTTCCTGCGTGTTTCTCTCTCCTCTTTCTTGCTTTTCATCAACCATCATCTTCTCTCTCCTCTTTTTCTTGTTTGCAATCTTTTTCATTTAGGCCATCATGGTTTATGGATGAACTGTGGACGCCGACCCGCATGCATGACCAGAAGACGTTTGGTCGGTCAAAGCTGGCAAACATAAATTCCAGTCAACGTTTGATGTCCTAAAACTTTTTTAATGGGTCCCCATTCCAGTCAAAAGTCCATACTTTGAATAAGTTAGGTCATCACAGACTAAAAAGACAGTCTACAATTTAATAATGTCATGAGATATTATGCATTAAGTTAAACAAATCCCATTTTACTATTTCGCCCAAATCTAAATGAGGCGACCTCACCCACCCTTGGATCTAGGCGAGGCCAAGCAAGGACCAAGACCCTCACCAGCGGTTGGCAAGGGCTTCACGGCCCTCATCTAATGACCAGTGAGCTCTAGTGACCCTTGTTGACCACAGAGGAAAAAAACAAAAAAACAAAAAGGAAAAAGAATTAAAAAATAAGGAAAATCGAAAAAATTACTAACAAATTTCACACCAGCACCAGCCGTGCCGTGTAAAACAATTGGCTTCCACATCAGGGATTTATGACATAAATTAGCTAGATAAACTCAATTGACATAAATATAAAAAGATTTAGGACTAAATTTGCCCAATTGAAAAGTTTAATGTTGAATTAACATCAATGCAATAGGTTTATAATTTTTTTTTAGTATTTTTCCCCCTTTTTTGTAAACTTTACCAAGTGATTATAATCGGTCACACATATATATAGTCAATCAAAAAATATGCACAATCTTGAGATATATGAAAAATCATGGGAAATATCCTAGTTTGGTACCCATCTGTACTTTTGGTGAATAATAGGGACTTGCATAGTTTCTTGCTGCCAAGCTGTTGCAATGGTCCAACACATTCAACCCTGCTTCAAACACTCGCTTCACTGAACGTACTACCCTTGCTTCATTAAGATTTATTCTCTTTTTGACTTTAACATATACAAGGAAAAAGAATATAAACACTGATTATATAACAATTTGAAAAAACATCAATAAGAACAGCCAAATAAAGTTCAGAAATTAATTATTTGTGACGACATATAAAATATACAATTTCTATAAATTACTCGGTTCTCTCGAGGAAACATCTAAGAAAACATATCATTCATTTATTTTTATTTCCCTTTTCCGCCCATCAAATCTATGTAAAACAGGCCACTGCAAAGCAAACCTCGGGAAAGCTACACTTTCGAAAACGAGCTCAGTATCATTGAAAAAGTTCCTCTAACGTATGCTTATCATGTACAACAAATTCCAAAGTACACAATATGAACTTAGACAGGAGACCTAACCACCGTCGGCGACCAATAGTAACTGGCGCGCTGTAGCGATTCAAACAACAAATTCACTATCGTAAACATCTTCTGTACAAGAGACTAGCATCTGAACAATGCCTAACAGCTAAGACAGCTTCTTCCACAAACACATGAATCATTGGTAACATCCTATCGCTACAAGTATAGAGCATCAGTTGTATGATCATCTGTTAATGTGGCAACGTCAGCAAGTGATATTCTACAGGTGCTCCGGTCTATCAAAGCTTGCCGACAGAGTTGGAATCCATTCCCTCCCCTTTGTTGGTTGTGCTAGTTCCAATAGAGGCTTTATGATTTCAACATCTACAACTGCATAAAATTCTACAAAAGACTAGATGAAGCAAAAAAACTGAATCAGCCTACTCTCCTCGAGCTTGATTTCCCTACTCGACTCTTCCACAGTTTCTGCAATGCATCGGAATATCGAATTAGAAGCCAAAACAGATGACCAAGGTCTCATGGAAATCTAAAATGAGCAGCAAAGCTAAGAAAGTACAAGAGGCTCATCATCGGGAATTTCCATCTGTGCAACCATTGATGCTTTTAAGGATTTACTGCCCAATTTCTTTTTGCTTTTAGATTTGCTGCCAGCAGTCTTCGTTTCCAATTCCTTCCCTTTAGGGACTCGCTTAGCTGGAGGACCCTCTTCTTCATCAGATTCCTGATCTTCTGCTCGGAGACTGTCCATATCACTACATTCCTCCTCTTCATCACGAGCATCTGCACTACTGTGGCTACTCTCCATGTCTTTGACCCATTTCCGTTTAGAAAATGAACGCATCTCTGTGTCAGATTCATCCCTCTGTATTTGTTTCCCATCAACATCTTCGGCATCTGGATCTTCCGAGTTACCTAGAATACCATACATAATTCTGTATGTTCAAATATACAGTTGAATAGCTAATTCTAATCTCTTATCCAGATCTACTTGACCAAACTAATAGTTTACTGCACTAGGTGGAGACTGCAACATGAATCTCCTCTGATCATCAACTCATTGAACAGAAGTAGTATACCCCAATTATATTTAACTATAATGACCGTTGCAATAGATTGTCACTGCAGTCCACTCTCAGAAGAAAATCAATAATCTTTTAAATCCATAGACAACAAATCCATCTAATACAGAGAGAATATTTTTTGCTTGAGAAGTGACATATTCATCTTGTTAGACAATTGTATGTATAACATGTCATAGAGTGTTGAGGGTACTCTTTGAACCACGGGGACATAACTAAATAACAGCTCTCAAACGGATCACATTGAGCTCCCACAGCAAATATGCATGCAAGAGCAAGTACATTGACAGATGGCACGAAGGAGAACTAGAATATTTCCCACACACTGTATTGCATCAAAAAGATGACACTATTTCACCTGATTCGACATAATCTTTAGAAGTTGTGGGATCAGCATCTGATAGATCTGAGACCCCCTTTCCCTCAGCATCACCAAAGGTAGTTTCTGATGTACTTCGAGGGTTAGGCTTTTTCTTTGGAGTTCTTTTTCCTTTCACTCTACAAATCAAGAATCTTTTATTTAAATCTTAAAGAAAAAGACATTTGATTGCTTAACATTCTCAAGTAAATCCACTTACATCTTCAACGTTTCTTTAATCTTCTTAGAACCGCTTGTAACCTTTTCTTTCTGACCAGATGAACTGCAAAGAATACAAGGGATCACATTGGCAGCACATGGCAAAAATGAAAAGAAGGCTTCCAACAGTTTGCTTGCACTTGTATAAGTCCAGATACATAATATTTTTATGATAGAGATTTCCAGGAAGACAGGACAAGGCAAACTTCTAATACAAATGGTGGCAGAAAGGATAAGATGATAAATTTTTATGCAAGTGGAGATAGATGCTTACACTTTCTTCGCAGAAGAGCCCTTTGATGATTTTAACTTCTGTTAGAGAGATTCAGAGAAAGAGTTAAAACTAAACTGGTTTGTAGAGAAAACAATGTATGCATAGGCAAAGCACAGTAAGATAATTAGAAACGTGATACCCTGACCTTTGCAGATTTACGCCCCTTGTCCATGAGTTCCCATCGCTCCTTTTCCAAGTTGAGTATTTCAACATCTCCATCCTCATAAAGAACCTTATCATGAAACATCCAGCAGTTTTGAATAATATTACAAAAAGAGTGCACAATGAAACTAAAACTTAAGACTGTCCTGATAATTAAATATTAAAGGTTGAGGAAAGGTATTTTTCACTCACAACGTGCTTCTTTTTTTCAGTGTCATATGACTTGATTGTACCTTGATAGAACCTGTTTGAACGAAAGCATATATCACGTAAGAATGGCAGGATTCAGTCGGAAAAAGGAAGGCTCAGCAAAGAGCTGGATGAAAGGTGAGTTACAACAGAACTGACATGCAAACGAAGAGGCAAAACGAAATTAATTTAAGAGAAAAACGTAGACTAAGGGATAACAAAGATCATGCCATTTGTCCCTATCTGAAAAAAAAAACTGAACAATGTTTATTTAAAGAAAGGCCATAACTACACGTTCAGAATTTGGCATCATCAAAAGCAACTGACTGGAAATTCGAACAGCCTATATCCTAATTCCAGACACCATTGTATTGACTTCAAAAGTTACCAGCACATAATCAGATAATTAGTCACTCACCGCTTATCCATTGGCCACCAAACTTTTATCTTGCATCCAATTAGGTCTTCGAGATCTCCAATATCCTTCAATGTGCACTGAAAGATAACAGCAACATAGGGAGTAACAGATTAAAAAAACAAATTGCATCTACTGAATGGCAAGTTAAGCTAAACAGAGTCAAACACAAAGGCGAATGAGAGTCATGCTGAGGATTATAAAACATAACATCAATATATAACATGATCATCATTCCATATAATCAACAAACGTGATGAAAAAAAGGTACAACATTCTCATGAAACCCACTTATGCCAATATTCAAATCATTACCGACTAATCATTATTACTTAAGTAAAACTGAAAACTTAAAAATGTCTTAGGAACTTAAGGCACCTTAGCATCTTGATCCTTGAGGCAACATGACATGTTTCACACACTATTAACAGGGATTAAGTATGTGTCAAGGAAAAAGAATCGGAAGTTACCCTCGCCAACCCAGCAATGCTTTTTCGTTTCCTCTTCTTGGATGAACCCTCAGGGGACTTCACATCATTTGTACTAGCCTTATCAGTCTCCAACTGAGAGAGAGAGAGAGAGAGAGATAGTGACGATGGTGATTTTAATGAAAGAGAAAAGTGTACATAGAAGTAAAATCATCTAACATCCAGGTTTATCACCTTCAGATCATCGTCAAGAACTTCTCCACCTTCATGTGCATCATCAGTATAATCTTTATCAGACCCTTTGACAGAGTGCCTCGTAGGGGAACTTCTTCTCTTGCGAAAGCTTGATACTAATAAGTCAGAATCAATCAAAGATGCTTTACTTTCCGACTCCTTAGCATTCTCTGCAACCATTAGAATAAACTTCAATTAGTAACAATACTTGAAACTGAACAATAAATGGAATTGATGAAGGGGGATCTTGTTACGTACTCTTAGGTGATTTTACAGCACCGAGTGCAGATGAAGACCTCTTGCGCTTAGGTATTGGACTTGGCGTAGCATCACTGCCTTCGCTTTTTTCACCATTTTGATATCTTAGTTGAGATTTTGTACCTTTCGTGTGAGGATGTTCATGACCATTAGCAGAATCCAACTTGGCAGACATGTCCATAGTGTCCAAATTTATTTGTCTAACCATATTCAAGACATCAATATCATTTTCAGGCTTTCTTATTTCACTTGTCTTGCTTTTTCTCGCTTTTCTGCCCTTCTTTCCACGAGATTTCATATGTTTTACCATTTTCTTTAGAGGAAGTTCGTTTCCATCTTGTTCATCAACCTTAGAATCCTCTTCCTCTGGATTTTCTGAAAGAACCTGATGTGCCCCAAAAAGAAACAGTAAGAAATAATGTAAAGCAAAAAGCAAGTCACTTTAATTTGCAGAAAACTGAAAATGCCATTTCCAAACATACACTGCTACATGTCTCCAATTTCAGTGACTCAAAGTGTGTCAGGATACTCTCATCAGCCAACCAAGTGTTTCCTTCATTTGCCTATCAGAGAAGTGAACGAATACATAAGTCAACATGATAATGCTTTATATGGGCAATAAAACATGATAACCTTTAAATTTGGAAACATTGGAGGGCAAACAAATACAACAAATACATATAAGAGAATCTTGCATCAATCTTCAAACAGGATATGCCCGTTTACAGAGACAAGTGGAAGAAGCCAAAACATTTTGCAAGGCGCAGTGACCAAATAGAAGCTGCACATGTTAAACGGTTCATCTGATACTATTGTCTCTTAATCCTGACAGCATGGACTTGCCTTTTGACCAAAATATCCAATTCTCCCATTCACCTTTTCTCAGATGATGGGGAAAGAAAATATTAGTTTTTTCAAGAAACACTCAGGTACTATGAAAAACAGGCCAGACTAGCTTCTTTATAAATGCTTAAACAAATATTCTAGCTCTCATAGTTAATAGCCAGTGTTTCCTTTGCAGCTTAGTCTTTAAGATTATGCTACTCTCACAGAATAAACAATCACGCTTGGGTTCCCATATTAATATTGTCCCCACTATCATGGCAGAAAGAGGCCAGTAGCAAATTACTATTTAGATAAATCAACGTATAGCTCTCTTAAAATTGTTCAACAAACTTAGTATATACCAGATCTATCCACAATAAATTTTTTACTTTTACCTGTAGGTACATGTCAATTTTCTTTTCAATCAGTAAATGGAGATACAACCCTTTAGGCCAGAAAGTATGAAGAAATATTGATAGGAACGCTGTCAAATAAAATGATATGAATGTGACACGCCACAGTACTACCATGCAGGGGCATGCACAAAAATTCCATGGCGAAAGTGCCATAAATTTCCAGATCACGTAGGGTCTTGTTAACAGAAATACAATATAATCAAGCCTGTCAAGAAAAAAATAAAATATAAATCAAGCCTATGAAGAACATGCATGAGCTGAGATCCAAATTTTTCACATAATTAGACAGAATATTCCAGTCACAGAATGAGGCATATTGCAGATATTAAGATTGCAAATGCCTGTCAATAGAAATAAGGTTAGTAGTTGATCATCAGAAACTTGCCTCAGAGTTATCCCCTTCTTTAGTTTCACGTGATTTGTAAAGCGACAGAGGAAGAGAAACTGATGCAGGAATCACTTGCAAGCTGCCATCTGCTTGAGTCAACCTCTTCATAATTGACAGTCCAAGGTCACATATAGCATGTGCATTCTGATAATCACAAAGATGGACCAAATAACATCATAACAATTAGTTGTGACAGTCTGATTGTAGGGTCTTACAAATAAGCTACTGCAGTTTTTTACTATAGTTTCCTTAATTAGGCAACTTCTTTGTCCTTGGTAATGATTCAAACGGGAAAATAAGCCACAATAAATTATTGGAGGTAAAACTAGAAATTAAATGGATAGATCTTTCACAACCTTTGTCTTTGAAGAAGCAACGCTATCTTCCGAGCACTTGATATTTTGTAAGATAGAAATTATCACAGAAACACTCTCCTTATCCTTTTTTGGGCTGGCTTCTGATTTGCCATCATCCTCTCCATTTACTAGAGTTGAAAGAAAAAAGTACAACAGCCTGAAACACAAAGACAAAATTATGTGCCTAAAGTACAGTCTGTTGTTAGCAACATGACAAATGTCCGTAGCACCTGCATAAACAAACTCGTGGAAAAACACAAGCTTTAATGATAAAACATTGCGTAAATTCAAGCTCTTAGCCACAAGTAAGTTCTTATGTATCAACTGCATAAAGTTCAGACTCTATCAGCTAATATTGGCCTTCTAAATAAGTTTTCAGCATCGACGCCCCAAACCAAAATCAGCATGAATTCAAGACTAACCATAAGGTCCAAAATGCATCATTTTTATATGCATAAGGATCAAAATGCTTCAAAAACACACGTAGCAAATACAGGAGTAACCCATTGGTAAGACTTTTTACACAGGCAGTCCATCAATAGCAAGTGACATACACCTTAATGCACTTAAGAAAATTTATTCACCTCTAGCCTTAGTTCCTGGATTAGCAAATTGTTAAATACTCATGAGGATATTTTTTTCTTTTGTGTGTGTGCGCGTGTTAGGGGGGGGGGGGGTGGGCAGGCGCGGGGGCTATATAAGCCTACTACCACAATCATACAGAAATTAGGACTAATACATTGACAACAGCCAAAGAAAGGAAGCTACATGGGGTACCAAGCATATAAAAGTACAACAAAAAGAAATTAGATAAAACAATACAATATTACTACAATCTATCCTAATTAACCCTTTCATGTCAAGAAGATTTACCTATAGATATCTTCATAGGCTTTAATGTCCTTGCATTCGTCAACATTAGGACATGAATGATGAGCCAGAGCATGCACCAGGTATGCAAGAATGTACTCCGGATAAGCAGTAACAGAGTTTGTATCACTTTGCATCGCTAGTTGCCTTGCCTTTAATTGATATTGTGTCTGTATGATATCAGCTAGATTCTGTTTTTCCTGTATATGTGAGCAAAGACAATAATTATGCATCTTATCAAGATTTGGTTTCCATATGCCTACCACAGGCAGGCATTATTTCTCACTGTCTAGAGGAAAATCATTTCACTTCAAACAAGGCGTCGTTAATCACCTCTTCAAACTCTGACGTCTTCAAGCCAACTATCCCAAACAGGAAGGCACAAGCATATTTTGCATCAAGTACACGATCCTTTATATATTGATGGATTTTGCTCAGAAATGTTTTCCTGGCTTTAGGGAAACCAATCTACAAATTTGAAAGTAATGAATATTGTAATCATTTACCACCACATAAACACCAGTAATAGCATAAATACATTAGATTTGTACTACTCCAGTAAGGCAAGGAAATACAAGATAAAAAATGTAATTATATAAAAATAATAACCTCTGACGTCCTTAGAGTCAAGTGGAATATGTCCACCGGGATCTTTTCGTCCCACTGTTTTGCCAGACGGATAATTGCCTTTGCAGAAGCCAGCTTCATATGAGCCTTATCAACTGAACTGTGAGAGTGCAAAAAGCAGAGTCCTCAAAAAATAAAATGAAAGGAAATGAAAGGGAAAAACTTTAAGACGCCAAACATGCGATATTTTACAACTCATGTGCAAATATTATACTGCAGTTAGGTATGTTTTACCTTGATTTGACATCTTCTGCCATTTCTCCAAACAACAGAATGTTTTTGAGAGTTGCCAAGAGGCCATCAATTCCAGGACGAAGATGAGCATCTTTGGTAGGCAAATAACTCTTGACCAGTGTCTTGATCCCATATATCTGCAAATGCAGAAATATAAGCACGGAGGACTGTTGCATTTGATTTTAAAGACTCAAAATATGGTATAATGTGAGCAGAGGTCACTGCATCCATATATTGCATCATTATTAAAAAAAGGAAAGGCATTACTTCTTCAAAATCTACTGACCTTCATCAGACAAAGTTCACTTCTATCGTCCCAACTTGACTCTGTATTTTCATCTGCCTTCTGCAACAGTTGACTGATACTTTAAGAAACACAAATTGCCAAAATTCTATAAGGGACAAGTTCACAAGTAAAAATCCAGCAGACATACATCACTGCACATCAGAATCTTGCTTTTTATGAACTCTGTAATTTCATCTTCCCTAGTCTCGAAAACTGGCATTGCAGTTTGAGCTATGCATCCTAGAGATTGGAGAACAGCCGGTAACTGAGTCTTATCCTCCAGCATATCCACCAGCCTCTGTACACAAATGAGAAAAATAGATGATTACAACCTAATTGTAAGCTGGGATAACATGATCCTCTAAATGAAGGGTAGTCATAGGAACAAACCTTATACAATACAGATAGTGACTTCAGGCCATCATCCTTTGTTATTGCTGCTAAAGCATGTACAGCATACTTAGCCTGTCTTCGACTACCTTGTAAGCATAACCTCTCCAATATAAGGTCCACCGAGCTGCAATAGTTAAACAAAAACAATATCAGTTAGATACCAAAATGTACTTGAGTAGATTCAACAAAAAAAAGGGGGATCTTACAACTATACCTTGAGGATGTCGCAAGTTGTTCTCTTATGATACCACCAGCCTTTGCTAGAATGTGAAGGGCTCCCTCCTTTATTGTATCATTGTCATCCTTAATGAAATTTACTAGTTCTTCCTCAATCCCAATGAGCAGCAAGGGGCTGTACCGTGCAAGAAGCTGCAAAACAGATAGCAAAGAGAATTTAGAAGCAAATATGTAGCTGGTGAGAAAAACCACAGCCCATGCACACGGATGAGAAAAAAAAGCAATGTAATAGTGTCCGCTTAAAATGGAGAAAAGAAGAGATTAGTATAAGAACATTAGAATAGGCCATTTGAGTGTGATGCCATTGCCATTAATAACGAAGTATAGTTTAATTAAAGGGGAAAACAAAGAATTCACATTAGAGAAAACAGAGGCAATATTCCAAGAAAATAGAACTGTCAACCAATAAATAAGACAAGCAGCAGCTAGCAACTGGATAAAATGTGCAACAGCATGTCAAGCTACAAATGCAGGGGAAAGGCTCAAACATGAACCCCGTAACGTACAAGCTTCTCAACTGACTGAATTGTCCAACACATGCAAAACACGTGAATGGCAATTAATAAAGCAGTCAAACAACATGTACCTAAAACAACGGTCAAACAAGTTTCTTTACCACTAGAGTATTCATGCAAGATGAAATCAGAGGAGTATTTCCAGCACTTTTCTGAGTAGACACTTCCAGAATAATCTCCTTCACATGCTCCTTGCTGAACAGCAGATAAGAACACTTCACTGATAACGTGCCAAGAAATTCATAAAGTCGGTGTTTTTCACCAAGAATCTTCAGCATATCATCCTGCAAATTAGAATTTACAGCTATTGAAATATAACCATGTAAAAGTTTATTTCGAATTTTTTCCTTTCCTTGAGAAATATGCATCTCTAGTGTGATTGCTAACCTGATACAATCGAGACTGATCAAAACTAGTATCTGGATCTAGGAGACCCGTCAAAATATTCCAGACATTAGTGTCTTTTAACTGATCAAGAATCTGAAAATTCTCCTCTCCTTTTGCTGGGTCAGGAAAGAACCGAGACATAATTTTGAAGCAGAATTGCACCTTCTTCTGGATTTCTGGAGGATCACCATTCTGCAGTTGGAGAAAATCACTTGCTTAGGTCACCATTCGCGTGTGTGCTTCTTGAAACTGATAAATATTCAGAGTTTGCAAACCTGATACATCTGCCTAAAAGACAGATACCTCTGCATCTCCTGTTGTAACCTGAAATTATGAATAATAGCAGATATAGCAAATTCTGACAATAAATTACAAATAATTAATTCAAGATGACATGTAGTCAGATGATGTTGTGACGAACCTTTGCTTCTGCTCAAGCATCCGTTCAAGAGCTTTTACCTCAACCTTATCGAACGCCAAGAAGAATCTTACCCAATATTTGACTTTTTCTCTTATCGACATCTCAATTGGGTAAAGTGATCCATACAGGAAAGATTCTATTGTGTCAGATCTGTTCAGGTAAAAGAAAAAGAATAACAATTCTGCAATTATTAAGATAGATGCTTTAATAATTTATAGTAGTAGTTTACAGCTCCTAAATTGCAGCAAACTTTTATTTAGCATGCCCATTACCCTCACCACGATGACTACATATATAGAGAGAACCAGAATTGCTTCCCACAGAAAGCTGGGCTTTCAAAATGCATACACCAGTCACAATCAATCATTTAAGCAATTAAAGAGTGAATGCAGAAGCTCTCAAGCATTTCAAATCCACTTTCATACAATGGTCCAATTCAATAACAAACCAGCTAGAGCATGCAAAGGCATCCGTGAAGAAGTCCTATCAAAGATTGACAATGATAAATTAGCCAGTTGTATGGCATTTATACTATCTAAATACTATCTAATGCAACTGGATGAAAGATGGTAGAGAGAACACGACAAGATACTTAACAGGCAATCATCACATTATACCCTAAAATATATGAGAAGACCTTATTCTGACAAAAAAGCAAATAACTTTGTGATTGTTTTAGTAGACCAAACCGACCTTTAGACCAAACAAAGATCAATTAGAAAGAAAGAGTCGAATCACTTTTCTAACCCAGGGAGCCTAATGTTAGCATCTTCTCTTTTTTCTTGAGTTCGTTTGACCTAATTGCTTGAAAAAATAAATGCATACCATATCACTACGTTAGCAAAGAAACCATACTGACAGAAAATTGAACACTACTAGCATTATCTATGAAGCCAAAAGATGTGTCCTCCCTTTCAATGATTATTAGAGAAAATATTATGTAGCCCGAACATGACATGACCTCACACTTGAAATAAGAATTTAAAGGGAAAGCAGAATCGCCTACATAAGGAAAGAACAATGAAAAGCGTTGAGGCAATGGGTACATGATAAAGTAAAATGCAATGTTATTGCAGAATGGATTCATGGATTTTGGCTTCCCAGATGTGAGAGATCCAGGTCAGAAAGGTCCTAAAGAACTGCAAAATGAGCTTTGTTGATACCAATTAATCCCATAGCAAAGGCCCCAAAAACATAAAAGGAGAAATCATCTTGCTGACAGTCCACAAAATGGGTTTAATGGATTTCGGCGTAAAAAATATAAGACACCCAAAGAGGTTGCAAATAACTACAAAATGAGTTTCAGTGGAACATCCATAGCGATTGTTGAAGTATTATCCCACATTGATTGACAACGGGTCCTAAATGCTCTTTAAATTCATGTGGTCTCCCTCCACCTACTAGGTTAAGCTTTTGGGTTGGATTTTCTAACATGGAATCAGAGCCAATGCTATCCCTTTCACGAATGTGCGTGGTAAAAATTCCATGATGTCAAAATTTCACGTGTTGCTCGTAATCCAGCTTGCACGTGAGTGGGGGTGTTGAAGTATTATTCCACATTGATTGACAACGGGTCCTAAATGCTCTCTATATTCATGTGGTCTCCCTTCACCTAATAGCTTAAACTTTTGGACTGGACTTTCCAATAGCGATTGATTCCAGAGCGCAGACCCCAAAACACAAGGGAAAAAAATGGTAAAACTAGAGGTTATGTGGTTGGGAATATTTCACCATATAGTTTCAAACAAACTTCATGGTCGCCTTTGCATGCCTATTGCCACTAATCTTATAAGTAAATCAGCTTCAAAATACATCTGAAAGGAGAGCCCACGGAAACTCTGCATCAAAAGCTATGCAAACCAAAAAATTCGACTCTCCTTTCCTGTAATGTAATTGACTAGTAGAAGGCCTCAATAAGCAGTCCATTTTAGATTAAAGCATCTCACCTAAAATCTTTGTCATAGAAGCATCTCAAGATCTTTCCTGGTATCCAGTCAAATTCATTCCCACCAACTGACACGTCAGAGTTCATGCAATGAATCCTAAATATGTCAGCTAGCTTCTCCATGGTGTATTTCTTGACCAGTGGCTGGAAATTAGGAAACAAATATTAAAATTAATGCCATAGCAAAGAATCCGGTAAACAGTATCATAGGCACAATGCAGTGGTAGGATAGGTAAGTTACTGATTTGTCTCGAAGACGATCTGCAACAAGTTTTATAGCGTCAGCTGGAATGGAGTTTGGAGAATTAGATGCTACATCGCAAATAACAGTGACAACTTGTTTTCGCACGTTCTCATCATAGTCCAGCAGTCGGTCGCATAAGGCAGCTAACAATCAAATTAAAACATGTCAACAAATTTTAAACACAGATTGTCATCTAAAATTTTTACCAGTCACCCCTTACCAATTATTTGAGGAGATTCAGATCTAGAAGGATTTGACAGCAGGAAGTTCTTGACATGTTCAAGGACAGACATTCTTATCTCAACCGCTCTATCAGTCAGCCTCTTCAAGAACTCTGAAAAGACTGGCTGGAAAGGCTCAGTGATAGCATGGCCTGGAATGGAAAATAAGTCTCCAACTAGTCTCACTGCTTTCAAACGAACTTCTAGCTGATCCGTCTGCATATAAGAACGTTACAAACTGAGAAATGATCCCTCAATTTCCCATAAGGCTAAACCTCCTGAGTCCACAATATAATACATTGTATCACTCTTAAATGAAAATCATGCAAATAATGTTACTCTACTGATAGTTCTTTTCTTAATCCATGGAACCTAGAGAGTGTGCAGATTCCTCTATAGGGGCAATGGATCCAAACATTAATCCATAGAGAAAAGTGATTACTTGTGCAAGCACCATGGAACACTTGAATGAATCGATACGTGTACAGCAGGTTTCTAGCCAAAAAACCAGTATGTAAAGCACACAAACAACAAGCAACGAGTCATGCATTACCAGTAGCTCTCCAGTTAGATATGGGATGACTCCTGACAATATCTGAGGAGCACATTGATATACATCACATATAACCTCGTGGTAGTCGATTTGATTATTCAAAGGCTTGCTATCTCCGGACATCAACGAAACAAGAAGCTGCTTTATACCCGGTTCAAGTTTTGCTTCACAGCTCTCTATAACATTCATCGCAAGCTTTCTAGCAGCTCCGGAGAAATCCTGACATTGGAAATTGCAAAAAATCAATTCTCCTCAAGATAGAATGCTAGGAAGATGAAATGCAACAAGACATTAAACAGCAATACAGTCAGCTGCAGGTACTCACATTTTTGTTTCGACCTAACACAGACAGTAAAATCAGTACAAGATCCTCGTGGATATCCTCACTCTCTTCCAAAAGAACGGTCATGATCGTCTGCATTGATGTCAGAACACTTTCTGGATGCTCATCACTGCATGTATCATTGTTCCAATCGAGTGAGTTTCTCCTTACTGAGGAAAGGTCATAGTAGCATCAAGTACAGTAAAACCTGACCCGCGTCCATGCATCTCAGAAAACATTCAATCTCATCGTTAAAGCTATAAGCTTAGAAAAATACAAAGGTTCGTCAAAATGAATAATGCAGATGATATGAATTATACAAACAATTAGTAGACTACATAAAAAGTTCAACCGCCCTGGCAATTGGCATGCACCATCATTTTAATTAGTTCTCTTGAATCAACCAAAGTGAAGAATATCCGAAGTGTTATAAAACATAACACAGAGGAAAAAACGTGAACTGCACATGTATCATTCCTGCCTCAAAATGTGCTCCGATTGTGTAGATAGAGTGGAAAGGAGAGAGAAGGGAGGAGGAAACAGAGTAGAAAAGGCAATTTCTTAGGTCTCATGTTGAACTTGCTAGACAAGTCTCTCCTGCATTTCTGTCCTGAATAATGACATGCAGTGGAACTTATTTCTGTGGCAAAAGAAAGTTCGCTTCGAGAACATTAGCAATCATTCACATCCAGTTCCTGTGTATGTTGATCCGAATACCGACTGACCATCTTCAGATGAAGCTGAACATCCTAATCCAAGCGTATGTAGCATGGAAAAATATGGCCAGTGCAGGAAGCTGGTAAATAAAAGCTGAAGGTTCTTATCTACCCACACATAGCATGGAACAAATTAGCCAGTGCAAAAAGCAGTTGAGCGATATTGTATGAGATCTAGTGTAGAACGACAGTCTGCAAAGAAAATAACAATGAAACATACCTGGCAACAGCAAAGAAGGTACTGAACATCTCATGCACCAGATCATCACATTCTAGATCCAACATCACAACACATGACCTATATTTGGCAACAGTCTCCAATATGATCACTCTTCTTCCAAATGATGGACCACTAGCATCTTTTAATCCACCGAAAGTGCTTACGATCAATTGGAATATGTCCTGTAAAAAGATTTTTATGCAAAGAGCTTGTAAGAAAATACCCAACCTTCAAATCAAGATACCTATATCAACAACCATAAACTTCAACGGGAGTAAAAAGAACCTTTAAAACATCATCATCATAGGGGGCATTAGGAGCAGTGATTCGAGTTATCTCGCAAACACAGGCTGCTACAAGAAGCTTGACATCTCTGTCTGGATGTTTTAGCAATTCTGGTTTGACAATTGCTTTGAAAAAAGGCTCTAAAGATTCCAAAGTCGAAGCTGATGGTGATTGGTCCAGCTCTGATAGACATGTTGTAGCTTGCTGTAATATTAATCAACGTGTTATAATCAGCATCAAATCATAACTCAAGAACTTACTGAGCACACCATGTGCATCAAAAATTAGACACCGGATATCATCAATGGGAAAGAAGGTAAGTCATTGTGAGTATGTTCAGACCAGCATAATCCGAAACTTTTCAACATATCATGCATACAGAGAACAAATAAGAGTTAGGAAACTGCTTAGCAGTTCAAGAAGTTTTGGACTCAGAAATCATCCCTAGGATCGAAGAACGAAGCACAGCTGGTAACAGGAAATTCAGGACTTGGTGTTCGGAACTTATTAGAAGGACAAGGTTTAATAACACCCATACCCAGTCAAGCCACTTCACACCAACATTGTCAAAACCAGAACTCTACTCTGGATCAATAGGGTGTTTGAAAGATTGGATCCACGAAAATAACATCCTCGAAATTCCCCCTATAAACTTGTGTGCAAACAACTAATTATGATTTTGGTAAGACCAACTGAAAGAAGTGATATTGTACAGACCAATGTGATAACTAAACCTAGAATTACAAAACAAAACATAGAAATTCCAAGTCTGAACAAATCTAATATATATGAAAATTTGAATTGGTAGGATTGGCAGGATCACACCTATCCTATAATTTATCAATCAGGATTGGAACTCTTTATCAGATCCTAACAAACTCAGATACAACTACATATCCAGACTATTTATTCAGTTTGGATCCTCGAATCACAAGAATTTAAGATCTGAACGGGATCTCAACAATTATGCTTCAAACTACAAGCTCAAAACTTTTAGGGTTTCAAAACAGGTATAGGCCCATCCATTATCCACTATTACCTCCGATCCATACATTTAAGCCAAGGCCTCGCGACTAAACATAGCAACATGAAAGTAAGAAAATAAAAGATGACACACAAGACATTGTCAAGTCAACTACAAGTTTCAGATGTAAGATAATTTCAATGGATTGCTCATCTTCAACATCCAGCCTATGAGGGCTTTCACAGCTTCTAAATAAAAAAGTCTCTTCCTACCTCAATAATGTTAATCATAAGATTGCCAATGCAACTAATATTTTCAATCATAAGGGAAATTAATTCATTCCAAAAATAAAAAATCTTAAAAAGTTATCATAAAGCAGCTATCCATGCTGCTTGTCCAACATATTAAATGTAGTTGATTGCCACAGCACTCTGAGACAGGGTTCTTGAAATACTAAGTGTAGCCACTAAAACAAGGCGCACCTCAGCAAAACACTACACCTAATTCTAAGGAAACTGGCTCTTGGGAGAGTTAACATCCCCTCTCTTATTGCATTCTCCTTATTGGACAGCTTTCTATGCCCACACTCAAAAGCATCAGGTTGGTTTGAACAGTCTTCCCTCTTCTCTTTCTTCAGAAATGCTGCAATTCCCATCATCCTATCTTTTGGCATCACACCATCCGTCGAATGCCCTCAAACACAATTCACCATGGGAACCTTCCCATAGCCGCATTTCACACTTCCACTACATCTGCCTTGTCAGAGGCAGGCAACCAGAAAAGGAACATTGTCTAACTGTGAACAAATAAGCCCACTGATATTGGTCTTTCTTGGGCCCACTATATACTTCTTACCTTCCTATTCCTATCGCCATGTCGAAATATACATCCAAATAGACTGTCGCTAAAACTCAGTTTAAGAGTGGGATTTCAAAACACGACATGACCATCAACTAACCTTTTTCACCAAAGCACACAGTGCTAAACACTAGATAACAAAGTCTGGAGAGTGAATAAGAAAAGGAGACCCAGAAACATATAGCATTAAAACATTTATTTTGACAGTATAAAATGTCGGTGATCAGCCTCTAGAAAAAAATTACAAAGCTCAATGCCATGGTCCACCTCCTTGATTCTCACACTTTCAAGACTCGATGTGAAACCATGTTGGATCTATATAAAAATGACACAGGCATAATCGTCACTTTTGCAGTCCTAACGATCCAATAAAAACCCTACTTCGAGAAATGTGATTACCAACCATAACTTGGAATTCACTAGACGGCAAGAAATTCCACTTAGAATAATTTAGGCAAGAGTAATATTGCCATCATTATCCTCCCTCACCACGTCCGAGCTAGTGTCTAAATTGCCATCCAATCACCTAAACGCCCTACTGCTAACCACTCTGAATGCATATATAAGCTGCATCTGTGGAGACCGATATAAAGACAGATTTATATTCCCTCCCAGTAATTTCTCTGAAATGAGAATTTTTTACCGTCAGTTCATAAAGTTTCAGGACACGTGACAAGCATAGTCATAAAGATTACGGAAGATTGACGCGGCGGAACACGCTGGTTCTTTCTTCCCTTAATAAAATACAAAAACGAACCCCTACTAAGACGAACATGTGTAACAGCAAGCGATTTATGATAATGTCAACATCCTCACCACCAAACCCGAGAAAACCCATCATGCATGAGATTCTCGCCTCACTTTCATCTTCCAAGAAGCAAGAAATTCAATCCTAGGTCACCACCCACACGAATCTGTGCGCACAAAGGTAAGGCACCCTTGGAAGGCCATCCGTGGCCGCTCATGCCCTAATCACGATAACCTGGCCAAGAATAGTCCTTGAACGCCGCACGCATCGCAAGCCGGAGAGATTATCCTAGTCAAGGGACGCCACTCCCGGACCAACCACACTGATTTTTTCCTTGAAACAATCCGTTCACTCGCACCAAAAGATGCGAAATTTCAAAACCCAAAACTCGGAAAACGCCGTGCCGCGCCGAACCCTAACTAGAACAGCACAACAACCTCTACACCTCGCGGTCAACCTCCGCGCCTCCCCTCGCCGCGAAATCGAGCCCCGCGAGCACGCACCCTCTCGAACCGGACCACACTACAAAATTCACCACCCACTATGTCCCTCCCCTCCCCAACACCCCCTCGGCAAACCCAACAGGAGCCAACCGAAATAACTAACCCACCCCCCCACAAGCAACGCGAGGACGGCGAAAGCGAGCCCCTTTCCGGGGGTGGGGCCGCGCAATTCGAAAGGAATGCGGACCTTCAAGAGCTTGGCGAGCGCGTCCTTGGAGGGAGGTGGGGACTCGAGCTTGGATCCGAGCTCCTTCAGCTGCTGCTCCAGCTTCTGACCCATCTCCTCTTCAACTTCCACTTCCCTTGGGACCCGGAGGAATCCGAAAGTCGCGGCTCCTCGTCGTCCGTCCGTCGTCCCTAGGGCTTCGGGAGGTGGAGCTGGCTCATGGGGCTCCCCGGGAGCGAAGGAACGAGGGAGGCGAGCGCTCGCAGCAGTCGTTAGTTGTCGTGTCCGAGCGCCTGCTCCCCTCTCTCTCTCTCTCTCCTCTCTCTCTCTCTAGGTGGGGTGGTTTTCGAACAGGGATGCGAAATGAGCTCGAGATGCAAGTGAAATTGAAACTCCGGTGCTCGCTGTTCGGGCCCGATCACTTCACCCCCCCACACGCGCACATGTTTATCTCGGGGGGAGGGGAGCGGGGGTGGTTTCTTGCGGATTTTGCTGGCGTGCCCCTCTAGTCCTCGGTAATTGCGCTCGCGCCCCTCGGGAACTCCTGACTCCTCATTTTCGCCCGGGTCCCTACCCTTTCACACGGGCTTTATCTGTTTCGCGAAAAATGAATGACACGTAGAACATTCTCCTAAAATATGATCATCCGTGTATCTTTAGATAGCTAGTCAATAAAAAATATTTTCATGTATCTAAACATTTTCGTGGAAAGTGAAAATATCTTGCGTTTATCATTTTTTGTGAGCAATACAAAAAACCATTTTCAAGAAAATGTTTATTGACTCGTTTAATTTTTGTTAAACAAGTGGAACTTTATTAAATACCCGGCATTTAATACTTATGACTAAGCGAGTTAGATTGGTAACGTGGTTCTTACGAAAGAAGATGTCGAATCAACCTCTACTTTGGTGCATTGAATACCCATTCCGAGCAAATTCGTGTATGGGAAAGGAAATAATGGCTCGCACCTAATGAATAATGTAGCATGGTAAATGGAAAGTTCTCCCACCTCTACTTTGGTGAATCGAATTTTGAAGTTTTGCCTTCTGTTGCTTTAACTTTCATGTCGTTTGAAAAAAAAAAACTCCTGAAATCGCAAGCAAAGCTAGTTTTCGATGAATTTGTGAATTGTTAACCCCTTTGAGATGGCGTAGCTGGTTGGTGCGTTCGAGAAATTCTAGCTCAAATTCCACTAATTATATAAAAATATGGGATATGTGCACTAAAAATCTTAAAATTTATCACGAAAGTGCAATTAAATTCTAAAACTTGTAAAAAGTGCAATCGAGTCCTAAAACTTATCAATTTGGTCAAGTCCTAAAGTTAATACCGTATAATTTATTAACGGAAAATGCTGACGTGCCTTATTTTATTACTTTTTATGAGACACATGGCGACCATGTGACATTCAACAAGCTCCACATCAAAGAAAAGACAAAAAAATATATAAATTAAATTAGGAAAAAGCTCAAAGTAAAAAAAAGAAAAAACCATACCTACACCTAGCGGCTGTGGCCAAGCTTTCGTCAGTGGCCATCGCCACAACCGTCGGGAAGGGCCGCTGGAGGTTGCCTAAGCCTTCTACAAGCCCGATGACCCTTGCCGGGCTTCGAGAAGGCCCAAGCGATCTTCGCCGGCCCTTCCCAGAGGCTCTAGCGGCGACTACCGATAAGGGCTTGGCCATAGCTGCTGGTTGTGGGTCTGTCTTTTTTTTTTTTTAAACTTTTAGCTTTTTTAATTTTATTTATATTTTTTTAACTTTTTCTAGAGTGACACTTGTTGGATATCACATCATCGCCGCGTGTCTCAAGAAAAGTAATATAATAAGACATTTCAGCGCCATGTCAACATTTTCCATTAATAAATTAGATAGTATTAATTTTAGGACTCGATTGAATCGATTTAATAAGTTTTAGGACTCGATTGCACTTTTGTGATAAGTTTTAGGACTTTCAGTGATCATATCCTTAAAATATACATAACATATATATTAAGAGCAAATTCTTGGGCGGTGTATTTGAAAACCTTTTTTGAACTTGATAATAGACGATAAATGCAACACGAGTTAATTGATGACTCTTCACTTTCTTTGCTTTCAACAGAAAATCAACAAATATGCGAAATAGATCAAAGTTTCGATAATCTATATCTGTATCTTCTATATCTATCTACACAATATACAAAAGGAAGGTTTTGGGAGAACACGTGTCACTCTCTCCCCCCCTTCCTTTTAAAAAAAAAAATTTGTCATGATCATTTCTCCCTCTTTTTCTCCTTTTTATTTGTTTTTTTCCCCTTTTATATAAACTTAGCTTCTTCTTTTTCCCATTTTCTCAATTTTACTTTTAAGTGCCAAATTTTATTGTCCCTCCACTTTCAATATATATATTTTTTCTCACGGTTCTTTCTCTTTCAAATAATTACAATTAGATCCTACGTTGAAAAAATTGATTTTCCAACTGAATTAGGAAGGGATGATGTCAAATATTTTTACTTTATATCATATCCGAAAAGTTATATAATTCATTCTTTCAATCATTTGTTAAATCTAGATCAAGTACCCGGGACTCTCAACACAAATCTCGATGTAGTTCTTCTATTAAAGAAGTTTATAATTTTTTTTTGTCGGAAATTTTATAGTTTTAGTTGACATTGATATTAGTTTGTCGTTATAAGCACCCACCACCATCACCGGACTCCAATGCCACCACTGCCACTCGACTTAAGCACCAAAACGACCACTGGCCGTCGCCAACACCCTCACTACTTGCAAGTCAATAGGACACCGCCACCCAACGACGACGATGACACCATGTGTAGCCCGCCTGGGAGAGCATCGGTGCAACCGTGAAAGAAGTACATTTGACCGAGGATAAAAAAAAACAAGAAGAAGAAGTACGAGGGAACGAGGAAGAAGAAGGTAAATATTACTCTACCTATGTTTCATATCACTTCCGATATTAATTTTGCGTGATTTTGATCATTCACAAGGTCCAAAAAAAAAAGAGTCTCGAAAGCATATCTCCTCAGTAAAAATGTTCATCCAATTTCATTTTGATTTGCTTGGCACTTCTAATCACCAAAAGAAACATAATTTTTGTTGAGAGGAGAAAGCCAAGTCAGCGAGCAACTCATGACATTATATTTACTTGATAGAAAAAAGAAAAGAATTGTTTTATTTCAAACATAAAACAAAATTTAACGCCAGCATTATATTTAAAATAATATTTATTAGACAATATTTTTCTTTTTTTATCATTATTTTTCGCTAGGCAGGCACCTTTCCCGTAAAGGCATTGGGTAATATTTTCGTAAACAATATAAATCCGACGAGATTCAGAACACGTCCGTGTCCAAGTGGTCAGCCTCTCTCTCGCGGGCAATACGTCGAACACTGAAGCGGCGCGAGCCCAGACAGCGACCACAAGAGCGCCCACCATTTCTGCTGGGTCAGCTAGGTTCTTGCTTACTTTCCCTCTAAATGTACTGCTTCGTAAGCTTTTTCGATGCATACCCATAAAAAATTTCAGTGGGTTGGTGTCCCGGGACTGGTGCTTTTGATGCATTCGTTAGGCGCTATCTTGTGCCTTGTGTGTTCCCACCAGGTGGTCTCTCTTGTAATCTCGAAGTTCGTACTGCAACCCCACGTGCTTCCTGGGGCTTTCTGCGTCTCCGAAGCTTCCCGGAAATTTCGGGTGTTGTAATTAAGCAAATCTATTGGCAGTGAATAAAGGGTCGTGTGCATTTCGAGGTTGATAGTTGATATAGTTGCCATCTGGCTCTGGAGAACATACTTAGTGTAAAGCCTCTAGCTTCAAGTTGGAATAGCTGGTTTTTCACCCGAGTTTACGCCGAATCATAGCCTAGGCAGTTGAGTTCTGCATCTTGGGGGGATGGGTTTAGGATTGCATTCGAAAACTTCGCCTTCGGCGGGCTTGTTTCGGCTTACACTCGGTCATTCTTCTCTTTTCTTTGGGTGGTTATGTGCATAACCATCTATTATCTTCGTGCTATTTAGATTCTTTGCCGAGGTTTTGATCAAAATTGTATTTGTTTCTTGCTTTCGTTAGAATGAACTGTGTAAAGCAGCTGGTCTTGAGGCATATCAGGTTGAGGGCCTCTGCCGGAACGCTTGCTTTTGGTGCTGAGAATGGAAGCGTGGTGAAGCAACTGACCCAGCTGATGTGCACATCGACGATGCATAGCCCGGATCAGATAGTCGATAGAGTGGTCAGGCTAGTGAAGAAATTCGATAAGATCGATGCTAGTAAGGTCGTTAATTTTCTCTCTCATTCATTATTTTTGTAGTTTTTTGTTTCGTTAGATAATAGTGATTGTTCTTCAATTGGACTTGTTTGTGGATCAGCAAGAAGCAGCACTGACTGAAGTGAAGATTTGGTCTAATTGAAGTCCCCTCCCCTCAATTTGAGTTCATTTTGCCTTTCGAGCTTGACGTTTGTTAATGTGATATTGAACAGGTCACTGAAACTGCGGATTTCCAGAAAGACTTGTCCCTGGATAGCTTAGACAAGGTGGAGCTTGTTATGGCTGTCGAGCAGGAATTCTCCATCGAAATCCCCGAAGAGGAAGCAGACAAGCTCGCTTGCTGCGCCGATGTTGCCAGGTTCATAGCTTCTGGTTCTGAAAAAGCTGCCGAGAGCTCGTGAGTTCATTTGCTGTAACATTTGCTGACGGGTGTTTCACTGATCTCTTTGTTGTTCAACTGAATTGAGATTCGAAGTCTCATTAATCGTTTTGACATGGAGGGAAGATGGAGAATCTGTATGCATGAGTTGTGAATTGCTGTAGCAAGGAAAACTCCATTATCAGGTGTTAGTTCTGATATATAACTTGCTTCAATCTTCAGCCTGTGTGACTTGTGCCACCTTGGACATATATACGGACCTCTTTTGCCATTAGTATATCGATTTATGCATTTACATACACACGCCGACTCGATATTCACACACCGTCTGTTTCTTTGGGCCATGTATCTTCTGCACTCCTTTTTCCGGATCATTTTCATTCACTGAGGTCTATTTTACAAGTGACTCTGTGAAGTTTGGAAAATCACTAGCTCAATATGTGACTGAAGCGCCATCGAATGAACCGTGTCCTCGGGTCTCTCAGTATGCTTAATTTGGGTAGCTTTCTCTGGGGCCGCTCGGTTTCTTCATGCATGCCTCTGTAGGCGCGGATGCTGAATGCAGAAGTCTCATTGTCCCCGCTTCGTAAGTTCGGATCCCGTTCCCGACCGATGAAAGCCTAACTGTCTTGCGCTTTCTGATATGTGCTGGTCGGCAGTGCGAGTTCCTCGGCATTCGAACGAGGTTAACCGAACATTTCTTGTTCAAGTCGGGGATGGCGTGGAGCTCTGAAGGAAGATCTATGAAGTAGTCCCCATTTTCGTCTGTCACGCCATGAATTCGGGTAGATTTGCTTTCTTTACCGTTGGCATGGCAATTGACGGCCACCTTAGCACCTGCGCAGATTGTATTGAAGGTGAGACGACATGGATTTCATGTTTGTCGTTTCGATTGGACTGTAATGTGATTGAGTGCTCAAAGGTAGAATGACATGCCTCTCTGTCATGACTCGTGTGAGCAGATTAATCCTCCGTCATTTTTGAGAAAATACTTTTGTTAAAAAATATTTTCCTCATTTTCCGGTATTTGGATCGCTTAGAAAAATAAATCAACAAAAAAATATTTCAGAGTCAATAAAAAGCCTATGCCGAGATTCAAAAAATATGGTGTTCTTTGGTGAAAACCGGAAATCATTTTCCGAACTACGACTGGATATAGACGGTTGGACTAGAGATCTCGGTGCTTGGGCATGAAAACCCGACGCCCGTGCCTAGGTCCTTGGCGGCCAAGCCCGGGTCTTAGGCAAGGCTCGGGAAACCGGTGCCCACGTTCGAGAATATTCAAAAAATATGATGTTTTTTGGTAAAAACCAGAAATCATTTTCCAAACTACGACTAGATATAGACGGTTGGACTAGAGATCTCAGCGCTTGGGCATGGAAACCCGACGCCCGTGCCTAGGTCCTTGGCGGCCAGGCCCGGGTCTTAGGCAAGGCTCGGGAAACCGGTGCCCACGATTCGAGAATCTAGCTCCCACGCCCAAGTCACTGGCGTCTAGGCCCAGGTCCATCGAGGCCGGGTCCGGTTCCACAAAGGCCAGGCCCAAGTCCCTCGAGGCCGGGCCCGAGATCCAAGTTCCCCATGCCGGCGGTGAATACCCGTCGTTTCAATGGCCTATTTCACTTACAATCATTTCCATTTCTATGCTTAGTCTCGGACTCTGACCCAAGACAAATCAAGCATAAATTCTTCCAAAAAAAAATGACACGAAGCATGAAGTGAATCTACCTAGGACTCTCGAAATCCACCAAGAAGGCCAAGACAAGAACGAAACGTGCGATTCAACCAACAGAAAAGCTAGCTTTGTAGCAGATGTTCACGCAAGAAGATGGGAAAGAGAAAATCTTTCTGTTTTTTCTTCCCCAGAACTCCTCCTTCCCATCTCTGGATTCTTCATGAATACGAAACTCCCTTTAATCTGAAATATACAGAAACTAACCGAGATATTGATTCCAAACGTTCAACGCAGCCATTCCGAGCGGAAATTTTTAATCTGAACGAGCGATACTTATTAAAGCCTGAGCTGAACCGATTCATTTCGAATTATATCTATGCGAAATGAGCTAGACCCGTGTTCTCGTAATCCAATTTTAGACCACTCATTACGACGTTACGATCTTCTGTACCTACCAAAAGGTCCTTCTTTTGCACGTTGGAGTTTTTCGAGAATGATTAAACGAAAACAATATGATCGCAGCGTATCACGAACCTGACAATGGCCATGCATGAAGCTGTGAGTTGCCGCGCAAGCAAGCCTCGCAAAGAACAGAGCCGGTAATGAGGACCGTGGAGAGCTTCCCCTCTCCGTAGCCCGCCATCTCCACCAACTCGTCCCTCCTCGCCGACAGCTCGGACAGCGGATCCTCCTCCTCCACTGCAGCCACCGCCGCCTCCTCCACCACCATCGTCGCCGATGAATTCGCCTTGATCACGATGAAGAAGTTGGTAAGGAAGACGAGCATCGTCACAAGATTGCGGCACCCGCGAAAGCAGCTCATCTTCTTTGCGCTTGTTTTGACGTGCAAAAGATGGATAAAGAGAAGAAGCGAGCAGCTCACGAAGAGAGGATGGCTTGACGTTTGGTTTTTATAGTGCGAGGCTTTGGGATTTAAATATAAAGTCGGCCTCTTCCAATATGGAATTTACAAATCTGACCTTGGACCGTCTAAAAATACGTTAATCATCGAGTCAATGTTGTGGAAGGGACATGTTCAAAGAAATGGCTGAAAATATACGCACGACGTTATGGAGAATTCGAGGGTTTATGTACCTTTTTCTTTCATTAATGCAATACACAACTTAGGGTGCAACGTCCTGATTATGTACTGTGTATTTGCTAGTGATGAATAATTAAGTGAAAAGCTCTACGGGGATTATCCTTTTAAGAACTTGGTGAAGTTCTTAAAGCATAGGGCAGTCATTACATCACATTGTTCATAATAAAAAAGAACCCAAGTAGAGAATCGATCAATAATCTGAACATACCCAACGAAGCGATCGGATATTCAATAAGCATCACAAAGTAATGACTCGATATGCAATGATCGATCGACAGGGTATTTGAAATAACCACACATTCACTTTGATTCTTATATAGTTTTGAACATGGGTTTCACCATTTTGTTGTAGGTAAGTTATCCTTCGTAGATGAACGCATCAACCAATGACGCTGTACGCAAAATTCGATTGAATTATCTTGTTTAGAGTCGTAAATTAGGACGTGAATTTTCTTTATGTTTTTTGGCATATGGTCTCCATCAAGGGCCAATCTTGTCGTTGCCTCGGCAAGATATAACATAGACATAGGTCATAAAATTGAGACCGTAAGTTAAAGGTAGGTAGGTTGCCTACTTTTGATGGCTACATATGCTCTTTGTTTTTTTATTCTGCAGACATTTTTATGATCAGTTCACCCGTTTACCAAGCTGCTCTTCTTCCCATGCAATAATCTCTCTCTCTCCATCTCTGTGTGTGTGTGGTATATTCAAGCCTGCCCCAACCATCACCCTATCTTAAACAACAGCTCACGCATCATTCTGCTAAAAACCAGGCTCTCTCTCTCTCTCTCTCTCTCTCTCTCTCGGACATCTGCATTGGTTGGTGAACTTGGGCAAGAACATTGGACAGTGGACTTCATTGCAAGCGACACATGGAACCGCATGGATGCGGAAGAGTGAGATGGCGATGCGAAGTTGACGTTGGATGAACTTTCCCATCACGGTAGTCTCCCAAAATCTGATCAACTAATCAAACCCATCTTGTACGTGAATTCCCAACTCCGTGGTCAACGTCTCCATGCTTTCTTAGCTAATCCGAGCACTCAAACTCCTACTAAAAGTAACCCCCTACGTGGAAGGATGGTTTCTGCGCATACGTACGGTTCGGATACCCATTGTTTTTCTCTAGGAGGGTCATCGATGATTCGCAAACATTCGACAGAAACTCGATGCCGGTAGAGAAAAGTTTAGAAATATTACCGGACTCTGCGAATAAGTGCGAATTCGAATGCGTTTGTATGCTTTTAACCTGATTTATTACGCGAAGGATGACACATCTATTATGCTCGAGAGGGAAAAGTGTCAGAAAAGTCTCAAACCTATCATATTGACGCCAATTTAGTCTTAAATCATTTAATTGTGTCAATTTAGTCATAAATTTTTTTATCTAGTGATAAATCAATCATTCTGGCTAATTTTGGCTGGATATTGCTGACGTGGTCACTTAGGCAAAGGTGACGACCGGCGAGGGTTGGCCTCGTTGGGGCTTGCCCGATCAGGCCTTGCCTATGGCGGGTGATGGCTGACCTCATCCAGGTAAGGCCAACTTGCCCGGTCATGGCCAGTGGCCAATCATCGCCTGTAGCTAGTGGCCCATCACCAGCAAAAGGAAGAAGAAAGGAAAAAAGAAAAGTAAAAAATCAGAAAAAAATAATATTATAAATTGTCAACGTCAGTAATATCCGGCCAAAATTAGTCTGAAGGACTCAATTGGCACTAGGTTAAAAGATTTAGGACTAAATTGACATAATTAAAAAGTTTAAAATAAAATTGGCATAAATTCAATAAGTTTATGACTTTTTTTGACACTTTTTTATGATTGAGAACTTTATATTTTAGTGATTCGGGCCTCCTCAACAGCCACTATGATCTTGTGCACCAGATTTTATTAGCACTTACATTGAGGCTGGGGCTTTATGGCTTCGAATTGTCTATTCCATCAGCAAAAAAATCAAGATGAGTACTTAAGACTCCTATATCTCTTACACCTAGGTCATGATCATTAGGGTTTCTTTTTAACTCCTTATCACTGAAGAAATCGAATTCTCAGTTCTTGCCAATCACAAGAGTAATTTCTTTACTGAGCTTTAAATTACAAGAGCCACATGTTGCCAAGTAGATGACATAACATGCATGCTTGTGCGCAAAGATAGGTTATCCGAGTCTCGTATCTAGAAATAATAAGACGTTTCGGATAAGGTTCGACTCCATATCATAAATTTTCATATCGTTTTCGTATTGTGATTGGTTCTGTCTATTACATCATTTATAAAATTAGTCTACCGATAATTTTTCTGAGTTTGCTAGAACTGCTTCAAAACATAATGAAAGCCACTAAACTTTTGATTGATGTAATGTGTGCAAGTAGGGGATTAGTACATTACCACATAAACAAAGTCAACATTAAAAATCTGCTATCATTTTCAAAAGAGGCAGAAAGATGCCGGTAGTCTTCCACTTGAAAAGATGAAAGTTGAAGTCCCAAATTCCTTCATCTGACTACCTAAGAAAGTTGGTGTATTTCACCATTCCATTTGCCTATCATGCATTTTCCTATCTAAAAAAGCGGGAAGCGTGCAAAATGTTCTCAGTCTAGTCAACAGATTTAATTTAAAGTTGTGTTTGACCATCTAGCTTTCTAGCCAGACTTGATAAGATATGATACAGAATTTAGGAATTTTGCTATATACTATCTACGTATAATGAATCAAAATAATAAAGCCAAAGAGCGACGGAGGAGAATGAGAAGGAAATGGTAGGGCGGGCTATTCAGGAAATAGCTTTTATACCACGGACATGAGAAATCCTTTTCCAAACACACCCATATATGATATAGTATAACCGACCCTACGTCTCTCCAAATCCCCAACTTATAGCATACTCAACTAGTTACACGTGATCAAGTATCTTTGCATATTTCCGACCCCCAAAAAAGAGTATCTTTACATATTATACACTACCTATAGTCACTTACGAAATGACCGAAGCTTTCTCGATCATGCGGAAGACGAAAACATCAATTCAATGTGTCATTCTCTAGTGTCATTCTCACGTGCTCACTATGATGGTGGGCAATCAAGCTCATTGAATCTTGAGCAACATCAAATTTAGAAAAGCTAAAAGGGCAAAAGACATGCCATACCTCCATGACTACTAGCAAATCAACCATCACATCACTGAACAGTCGAGTTAATCGCCTTTCGGGCACGACATGATTAACACAGTTATCTCTAGTGAACACTTGTACTGTACTTAGATTAGTTAATAAAGCTTGTTGAATCTTGAGCAACATCAAAATCAGGAAAGCTATGCGGGCAAAAGGCATACCAAACCTCCATCACTAAACAGTTGAATTAACCAATGATAAATCAATATACATCACCACTATCTTTTTGGGAAGTGGTGCTCCCCGGCATGGAGAGCATAGGGCCAATCACCTTGCGGTAATATATAGGTACATTTTGATGGACACCACTACATTTGATTTTTGGGTCCCTCCAATTTCAATTTTGGGGGGTGGCCCATAAGGGTCCACGTGGCGCGCCCTCCATGGCTGACGTGGACAGACAAGTCTTCGTTCGATGAGGATCATCACCGTCCAATGTGGGTGATTAGCAACCTAAAGAATGACTCATTAAAGATGTACATTTCATCTATTTGTTGATCCGAGAATGTGATGGCGATTCCTAGTTTTCCTCGTGAAATGCAAATGTTGTTTCATTATCTCGTAAAAATAAAATCGTAGAGAAATGATATTTGTTTTTTAATAGCTAATATGTCAGTATGCTCTATATTGTGAGATTTCCATATTCAATGATACGTATGACTTCTCTAGTTCCTTTCAGTTATCGTCTTCTCTCAAGTACACGCATTAGTCTTTTAAGTCGCACCGCAGGCTCTCTCATTAAATAAAGATCACGCCAAAAGAGAAAAGAACTGGAAAACTCACATGCCAAATAGTCACAATCTCATAGACCATCTACTTTGTCCGAAATATTAGGAGTTGTAGAAAACATTGTAGTAAAACTCAGAAGAAAAAGTAACGCAAAAAGGCCTATTAGCTCAGTTGGTTAGAGCGTCGTGCTAATAACGCGAAGGTCGCAGGTTCGAGACCTGCATGGGCCAACCAATATCATAATTTTTTTAAAAAAACATATTTGACATTTGGTGTTTAAGTTTTCTGTGTTGTCCCTTTTGCCTTGAGCATATGAGGTTGTGTTTGGACTTGGAAAACACACACCAGATCCATTTCGCTATGATTTATCGGCAGTGTTAGCTCATGTTCATGTTTACAGACTTTCACAAGAAACCAAATTTAGATTACCCATCAAACCAATCCATTCAATTTGCCAAGATTTATTGGCGGGCTCATACCACAGTAAACCTCGAACTGGTATACCTGTATCACATTTGCCCCCAAATTGTGATAAAACTAGGATATTTTTGGATAAATGTGGTTTGAAGGTAAATGTGGTACGAGTATACAAGTTTGGGAGTTTAAATGACACAAAAATTAATTTGGGGGTAAATATGGCATGAGTATACCAATTTAGAGTTTTTGGTAATAATAACCCTTTCTTTGCCGGACTTGCTTTGCCTAGTAACCTGGGGATCATAAGTAAGCTGATTGAATCCTCATCAATGATTCACTGTGTCGAGAGCAAAAGGACTTCTTGCATGAAAGCTCCACCTGAAAACTGATGTAGCGGACGTGTAGAGAAGGTTCAGTTCAGACATTGAACCCCGGGGGTTCCAGCAAGGGCTTACAGATGCCCTACGATGCAACATAGAGAAATCGCGTCTTCGAATATATGAATCTCATTTGTCAAGGGCTTTAATGCCATAAGGGATACTGTCATGCTCTACATATTAATTCCCGCAAGGATGCGGTAACAGTGTCTCTGGTCATACAACACGGCAGTTTCAATAGAATGAATCAAGTCATAGTAAGTGCCGACCACTCCAACGTTGAATTGCACCTATGAGTAGGAAAAAATCTTTCTGAGGTCTAATAATAGTCACATGATACTACTTACTGCCCGCTCCGGAAATGGCTGTCCAAGTACAGGAAGTTCTTTTGACTGGAGAAGGTCGATGTTGTTGGTACTGGAGTGAATCCAGAATACTTCCCGTTCTTCTTTGCTGAGCACATCTCTATAATGCACTTGACAAGCTCGTTTTTTTGGCAGAATGGCTGCGCTGCGTATTCTTCAAATGGCATCCACTGAAGGCGACAAGAGAATAACCATTGGACTATATTAGAGAATTACTACTGCAGCGCTTACCCTCTTAGTGTGCTTTGCGTAAAGAACAAGCCGTGCTTATGCTGCTATGACATAGTATTTTGTATGCAGTTTCATCATTCATTTGCAGGATGCACCAAAAAATTCTTAGCTTGGGAAAACCCCATGTTTTTTGGTTGGATCAATAGTTTAACCAATTGCAAGCTTCAGCTTACATTTGGCAGGTTAGAGTGTATGGCAAAAGCACACAGGACAATGCATGAAAAGGAGAATTAATCAGTCAAGCAGGGTGGTAGTCACCAAGGTACCACGAATGATAAAGAAGAACGAATCGGTGAAATGGCTATACCAATAGTACTATATATTTACCTGCACAGCCTCTACCTCCACATCCTGCTTCTGGATGTCAAAGGATAAAGGTCGCACCAAGCAGACAAAAAATAAGTCCGACTTCTGAAAGAACGACTGATGACTTTGCCTGTGGATAGTCAGTGAAGAGTTAGGAAATTGTAGTATCTTGCTCAAAATCTGGTAAATGGCCCAGGAGTTTCCAGGCCCTGACACACTCTTTACAAGATTAGCTGCATAACATAAGACACTTCTTTTTCCAGACAGGAACTAAGGGTGCTATATGCAAATAACTAGATTTCAAAATGCCATTCAATAATGGCCATGGTTTGGCTCTGACCCTCCACAATAATGCAGGTGGAGTGTGTTATGTCTCGAGATATAAAGTCGCACGGTTTCAAAGGAAGAAATTTAGTAAGAAAAAGTACGAATCTTATCCCAAGAACGTAAATTTATGACATCTGAAACAAGGAGAAAAGGAGAAATGGACTCCATACCTAAATCCTAAGACTTCGACGAATTCAGCATCAATCTGCATATGCAGAAACCACACGACATAAATCTTCATAGAATTTAAGCAGTTATTTGTATAATCACATATATATTACTCACTCCAGTCTCTTCTTTAACTTCTCTTACTGCAGCTGCACATATGTCTTCTCCCTGAAGATAGTGAAGCCAAAAGATGAATAATCAAGCAGAAGTCATGTCACTACATTTAAGTCTGCAGTGGAATCATGACCTCATCAACAACACCCGTCGGGAACTTCCAAACACCAGTCCCTCTAAATAATCCAGTCTTCTCTTGAACAACGAGCAACTGCCAGAACGTCAGCTGAGAATTACTTATAAGCCATAGTAGCATAGTTCTAAAGTTATGATTACACCTCCAGGAATTAAAGCCAAACAATCACGCCAAACATTAATGGGACACCTGGAATGGGATATGAAAGATATAACGTGAAGTGATGAAGTCTAGCAGTGAGTCCCAAGCTAAGTTTTGCAAGCGCTGTACACAGAAGATGACAATACATTTTCTGAAGGGCCACAGAGAATAGACATCATTAGGACACAGATATGATGACTGGAAAGCCACAGAGCTACTCTGGCGGATTAAATCTAAAGATGGGATGGGGTAAATGACATGAAAAAACAGAGCCTCTTCCCTTTGTGTAACCAGTTTCAGTACAAAAAGGCAAAGGAAAGTAAAACTCTTTCTCCATGTGGCAACTCAAAGGAATGATCCAGTGTCCTGCATGGTAGTTGGTGTACACACATGAATATGAAACGCTAATTACCTAAAGGAAAGTGTCTTAGCATAGCCCTCATGACTTAGGACTAACCAACTAGAATGCTATTATATATGCAATTTTATCTTGTGGTCATGGGGATGTTTATGAGGAACATCATGAAGTTAGAAAGTTCTTTGAAGAATTGACAGTAAGCACTTCAGCAGCAGGTGAGCCGAGTCAAATCAAGGCAAGCCAATCATGAAAATATCATCCTCAAAAGAAGAAACAGGCACAATTCACATTCTTCCTCTTATCTTCAATATGTCGGTCCCAGACAGATACAATCAGCAACTAGTCTGAATAGTCTGTGTAAATTAAAAGTTCCAAAAGCCTCCATGGTCTGACTTCTTGCTGGTCATCAGAGGTTGGAAGAAAAAGCTATGTTGGATCCATCATCATCACTATTCCCCTAAATTCCCTCCATCGCTTTGAGAAAATGGAAACAAGCTCACCAATGATGACTATATGTAAAAGACTCGTGAAAGGAATCATGAAGGAATGTGATGAAAAGGCCCAAAGGAGGCATGAAGCACGTGACTGAGGAGGAAAACTGCAAAAATAAGCCGTGGATACGTCATGATGGTGAATGAGAAATGGCAAGAAGACCAGAACCTACATGGGCAGAGACCAACGCTATTCAATAAATAACATCAAATCCAAATATTTAATCCAGGAGATTCTCCGACTGTCTTCAGGACCTTTACAATTAGATTGATACTAAAGCCAATAAAAGTTCTACTCAAGTAAGTCATTCAGCTGTAGTTGCTACCAATGATCTTAAAAAATGTCTTGTCCTAATGATTTGAAGCACAAATCTGCAAAAAGGGGCTCTTAATCATTCACAAAGAGAGATGATCTCTCGCAGAAATTTAGATTGGGAGCAATACCTCGTCCTTCTCATTCATGGCAACCACACCAACACCCACCCTGTGCGTCGCATTTGCTGGAATGGTATGAGCACTTTGTGGAATCCAATACACAAGCATTAGATACTTTGGCTCCGCATGGTGATACCAAAATCCTTCCTGCAGAAGACAATCGCCACATAAAGCGGAAAACTTAATCCAAAAGTTACGATTGTCACAGTAAACATATATACTCGGTTCCCACCACAGCCAGTCTCCCCCCCCCCCCCAAAGAGCAAACCGGGCGACCTTCAGTTCAGTGATCAATCTGTGGAGCCAATAGAACAATTACCGCGACAGCAGCTTCTACGAGATTCACGAGTTCAATAGGTAATTTGATCCACACACCCTTCTTGCCCTGCAAAAATGCTGGCACTTTAGAACTACAAAACAGTAACATGAACCAAAGAACCAAAAGAAACTCTCAAGCTCTGAGGATGCAAGCTCTAAATCAACAACAGCATGATTCATGAGCCAATAGTAGCAAGTCGGCCAGATTCGGTGCCGTCTATGCAATCTACCAGGATAAAGGAAGAACCAATCTGGCACATCTAAACTCAAATTCGACACGAAAATCAACAGTTAAGGCTGAACGGAGAGGCGGCTAACGAAAGAGAAAAACCTGCTCTCTCCAGTGCGAAATGGAGGCTCTGAGCACGGAGACGAAGGTGGCGGAGTCCATAGCCTCCTTCATCTCCACAATGACGCCTCCGTAATGGTCCTCCACAGAGCTCAGCAACTTGACCTCGTTCTCCATCGCGACAGCCTCCGCCGCGGCCGGAGAATTGGAGCCGGCCGACCCCGACATCGATCCGATGGCCGCGCTCCGCACAGCCGCTCTGGGTGGAGCTTCAATTCCTGAAAGAATCCCAGAAAGTCAAATCCCGTGATGGGGCCGCAAGAGGGTCGATCCATCCGCCGCTCAAGAACCAAGAACTGAAGATACCAAGTGGGAGAGGGATTCGTCGAGCGAGTGCGAGAGCGACGGAGCGATTCCGGGGAAGAAGAAGGGAGAGACCACTCGCAACGACGACGGCGGGGAGCGCGAAGCGGAGTGGGGAGAGTCGGGAAAGAAATCTTTGCATCATTTATACAGTAAAGATCGCAGCTTGCGCATCCGATTCGGATACTTGGTTGGGAATCAATGCGGCCGAGCTCGTTCGATTCCGCCACGATCAGCCGCCATTTTTGCTCGCCTTCTCGTCCACAACCACCACACGCACGCGAATTCGTAGCATCGTCATCCATTCAAAAGGAGGTTGTGATGGCGACACCCACCAGGCCCTGGTTCTAGGCGGGCCTGGACAAGATCAGGCCTTGCTGCTACCAGGCCTCGAATCCTTGCTCGAACTGCTGTTCAAATGGTCGTACTTCGCACTTTGCAACTTCCCTTTTCACGGAATTACATGTTATGCCCGGAGCGGTGGATGCTCCGGCGGTGATCTTGGAGGTGAAGGCGTTGGCCCGGCTTTGCAGTTCGAGGCGGCCCGGCGAGGAAGTTCCCGACTTCGAGCACAACAGTTCTCGAGAGAATCGCGCGTTTGTACAGTCTCGCCATCGCCGAGTCCTGCTCACAGGGTAATCTTTTGAGATGATGATGATGACCCACATGCTTTGCGAGATTCAGAAATGGTGTGAAGCTGTCAAGAATTTCGATGGGTAGTTTTCCCCAGCTGTTCTTGAACTTCAATCTGAGATTTTTTTGCTGGTGCAGCTGCCAGGATTAGAGAGACATTGGAAAGTGCAGGAGGGTTCGGCTTCAAACGTTGTGCCCTTTGCTCAAGCAAGCACTAGCAAATGCATTAGTTTCGTTATCCTCGAATATTGTCCTTCTGGTTCTTACGATTCGTGTGTGGAAACTGCAGCTTCCTTGTAGCAACGGCGGGACATTTCTTTGAGGAAGTCCAGTGTAAAGGAAAAGAGGGCTAAAGCGTAGAGAAGGATTTGAAGTTTCTCCTTGATTACGCGAGGAAGGCAATAGCAAGGCTAACCTGTTTGAAAAAGGTAAAGGCCAATGTAGAAGTTGCCTGTTAAGGAACTGTGGTATGGATGCTGTGGGAAGTTTGTGACTTCGTGAGTTTGGAAGGAGATGCGACAATGTTATGCACTCCGTGACGCTGGGTAAATTTTGCCGAAGGGTCTCTCGTGTGCTATCTTAACATGTTCGTTCGGCATGTTTGGATTATAATTGCACGGTCATGCGTTCTCGATGATTTACTGGCGAAATGTCCGGACAGAACGCTTGCGCAGCATGCACTCGATGTAGCTCCCTGTGAGGCGCCAGTGGAAAATTAGGAAACTAATTTGGCTGTGATGGGTTTGAAGGAGTGACAATACACGCAGCAGTATGCCTACTAGAAGGTGCCATTTCCTTTGCCTATTAGCGTTATCAGATTCACTTTGAAATTAGGTTTTCAGTTTAATAACAGAACTGGAGAAGTTATCATTTGCATTACCCTTCTCATTGTATTCAGATTGCAATTTTAGGTGTTTATGAAGTTTCTTTGGAGCTAAATTGAGATATCGTCAAGTGTATGCATCTTGAGATGAGCAAGCTGCTCTCTGGATGCTACATGAATCCCTAGAAATTCATTTTACAAGTTTTCACCCTTTTTGATCAATTTAGTGAATTCTATGCGGATGGCACTGCATCGGGTAGGATACACACCCAGAGATCAGCCACGGTGTACTAGTGGAGATGGCTGAACACCGAAAGGAACTACAGAAGAAAACGGAGCTCATTCTTGATACTATGAGAAGCTACCAAGACTTGCCTCTAGGAATTTTCCCTTTTCCTCTTGCCTCATATTGACTCGAGCTGAACACTACAAATGTTTACCACTTCACCTGTATTGAGGTCTATCTTATTCCTCAAATATGCTCGTCTGGATTCATAATCTTCTCGCAGGACAAGGCTTTAGCTGTTTTAGCAATTTGAGGACAAGAAAAGGCGGTATGCTGCAGCTGAGAAATATCTCGAAGACGTGTTGCATTCAGCTCTTGCAACATCTGAATGACGACGGATATCGATCTCATCTAAGCATCGCCTCATTTGTTTATTTCTCTGGGGGTGAAGCAAAAGAAAGGTCTGGTTTCTCGTTGTTTGCGAAACCCATGAAAGATTGAGCCATCTTTCTGGGGAGCTCGTGGTCGGGTGGTGAATTTCTTGCCCAAGTCGGTGGAAGAATTTAAAAGATGGAGATGTCGAATGATTCGTCTGGAATATTGATGATACCCCCTGAGGATATAACTTGACGGGTGATGTAGAGAATACATGATTCGCAGTAGCTTTGAATTCCTTTCATATGATCGTATGCCTTAGCAATGCTTAAGTCGAAAAGTGATGGGGGTACCTTCGATTCTTTCGGTACCTAACTATGGCCTATTGTCGTATTTTGTCGTAGACAATTGATGCTCCTGGACATCGTGTTGCCTAGTATGATCATCATGTTGCCTAACTACGCACTAATCTTGCGCAGCCATTCTTGGCTCGGCTTAAATATGATACATAAAACATGTTTTCCTTCATTGAGCTCTTGATAATTTGGAACGAGCCTCTTGATTTAAATCCATGTATGTCCTTGGAGTGGCATTTTCTTGTTAACGGGCTTCATTCTCAACCTCAACTTTCAATGCTGTGATACGAAGTTCTTGTTATGCTATAATGCTGCAGCGGTTGCCCTTTATTAGAAAGTTTAAGCATATGGAAATAGCCATTCGCGTGATATAACCAGAGATTTCATATGGGCATTCCTCATTTTCGAAACGGATGTGAAGAACACGAGGGATTTGTGCAGGCGTTCTCCCTCGAAATGAAATGTACAGATCAGTGGAGATATGTATGAGCGACACTCTTCCTCGAAACGAACATGCAGATCAGCTACTGTGTTGAGAATATGCGCTATGTATTTTAACATGTCAAGAATTTCAGTTGAAAAATACGGTGATCACATTGTCTAACCCAATCGGCATTGCCGGGAAATGAGGGTAATTGTCTAAAAAGTTTTAAATTTATTATTCAGCAGTCAATTTAGTCATAAACTTTATAATTTGGCAAATTTAGTCCTAAATCTTTTAATCATTTTTCAATGTAATCCTTCCGGTTAGTGATCGGAAACTGCTGACATGAATGCTGGCCATCTTATGTAGTGATCGGAAACTGCTGACATGAATGTTGACCATCTTATGTGGTACGGTTGATGTTGACATGGATGATTTTTCAAGTTTTCTTTAAATTCTCTTAAATTTATTCTTTTTTTTCTTCTTTTCTTTTTTCTTTTTCCCCTATTTCCCTCTACCAAGGCCTCGGCACTACAGGTAGGGACTAGGACGCCCTTGTTGTGGCCAGCAAATTTAGACAAGGCGAAGGCCGTGACCCCTCACTCGACCACAACAAGGGCCGCAACGCCCTCACCTGTGGTCAACAACCTCCATTGGCTATCACCGAGGCCTCGGCAACCGGCAGAGGACAAACCCTAAACCCTAAACCATAGGAAAAAATGGGAAAAAGAAAAAGAAAAGAAAACAAAAGAAAAAAGGGCAACAAATAAAAAAAATAAGAAATTTTTAAAAATGCAAAAAATTTCAATTCGAAAATTTAAGATTGAATTGGTTGTCATACAATAATTTTAGAACTTTTTGGATAATTTTTTCCTGGAATAGGAGACCAAACTTCTCTAGCCAACACCTCGACTGTGTCGCTTTGGTATATATTTGCATCTCGACTCTCTCTCTCTCTCTCTCTCTCTCTCTCTCTCTCTCTCTCTCTCATGATACAATAGAACGCAACTAACTTCAATATGTATAGGCATTATTTTTCCTCGACATGAATGTATAGATCACAAATCATTTAATATAGGAATTACTTCTCCTTAAAATAGATATACAGGTCGCCCATCGTGTTAAAAGTACGTGCTTCCTATTGTAAACTATCAAGAATTAACTTGAAAGTATATGTGCTTTTTATTTTAAATAGTCGAGAATTAAACTAAAAATATATATAGTAAGCACACTGTATAACTAATTTGGAGTGATCGGTTTCAGGATGGGCCAATTCTCATCCTAGAACCGGAAACTGAATTAAAAGGGCCGATTCCTAGTTTGTGGAATTAGGAACTGCCCACCTGGTCTTGGACACACCCGGGAATCGGACCAACTCCCAGGAAGGTCTAGGAACCACCCGCGATAATATTTTTCTACATAAATGATGTGAAATATCACTTCAAATAAAGTTGCTTATGATATCTTCATAACTATATTTGCTCTGCTAGCATTGGTATGTGCATTGTGTGTGTAATTACAACTACATCATGACGTGCATATTAAGATGCTTAAAAAAATATCAAAATAGATTCACATGTACAAGTATGCAGAGGACTTTATAAATTGTCATGTCTCCATAGAAGAAAAATCCAGTTAACAAATCTCTCTATTTGATAAATACTACCATATATATATGCCAATACATCACATTCACCACTCCTAAACTGAACAAACTAAACAAAATGATTTAAAAGCTTAATCGAACAATAACAATGTTCTTTATCTAGATTTGCACCTAACCTTCAAAAGGGGACACAAAAGAACGACTAGTTCACTATTGAGGGAGAAGAATGAGTAATTTTAATAATTAGGGTTTTTAGGTTTGTAATAATAAAAATTACATATAGATATATATCTATATATCAGTTCGATCCGGGTGGTCCAGGTGGGTGGATCCACACCCGAAACGGAGAACCAAGTCAATATTCACTGGTTCCAATTTTTAGGAATCAAGAATCGCCCAAAATCAGTTGATTCAGTCCGGTTAAGGCAGTTCTTGATTTGGTCCGGTTCTTTTGCTCACCCTTATACCTAATCACTATGGTTGGGATGCGACCAAACTTCTATGACCATTATCTTCCTTGGTGTCACTTTGTTATATGTTTGCAACTAGCTGCAAAAGATAGGTGCGATGGACCACACCTGTGTACATGCGTTATTTCAAAACTATCACTTTAATTTCAAAAGTACATGTTTGTGGCGGGACTGACTTCTATCTGTATAAGCATTACTTCAAATTGTTGCTTTAATATGTTTGCAACTCTCTCACTCTCTCTCTGACATCATATATGTGGCATGACTTGATGTGACTAGCAGGAATCACCTAGAGGGGGGTGAATAGGTGACTTAAAATAATTTTAAGTTTATTTATGCGGAAATAAAATAAATCACAGAATAGTCTGAATAAAGTTCAGATGCAAGACAGATAAAGCTTATGATGTGCAGAAAGTAAAGTAAGAGATAAGGGATAGAGAATCTGCACACAAATTTATAGTGGTTCGGCTTATAGCAAGCCTACGTCCACTCTCCCACGCGTACAGCCTACCGGCTGGATTTCACTATGTAATCAAGAGGAATTTACAGATTTTGAGTGATATCACTCTTGTGTATGATAGGACTCTATATCTCACACACTCACTCTTACAAAGTAACCCTCAAGATCTCAGTATTTTGGCTCGAAACAACAAGAGAAATGAATGGAGTATACTCAGACTTTGGACTTGTTGATTCTTGAATCTGTTGTCTCCTCTTGCTGCTCGTTGATCTCCTTAAATACTCCTCTACTTCCAAACTAGCCATTGGACAGCTTCCAGAGGATCATCTTCCAATCTTTACTATGGACAGATTTGTAAAAGAAAGATTGAGTAGCCGTTGGATAACAGATTCTGAATCTCGTTGATTCTGTTCGCCCATACAATCAGAATCTTGGTTTCCATAAGTAGAGCTTTGTCCGTTGTGATGCATTCTTGTCGTAATATTTGATTGTCAATCAATTTGATTGAGATTGAAACAATCAAAACATTCCTTCTGTGAAATCCATATCAGATCACTAGCTGTTATAATTCGTTCTGAACTTTGCGTCTGAATAAATTCTGCGTCTGCATCTGCGTCTGAATAAATTCTGCGTCTGCATCTCAGAACTTAGATTCTGTGGGTTACAAAAAGATTTATATTTCCAGCCTCGTAAAGTCTGAATAACTTCTTTCTGAGTTTTCATATGTATATACATTTATACCTGTAAACAAAAGTTCAGAACAAGTATCAGATTTTACAATGAAAATAGAAGATTTTGTCAACTTCAAAACTAGTAGGAGTTTTCCTCAACAATCTCCCCCTTTTTGATGGTGACAAAACTTTCTGCAGATTGAATCAATGTGAGTTTAATTTGAAGTAAGTAAGCATATATAGCACATGGATCACAGATTTAAATTTGAGAGAGCAAACTCTGTTGATATCTGTGTCTTCACTTTCTTTGTAGATAGCCTGCGTATAATCTGCATCAAATAAATTCTCCCCCTTTTTGTCATCAGCAAAAAGTAAATGACAGATGGTAGGAAGCATTTATATATATTGAGCAAATAGTCTAACAAGAAGTGTTAGTTAAGTTACAGACCAAAAATGAAAATAAAGAAGACTTTGAGAAAGAATGTTTGTAAAAACAGGCTAATGTTTTGACGGAGTACGAATCAGTTGAAAATTTTCCAAAATAGAAACAGCCTCCTCAATCTTCGAACTGCATTGCCCTACAGCCTTATCCATATTGGATGAGCACAGGGCAATGGCTTCCCCAAGTTCTGCTTTATCCGATGCTGCTTGAAGACGTTGATTGTTGTAGTTTTCCTCAACAATTTTCTTCAGATTTTTCATGTCTTGTTCCAGAGCAGCTTGCTTGTCCTTAATTTCTAGCAGAATACAGAGAACGTTCTGAGTTTCTGAAGGCTGATCTTGGAAATGAGCTGGTTCAGGCTGATCGAACTCCATAGTTGCTTCTTGTGGATTCTCCCCCTGAACAGGTGCTGGATCTTCTGAAACATGTTCTGTAGGAGTTGGTTCAGAAACATGTTCTGGAGCATCAGCATGACCTGTATCAGTGTTTTCTGCTTCTGTTTCGTCACTTTCATCATGCAGAAGAATCTTCCTTTTCTTGCTATACACTTTAAGTGGGGTCGAAGAAGCTGACTTCTTGCTTGCTAAATGTGCTTTCTGTTTTTGCTCTGTCTTTCTTATGCTAGACTTTACAGAGGATCTTGCTTCAGATTGATGAGCCTCCTTTCCTTTTAGTATACTTTTCACATCATCAAACTGTTTCATTTTGGAGATCATTCTTTCTCCAACAAACATACAGGGAACAGGACTTTTTTGCAATTCATTAGGAATTGATATTTTAAGAAACATGAAAATCCGAGAGATTAGGGCACCATACGGTAGTTGTCCCTTCTCTTTATGTAGTATCCTGTACATATGAAATATGATGATATGAGGAAGAGAAAAAGGTTGACCTTTCAAGATAGCCCAGATGAGCTTGATTTCTGATTTGGATAGGTCAGTTTTGGAGGCTGCCTTGGGCCGTAAGCAGTTGATGATGATTTTGTGCAGAATCACTGATCTTCTGGATAAGTCAGAATAAGAGAGATGGCGATTGGAACTTTGAGTGAAGTTAGGATTTTCAGAAGCAATCCTAGAAGCATCTTCAATAGCTACTGCAAGTGGAGTAAACTTGTAGTGTGGTACTCCAATAATCTTTGCCAATAATTCAGCTTTGAGATCAAATTTCTTGTCACCAACAGTGAATTGGATCCAGTTGGGCAACAAGATAGAGAGATTTGAATAGAAATAGGCAGTGAGTTCAGCAAATACATCTGCAGATTGAAGGCAAAATTCATACATGCCTAATTGTTGAAACAGGTGTTTTACTGAAACGTCAGCCTTCTCTAGGAAGTCGAAGTCCACAGTTCGGTGGTTTATAATCTCTCTAGCAAGTAGCAATTTGTAGCAAAGATTGTGCTCCGAACTTCTGAATAATCCACCCTTACCGGGTACACCTGATGCTACTCCTACTTTCATCTCAAAAGTTTCAAAGAGACGAGCATCATCATCAGGAATAATAAACTTCGAGGCTGTTCTCGATTTAGGGCTAATAGGTGCAGATTTCTGTACAGGGGGAGTGGAGGATTCTCCAATTTTCTCCTTGCCCTTTTTGGAAGAGGGCTCTCTTGTAGCAGTATTTACTGGGGTTTCCTTAGGCTTGAAACAAAAAAGAGTGTAACTTTGTACAAGGTGTTCTTCAGAAAAGAGATTGTTGTCTCGCAGACATTCATGAAGAACCGATGCCGAAGCATTATACTTTTTCAACCTTTGATACGTTTCCCATACATGTTTAATACTCCGAAAGCGAAAATCAGATTTACCGGAGGATTTTGGTGGAGACGATCGCTTTGGTGGTGTTTCCCCAAAGAGTTCTTCACGACGCTCTGACTCTGTATCTGATATCTCCATAAACTCTGCTGGTGCGGTAGACTTAGAGTCTTGGTTCAGAATGCGTGAGGATCTCCTTTTGAACGGCATTTTGATCACTCTAAGAGCAGAAAATTCCGATCTTTGTAGGAGGAAGACGAGGAGAGTCTCTGAATATCGGAGGGTTTTGAGAAAAGTGAAAAACGTACAGATAGGGTTTTGAAAAGAGTAGGACAGGTTTATAAACGAATAGAACGGGTCACAGAGGTAAAAGGCTATTTTTGCAAAGTAAAAATAAGCTCAATCAGGTAGGAAAGAAATATATTTTTGGAAGCGCAAAAGATCAGGATAATAAAATATTCTAAGCATAAGTAATCAGATAAATTAGGATACGTACCCGATTTGCTTCCAAATGTGAAAATATCTTGCCAGAAATATTCCCGCCAAATTTTAAACTATGTACGTACCTTTGTTGAGGGTCTGAGAAATGTTCAGACCGAGAACCTTTCAGTCTGAAAAATTCCTTTTTGTTAAACACTTCAAGGGAATGGATAAGCAATGCATAGTTTGGTTCTAATATATTCAAATGAAGATTTGTCAAGAGGTTTGGTGAATATATCAGCTAATTGATTCTTAGAATCAATGAATTGAATATTCACATCACCATTTTGAACATGATCTCTAATGAAATGATGCTTGATTTCTATATGTTTTGCACGTGAATGGAGAATAGGATTTTTGGACAAATTAATAGCACTTGTGTTGTCACATCGGATTGCAACACTTGATTCTTCAACAGCAAAATCTCTCAACTGCTGCTTCATCCACAGAATCTGTGCACAGCAACTTCCCAATGCTACATATTCTGCTTCTGCTGTGGAAAGAGCGACTGTATTTTGTTTCTTTGAGTACCAAGATACCAACCTATCTCCAAGCAGTTGACAAGTCCCTGTGGTACTTTTCCTGTCCACTTTACAACCTGCTAAATCAGCATCTGAATATCCAATGAGAGTAAAATCTTAATTTTTGGAATACCAAAGACCTAGCATTGGATTAGTGCCGATGTATTTGATTATTCTTTTTACTGCTGAGAGATGTGATTCCTTTGGATCTGATTGAAATCTTGCACACATACAAACACTAAAAAGTATGTCAGGTCTAGATGCAGTAAGATATAATAAAGAACCTATCATGCTTATGTATACCTTCTGATCCACCTTTTTACCGTGTTCATCCTTGTCCAATTTGGATGTGTGGGACATTGGAATGTCTGTTTTCTTACCATTTTGCAGTCCAAATTTTGTGATAATCTCCTTGGCATACTTCTCTTGGCAGATGAAAATACCATCTTTGGTTTGTTTTACTTGTAAGCCAAGAAAGAATGTCAGTTCTCCCATCAAGCTCATTTCGAACTCGTTCTGCATATCCTTAGAGAATTCCTTACAGAGTAATTCATTAGAGGATCCAAAGATTATATCATCAACATAGATTTGAACAAGTAGAAAATCGTTACCCTTTTTCTTAATGAACAAAGTTGTATCAACCTTACCTTTGGTGAATTCATTTTGCAGAAGGAAGTTACTTAACCTTTCGTACCAAGCTCTGGGTGCCTGTTTCAGACCGTAAATGGCCTTTTTGAGTCTGTAGACATGATCACCTTTCCTTGGTTCTTCAAAACCAGGTGGTTGATCCACATATACTTCCTCTTTAATAAATCCATTCAGGAAGGCACTTTTGACGTCCATCTGAAACAATTTAAAGTTATGGGAACAAGCATAAGCTAATAAAAGTCGAATTGCTTCTAACCTTGCAACTGGTGCATATGTTTCATCATAGTCTATGCCTTCTTCTTGAGAATAGCCTTTTGCAACTAGTCTCGCTTTGTTTCTTGTGACTTTTCCTTTATCGTCCAGTTTGTTTCTGAATACCCATTTTGTTCCAATTACTGGATGGTTTTTGGGTCTTGGTACAAGCTCCCATACTTCATTGATTCTGAACTGCTGAAGTTCCTCCTGCATAGCTTCTATCCAGCTTTCATCTGATAAGGCTTCTTCAACTTCTTTTGGCTCTATTTCTGATATTAATGCTAAGTTGCTGATGTTTTCCTTTTGTTTGGACCTTGTCTTGATACCATCTTCTATTTCTCCGATGATGAGATTCTTCGGATGACTGGATTTATGTTTCCAGTTTTTGTCAAATTTTTCCTTCTGAATATCAGCAGACTCTGAATCTTCCGGTTGAGTCTGGATTTTGTCCTTATCCTTTTCTCTAGAGGATTCTTCAAATTTTTGAGATTCTTGATGATCCTCTGTTAACTCTTGAATGTTGGAAAATGATTCAGATTCATCTTTGTGAGTCTGAATATTTTCTTCAAACCTTACATTCATTGATTCTTCCACAGTCTGAGAATTCTTGTTGAAGACTCTGTATGCTTTGCTTGTGGTTGAATATCCAAGGAAGATTCCTTCATCTGCTTTCTCATCAAATTTTCCAGTGCGATCATTTGGATTTTTGAGAATAAAACATTTACAACCAAACACACGAAAGTATGATATGTTGGGCTTCCTACTTTTGTAAAGCTCATAGGGGGTTTTCTCAAGTATAGGTCTGAGAAAAATCCTGTTTATGACATAACATGCTGTAGAGACTGCATCTGCCCAGAAATGAGAAGGAATCTTGCTTTCAATCAAAAGAGTTCTCGCCATTTCTTGCAAAGAACGATTTTTCCTTTCCACAACACCATTTTGTTCTGGTGTATATGGAGTTGAAAAATTGTGTTGAATGCCATTTTCCTCACAGAAGTTTGAAAAATTTTGATTTTCAAATTCTCCCCCATGATCTGTTTTAATGCAGGAAATAGTATAGCCCTTTTCATTCTGAACTCTTTTTGCAAATTTTGAAAGGTATGAAAATGCCTCATTTTTATGAGCAAGAAAGAACACCCAAGTGAATCTTGTAAAATCATCAACAATTACTAAACAGAATTTCTTACCACCAATACTTTGAATTCTGGTTGGTCCAAACAGATCCATATGAAGTAGCTGCAAAGCACGATTAGTGGAAACTTGATGTATAGATTTAAAAGAGCTCCTTACTTGCTTTCCTAGGCTGCATGCATTGCATAGTTCTGTTTTTCTGTATTTCAGATCTGGTAAACCTCGAACCAGTTTCTTGTTTGAGACATTTGAGATTTGTTTCATACTGATATGTCCCAACCTTCTGTGCCATAGGTTTTCATCTTCTTTGATTGAGATCAAACAATGAGTGGAGTTTGGATTGACATCCAGAAGATAGATATTACCATGTCTTCTTCCTGTAAATGTTTGAGAAGAATCTTTGCTTGTCCCTGAACATGTATTTTCTTGAAAGTTTATTCTGAAACCTGTATCACATAGTTGACTTATGCTTATCAGGTTGTATTTGAGTCCTTTTACCAATGACACGTCATTGATTGTAAGTCCTCCAATTTCAACTGTCCCCTTGCCAACTATTTTTCCTTTGGTATTTCCTCCAAATGAAACCTTTCCACCATTCAGATTGTGTAGATCAACAAATATGCTTGGATCTCCTGTCATATGTCTAGAGCATCCACTATTTAGGTACCACTTTTTTTTTCTTTTTGTGGTAACCTGCAAAAATCAAAACTTCTCAAGTTTTCTTTGGTACCCAAATTTGTTTGAGTCCTTGAGCATTAGTATAGGCTGTCTTAACGAAATCTCTTCGAACAGGTCTCTAGACCTTAGGACATTCATTCTCGAAGTGTTGTGAATTTCCACAATTTGAGCACTTGAGAGCACTTCGGCCAACAGGTTTTACAAAATTCTTTTTAAAATGATTTTTGTAAGCTTGTCGAGGAGGTCTTTGTTTTAATCGCTCCTTGACTTTTGGAAAATCAATCAAGCTATCACTTTCCTTTACAAATCCTAGACCAGATTTGTTATAGTAAGGAATTTGAATGGAAAGGATATGCTTCAAGGTTTCGGAACCTTTTGAAAACTTAGAAGTAATTCCCGAGACTTCCTTTTTCAAAACAGCATTTTCTTTGGAAAGATGATCTTGACTTTCCTTTACAAGGTAAAATTCTTTTTGAAGAAAGTCAATCTTTTCTTTTTGTAAGATATCTTGTTGCCTCAGAGAAGAAATTTCCTCTTTCAAAGAAGAGATTCTTTTAAGAGCAGTCTTGAATTCAAAGCATAATTCATCAATGTAATTCGACACTTCAATAGTCATTTCGGAAGGTTTTACCTCGATTTCCATTCTAGGATTAGAATCTGAGTCTGAATCTGATTCTGCCATTAGACAGAAGTTTGAGATATCTCCATCACTGTCTTCACACTCTGTATCACTCCAGGTTTCTGCCTTCAAAGCCTTCTTTGCTTTCTCAAATTTTGTTTTCTTTTTTAGGAGTGGGCAGTTAGGCTTGATATGTCCACGTTTCCTACAGTGAAAGCATATTACATCCTTTGATTTTTCTGTCTCATCGACAGACCTCTTATTTTCAAAGGGCTTCTTCCCTTTGAGATTTCTTCCTCTGATTTTCATTCTTTTGTACTTCTTTATGAAGAGAGCTAATTCTTCATCATCAACATTTTCATCTTCTGAATCTGCATCAGAATCAATGTTAGTTTTCAATGCAATTGACTTATTACCTTTGGTTTCGTTCTCCTCATTTCGTTTCTCAGTCTCATATAATTGAAGAGTTCCAATTAACTCATTCACTGATAGAGGCTTGATCCTTTGTGTCTCACGAAGAGATGTTTTGATGTTATCCCATTCCTTTGTCAGTCCTCTCAGTAGTTTGTTGACTTTCAATGTATCTGGGACTGGTTGTCCTTGATATGCAAGACCGTTTACTATGTCAGTAAACCTATCATACATATCAGCAATTGATTCTTCAGGCTTCAGTTTGAAGGATTCATATTGACCAAGCAGAAGATTGATTTGAGTTTCCTTGGCTCGATCTGTTCCTTCATAAGTAATGTAGAGAGTATCCCAGATTTCTTTAGCAGATTCACAGGCAGCAATCTTTTTATATTCAATAGGAGATAAAGCACAGTAAAGAGAATAAATTGCTTTAGAATCCAGAGTTTCTCTTTTAGAGATTTCAGCTGGAGATAAAGGAGGATCTGCTGATTTGCTTTCGTCTGCCTTTTCTTTTGAATCAGAGGATTTTGGTTTGACTCCCTTGATAATGACATCCCATAGCGAATGATCGATTGACTTAATGAATGCCTTCATCTTATTCTTCCAAACGCTGTATTCTTTGCCATCGAAATATGGTGGCCTGTTATTACTCTGACCTTCAATAAGCCCTGGAGCACCGAAGCTAGCCATGTAGATCGTTAGCTCAGAAGTAAAACACTTCAATAAACAAGCAACCGGGCTCTGATACCAATTGATGTGACTAGCAGGAATCACCTAGAGGGGGGTGAATAGGTGACTTAAAACAATTTTAAGTCTATTTATGCGGAAATAAAATAAATCACAGAATAGTCTGAATAAAGTTCAGATGCAAGACAGATGAAGCTTATGATGTGCAGAAAGTAAAGTAAGAGATAAGGGATAGAGAATCTGCACACAAATTTATAGTGGTTCGGCTTATAGCAAGCCTACGTCTACTCTCCCACGCGTACAGCCTACCGGCTGGATTTCACTATGTAATCAAGAGGAATTTACAGATTTTGAGTGATATCACTCTTGTGTATGATAGGACTCTCTATCTCACACACTCACTCTTACAAAGTAACCCTCAAGATCTCAGTATTTTGGCTCGAAACAACAAGAGAAATGAATGGAGTATACTCAGACTTTGGACTTGTTGATTCTTGAATCTGTTGTCTCCTCTTGCTGCTCGTTGATCTCCTTAAATACTCCTCTACTTCCAAACTAGCCGTTGGACAGCTTCCAGAGGATCATCTTCCAATCTTTACTATGGACAGATTTGTAAAAGAAAGATTGAGTAGCCGTTGGATAACAGATTCTGAATCCCGTTGATTCTGTTCGCCCATACAATCAGAATCTTGGTTTCCATAAGTAGAGCTTTGTCCGTTGTGATGCATTCTTGTCGTAATATTTGATTGTCAATCAATTTGATTGAGATTGAAACAATCAAAACATTCCTTCTGTGAAATCCATACCAGATCACTAGCTGTTATAATTCGTTCTGAACTTTGCGTCTGAATAAATTCTGCGTCTGCATCTGCGTCTGTATAAATTCTGCGTCTGCATCTGCGTCTGAATAAATTCTGCGTCTGCATCTGCGTCTGAATAAATTCTGCGTCTGCATCTCAGAACTTAGATTCTGTGGGTTACAAAAAGATTTATATTTCCAGCCTCGTAAAGTCTGAATAACTTCTTTCTGAGTTTTCATATGTATATACATTTATACCTGTAAACAAAAGTTCAGAACAAGTATCAGATTTTACAATGAAAATAGAAGGTTTTGTCAACTTCAAAACTAGTAGGAGTTTTCCTCAACATGACTGACTTCAATTATGAACGGGAGTGCTCATTTTTAAAATAGATAAATACAGCGACCCTACCCAAAATATTTGATGTAGACATTACTCCTTCTCAAAAATGGATGTACAGATCAACCATTGTATTTTAAATATATGTTTCTTATTTTAAGCCATCAAAATTGAGTTGGAAATATACATATATAGTAAAAACATTGTATGCCTCATAGGATACAACCAACTTTTCTAGCCACCACTTTGATTGTGTCACTTTGGTATCTATTTGCAACTCATATATATATCTCTATCTGAAACTGTATAATGGTGTGACTGACTTTAATTATGTATAAGAAGGAGTACTCCTTCTTAAAAAAGATATATGGAGGGAGCCTTCCTAAAATACTTGATGTAGGCATTATACCTTCCGAAAAACAGATATACATATCAACCATTGCGTCAAAAAATGTGCATTTTATATCCTAAGCTGTCAAAAGACAAAGTCAGAAATGTATATATGGTAAGAACAGTGTATACCTCACCGGATATGACCAAATTTCTCTTGCCACCACCTCGACCGCGTCGCTTTGGTATCTATTTGCAACTCGGCTCTCTCTCTTAACTCTCTCTCACACACACATGAATTGTGCTAGTACAATTGGGAGATGTTAATACTAAAGAGGGGCCAAACTTACTCCTAAGTGGAGAAGATCTCAACCCTCCATTACCTTAACCATCCTCTCTCTCTCTCCGTCAGATTTTCAGTGCCAAAGAACAAGTGGCTTGGCCATCTGGAACCCATTCCGCATCTCGGGTTCCTACGTGCCCAATCTCCAACCCCCATCTAGCCAAAAACCGGTTCACCTCGAAAACCAGAAGAACAGAGAGGCGCAAACGACACAGCAGCATCGCTCGCGCGTGGCCCTTCGCATCTCGCCCCAGCAAAAGTTCAAATGTCCTCGACTCGACCAAAATGCCTCGTCAGCTTTTCCAACTGCCTTATTCAGTATCGTGTTCTTCGTTCAGGTCGCCACCGCCACGTGTCGGCCCCGCCTTGACCTCTCCATCGCGTATATCTCCCGCACCCCCTCCTCTTGCCCTTTGTACTCCCAACAACACAGTCTCAGAAAAGTTCTCTTGCTCCTTAGCCCGTGAACATATCAGCAGAGAGAGAGAGAGAGAGAGAGAGAGAGAGAGAGAGAGAGAGAGGGTTGATTTGACTGTGGGAGGAGAGATGGAACGTGGGTTCCATGGCTACCGCAAGCTCCCCAGCACCACCAGCCCCGGTACGTCACGTAGATTTTCAAAGCGCTTTTGCTGTTTTCGCGGCATTCTTGAGTTGAGATCTTTACACATGCGCAGCGATGCACGTAAGTATCGCTCGCATTTTTTTACCTCTTATGGCGGCACATGTCCGCCTTCCTTTTTTTTCCCTATTCAGCCTTTTTCTTTTGGCCCTTTACATATCTGCATGCATGGTTCAATAATGCACCATCGTATCTTTATCACGAATGCTCTCTTCCTTTACATGCAAAAGAGGATCGCGTCTGGTTAAGCACAGAGTAGAGAGAAAGAGAGAGAGAGATTGTGAAGGGTTTTAGCTTCGAGTGACAGTTCCATCTGCATTTGGCTTTGCTAATTATCGTTCTTAGTCCTTGCAGTTTGATTTTTTGAGGTTTATAGTCAGACTGAAAAAGGGAAAATAGTTGGTGAAATGATGGATGTACGGAGAAATTACAATCTTGGTGGGGGAATAGAACAGTGCAAGTGTCAATTCTGATGCATGCAGTGTGGACCCGAGCACCATCCATCTGTCCCTCCCTTCCTTTTTTTCTGTTTTCTGGAACTGTGAAAAAGTTGAAGCGATCACCATCACTTACGTTACGAAATGCTGAAGTTAGCATCTCCAGGTTTTTGAATGTCTGCTTGCGCGAATGCACGGAAAATGAAGCGAGGAAAATGAGGAAAAGATTTCAAACGACAATGTTGCTGCAATATATATTATGAGCCAAACCCCGAATGAACGCTCGATTTATGTGGGAGTTTTACGTTATGCGTGCTCTCGCGCTTGCGATTAAAGCTTTGTTTATCCCTTGAGTCGCTAGGCAAGTGTCGTGGTTTTCGTGAGCGGATCACGCAAGCCAGGCTCGTCCAACATGCCTCGGCTCGCTCGATATTTCCTCCGCTGCGAAAGTATCACATAATAGACTTTACTTCTTCGACACTGGCGCTTGTTCCATATGCCGCATAACACAGCGAGGGCATCTAAAATTCTCTACCCATAAGTTCCTAGGGTAGTTTTTTCCCTCCATGAGCAATGTTTTTCTTGATTCTTGCGGAGGTGTAGTTCGGATTGCAGAACTAGCCAAGGCAAGAACCGTTTCTGCATGCCCTTTTGGCCTTGTGTGTTTGTTGTCGAGAAGGGAAAGAGACTTGCATTTGGAGTTTTGATGTATTACCAGCAAATCGCTATAATGTTTTGCACATTTATTGCTCGACCAATGCATGGGATCGAGATCTGGTTCAAGTACGGTCAATATCAGTCTGTTGCTGTTGACGTTTCGGGAGTGAAACACGCATGACGTGTTTCTCACGACCGCCTGACGTCACGCCCTTGAAAACATGGACATTGGTTTACTAATCTGTGCCGGTAGATTACCTGAGATTGAGAACCTGTTTCTAGACAATTTGTAGTCCGTATCATGTTTATGTCTATCTACATGTCCGAATAGTTTGTATCATGTCAATTAGTTCAGCTAATTAACTCTTCTTTATTTTTTGGGGGGATGGGAAATACTCTCGCATTCTATCTCAGGACCCGAAATTGGCATGGCAGTCGCCGATGGAAACCACACCGCTGCCGCCGCCAGCAACAACCACCATTTGAATGCGGATGAAAACATTGAGTGCACCGTGAGGGAGCAAGACCGCTTCATGCCCATCGCGAACGTGATCAGGATCATGCGCAAGATCCTCCCCCCGCATGCCAAGATCTCGGATGATGCGAAGGAGACGATCCAGGAGTGCGTCTCCGAGTACATCAGCTTCATCACCGGGGAGGCCAACGACCGGTGCCAGCGCGAGCAGCGGAAGACTATCACGGCCGAGGATGTCCTCTGGGCCATGAGCAAGCTCGGCTTCGACGACTACATCGAGCCCCTGACTATCTACCTGCACCGCTACCGCGAGATGGAAGGCGACCGTGGGTCCCTGAGGGGCGAGCCCTTCATGAAGAGAGCGGTCGACTACGGCAACTTGGGCGTTCCCGCTGCTTTCACACGGGGATTCCCAATGGCTGGCCCAGCCGGCCCCCACCCTGCTTACTTTGGAGCTCCGCCAATGGGCGGGTACTTCAAAGATGGGAACACTGGACATGAGGGCTCCTCAAGTGGGGCTGTTGGAAATGGTGAGGCCCATGGCCAATTTGAATGATGCATCATGTTATCTTGACTGTAGGAGGACAGTAACCCAGCTCTTTTCCTTCTTTGTTTTCTTTTCAATGAAAGAGAGGTAACCTAGCTTGTTAACGATGGAGGTTGGAGTCTATTGGAACTGAGTTTGGACCGCAGATCATGGAAATAAAACAGTAACTTCTTGGCAGTTTCCTGACTTCACTTGAAGAACAAGAACACTTGTTTCCTTTTCTGGAGTTTTAACATCTTATTTCCAAAGCACTTGCGTTTGTTAATTGAGCTTGCTAAGTTAGCAATTATACTGCTTATTTTCATATCAAACCCTTTGTTGAATTTATGTCTTGAGTTTAAGTCTACGTAACAAATTCACTTTCCTATTTGGCTGATTTCGGAAGAAGGGCTTACGGCGACGTGAATAGAGAAGGCCACTAAAAGACAAAATATGGGCACACTTTATTTTATTATATCTATTTCGGATGGCCCAGCTCAATTTGTTGAATGCTTATCAGTGAAGCACTTTCCTTTCTTGGACGTGCAAAAGAAACGTGTGGGGCCCTCGAAAGTCAGATAAAGGGGAAGCAGAACTAGGGTTTTTGCCGCATATAAAAGGAAAAGAAATTGAGGATTTCTTTCTTTTAGCGAATACCAAAGCCGCACAAAGGAGGCAAAACGTACAGCGACGTTCTTGAACGTGCGCGTGTTTTGTTTTGGACTTCAACACGCGGTGATTTGTGCAGTGAGTTTATTTTGTCCAATTAAATTGTTTATTCGTAAACACTTTGGGTTTGGGCTTAAATCTAGGTGTGAGAAACACTCGAGCGTTTGAGCGATTTGTAATTCTGATTCTCCGATTATAGTGGATTATTTGTTGCTAGCTCTCCCCGTGGATGTAGGTACCGATATTCGGACCGAACCACGTAAATCTCTGGTGTCCTTTATAGTTTCTCGTTTATTTCTCTGGTATTTTCGCATTGACTTAATTCGCAAGATCCTGTCATTTCCGCATTATATTTACAACAATTGGTATCAAAGCTTCGCGGTTGGATTTTCTAGATTATGATTTGGGGCTTTTGCTTGTCTGATTATTATTTGGAAATTCTGCTATTGCAATTATGTCTGGAGCGAAAGTTGAGATTAAGAAGTTTAACGGGAGGAACAATTTTGGGTTATGAAGCGTCAAGATGCGTGCGCTATTGACAACCCAAGGTTTGGCCAAAGTATTAGATGGCGAAGATGGGTTACCCATTATAATGAAAGCGGCTGATAAAGCAGACCTAATGGAGAGAGCAAAGAGTATAATCTTGCTGAATTTATCGGATGAAGTGTTAATAGAGGTGGTTGAGGAGAAGGATGCCGCAGCATTATGGGTAAAATTACAGGCACTCTATATAACGAAGGGTTTGAACAATCGCTTGTACATGTTGAAGCGGATGTTTCAATTTCGATATACTGAAGGTACGTCGATCAGATCCCACCTAGATGAATTTAATAAACTCATGATGGATTTGAAGAACGTCGGTAAGATACTTGATGATGAGGAACATGGCATAATGTTATTGGCTTCTTTACCTGAATCATGGGAGCACTTTACTGATTCACTACTTCAAGGGCGTACTACGATTACCTCGAAAGAGGTAAAGTCAGCATTGTTCTCTAAAGAGTGGCAGAGGAAGTTGCGAAATGACAGTCTAGCGCAGGATGCAGCGCGAGGACTAGTGATTCGAGGTAGAGAACAACATCGAGGGTCTAGTAGCAGTAGAGGTAAAAGCAGGTCAAAGTCACGCAATAGAAAGTCTAAGGGACACGTGAAGTGCTTTGAGTGTCACGAGAAAGGGCACATCAGGAGAGACTGTCCGAAGCGAAGAAATAGAGGTGACAAGCAGAATGCCACAAGCAGTGTGGCAAACGTTGCTGAGGAGAGCACTAGTGATGCAGAGGCCGTCTTGTGTGTGACTACTAGTTCGTTAGGAGACGAATGGGTGCTAGATTCGGGGTGTTCTTATCATATGACGCCTCATAGGAACTGGTTTACTAATTACCAGACTGCAGATGGTGGTAGAGTTCTGATGGGGAATAATGCAACCTGCAATGTTGTGGGGATAGGAATAGTTCGGATTTGGATGCACGATGGGGTGGTACGCACACTGATAGACGTGAGGCATGTACCAGAGCTCAAGAAGAACCTTATTTCTTTGGGGACACTCGATGATATCGGGTGTAAATACACCGCTGAAGGTGGAGTGTTGAAGGTCTCTCGAGGTGCCATGACAGTGATGAAGGGGAAGAAAGTGAGTTCTCTCTATTATCTACTGGGAGAGACCGTGACCGGAGCTGTTGCAGTTTCATCAGGTGAGTCAGATTCTGACTTAACTCAGTTATGGCATATGCGTTTGGGGCACATAAGTGAGGCAGGTATGACGATGCTGAGTGATAGGGGGTTGTTAAAGGGTCAAAAGACAGGGAAGCTAGACTTATGTGAGCACTGCATCTTTAGGAAGCAGCGTCGGATTAAGTTTACAACAGCTGTTCATTCGACCAAGTAACCAGTTGAGTACATTCATTTAGACGTCTGGGGCCCGTCTCCGGTTTCTTCGAAAGGAGGTGCCCGATATATGTTGACATTTATCGATGACTATTCTAGAAAAGTATGGGTTTACTTTCTGAAGCATAAATATGATGTGTTTGATCGGTTTAAGAAGTTTAAGGCATTGATTGAGAAGCAGTTAGATAAACAGATCAAGTGCTTGAGAACCAATAACGGCATGGAGTTCTATGGTAAAGATTTTACTGAGTTCTGCGAGAAAGAAGGGATTGTGAGACACCGCACAGTGCCCGGGACACCACAGCAAAATGGCGTTGCAGAACGGAAGAATAGAACTTTACTGGAGCGAGCTCGAAGCATGCTTTCGCATGCAGGTTTAGGCAAGGAATTTTGGGCCGAAGTAGTGAACATGGCATGTTACTTGGTTAATCGATCTCCATCATCTGCTATAGAGTGGAAGACTCCTGAGAAAGTATGGTCGGGGAAACCTGTTGATTACTCCGGATTACGAGTATTCGGATGTCCTGTATATGCTCATGCGAGTGATGGTAAACTTGAGCCGAGGGCAAAGAAGTGCATATTTCTGGGTTATGCATATGGGGTGAAAGGCTACCGGCTGTGGTGCACTGATCCCAGATCACCCGGTTTTCTAATCAGCAGAGACGTGATCTTCGACGAGACTGTAATGCTTCAAAGGAGGGGTCTTGAGACACAACCAGCAGAGCAGACAGATCATGGTGTCAGCAATGAGGTGGAGATTCAGGTGGAGACTCCGGAGACCTCGAAGGTAACAGAAGCTGAGATTATAGATAAGGCCACAGTTCCTGAAGTCGGTGATAATGAACAATCAGCAGAGCCGGAGCACACTATAGCCGCGGGTAGACAGAAAAGGCAAATTAAACCACCGGTACGTTATGGTTATACAGATATTGCTTATGCATTGACTGTAGGTGACGAGGTGGAGACAGATGAGCCTTCGTCTTACTCTGAGGCGATGGCTAGTTCTGAGTCGTCGCAGTGGCTAGGAGCTATGAGTGAAGAGATGGAATCACTTCATCAGAATCAGACATGGGAGTTGGTCAAAGTACCTAGAGCCAGAAGATTGTTGGTAGCAAGTGGGTCTTTAAACGGAAGGAGGGCATTCCCGGTGTTGAGGCAGCAAGATACAAGGCGAGACTTGTGGCGAAGGGATATACACAACGGGAGGGCATTGACTACAACGAGGTGTTCTCTCCTGTGATAAGACATACTTCTATTCGTATTTTACTTGTCTTAGTTGCTGCACAAGATCTCGAGCTGGAGCAGGTAGATGTGAAAACAGTATTTCTTCACGGTGAGTTAGAGGAGCGGATATACATGAGGCAGCCAGAGGGATTTGCTATTCCGGATAAGGAAGATCATGTTTGTTTATTGAAGAAATCTTTATATGGGCTGAAACAGTCTCCTAGACAGTGGTATAAGCGTTTTGATTCTTTTATGGCTAGTCAGAATTATTCTAAAAGTCATATGGATAGCTGTGTTTATTATAGGAGATTGGAGGATGGATCTTTGATATATCTATTACTATATGTTGATGATATGTTGATAGCAGCTAAGAGCATGTCTGATATTGTTGTGCTAAAGAGGCAATTGAGTGCTGGATTTGAGATGAAAGATTTAGGTGCTGCAAAGAAAATTTTGGGTATGGAGATTTTGCGTGATAGGACTGCAGGAATTTTACGTCTTTCTTAAAAGAAATATATTGAGAAGATTGTTGCACAATTTAATATACAGTCAGCGAAATCTGTAAGTACACCTTTGGCGATGCACTTTAAACTTTCAGATAAGTTATCACCGCAGACTGAGGAGGAGGAGGAGCATGTCCCGTGTTCCTTATTCTAGTGCAGTGGGTAGTATTATGTATGCTATGGTATGCACTAGGCCTGATATTTCACAAGCAGTGAGCGTTGTTAGTTGTTATATGAAGCGACCTGGTAAAACTCATTGGAAAGCCGTGAAGTGGATCCTCAGATATTTAAAGGGGACAACAGACGTTGGAATTGTGTACCAAAGGGACAATAATGGCAATGAGACCACTGGTTATGTGGATTCGGATCACGCAGGTGACTTAGATGAACGCAGGTCTTTAGCAGGGTACGTATTTACGCTAGCAGGTGGTGCAATTAGTTGGAAGGCATCCTTACAGGATCACGTTGCCTTGTCTTCAACTGAGGCAGAGTCCATGGCACTGACTTTTATAGCGAAAGAGGCGATATGGCTAAAAGGTTTACTCTCGGACTTTGGGTTAGATCAGAAAAGTATTGATATACACTGTGATAATCAAGGTGCGATATATCTGGCATACAATCCGATTTATCATGAGCGAACGAAACATATCGACATCAGGTACCACTTCATTCGAGATGTCTTAGCGAAGGATGTAGTTGTTGTTAAAAAGATTACAACAGAGAAGAACCCAGCGGATATGATGACTAAGCCTGTTCCTTTGGCAAAGCTCAAGCTCTGCTTGAGCACAATTGGCGTCTGTGGAGAGTGAGCGCCAGTCGGGGCGTTGGGAGAGCTAGCATGAATGATGAGCACTATGACTTGGCTATAAATATCAAGCCAAGGTGGAGAATTGTTGAATTTATGTCTTGAGTTTAAGTCTGCATAACAAATTCACTTTCCTATTTGGCTGGTTTCGGAAGAAGGGCTTACGGCGACGTGAATAGAGAAGGCCACTAAAAGACAAAATATGGGCACACTTTATTTTATTATATCTATTTCGGTGGGCCCGACTTAATTTGTTGAATGCCTATCAGTGAAGCACTTTCCTTTCTTGGACGTGCAAAAGAAACGTGTGGGGCCCTCGGAAGTCAGATAAAGGGGAAGCAGAACTAGGGTTTTTGCCGCATATAAAAGGAAAAGAAATTGAGGATTTCTTTCTTTTAGCGAAAACCAAAGCCACACAAAGGAGGCAAAACGTACAGCGACGTTCTTGAACGTGCGCGTGTTTTGTTTTGGGTTTCAACACGCGGTGATTTGTGCAATGAGTTTATTTTATCCAATTAAATTGTTTATTCGTAAACACTTTGGGTTTGGGCTTAAATCTAGGTGTGGTAAACACTCGAGCGTTTGAGCGATTTGTAATTTTGATTCTCCGATTATAGTAGATTATTTGTTGCTGGCTCTCCCTGTGGATGTAGGTACCGATATTCGAACCGAACCACGTAAATCTCTGGTATCCTTTATAATTTCTCGTTTATTTCTCTGGTATTTTCGCATTGACTTAATTCGCAAGATCATGTCGTTTCCGCATTATATTTACAACACCCTTTTTCTTATAACTCATTCCACTCTATGGTGAGATGAAAAGGTGACCATGTCATGTATTCAAGGGCATAAATGCACAAGAAGAAATCCTATTCCAAAAGTAGCATTTGCTGTGATAATCTAGAAAAAGGCATATTAGAAGCCAGCGTGCATTTAGAGAACCCACTGATGATAACTAAAGGTTACATCTCCTCAAAGCCTCGAATCAGAAACAGATCCCTTGGATACCGACAGAATACAAAAATGCTAAGCCAGATGATCATCAATGAACTTGTGATGTTGGCCTTCCCAATTCACAATTCGAATGGGATGTAAGGAAAGTAGACAAATATGAGTTACCGCGATCTATAGGTCAGTTAGGAGGAGGAACTTCGACGCACTACTTGTTACTCTCAGACTGATTGTCCTCTACATTTTCTTCCTCCTCAGCTGCGCCTTGAGATTCGACTGAATCCGCTTCACATCGTTTTCTCTGAGGAATCACATGAAAGAAGGATTCCTTCCAATCCTTCGTCTCCAAGAACTTGAGGATTATCTCCACGACTTGGTTCACAGTAAGGACCTGCAATCAAGAAATAAGACATTCTACTCTTGGACTTGCAACAGCAAGTGCTGAAAGGATAAAGCATCGGAATCTTACAGAATTGTCAATGAACAAATTTCACTAAACTTTAACGTTTGTAAAGACAGAAAACACCCGTTCCCCGATTTCAAAAGCACAGTGGGGATGTATAACGACAATTCTATTCCAAAATTTAGATCACACCAGTTCTCAAAAAGAATCATACATCAGAGCCCAAGGCTTACCAAGCAAAAGGGAGGGAATCCAGCCAAAACAAGTATGCAGATAATACTAATCTAGGGTCTCTGAACACAGTAGAAGGTAGAAACAATCACCACCTTCTTTGGCACGAAGTCCAGCGACAATTAATTTAAACAGCACAATAGCATTATGAATTGCCATGGTACTTTGCATTCAGATGTAGACTCCTACTCAGATTCATCGTGTGTATTAGCAGAAGCTCCACCATGGAGAAATAACTGAGCTCAATAGACATGCTCTCAGCTCAAAAGTTATCTAACATACCGACCCACGATTCCAAAATACAATTCAGATTCGCAAGAGAAAGGATATTTTGTACCTGAGAGCTCGACATCTTCAAGTAATTCCCAATAGGCAATTTCGCAGTCTGTATCCCCTGCTCCTCTGCTTTCTTCATGGTCAACCCTTTCCACCTGTTGCGATCCACCAACCCACCAATGATGTAAATCCTCTTCTCATCGAGCACATCAAGCACGTTCTCTGAGTCTGCCGTCAGGTACACCAGATTCTCCTTCTGATCCTGCAATGCCTCGACATAAGATCGGTCTTCCTTCTCGACGATCCACTTATCGAATCCCGGTATCCTCCGCAACTGGCTCCCCATTTCTCCGCCGCATCCAGTCAGCCATAAGTGACAGGGACACGCGCATCTCCCGTTCACCGCGTAGCAGTACATAATCTGCACGACTCTATCAATGCAATCAATAACAATGCGAAAGCTTTACCAATGAGAAGCAAACAGATCGATATAAATCACAGTCGCGAACCAGACCGAACCGATACAAACAACTTTCTAATTACTCTTCCAATTCATTTCTGGCATTCACCTTCAATTAGACTGACTAGAATACGAATCTGCTTACAAAATTGACAGGCCAACGCATCACGAAACAGAAGCATCTCATTGACAGCATCACTTCATGTGTCAATTCCATCTTTCGGTTCTATTGGACCTCGTAATCAAGAAATGAAGCCGACCCACCAAACGGGTTCCATTCACACGACCCACCAAACGGGTTCCATTCACAAGGCAAAAAGATCGGATCTTGGACGAACCCATTCACGAATTTTACCTGCTGGCAGAGGCTGTTGATCTCGTTAGCCGACATGAGGTGCGCGAACTCGAGGTCGATCACGACCTTCTGCCCGCTCTCCCGCGCGCCCTCGAGCCGCCGGAGCTTCCGCCCGCGCTCCTCCGACCGCTGCTCCATCCGCTCCCGCCGGAGCTCCCTACGCGACTCGATCAGCCTCGAGCGCTCCTCCTCGGTCGCGCCGTCGAGGGCCTCCTGCCATTCCGCGCGCCGCCGCTCGGCCTCCCGCTTCTTGTGCTCCTTCAGCTGCGCCTTCTTCTCGGCCTTCTTCGCCTCGAACCGCTGCTGCTTCAGGAGCCTCTTCTGGGCGTTCTTGGAGAGCGGCGGCGGCGGTGGCGGCGGCTGCTGCTGCTGCTGTTCTGGGGCGTTGGGAGGTGGCGCGAGGGTGGCGGGTTGGGCCGGAGGGAGAGCTGCCATTTAGCTTCGTGGCTCGACCGTGGACGAGGAGCACTTCTTCTGGGTCGGATCGGGAGGGTTTAGGGCTTTGTCGCGAGGACAAAACTGCCCCGCTCTCTCTCTCTTTCCCTCCCCCAAGGCAATCGTGTTAATACCATTAAAAATCTCAAATTGATATATATAATTAGCATCCCGATCCAAATTTTACCCTACGTAGAAGCACATATGTATCAACCCATGTTGATTTTCCTCTTACTCTTCATATTAGGTCCGTCTTGCAGTCATACGTCCCATGAGAGCGACACGTGGAGAGGATATTAATTTGAAATAAACGCGGCGTGAGCTACCAATTTGTGTGACCGGATACTAGTTTGTGTCTTGGGTACTAGTTTGTGATTGAACGAATCCTCAGAGATTACAAGAAACAAAAGAATGAGGGTAGTTTGGACAGCTCTGATAATGACAACACTGAGAAACCCATCCATAAATATGATCTCTGAAATCTTATTAACCCTCTGAAATTAAAGTTTGAACTAGTGTCCGGAGATTGTCAATGATAAATTTTTTGGGTATGAGATCTTATTAATTATCCCTTAAAAAAATTTCTCAAATTCCTCTTTCTCTCTCTCTCGCGAACACAAATTGAGGATAATCATAAAAAAAATAGTCTTAAAATTATTGTACGAATGTCAATTCGATCATAAACCTTTCAATTTCGCCAATTTAGTCCTACACCTTCTGATAATTTGTCAATGTAGTCTTTCTAATTAATTTTGGCCAGAAATGGTTGATGTAGAAGCCAGTCATCCTACGTGGCACGTTCGCCGCTAACATGAACAATATTTGCAATTTTTTTTTATAATTTTTCTAAATTTGTGCTCTTTTCTTTCTTTCTCATTTTACTATGGGCCAGCAACCCTTGCCGGCACTAGGGTGAGGGAGTCCTAACCTCGCCTGAAGCCCTCGCCTGTGGCAAGCGACCTTTGTGGCCATTGTAGAGCCCGCAAAACCAGTAGAGGCCAATAAGAAAAAAAGAAAAAAGAAGAAGGAAAAAAATAAAATAAAAATTCAAAAATATTGAACCTGTCGGCACCGGTCGTGCCACGTAAGATGGTTGGCATACATCTCGGTGTTTTATAATTAAAATTGGCTGGAAAAATATATTGACAAATCGCCAAAAGTTTAAGACTGAATTGGCCAAATTGAAATGTTTAACACTGAATTAATATCCATACAGTAAATTTATGACTTTTTTAATAATTTTCTCCGTAAATTATTGCCTCGATTGAAATTGGAACTTCTAGTAGTCTAGATGTTTAAGGATATCAGAAGAGCTCGCAATTCGCATTCACGTGATAAAATTCTTGTTTGCTACCTCTCAAGGGAATGTGCCAGAAATGTTGGATCCGTTTTTTTTTTTTGGGTCTGTAATGCTGGATCCCATTGACGGTGGAGCTTCTTAATTATTGCCATTTGGTCCTCTTGAGTCTTCTTGACATACTAGAGTACTGCTGAGTTTCACTCTCATAGAGCTATAGACTGATCATATGACCAAATACTGTGCTAAGAAGAACAAAAGGAGAGTAAAAGGCCATCTCTTTATCCTTCTGATGTAAACAAGCTTTGAATTTGAAGCATGTACAACAATGCAAAGCTGTGCTAGATTGTCATCAACTTTCCCCTCAACTAGTACCTTCCCTTCTCCTATTTAAAATATGTAAAGGCCACTACTCATCTTAGCTTTAACACTTCGTTTTCTTCCACAATGGAAAAAGGACCCAAATGGTCATGCAAAAACGGGGCATCCGGTGACGTTGATGCCGGGTTCGGTCGGGCACGACGCCAGGGGACAATGGTCGAGCTCCGACCCCCACCACTTGAGGTTCTTGCCCTCGTTCTGCAGGGCGAAGAACAAGAGCACGGCCATGAATGCCGTCCCGGCATCTAGCGCCGCAGACAGGATGTAGTTGTACTTCTGCCACCACCGCTTGTAGTACTTGAATATGAAGTAGTTGAAGATCATCCCCGTGATGAGCCAGCTCGCGATGTTGGTGGGCGTGGCGGGAGGCATCCCGGCGAAACCGTAGGATATGACAGGAATGTTTATCAGCGCGATCCATTTCTTCTCGGGGAAGATCTTGCTCAGCACCCAGATGGGCACGGGCAACACGGCTCCGATGAGGAACAGCCACACCAGGTTCCTGTATAAACCTCCAGGGCCAAAAAGACGTCTCGGGCCTATCAGCCCCCATATGACGGACGCATCGAAGGTGACTCGGTACTTCGGGCAGGTCCACGGGCTGTCGGGGTGGGTCCCTTCGATGTCGCAGATGTCGTCGATGGTCTCCAGCATCCACCATGCCACCGCGAGGTTGACTAGAGCGGCGACAACGGTCCCCACAAGCTATAACGAACACGATAAAGAAGCAAATACAATTGTGGCACTTTAGTATGCTCCAACAAAACTAATCCGCAGATAAAGAAAATGTTTGGTAATCAGATGCATAGGTTCGAGGTTAGTGTACAGACCTGAGCTACGTACATACAGCGCGGAGGAATTTTCATGTACTGCCCGAGTTTGAGGTCAGACAAGAATGAGAGAGCGTGGACCGTACTGATCCTCCCGTACATTTTGAAAATCAAGTTCGCAATCGGTTTTCCCGGTAAAACATATCCTATGATGAACTGCGCTATAATGTCGTATCCGGGTTGCTGCGAAGTAGCCATGAAGAAAGATCAGTATAGACAACCAGTCTTTTGTGTCAACGACGTCATTAGAAATCCAAAGATGGAGAATTCAACCTGATTGGTAGTCGCTTGAATGACCCCGATCGGGAGAGTGACGATCCAGGCCAAGCCTATGGCGAAAAGCATCCCCCACCACGGGAGTTGCACGTCTTCTTTCCAAATCAAGCACATCATCAAAGACACGACGGTGCTCCCTACCAATAAAATGAGGAACCACCATTGAGGCACCTGTTTGTAACTTCTCATGAGCTTCGCATGGATGTCCAATTTTGCGTTCGTCATCGCCGCTCGACTCTGCCTTAGAATGTCTCTGCACGGTTAAAGCAATTAGGAAGAAGACCGTCAGCCAAGTACACTATGTTGTTTTTCAAGAGCTGTGGGAATGGATTCGTGTTTCTCCACCTTCCGTGAAAGAGTGCCACATGAGTGAGCGTGGCCGTGAACCTTGCGAATCCCGATCCTATTGAGAGAGCAAACAGAGGGCTCAAATAGAGCTTGCCGTAATCATTGTACGCGGCAACATCGAGATCGAACTGCGATGTCAATATCTTGGTGGTGTCATACTTGTGCCCATTGGACCTGAACAACTGATTGGAGAAGATGGGGAACTTGTGAGCGTCGAAGGTGTTGTACTTCCAGTAACACAGGGGGATGATTATGTATACGAACATGATGAAGCCGACCCCCACGTTCACTATGGAGGACCAGGGTGTCACGAGCGGGCTGCCGTGGTATGCCGAGATACCCGCCCAATCGAACGTGAAGGCCCCGACACCGAGCCCATGGTAAGCCGATCCGACTTGCTGGGCGGTTATGCTGTGCGGCCAAGCCCAGCACACCCACGAGAAGAAGGTCAAGATCGTGAAGAGGTATCCGGGGAGGGCGTAATAGGCAAAGCTTGCAGCCATTGCAAATAAAAAGAATCGCATTCGAGTACACCCTTCCGTTCTATGCTCCTTTTCATGAAGTGCTCTGCAACGGACAGACAGAAAAATTTATCCTTCAGCATCAGAATCATCCTCTTAAAAAACACGCAAGGCGTTCACTTCAAGCTTTGTCTTCAAATTCTTTTTGCAGCCATCGTCACAGATTCACAAGCAGAAATAAAATAGGAGCAGTTTAGTCCCACTTGACCACAATTTTACGGCTACCATTGGTGATATAATTGGAAACATTGAACAAGGCAGGTCCGCTGTCAATGGCAGATGAACATTAGGAATTTCTCCGGCACGACACCCAGAAAAAGATTGAAGCAGTCCATGACTTTTCAAATCTTATCTATATATATTAAGCACAGACCGAGCAAGACCGCATCGATTTCATTCCTTCGCATCAAGCTAAGCTATAGATTGTCGCTTGCAGATGCCAAATTCGCAATCTTTTGCATCAAGACTCTGCTCTACCAAGAAAAAACCTTTTCTATCATGGTGAAGAATAAAATATAATTGGCATCTTGACTTAGTTAAAAGCGGAAAGCGCGTTTGCATGATGACGAGCTTGTCTCGGACCATCATTATAAAGGAAAAGAGCGCACAACTTTCGCTTGGTTTCACGGGTTTGTTTAAGTGGGAGGCTTCTGTTGATTCGTCTGCATGCAAACCAAGAGCACGACATCTACGGCAAACTGAACGGCAACGAAAAGAGCACAATCCAAAAGTTGTTCTGGGAAAAAGCAGATGAAAAAAGAAGACCTAAAAAGCTCAAAGCATGCACAGAAAGAGAGAGAGAGAGAGAGAGAGAGAGGGAGAGGGAGAGACCTGAAAAGAGAAACCTGAGCAACATTTGAAGGCCACCACATCTCAACAGGGTCTACCAGGTACTTCCTGAGCATCCCAGCCCAGCCATAACCCAGTACCTGAATTGCAAGAAGAAGAATAAATTAACATTTCAAATAGCTAGGATGTTCATTTACAGCTAAAAAATTGAATTCCTACTAGTCTTGAGCTTGCAAAAAATTTTACGGCCAAAAAAAAAGCTTCTTTTTCGTTTTGCTTCTTTAGCTGTTCATTGAGTTGTTCAATTTCCTCTTACAAAGTGGCTCAACCATTTCCGAGCGTTTCAGAATCTGACGAAACAAGAGGGTTCATTCAGAAAAGGACCACAAGTTGCTGATGGGTCATGATCACCACACATAGGCAATCAAGAACCTACTTCACAAATAATCAAGACCTCCTAAAAGTCCACAAAAGCTTCAGAACTCAACCTTTCTTCTCTCTGCTGCTAAAATTCTCAGGGGTGACACAGTGAAAATAAACTCAAACCCAAAATGGAAAGGAAGGAAGGAAGGAAGGAAGGAAGGAAGGAAGGAAAATTTTCACCTTCCTGGCCTCCTCTAGCCTTGTAAAATGGCACGGCACTACCGATTAAGGCAAGCAAGCAAAACAAACAAAGCACGCTGGAAAAGACCAAATTTTTAACAGACCCAGAAAGCGAAAACCACACGCGAAGAAGGGAAAAAGGGAATGATCCGGACCTGGGTAGTGAGAACAATGAGGAAGCCGCAGAGAAAGCTCAGGTTCTGCTTGTAGTAAGTCTTCATGACGGTGATGGCCCCAATGGAGTAGGCGTCGCCGCCGCCGGTGCTCACCCCGCAGTTGGCGAAAATGGTGATGATCACGTGCTCCTTGATGTTGAACGGCCCGGGGTTGAGGCTGAACCTGTAGCCCAGGAGCTGGTACTCCCTCGCCGGCAGGGCCCTGGCCATGAACCTGCCGAGGGGCAGGGCGGCGATCTGCATGAGGATGGCGGAGATGATCAGGGGCTGCGTGCGGTAGCTGAAGAAGGTGTTGAGGAAGATGAGCACGACGCAGGAGGCCAGGCCGAGGGACCAGGCGCGGAAGGTCATGACGGGGAGGGTACGGTCGTCGGTCTCCGGCACCACCAGCGCCACCTCCTCCACCGGGCACCGCTCCTCGGGGAGTCCGTCGGCGCCGTACTGCTTCTCGGCGTCGGCGTCGTCGGCGGCGGCGGCGTCGTGGTGGTGGTGGTGGTCCTTGCTCGCCATCGGAGGTGGTCACTAGTCAGCCAAGAAGAAGACGAAGACGACAGGAGACTTTGGTCTAGTGAGAGACAGCGAATGTAGTTGAGGCTCCATACATGGGGCAGCTATTTATACATGAGAGGAGCGACGGGGGCCGATTTCGTATTTAGGAAACGACGATACAGATTCTGCATTAAGTGTATACCTCTTTTCGACCTTCCATTAGTTGCCGTCGGCTTCTTGACACCTCCCTCCCTTCGTTGCCCGGGTGATGAAACCGCTGACGTGAGCGCGGGCCGCCGGTCCATGTGAGATAACAACAATCTCGAGCATAGGGGTTAGTATCGGGTCCGGTTCAGCTCGGGGACCGGATCGAATCGGACCGAGCCGGCTGGTTTTAGGGAGAACCCATCCAGTTCCCGATTCTGGTAGATCTAGAATCGGTTGGTTCCCGGTTCCAAAGCTGCAATTGCCAACTCCAACCGAGAACCGGTTCCCAGGTTGAACCGGCTTTTTAGCAAAAAAAAAAAAGAACAAACATCTTCGCGCATACAGGGAATAAAACCGTATTCTTCGACATGAAGAAAATAACAGTACAATTACTTAATCAATATATGGTTTTTGCAGTTAAATGATACAATGTTTATATTTGATTTTAGGGTTGATACCGCGAAATCCCCAAACCGATATACTTGTCTTGCGACGGGCTAATTTTTTTACCGCAAAAAAACTTTCTACCGGTACATCTGTGACCATTTATAATAAATTTACTCTCTGTTCAAATGGGATTAATACCGCGAAAAATCCTCAACCGGTACACCTTTACAACCCATAAATCGGTACATCTGCTAATTGCCCAATGTCATCCAACAATTAGAAATTTGACGGTAAAATTTTACGGAAACCCACGAAAAGCATACGAACCAAAACAAAAAATCGGACGGTCGGGAACGATCCACCCGTCCCGGGAACCGATCGCCCCTGCTCAAAGTATCCAATCGTGACTCGATTGCGTGCTCAAAAGTTACCGTAATGGGACAATTCGGTCAACGAGAACCTAACCGCGGGCGCGTGAGTGCGGGGACGCGACCCCTTTCCCCGGGCGCGCGCGTGTGACCCTCGCGTGCTGCTCCGCAACCCGACACGCTCCCCCGGCCACCCCCCACGTGAATCCCTGACCACGTGGGACACCAGGCGTCGGGTCCCGCGGGCCCCGCCGCCACGTCGGCGCACGACGGCCCCGCTGGCGCCGTGGACCCCGCCGTGCCGTTTGGCCACGTGGGACTCCGAGCCCGTGCCCGGCCCGAGGGGGCGTCGCGTGCGGACGTGGCGAAGTGGGATCCACGTGGCGAGGAGGCTGTCGTGTTTCGTGCGGACCTAATGAAAAGGAGCGGGCTTTCGCTTTTCTTGTTTCGTGGAGAATATATGTTTATGTCATGCTCTTTATCGCAGGATGATAAGTGCATTGCACGTAGGTAAATGGTTGAATTTGGAGGGCTTGGTTGTGCAAAATAAGAGCTAAAAAACCAAATTACATTAATCAAGAAAGTTAGAGCATTTCGCGAAACCGAATTAAAGTCAGAAAACCCAACTGCGCAAACGCTAAAACTTAGAGATCTAATACCGTATTTAACCCCGAATTACCGGTCTTCTCGTCGCATGCGGTTTGCATTCCTAGCCCGATGATTAAATAATTACATCTACATTAAATAATTATCCAGGATGTTGTTTTCATTCGATGGATCGAGCGAATTTTCGACCTTAACATGTCGTCAGATCTCGCTGGTTTGAGATGTTAAGGTCATTGGTCCGTGGCGGACCGGGGTCCGCCCCGAGTGCTCCTCATGCGTTCGCCCGTCTCGTCACGTGTGTCTACCACATGATTCTCTTTTTGGTGGAGGAATGGAAGAAAGCTCGCAATACTTTTGACCCTTCGCCGTGACTCATCGATGTGGACGAGCATTACGTATCGAATCGAAACTAGCAAGGGTGAGGTTCATATTCGCCGTACTTGGCTCGACCGTCTCCTTATTAGACTGATCGAGCTCTTATTATTTTCTTAAAGAACTTGGCAATCGTAAAATTTGACATGAAAATCGGTACAAAATATATCTACTGTATGAGGGTAACATTTCGACTTTCGGTGATTGAGCTTGAGCCCAAAGTTGATTCTTTTCGTAACTCGACCGAGCCGAGTCCCCAGCGGAAACTCCGATGCCTCCAATCGAGCGTTCGAGCGTCCGGCGCCGGTCCGAGCCGAGCTCGAGCCCGGCGCGGCATCGGATCGACCCGGGCCGATTACATTTCGACCTTGCAAGCTTCCTAAATTCAAAAGAAAGAAGAGTTTGAGAAATTGGGAAAAAAAGAGAGAAAAATCAGAAATGAGGAGAAGGTGGGACGGGACGGGATGGATTCTCGTTTTTCCTTTCCCTTCCCCACCCTTTGCCCTACCAGGTTAGACTTGCGCGGAGCTGGAAGAAAAACAGGGCCATCCGCCGGTGGACCCCCACGAAAAGATTGACGTGGACGATCGGAAGGCGGCGCGCCGCTCGTTCGCACCCCTCGTCGTGGTGGGTGGGGCCGCCGTGGTGGAATCGCCTGTAGCCCGGGCCGGGGCCCGGTGTTGACCCGCGTCACCTCTTGCGAAAATCAAACCGAACCGAATCGAACCGAATCCAAAAGAGCAATCGGCGTCCTTGTCCTTCCGTCCGTTCTGGTTCGCGCGATTCTCCTCCCCGTCCTGGCTTTTTGTGCAAAGCGTTTACTACTTGCGGGATTGGAATTCAAGTACGAGCGGTTGAATTTGGCTGATGATGAGGAATGCAAAGTCGCGATTAATTGCACGTCTTTATCGTGTGGTGCCCGTTACGTTCTTCGTTGAAAAGCGCGCGGTCGAGCGATGGATATCGAGCATGTTACGTGTCGTGGTACGCGAGCAATATATAAGATTCCACGGCCTTTTTCGATTGAACGCGGTCGGGACGGTCGACCTGAAGGTGACGGGTTTTGATTCCCGATAGGTTCTTCGACATCAGATGGTACGAATACTGATGAAATGCTTGAATATCTAGCCATACCTTCATTTAATAACTTACGTTTTTACGGTAGCTGACAGCAGTCCTATAAAATTTTACGTCTTATCGGAATAAGAGTATCCGAATTTAAATCTTTCCGGCTTTAAACATTTAAATATTTGGCAATGATACCACGATATCTTACACACGCACGCGACTGCATTAATGTGCAGCGGGATTCGGACTTTTCTCAGGCACCTTGGCAATCGTTCTATGATTCAATTGTTGACACATGTACAATCTTTAACCATGGTGACTTTATTTATTCCTCGAGTAGATGATAATTGATATTTAATAATTGCTTGTGTAAAAAATTGCTCATGATTTAGTATACAGCCACTGCGGGTAAAAAAATGTATACACTTACCATTGCATAACTTACATGTCGATACTCCTGGATCGAGATATAAACTAAGCTACGTGACATGATTTGTATTTAACAGAAAGCTCATTTGATATGACTATGGTTGAAATAGGCTTAATACCCTAAAAAATCCCAAACTTTAGCTCTGGTCCCAATTTTACTTGAACCTTTTTTTTTTGTCTCATAAAAATCCCTAACTTTAGATCTAGTTCCAATTCTATCTTAAACTTTTTTTTTATCTCATAAAAAACGCTCAACTTTAAGTCCGGTCCGTCCTGATTCTACCGTAAACTTTTTTTATCTCGTTAAAAAACCCAGCTTTAGGTCAAGTTCTAATTTTACATTAATTTTTTTTATCTCATAAAAAATCACAAACTTTTAGTTGAGTCCTAATTAAATCTACCTTCATTAGCCCTCAGTCCAAAACCGCCCTTAGTGATCTTACATGGTATTTCCATGTTATTGCTATAGTTTTTCCCCAAATTTCAAATTTAAAAAGACGTCTTTTGGAGATGAATTTCAATATCAATGGATTGAAATTTGGGTAATAACTAGAGCAATTAGGGTTGGCTTTCTTCAATTGCTTTTACTTTTAAGAGAGCATTTCTTTTATCTCACTTGGGGATCTTCGATTTTGCGCTTGGTCTTCAATCTCTCATGCTCAAGAATGTTCCAACTCTTGCAATCGAAGAGCTCGCGTTCGGGACACTCAACTTGGGACGCTCGAATAGCTAGTGCTTGGAAGTTTTCCATTTCTCGGATGTCAACGAGAAATTTCGGATGGAGTGTTAACGGGAGTAGGTTTGTGACTCAAGTAAAAGTTGATGGTTTTTTATAACACTGAAAAATTTTATGGTGAAATTGGGACTTGACGGTAGAATTGGGACATGACCTAAAGTTGGGAATATTTCACAGGACAAAATTTTTTTTTATGATAGAATTGGGACTAGACCTAAAGATTGGGGGTTTTTTAGGGTATTAAGCCGGCTGAAATATAATTGTGCTACGCTATAACTGGACAATATATGTAGACCACTCTTAGAAGATGCATTTGGTCTCGGTCGCTATACCATACAAATCAAAGCGTCAAATTAAAGCATGACCCTCTAATTTCCAACGGGACCTGCATGCTCAATAAACTATGACCATGTCGGTATATATATAGATCGAGTCTATGTAAGACCTTTCTCTCCTCCATAAGTGTAAGAGAGATCGACTTCCGACAGGGCCAACATCAGGATAGTAGCCTAATGAGCAAAGGACAAGGAAACTGTAGTCACGATCATGGGGGTCTTTAAGAACATACAATGTTGCTCCACAATTACATCGATGTATTGTTTCCACCCTCAATAAAATCAAGTGGTACAGCGATCCCCTCGGAGGGAAAGGCCTAAGTGGGACAGGAACAGCTCGTGGTTCAATGAAAACCAGCTCTTGATGTTCCACATATACTTCATCATTAATTATCTCTCTCAATATATCCGAGATTGAACCCGAGCATGTTCTTAAAAGATTTAATCTCGGTTCTCATCCTGATCTCGGGATAATCGGGATGCAAAATAATAAGAGGGTATTCCCTCTCCTTGGGGAAGATAAAGATATAGGGAGAATTGGGGGCGCAGGCCATACGGGCAACGTTATGTTATGATAAGGAACGCATCCGTGCAGCCCGCCATTCTTGTAAAACAAACAGACAAGCTGCGGAGGCTCCTGTCAAAGTTTGGGCTCCTCTTTTGTGGTGAGGTTATCTTGTAACCAGACACTGAGGGTCCACGAGAGACTTATAAGTGGTGTAAGCACATATCGACTACTGAACAAGTTCCAAGTTGGTAAAAATGAAGAGAGAGAGAGAGAGAGAGAGAGAGAGAGAGAGAGAGAGAGAGAGAGAGAGAGAGAGAGAGCGATGATGGAGATCGCTTTCCAGTTCAGACTGTGGGCGGATGAGCCAAAGGTGATCTTTCGAAACCTGGTTGCTTTTTGGTGTGTGAATGGTCTTTGTCCAAGGAACATTATAATGGATGGTGTACAGCTTTCCTTAGGAACCATCCATGTCTTATTAAAGTGTATCCCCTTTGCCTCGCTACATTCTCTCCTCTTTTTCTCAGTAGGATCAAGGTATTGTTACTCCAAAAGCATCGCTCGATCGAGTGCTTTTCTCTACCTTTTGGCTACGACCAATGAAAGAGCATGTGCAAGCCGCGGGCATGTGAAACACATTGGTCGCGAAAAAGTTACTGCAAGTAAGATATCGTTTAAACATCGTTAGGCATAAGGTACAATGAAAACATCGATGGATAACATGTGGATAAATTTACAAATGGAGGGTAAGACGTGTGAGAATCATCTAATCGCAACACATTGTGCTAGAAACGAGACTATAGAGCACGCTGTTTGAGTGCATGGTCATGTTTGGAAGCAGGACATGGGTGTCGAATCGTATGTATCTCTGCATACGCGTGAGCATTCATTGGTTTGCTTTAGGGGTGATTGGCTCCTGGGAGGTTGAGTTCCCGCCCAGAAACCGGGAACCAGATCAGAGGGGCCAGTTCCTAGTTTTTGGAACTGGGAATCGGACCGGTGTCCTCTAGAACCGATGGTATGTTCATTTTTTTTATCTATCGTTAATGTTCAAGGAGAAATTCAAAATATTCTTGATAATCAAGGCGTTTTTACAATATGCAAGTTAAGTGTAACATGGTAGGTTTCACGGAGATTTTTCCAATTTGTATCGAAATTTGGTTGGATTGAACAACTTTTGTGTTTTGATTTGTTCTTATCATCTTACTCACGTGCATCAATAAATATAGTCACTCCAGCCTTGAAGGGCTTTCTTGTATAAAATAGGAGAACAAACTTCACAGATTTTAGAGATAAAAACAATTAAATTTTTTTAAAAAAAATCGGTGTGGTCTAGGTGGTCTAGATGGGCGATTCTACACCTGGAACTGAACCGGTGTCCCTGGGAACCGCCCAGCACTGGCCGGTCCGGGTGATTCCTTTTGCTCACCCTTAGTTTGGTTGTGCTAGGGGCTGTTCTAGTCAATTACTGCAATCTTCTTGCCCTTTTGCTGCTTCCATTTTCTATCTTATCAACAAGGCTGCTCTTTAGAACACGAAAGCTCAATGGAACCATGAAGACTCATTGACAAAAAAGAAGAAGGTAAGAAAAACAAAATATCAAGATCCTTTCGGAAAAGCGAAATGCTTCAAGCTCCATCATCATGAGCAGGAAGGGCCCCAAGGAATGGCACTCCAGTCGTTGAGGTACTGATATGTAGAGAAGATCGTATGCACGCAGGATACCCACGTTCCAAGTCAACTCTTGTCGAAATTATTGCTATCACAAACACCCTCCGTATAACCAAGCTTTACACACAAACAGTCCTGAAATAGAAACATCAATTTGCTTATGAGATGAATCCATTTACGTGTTAAAAGACAGAGAATGATTTAGAAAATTTATTCCACGCGACATATAATCGGAGTATGTATTACAGATAGTTATCATCAGTCTAGGGTTTGCATTCACAAAGTGAATTTTTCGAACATGAACTAATTGGTGAAACATACCATGTCATTAGGAAGAACAAAGGAGGACAAATAGCTAAGATTAATAATAAGAAATCCTCGTGATTCAAGTGCCATTTAACGCATTATGATGCTGCCTACCATCAAATCTATTCACATCTGCAAAAATCGCATGTGATCGAATCTGGGACATTCTTCTAGCCCACCATCAAACTTGCAATCATCCCCACCTCCACCACCACCACCACCACCACCACCAACACCACCACCGCAGAAAGCAAACTATGAAAATGACAATGTGGACAATGGTCGCAAATCGATGGAGGCTCAAGTAATTTTGCCCTAGCTGTAACGAGGGACCAAATGCTAAAAGTTTGTCCAGATCTGTGGCTTACTATAGGCCGTTTGATCTGGTATTCTTACTAGAGGGTTCTATTGCTATGATTAGGTTTTAGATTCTGTGTGTGTTTTCCCATTAATCATGTGTTGGTCCATGCTAATGGAGTCTTAACTATGCCTTGCAAAAGTTCTAATCCATTCATGGGTGAATCTCTTTGTGATCATGCACTTTTTGAAGATTTTAATGGGAAGTATGGATTTCCATTAGAAGAAAGTAATGAGGCAAGCAAGATTATTTCAGAGAATTTAAGATGGGGGAGAAGAGGCCAAGCCTGTGTATCTAAGTGACAAGTGGCATTATTAGTGGATAATGCAACCTTAGGTACAAAGCAACATCAAATTTATTTGGTTTACTTTTGTTGGGGGGTTTGATCGCATATTAGAAGGCGGTGATGTCTGGATTGTCTGAGAAGATGTTCTGTGCATTGGCTACATCGCGTGACAATAATAAATGGAGAGTCAAGTTAATCATAAGCGAGTTTTGAAAACTAAAAAGCAAAATCGATTGCGATATATAGTACGAAACCGATACAATATATAACTCAATGTATACACAGATACTATACCCATCTATGCCCACACTTTTGGCTTGACATGGCAGATTGAAAGGAGGTAATTTCATCTCTTAGAATCTGAAGTCTCTTGTGATTTGCGATCTTGTGAAACCCCCACCACTTTTGCATGTTCAGTGTGGACAGACCAGCTTTTGTCCTCCCTTCTCCTTTGTGCATGAGACTGCCGAAAATGAAACATGATGGAAATTCCAACTTGGAGAGGTCTCAAGAGTGAGGTGCTAGAGAGTGCATTCATCTTGTACACTCCGTAGAAGAGTTTTCTTCTTCTTCCTCTTCTTTTCCCCCCTAATTTTTCCATAGTATCTAAAAAAATTGCACTTATCATCAGATATCTATCTCAAACAATTCGATTCGTAGAAATACGATCCTGTTTCACCGGGAAAATTTAGCGGGTTAGAAGAGCGAAATTGTAATGTGTATTTTGCATGTGTATTGACACAACTACTTAAAAGAATTAATGAAGTGCAGTCCCACATCAAATCAGAAGCTGACATTCTTAATTTGTGTGAAATATGTTTATTCTTAGTAGTTGATTTATTAACCTAAATGAGATTGTTAACTTACACTTGTGTCTAAACTCTCATGCTGGTGGAATCGAAAATCGAAGATCGTCCGCTCGGATCTCATCAATTGCGCGCAAACTACTTTAGGTCCGGATCATCTATAGAGGCTAAAAGTCTAGACTCGATTCGGTACATGAGATTTGTAGGGTGTTCTCCAAGCCTTCGAGTAGAAGGGTCTTCACGCCATGCCATTCATAAAAAAAACAAAAAAAAAAAAAACTAAGTGACCTTAGTTGGATAAGGTAAGTAAATAAATATGATTCTTCAGAGAAGAGATAGATGAGAAGGACGAAACGGAACTGTTGTTGAAGATGGGAGTGGGCTCCAGCATCTGAATCAATCATGCCTCGTGAACCAAATTCTGATGGAGATCGTTCGCCTCAAAAGGAACTTCCCTTTCTGCTTGTGGGTCCTTGCCCACATCCATACGTGAACAATAAAAAAGAAGACAACGAAATTTACCCTGAAGTGCCTCTTGTGAAGCTGCTTGCTGCTTCATATCTCACTTCTACAGGAATGAACGGAAAACTCATCTGTCTATTCGTTTTATGTTTCGGTCAATCCTAGGTTATCGACCGTTTAACATAATTGACAAAAGGTGTCTTAAGTTTCTAAACATGTTAACAGGGTCGAACGAATTGTATATGCGCGCAAATGCGCTAGCTTTTCATATATAAAGAAGTTGGTCCGTCACTTATGATTCAAACGCGGATTAAGCTAAGCACTTTCTATTTGGTACCTCCGATTTTCACAACAGCTTACAGCAACTTTTGCGAAGCTGCCTCATTTGGGTTTGAGGTGTTGCAGCTTAAAAACACATGCAGCTTACGGCACGTTTTAACACATTTACAACACAAGAAAGTCACAGCTGAACAGAGCTATGTCAAATGAGCTTTGTGTTGCATAAAAATAGGGTAACAAATTTTATTTACACCTCAGATCACGGAGTTTCGACATGTAAGTGACAAGTGGCATCGTTGGTGGATAATGCAACCTTAGATACAAAGCAACCTTGGATTCTTAGTTTACCTTCGTTGGGGGATTTGATGGCATATCAAAATGCGGGTATCCGACGTTTGGATCGTTTGAGAAGGTATTTTCTAAATTGGTTGCATCGCATGACGGTAATACTAGTGGAGAACCATGTTAATCGAAAGTGAGAGTTTGAAAACTGAAAAGCAAAATTGATCGCGAGATATATTACACAAATAATACGATATATCAATTTAATATATACACACAAACTATGCCCATCGAGGCCCACAGTTTTGGCTTGGCGTGGTAGATGAAAGGTGTAATTTTCATCTTTTAGAATCTGAAGTCTTTTTGTGATTTGCCATCTTGTGAAGCCCCCACCCCTTTTGCATCTTCAATGTGAACAGAGCAGCTTTTTCCTCCCTTCTTTTGTGCATGAGACTGCCGAAGATGGAACTTGATGGAAACTCCAAATTGGAGAGGTCTCATGAGTGAGGTGCTAAAGAGTGCTTTTATCTTGTAAACTCTTAGAAGAGTTTTTTTTTTCCTCCTAATTTTTGCATAGTATCTACAGAAATTGCAATTATCGATATCCATCTCAAACCATTTGATTTATTGAAATATGCTTTGTTTCGAGCGTGACTTCCTAAAACGTCACGCGCGACATGTGATTCTTTGTTAAAACTATTGTTATTAGGCATGTGGAAGCATAGATATTCACATTGCATGAGGAACGTAATTTGGCATGTTTGAATAATTTACTATGCATTTTTTCATTATCTTCCATCTTCCAAGTATTAATATAAGTACAAAAGAAGTAGAATACAACCCATTAACTCAGGGAAGAAGGTCGAGTCTTGTCCATACCACCCCATACTCCTACACCCAAAAATTTGCCTACACAAACACACTACTATGCTACAGATCGACATCTTCGCCCATCAACATGCCATCGTTGTCGAAACCGGGGGACCATCAAAGCCCCTTAGTGGTTCAACCAACTCCCCATTGATGTTGAAGTACCGGGCAACAAATCGATGAAGAATCCACCTCGGTATATCTATGTCAATCCATGCCACCGAGTTACACTTAGTATCAACTACCGTTGATTCACTAACACGTCTTGATATATGTAGTCAAAATAAATACGAACTCCAAATTGTTGTGGTGGAGATTGATCCATCCTACAAATATGATAATTAAATAAGGAATGAGCCAAAATTTAGTAAATGAAATATGTGAATCTAAGGTAAGAGATTATCTCACCACTCAACTCGGTATCCACAAAGCAATGTTAAATCAAGACGAGTACAAAATTACTATAGCAGGCAATTGAAAGAATAAATGCACTTTTCTTCCTATCATATATGCTTGTAAAAATTGATGCATCATGCTACATAAGATTATTCATCTCGTAGCAATGAGGGTTGGAGATGAATTTCCATGTCATTTTTTTAGTTTGTTTTACCATATTTCATATCCGAGAAAATGTCTTTTGGAGATGAATTTCTTTATCAACCCAAACGACGCCTTGTTGAATTTGAAATTTGAGTAAAATTTAGAGCAATTAGGTTTGGCTTTCTTTAATTGCTCTAACTTTTAAGAGAGTTTTCCTTCCATCTTGCTCAGGAATCTTCAATTTTGCGTTTAGTCAGTCTTTGATCTCTCATGCTAGGGTGTCTTCCATTTTTTGCAGTCGGAGAGCTCGCGCTTGAGACACTCGGCTCGAGATGCTCGAACAGCTCACTAGAGAAATTTTAGACGGATGGTTAATGGGGGCATATTTGGGACCCAAGTAAAAGTTGGTAGTTTTTTATGAGATAAATTTTTTATGGAAGAATTGAGATTGGATCTAAAGTTGGGTGTTTTTTATGAACCAAAAAAAGTTTAGGATAGAATTAAGACTGTACCTAAAGTTTGAGGTTTTTTAGGGTATTAGGCCCATAAAAATGAAAGAACGAAAAATATTTCTATCGTCTACGAAAATTTTTAGACATAACTTGCTGTCGATAATTTGAAACATTTTTTCATTGGCTGATTATTTCGGGCGGCACGAGCAATCATTTTTAGGAAAAATGTTTCTCAGATCATTTATTTTCTGCGAAACCAATGGAGCCTTCGACGGTATTTTTTTTCCTTCTTTTTTCGCGTGCCAAGCACGTGGCACGGTGGTCCACGCGTGTGTGAAGAGGGGGCCAAATCGGGTCTTTTTTCCAAGTGGTCGCACTCGCACTAGGCGCACCATGGGTGGTAGTGCTGGCATTTATGCCCGATCTTCATATGTAAAGGACATGGAAACAAGGCCAACATCAACATCGGCTTCTAGGACCACTCGAACAGGGCATTGTCTTACCATCCATGGCAATTGTGCCATTCTGTTCCATCGTCCGGACAAGATTTTGGAGAATTTTCCTAAGTAAAGCAGGATTGCACATTAGCTCAACAGCTTGTGAAGATGTATAGATTCGAAGAATATACCTTTGGACATCATAATCTCCAAGTTTGCACCTTTGTCGCGCTCCCGTCATTGCTATTTTGCCTTTCCTTAAACCGAACAATACTTGAAACTAGGAAGTTTTGTTGAATATTACTTTCTCGTGGCCTGATCTCAAGAGGTCACGTTTGAGCAGTTATGAACCCACTTCTGATCTCGATAAAGCTACCCAGAATCAATTGGCAAGAGGTCAACGATCATGTGAATTGCTTAAACAATTCCAATCAGCTCCTCTCACGGCGGATGGTTGTATCAGCCAAAACTCAACTATGTACTCTTGTAACATCTGCTGATGTACCTCATAGTTGGGCTATACCTTCCTCAGGTGTCAAATGTGATGTCGTACCTCTTCCTATTAGCTAAGGAAATGCATTGGCCAACTTAACAACGAGGAGTCAACCACTAGCACGAAGGGTTTAGACGAGACCTACCCTACGGGCAAGCATCTCCCACAATGCAATGGGCTTGATCAAGGATCTCGGAACGCAAATTCCTAGTGCTCTTTATTTGTGATAAAATGAACAAAGAGCTCGAGTAGAGCTCAGGCCCGGAGGTGATGGCTGAACTCATCATATCGTTTAGGACCGAGTAAGATTATCTTGGTGAATGCAATAAGAATTGGCTGCTCGGCGTAGGCCCGCGGTAGAGTGCTTTGCCCATGCTGCTGGCCAATGCAAACGAACTGCTTGAAAAGGCAAGTAGGCTAAATTTAAGATTAGCGTTGGAACGATCGGTGGCTGCTTAGTCTCGTCTAGCTAATTGTCCATCCTTTCCAAGCGTGATATCTATTCTTTAGGGGGAACTAGCACAAGCAAAAATGGTTGAAAGGTCTATAGTTTGAAAGAGACGCGAAGTCCTGATCGTTTTGCTACTTGTAGTAATTTAGATTGCGAGGTTTTCTTAATCCAGTCCGGCAATGTCGTGCTCGACTATTGTCGACAAGCTCTTCAGGATGACATTACTTTGAGGATTGTACATTGCGACATAATGAAGCATTTATAGACGAAATTGCCACCTCTCTTTGACTTTCGTTGTACGACGTCGTCTGAATCTAGCCCATGCCCAACTTCAATTTTAGTCGTCGGCCTCTATTTCTCGAGAGTCTATCTCTTGTATGGGCTTTGCTTAGTGTAGTGGAGCCAACCAAATTCGAAAAAAAACAAGAGAGAGTTTGTACGGCCCAAATAAGAGGTTCAGCTAAATCATTGTAGTTTTTCGAAAGATCTCGTATTTTAATAATTGATTTACAAAGCGATGCGAAAATAGACGTACGATTATCGAAACAAGCGAGTCGAGCTATCGAGCCTGAACCTCATGCTTGTGTAGGACCTCCAAGCAGGTCCCGCTTCCATACTTATCGAAACTCGACTTTAGAAATAAAAAAAGAGAGTATTATGAAAATCGTTCCCAAATTTTCTCTTCATATCAAACACGCGGCTCGTGTTTCTAGATATAAGATTACCATCTTCGCTTTTTCATTGAATTTCAAGTTGCGTCTCTCATCCATACAAAATTTACCAAGTCACCATTTTTTTTCCCCAAACATCAAATCCTCGACCATGGACTTCACTTACTGAGTTAGAATTTGGGGTGCGCATCAGGGCAAATTGCAAGCTTTCAAATTGTGAGGAGGGTACTCGAAATGCCGAGCAAAGTCGAGGATGATTTTTGCAATGATCCCGAATAAAATTTCTAAATCAATCCTTTGTATATAAGTGGAACTTTCTATTTATTCATCTTATTAGTCTACCTTTAGATTTGGAAATGATTATTTTGGCCTTCAAAGTGTTTAAAAGTTTGTCGTCTGCATTTCGATGACTTTCTCAGTTGAAAATTAAGAAAGTGGACCAACATGATGGCAAATTCGGGCCTATACATGCAGGTTTGGGCCTCGCATTGTTGAAGCTGGTAGGCAAAGCAACGCCTTCAGGAGGAAACGAACATCGAAGAAGATTCGCAAAGCAAAGCAATCCACCGGTCAAAGAAGGCTTAAATAGTGTAAAAAAACTGTTTTTGAGAAATTATTTTTTCAACTTTCCAGTATCTGGATGACGCAAAACTAATCAATCCCTTAGAAGTGAGAGACAATGAGGCCTCCATTTGTGATTCCTAGTATAAATGGGGGTCAAAATCTATAAAAAAAAAAAGGATCATCCTCCCACCTCTGGAGGGCGATCACCAGCCGACTCTCACATTCCACACGCCCTCGCCCCCTCAACGATTGTGGGCAAGGATTGTTGCCCTTACCCAGTGGCTGGCAATCCAGGTAAGGGCCACAACCCTCGCTACCCCACAATGAAAAGAAAAAAAGAAAAAGAAAAAAAATTATAAGAAAATTCATAAAATTTACAAAGAATAACAAATAATGTCCACGTTAGCGTTAGTTGTACCACATACGATGGCTGGTTGGCATCCACATCAACGGTTGCCGGCCAAATGTTGCCCAAAATGACTATATTGGCAAATGGTCAAAAAAGTTTAATATTAAATTGGCCAAAATTGAAAAATTTATGACTGAATTGACATCTATACAATAAGTTTAGCAATTTTTTTTGGGTAATTTTCCCTATTTATATGTGTGTATTTATGCATTAGAAGAGCAAATTTTTGGCCTAACCCTAAGTTTGAGTTGAGCCCACCAAATCTGGCCGCACATGCGGACTGGCTTGCAAATGAAGATGAGCTAATTGGAATAGGCGGTGGGAACTAACTTTTGTTCCTTCTTCAAATAAACCAAGCCAAGAATCAAAGGGAAGGCCCACCCTTCATATGTCTTCATACTCCCCATGACTTCAACATTTGCATAAGCATTGTCCTCCTTTGGAGCCCCACCTCTTTGCTTGGATTAGTGCTATTCGTCCACAACAACACCATCTAGAATTACATGGATCCATGGCGGCCACTTGTGTCATGGCATGGGTTTTCGAAATTGAAATGATGATCATGATGATTCGGCATGGTTAGGTCGTTGTCAATGGCACCCTTTGGATTACTTTTTATGAAAGATTGAAACCCACCATGATTGCACTCCCTTAAGTTCAATTCAATGTCTAATCAGGTGTCTTGATTAGCCTTGTATGCGATTACATGTCGACAAAGAATATGATTGACAATGTTTATGATATGAAAAATATGAAACCATTAAAGGAAAAAAACAAGAACAAGATGAAGAATGAATGGGCCCAATCTAAAATGAATGGATATTATCAAACATGTAACATGAAATTCTTTAGGAGTGGTTTTTAGTTCACACGAGATGGATGAGAGAGAACAAAAGACACGGCCGAGGGAATTTGTAGTTTGGGGTTCCACCAGATCAGCATGGTTCAGGTCTCCACTGATGTCCGATCCAATCCGATCCAAACGTGAAGGGTATACGTTTATTTTTTTGAAACCCGACTTGAGACCCCACCCGCATAGAACTATAATTGAAGAGAACGTTTGGATTGGGTCGGGTTTCGAGTTTTCTTTTATGTGTTTGTGACTTTGGTTTCGAAATAAGTTTAGTAATATATTTCGTGACCAAACCGAATTGTTAGAAACCCTTTGTTTTACTTACTACCCGAGTTGAAAGGAAATCCGACTCGAAAAACCTAAGATATTTTTTCGGATCGGTTTAGTTCGGGCGATTTTTTTGACGCTCTTATTTCATATCATGTGAAGTTTCCACTTCGAATGTTAGTAGTATTACGAGGTGACCTAGATTCACAATTATGAGCGTTTACATTATCAAAGAGACTATGAATACTGCCCACGTAATGACAACTTGATTTCAGCATCCATACTATTTTGCATTTACTCAAATCACATGAAACTTTTTGAAGCCCTAATATCTACAATCTAAAAGTGTAGAAGCTTCCTACTTTACTAGACACCAAAACAAAAGCACATGTAAAGCCAAAGTGGGCCTCCAATAATTCAATTGGCCACTCTTTCCTTGCAGCACTCAAAACTAAAGTTGACAATTTATTAATTAATTCACTATTTATTTGCTCGCCGACACTCAAATTGCAAAAAGGTTAGGGCAACAAATTTTTTTTTTTTGGGTCAGATTAGGGCAACAATTAAGAGGGTTCAAAGCATGGGCGTGGTGGATCCAAGATGCGTTTGGCACGAGGTCTAGGGACACGTGGACGGTCGCCATGTGGGAGAGCACGGCCCATAATTACTCCTGACCTAACTACGTATGCCAACTTCTACTTTTCTTTCAAGTCTCTATCTATAGTTTTTTTTTTGTTTTGAAGAAGTCAAACTCGAATTTAGGGTTTCGATAACCATATAAGTCGCTATAAAATGAAAGATAATATTCGAGGTACATAAGGTGATCGATTTAAGAATGAATCGACTTCGGTCTAGAATCGGGAAAGGACATTGTGACTTTCGATTACGAAAGATTGCAATTGAGAATTGATATGGAATCGACTTGAATCGATTTTTGGGTGTAACCGGCAGCTCCCGCCTCAAAATCAAGAATCGAATTGGTTCTGGGTCGGTCCTAGGTTCACAAGGCCGGGAACCAAATTGGTTCTCCCTCAAATCAACCTTGGACTGATCTCGAGTTGAACTAGGATGCCAATTCAGTTTCGAATTTTTCAATTTTATCAATGCAGTCCTAATTCTTTGTGCGAAATTCCAATGTAATCCTTTCGGCCAATTTTGCCGTCGGAAATTGCCGACGTGATCTTTCGTGGATGTGACGTGAATCTCTTTATTTCTAGATACATACCGATAGGCTTAGTCCTATCGAAGCGAATGTATACTATGTTTATTTGAAGAATTGCATTAGAAGCAAATGCTTAATACTAGTGACAAAAAAAAAAGATTTGATTAAATCGATTTAGTGCTCCAAATTGCGAGACCGTCAATTTCAATATTTGTGGTTGGGTGAGATGTATCAATCAAGGAAAATAATTCCAAGGCCAGCACATGCAGACGCAAGCCGTAGAGTGAGGAGTCAGCAATCAGATCAGAAAAGGAAAGATGGATTTTCAATCCTGAACGTGCGATTCGAAAAACGGTTGAAGAATTTGAGGTGCTGAATTCCATGCAATCGTGTCGCTCTCCAAGTAAGACCCGACCCGACCCGATACTCTTTTGTCAGCTTTTAGAGTTTTTTTCCCCCCTATTTTCTGGTTTATAAATTATAATATATGGTCACGAGCTTGTTACTGTTCAGATTTTGATATTGATCCCCCATGTTTTGTGCAAAGACCATAGGATTCACTAGATTAAATTGGGAGTACATGAAAGGATTGAAAAGCTCAGAAAAGAATCTTAACCTCATGCTCCGTTTTGTTTCGCGAAAAATGAATAATTTGAAAAATATTTTTCTAACAATGATTACTTGTATTAAATGAAAAATGTTTTCACTATCGATAGTAATTTATGTTTTAAACATTTTCGTGGATGACGAAATAATTTTTCGTTCATTCTTTTGTGTAGGCGATGCAAGTAATTGTTAATGATTCATTTTCCGCGAAATAAACGGAGCCTTAATATGCTCTTGACCTCACTGATGCTTTGATACGTTGAAATATAGAATGTTCACATCGAAATACTCTCCCGTTTGGTAGTTAAGCTTCATGAATACATGGATGTAGGTAGGCACACTCCAAGCCTATGTTATCTTGATATTTTCTCTAATCATGGCTTATTTGCGCCCGCATGGTTTTGAAAATGTATCGTACCAATTGGATATTGCTTGAGACTTATCTATCATGGCTCAAAGACCTGTACCTAACTGATGTGAGACGAAGTCATGTGAGACCCAGCATTTACACCCGGGCTCTGATACAACTTAGGATAAACGACCCCACCTGGCCTAAGCTCGTTGTTAGCACGACATTGTTTGCTGTGATAGCGGCTCGCCGACATCAACACAGGGTTAAAAACGCTCCGTGTTAGTTTTAAAACCTACACAAAATTTTCAAAACACCATTCACCATAGCTTAACATGTTTTCACCGAAATTCTAAGTGATTCCATTGGCACGAGAAAATCCGCGGAATTGGACCGGAGCCCTACATGAAACTCAATGTCCCCCACACTTGCCCGCATCCGATTGTTCTTTTGGCATCGCAAATCGCACATGAACGTACCTTCTCTTTTTTGGTTTTTTTCGATCGAGCATGCATTAACTCGTTCCGCTAAATAAAGCCACTGAGGTTTCGTCCGAACCGAGAAGATCCGAAATGCGAATTTGCCGTGACGCTTTTTTGCACTGTGATTGATTCCGCGTCACGTCATTTCTAATTTCCTCGAGTTGCTAGAAGAAGCAGATGAGGTATTAAATTTATAGGGGCCTTTCCCTATCTTCACCAGACTGTTCTGATTCTCTATCATTCATATTCATGTATCACTAACACACACCCATCATCACTAGCTCCTTCCTTCACTAGTTCTCGAGCTCTCCAGATCTCGTCTCTCCCGGCAGCCATGGCGGAGAAGGTGAGCCCTCCTCCTCTTTCTTTCCTCCATCATCATTCTATGGTCGTGACGATCCTCAGAGCAGCTCATCTCTCTGTTTTGGTTGATCTTTTGCCGGGTCCAATCTTGTTCGTTTCTCTGTTCTTGCATTTCTCTGCCCTGATGCTTTCTCTGCAGACGATTGGGAGATGGAAAAACTCAAGCATTCATTCGATTCACTTGGCTTTATCAGCTTTTGCGTTGTTTTTGGTTGTTGCAGGTGACCAAAATGTTGATAAAGGTGGATCTGCAGTGCTCGCGCTGCCGCAGGAAGATCAAGAAAATCCTCTGTAAATTTCCCCGTGAGTCTCTCTCTCTCTTTCTCTGTGTGTTTTCGTTTTTTTTTGTCTCCTCTTTTTGGTTTCAAACTATTTGTCATTTCTTTATGAGTGGCTACTATTGCATTCTGTGGATTTAATTCGACTGAGTTTTGCATTGAATTTAACTTGTGAACAAGAGAAATCCGAGACCAGATATACGATGAGAAGCAGAACACGGTGACGATCACCGTCCTGTGCTGCAGTCCGGAGAAGATCCGGGACAAGATCATCTGCAAGGGCGGCGAGACGGTGCAGAGCGTCGAGATCGTGCCCGAGAAGCCCGAGAAGCCCAAGGAGCCGGAGAAGAAGCCGGAGAAGCCGAAGGAGCCGGAGAAGAAACCCGAGAAGCCGAAGGAGCCGGAGAAGAAACCCGAGAAGCCCAAAGTTGTGATCGTCGAGCCTCCGAAAGAAACCCCCAAGCCCCCTCCCGCTCCGGCACCGGCACCTGCACCTGCACCAACCCCGAAAGCCCCCGAACCGGCCCCGCCGAAGCCTCCGGCGCCGACACCGGCACCGCAGCCCCCAAAGGCGCCAGAGCCGGTGTCAGGCTGCCCGCCAGTGCCGATGTATCCGATGGTGGGGGTGTGCTGTTGTCCATGTTATGTAGGGTATGGTGGGGGACCATGTTATTGTCATGGGCAGGGGAGGCCGGTGATGTGCTACGATGGATGCGGAAGACCGGCTTGCGAGTGTCAAGGTGGGAACAGGGGTTACTACGTGAGCCGGTGCGATTACTTCAGTGAAGAAAATGCCGCTGGATGCACCGTCATGTGAATCGAGTTCAAACTTTCTCACGTCGATTGTCAATGTAATAACTCAGTGAAAGATGCATAAGTCAATTTTTGAGGGCTATCTTGGGGTCTTTATCTTCTTCGTGGGTCTAGAAAGATTTGATAAGGTTGGTGGTCTGGTATAGTGTGGTATATGCGGTCAAATAATTGTCCAACACATGACTTGTTACTTGTCGATCGATTTCTTCATTTCAATAAAACATTTAAGTCCCTTTCATGTCTCCTCTCGTGTTCATGTCTTTTGCTCGCCTCCGTGGTGATTCATTCCGTGGATGAACAGGTCGAGTCAACTATTGATCTTATGCTTCTTTAGGAAGGAATCTTCAAAACCCTAAACTTTGTACCGCATGTGTTGTGGAGCATTAATAAGACCTAGACCTAATGGAGATAGGATGCATCATATCAAAGAAACAACACACGTATGATCATGATCATTTGTAAAGTCTGTGTGCTCAAGTGAAGAAGCGGTTGTAGAAATTCCCAATGAGTTTTGCTTTGTAATGATTATTCTATGATGATTTCTTCAGCCACATATTTATGAGCTTGAAAAGGGGTCTTTTCGGCCACTCAAAGAAACATGAAAAGTAGATTGGGCTATGTGGTAAATCTGCCAAGAAAATAAAGATTGAAATGGAGAAAGCAGAGGCCCACGTGGCTTGTTCATAGAAGATCCAATTGCAACGTGCCATTCAGAAAGAGAAGCTTCCGGTTCAGACGGTTGGGTACGTGGATCTAGAGAAGAATGATAATGTCCTTGACCTTCTCTTTTTAACTAAATGACGTCGATTAGAGCTACTAGGAGCTTTCGACACAACTTGACCATATGATCTCACAGAGACATATCATTATATATTCGTTGTGCTATGAGTGGAGAGAGATTGATCAAATTGGTTATGTCTATTCAATTGAAAGCTAAGCATAAACACGAAATACATTCGCCCATAATAATGAAATTTCGAAGATTACCCAATCGTGTCGGTAGATGTGAAATCAAAAACTTTGCATAATCTGTCATCCTTGCTCGTGAAGCTTATTCCCCCTAATCTCATATCACAGCTGGTCTTGATTTCCTCAAAATCATAAGATGATTTTAAGGCTCATAATAGAACTTTACTTTCAAGAAAAAAACAGATGATTGCAAAAACCATTCTCAACTTTGTTCTCCGTATCATACGCTCTCCTTACATCTCAAAATCTACCATTTACGTCTCCTCAACCTAAAAAAGCCATTTGCTCCATGCACAGTGATAATTGTCCAAAAAATCATAAATCTATTGTACAACAGCCAATTCAATCCTAAACATTTCAATTCTCCCAATTTAATTTTAAATTTTTTGGCGATTTGTTAATTTAATCCATAATCTTTTTTTGTGTTAATTTAGTCCTAAACCTTTTGAAAATTTGCTAATTTAGTCCTAAATCTATTATTTGAATATTTGGCCAGAATGACTACATTGGTAAATCGTTAAAAGGTTTAGAACTAAATTGACAAAATATCAAAATGTTTAGGATCAAATTGGTATAATTGAAAGGTTTATGACTAAATTGAAACAATTGAAAGATTTATGACTGAATTGGCTTCCGTGGAATAGATTTATGACATTTTGAACAATTTTCCTCCATGCACATCTAAAATCTAGACCCAAACCCCTCTCCCACTCTCTTCCCCTTCCATCTCTCTCTCCTCACGCATAGTAGTACATCACATGACGATCGAGAGCCACCCCGACTCAACGCCATAGTCTGACCTTGAAGCCGACAATATCACCCTCGCCCTCACCTGCTGCTTGCGCCCCTCGCCCCTCGTTTCTGTCTTTGTTTATGGCGAGATTGTTCATGACATGGGACTACGAGGCAGCGTGAGCTCAACTTGAGCCCGTGGATCACGGTTGCCGAGGTTGAGCTGCCGAAGGCCGCGGCTGGCTGCAATCCTTTGCGACGAGCTCGCAAGTCGAGAGCGAGACAATGGCAGCCACGAACTCAGTTGGGCCTTCAGCTAGTGCAGGACCGTCGCTTGCCTCAAATACGAGGTTGGTTACGGCCTCCAACGGAACAACGGCGATGCATGTGGCGGGGGGCTTGTGAGGGTATTTACCATGGGAAGCAAAGTCGAAGATGATCTTGGTAACAAAAGAGATAACTTCCCCAATAAGTCACCGTTAGAATGTAAAGTCATAGCACAACTCATCCTCACTTTGAAGGACTCATGCATTATGTAAAGTGAAACTCAAGCAAAATAATAGCTCTGCTTTTTTAAATGTCGATATCCGCAAGACAAACGCAAAGTGCAACTTTGAGTGGATGATAGTGACTAATCTAGCAGCAACGCTTTGGTTTGGTAGGTCTAACTTTAAAGCAAATCGCCCCTACCTGCATCTAACATCATTCTTGAAGTTCACAAATGTGCTCATTCTGTTTTAGTAGTTGCTACGAGAAAAAGTCCTTCTATTTGGTGTGGATGGACAAGGGTTTTGGCTACCTAAAATGCGATCACGATTCTCATTAGATGTGTCTCGGACTTTAGAGAAGAACGTCATCGACATGCACTCGTAAATCCTTCGTGTCACTTTTTAGTTCAGCAAATTTGTTCATCCTTAATGGCAAAGTTTTGGTGACGACGATTTTTACTTGTAAATCGCTCGCGCTGAAGAGCTCTCTTCCTCATTTTTGTCGTAGGTTCTATGATTTCCAAATTACGATCTCCTAAATATGATTGCGATGTCATATAACTTAAACATTATCGTGGTGTCAATGTGGAGAGTGACAAAGTACTATAACTTATAATACATATATTTTGGCGAAGGACTAGTTGTTAGTCTGTCTTCCTCTCTCTGCCCACAACTATTCGGCTAAAAGACGCACTCCGTGAGGCCGGTGCAATGAGTGTCTGCTTTTGATTTTAGCTTTTTGTGCATATCCTTTCTCTGTTAATTGACAAGATTTAAAAAAAAAAGGGTCATAATCGAGGATTATAATAGACATGGAAGATTTTCGATATCCCGTAGAAATCTTCTATTTCATTTGGTATTCCATTTGATGTCTCAATAAATCTTAACCGCATATAAAGTTTTTATTTTTATAAATTCATGATTGAGATTTATTCAAACATAAGGAGATTACCATACAGGACAAAAGATTGACACATGGTCGGAATTATAGTTGCCATCTTAGGCTCCGTTTGTTTTACGAAAAATGAATGATTTGAAAAATATTTTTCTAAAAATAATCGCTTATATCGTTTGAAATAATTATTTGATAAAAAATATTTTCATTATCGACAATAATTTATGTCTAAATATTTTCATGGGAGATAAAAATATTTTTTATTTATTTACTTTTATAAGCAATACATGCGATTATTTTTTGGAAATATTTTTCAAATTTTTCGCGAAACAAACGCACCTTAAAGACGTTAGGCACCACAAATTGCTTTATGAATTGATTTATTACGTCCACCAACTTCTTTCACTGAAATTCTGGTTGACATCTCAAAGTAAAATGCCATGTTAGTCAATTTCAGGACATTGGAAGAGACATAGATGTGAAGAGTGCTACATTATGTTAGTGGCATTTATTAATGCTAGAGAGAATGGGTCCCCAATGTTGTGAATTCATCAGAAGCAGTTTCTCTTCTTTTCTGTGTACAAGCCCACAAGAACCCGCTACAAATCCAAAGAACCATATCGCATAACCCTGCCACTAATTACAGCTAGCGATCACTTCTTAGTTTGGGCCCAGAAGAGAAGTAGTTCATTGGATATCCCCTGATTCCAAGAGGGTGCAACTTGCTTTTGTGCAATCTAAGGAGATGGACGTAATGCCATGCGCAAGATTTCACAGTTGACAGATATCACTTGGCGACTATCTTTTGATAAGGTTCCCTAAACTAGTGTTAGCGGAAGTATGTCAAGCTCTTGATACGAGAGCCACATCCACACTTAACATGATAAAAGTATGGTTGTTCCTCTAGACAAGCTGAAGAACTCTGGTTGTGGTGACTTGGGCACAAGAGTCCTGAGCCAAGGGGCTCTTGTCCTCGTGCTGTACTCCTCTTTGAAAGCGATGGACCGCCATGAGGTGCACGCTTCACCAAAGGCTATGATGTCTCCTGTGGCTAGCCGTAGAGTGACGAGTTGTAGGTACTCTTGCTGGAGTTTGGCCCGTAATAGTGCCCAATTTCAACTTTATGAAAATCACTAATTATGATGTTAAGTTGGATGTTCACTCTCATTTCAATGTGCTGTAGACACCTATTTTTAATTTGCCCAAAATTAATTACACAAAAATTTAGGAATTAATGTCCTTAATTCCTAAGCAAAAAATATTTTAATTTAAAATGCATTGCATATAGAAATTAGGTACATTTTGTATTAATAGAGTCCACTAGAATATTTTAAAAAAAAAAATTGGAGTCGAGCCGGGTCGGGGCCGGGCCGACCCGGCCTATTTCTTTTTCCTCCCCACGCGGGCCCCCCGGCCCGTTTCCTTTTCTTTTCTTTTTTCTCTCCCCCCCACGTGGGCCCAGCCCACTTCCTTTTATTTTTTTCCTCTCCCTGCGCGGACTGGACCTGGCCCGGCCCAGCCTCTTCCTTTCTTCTTTCCCCCTCGCCGGTCACTCTCTCGCCCCTGTTCTCCCCTGTTCGCGACGTCACGCCGACGTACGGCGGCGCCACTCCTCGCTGTCGCTATCCGGCCAGACTAGGGCCGGATGAGCACGCCAATGGGACTGGCATTAATTGCCAGTCCCGTCCCCCCATTTCCCGGACTCTCTCTCTCTCCTTTTTCTTCTGCTCGCATTGAATCGGCCCCTCCTCTGCACCGGCCTAAATGGCCGCGAGGTCACAGGCCAGAATAGGCCGGTGCAGGCCATCGTCAGCCGACGTGGAGAAGCACAGGATCGTCATCGTCGTCGTCTATATAGACTGGCAGGTAGAGAGAGAAAAAAAAAGGTCGGCGAATTTTGGAGGGACACAGAGAAAACACAGAGAGAGAAACAGAGAGAGCCGGAGAGAGAAAGGGAGTCTCCGGCGGCCACCGTACCTCAGCCATCCATTCTCGCCGCCGAGCCGACGACGGCGACACAGAGAGAGAGGGAGAGAGAGGCCCGGCCGGCGAAACAGTGAAAGAGAGAGAATAGAGAGAGAAACAGAGAGAAAATCAGAGAGAAAAGAGAGAGAAAGAGAGGAGACTCGGCTTCTACAGGTTCCCAGCCGCGCCGCCGTCACCCCCTAGTCAGCCGGAAGCCCTTTAGATCGCGTCGTCGACGGTGAGTCGCCCCCCCTTGGTCCGAGCTGCTCTGTCTTCCCCTGTTTTTGCTCCGGGTTTGGCCGGGACTCGCGCCGGCCGTTTCGCGCGAATCCCGGCCCATACCGTCGTCCCCTACCATTCATACGCCGCCCTCGAAAGCAAGGTAGGTCGTCGGAGTGCGCCGGATCCCCAAGGTAGGTTGAAAACCGTTTATTTTTGTTACGCCCACCACCTGTTCGATGATATGCCTCAGTGAGGCCGGGTTTGTTTTGGTCGCCGGCCGGCGAGGAGATGGCTGGACGGCGAGCCCAGGTCATGGCGTGGCTCGGTGTTCAGCCGGGGAGCAGGTCTGGAAGCGGCGCTGGTCTGGGTCGGCCGGCGGACGACCGATTTTGGCCCCGCCGGCGCTCCCCCTGCAGATCTGTACGTTCGGGTTGGATTCGACCCGAATCAACAGATCCAACCCGGGTCAACGCCCGGGTCGGGTCCGTTGACCCGGGTCGGATCCGACCCGACCCGATTTTTAATATTATATTATTATATTATTTTTTATTTAAAAATTAATTAAAAAATCAAAAAATTTTAAAAAAAATTTTAAAATTTTTTTAATCTTTTTTATTTTATTCTCTTCTGTTTTATTATTTTTATTATTTTTATTTTTTTTTCTTCCAAAAAAAAAATCAAATTTTTTTTTAAGAAAAGTTTTTTATGTGGGTTATCTAAGTGTTTTAATCCATTGTTGTATTATTATGCATATTTTTATCTTGTTTAAATTAAATAAGCCTGAGTTACGCGGTGGTATTTTGCATGTTATTTTTATTACCATTGCGTTGTTATTATGCATGTTTTTAATACAATTGCATGAGCTGTTGTGTTTTGAATGTCATCTGACTTAGTTAAGGTTAGAACCTTAGGCTGCATGAATTGTTGTGTTCCTGATTGCTAATCGTTTCTGATTATGCACTCGTTCGATCACCTCGCATGTTAGGAGAAAGGTCCTAAAATCAATCCAAATTGCCTGACAAATGTCTTCATGAATTGAACAGGGTAAAATGGTACCGAAAGGGCATTAGTTATCCAACTAGTGTAATCAAGTCCCCGAACCCAATTAATCTCTGATTCGTAGGAATAGGGTGATTCTCCCGTCACCCTATTTGGGTTTCTAATCGACCTACCCCAAATCGATTAGTGGCGACTCTTTGGTATAAAACACTTGCATGTTAAAAAAATTTAAACTCTAAGTCGCGATATGGTATGGGCTTGGGAGAGCCCGGGTTAAGTCCTGAACTTAGACTTAGCACGTACCAAACGAGCCCTCCTTCTTTTTGCATGTCGTCTGATAAAAAAGGCTCGGGGGGTTCGGTCGCGACATGTGCGATGGGTAAAGCACGACTTGGGTAGATGAGAAGTGCATGACCAGTTCACTAGGTCAATCCCGATGGCTCTTATGGGCCATTGATAGATCCAATTGAAGATTCTACCCCTCGTATGAAAGAAACAACACACATTTGGTCATGCCTTTCTGTAAAGTGTGTATTCCAGTGAAGAAACATTTGCACTTCCGATTAAGTTTTGCTTTGAAAAGATGACGTACACCTCTTGTCAATGCAGATCCATATTACTTTAGTAGGTTCAATGAACTAGACCACTATAGTTGACTAGAGGGAAAATATCGTATAAAAAACTTGAAAAATAGATTGGGCCTGTAATAGATATGCCTTGTCATCCAGATCAAGATGGAGAATAGATGCCTATGAGGTTGTCCTGACCAGAGAAGATCCAGTTGTGGTTGCCATTCAGAAAGAGAAGCTTCCAGGTGAAGTATGGCTGGGCAGGTGGATCTAGAGAAGAAAGATAATGTCCTTACCTTCTCTTTTTAACTAGATGATGTCCATTAATGTTAGCTAAACTTTTGACACAACACGACAACATAATCTCCTGCAAATACATGTTCATTGCATATTTATGTCTGCTTAATCTGTGACTTTGCATAAATGCGAAATCAATGACGTTACATGACCTGTCATCCTTGCTCGTGAAGCATCATACCCCCCTAGTTTATCTCACTGCTGTCCTTGACTCACCGTAATGGATTCATATATGATGGGATATGAAACTCATTCAACATAATAGCTCTGCTTTTAAATGGCAATATCGGCAAAAAAACGCAAAGCGTCAGTGAATGATAGTGGCTAATCTAGTTGCAGACTTCGGTTTGACAGGTCTAACTCTAAGCCAAGTTGCCACTAAACTGCATTTAACGTCATTCTTGAAGTGCACATGATGTGCTCACTCTGCTTGACATGTAGGGTTGAAGTGATTTCTTCTTTTTGTTTGTCTTAATGCCGAGGAAGCTCACTTTAGGTCCTTTAAATAGGGTAAAATCCTAAGCTTATGAAATACCCCGTTAATACCAGACGGTTCTTGACCAAAGAACCAAGAAATTGCCTCCCAAAGTCGCGTAGAGTTGGCCGCCTCAACTCTGGAAAAGCTGACCACGAAGGTATCTTGTTGGCACCCAAAATCCTAAGCCCGGACCTCTTTTATCTACTCCATTGGAACCTGCTTCAACTATATGTATCTTAATGTAACTCCCAAGTCTTGGTTTGTCTCATATGTCCTTCATTTTTCTCAAACTTTCGCTATGCCCTACCCGTGACCAACTAGGCTCAGCACTAGCAAAAAATTTCTGGGTTTGTGGGCTTACTCTGGTGCACTCTTCTCACCTTAACTAGAACGAATCTAGAGCTGATTAACGGACAATGCCAAGCTTTTTTTGAGCTAGAACAAGCCTACTTTGACCCCCGGTGAGTTTCTTGGTTCAAAATTTTCTCATTTCTTTCAAAATCTCACTCTTTTCCCTGCTTGCGAACAAACCTCCAACACCCACAAAAAAATCAGGTTTTTTCCTTTGCTTGCCAAGAGGGTACCCTAGGGGGAAATTTGTTGGGATTTTGGCACCAAAATCCCATAGAATTGAATGAGAAGTGTGTGGTTGAAAGTGTCCCACATAGGAGAAGAGGTGATGGGGAAATGGGTTCAAATAGTTGAGCCTCACAAATGGGTTTGGGCCCCAAGGGGTACCCCACTTTTGTGGAAGAGAGAGGACCTGCGTCAAGCTAGGTCGGTCCACCCCCCGCGCGCGCTGCCGCCGCCATCCGTCCGACCGGGTCCACGCTCTATCGGTTTTTTATTTTTCGAACAGACACATTGTTTAGAATTTATTTTTTGACGAACAAACATGTCTGTTCGTGAGGTGAGGTTCGCCCGAACGAAAACCGAAGCCCTTCGCAAACCGGTTCAAGTAGACCTTCGCTGCTCTCTTCACGAACCCTTGCAACTCTTCATTCTTCGCCACTTCAATATAACCGAACAGTATAGTTCGGGAAACTACTACTTCGTGACATCGGCATTTTTCCTACGCGCGCTCTACAGACATTCATTTCGTCGTTGTCCTTTTGTGCGATTCTTCTGCAAAATTGCGTTCGTTGGAGTCCTCCGAATACGTACCGCTTCGGAGGAACGAGATCCGTTCTATCCTGGGAGACGATTGTCCGATATCCTCGGGTACTGATTGAGGGGCCAAATTCGTCTTAAGGACACGACGTTTCTTCGTTGGGCTCGGATCAACATTCTGCCTATTTGCTTCTACTGCTTTCAGGTTAGTTTTCCTACCGTTTGTTTTTTAATTTCTGGTATACGAACTTGGCCGAACTACAATACCGATCTACAATCTTAAGATGAATTTGTTTCGGTTCTGTTCGTCTACTCTTATGTGCTGTTCGTTGTGTCTTTCTATCAAATATCGGATTGCCGTTCCTTTAAGTCGACCGTTTGTTGTTCGTATATTCTGTTCATACAACTTCTCGTTACTATTTTTCAATTCCTTCGTGAACAGATTTTTTGTTTCTGTTTATTTTAAAAATTCTGTTCGTGAAAATTTTTTTTGTTTCTGTTCACGTTATAAATTTTCTATTCTGTTCGTAGTCATATAATTCCGGTTCTGGTCGTGAATATGTTCTGTTTTTATACTTCAGAAATGGCTTCGGCTTCCACTGCGGTTAATCCTATTCCGAATCACGGAGAAAAGCCAGAAAAGTTCAATGGTACGGATTTCAAGAGATGGCAACAAAAGATATTGTTCTATCTCACGACTTTGAACTTGGCTAGATTCCTCAATGAGGGTGGTCCTAAATTGGACGTTGGAGAGACAAATAAAGAAAAAGTTGCTGCTGTTGATGCATGGAATCATTCTGACTTCTTATGTCGCAACTATGTCCTCAACGGTCTGGACAATACTCTCTATAACGTCTATAGTCCGCTAAAAACGGCTAAGGAGTTATGGGATAGTCTGGACAAGAAATATAAAACCGAAGATGCCGGATTGAAGAAATTCATTGTCGGTAAATTTCTAGACTTCAAGATGTTTGATTCAAGGACCGTCTTAAGTCAGGTTCAAGAGCTTCAAGTGATTATGCATGATATTCATGCTGAAGGAATGATTCTAAGTGAGTCATTTCAAGTGGCTGCCTTCATTGAAAAACTGCCACCATCCTGGAGAGATTTCAAAAATTATCTCAAACACAAGAGAAAGGAGTTGTCACTTGAAGACTTGATTGTTCGGTTGAGGATCGAGGAAGACAATAGGAATTCCGAGAAGAAAGTTGGCAGCAATTTGGCGGTCTCAAGAGCTAATGTTGTTGAAGGAGGATCGAAACCCAACAAGAAGAGGAAAATGCCTACCAAGTCTGGAGAGGGATTCACCCAAGGCCTGAAGAAGTTCGTTGGCAAGTGCTTCAACTGTGGCAAGTCTGGACATCGAGCCAAAGACTGCAGAGCCAAGAAAAGACAGAAAACTCATGCTAATGTGATGGAAGATATTTCCAATGGTGTCGATGATATCAATCTGACTGCTATGATATCCGAGTGTAATATGGTGGGAAACCCCAAGGAGTGGTGGATTGATACTGGAGCAACTCGTCATATCTGTGCAAACAGATCGATGTTTTCGACCTATACAACTGTGGGAGGTGATGAAAAACTTTATATGGGTAATTCATCAACCTCTAAGGTTGAAGGGGTCGGAAAGATTGCTCTAAGGATGACATCCGGAAAGATTGTGACACTAAATAATGTTCTGCATGTGCCAGATATTCGTAAGAATTTAGTGTTTGGATCTCTCCTTAGCAAAAATGGCTTCAAGTTGGTTTTTGTATCCGACAAGTTTGTACTCTCCAAGAATGAGATGTATGTAGGAAAGGGTTACCTTAGTGATGGTCTTTTCAAGTTGAATGTAATGACTGTTGTACCCAATGATGCTTTGAATAAAGTTGTTTCTACTTATGTGCTTGAGTCTCCTAATTTATGGCATGCAAGATTAGGACACGTTAACTATAAGTCGATAAAGAAATTAATGAATATGAGGTTATTGCCAAAATTCAATTGTGCAAGTGAGAAATGCCAAGTGTGTGTTGAATCTAAATTTTCTAAGCCTCCTTTCCATTCTGTAGATAATAGAGTTTCAGAACTTTTAGATTTAATACACACATATATATGCGATATAAAATCAATACCGTCAAGAGGTGGTAATAAGTATTTTATCACATTTATAGATGATTGCTCGAGGTATTGTTATGTTTATTTGCTTGGTAGCAAAGATGAGGCTGTGAGTGCTTTTAGAACTTATAAGTCCGAAGTTGAAACTCAGTTGAATAAGAAAATTAAAATAATAAGGAGTGACAGAGGAGGTGAATATGAATTTCCTTTTGAGGATATTTGTACCGAGTTTGGTATCGTTCACCAAATGACTCCTCCTTATACGCCGAAATCTAATGGAGTGGCGGAAAGAAAAAACCGGTCTTTAAAGGAAACAATGAATGCATTGTTGAATAGTTCCGGTTTACCACAGAATTTGTGGGGGGAAGCTGTTTTGACGGCGAATTTTATTTTAAATAGAGTGCCCCACAGAAAAACACAACAAACTCCCTATGAGAAATGGAAAGGCAGAATGCCTAACTTGAATTATCTCAAAGTGTGGGGGTGTTTGGCTAAGGTTGCGGTTCCTAAGCCTAAAAAGGTTAAGATAGGACCAAAGACTGTTGACTGTGTTTTTATCGGATATGCTCAGAATAGTAATGCATATCGTTTTCTTGTTCACAAGTTAGAGATCCCAGATATACATGTTAATACGATCATTGAATCAAGAGATGCTTCGTTCTTTGAAAATATATTTCCGTATAACATAGTATATGAGCCAATTAATAATAATAAGAGGCCTCGAGATACTATATCTAGAAGTGATCCAATGGAGGATGAACCTAGACGTAGTAAAAGACAAAAGACTTCCACGTCTTTTGGACCTGATTTCTTAACGTATTTGTTAGAGAATGAGCCTCGGACATTCAAAGAAGCTGTGACTTCGCCAGAAGCCCCGTTCTGGAAAGAAGCTATCAATAGTGAAGTTGAATCCATCTTGTCAAACCATACATGGAAATTGGTTGACCTTCCTCCTGGTAATAAACCACTACAGTGTAAGTGGATTTTCAAGAGGAAAATGAAAGCGGATGGTACTATTGATAGATACAAGGCTAGGCTTGTAGTAAAAGGATACAAGCAACGAGAAGGTCTTGATTATTTTGATACTTATTCACCTGTTACTAGAATTACATCTATAAGGATGCTAATTGCCATAGCAGCGGTGTATAAGCTTGAAATCCATCAAATGGATGTTAAGACGGCCTTCTTAAACGGGGATTTGGAAGAAGAAATATATTTGGAACAACCCGAAGGGTTTATTGTTCCAGGACAAGAGAAGAAAGTATGTCGGCTTATCAAGTCGCTCTATGGATTGAAACAAGCACCGAAACAATGGCATGCTAAATTCGACCAAGTCATGTTGTCGAATGGTTTTAAGATTAATGAGTGTGATAAATGTGTATATGTTAAGAACACTTATAATGGTTTCGCCATTCTGTGCTTATATGTAGACGACATGCTTATTATGGGCAGCGATAGTGAGGTTGTTAAGGCAACCAAACGCATGCTCACAAGTAAATTTGATATGAAAGATATGGGGGTTGTAGATGTTATTTTAGGAGTTAAAATCCATAAGACATTCGGAGGATTAGCTCTATCACAATCCCATTATATTGAGACGATTCTTGGAAAGTGCAAGAATCTAGATATTATGCCAGTAAAGACTCCGATAGATGTTAATTTACATCTTTCAAAGAATACTGGTGACAGTAAGGCTCAAAATGAGTATGCTAGTATACTAGGCAGTTTAATGTATATCATGAACTGTACTAGGCCGGACATAGCTTGTGCTGTGAGCAAGCTAAGTCGATTTACAGTTAGTCCAAATGAAAATCATTGGAAAGCTATGAAACATTTATTGGGCTACTTAAGGTATAGTCAAGATTATGCTTTGCATTACACAGAATATCCAGCAGTACTTGAAGGATATTGTGATGCAAATTGGATAACCGGCACTAAAGACACAAAATCGATAAGTGGATATGTATTCACACTTGGGGGAGCGGCAGTGTCTTGGAAATCATCCAAACAAACTTGTATTGCTAGATCCACTATGGAATCAGAATTTATTGCTTTGGATAAAGCCGGTGAAGAAGCAGAGTGGCTTCGAAATTTCTTGGAAGATATTCCTAATTGGCCTAAACCAGTGCCCGCTGTTTGTATACATTGTGACAGTCAAGCGGCAATAGGAAGGGCAAGGAATGTCATGTACAATGGTAAGTCTCGACACATACGTCGAAGACATGACACTGTAAGACAACTTCTTTCTAGTGGAATTATCACCATTGACTATGTGAAGTCAAAAGATAATATTGCGGATCCATTAACAAAAGGCCTAACTAGAGAGATGGTTGCGAAAACATTAAGGGGAATGGGTTTAAGGCCTATAAATAAGTCATCATAGCGGAAACCCTACCTAGTTGACTGGAGATCCCAAGATCTAGGTTCAAAGGGACAACTAACTTATGAAGACAGTATAGAGTACTGTCAAATTCTTGACTCATTCCGGATGAAGACAGTACTAATATGTGAAGGTTAAGCAAAGCTTTTAATGATTCTGAATTGAGTATGTGATATACTATATGTTCAGAAATCACCTATGTGAGTGTGAAGTGAGGGCCGCTTCTGTGAGAATTGATAAGGCCGAATTCTCTAAAACACTCATGAGACCAGGTGGTGTTCATGGCCAAAACGAACACAACAGTGAGAACCAATTTTGTTCGAGAAACAGTTGTGTGATTTCTATTGTCTAGGCTTACACCAAAGGTCGACAGTTCAAAGACATCAAGTCTACTGATTGACTGAGTAAGTCCGATAGGTTTCACTAAGGAAAGTTCAAAGTCTCAGACTACTTATCCTGATACAACGTTTTCTCATGGAATAATCGCACATTGCATCTCATGCATACACGAAGAGTCATGATATCTGAACTTCTCATTCATGTGGGGGATTGTTGGGATTTTGGCACCAAAATCCCATAGAATTGAATGAGAAGTGTGTGGTTGAAAGTGTCCCACATAGGAGAAGAGGTGATGGGAAATGGGTTCAAATAGTTGAGCCTCACAAATGGGTTTGGGCCCCAAGGGGTACCCCACTTTTGTGGAAGAGAGAGGACCTACGTCAAGCTAGGTCGGTCCACCCCCCGCGCGCGCCGTCGCCGTCCGGCCGGCCGGCTCGGCTCGGTTCGGTTCCGGGTCCACGCTCTATCGGTTTTTTATTTTTCGAACAGACACATTGTTTAGAATTTATTTTTTGACGAACAAACATGTCTGTTCGTGAGGTTCGGTTCGCCCGAACGAAAACCGAAGCCCTTCGCAAACCGGTTCAAGTAGACCTTCGCTGCTCTTTACGAACCCTTGCAACTCTTCATTCTTCGCCACTTCAATATAACCAAACAGTATAGTTCGGGAAACTACTACTTCGTGACATCGGCATTTTTCCTACGCGCGCTCTACAGACATTCATTTCGTCGTTGTCCTTTTGTGCGATTCTTCTGTCCACCCCCCGCGCGCGCCGTCGCCGTCCGGCCGGCCGGCTCGGCTCGGTTCGGTTCCGGGTCCACGCTCTATCGGTTTTTTATTTTTCGAACAGACACATTGTTTAGAATTTATTTTTTGACGAACAAACATGTCTGTTCGTGAGGTTCGGTTCGCCCGAACGAAAACCGAAGCCCTTCGCAAACCGGTTCAAGTAGACCTTCGCTGCTCTTTACGAACCCTTGCAACTCTTCATTCTTCGCCACTTCAATATAACCAAACAGTATAGTTCGGGAAACTACTACTTCGTGACATCGGCATTTTTCCTACGCGCGCTCTACAGACATTCATTTCGTCGTTGTCCTTTTGTGCGATTCTTCTGCAAAATTGCGTTCGTTGGAGTCCTCCGAATACGTACCGCTTCGGAGGAACGAGATCCGTTCTATCCTGGGAGACGATTGTCCGATATCCTCGGGTACTGATTGAGGGGCCAAATTCGTCTTAAGGACACGACGAACCTACGCGCGCTCTACAGACATTCATTTCGTCGTTGTCCTTTTGTGCGATTCTTCTGCAAAATTGCGTTCGTTGGAGTCCTCCGAATACGTACCGCTTCGGAGGAACGAGATCCGTTCTATCCTGGAAGACGATTGTCCGATATCCTCGGGTACTGATTGAGGGGCCAAATTCGTCTTAAGGACACGACGTTCCTTCGTTGGGCTCGGATCAACATTCTGCCTATTTGCTTCTACTGCTTTCAGGTTAGTTTTCCTACCGTTTGTTTTTTAATTTCTGGTATACGAACTTGGCCGAACTACAATACCGATCTACAGAAATTTGGGTGCCTTCCTGACTTCCGTTTGGGATATGCAACCTATGGTTGGAAAGATCATCGAATTTACTTCCACTCTCTAGTTGAAGGTTTTGGCTATTTTTCGCTGGAAATTTGTGAAAAATTCATTTTCTCTCCATGGGTCAGTTTGGAGTATATGGGTTGAAGCTGGCTTTCATAAGTTGACTGTTGGGGTTCTCAAGAACTCTCTCAAGTGTATCTTGTATCCAAAATTTTATACTTCAAAAGAGTGTGCTTTAGTGAGCTTGTCTACTGAATTAATCTAGATTTTGGTTGGTCCTTTCCCACACACCAAGGCTGCCAACTGAGCTGCTTCACCAGCTATCTGACTTTGATTTTCAAACTTGTACAGTTGCTGAATTGGCTGATTTAGTTTAGATTTTCGTTCCCCTTCACCAACTTATCCATGGTTCATTTTTGTCTGTTTGTACATCTAATGGTCCCCTTCCCTTTAGCCAGAGATTAGGTTGATTGGGCAGTTGAGTAGGACATGGTGGGGCAACGAAGTTGCTTTCATAGTAGTTTCGAATTGTGGCCAAATCGTGGATTGGGTTTTGGCAGCTGGTTTGATTGCTTTAATCCATCAATTTTGCTGGGGTTTTTGATCAATTGGAAAATTAATGTAGAGAAATTTAGGCCTCTGACCAGACTTTTCATTTTTCTTCACCCGATTTTGTAAGAAAGTCCCTTAAAGTTGGCAATTTTTTTGCTCGAGAATGGCTCGATTTGGTCCTTTTGGCTTTGTTTGATCAATTCAACCTGGCTCAAGCTCAATTTCAATCTTAACTAGGGATCAAAATGATAAAAATGATGATTTAAGGGCTTGGGGCAATATTTGTAAAACTTGCAAATTGGTCCCCAAACTTTTGGAAATTCCGTTTTGGCCCCAAATGATTGTATTAATTGCGATCCGACTCCCTTAGGCCTTAGCTAGAACATTCAGATCCTCAGCCCCAACTTTTATTTATTTATTTGGAAGTAGATTTTAAAGAAACTAATTCCATTTTAAAAACTATACTAGATGCCCATGTAATCTTTGTGCAAGAAATTGACATGAAATATTTTGTGGAAAAAAATGTCCAAATTTTTTTGGAAATATATAAACACAATCTTTGGGCAAAAATTTAGGTGTCAACATATGATGCAAGAAAAAAAAATGGTGCATTAAGGTTGGGGATAATTACCAAAAAAATTCTAAATCCATTGTATATAAACTTTTCAATTTGGTGAATTTAGTTTTAAACTTTTAATGAATTGTCAATGTAGTCATTCCGGCTAATTTTAACTAAAAATCATTGGCGTGACAGTTTAATTAGCGCTAGCATTTTATGTGGCTTGGCCGGCACTAGCCTACGTTGACATGAGCTATTTTTGCAATTTTCTAAATTTTTTCTTTTTTTCCTTTTCTTAGCTTTTTTTTTGTTTTTTTTTCTGTTTCCCTTCCTCAGTTACCAAGGCCCCGGCGACCAGTGGAGGGAAGAAGATGAATAGAAAAAACAATAAAAAAGAAAAAGAATAAAATGAAAGGAAAATTTTTAGAATTTTTTTTTAAAAGTTGAAAAAATTATCCACGTTAGCGTTGGTTGACTGGTAGGTGTATAGAAAAAACAAGAGAAAAAAATGGAAGGAAAAATTTGGGAAATTTTTTAAAAAGTTGTAAAAATATCCACGTTAGTTTAAGTAGGATAGCCGACGCTAAATGGATTGCTACATAAGTGATTTCTAGCTAAAATTGGTTGGATGGATTACATTGAAAAATTGTTAAAAGGTTTTTATAAATGCATTAGCCAAATTGAGAAATTTATTACTGAATTGACAGTCATACAATATATCTATGACTTTTTGGAAATTTTTTCCTATTTAATCCCACATCATTTCAGGGGATAAGAACACTAGGGGTACCATAACTTTTGTATAACACTCACTTAAGTGCCATAACTTTTTCTTTTGCTCATTTAAATGCTACATCGGAGTAATTTTGTTAATTTGAGTGCTTGTTCTGACAATTCATCATACATGGGTTTTTTACTTAATTTTTTAATTTGATGTGGCTTTCTAAAAATAAATTGAAGTCCAACATGAAAAATCTTCGTCCAACATGGCAAGAGTTAAAAACTATCGTCGTTTCTCTCTCATTCTCTCTAAAATGCCTCCCCTACAAAAATGACAATGTCTCTCTTATAGTTCCTTAAAATACAACTCTCTCTCTCTCTCTTTGTATGCTTCCTCAAACGACGACGTTTCTCTATCTTTCTCTCAAAAAGCTTTCTCTTTGACACTCATAAACCCCATAAATGAAGAAGCTTCCTCCCTCTCGCGCATGCTCTGTCTTCTTCTTTACTCACTCTATCTTGCTCGCTCAGTGTAATCTCTCTCACTCGGCAGAGACTAGAGGCATAGGAAAAGGCGATAGAGTGGAGGGAAAAATTAGGGCTTGTACATGACAAATCTTGTTGGAGTTCGTAGCCCACAATAGCAAAAAAGTTGACCTTCTCATGGCTTTATTAATACAATTGTGAGCTGCTTCTCCTGCTTTTGCTCCCCATTGCGAATTTGATAAGGTGATTTGCCCGAATTTGAAGAATTGGGGTTCGGTCAAGGTTCTTGAAGAAGGAAGTTGAATTTTACCCCAATTTCGTTAAACTAGGTAAGGGTTCTTCAATTAGATGTCTAAATAATGTCGTTTGCCTTCTCAATTGCTAACTTCATCTTACCGGTGAGCCATGTTGGATGATATATTATTAAATAATGCTACATTAGATTTTCCGGGGAGACACATCGCCTGTAGCACTCAAGTAATCAATTTTTAATAATTTTGGCACTCAAGTGAGCACCATACGAAAGTTACAACACCTCTATTGTTCTTATCCCTCTTTCAAGTTATATGTGTACTTCTAAACTTATAATGTGAGAAAACTATGAGCATTTTTCATAAAAAGTTAGGTGATTAAGTAGCTACTTTCAATATGTACATTATCAATTCAAATAAGTGATGTCTTGAACTTTTTTAATGATGTCTCTCATAGTAGAAAATTTTTGGTAAAAAGATTAAGGAAACTATTGGAAATTATGATCCATTTTCATGAACTATCTAGTCTTCTCTGGCTGTGTCCAAGATCGAAGAAGAGAAGTCAAAGAATTAGATTGGAAAATCTTTAAAAACAAATTAAAAGTCGAAGAAGCTGATGTTAAAGTCAAATCCTTAGCAGCTAAGTTTACTTAGGGCGTGCATGATAACTATTTTGTTTCTGTCAAGAACTAATTTTCTGTTCCCGGAAATATGTTTGGAACAGAAACTCGTTTGGTAATGTAATTCCATTTTTTTATTTCTGTAACAACTTTTTGTTCCAAAACTGATTCTAGACCAAAAATCAGAATAAAAAAAGTAGGTTTTAATTTTCTGTTTCTGTACGAAAAATGAAAACCATTTCTAAAAGAACCTATTTTCTCTCTTCGAAACACATCTCTTCTTAAATTTGGCCCCGATTCGACCTGGTCAAATCGGTCTGAATCGGTTTGGTCCGGTTCATTCCCGGCAGGAAAATAAAAAAATTCTAAAAAAATTAGAAAAATCAGAAAAAAAATAAAAAAATTAGAAAATCCGGAAAATTCCTAAAAATATCAAAAAAAAAATCCAAAAATCCACAAAATTGAAAAATTCCCGAAAATTCATAAAAATTTCCATAAAATAAAAAAAGTAAGATTTCTGGAAAATACGAAATTTGGTGAATTTTTTCAAAAAAAATAAAAAAATAAAAAATTTCACAAAATGGCTTAGAATACCTATGGCAACCCACTTTAAGTGAAATTTAAATTTTTTGAGGTACCCAAATGGTATTTTTGAAGACTCCTTAGTTTAGGGATTTAAAGGGGGTTTTAACACCTAAAAAAATCCTAAAAGGGGTTTAACCCCAAAAAGGGGTCTTTACCCCTAAAAAATCCTAAAACCCTAAAAAACAACACAATCCATTGAATGAATAAGCCTTTAGGGCTTTACTAGAGTTCGGGTGTTTTGATTGAATATCATTTTAGAGACCATTTCTAAAAAAATGGATTTCTGTTCCGAGAAATAGAAATTTGTGTTGTTATCAAACGGATTTTTGTTCCAAGGAATAGAAATTTTATATTGTTATCAAATGGGTTTCTGTTCTAGAAATAGAAATTTTTTGTCGTTATCAAACGGGTTTCTTTAATCAGAAACTCGTCTCGGGAATAGAAATAGAAAAATCTATTTCTGTTCTAGGAATTATTTTTGAAAAAGAATGGTTATCATTCGCGCCCTTAATCAAAAAGAAAATCTTGAAGAAACTACGTATGTGAACATCCACCATTTGAAGAGTATTGTTACAATGTCTAAGTCGCCAAAAGGGTCAGAAATTTGACAGAGAGAGGACAAAAAACTTAGCTATACTTGTGCTGTACAATCTTCTTTTGGCGGTAGCTATACTGTAAAAAGTCAGAATTTTGCATGTCTAAAGGTGGTGGAGTCCCTCTATAATAAGCTAGGAGTCATTCATGTAGGAGTGTGGAGGAGCATATTCAGTAAGCATATTCCTTAGCTTCCTCATCATTCAAACTTACATCATATGTTACTCCTCCATTTACAAACCATGAAACTATATTTCCATATCTCATAGCGTTCTATCCCTTGAATAGTCATCTATATACCTTGTTCCTAGTTCATTAAAATATCAACTATATCATACATCGGTATATTATATCACTAACAAAAAACTATCATTGATATCAAAACCATGCTTCCCCGCAATTAAATTATTAACAGAAACATAGTGTACTTAGTACATATACACCCGTCTCGCTAATGGCAAGAAGTATGCTTTAATAGTAACATGGACGATTTCACTTAATGATTTATAAAACATGTAGAATTAATGATTTACCAGAGTCCGTGGAACCACTTCAACTTGGGGAGTTTGGGGATTGAACGTAATGCACCTTAGACACCTGCCCAGAACTCGTGTTGGGGTGGCTTGCCCACAGGATTCATGAGCCAAAGGGGCTTTCTTCCTCATGTCGTGCTCCTCTCTGGCGGTGGCGGACCACCGTATAAGTGCAGACTCCATGGCAGGCCATGAAGTCTTCTATGGTTAGCTGTTGAGCGACGAGCCGCATGAGCTATAGTGGGAGTTGCGCCCGATATGCCGTCGGTCCACCTCCTTCATCAGTCTGCCTCCGTTGTCATCAGGTTCTCATTACCAAAAGAGTCTTGCACTGATAATGTATGTGATGATGGGTATAGGAATAGGAGGAAAATAGCCATATAATTAGGGTTTTTCTGGGCAATCATAGAACAATCTGCTCCTTGAACAGATTGTTTTTAATTATTTTATTTTGTTTTTGGTCACATGTATTTAGTTTCTTCTTGTTATAGTGATACCAGCCTATGTATTATTTAGGGTTGTTATCCATTATTGAGTGTGGAAAATACCAAATAAAAATATATAGCTAGTTGTATGGCGAGGAATTTTAAACTGAAAATTTAAGTGAGTACACCTACAATAGAAAAATTTGAAAAGAAGACTTCTTAGTTTTTTTTTTGTAAATTTAATTTTTTTATTTTAGTGTATTTGGATTTCTTTATCCTTAAATGTTCTTCAAATGTCATTTTGTTTCAATCTTTTGAATGACCAAATTAAAATTTGAGATCCTTATTCCTTATTTAGATTTGATTGAATTATAAGATTAAAAAGAATTGTCGAATGATACTTATTAATTAAATCTTATGAACTGCTCTCTTGTTTTCTTTCTTTTTTGAATCAATTTTATATTAAGTGGACTTTAGATAAAATTGTATCATGTAATATTTATATCGTGACAACTTATGCGGTATCGCCGGCTAATCAATTTTTTTTTTTACCTTATCTAAGCAAAAACTCGAGCTTCTCTATGTATAGAAAATAGAATACAAGCCCTAAAATATGTATGCTTAATGATTTATTGATAACATGTCGATATGTCTAATATAACTGTCCCATAATGTACTATTTTCGTGCTTACATGAGCCAAACAATTTTGGCTACGAAGACATATTATGCAGGGCAAATAAAGAATAGAATTCTATATATTTTAAAACAAAACACCATTTCGTCTTACTTTTTATTCATTCCAAAGTTACCCGTTATGAAAATTAATATCAACTTTCATCCACCACCTAAGCTTCACTTTGGAGGTAATTCTCATTTTTCTTTTTCTTCCTTACGCGTGCTCAACACTAGTATTTAATTAAGGGAGCTTTCCCATATGCACAATCTTGTTCTTCCTAATCAATGGCTTCTTGCTCTTTACACGGATGAATTCCACTACCACATTCGCCGTCCCCAGTCAATTTTTCCAAGGCCCAATATTATTCTAACATACATTGCCAACCAAATCGTGTACGTGTAATTTGGTCTTATTGTCGATGGATAAATCCTTCTTTGTTTCTTTCCACAACTCTTTAATTAAATTATGTCATGGGTTCAAAGTCCAATTTGGACTTCATATCAAACCATGTAACGTTGGTTTGGAGAACACGGCAATTACCTAACCCATGTCGGAGACAGCTCAGCAAGGTTTTTTCTTTTCTTTTCAAAGTTTAAAGTTAGTACTTTTCATCATATCTTTTGAACTTTCGTGGGATCTTGAGCTTCTCTCCTCCTAGAGTAGGTAGGTCACATCGATCGAGCCACGTAAATTTGGTACACCATTTATTTCCTTGTTTTATTTATTATTGTGTTCGATCACTCAACGTACTTGATAATCAGTCCATACAATTTTAGTTCCATGTTCTGAACTATGCATTGCACCTTATAAGACAATACAATTCACCCCAACACAATCACCTATGAATTACCTCGAAATCGAACTTCATGTGGAGTGAATTGTCGAAACCAAATTTAATGCAAGAACAACAATCAAAGGACCAAAATCACATGAGCAAATGGACAGTTTTAGGAACAAAAAACCTCTAACGCGCAAGTTGGAAATTCAACTTTCGCACAATGTCTATGAACCAAGGGTATTGAGCCGACAAGTCGGTTTATAGACACTATGTGAAACACAGGTCGACTCAGTAGATGTCGAAATACCACCTCATCTCATTACCCCAGGCGCAGGAGGCTACTATACCTACTTACCCGGTGGTAACTAGCCAAAGATGACGTGGTGTATATCTTCACTACCTGAGGTCCCCTAATTCCCCCTAAAGGCACTAATTTATCAATCAAGGAAAAAGAATATGGAGATGTCAATCAAAATCATAAGATGATTCTTGGAGATGCTAGAATTAAGTGATTGACAACTCTTGTAATATAATGATTAGTAAGTTGTCAATCCCTTGATTCTAGCATCTCCAAAAATCATATTGTGATTTTGATTGATATATCTCTAGATTCTTCTTCCTTGATTGATAAATTAGTGCCTTTACTGCCTCTATCTTTTTCTTCCTGAAAGAGAGGGAATACGGGAGGTGACATTGGGGAGTCCGACCCCTTGGGGGTTGTTCCCCTTGTTTTCTTCTCCCTTGAGCCTTTTAAGGACCTACTCAGGTCCTCATGTGCAGTGAATTATTGAAACCAAATTCAATGCAAGGACAACAATCAAAGGACCAAAATCACATGAGCAAAAGGACAATTTAAGGAACAAAAAACCTCTAACACACAAGTTGGAAATTTAACTTTCGCACAGTGCCTATGAACCAGGGGTACTGAGATGACAAGTCGGTTTATAGACACTGTACGAAGCACAGGTTGACTCAGTAGGTGCTGAAACACCACCTCATAACCCTAGGTGTAGGAGGCTACTATACCTGCCTACCCAGTGGTAGTCAGCCGAAGCTAACGTGGTGTATATCTTCACTGCAAAAGGTCTCCTAATTCTCCCATAAAGGCACTGATTTATCAATCAAAAAAGAAGAATCTGGAGGTATCAATCAAACTCATAAGATGATTCTTGGAGATGCTAGAATCAAGTGATTGACAACTCTTGTAATATAATGATATCTTTATTTATTATTTTCCATTGTTGTCTTGTTTCCTTACGAATCATTATTTACAACAGTTGTCAATCATTTGATTATAACATCTCCAAGAATCATCTTGTAATTTTGATTGATATCTTCATATTCTTCTTCCTTGATTGATAAATTAGTGCTTTTACCCCCTCTATCTTTTTCTCTCCAAAAGAGAGGGAATACGGGAGGTGACATTGGCGAGTCCCGGCTTTTAAGGACATGTTCAGGTCCTCATGTGCAGTGAATTATTGAAACCAAATTCAATGCAAGAACAACAATCAACAATCAAAGGACCGAAATCACATGAGTAAAAGGACAGTTTAAGGAACAAAAAAACCTCTAACGCACAAGTTGGAAATTCAACTGCAAAAAGCAAAGCGATGAAATTGTACCCATAATTGCCGCAGACGCAAGCCCACCAATCCCTAGTATTCAACGTGACAGTGACATGAGAACTAAAATACGAGTTTGCCGCACACTTTGGTTGACTTATGTTCATTACGCGACTCTAAGTCATGTACAGAATTTTCTCAAAAACTTAAGATGGAAGCAGATGAGCTATTGACTATGTAGGGATCGTTCTCTTTCTTAACCAGACTGTTCTCATTCCATATCATTCATATTCATCTATCACTGACTTCGCACTCCCATTCACTCGCTTTTGGAGCTGTCCAGATCTTGTCTCTCCCGCAGCTATGGCAGAGAAGGTGAATCCTCCTCCTCTTTCCTCTAACTCTTCTCTCTTGATACCCACCACTTCCATTTTTCTTCCCTTTTCTTTTCTGCATCATTTTTTTTATCATTCTAAGATTGTGATTCTTCAGAACAATTATCTGTCCATTTGGGTTATTATTTTGTTGGGTCCATCTTGTTCATTTCTCTGTTTTGCATCTTCCCGTGATACTTTCTCTGCAAACGATTAGGAAAAGGAAAACCTCACTTCGAATTCATGGCTTTATTGATTTTTTCATTGATCTTGTTTGTTACAGGTGACCAAAATGTTGATAAAGGTGGATTTGCAGTGCTCGCGCTGCTACAAGAAGATCAAGGAAATTCTCTGTAAATATCGCCGTGAGTCTCTCTCTCTCTCTCTCTGTTTTTTTTTTTTTGCTTCCCCACTTTTTAGTTTCAAATTGTTATCATTTCTTCATTTGTAATTACTATTGCGTTGGTGTTAAATTAATTCGACTGAGTTTGCTATGAATTAATTTGTGAACAGGAGAAATCCGAGACCAGATATACGATGAAAAGAAGAACACGGTGTTAATCACCGTCATGTGCTGCAGCCCGGAGAAAATCCGGCAGAAGATCATCTGCGAGGGCGGCGAGACGGTGCAGAGCGTCGAGATCCTGCCTGACAAGGATACCAAGAAGCCCAAGAAGGTCAGGTTCATTGAGCCGCGGAAAGAAACTGCCAAGCCGCCTGCTCCTGTGCCAGTGCCAGCACTGTCCCGGAAAGCCCCCAAACCTGCTCCTCCAAAGGCCCCACAGCAGGCGACCGCGCTGCCGCCCCCGAAGGCGCCAAAGCCGGTGGTGGGCTACCTGCCAGTGCCGGGGTATCCGGTGGTGTGGAGGAGGCCAGTGATGGGTGCTGTGATGGATGTGGGAGACCAGCCGATGAGGATCAAGGTGAAAATAGAGGTTGCTATCCTGGGCAGGAGATGCCAGTGATGTGCGATGATGGATGTGGAAGACCGGCTTGTGAGTGTCAGGGTAGGAATAGAGGTTACAACATGAGTGAGCCGATGTGATTACTTTAGTGAAGAAGATGCCACTGCATGCACCGTCATGTCATGGGATCCAGTTCAAAATTTCTCATGTCAATTACTGATGTTGTAACTTGGTGAAAGATACATTAGTCTAATTTTTAGGGCTATCTTGGGGTCTTTATCTTTGTGTGTATAGAAAAATTGATAAGTTTCGTGGTCTAGAATGGTGGTATATGTGGTTAGATATGTTCAACACATGGATTACTGCTTGTTGATTTCTTCATTTCAATAAAATTGAGTCCTGTTCATGTCTCCTCTCATCCCCTCATTCAGCACATATCCATGTCTCTTGCTTGCCACTATGGTGATCCATTCTGTGAAAGAGCAGGTCGAGTCCACTATCGAATAACCTTCACAAAATGAAATGATACAAAGATGATGGTGATTTTATCATTTGGCTTGATGTTATTGGTATTTGTTATAGCCATATATTCTACATCTACTCTCTGCTTGTTCCTGCATATTTTGTGGCTCTTCAAAAATCTAAACTCAAACCCCTCTCTCACTCTCTTCGTCTGCCATGAAGTACAACTAGTGATCGCTTCTTGGTTTGGGCCCCAAAGAGTAGTAGTTCATTGAAAATCCTCTGATTCCAAGAGGGGGCGACTTGCTTTTGTGCAATCTAAGGAGGTGGACGCAATGCCGTGTACAAGATTTCACAGTTCACAGATATCACTTGGTGACTATCTTTTGATAAGGTTCCCCAAACTAGTGTCAGTGGAAGTATGTCAAGCTCTTGATACAAGAGCAACATCACACTTAACATGATAAAAGTATGGCTGTTCCTTTAGACAAGCTGAAGTACTTCGATTGTGATGACTTGGGCTCAAGAATCACAAGCCAAGGAGCTCTCGTCCTCGTGCTGTGCTCCTCTTTGGAAGCGATGGACCGCCACGAGGTGCACACTCCACCGAAGGCTATGAAGTCTCCTATGGCTAGCTGTCGAGTGATGAGCTGTAGGAGCTCTTGTCGGTGTTCAGCCCAATCCGCCATTAGTCCGCCTTTGTCTGATAAGGTTCTCATGAGAAAGGGCCGGATAGGGGGTTTGCTGTACTGGTGGTATATGTGAATATGGGTATAGGAAGATGGGGAAAACAATCTTTTCTGTGTTTTCTTTTTCGGCAAATCATCGTGCCCAATTATAACTCTATGAAAATGAATAATTATGATGTAATTTTTCAATGTTCACACACATTTAAATGCGCAACGGGTTAACCACGTCTTTGGTCGATGTGAGGTGCATGATATGCTTACTAGATCAGCTCCGATGGCTCTTATGGGCCATTGAAAGATCCTATTGAAGATTATACCCATCATATGAAAAGAAATAACACACATCTCGTCAAGCCTTTCGGTAAAGTGTGCATTCCAATGAATTAAATACTTTGCATTTCCGAATGAGTTTGCTTTGAAAGATGGTGTACACCTATTGTCAATGCATTTTAATTTTACTTTACAAGTTTCAAGGAACAAGACCACTATAGTTGATTAGAGGAAAGATATCGTAGAAATAAGTTCTGAAAATTAGATTGGGCCTTGATAGATAAGCCTTGTTAGCCAGATCAGAATGGAGAATAGAGGCCTATGTGGTTGCCCAGAGAAGATCCAACTGTGGTTGCTGTTCAGAAAGAGAAACCTTCCAGCTTCAGTTTAGCTGGGCAGGTGGATCTAGAGAACATAGATAATGTCCTTGACCTACTCTTTTTTACTAGATGATGTCCTTTAAAGTTAGCTAAACTTTCGACACAACATGACAACATAATCTCCAGCAAAGCAACTGCATGTTCATTGCATTTCCGTGTCAGCTTACCCTACGACTAAGCATAAACGCGAAATCAATGATGTTACTTGACCTTTCATCCTTGCTCGCAAAGCATCATAGCCCTATTTTATCTCACTGCTGTTCTTGACTTTTATGATTTATTAATTATGAGAGAACTTAAAACAAAAAATTTAGAACATAAAGGCAAAGCACCACTGTAACAGCCCGAATTTCGATGTAATATCCGGGATCAATGAAACTGATATTATTTCGCATTTCATTTTAGTAAGTCTCGCCCAGAGCTGATCACTCTCGGGATACTAACCATTAGGGTATGGCTAACTAGAAAATGGTACGTGGACCAGGGACTTTATCGCGAAAGGGATACCAATCACGAGAGACGCTGAGGAAAATATTTTGGGCCAACGTGGGCCGATCTTAGGAAAGAGTAATGGATTGGGTTTGGCCAAGGCCTACGATGTACAATTGGGATGCAGGTGATTCTGCAAGACCAAAAGTGCACGTGGTCAACCAGTCCTGAACTTGAACCTAATGATTGTGACCTCTGGAACTAATGATAATTTTCTCATTCTCTCAATGATCGAGACCATCACGATACGGATAACCCTAGGTCGATACGCGTAACCTCTAAACAGCCGCCCGTTAGTGAGAGACCTTGAAATTGAAAGTTTAGCAAGTATTGTTCACGAAATTGGGCCCGGATTTCGATGTCGATTTTCGAAGGGTTAATAGACTATTTTTGGGAATCTGACGTCATATTACACTGGCCACACATGTTTCGAGTTAGTACAAGTGAAAATTGGAATTTCGGTCCGGGGATGAAAAATTACGATTTTGCCCCTCGGGACGCCAGCGTTGCTTTTTGAGGTCAAATGAGGTTATTTTTCGAGGCCGACGCCATTTTTTGGTGGCCACGCATACCAGGAGTCGTTTTGGACAAAAACTAAAATTTCGACAAAAATTTAAAAATAATATTATTTTATTCCCGAAACTTTGACGTGGATTTTCGAGGGCCTAAAAAGTGAATTTCGCGATTCCGATGCCATATTAGGTTGGCCACGCATATATGGAACGCGTATGTGCAAAAATTGGAATTTCGCCCCGGGACCGGAAAAATGACGGTTTTACCCATAGGCTATTTTTGGTTCCGAATTTTGGAGAATTTTTAAGGAAATTAATTAAATTTGGACTTATCTTAATTATGGCAGCAAAGGACTAAAGTGACCTTGAATTATTGGATAAGAATTAATCTTGACCTTTGGATGAGGGGTAAAATGGTCATTTTTGTGAGATCTTGACACTTGGCACCCCTAGCCCTATAATTTGACCAAGTTGGACTGATATTCTCTCTCCTCACTCACTCCCACGATCAGATCAACTCCCCTTCAGAAAATTTTCTCTCATTTTCCCTCATTTTCTCTCTCGCCGGAGCTTCGCCGGAGCACGCCGCCGGCCACCGTGCCTCGCCGTCGACCCCCTTGGTCCCCCGCCTCAGCTCAGCCTTGGTTCCGTCCATTTCTCTCCCCCTTTCCCTCTCTTTTTCTCTCTTTTTCTCACTTTCCATTCTGTGAACAGTACCGCCGGAGCTTCGCCGGAGCTCCGATCGCCGTTCCGTCGACACCCGGCCGTCCAGCACCTCCATACGTCGCCGTTCAGCCCCGTCCCGTACAGCGACCGTACGGTTACTGTTCACCGTCCGTACGGTCACTGTTCATCCCGACCGTACGGAGCGTCTCGGCCGTCGCCGGCGCCTCGCCGGCCACCGTTCCCGGCCTGTCCGTACAGTGTCAGTACGGAATCACTGTTCACCGCGTCCGTACAGGGGGGCACTGTTCATCCGTTCGTACGCCGTCGCCGGGATTTTCGTCGCCGGTTTCACTGTTCATCAGTGGTCGGCCGCCATTTCCCCGTCGTCGTGACCTTGGATTAGGTGAGTAAAATTCCTAAATCCGGATTAGGACTGATATTGCATTTTTATGGACCGGTTTAGGTATTTATCGGTATAACTTGGACTGGCTTAGGTAGTATCGGTGTGTAATTGAGACTGGGTTGAGGATGGATTGATAGAAATTGTTATTAGAAAAATTTAGTGGAATATTGAGAATTTTTTGGGAGAGTTAGTGGATTAAATGACCAATTTAAGAGCCCATTGGAAATTATCGGGTATGTCCGGATTGACTGATTGTATGTAATTGTGCTCAATTGTGATTGATTGTGTACTACCATGTCGCATGTCGTGTGGTTGAATTATGTGGAGTGCGATTGGTCAATAATGGGGTTGAAATTAATTGTTAACTTGTGAATCGCGCATTAGGCCACACGGTATTAATTAGGCTAATTGAGCACGTGTTGTGATATTGAGTGATTGAATTTCATTGGTGCTTATGATGCATTGCATCGCATAACATGAACACGCATTATGTATGCCTAGAGTGAGGCATGTGGTGAAATTGTGCGAGAATGCGTGCCTATCATGAGCATGTGATCACCTAAAATACCCTGAAGCGTTATACGCTGGGTTCAGATAATAATGAGTTGTGTGATCACCTATGGACCTTCGGGTCGTGACCTTCGGGTCGATACCGTCCTCATGCACTTTGAAGCAGGACGATGCCCGGTACGTCCGGAAGACGACTATCCTCATGCACTTTGAAGTAGGCTCTGGTTCGTAAGTGGATCAGTGTTGCGCCTCATACACTTTGAAGCAGGCTAGAGACACTGGGCGAGATCGGTTGCTGCGCCTCATGCACTTTGAAGCAGGCTAGACGCACCGGGCCGTGAATTTTGTTGACTCGAGTCGTAATAATAATGAATTGAGCAAGTGTGCCAGTGTGGGCTAGTGGGCCAAAGAAATGTGCATGACATGCCGATGACATTTGCATGCATAAACATGCATTGAATTACCATGCGAGGGTGTGAGAGTCGGTGCATAAGCATGTGATTGACGTACGTGTGATATGTGTGCCACGTATGTACCGTGATGATTATATATTGAACTGCCTAACCTGCAGGGTTAGAGAATTGTTTGATTATTGTTATATTATGATTTGAATAATTGAATCATGTCAGGAGATTGCATGTTAGCCTAGCCTAAGTTTAGGGGTTGAACTTATTGAGATTCGTCTCACGGTTGTGTAAACCGATACTTCTCAGACCCCCGGCCGTGAGGATGGAGAGACCACCGCCACTTTTTGGGATCCCTCGGCAGATTCGGCGGTACGTTACTACCTACCCCTCAGGAAATGGGGAGGCTTTTGTGAGATATCGATCCGATGTAGTTGTGAATATAGGCGAGTATTATTACCAGCATCAGGAGTATGTGGCATGGTGCCACCGGGATGCCAATGGTAATGAGGGAGAGCCTCTCAGGACCTTTGACATCCCCGTTGATAGTGTGGGGATGTTGCAACCAATCATAGCGGCTGGTGAAGTGATAAACCCCGAGGCCACGCCTGAATGGATGAGGCAGGAGGAGGAGATGGAGGACGAGCCTGAAGTACTAGCGGAGGACCCCGAGCCGATGGATGAGGAAGAAGATGAACCCGAGGCCATGGAGCAGGACATAGAGGAGGACGGAGAGGTGGTAGAGCTAGGATCAGATGAGGAGGGGTTCGAGATGTACCTGGACCCAGAGTTAGAGATGCACTCCGAGGACGAGCGAGCATAGGCCATGGATTCGGAGGAGTCAGGGCCCAGTGAGGATGCCTCTGAGGAGTTGTCAGATGATTTCACTGAGTCGTCCGATCCCGATTGGGAGCCGTAGATCCGTCCAGGGTCCCCAGCTAGCAGTGAGGGCAGCTACTTTAGGACTGTAGCCCTCTTCCCTAGTTTAGCCTGACCTCACTAGCCACTTATCCCTTTTTGACCAGGTGGCTGCTGACTGTTCGTATCTTTTGTTGGTACTTGTAAATATTGTCCAAAAAGGTTTTAAGAATAGTATAAATGTGTAATTATTTTCTTCAATGATGGTTGTTGTACGGCTATCTTTGGCTCATATTGTAGTTGTCTGGGTTTATTTGTTTTATGCTTCCGCTTGTGTTTGATCTCTGTATGGGTGTTGGGTCGGCGACGCATCTTGGGACGTCGCAGTCAAACGACCGAAGGTGGGATGCTCGCGCTTCGTGGGGTACAGGGCGTGACAACCACGAATCCTGACCGTGATAGATTCATCTACGATGGAAAATGAAACTCAAGCAACATAATAGCTCTGCTTTTAAATGGCAATATCGGCAATATAAATGCAAAGTGTAACTTCTGGTGCAGTTTCAGTGAATGATAGTGACCAATCTAGTTGCACGCTTTGGTTCGTTCGGTCTAACTCGAAACCAAGTTGCCCTTAAACTGCATGTAACATCGTTCTTGAAATACACAAAATGTGCAAATTATGCTTGACATGCGGGTCGAAGAGCTTTCTTCCTTTTGTTGTCTTAACGACAAGAAAGCTCACTTAAGGTCCTTTAGATAGGTAAAATCTCAAGCTTATGAAATACCCTGTTAATATCATGGACCGAGTAAGGCATGAGCACAAACTCGGGCACGTGGCCCAAATTGTGATTTGCTAAGCATGAGTAATCATAACACATGTTCGGTCTTGCCTTTCTATAGTGTATTCTAGAGAAGAAACACTTTGCACTTCCCATTAAGTTTTCTTTGAAAGGATGGTGTGCACCTCTTGTCAATGCAGATCTATATCACTTTAGTAGGTTCAATGAACTAGACCACCATGATTGACTAGAGGAAAATTACTGGACGAAAAATTTCAAAAATAGAATGGCCCTATAATAGATATGCCTTATTATAAAGATGAAAATGGAAGAATAGAGGCCTATATGGTTGTTCAGAGAAGCTTCCAGGTTAAGATATAGCTGGGCTGGTGGATCTAGAGAGGAAAGAGAATGTCCTTGACCTTCTCTTTTTACCTAAATGGTATCCATTAAAGTTAGCTAGGAGCTTTCGACACAATAGGACGACATGATCTCTAGAAACAAATGTTCATTGCATACAGATAGAGAGAGATAGATCATATTGGTTTTGCCCGTTCAATATATGACCAAGCATAAACGCGAAATCAAAGACATTTCATTACACGATCTGTTATCCTTGCTCACGAAGCATTATTCCCCCCGTTTTATCTCACTACTGACCTTTATTATAATGACGCAAGAGTTATCAGAGAACTTGAAACAAAAAATTTGAATATAAAGTCATAGCACAACTCATCCGTACTCTAAATGGCACTTAGGTGCAATCATAGCTCCACTTTTAATTGGTAATATCGGCAAGACAAAAGCAAAGTGAACTTCCGGTGCATTTTCAGTGAATGATACTGACCAGTCTAGCTGCACGCTACTAGAGAAATTATTAAAAAAAAAAGTTTCTAAACTTATTGCATTGGAACTAATTTAGTTCTAAATCTTTTAATTTGACTAACTTTGTTTTAAACTTTTTGACGCTTTGTCAATATAGTTATTTCGATAAATTTTGGTCGGAAATCATTGACATGGACGCCAACCGCCCTACGTTGCACAACCGAAGTTGATGTGGACAATTTTTATAATTTTTTTAAATATTTTTTTGAATTTTTTTCTTTATTCTTCTTTCTTTCTTTCTTTTCCTTTTTTTTTTCTTATAATCTTGGTGCCGTCTATTGGGCAAGCGCGACCCTCGCCCACTGCCGGCAAGGGCTTCGCGGCCCTCACCACATTTGGGTGAGGACTGGGAACCTTGCCTGCGACTGGCGAGTGTTGCATGGCCATCGTCCAGTGGCCGGTGAAGGTCGCCGACCCTTGCCTGTGGTTGGTGAGGATTGGCCAACCCTCGCTGGACTTAATAAGGAAAAGAAAGAAAGATAAAGAAAAAAAATTATAAAAATTTAAAAATCTTTAAATTTTTTATTAAAATTTAAAAATTATAACGTCAGCGCCGGCTATCCTATGTGGCATGGCCAGTATCTATGTTAGCAATTTCTGAACAAAATTGACCATAAGGACTATATTAGCAAATCATCAAAGGGTTGAGGATTAAATTGGCAAATTAAAAGGTTTCATGCTGAATTGGCACAAATACAATAGTTTTAGGAATTTTTTGGTAATTTTTCCCACACTACAGTATGGTAGGTCTAACTCTAAACCATATTGCCCCTAAACTGCATTTAGCATCATTCTTGAAATACACACAATGTGCTCATTTTGCTTGACATGCAAGGTCGAAGAGCTTTCTTCCTTTTGTTTGTCTTAATGATAAGGAAGCTCACTTTAGATCCTTTGAACAGGTAAATCCCAAGCTTAGGAAATACCTCTTAACATCTTGGATCGGGCGAGCCGTGAGCAAAAATCGTAGTAGGTGACCCAACCATATTTAATTATATTTTTGATGATGAGCTCTCTTCTTTTTGTTTGTTGTAGACTCTATCATATCCAAAGTTGTAATTTGCGAGGTATAAGTTATGATAACATAAACATGATCAAGCTATCTAATTATACAATGACAAATGTGAGGGATTATAATGACATTGGTGATGCCTTTCCAATGGGTTTCTTCTTTCAGTTTAAACTTTATGCCATCTGAAGAAGTTTGCATGGCACTGCAAAGCCAAATGTATTGATCAATGACGTCCACCAATTTATTTCCCCACATTTCTGGTTAATGTCTCAAAGCGAATCGCCATGTTAGTCAATTTCGGGAAATTGGAAGAGAGATATAGAAGTTTTCACGCCACCGTTAATTGCCCAATATATTGATCAATTACGTCCACCAATTTATTTCCTATAATTCTGGTGGACATCTCAAAGCAAATTGCCATGTTAGTCAATTTAAGGAAATTGGAAGAGACATAAATCTGAAAAATGCTAAATCCTCTTAATAATAACATTGATGCTAGAAAGAAAATGGTGCAACAAGGTTGTGAAAAATTCATGGAGATGTCCTAATTTGTTTAGTTCACTCGTTTTGTTCACGGATTTTACTTGGCAAGCCTTACATAATATGCACAAGTCGAATAACGACTTCTTTCTCCGGCCTTAGAGAAAGATTTGCACCTCAGAATATTGATATGGTATCAAAACATGGTTAATCAATCTTACGAGCTTATGGCCGAAAAGAGTTAATTGCACAATCTTTAATGACAATTGATCACAGGTCACAACAATATGATCTCTTCATACATATACTCTTCCAAAAAGGCTCAAAAAGTTTTGATTGTGCACAATTCAGGACCTGCGTTAGAGGTGGTTGAAAGGATCTTTGATAAGAATATTTGGAAAATATTTTCCTAAAAGTGATTATTTGTATCGCTTACGAAAGTGAATTAATACATAACCATAAATTGTTGTCGATAACGAAAATATTTCTCCCTAATTAATTATTTCAAGCGATACGGACAATTATTTTTAGCAAAATATTTTTCAAATCATCTATTTTTCGTGAAACAAACGCAGTCTAAATGGACTTATCTGCCACCCCTACCACAGCTCCATCTGTACTGTATCAGCAAGCATCATTTTATTTGCTCAAAGGTGATGTGCGGAAATTGCCAATAATTAAAAAGAAAGTTCATAATTGTAGTTGCCATCCAAAAAAGTTTTCGTCGCGCTGCAAATTGCCAAATGTATCGATCAATTACATCCACCTATTCATTTCACTAAAGTTCTGATTGACGTCTCAAAGCAAATTGTCATGTTTGTCAATTAAAGGAAATTGGAGGATGACATAAATCTGGAAAACTACATCCTCTAAGTAATAACAATTATGATGCTGCACCAAGATTGGGGATAATTACCAAAAAAGTCCAAAATCTATTGTATTGATGCTAATTCAATTCTAAACTTTTCAATTTAACCAATTTAGTCTTAAACCTTTTGACTATTTGTCAATGTAGTCATTCCGGTTAATTTTAGCTGGAAATCGCTGACATGGCGGTTCAGTCAGCACTGGCGTCCTACGTGATATGGCCGGTCGACGTTGACGCGGACTATTTTTGTAATTTTCTTTTAAATTTTCTGATTTTTTCCTATTTCCCTCCGCTAGTCGCCAAAAAACAAGAAAAAAGAAAAACATATAAGGAAAGGAAAAAAAGAAAAAAAAGTAGAAAAATTGCAATAAAATTGCAAAAATTGTCCACGTTAACATTGGTAGGATACCACCACATTGGCAATTTCCAGCTAAAATTGGCCGAGATGGACTATATTGGAATATCATTAAAATGTTTAGGACTGTATTAGCCAAATTGAGAAGTTTATGATTGAATTGACAGCTATACAATATGCCTAAGACCCTCTTAATAATTTTCCCCTATTTAATCCCACATCTTTCAAGTCATATATGTGTACTCCTAAACTTATAACGTGAGAAAGCAGTGAACATTTTTTTTATTATAAAAATTAGGCTTTTAACTAGCGACAGCCTATATGTACATTATCAATTCGAATAAGTGATGTCTCGAACTTTTTTAATGATGTATTTTTTGTTAAAAAGATTAAATAAACAGACTATACTCAATATACACAGAGTCATCTTGCTAATGGCAAGAAGTATGTTTTAACGGTATTGTAGATGATTTCAGACTATACTCAATATCCCTAATCAATGATTTACTGCAATCCGAGGCACTGCTTCACCTTGGGGAGTTTGATGCCAGAGTGCTGGGATTGAACGTAACACGCCTCCGACGCCGGCTCGGAAATCATGTTGTGGTGGCATGCCCACAGGCATCATGAGCCAAAGGGGCTTTCTTCCTCAAATCGTGCTCCTCTCCGGCAGTGGCGGCGGACCGCCATGAAGTGCAGACACCATGGAAGGCCATGAAGTCTTCTATGCCTAGCTGTTGAGCGATGAGCCGTAGGAGCTCTTGCGGGAGTTGCGCCCAATTCGCCATTACTCCGCCTCCGTGTCATTAGGTTCTCCCGAGGCAATAGAGTCTTGCTCTGATATATTCACATGTATTTACTTTCTTCTTCTTGTTAGCGTCGGTGATATTTGCCTATGTATTATTTGGGGTTGTCATACATTATTGAGCATGGAAAATACCAAATAAAGATATTTATCTAGTTGTACGGCGTGGAATTTTTAAACTCATAACTGTATACACCTATAATAGAAAATTTTGAAAAGAAGACTTTTTAGTGTTTTTTTTTTGCAAAATTAATTTTGTTTTTATTTTAGTGTATCTGGATTTCCTTATCCTTTTTTTTTGGTGTAAAATGTAAATATTATAAAGCAGATGAAGAAAAGCAGCTTAGGGGCATTTCCTAGCATTATAATAGAGCTAATAGTTCAAAAAGATGGAGGTAGGAAGCCTCCATATAGTAGCCAAAACAACATTTGTATGGGAAGGTTTAATTTTTTGGAAGAGCAAAGCTCCACCTCTTATATTTTTACGCACGTTAGCCAGAATAATATGGATGTCAGATGATTTGTTTTGAAATTGCCTACGGTTGCGCTTTGTCCAAATGCCATATATGGTTGCTAGAAATGACACATTGAGGAGTTTTGCTGCTAGGCCTTTGCCTTTTGTTGCCCTAATCATCCATTGAAGTTCCTCATTCGCCTAATCCCATGTTGTGCAAAGATACTGTGCCAAATGATGCCTGTCCACTCACATTGGAAGAATAAATGTGTTTTGTCTTCTATACTAGCCCGACATAAGTTACATTAGATATCAATTGAAGTTATCCATTGGCCGATAATCTTTGTTGTTGGTAGTCTGTTTCTGCAAATAAGCTAGCCAATAAAATTGTGTTTGTTAATTCCATTAGTCCAAATCAGGTTATACCACTCCACAGCTGGTCCCACATGTCCGAGTTCATCATAAATTTCCTGGCAACAGTACCCTGAGCTATGGATAACCGAAGTTAGAACATGTCGCATTTAAGGTGACATCGCCAACTCTAAGCCATACTACCCCTAATATTGATTTGCATAATTGAAATGCCTCTGCATTTGGTATTGTGAACCCATATACTCCAAAAGGAAGAGGATGGCTGATTCATGAGGTTCCATAGCATGTGGCCTAACAATACTTTGTTCCACAAGTTCAAATCGAACAATCCTAATCGTCCTTCCCTTCTAGGTGAGCAAACTACTTGTCATGCCACCTTGTGCAATCCATGATTTACTGTATTACCTGCCCATAAAAAATGACGGATCCTCAAATATCCTTAAATGTTCATCAAATATCATTTTGTTTCAATCTTTTGAATGACAAAATTAAAACTTGAGATCATTATTCCTTTTTTTAGAATTGTAAGTTTAAAAAAATTTGTCAAACGATAAACTAATAAATTAAATCTTATGAACTGCTCTCTTGTTTTCTTTTTTCGACTCAATTTTAAATTTAGTGGACTCTAGATAAAAGTGTATCATGTACCTACTTATATCTTAATAATTTATGTGGTATCACCGGCTAATCAATTACTTTTTTTTTTACTTTATCTAACCAAAGAATCGAGCATCTCTGTTTATAGCAAATAGAATAACAATATATACAAGCCCTAAAACGTGCACGCTAAATGATTTATAGATAACATGTCGATATGTCTAGCATTACTATAAATTAATATACAGAGAAAGTATAAAAAAAAGTCCTAAAACTATTGCATAGTTGCCAATTTAATCATGAACTTTTCAATTGGACAATTTAGTCCTATACCTTTTGTATTCGTACCAATTGAGTCCATCTGACATGGATGCCGACCAGCCTATATGGCGTGTCGCACGTCCACCGCTGATGTGGACATTTTTAATAATACTTTCATAATATTTTGACTTTTTAAATAATTTTTAATGGTTTTTTTTTCATTTTACATTTTTTTGTGGGCTTAAGGCCGGCAAGGGTTGTTGGCTCTAGGCGAGGGTTCATGGGCCCTCGCTGTGGCCGGCGAGGGTGTGGTGGCCCTCGCTCGATGTCCTCTCCGATCACAGCGAGGGCGTGTTGGCCCTCAACCAGATGTGGCGAAGGTCGCGATGCCCTCGCTGTAGCTTGCGAGCCCCTTGCCCAGATCTGGTGAGGGCAAGACACCCTCGTCGGATCCAGGCCAGGTGAGGGTGTCATGGCCCTCGTCAGCCCTGGGTGAGGGTCAGCCGGCGACCCGTGCCGGTCCTCAACTCGAAAAAAAAAGAAAGAAAAGAAGTGAAAAAAGAAAAAAACCATAAAAATTATAAAAAATTCAAAGTATTAATAAACTATTATTAAAAAATGTTTAGGTTAGTGCCGGTCGTGCCACGTAGGATAGCCATCATCTACTTTAGCGATTTCCGACCAAAATTGCTCAGATATACTCAATTGATAAAACATGAAAATGTTTAGAACTAAATTGAAACTAATATAATAAATTTAGGACTTTTTTTTTTGTACCTTTTCCCGTAATATACGATTTTCATGCTTACACGAGCCTACCAATTTTGACTACTAAGGAAAATTACGTTGGGCAAATAAAGAAAAGAATTCTATATATTTTGAAACAAAACACCATTGTGTATTACTTTTTATGCATTTATATATATATATATATATATATATATATATATATATATATATATATATATCAAATTTCATCCACCAACAAGCTTCACTTGCTCCACTTAAAAAACAACTATCCTTTTTCTTTTTTTGGAGGTAATTCTCAATCTATTTTTCATCCTTGCATATTTATCCGCTTTTGCACAGCCCTCTAACGCGTGCTCAACACTATTTAATTAAGGGAACTTTCCCATGTGCACGATACTTTTACGGCATTAAGATATAGTCGGCAGCCACGCATTTGCATGTTGAAAGGCCGCCCACAAATTTTATCTAGAGTTCATATACTATAAGCTTAATATCTTGAATTAGAAGGAGAAACGTTTGCCTAATGAAATCCATATCTTAAATTAGAAAGAGAAATAATTTCCTACTTGTATTAGAATTAATCTATCTTACCTTGCACTGTGGATGGGGACTTCCTAACTGAAAGGACAGTGACTTGATTGTTAAGGAAATTTCCTAATAGATTTTGAAGTTGACGAAACTATCCATGATTAATCTTGTAAATCTGATATGTACTTTGAAGTATTTTGATCCATGTAAATAACATTTTGGAAGTGACAACTTTAACACTTTAAGAGAACTTAAATTTGTGGACAACTCAGACTTTATGATGTTCGAAAGGAAACTTCAGACTCTACGAGTTTCAAAACGAGAAGTTCAGACTTTATTAAAAAGTCACTTAGACTTTTTATCAAACTGATGAAGAACTTCAAGCGTCACTCTTGAAAGGTTTAGACCTTACTGAAGACCTACGCTAACTTAAGTTCTGAAGGAAAAGCAAGAACCAAAAATTCTTTAGACTCAGACCTTATTCAGAACGAAACATAATAACTAGTGATTTGGTGTAGATTTCACAAAAGGAAAGTTTTGATTGACTCAATCTAAGGCTAATTGATTGACAATTAAACATTATGGCAAGTATATATCATAACAGATAAAGCTCTACTTATGAAAATCAAGATTCTGATTGTATGGATGACCAGATTTAGTGGGATTCAGATTTTGTCAACTAACGGCTACTCAATCTATTTTATACAAATCTGTCCAAGGTGAAGATTGGAAGATGATCCTCTGAAGACTGTCCAATGGCTAATTTGGAAGTGGAAGAGTATAAAAGGAAATTAATGAGGAGCAAAAGGAGGTGCACGAAGTCAAGAATTAACAAATCCAAAGTTCGAGCACATTTCGATTCTATTACTTGTCTTTCCCGAGCTAAATACTGAGATTTCGAGAGACATTCTGTAAGAGTGATTGTGTGAGATAGAAAATTCTATTATTCACTGAGTGTTATCACTTAGAACTTGTAATCCCTTCTTGATCACATAGTAGAATCCAATCAGTAGGCTGTCAGCGTGGGAGAGTGGACGTAGGCTTGATCTAAACCAAACCACTATAACTTCTTGTGTGCAGTTTTCTCTATCCCTAATCTCTCATTATATTATTTACACAACACACTAGCACATTCAGAATTTGAACATTGTTCAGACCTTACTGATTATAAATCGTTTTCGCTTTAAATTCTTCAAAATCACTAAAATCACCTATTCACCCCCCTCTAGGTGATATTTACTAGCTTCATCAATTGGTATCAAAGCGGGTTGCTTATTTATTGAAGTGTTTTTACTTCTGAGCTAATAATCTTTATGGCTAGCATAGGTGCTCCAGGTCTCATTGAAGGACAAAGCAATTCCAGAGCACCATATTTCGATTGCAAGGAATACAACGTTTGAAAAAACAAGATGAAGGCATTTATCAAATCAGTAGATCACATGCAATGGGATGTTGTCATTAGAGGAATCAATCCTAAGTCTTCTGCACCAGCATCTGCTTCGAAAGAAAAACTAGATGGAAGCAAATCAGAAGAAGTTCCATTACCTCAAGCTGATATATCAAAAAGAGAAGCTTTAGATTCAAAAGCAGTTTATTCATTTTGTTGTGCTTTGGCACCTATTGAATATAAGAAAATTGATTCTTGTGAATCAGTAAAGGACATCTGGGACACCATCTATACAACATACGAAGGAACAGATCGAGCCAAGGAAACTCAGATCAATCTATTGCTTGGACAATATGAATCCTTCATAATGAAGTTAGGAGAATCAGTTGCTGATATGTATGACAGATTTACTGACATAGTAAATGGTCTTGCATATCAAGGACAACCAGTCTTAGATGCAATAAAAGTAAACAAGCTTATGAGGGGACTATCAAAGGAATGGGACAACATAAAAACCTCACTTCGAGAAATTCGAAGCATCATGTCTCTATCGGTAAATGAATTGATTGGAACTCTTTAGTCATATGAAACTGAACAACTGAATGAGGAGATGAATCCAGAGGTAAGAAGTCAATTGCTTTAAAATCTAATATTGATTCTGATGATGCAGATTCAGAAGATGTTGATGATGAAGAACTAGCTCTCTTCGTAAAGAAGTACAAAAAGATGAAAAATAAAGGAAGAAACTTCGAAGGGAAGAAGTCATTTGAGAAAAAGAGGATTCCTGATGATGCAGAAAAATCAAAAGAAATAATCTGCTTCCGTTGCAAGAAGCGTGGACACATCAACCCAAACTGTCCATTTCTAAAGAAAAAGAAGAGTAAATTTGAAAAGGCAAAGAAAGCTTTGAAAGCAGAAACCTGGAGGGACACAGAGTGTCAAGATAGTGATGAAGATACCTCAAACTTTTGTCTGATGGCCAAGTCAAACTCAGACTCAGACTCAAGTTCAGACTTAGATCTGACACTGAAGTTGAGATTGAGGTAAAGTATCATGAAATTCCAATTGAATTGTCAAATTACATTGATGAATTATGCTTGGAATTTAAGGCTGCTCTTAAAAGAATCTCTAAACTAAAAAAGGAGAATTCAGTGTTGAGGCAACATGGTATTTCTAATAAGGATAAAATCGATTTTCACAAAAAGAATTTCATCAAATCAACGAAAATCGAGATTTACTCGCTAAAGAAAATTCTGTTTTGAAAAGGAAGTTTTCTGATATTACTTCCAAATTTTCAAATGGTTCAAAAATGTTGGAACAAATTCTTTCCATACAAATTCCTTACTATAACAAATATGGTCTCGGATTTGTTAAGGAAAGTAATCGTTTGATTGATTTTCCGAAAGTCAGGGAGAGATTAAGGCAAAGACCACCCAGACAAGCTTACAAAAATCACTTCCAAAGGAATTTCGTAAAACCTATTGGCCGAAATGCACTCAAGTGCTCAAAATGTGGAGATTCACAGCACTTTGAGAAGGATTGTCCTAAGGTCTGGAAATCAATTCGGAGAAACTTTGTAAAAACAACCTATACTACTAACTCTCAAGGACCCAAACAAATCTGGGTACCAAAAAAAGCTTGAATGTATATGATTTTTGCAGGTTACCAGCAAAAGAAAAAGGAAATGGTACTTGGACAATGGTTGTTCAAGACATATGACAGGAGATCCAAGCATGTTTATCAAATTTCAAAGTCTAAATGGTGGAAGTGTTTCCATTGGAGGAAATAACAAAGGAAAAATTGTTGGAAAAGGAACCGTTGAAATTGGAGGATTTACTATCAATGATGTTTCATTGGTAAAAGGTCTTAATTACAATATGATCAGCATAAGTCAACTATGTGACACATGCTTCAAAATAAACTTCCAAGAAAACATATGCTGTGGCTCTGTGGCTCTAGCAAAGACTGCTCTCAAACATTCACAGGATGAAGGCATGGTAACATCTATCTATCTTCTTCATGTAAATTCTGATTCTACTCAATGTTTAATTTCTATCAAGGAAGATGAAGACCTATGGCATAGAAGAATGGGACACATCAGCATGAAGCAAATCTCGAAAATCTCAAACAAAAACTTGTTCGAGGACTACCAAGTCTGAAGTATAGGGAAACAAAATTGTGCACAACTTGCACCTTAGGGAAACAGGTAAGTAGTTCTTTTAAGACTTTACATCATGTTTCTACTAATCGTACTCTGCAGCTTCTACATATGGATTTGTTTGGACCAATAAGAACTCAAAGCACTGGTGGTAAGAAGTATTATTTAGTTATTGTTGATGATTTTACCAGATTCACTTGGGTATTCTTTTTAGCTCACAAAAATGAAGCCCTTTCATATTTTTCAAAATTTACAAAAAGAGTTCAGAATAAAAAGGGTTATACCATTTCCAATATCAAAACTGATCATGGAGGAGAATTTGAAAATCAAAGTTTTTCAGATTTTTGTGAGGAAAATGACTTTCAACACAATTTTTCTACTCCTTATACATCAGAACAGAGTGGTGTTGTAGAAAGGAAAAATCGTTCTTTGCAAGAAATGGCAAGAACTCTTTTGATTGAAAGCAAAATTCCTTATCATTTTTGGGCAGAAGTAGTTTCTACATCTTATTTATTATTAACAAAGTTTTTCTGAGGCCCATTCTTGACAAAACCCCCTATGAGCTTTACAAAGGTAGAAAATCTAGTGTTTCATATTTTCGTGTGTTTGGTTGTAAATGATTTATGCTAAAAAATCCAAATGATCGCTCCTGAAAGTTTGGTGAGAAAGCATATGAAGGATTTTTCCTTGGATATTCCACAACAAGAAAAGCAAACAGAGTTTTTAACAAAAACTCTCAGACCATGGAAGAAACCATAAATGTGAGATTTGATAAAAATGTTCAGACTAAAAAAGATGAATCTGAACCATCTCACAATGTTCAAGAAATGTCTGAAGCTCAACAAGAATTGCCAAAGATCATTGAATTTGTTGAAGAAGGAAAGAAGATTCATCAATTACTTAGAATCAACTTGAATCATCAGAATTTGATAATACTCAGAAGGAAAGATTCAACAGAAGCTAGAAGCATAAATCCAGTCATCTGAAGAATCTTATTATTGGAGAAGTAGAAGATGGCATCAAAACTCGATCCAAACATAAAGAAAATATCAATGCCTTGGCCTTAATATTTGAGATCGAACCAAAAGGAATTGATGAAGCACTTACAGACAAAAGCTGAATGAAAGCAATGCAGGAAGAGCTTCAATAATTCAGAATCAATGAAGTATGGGAACTTGTGCCAAGACCCAAAAATCATCCAGTGATTGGAACACAATGGGTATTCAAAAACAACTGGATGACAAGAGACAAGTCACAAGGAACAAAGCAAAGCTTGTAGCAAAAGGCTACTCATAAGAAGAAGGCATAGATTATGATGAAACATATGCACCGGTTGCCAAGTTAGAAGCCATAAGGCTACTTTTAGCCTATGCTTGTTTCCCTAACTTTAAATTATTTCAGATGTATGTGAAAAGTGCATTCCTCAATGGTTATACGAAGAAAGAGGTATATATAGAACAACCTCCTGGTTTTAAAGAACCAAGAAAGTCTGATCATGTTTACAAACTTAAGAAGGCACTTTATGGTCTGAAACAAGCACCTCGTGCTTGGTATGAGAGGTTAAGTAATTTCCTTCTGCAGAATGACTTCACGAAAGGTAAAGTTGATATAACTCTTTTCATTAAAATAAAAGGTAAAGATTTTTTAATTGTTCAAATTTACGTGGATGATATTATATTTGGATCATCTAATGAAGTGCTTTGCAAAGAATTTTTGAAGTGCATGCAGAACGAGTTCGAAATGAGCATGATGGGAGAATTGACTTACTTTCTTGGACAACAAGTGAAACAAACCAAGAATGGTACTTTCATTTGCAAGAAAAGCATGCAAGAGAGATTGTGAAGAAGTTTGGACTGCAGAACAGCAAGAAAATAGACACTCCTATGTCTCACTCGTCCAAATTGGACAAAGATGAGAGTGGTAAATAGGTTGATCAGAAGGTGTTAAGAAGCATGATTGGATCATAGCTATATCATACTGCATCTCATCCTGACATATTATTCAATGTTTGTATGTGTGTTAGATTTCAATCTAACCCAAAGGAATCACATCTTACAGCAGTTAAAAGGATAATCAAATATATTGTAACTTATCCAATGTTAGGTCTTTGGTATTCAAAGGGATTAGATTTTAGACTTATTGGTTATTCTGATGCTGACCTTGCTGGATGTAAAGTTGACAGGAAAAGTACCACAGGAACATGACAATTACTTAGAAACATGTTAGTTTCTTGGTACTTAAAGAAACAGAGCACAGTTGCACTTTCTACAGCAGAAGTAGAATATGTGGCTTTGAGAACCTGTTGTGCTCAGATCCTGTAGATGAAACAATAACTGCGAGATTTTGGAGTAGAAGAATCAAATGTTCCAATCAAATGTGACAATATAAGCGCCATAAATTTGACCAAGAATCCAATTCTCCATTCATGAGCCAAGCATATTGAAATCAAGCATCACTTCATCAGAGATCATGTTTAGAATGATGATGTGAATATTCAATTTATTGATTCTAAAAATCAATTAGCTGATATATTCACAAAACCTTTAGAGAAATCTTCATTTGAATTTATACAAAATAAATTATGCATTACTTACCCTTCTACTTGAAGAATTTCTTAAACAGGAACTTTTCAGACTCCAATCTAAGTCTGAAATCCATACTCAGACTCAAATGCAAGGTAATTTCAAATTTTGCTAGGCATATTTTATTTCTAGTAGGAAATTTTGGCTATATCCAGTCACATATTTTATTTTTGGAAGAAAATCATGTACGTACTCTAGTTTATCTGATCAACTAAGAGTGTTTGAAACATTTTTTTGTCTATTATTTTAAATTCCTAACTAATCGGATCACATTTTATAACTTTCAAAAGCGGTTTTTCTTTCTAAAAGAAACATCTCCTTTATAAAACCCTAATAGGAACCCGTCTGCTTGTTCTCGACTCTCACACCTCCTCAGACCCTACTCCTCATCTGTCTCAAAGATCAAACCTTTCTCTTCCAAAAATCATCGTTCAACCACAATGCCTTGCAAGAGAAGATCATCGAGGATTCTTAACAGATTCGAAGTCTACGGCAGAGGCATAATATATGGAGGTCGCATATTCGTCTGAAACAGAATCAGACAAGCAAACACCTCCTAAAGCATTTCAACCATCTTCTCCATCGAAAACCTCTGGTAAAATAGATTTTTATTTTAAAGATCTTAACTTTGTTTGGAAGACTTACGAAAAGTTGAAAATGAGCAATACTTTTGAGTCGGTCTTAAATGCATGTTTAAAAGGCAATGGTTATCGATTGGAAGTATAGCTTGTGCAAACGTATTCTCTATTTCAGTCTACAACTGGTCATTCTAGAAAGACTATGTCTAGCCCTGAACGAAAGGAGAGTGTTTCAAGAAAAGGAAAAGAAAAAGTGGCAAAATCATCCAATCCTTCTCCAAAGAAACCTGTTGCTAAAAGCCCTACGTCAAAGAGCAGTTCAGAATCTAAAACTAAAAAGATAAAGGAAGATGATGGTGCAAGACTTGTTAACAATTTCGAGATGAAAATTGGGATTGCTTCTGGAATCAAGGGAAAAGGCAGTTTGTTCTGGACTCAAATGCATAATGAGTACTACAAAATCTTGCTGTCAAGAGGAATTATGAATCATAGGAGTATTGATTTCCAATATCTTGAAAAAGCCAGAATTTTCGTGAAGCATCATTTTGACAACCTGGGAATATCTGAATTCTACCTTCAGTCTGCACATATGTATGCTGAATTGACTGCATACTTTTACTCTAATCTATCCATTTTGTCTCCTAATTGGATTCAGTTTACTATTGGTGATAAGGAGTATGATTTGAAAGCTGATGACTTGGCTACTATTATTGGAGCCAAACATAGCAAGTTTATTCCTATTGAGGTTAGTGAAGAAGAAGCTTCCAAGGTAGCCTAAGAAAATTTGAATTTTTCCAGAGGCTCAAAATGGCGCATATCTTACTCTGATCTGACAAAGAAGACAATGATCTTATATAAGATCATTATAAATTGCTTGAGGCCCAAAGCATCGTCTAAGGCATATTTGTCTAAATTTGAAGTCAAACTTATTTGGGCAATCTTGAATGAAGTACCATTTTCTCTCCGTCATCTTATCATTCTTCATATGTACAAAACTCTATTGAAGGACAAGGGTTGATTCTCTTATGGTGCATTGATCACCAGGATTTTTATCTATCTCAACATTGATGTTCTTGATGATTTGTGCAAGACTTTTGTTCCTTTAATGTATATTAGGGAGAAGATGCTTGCAAAAATGAATTTTAAGCAATTTGATGTCAGATAGGAAAGAGAGATTGCAGGAAGCAGAGCCAAAGGAAAGATTGGTGAGAAGTTAGAAGCACAATCTGCTGGAAGAACATAAGAATGAGAGAAAGAAGAAGAAAAAAGAAAATCAAAGGAGAAAGTAAGGGAACAGACCATCTCAACAAGTCCTTTACAAGTATACATAAAGAGAAGAAGACTCCTCCTCAGAGATGAAGAGGATGAAACAGAAAGTTTTGATATAGGACAGAATGTTGGTCAAGAGCAAGAGTCCACAGAACCTGCTGCAAAGATGTTAGAACTTGCGGACAAGATTTCAGAACCAGCACCAGAGGAATCGAGCTTAAAACAACAAGAACAAGGCACTGTTCCTATGATGGCAGAAGGAGGTAAATCTCCACAGCAACACCTTGAACAAACGATGGCAGAGAATGTTGCTGCAGAATATGCAGATATTTAGGGGGAGGTTCTGACCGAGAGAGGAGGTGAGTTTGAACAGTTTGCATATGAACATGTCCAGGGACAACCCTTAGAGGATAGGATCATACTTAAACTTCTGTTAGAAATTAAAGAAAAACAGTTAGTTCTTGAAGAAGATATGAAGAACCTTAAGGCCATTGTTGAGGAAAATAGTGAGAATCTTCGTCTTCAAGCAGAACAAGACAAGGCATATCTTGAGAAGCCAATTGCTCAATGCTCAACCAATATGGAGCATGCTGTTGGTCAATGTTCTCTCAAAATTGAGGAAACTGTTCAAATCCTGGAGAATTTTCAACTTTTTCGAACTCCTTCCAAGAAATAGCCTGCTTCATACGCCTTTCTTTGTTAAACTTTGCAATTGGATGTGTAATTTGACCTATTACTTTATTTGGACTTGATTTGTGTGACTGACATAGTTATTCAGTTTTACGTATCTATTTTTTGCTACTGACAAAAAGGGGGGGAATATATGCAAATATTATTGATGCAGGGTATCACTACTTGATATGCAGACATCATGCAGGATATTGGATAGACTTGAAGAAAAGAGTAGGACACAAATCTTACTATTTGTACTTATATTTACAATCTGTTCCTTATGCGCTTAATAGATATTTATGTTCACTTTATTCTTAAATCTTTTCAAATCTCTTAATCTGCATGGAAGTTTTGTCACCATAAAAAAGGGAGAGATTGTTAAGGAAATTTTCTAATAGATTTTGAAGTTGACAAAACTATCCATGATTAATCCTGTAAATCCGATATGTACTCTGAAGTATTTTGATCCAAGTAAATAACATTTTGGAAGTGACAACTTTAATGCTTCAAAAGAACATAAATTTTTGGACGACTCAGATTTTACGATATTCAGAAGGAAAACTTTAGACTCTACGAGTTTCAGAACGAGAAGTTCAGACTTTATAAAAAAGTCACTCAGACTTTTTGTCAAGCTAATGAAGAACTTCAAGTGTCACTTTTGACAGGTTCAGACCTTATTGAAGACCTATGCTGACTTAAGTTATGAAGGAAAAGCAAGAACTAGAAATTCTTCAGACTTAGAATTTATTCGGAACGAAACATAATGGCTAGTGATCTAGTGTGGATTTCACAAAAGGAAAGTTTTGCTTGACTCAATCTAAGGCTAATTGATTGACAATCAAATATTATGGCAAGTATATATCACAACGGATAAAACTCTACTTATGAAAATCAAGATTTTGGTTGTATGGGTGACTAGATTCAGTAGGATTCGGATTTTGTCAACCAACGGCTACTCAATCTATTTTATACAAATATGTCCAATGTAAAGATTGGAAAATGATCCTCTAAAGACCGTTTAACAGCTAGTTTGGAAGTGGAGGAGTATAAAAGGAGATTAATGAGGAGCAGAAGGAGGTGAACGAAGTCGAGAATTAACAAGTCCAAAGTTTGAGCACATTCCAATTCTATGACTTGTTTTTCCTGAGCTAAATACTGAGATTTCGAGGGACATTTTGTAAGAGTGATTGTGTGAGATAGAAATGCCTATCATTCATGGAGTGTTATCACTCAGAACTTGTAATCCCTTCTTGATCACGTAGTGGAATCCAGCCAATAGGCTGTCAGCGTGAGAGAGTAGACGTAGGCTTGATTTAAGTCGAAACACTATAACTTCTTGTGTGCAGTTTTCTCTATTCCTAATCTCTTATTATATTATTTACACTGAACACTAGCACATTTAGAATCTGAACATTGTTAAGACCTTATTGATTATAAATCGTTTCCACTTTAAAATCTTCAAAATCACTAAAATCACCTATTCATCCCCCTCTAGGTGATATTTGCTAGCTTCATCATTGACAAACTAAGCTTCTTATTCTTTCCAATCAATGGCTTCTTGCTCTTTACCCAGATGAATTCCACTACTACATTCGCGGGTCCCCCAATCATTTTTCATATCTAATATACATTGCCAACCACATTGTGTACGTGTAATTTGGTCTTATTGTCAATGGAGAATCATTCTTTGTTTCTTTCCACGATTCTCGAATTTAATGATATCCAAGTTGTGGAGATAATTGTCATATCAGAAAGGTCCAACATAATCTTCTGGAGTTTGATATACTTTAATTAAATTATGTCACGGGTTCAAAGTCCAACTTGGACTTTATATGAAACCATGTAAAGTCGGTTTGAAACATGGGGCGATTACCTAACCCATGTTAGAGATAGCTCAATAAGGTCTTTTCTTTTCTTTTCAAAGTTTAAAGTTAGTACTCTCTGTCGTATTGTTCGATCTTTAGTGAAATCTTGTGCTTCTCTCCTCCTAGAATAGGTAATTCACGCCGATTGAGCTACGTAAATATGATGTGCCATTTATTTCCTCGTTTTATTTATTATTGTTTTTAATCACTTGACATACTCGATGATCAGTCCATACAATTTTAGTTCCATGTACTGAGCTAAGCATTACAGCGTATAAAATAGTACAGTTCACCCCAACACAGTCACCAGTGAATTCCCTCAAAATCCAACTTCACGTGTAGTGAACTGTGGCAACCAAATTCAATGCAAGAACAACAATCAAAACGACCGAAATCACATGAGCAAAACACAGTTTAAGGAACAAAAAACCTCAACGCACGTGCTGGAAATTCAACTGCAGAAAGCAAAGTGATGAAGAAATTGCAGCCATCGCCTTGGTGCAGTTCCTGTTCTTCTGTTGAAATTTCTTTCGACAATGGCAGGTAAAACACGTGCAATATCTGTTCACTATCCCATCATTCCCGCAGACTGCAGGCCCACCAGCAATGGAGGTGATGTAATACTATGTACGTCATGGTACCAATGTGACAGTGACACGAGAACTAACGTACGGTCAAGTTGCTTGTTCTTAGTCTCGCCAAAATACGAGTTTCCGGTACACTTCTTGATTGACTTCTGTTCATCACGCGACTCTAAGTCAAATACAGAAATTTCTCAGAAACATAAGATGGATGCAGATGAGCCATTAAATTTATACGGACCGTTCTCTTTCTTAACCAGCCTGTTCTCGTTCTCTAGCATTCACTCGCTCTTTCCTTCACCACTTCGTACTCCCATTCACTCGTTTTTGGAGCTCGCCAGATCTGGTCTCTCCCGCAGCTATGGCAGAGAAGGTGAATCCTCCTCCTCTTTCCTCTAACTCATCTCTCTTGATGCCCACCACTTCCAGTTTTCTTCCCTTTTTCTTTTCTGTGTCGTTTTTTTTTCTTTTATCATTCTATGATTGTGATTTTTCAGAACAATTATCTCTCCGTTTGGGTTATTATTTTGTTGGGTCCATCTTGTTCATTTCTCTGTTCTGCATCTTCCCCTGGTACTTTCTCTGCAAACGTTTGGGAAAAGGAAAACCTCACTTCGAATTCATTTGATACACATGGCTTTATTGATTTTTGCATTGTTCTTGTTTGTTGCAGGTGACCAAAATGTCGATAAAGGTGGATCTGCAGTGCTCGCGCTGCCACAGGAAGATCAAGAAAATTCTCTGTGAATTTCCCCGTGAGTCTCTCTCTCTCTCTCTTTGTTTTTTTTTTTGCTTCCCCTCTTTTTAGTTTCAAATTGTTATCATTTCTTGATTTGTAATTACTATTGCATTGGTGTTAATTTAATTCGACTGAGTTTGCTATGAATTAATTTGTGAACAAAAGAAATCCGAGACCAGACATACGATGAAAAGCAGAACAAGGTGTTCATCACCGTCGTGTGCTGCAGCCCTGAGAAGATCCGGCAGAAGATCATCTGCAAGGGTGGCGAGACGGTGCTCAGCGTTGAGATCCTGCCCGACAAGCCCAAGGAGCCCGAGAAGAAGCCGGAGAAGAAGCCCACGGATACCGAGAAGCCCAAGGTCGTGGTGGGCTGCCCGCCAGTGCCAGTGTATCCGATGGTGCCGGTGTTTCCGATGGTGGGGGTGTGTTGTTGTCCACCATGTTTTGGAGGGTATGGTGGGGGACCGTGTTATTGTGGGCGGAGGATTCCAGTGATGTGCTATGATGGATGTGGGAGACCTGCCGATAAGTGTCAAGGTGGGAATAGAGGTTCCCATCCTGGGCAGGGGGGGCCAGTGATGTGCGACGATGGATGTGGAAGACCAGCTTGTGAGTGTCAGGGTGGGAATAGAGGTTACCGCGTGAGCCTATGTGATTACTTAAGTGAAGAAAATGCCACTGGATACACTGTCATGTGATGGAGTTCAAAATTTCTCATGTCAATTATTAATGTATAACTTGGTGAAAGACACGTAAGTCAATTTTTGAGGCTATCTTGGGGTCTTTATCATTGTGGGTCTCGAAAGATTGATAAGGTTGGTGGTCTAGTATGGCTGTATATGTGGTCAAATATGTTCAACACATGACTTTTCGCTTGTTGATTTCTTCATTTCAATAAAATTGAGTCCATTTCACGTCTCCTCTCATCCTCTCATTAAGCACATATTCATGTTGTAAGAGTTTTTTGGGCTAAATTAATTGAGATTGCAATTTAACTTTTTACGAGATTGATCTAATAAGGTAATATTTAAAGATTCTTAATTAGTCTAATATGAGACTGGCTAGTGTGGGTCAAGAAAGCCCAGTTTGTGATGAGAGGTCCTGTGGCTTAAAACTCTATAAATAGTGCTCAAGTCTCTCCTATAGCCTTAACGACAAATAACCTCACATAAGGAGTAGACACATAATGCTAATTGTGAGGGGCAGTTTCATTGAGTCAGTGATACGGAGGGTAATAGAGGAGAAGGACTTGCGCTAAGGATCATTGCTATTCTGCATTAAGAACGATGGATTCCAAAACAGATGCGCAAATCTCTTTTACTAGACTAATGTGTTCTAGATTCCAACTATGTAGAACTTGGCTGTCATTTTTCCGGCCTATATGTGGTATCAGAGCAACCATAAACTAGATGTAGAACGTACGGATTTGGCTGGCTTTTTTTGTATTTTTTGTTTGATACAAATTTATTTTAATTACATAAATGTGAAAAGCTCATTGAAACGAGCATTTTGAGTGGCGGCGTGCCACCAGGGGACATCGCGCTGTCATGCACGGGCCTCACCCAGCGTGTGCAACACATTCGCTAGGGCAACCCGTGACACGGGTCGACCCGGATGGCCCAACCTGATTTGGGATCTGACTTGTTGACTAACCTGTTCATCGGTGAATTGACATGAGATCCGACCCGATCCAACACCCGACCAGTTAACTGGTCGGGTCGGTCCATTGACTGTTAACTAGTTGGACCGGTTAATTGGTCGAAACGGCGGTCCAATCTGATTTAGACCGGCTGAACATGCGCCTCACGCGCCGCGCACTCAGGCGGCGCATGAGGGCACACCCGAGCTCCGATTGGAGCGTTCTTCGTACCACCATGCTCGTATCGAGATGCTCTACATTGTGGTGTATTTATTTTACATATTTGATTCTTTTAAGGATGTAAAAATGCATATAGAACCCTATATATGTGTATTTTAGGGTATTTTTGTGTATTTTCTTGTATTTCTCTATGGTTTCGGAAATACAGATGTAAGCTCACATATATATATATATATATATATATATATATATATATATATATATATATCATCACATAGAAAACGTGTAGAGTGTAATTTATTGATGGCATGTATAAGGTTTAACATGTATCAATGAATGAAATAATGTAATTAGCATGACATGTGATTTTAGTGACAAATTGCCCTCGTCTTCAAGTCTAAAATCACATGTATATGGTAAATGTGAGACATAAATTTTTATATCTCTAGTATGAGAGAGTTTCAAGGATTTAATTGGGTAGTGACCGCCAAAGTGGCACACTTGATTGGGTTTGAGAAATAGCGGTCTCATATTATGGTGGGATGTCTCCTGTTATAATGCATGATCATACTCCCAAAGGAGGTGATTGTGTATTGGCTCATGGAGGGATATATGAGCAACATATGCGAGAAGTGACTGATCCTAGTGGTTCAAATATCCAAAGGTGTGTCGCGATCTAAAAAATCAGGTTTTTCAATCTTAAGCTAATGGATTACTAGATCAATTAAATTAACTAACCTAGCTCAAGTTCTCCCAAACTCTACCAATTCGCAACTTAGGTCCAATTATGAGCATGCAAATATTTTCAGTGGGAGCCGCCACTAATAATTTAAGGTAGGTTGATTAGAAACCTAAATAAAATAACGGGAGTATTATTTTATTTCTACGAACCAGAGATTATAAATCCAGGGACTTGGTTACACTAGATTACCCTAACGTCCTTTCGGTACCAATTTCAAGAAAAATGCTCAATTCGACAATTTTGATGAATTCTGATTTAGAGTTCAAAGGTGCAAATTTTTTGATTTTCTTTTTATGAATTTTTTTGTATTTTTGATGCATTTTCAAATTTAAATTCAAGTCGCAAATCTTTTAGTAGAAAGATTATAACCGCTAAAACTTTCGAATTAAGTTTCGATCTGAAACCTGATAGATCGACCCTAAAAATTCAAAATACCCGCTATGAAAATAACTCTATCTAAAGCCTGATAGATAAACTTATTCTCATATGTGCGGTTGTGGATTAGGAGATTTTCCTAACCGATCACATCTTGAAAAGATTTTGCTATCTAGAATATCTTGGATATATTCAAAAGATTTTGAAATTTTCAAATTCTATCCAAATTTGACAAGTAATACACATCCAAGATTTCCAAAGAATATTCAGTTAAATCGCAATTTTTAAAATAAGCGAGGCAATAAAATCCTAGTTAGATAATGCTTAATCCTTTAGAGATATCTTCGTGTGCACTATACTCATCAGCAAATTCGGATGACGCTCTTGCAATCACAAAAAATTCAAATAAGATCAACTCATCCACAAGGGAAACGTCCATCCACTAATTTTGAATAAAAATTCAAACAATAGTCATCCACAAGTCTATACTATCAACAGATTCAAAATTACGATGATCCAATTAACATCTTGCAAGTCAAATTGCAATTTTAACGTGATCACCAATATGATGCGAATTTTCGGATTGAGCAAGAACAAGAAGGAAAACTAGGATTTTTTTATGTAAATTTCTCTCGTAATCCACACAGTAATCATTACCTAAAAATCATGCACGACAAATATCACAAGTTAAGAACATTCATTACCTAATGTGACAAAGTTGTCAAATTGAAACACCAAGGATTGCTTGATCCACGGGTGAGGTGACGATGCCCAATTCCTAGCCTAAAAAAAAATATGAATGGTAGAAGCGAAGGACCCCGGCGGTAGCTCGAACTTGTTTCCTGGCGACGATGGCAACAACCAAGCGGTGGATAGATCAGCGATTTAGGCGTTTCTTAGTCACAGCCTGATTCGTGGATTGACACAGGAATTTCCCACTAGTCAATGGCTTGGTTTGCTCGCCATAACACCTTGAAAGATCCTGCGAAATAGAGGAAAATCTAGAAGCTCTCGGTGCAAGAAGGTTTGGTATGTTTCTGGTTGAATTCCTGCTGCTGTAGTGCTCGCCGGGGGTGTTGCAGCAATGAAGGCGTCGGACCATAAGGACCTGATTGAGACGGAAGCCACAGCTTGGTCGGAGACCTGCTGATGGTGCAATTGTCGGAGACATAGTAGTGGTTGAACACGACCCCGGGCAGGAAGAGGGCAGCAGCAACGTCAGAACCGTGGATGTGCGGCAATTCTCCATTCTCACCACCAACAATTCTCTGGTTCTGCTCCTTCTGGGCCAATTCGTGTGCTTCTATTTCTCAAAGCCACCCTTTTTACGAACTCTTCTCTTCTCAGAACTGTGGCCGTGAATCTCCGAAGCTCCTCACAATTTTTCTCTCAATTGTGTGGCCATGTGTTCATTGTTTGGCCTCTCTGCCCTTTTGTCCGTAAGTGGCCTTTTATAGGTGGCATACCCTAGGGTTTTCATGGAAAAAGATAGAACTCAATTTCCTTCCAAAAATTCTAGAATATATTGCGTCTTATCCTTTCCTTTTTCAAACCTTTCTTTGTTGATCAAATTTTTGTACGCAATCCACAGAATCAATTTTGCCCTCTTTCTTTATATTCACTTCCCAGGACAAATCAATTTGACAAATACCTCAATGAATTTTGGTAATGATAATTAATGGGCTAGGTCAAATTTTCATTACCGTGAGCTTAGTCTAGTTAAGCTCATAATCATTCACTCAAGTCCATCCGCCGCATGTTCGATAAATGTGCAAACTATATTGGCCTAATTAACTATCAATGAAATGCTCCTAATATCTATGTGCAGTTTAACTAATTAAATTTTTTTTTCTAGGGACCAGGATCAATCCCTAATTTTTATGCAATGAATGACTAATTAGGTCTCCCAAATTTAGGTATCAACAGTTGCCCCTCTTTGAGTGAAGGCTCGCAGAGGTTTCGCTCAAAGACTGAAACCTAAATTTAAACCATGCAAAATGATGAACGATCGTCTTCTAATTAATTTTTTTTTGTGGAGGTTTTAATTCCAATTTTTCAAATGCAATGATGCATGATATGCAAACAATAAGGAACGTATGCTAAGGCTTCTCACTTCATGAAGAGTAGTGAAAGAGCCTTATATACGGATCGCACAAAAAGCGCCCAGGTGAGGGAAAACTTTATAATGCTGTGAACTCCCTCGATCTCCAAACTTCTAGTCCACTGGAAGTAAAGTTCTCAAGGTATAGGATTACCTATCTGTTACCTGTAGTTTCCTATAAATGCGAAATAACGCATGATTAAAAGGGACGTGTTGCCTATACTACTGGACAATCACAAAAAGGATCATGTCACATGTTCCATTGGGTGAGCATGATGTTAGTTGTGCCACCTATTCTACTAGGTGAACACGGAATGAGAAACTATGCCACATGTTCCGCTGGGCAAACATGAAATGGGGTGTGCTGTCTATTCTACTAGGCAACACAAAAAGATACGTCACCTATCCCGCTTGATGAACATATGAGAGAGATCATGTTTCCTATTCCACTGAGTGAACACGAAAAGAGAAATAATGAAGAATAATTAGCAGACGTACCTGAATTCTTCGTATGTTATAAAAATGATAGAGCCAATTACATTGCACTTATTTTTACCTGAGAAAAGGTTAAAATAACATATGCGTATGGGCAAAGAAAACATAATTCATGAATCTGCCTGCATTACTAAGCTTCACTGGGGAATTTATCAATAAGAACAATAATTTCATCCTTTTGACAATTTGATCATATTAAATGAGAGACATTTAATTAGAAAGGACTTTCCACTCACTTTCAATAAAAGGCTTTTCACCCGACCTTTGATGCGGGTATAAGAATCACTCAAACTCTCTTTATCGTGCTTGACAAGGGTTCGGATATTCTCAAAATCAGTATGACTGAGCCAATCTGAGAGGTCTTTATAAGGACTGAAACTCAGGCTTGGTCAAAGGTTTCATAATGAGGACTCGTGAGCGTCATAGCTTTGAAAGAATTGATATCACCAGCTGCTCCGGGTTTATAAGTCAGGAACGTTGCAAAAAATGAGATAGAAAAATCTTACTTGCACTTCTTCAAGCAACATTTATAAGGATTTGAAACTCTACATCAACTCAAGTGCCCTATTCTGAAGAGACTTCGGTAAAGGTTGTAACGTAGATTCGGGTAGGCTTGAAATGAATGGCCTATTTCCATCAAAGGGGGTATTATGAACATGGAAATTGGTGATCATCCAATCATGTTACTGGTATCATTGATGTATCTCTAGCGATTGCTCCATAAATGAACCTTCAAATGGACTTTTCCTTGAAGAATGATCTTGCATATCGACTCAGTTCTCGCCGAAGCCTTTCTTTCTCTCATCAATTTTTTTTGAGAGAGATATTTTCTTTTCGAGAGGTTTTTCTCCCTCTTTTTTTTAAGAGAGCTTTTTCCGAGAGAGAGAACTTCAATTTAATGGAGTTATTTTGCATCCTTTCTTATGAATTTTCTTTTGAGCTTCCATTTACCTCAAGTCACCTTGAACTTGCTTTGAGATGATTTTATTTGTTTATCACTAGAATGATCATCAATCGGGTTGAAATGAATCCACCGCTCAAATTGGATATGCAAAGGGTGTAATGTGTAAGGATATAGAAAGAAATGCTCTTCGTCATATCTAAGGCACTCAAGCTAACACAGAATTTGCATGCAGTAAATATATTTGAAGATTGATGCAAGTAAAAGCAAGAAATTTCTAACTATTTTGAACTTTCTAAGAAATTGCCCCAGCTTGGGGTTGTTCCTGATGGGGGTAACAAATGAAACTCCATTCAAAGGGTTAAGTAAATGATAACCTGTAGTGTTTAGATAGAGGGAATAAATGCCCCTTATCATTTTGATCGTCATACTTTTCGTGAGATAATCCTTCACCTTGTTAGCACAGAATTTTCACTCAACTCGCACTGGGGATTATTTTTCAGGACGTGTATAGAAATGACTTGCCTTTCGTCATCTTGAAGTCTCTCATGCAATATAATCACTTCATTAGGACAGAAATAGATTGCTAGATCAAAAGCCTTCATCAAACCAAGCTTAGTAACATAACAAGAAAATCAATTGATTCATGATATTCAATCTAAAACTTGATAGAAACAAAGTCAGAATGAGTACAAATCAAGTGTAATACTTCTTCACAGAATCAGAATTAACTGGACTAGAAAAAACAAGACCATCCATCTCGGCCAAAATCAAAGCACCTCCTGAAAGGACTTTCTTCACAATGTACGGGCCGCCATAGTTTGGGGGCAAATTTTCCTTCTGCAAGAGGAACTATCGGCAATAATTTCCGCAGGACAAGGTTGCCTACCTGAAAATGTCGAGGCTTGACTTTCTTGTTGAAAGATTTAGCGACTTGTTGTTGGTAGTACTAGCCATGACATAGAGCTCCTAGCCTTATCTCATCAATCATGTTCAACTGGTCCAATCTCTGCTGGATTCAATTTGCTTCTGACAATTATACCTATGAAAGAATACGTAACGAAGGAATTTCAACCTCAACAGGTAGAACTGCTTCCATACTGTACATAAGAGAATATGGAGTTGCCCCTGTAGACGTCCGGATAGAAGTCCGATATGCCATAGTGCAAAAGGTAATCTCTCATGCCAATCACGATAGTTTTCAGCTATTTTAGCCAAAATTTTCTTGATATTCTTGTTGGCTACTTCGACCGCTCCGTTCATCTGCGGACGATATGGAGAAGAATTCAGATGTTTGATCTTAAACTCTTTGAACAGATCATCCACCAATTTATTATTTAGATTCGACCCATTGTCAGTAATTATGGTCTTAGGTGCACCATATCGAGTAATGATGTCTCGACGAATGAACTTCACCATATTCCGGGCCATCACTGTCATATAGGACATAGCTTCAATCCACTTTGAAAAATAATCGATAGAGACCAGGATAAATTGATGTCCATTTGACGCTTTAGGATTGATTAGGCCAATCACATCAATGCCCCACATAAAAAATGGCTATGGTTCAGACATTTGATGTAATTCATTCGGAGGAGTATTAATCTTGTCACCATGGATCTGGCATTTGTGACAACTCCGAACATGCTGAATGTAATTACTCTCTAAAGTGAGCCAGTAATAACCCATCATCATTATCTTCCTTGCTAGCATATGACCATTCATGTGCATACTACATACTCCCTCATGTACTTCTAGCATCAAACGAACAGCCTCGGTTGAATTAATACACCTTAATAAAATCGAATCATAGGACCGCTTGTATAGGCATTCTCCGCTCAAGAAAAACTTCGATGCCATTTTCTTGATATACTTTTGGTCAGATGCAGTACTTTTCTCAGGAAACTCCTGTATTTGAAGATATGTCTTGATATCATGATACCACGGCTTGCCGTCGGGCTCTTCTATTGTGGCCATGTAATAAGCCGGTTTCTGTAAGACCTCCATCTTTAAAGGTTCAACTTCTAACCCACTTGTCACTTGTAGCATTGCCGATAACGTAGCCAGAGCATCGGCAAAATGGTTTTGAGTTCTTAACAAGTATTCAAACGAAATGTCTTCAAACTCTTCCGCCAACTCCTCTAAATAGGCGTGATAAGGCTGCAGCTTAGCATCTCTAGTTTACCACTAACCAACAGTTTGAAGAATAATGAGGACTAAATCTCCGAACACCTTAAGTGGAGCTACTCCCATTTCAATTGCAGCTTGTATCCTGAGGATGCATGCTTCATATTCAGCGATATTTTTCGTGCAAGGAAATATCAGTTTCGCCGCCACTGGATAATGTTGTCTGCCTGAGGATATTAAAACTGTCCCAATACCTGATCCTGACAAGTTTACGGCCCTATCAAAATACATGGTCCATACATACTCATCAATTGGCATGACTCTATCCTCTAGTGGACCCAAATCCTCATTTTTTCCAGGATTTTAGGCCAGGACATTAGCAATTACTCGTCCTTTGACCGATTTTTGAGACAAGAATCGAACATTGAATTCTGAGATGAGAATCTGCCATTTTGCCAGTTTTTCAACCAAAGCGGGTTAATTGAGCAAGTATTTGATGGGATCACACTCTGTTACAAGCAATATTTGATAGTGCAAAGTGCATTGCCTCAACCTGTGTAGCACCCAAACCAGTGCTGCGCACGTTCTTTCTGCTTCAGAATAGTTCATTTCAGAGGCGGTGAACTTCTTGCTCAAATAATAAATCACACACTCTTTTCCATCCTCTTCACTTTTTTGAGCAAGCATGGCGCCTAAGGACTCATTGTGGATTGTAAGGTACAGGGTCAGAGGTTGCCTCGGCGTCGGCGGAACAAGCATCGGTGGATTCATCAAGTAGTGCTTAAGCTTGTCAAATGCCAGTTCACACTCTTCATCCCATCTAACCAGCGTATTCTTTTTGAGAAGTTTAAAGAAAGGTTTCGCTGTCTCAGATAGCTGAGAAATAAATTTGGCTATATAGTTTAGTCTACCCATTAAGCTACGAACTTCCTTCACCGAAAAGGGAGATTTTATTTCACAAATGGCCTTCACTTTTGACGGGTTAATCTCAATCTCTTTGTTACTAACAATGAAGCCGAGTAGTTTGTCAGAGGATGCCCCGAACACGCATTTTGCCGGATTGAGGCACAATTTGAACTTGCGAAGCCTATCAAATAATTTCATCAAGGTTTCTATGTGATCTTCTCCACACCGAGTTTTTGCAATCATGTCGTCAACATAGACCTCAATCTCATTATGCATGATGTCATGGAATAACGTGACCATTGCCCGCTGGTAAGTTGCCTCAACATTTTTGAGACCGAAGGGCATCACCCTGTAATGAAATGTTTCCCATGAAGTGGTAAATGCTGTTTTCAACTTATCATTCTCATTCATCAGGATCTGATTATAACTTGAGAAACCATCCATGAAGGAAAATAGTTCGAACCCGGCTATACTGTCTACAAGCACATCAATGTGTGGGAGTGGAAAATCATCCTTAGGACTAGCTTTGTTCAGATCTCGGTAGTCAACATACACTCAAACCCGACTGTCTTTCTTCAACACTGAGACTACATTAGCGACCCATTTTGAGTATTGGGTAGTCTCAATAAATCCCACGTCGAGAAGCTTCATGACCTCTTTCTTGATCTTCTTTGCCAGTTCTGGCTTAGCTCTTCGCGGCCTTTGCTTCGTAGGCTCAACCGAAGGATCAGTCGGTAGACAATGTTCGACGATCAATCGATCGAGACCCAGCATATCAGTATAAGACTAGGCAAAGATGTCTTGATAATCCTTCAACAATTGGGTCAAGCGTTTGGCCACATCTTTAAGGAGATATGCCCCAATCTTCACCTCTCTAGGATTCTCCGTGTGGTCAAGATTGATCACTACGGTTTCTTCAACAGTCAGAGGCTTGGATTTCTCATGGATTTTCAAGTTCCGTCGTATCTCTTCATCATTCGGATTAGAATCGTTTGAGTCATCGGATTGACTTGCATCACATATATGAGGATCCATGATTCTCATCCCTTTGCATGCCTCGAGATTAGTCCTGAAACATGAAAGAAAGGGATCAAAAAGACAAGACAGGGCTTAACTACATGCAATTTTTGAAAATTGATCATTGCTTTTTGAAATTCATTTTGCTTTCGAAGACCTTGAGACGAGAATTCTTGAGAAGCCCAACCCTCAGTTCTTACCGTAGATGACAATTTTTCCAATCGTTGGTTATCGTCATCGGGTTGCTTTGAGGCACTTCAACAAGATTCAAAATGATAAAAACCTCTATAATTTTACTGATATCGAATCAATGAATTACATCTTATTAGATTGAAAAATCTAAGTGCAACATGAATTGGAATGAAAATCGAGAACAAGCAATAAAGATTCTCACGCAGGGGAGATGCGAAAATTGGAAATAATTACTCTTGAGGGCCAGTGCCCATCCCTTCAAGTGGTCCTTTAGTGATTGTGTCAATAGAGGTCTCAGCAAACCAACCGGTGAGGTAGGATAAACCATCGTTAAAGTCAAAGTCCACCACCCTCGACTTTGGCTTCTTGAAAATACAGGGTGGCTGGTTATCCTCAGAATCATCGGACAAACTGACCAAAATCGCTTTACCGTACTTCTTAGGCGAGTCAGTTAGGGCTTGTGGCGACTTAAGAAAGATAAGCCCGAGACCATCCTCAGTCGGGCTCGGCTTTAAATGCTCATACCCCCCCACTACTTCGGCTGAGCAAAAGATGTGGTCAACGGGAGGTGGTAAAGGACTTTGACCTACTCCTCTTCGGCCTCTGCAACAACTGAGGTCTTGTCCGCGGCTTCCCGGCCCATGATATCCCAAACAAGCCTTGTAGGATTGTCCATTTGTCTTAATCGGGGCATGAATGCCTTGACCTTCCTTCCCAAGATCCTGACCTGACTCAAAACCATTACCGACCATGACCTTGGCCACCATGATAGCTGCATTAGAAACTTCAGGAACGGGTAACGGCATATCAGAGGAAGCCTGAACAACTTGAACTATCTCAAATGAATGATAGCTATCCTCCTCAATATGATCGGGCTCTATGTATGGGACTGATGTTGCATTGAAGATTCGGTGATCTTCCTCTCCATAAACTGTAACCAACTTTGCCTCAGCCACAAACTTGATCTTCTGATGCAAACTGGAGGGCACTGCGCCTGCATTGTGGATCCATGGCCGTCCCAATAAGAAATTGAAAGTAGAAGGGATATCCAGCATTTGAAAAAGAATATCGAACACCGAAGGTCCAATTTGCAGCTGTAAGTTCATCTGGCCTATCACATCCTTCTTTACTCCACCAAAGGCTCGAACAGAAGTCTTGGCTATTTGCATGGTAGATGGATCAATGCCTAGCCTTTTCAAAGTAGCCAACGGGCATAAATTCAAAGCTGACCCGTTATCAACAAGCACCCTACCATGTGAGTCTCCTTATACTTCACTGATATATGAAGCGTCTTATTATGATCACGTCCTTCAACTAGGATTTCCTCATCAGAAAATACTACTTGATCCTTGAGGAGGATCGCCCCGACAAACCCCTCTAGCTTATCTTCTTCAAGAGTCTCGGGCACATGAATCTCACTCAAAACTTTCATCAGAGCACCCTGATGCTTATCTGATGTCTGGAGAAGTTCCAACAACGAAACTTGTGCAGGTAACTTTCTCAGCTGATCAACCACGCTATATTCACTAGCCTTAATCACAGCTAGGAATTCCTTCGCTTCTTTCTCGGCCATTGGCTTGGCCAGTTGATTATCAGCATAAGTTCGCCCTGACCTCGTTATCAGATCAACATTATATGACCATGGAACCATCTTGTCACTTTCATAAGTGTAGGGTTGAGGTGATGCCAGCACCAATACTTCAGAAGCATCGGGTATAACGATCTCGAGGTCATCGTCAGAGGCGTCCTCGAGAGGAGGCATGTCAGTTAGCTTAAGATCCGACTTAACTTGTTCATCGGTTAACATTGCGAGTTCTTCATTCCAGTCAATGATGACCTGAGATATAGTGGCCACTACCCCAAATTCATCAGCTGTCCCAATCATTCTCTCTCTTACCAACTCATCTACCTTCTTCTCTATTTCACCGAATGACACCACTTTACCAGTTAAAACATAACCAGTTCGGACTAAAGCATCGAACATATCCTCGAAAAGGACCCTGAAGCCTTGAACCTGCTTAACCCCCGGGCTAAGGACAACGTTTGCACTGCTCGAATAATCAGGGAGTGGATTGTTCTGCACATTGAGCTTACCAGCTGGCTATAGTGCAAACGCTCCAGTCTCGAGTAGATCCTGTACTCGATGTTTGAGCACTTGGCAATCATCTGTCGAATGTCCTACCTCACCTCTATGGTAATCGCATTTCTTCGACGGATCATACCTTGCAAAGCCGGCAGTGTTAGATCTTTGTGGCTCTGAATTCAGTAAGTTCTTCTTCCTTAGCACCGCCAGTACCTGAGATAACGTCATAGGAAGTAGAGTAAATTGGCGAGGTTTGCGCTGCGGGCGTGGGTCTTGCTGGCCTTGCCGCCTATAAGAGGTTGTCTGCTGGGTGATAAATTGTAGCTTTGGGGCCTGAGCTGGCGTCTTTTGTATATAAGTCATGTTGACTTCGGGGATATGCTCTTTGTCCTTCTTATTAGTAAATCTCTTACCCGATAAACCTGACTTACTGTACCATCCTTTCTTGAGCCCGGACTCAATGTCCTTACTCATGGCTATCAGCTGACTAAAAGATTGGACGGCCGTTACTAACATTCGTGAACGAACCGGTTGCGATAGAGTGGACACGAACAATTTCATTAAGTCACGTTCTGAGGGTTCAGGCATGATCTGTGCCACCATGTTCCTTCAGCAAGTGGCATACTCATTTAGAGTCTCGCCCTTTTTCTGCTCAGCTCTCTCCAGGTCTTCCCTTGTAATGGTGACATCGAGATTGAACTTAAAGTGCTTGACGAAAAGGTTTGCCACCTTTTCCCACGAGTCCTTCCGGTTGATCTGGTGGTTGGTATACCACCTCATTGCAGCATCCTTCAAGCTTGCTTAAAAGGTTTGGATCATTAGAGGTCCATTAGAAACATATCTATTCATGAGCCCCTGGTATATCTCGATGTGCTGAATTGGGTTTGAGGTGCCGTCATACCTCTCGAAAGCTGGCATCATGAATTTATCGGGCACTTGGAACCGGGCAAAAATAGACAAATCAACAGGCGGAATACTTTGAGTTCTCTCCACTTCACGTAACCTTTGGTCGAGCTTAGCCAGCAACTTGCAATTATCATTATTGGAGGGTGAATGAAGAACATAGGCCGCCGGAGACGCACTAGTGTCAGTCAAAATGATATCATCCAGTTGAAAGGTTGGATTAGTATTTACTGCAGGAGCTTTGTCAAGGCGGAGGCCATGACGGGTTGGAGGTGGAATCTCCGATTGAGAGGCAGCATTGATTTGCTGCTATTTGGCCATGAGATCACTCATCATTTTGGACATGGTAGCCGTGATCTGCTCATTCATTGTATTCATGTGTTCTTTTAGCTTTTCGTCAATCATGGCTGCAATCTCGGCTTGATTGGCCATCCTTCTTTTGGTCACTGATCGAGTATTATAAGGATGAGGGGATCCGTGGCAAATTACCTACAAAAAGTAATGATCGAATAAATATAATAAGTAAGAATAGCAAATCGGTCCATGATATCCTCTAGACCCCCAAGACGAAACTTCTTTCGAAAGATTGATTCGTCCAGTAAATTTCAAAATTCCATATTGCTTTATTCAGTAATAAAATAAAATAAAAATCTGGACTAATTCCAAAATTTACAGATTATAGCTTAATATTTCTCATTGAATTGCCCAAAATGAAAAATATCTCAAAGAAATTTCTAGAAAGATCGCCTAGAAACGGCAACATCTATTACTAGAAAACGTTAATAGTAAGCTAACATTTCCTCCTAAAAATAAAAAAAAAGTAAAACTCCCTAAACCAAACATGAAATCAGATGATCTTCCTTTTTTTTAGAGGCCACGTGATCTATAGACGAATGGGTCTTCAAGGCACGCCGTAATCGTGCATTCTCTTCAGCCAAAACATCTGCCTTTTCCTGGGTCTTCATTGCCTTTTCTTTTTCTTCGCTGATTTTGATTTGGGTCTGACGGGTATGCCGCGCTGTCACAACCGGGGTCTTCGGGAGTATCTCAGCAGGGATGGTATGATACTAAATATACCGGGTCGTGGCAAAATGACTCTTCATCCTTCCGGTGGGCTCATCTACAGGCCAAATCAGCTTCTGAGTGGAACATTTCTGCCAAGCCTCAGAATGACACCTAAGCTCGGCTCTGTAGCACTCGCCCTTCTCGAACTGGACTTGAAATTCATTAGGCCCGAGTGGAGGTGGGACATCTTGCAAAACTCGAAATTGTCGTGTAACTCGAAGAGGCTGGTAGCTGGTTACCCCACAAATGCCCATCAAAGGTATGGGCTTCTGATCGCCATGGCATAGTCGGGCCTCAACCTCCCGAAACTACACAGCTTGCCAAAGGAAAGTCTTAGAGTTTGGATCCTTGAACAGATGGACCCATTGTGTATAGTGCAAACTCTTAGTTTGATCTTGTATTTGTTTGAACCTTAAAATAGGGTTATCAATCATGCCCATTTCAAATACAGTAATATTTTCCCTAAATTGAGAAAGGTGTGAGAAGAGCCAGATTTGTAAAAGCTCAGTTAGGGCTCGAAAAGTTCTATCTTTTTCTTTCTTGAATCGTGTCAGAGATATGAAAGTCTCTGCCAGAATTGTGTTTATGAAACTAACTACACCACATATTAGTTTTACCGTCTAAGCTATCATAGGATCAATAGCATTTTGACGGAATGGAAAAATGATGAGTCCAAAAAGGCTAAGATAAAAATCTTATATCTCATGAGGACGGAGCTATTTTCGAAACATTCAATAAGAAAAGATACTGGGCATGCTTGACAATTATCCTTTAGCACTTTTTCAATTTCTTTTTTAGTTAAACTCAAAAATTCAGCAAGCGCTACCACAGGATCTACCCGAATGGGTGGTTCAACTATATCCAACTTAATCGATTTTCCAATGGCAATAATGTATTCTTCCAGAGTCGGTGTGAGCTCAAACTTACCTCCCAACACAAATGTGGTCATCTCGGGCACCAAAAATGAGTAAGTGCCTGCATGATCCCTCTCTAAACATCTATGTCTAGGATTGGCAGCATGAATCCAATGCGCTTGAGAATGTATTGCTGACCATCTGGCTTCAACTGGTCCCATAACTTCTTGAGCTCTAGCTTCGGAGTAGGCACGAAATGGATATCGAGGCGACCCATTCGTATATAGACCACGTGCCAAATGACTCAACCTAATCAAGAACCGACTCAAAATAAGATGAAGAAAACCAAAAATAAAGCTCAAGAAATTACCACCTTTGGGGAGAAAGTGTCAATCACAGAGATATGCACATGAATCGTGAGTTTAAATCTTAATCTATCTACCCTAAAGGCTTTTGCAAAGTGAAATGATGAATGGATCGACATGTCGCAGCGTCGCGCACAATCATCATGACTAGTCGTAGCCTTGCATACAATAGTCATGACTAGTCGGGTTTAATCACTTCGGCTTGGTTTGGTTGACAAGGGCAACCCCCATGCGTCGTCGCGTGAGGCCCTTGAGCCATTTTTGGAAAAATTTTTGGGATCCAAATGGGACAACCTTTAGCGAAGCCTTACCACCAAGGTTAAAGAACCATCTAAATACCATTTCAAAACTATAGGTGTGACCCAGGTCCGATCACATGTTGTGTGTGATGTAGTGCAAATACGGTAAATCATGCACAACAATTACATGCAAATACCGCTTCAATAGTACAAAAATTAAATCACAATTCTAATCCATCAAGCCTGCAAAACAAAGGGTTAGCCAATCACTACTCCCCTTATAACTCCCATTCTGCAAAACCATTTAACACCTAACAATGAGAATTCAATCAAATTTTGCCAAATCGAGTGATTTTTCCATGAAAATTTTCTGGCCTAAGTCCTCCTTAAATTTTCAAAAAATTCAAGTTTGTCCCCAGCGGAGTCGTCAAGCTGTTGCGACCTAAAAAATCAGGTTTTCCAATCTTAGGCTAATGGATTACTAGATCAATTAAATTAACTAACCTAGCTCGAGTTCTCCCAAACTCTACCAATTCGCAACTTAGGTCCAATTATGAGCATGCAAATATTTTCAATGGGAGTCGCCACTAATCATTTAAGGTAGGCTGATTAGAAACCTAAATAAAATAGCGGGAGTATTATTTTATTTATACGAACTAGAGATTATAAATCCGGGGACTTGATTACGCTAGATTACCCTAACGTCCTTTCGGTACCAATCTCAAGAAAAATGCTCAATTCGGCAATTTTGATGAATTCTGATTTAGAGTTCAAAGGTGCAAATTTTTTTTTGATTTTCTTTTTATGAATTTTTTTGTATTTTTGATGCATTTTCAAATTTAAATTCAAGTCGCAAATCTTTTAGTAGAAAGATTATAACCGCTAAAACTTTCGAATTAAGTTTCGATCTGAAGCCTGACAGATCGACCCTAAAAATTTCGAAATACCCGTTATGAAAATAACTCTATCTAAAGCCTGATAGATAGACTTATTCCCATATGTGCGGTTGTGGATTAGGAGATTTTCCTAACCGATCACATCTTGAAAAGATTTTGCTATCTAGAATATCTTGGATATATTCAAAAGATTTTGAAATTTTCAAATTCTATCCAAATTTGACAAGTAATACACATCCAAGATTTCCAAAGAATATTCAGTTAAATCGCAATTTTTAAAATAAGCGAGGCAATAAAATCCTAGTTAGATAATGCTTAATCCTTTAGAGATATCTTCGTGTGCACTATACTCATCAGCAAATTCGGATGACGCTCTTGCAATCACAAAAAATTCAAATAAGATCAACTCATCCACAAGGGAAACGTCCATCCACTAATTTTGAATAAAAATTCAAACAATAGTCATCCACAAGTCTATACCATCAACAGATTCAAAATTACGATGATCCAATTAACATCTTGCAAGTCAAATTGCAATTTTAACGTGATCACCAATATGATGCGAATTTTCGGATTCAGCAAGAACAAGACGGAAAACCAGGATTTTTTTATGTAAATTTCTCTCGTAATCCAGATAGTAATCATTACCTAAAAATCATGCACGACAAATATCACAAGTTAAGAACATTCATTACCTAATTTGACAAAGTTGTCAAATTGAAACACCAAGGATTGCTTGATCCACGGGTGAGGTGACGATGCCCAATTCCTAGCCTAAAAAAAAACGTGAATGGCAGAAGCAAAGGACCTCGGCGGTAGCTCGAACTTGTTTCCTAGCGACGATGGCAACGACCAAGCAGCAGATAGATCAACGATTTAGGCGTTTCTTGGTCACAGCTTGATTCGTAGATCGACACAGGAAGTTCCCACTAGTCAATGGCTTGGTTTGCTCGCCATAACACCTTGAAAGATCCTGTGAAACAGAGGAAAATCTAGAAGCTCTCGGTGCAAGAAGGTTTGGTACGTTTCTGGTTGAATTCCCGCTGCTGCAATGCTCACCGAGGGTGTTGCAACAATGAAGGTGTCGGACCACAGGGACCTGATTGAGACGAAAGCCACAGCTTGGTCGGAGACCTGCTGATGGTGCAATTGCCGGAGACATAGTAGTGGTTGAACACGACCCCGGGCAGGAAGAGGGCAGCAGAAACGTCAGAACCGTGGATGTGCGGCAATTCTCCGTTTGCACCACCAACAATTCTCTGGTTATGCTCCTTCAGGGCCAATTCGTGCGCTTCTATTTCTCAAAGCCACTCTTTTTACGAACTCTTCTCTTCTCAGAACTGTGGCCGTGAATCTCCGAAGCTCCTCATAATTTTTCTCTCAATTGTGTGGCCATGTGTTCATTGTTTGGCCTCTCTGCCCTTTTGTCCGTAAGTGGCCTTTTATAGGTGGCATACCCTAGGGTTTTCATGGAAAAAGATAGAACTCAATTTCCTTCCAAAAATTCTAGAATATATTGTGTCTTATCCTTTCTTTTTCAAACCTTTCTTTGTTGACCAAATTTTTGTACGCAATCCACAGAATCAATTTTGCCCTTTTTCTTTATACACTTCCCAGGACAAATCAATTTGACAAATACCCCAATGAATTTTGGTAATGATAATTAATGGGCTAGGTCAAATTTTCAGTACCGTGGGCTTAGTCTAGTTAAGCTCAGAATCATTCACTCAAGTCCATCTGCCGCATGTTCGATAAATGTGCAAACTATATGGGCCTAATTAACTATAAATGAAATGCTCCTAATATCTATATGCAATTTAACTAATTAATTTTTTTTTCTAGGGACCGGGATCGATCCCTAATTTTTATGCAATAAATGACTAATTGGGTCTCCAAAATTTAGGTGTCAACAAGGTGGTGAATTCACGAAGGTTGGAATATATTCTCATGGCAATTGTTATGTGGAGAATATATAACTGCATTTCATATATTCTACCCAAAGGTATTTATATGATGATGTATGTAACTCTCATGATGTGTGCTTATACGGTTTCAAGTTGCACGATGCTCACATAATGCTAATTGTATACATTGCTTGTCAAATCAGTCACCTTCTCTATAAATGGTAACTCCATTGCAATTAAGGTTCTTACTAGTCTAAACTTAAAAAAAATGAAAAGACGATTTTTTATTTGGCATGGAGCTGACGGATGTTGATATTGCTCTTACTAAGGAAAAGCTATCAGATCTCACTAACACCAATACGAAAGCACAGAAAGCACACTTTGCTGCATGGGAAAGGAGCAATATGATTTGCTTATTATTAATGAAGAGGTCCATTTAGGAATACTTGATAAGTGATTTGTCAGTTGACTGCACTACTAGATAGATGATGGAAGCCTTGGTGGTAAGAAACCGTGTCTCGTCTAATGCTGAGATTGGAACACATTTGCAAGCACTTTTCAACATAAGGTATGATGGTTCTGTTGAGGTTATGGACAAGAAGAGTAAGAGGTAAAAAAATCATACTCATAAAGGAACTCATGAAACCATCGATCATTTTGATTGTCTGAGTCCTAAAAAAGCATCCTTTAGGAAGGATGTGATCGCTTCTTCTTTTGTAGGAAGAAGGGTCACATAAAGAAAGAGTGCAACAAATATAAAACTTGGTTGTCCAAGTGTGAGTATGCACGTAATGATTCTTTGGCATTTGTTTGTGAATTAAACCTATTAGAAGGCCCATCCAGTTCATGGTGGCTAGATATCAGTGCAACAAATCATGTTCTGTTTACCATACAAGAATTTATAAACTGGAGGAAGCCAAATTAGGATGAGTTAAAGCTCACCGTAGGAAACAACAATAAAGTTGACGTCGAGTTCGTGGGAGATGTCATTTTAATTCTAGATTCTGGTTTTAATTTGATGTTGAGAAACACATTTTATGTACCTTCCTTTAGACGGAACTTAATTTCCGTATCATATTTGAACATGTGTGGTTACTTTTTTGAAATAAAGAACAATATTATTTCTATGTTTTTTTAATTCAAATAAGGTTAGGTGCTGCAATATGTCCAATGAATTCTACATATTGTGTTAAACTCTTAATGATATATACGTCTCTTATACGGCTGAAAAGATTGTTTTAAAAAAACTTCTACCTAAAGTACAGTCTAATGCGTTGTGGTATAAACGGCTTGGTCACATCTCTAGGGAAAGAGTGGAAAGGTTGATAAGAGCCGACATTCTGCCTACTCTTAAAAGTGACCTAGAGACTTGTGTAGACTGTTGTAGAGGTAAGGTGACTAGGATAAAGAAGAAAACTACAGTTTGTAGTTTTGACCTATTGGAGGTCACTTACATTGATATTTGTAGAAATTTTTATTTCATCAATTTTATTTACGACTATAACCGATATGGTTATCTGTATTTGATTAAGGTAAAGTCTGAATCTTTTGGCACGTTTAAGATTTTTTGGACTGAAGTCAAGAAAAGCCATAAAGGTTGTCAGATATGACTATTACGGCAAGCATGACTATGCTGGACAGCTTAAATGGCCATTTGCCAAATACTTGGAAGATTTTAGGATAGTAGCTCAATTTACTATGCTTGGGAGTTTTGAACAAAATGGTATGGCTGAAAGGCGCAATCGCACATTTATGGAAATGATGAGGAGTATGATTAGTAGACCAATTTACCTGATTTTCTATGAGGTGAAGCTTTGAAAGCCGCACTTTATATTATAAACCGTGTTCTTACAAAAGCTGCTTCATTGACTCCTTTTGAGTTGTGAACTGCACGTAAATCTGGCTTGAGCCATCATAAGGTTTAGGGTTGTCTCGTAGAAGTGAGGTTATATAATCCAATATTAAGTAAGTTGGACTCTAGAATCACTTGGTGTTACTTCATATCTTACCCAGATCATTCGAAAGAGTATCGGTTTTATAATCCTAATGGAGGCATAATAATTGTGAAATCACATATAGTAAAGTTTCTAGAGTTTTGTTGTGGTCGAAGAGGGTAGCTGCTCATAGACTATTGACAATAATGGTATGACGGGGACTATTGTGTCTATTTCTCTACCTATGCATGATGATTTTGCTATGTTTGTATTACTAAATATCCACCGAGACTACTTATCAATAGAGACAATTTTCGCTTGTAAGGTGGACTTCTCAAGATGCTGAACGAGAGACCTTTAGTTAGAAAGGACTTTTCACTCGCTTTTATTGAAAAGGTCTGTTTGTCCTGACCATTAATGTGGGAATATCGAAAATACTCAATCTGACCATCGTCACATCAACAAGGGTCCGAGTTTTCTCACAAGCGATATAACCTTACTAATCTGAGAGGTCTTCTTCAAGGACGTAATGCTGGCTTGGTCAATAGCTTAACGAAGGAGACTGTCCCAATCGAGGCCATGAAAGGAAATACTTCGTGAGTGATGTTTATAAACATTTGAAACTTTACGTTAACTTAAGTGCGCTTATTAGAAGAGACTTTGTGAGGGACGTAATGTAGGCTCGGTTTACAGTTGAAGAAACGAAAGGATTGTTAGGCTAAAAATGTGTGTATAAGGGGTGGGAGTTGGTGTTACCAGTCTTTTTCTTCATCGTCGGAATCCTTTTTTTTTTTTGCGAACTCCCGGGGTAATTTTGCACTTTAGCTTCTTGGACTCTTGTCCAACAACTGCAAATCCGCTTAAGGATACAAATTCCTTTACAGTCGGAATTCACTTTTTGATCACTTTTTGTCTATGGGCATTAGCTTTGCTTTTACCAAGCAGACTGCTTTTTTATACCCCTAGTTTCAGCATTTTTCTGTCTATGCTCCTTTTCTTTTTTCTAGCATTAATTTTCATTCTACTTGATTCACAGATTGACTCGGACAAGTTGGAATGTCACGATGCAATTCGGCTTTTGGAGTTTTCATCTTTAGTCAGCAGTCTTGATCATGTTGTTTGAGCAGCGTTGATCACTGGTAGTGTATAGGGTAGAGAAATGAACCGCCTCTCATTATTTTGGCTACCGTACCTTATGCGAGAAAATTCTTTACTTTGCAGACATGAAATCTTTTCACTCGTCTCGCTGGGGATCAATATAAGGGGCGGCGTATGGACTAAGGATTGCCTTTCGTCATCTCGGCACATCTCGTTTAGCATACCCGAGCAGTTCGACACCATTTGTCGAATTGTTATCTTAACAAATTTTCTCAAGGAGTTGGTGAATCAAATAGGTAAAATTACCATACAGAATTCCTTTTCAAAAGATATGTGATGCATTTGGGGAAGCATTAAGCATCTATTTGCTTTAAAATGTTTCCTTTTTCCTTGATTTTTTCTACTCCTATGAAAATAGTTGTAGGAATAGAGATACTTACCTGTGTTGTAGTGTCGAGGTAACCCTACAAGGTAATAAGAGAGACCATGTTAATGAATGACTCTTGGAGGGATGGAAATTGGGAACGATACAACATTACACTTTATGTTGCCCTTCATTTGAGTTTAAATTGACAACTCCTTGAGCTTTCTCGAACGTCGACAATCTTTGTCGAAAATAGCATGAGCTCATGTAGAAATGAAATGATCGAGGGTAAATTGAGAACGATATCAAATTACACTTCTTTCATTTTGCCTTCAAAGCTAGCATGATCTTTTCTTTTGCAACTCCTTTATGGTTTGTCTTAAAACTTGAATGAAATCTTCTGTAGCCAAGGACATGTCCAACCAGCTGGCTTTTCTCTACGCATGTTGCGTCAATGCGATTCCAGCACATTGAGGAGCTTCTTGGGAATCATCTGATTACTGACTGCGCAGGGCATATACAATTGCCCGCATGGGGATCTTTGTAGTAGAGCTAATCTTGACTTTAAATGTCTTTGATTGATACAGGTGTCGTAATCCTTTCCAATGACTACCGTTGAGACTTCCATGTTCGTCAGGATCAGCATCGGCACCATCTTGTCATATGGAAAGCCCTTTCCAGCTAAACTCGCCACTATGGGTACCTTTATCAATAACTTTTCTATCAATTCCTATGTTGTTGACGGGGTTATAGAAGCTATTTCAAGGGTAATATTTCGTCACTGCATCAGAGCTGGCAGGGTTGGAGAATTGCGACCATCTATCTCGATCATAATCAAAGCCCCTCTAGGGAGTGCCTTTTTGAAGACATAGGGAATCTTGTAATTTGGAGCGAATTTACCTCCAAGCTCGAGGAATAAAGGGAGTACCTTCCTCAGGACCAGCTCACCTGCCTTGAAGTGTCTTGGGCATACCCTCTATTGATAGCACTGATCAAGACAAAGAGCCTTTAGTCACTTTTCATCAATTCTGTTCAATTACTCGAGCCTTTATTGCTTCCGATCTACATCAGATAGTTTTATTTGGGACAAGACTCGCAGCGAAGGGATTTCTACCTCCATAGGTAGGACAGATTCCATGCCGTACTCTAAGGAAAAAGGGGTTACCTTGGTAGAAGTCCGAATTGATATTTGATACGCCATTAATGCAAAGGGCAACCTTTCATGCCAATCTTGGTAGTTTTCAGTAGTTTTGGCTAAAGCCTCGATAGCTCCGTTCATTTGGGGACGTTAAGGAGATGAATTCAGATAACTGATCTTGAATTCAATGAATAAATCATCAACATGCTTGTTATTTAGATTCGTCCCGTTATCCATGATAATGGCCTTGGGGATGCCATAGCTGGCAATTATGTCGCGCCTAATGAACTTCATTATGTTTCGAGCGGTGACGTTTGTATATGATGCGCCTTCAATCCATTTGGAGAAGTAATCAATCGCACCCAAGATGAACTGATGCCCGTTTGATGCTTTTGGGTTAATTGGGCCGATTACATTGAGGCCCCACATTGAAAATGGCTATAGCTCAAACAACTGATGTAATTCAGTTAGAGGGGCATTTATCCTGTCTCCGTGGATCTAACAACAGTGATAATTCCGAATGTATCGGATACAATCACTTTCTAAGGGAAGCCAGTAATAATCCAGTCTCATTATTTTCCTGGCTAGCATGTATCCATTCATATGTGGACCACATACTTCTTCATGCAATTCTTGCATAATCCACGTGACTTCAGTCGCGTCCACATATCTCGGTAGAATAGACTCATAAGACCTCTTGTACAGGTCCTCACAACTGACGAAAAACTTTGCTGCCATCTTTATTATGTACCTTCGGTCGGCGAAGGTACTCCCTTAAGGGAACTATTGCTTCGGGATGTAGTTTATGATATTGTAATACCATGGTTTGCCATCGAGCTCCTTAGTCAATGCCATGCAATGGGCCGGTCTAATAGGACTTCGATCTTCAGAGGTTCTATTTCCAGCTCGTTAGTAACTTGCAACATGGATAATAGCGTGGCTAATGCATTGACGAATTTGTTATGAGATCTAGACAGGTAGTCGAACGAAATCTTGTCAAATTCTGTCACCAATTCTTCCAGATAGTCATGATAGGGTACTAGCTTAGTATCCCTAGTCTTCTATTCACCTATAGTCCGGAGAATAATTAGGGTAGAATCACTAAACACCTTTAGTTTGGTTATTTTCATATCAATGGCAGCTTGTAAACTAAGAATACACGCTTCATACTCGACTAAGTTGTTGGTGCAGGGAAATACCAATTTTGCGGTTATGGGATAATGTTATCAGTCTGGGAATATCAGGACTGCCCTGGTTCTAAAGCCAGACAAGTTTACGGCTCCATGGAAGAACATAGTCCACGTATGTTCTTCTACTGAGGAAATGCAATCGTCCGGGAGATCATCTTCACATGTTTCCCTAGGACATTTAGCTAGCATATCAGTTGTCACGCTCCGATCCCCACGGGCACGCGTCATCCTGCCACGGTCGTTAAGAATGCGACATCTCAGGATTTATCGCTGACCCACATGAACAAACAAAAGAGTAGTACATGTGAAAGCAAATCGAACTCACTATACAATATACAATTAAACGGGTAGTAAGGAGACAACGGATTCACATCAACAAAGCACTTTTATAAACACATTGTCAAATACAAATGCATAATTACAAGCCTTACTAGAGGCCACTACATAAGAACCACGCACCACAAAAAGAATCGGTGATTGGTTAGCCTAACTTCTTTACCAAAAGGAGTACTCAAAAGACGAGGTAACTAGGCCTATCACAAGTCTCTGCGATACCATGGCGGTGTCTCTGGATCCACTGGTCTACATCCATGGGTATCCCAAAACATTTAGGAGGATCAATCAGGTTCATGGTCGGGGTTTTGAAAGGTTTTGTGATACAATAATGAGAATAAATCGCAATAAGTCACTATCTAAGCCTCTCTTAGGCAAATGCGTACCGCATGATAGTTCAGAGCATGCAATTCAATCAATCAATATGCCATATCAAACACAGGCATCCTTACCTCGCCTTGGCACATACACACACCCTGCACATTGGTAAACTGCCACATCATGGCAACCATTCATCGAAACATAACCGCCCGAATCGAGGCAAGCACATGCATAGCACACTTAATAATCCAGACATGCCCAACATTATCTCGAACATGGCATTTCATAATGCAGATCACACTCACGAAATCCATATTATTAAGAGCCGAACTCAGTAAAGACGCATAAGGTTGTTGGGCTCCCCCGAATCCGCGTAAAATGCATCAAGTTATTGGGTTTCAGACGTAACCGAGGCATCGTCCCCCTACGTCGGCGACGACGTCATCCTGCGTCACAGGCATCAAGACGGCATCCTATGAAAAGCATCAATCTGGCCTCCATCGAGATTGGCATTCGGCCTCGCCAGGGATCCGATAAATCGAGCATCGTCTCACGTAAAACCCATGAAAACAGGTTATAACCCTGCGTAACACACCTCAAGGTATCATGTGATCATATGGGCATTCAATTACTCAACCAATTCTCATCTTAACCCCGCGTACCACGCCTCAGGGTATTATATGATCATGCGGGCATTCAATCACTCAATAAATTCTCATCTTAACCCCGCGTAACACGCTTAAGGGTATTATGTGATCATACGGGCATTCAAACACTCAAACCCATTTCTCGTTTTTCGATTAGCCAATTGTCATTCAATTCATGCTCAGCTCACAACCAGCCACGCCCTCACATGCAACAACAACATTGAAAAGTTCCCAGGAGAGAGAATCCAAATTTGCAGAGAATAGGGCTTAAAATTGGCAATTGTGCAGTAACCGAAACTCTTTTGAAATAAATAGTAATTCAACTTCAAAAATTTTGAATTTTGGATATGTAATTGGAAACACCTTGATGAACATTTTTCATGAAGGACACAAAATCCAATTCCAACTATAAACATCTCTTTTTGTCACCCAAATTCAGATAAAAAATTAGCCCACCAGGGCAAAGCATTCGGCCTTCAAAATCCATTTCAATCAGTACCCAAATATCATTGGAAAACTATGAAATTTTTATATTTCATAGAAACAAATTTCCTTGACAACTTTCATGAAGGAATTTTTCTAAAAACAGGTCTGGAAAATTTTATAAAAATTCAAAAAGACACGCTGGTCGGGTGAACAGTAAATCCGGTACAGTGGTGATGGTCCGAAAATGGACTCACAAATACCCCAAAACAATCTCCAAAAATTATAGATTTAATATATGACATACTTCAAGATGTTAGGATCAACTTTCATGAAGAACACTTCCTCAAATTCGGTCCACATTGATCTCCATAAAAAATAACAAGACAATAGGGCACCTCGGCAAACCAATTCGAGAAACATCTCAGCAACCACAAATCATCAATCAAGCACAACTAGCCATCAAACCAACTCTAATCAACCCCTAATCAGCTCCTAAACATGCCATTGATAACCCATTATCCTAATCAAGGCTTAGAGAGTACTTACTAGGAGCCTAAGCTTAAAATCAGCAAGATCAGCCCAGCAAGCAACTGCTATTCCAGCGGCCGAACGGGAAGAACGGTGGCAACTTTGGTCATGGTAGTCCACAGCCGAGACGATCACAAGCTGATGGTCACAGTGAGGGGTGGTGTTGGCTTCGATGGTGGCTGGTCCGGCGAGGAAAAGGCTAGTCGCTGGCGGGAAGCGAGAAGCAGAATAAGAAGTAGAAGCGAAGAAGAAGCAGCAGCAGCGAAGCAAAAGCAGAAGTGGCGAGGAAGGATGGTGCACAGTGGTGGTTGGTCCAGCACCAGCTAGTCCGGTCGGCGGAGGCAACAAGAAGAAGCAAAACAAGGATGCTAAAGTAGAAGCACGAAGCAGAAACTGAAGCAGCAAGGGGCAGAAGCCAAAAAGGAGAGAAAAAGAAGAATAAAAAGAAGAAGAGGAGTGCGTGGCGAGTTGGTGAGTGGTCAGCAGCGTGGGGGAAAGTCAGCGGGGGAAGGGGGAAGAGAGAGAGAGAGAGAGAGAGAAGAAAGAGAAGAGAGGGTGGGTTCCATCATTACAAAAAAAAAATCTTCCAATTTTCTTTTTGCAATTTTTTCTTAAATCTTGTTCCCCAAATTACCATTCTGTACTCGGTCCGAGTACAGAATTACAGACCGACTTAACCTTAATGGGCCTTAATGGCCGGCCCCTTTGGGCCCAAGGCCAAACGGGCTTTGCTCGGTTCACTTCCGTTTCTCGCGTCAAATTTTCAATTCTTCGATCCTTTTCAGAAATTGAAATTTTCTACGAAAAACTCGTAAAATTACGAGGCGACGTCCGATAAATTTTTGTGACATCTTGAAAATTCGACATCCCATTCCGGATTCTAATACATGGCTTAAACCAATCAACCGCGACTTTAGTGTATCTCAAACTAACGGGCGGCTTTTAGGAGTTACGTATATCGACTCGTGGCCGATTCGATATCGAGCCACTTCTAAGTTTACTCAAGCCATGATGATCTCGGTTGTCATATAATTGCAAGGATCAATCACTAGTTTCAATTGACGCGATCGTTCGGATTAGGTTTAGGATCGTTCGAAATTCATACAATGGTCAAGCAGAATCACCCGCGATCTAATTGTATAACATTTACGAATCGTTCGATAGCCATCCTTAGATCGGTTTATAATGGTTCAAAATATCTCATCGTCAATCCTTACAGTCGAAGTGTCGATCCGTAGCCAAATTCTTAGGTCCACGTACTTGATTCATAACTAGCCATTCCCTAATAGTTAGTCTTCTCGAAAGTGATCAATTTTGAGTGAGATTTAACTAAAGTGCCTCGAAGATATAATCATTTCATAAATTCCGGAAATTGATCGAATTTTAGAATGCTACATCAGTGATCACTCAGCCTTTCACTGATTTTTGCGATAATGTTTGGACGTCGAATTCCGAGATCAGGATCTGCCATTTGGAAAATTTCCCTACCAACATTGGTCGATTAAGCAAATACCGGATGGGGTCGTTTTTAGTTACGAGGAACGTCTGGTGGTACAAAGTATACCGCTAGAGTTTGTGCAACACCTATACCAATGCGGCACACATTTTTTCTGATTCAGAATAATTCTATTCCGAGATGGTGAATTTCTTACTCAAATAGCATATGGTTCGCTCTTTTCTATCACGGGGGTTCTTCTGAGCCAACATGGCTCCTAATGACTCATTGTTGATCGTGAGGTAGAGAGTTAGAGGGTGTCTTGGGACTGGTGGAACAAGGATTGGGGGTGTAACATCCACGATTTTGGCTATGAGATATGGCTGTGGAACTGGTGTGCCAATAATGGGGAAATTGGCCATGGACCAATCCAAGGAACGGTCATGGACCGATTAACCTAATTGGAAGGGTAATCAAGAGATCATCTATGGCTTGATTAAAGGATTGGCCTTGGAATGATCAAGAGATCGGTAGTGAACCAATCTAATGACCACGCAAGTGAAACGAGCTATTCAGTTATGGATCGGCTGCTTGATCATAAGGCTTGGTCATGGGACAGTCACGTACCACCACGAATCAATGGATGATCACGGATCGATCCCGCATGATCATGTACCGACTGCAGATGACCACGGATCAATCCGTATGACCGTGTGTTGGTTACGAAATAATCGATTCCACATGATTACATGACAACTAAGAGTAGGCCACAGACCAAGTATGCTTGGCCATGAACTGGCCATAAGCCACTTGGAATGGGTTACGGACCGGTCGTGGATTGGTCACAGATTGGCTTGGCGACCCTATCGATTAGGCTATGTGCCAAGTCGTCAACCAGGCTTTATGCCAGGCCATGAATCGGCCATGTGTCCATACTTAGACCCTACTGTAAAGCCACGAGCTAGCACGGGCACCGCCTATATGCTTGGCCAGCTCGTGGACCCAGCTGTAAGGCCATGAGCCAGGATAGACACACGGGCAATGTGCCCAGTCAGCCCGGCCCTGCGCCCGACCAATGCCAACCATGGACCCCACACGATGGGCCACCGACTTAGCCAATCTAGGCAATTTTTGCCATGACTTGCCTTATCCAATGGTGATTCGGCTACGAACCTCGGTTTGGTTGGCACGATCGATCGTGGATGAACACGAGAAACTCTCGCTCGATGATGTAGTCATTACATCAACTTCTCTCTCATGCTCACATAATGTTCCTCAGATATTAGTCATTAAATGAATATGGTGACTCACCAACTTAGGTGGCAAGAAACTTGGGTGACAAAAAATTAGGTGGCAAGTTACCTTAGGCAATCAATGTGGGCATTTAATGAAGAGGATGAATCACCCTCTTAGATGGCTAAGAAGAGATTTGATAATCATTGCCATGAGATTTGGCTTGGAGAGCAAGTTAGGTAAGAAATATGTGACAAAATTCAAACCTCATCATGATAATATCTTGAGTATTTAATGAAGGTGTGAGTTGTCTATTTAGGTGGCAAGGTAAGATATGGTAATGATGGCAAAAAGATTTGGTTTGGAGAACAAGTTAGGCTAAGTCATCATTATATGGTGACTCAATAGCCAAGTGGACCAATAGGAAAAGCACACCAAGGATCCTTAATAATTTCCTAGAACCTTAGGGCGCCACATAACCAAGATAGGCAAGCCACTCTAAGAAAGCTCATTGGACCACTTGGACAGGCAATGATGAAGATGGAGCCTATAAATAGAAGGACCCCCTCTCTCAATTCCACACGTTTAGCTCACATTCTCACTTTCACCTTATTTCCATGCTTACCTCCTCTCTCTCGGCCAAGCTCTCTAGTTCATCTTTAGGTAAGTGAAATTACTAACCCTTAGCTAAGGCGATATGCTGCATTGTTGAATTTGGATGTGTGCTCATCCGTACCTTGTCGTGTATATGATGTTTTTTCTATGGCTTGCTCATGTTGCATGTTTGAGTGTGTTCATGCCCTGGGACAAGGTCGAGGTTCACTCGACTTGGAATCAATGCTAAGGTGAGATAAACCAAGCCGCAAGGCCTTGGTCGGCATTGAGGGGTGCCGGTTCCAAGTCTTGCTCGGTGCGGGGATCGAAGCTAGGCGTTCGGTTCAAGCCACGAACCAATGATTGTTCCCGGCATACCATGTAGTGAGGGTCATGACACATATACTCGTTTGAGCATGCCCACGGGCATTGTGTATGCATTGGCTAAGAAACAAAGATAAGAATCCGGTTTACATGAATATTTATTGTGTGATCACATAAAGGAAATAGCCATCGCCAATAGATTTTGGTGACGTTGCCCGGTAGATTCTAGATGCCTAGCTTGAAGCTAGAAGCCCCTGAGAGTATAGGATGCCCAATGGATTCTGGATGCCCATCCTAAGACTGGAAGTCCCTGAAAGTATGGGAAAAATCATGTGAGACGGTTAATGAATCTTTGATGCATTTTGATAAGTGTTGTTGTTAAGTTTATTGATAAGCCAAAGGTAAATCGTGCCTTGACGGTAAGCCGGAATTGATCACATGCATGTAGTCGAGGTACAACAATAGTATTGCTATTGATATGCTATCGATGCTGTGGTGCAAGTGATGTTCGCATGCTAGGTTCGACGATGAGACGTCCTCCTAACTCAGGATTAGTAATTGTACTTACTGAGTCCTTGAATTACTTATTTTTTCTTCTCAGACTTGTAGGCATGTACATATCACCTCCCCTTCATCATGGTGTATCATTTTTGGAGCAGTAGCCTTGCTAGAGGAGAGAGGAATCCCCCGGCATACATTTTTGAATAGGATGATAATGTAAACAAGAAGTACCCATAGAAAAGAAAAAGGGCTTATAAATGTACTGAGCCAATATGAAAGTAGTGTGTTCTGTATGGTGTTTTCCTGGCTACTTATTTGTTGTGTTGTCTGGGAGTTAGTTTGTACACATTTCTGCATGTGCATGATTAATGAGATAAAAGAAATGGGACAACGACAAGCCTAGGACGTTGCAGCAATAACCCCCGATGACCGTGGATCGTGACCAGGGAGTTCATCAAATACTGTTTCAGTTTTTCAATCACCTCCCGAATAGTCTTCATCCCAACTGATCTGTGCGTCCTTTCTAAGAAGTTTGAAAAAGGGCTGTGCAGCCTCGGAGAGTTGGGAGATGAATCGTGTAATGTAATTCAACCTTCCCAAAAGGCTTCGAACCTCTTTTACTGTGGATTGGGGTTGCAGCTCACATATTGCTTTGACTTTCGAGTGGTCTACCTCAATTCCTTTGCTACTCACGATGAATCCAAGTAACTTACTAGAGGTTGCTCCGAATACACACTTTGCGGGGTTCAGGTGTAGCTTGAACTCATGGAGCTGGTCGAATAGCTTCTTCAGAGCTTCAGCGTGGTTTTCTCTGCATCTGGTCTTGGCGATAGACTTCAATTTCTTTGTGCGTCATGTCATGGACAAGAGCAACCATGGCACGTTGTTATATTGCCTTGGCATTCTTCAAGCCAAAATGCGTGACTTCATAGTGAAAGGTCCCCCATGGAGTGATGAACGCCGTTTTCTCTTTATCTTCATCGTTCATCTTTATTTGGTTGTATTCGGAGAACCCATCCATGAAAGAGAATAGCTCGAATCCGGCAGTGCTATCCACAAGGACATCTTTGTGAGATAGCGGGAAATCTTCTTTTGGACTGGCTTTGTTCAAGTCACAATAGTCGACACAAACCTGAATTCGACCATCTTTCTTCTTCATTAGCGCAATGTTTGCTACCCAATTAGGGTGCTACGAAACTTTGATGAACCCTACTTTCAAAAGCTTCAGCGCCTCCTCTTCGATCTTTTTCGACAGCTCGGGTTTGATCCTTCGTATCCTTTGCTTCTTGGGAGGCATGCTGGGATTAGTCGGCAAACTGTGTTCAACAATCCGAGGGTCTAGGCCTAGCATATTAGCATAAGACCAGGTGAAGACATCTAGATAGTCTCTCAGGAGAGCGATAAGCTATGTGGCCTCTTTCTCAGGAGACTGGCCTCGATCTTGACTTCTTTTGGATCATTCGTACTACCCAAATTGATGGTGATGGTATCCTTGGTCGTAAGGGGTTTGGTTTGTTCATGTTGCTCCCAACTCCATTGGACTTCTACTGTATCACCGCTTAAATCGTCAGAATGACTACTATTTGTGTTCATGGCGTCCGACTGGACCATACTAACGCACAAAATGTCACGAAAGTTTGTTATTTTTCTCAAAATATGGGAAGACGAGATTCTTTGTCTATGGTCCTCACTATCCTCGCCTTGAGAATGCTCGAAATTTTGGCGTAGTTGATTGTAATTAGGTTCTTTGACAGGATGTCTTCCGGCCAACCTTAATCTTACAAACACATTAGAACTAGTGGGTTGACAATTTGTTGACCAGACACAGGGGAGAGCAGCTTCCAATGCTGCTCTCACCGATCTCCTACTCCCTATTTCCACCTTAATCGTAATTTTCATCCTATGTGCATGCTTTGGTAACATAAACATCATCAAGCTATCAAATTATACAATGACAGATGTGTGGAAATTGTCAATAATTAAAAACAAAGTTCATAATTGTAGTTGCCATCTAAAGAAGTTTTCCTGACACCGCAAATTGCCAAATGTAGTGATCAATTACGTCCACCCATTCATTTCACTAAAGTTCTGGTTGATATCTCAAAGAAAATTGCCATGTTTGTCAATTTAAGGAAATTGGAAGTTGACATAAATCTGGAAAATGCTACATCCTCTAAATAATTAATTACGATGCTAAAGAAAGAATATGGTGCACCAAGGTTGGGGATAATTACAAAAAAAGTCCTAAAACTGTTGTATGAATGCCAATTCAGTTCTAAACTTTTCAATTTGGGAAACTTAGTCTTAAACCTTTTGACGATTTGTCAATATAGTCCTTCCGGTTAATCATCGCCAAAAATCGCTAACGTGGCAGTCCATTCAGCACTGACTGTCTTACGTGACATGGCAGGCATCGGTCTAAATTGACGTGGACTATTTTTGCAATTTTCCTTTAAATTTTCTTAAATTTTCTTTTTTTCTTTTTTTTTTTCCTTTTCTTTCCCTTTTCTTTTTTCAGTAAAAGACTGGGGAATTATTGGCCAAAAAAAAAGAGCTGTGGAATAAATGGAAAACGACAGAAGTGTCCAAGTGGAATTTACTGTGCAAGGGCCGGAGAAAGTATGGTCTAACTTCGGTTCAATAGCTGACCAAAAAAAAAAAAAAACTTCGGTTCAATAGACCAAACAAATCATAGTTTAATTGTTGAGACCCGTGAAGTGTTTTTATATTGTAATCAATTCTGTCTCCTCACAATAATTGATTGACGTAATTATATAGTTTTGGCGATGATGTGATCAGAGTTACCGTGTCTTTTTGTCACGCGAAGTTATCAAATGTTCATGACGACCTAAGATTTGCGTATTTAGCTTTTGTAAATACTTTCCATCTCTAGTGTTGCTGATTCAGCAGATATGTGACACAATCTTTGAGCCTGACATAATGTCAATCGCTGTCCATAGAATGTGCTTTTTCACACATCCTTATTGTAATTAACTGACTCTGCTGAATCACAGCTAGATTACAAAACCGCACGCACAAGAAGAAGAAGATCAGTAAATCGATGCATCATGTCAGCGATAGACCAAAGACTATGAACATATAAGCATGTCTAGTAGGAAATTCTGGCTTTCATTTAACCCGACCAATTTGTACTATAATTATTGCAAGTTTCATTCATTCATCACCAACTTTTGCGACATTGAAATGGTGAAATGGCAGACTGTGGAGACCAACTCTCTTTCGTATCAGCATCATTTCTGTCTCTTTGATTCAGCGTGCTTCTGTGCAGGTCTTAAAGGTGACTAAAGCATTGGCATCATATGCTTCCATGTTCTGTGATTTCCGTGAACTTAAGTCGACCTACTTTTGTTTCATTCGAATTCTATTTGGCCTTTTTAGTAGGGCCAATCAGATAAAGGAAGGACTTTCTTTTGTAACAACTTTGGAGAAAAAGATATGCCAACAGATGATCGGTTCATTCATCAAGTCTTGTGCAGTAAATTTCCCAGGAATAAAGCATCATATACAAAGCCATAAAAAGTACGATATTCCATGGCAAATTATTCCTTTAGCTTTGTTCCTCCAATAATGCATGGCAGATTCTCTAACCCAAAATGCAGGAAGATCATTACTAGGGGTTGAGCACCGGTCTGGTTCGACTTGGGAAGCCGGGCGTTGTCTGTCTAATTCTGGGCCAGTTCTAGGGAGAGGCTCTCGAGTTCTCTGTTTTGAAAAGCTAGATGTTAGTGATATTATGATATTTAGTTGATTATGTATATCACTCAGGATTATGCATATATCTCCTTTGATAATGCATATCTTTGATTAATTATATATGATGTTATGTTTATCTTATTACCTTAAATAATTATCCAATAAAACCTATAAATAGGCTCATGTACTATTTATCAACACACTGAAATATATAGAAATTTCTAGATTTCTCTCTTCCTCAAGTCATTTTTTAATATGATATCAGAGCCAGTGCTCTGTGTCCACCCCCATTAGTCAAATTCCATGTGCCGCTAGTAATTCATCTTGCATGTGAGATCCACGTGCCGTTAGTAATTCATCTTGCATGTGAGAGGGGATGTTGAAGTATTATCCCATATCGCTTGACAACGGATCGTATATGCTCTTTATATTCATGTAGTTTCTCTTCATCTATCAGTTTACATTTTTAGAACAGTTGGCTGTGGTCCGATAAAATCTCTTGGTATCAGAGCCTCCTTTATTGAGGCAACCCTAGTGCACCATGCACCCCGTAGCAAAATAAATTCATCTCACCGCTTGACAGTGCCTCATTTGCGTCTGACCAAGCGGCACAGTGGTCATGTTACGCGTTGCCAAGTCGAGCATTTCTTTTTCATGGAGGTATTTTTCAAAGCCGCTAGTAAAGCCTAGCTTATTCCGCTTGCTATAGCCAAGCCCGCTCGACAGTGTTCAGCCTAGTGCCTCATTCTCGTTTGACCAAGTGTCACGGTGGTCGTGTTATGAAGTTGGTGACTCGTTGCAAAGTCGAGCCAAGTTGAGCTTTTCTTTTTCATGGAGGTATTTTTCGACATTGTGAAGATGTGTCTTCACACAGTAACTTTCACTTAGCAAAGCCTGGCTTATTCCACCTGTTGTAGTCACGCCAGTTGTATTGGTTGCGTTGATTCAATGACTCTTCCGACAGCAAAGTTGATCGCAAAGGACGTATGTTGTTCGGCTCCAACAACAAAGTCGATTGCAAAGGGCACGTATTGTTGGCATCCAATTCTCAACTTTTCACTTCTTGTTTCGAGAAGTCGACACCACCACGAAACTCGCCGCTGTTAGGCGAGCAACATACTGAAATCTTGTTGTAAACGGAAGCTTGGAGCCATTACATGCGCCACCACACATCGCCCTACCTCGGATCCGTTGAGCTCATTTTTCCAACTCACTTATCTCATGACAATCGAAGATTTTGTGACATTGTTCGATTTTATTTTTCAAATTCAAGTTGATTTGTTTCAACTCACCTTGCATTTAAGGGTGGATGTTAGTGATATTAGGAAATTTACTTGATTCTACATATTTCTCGGGATTATGTGTATATTTCCTTTGATAGTACATATCTTTGATTGATTATATATGGAATTATGTTTATCCTATTACCTTAGATATTTCCCTTCACTGGTTGTTGGGGCCTCAGTGATTGCCAAGGTCCCGTTGATCGGCAAAGCGAAGAAGATGAATAGGAAAAACAAGAAAAAAGAAAAAAATAAAAGGAAAGGAAAACAAAGGAAAAAAGAGAGAAATTTCTTTAAAAAATTGCAAAAATTGCCCTCTTAGCATCGATAGGACAACTGACGTTGATTGGACCGCTATATCAGCGATTTCTGGCTAAAATTAGCTGGATGGATTACGTTGAAAAATCGTTAAAAGGTTTAGAATTGCATTAGCCAAATTGAAAAGTTTAGGACTGAATTGACAATAGTATAATAGGTCTAGGACTTTTTGGATAATTTTTCTCCATTTAATCCCACATCTTTCAAGTCATATGCGTACTTCTAAACTTATAACATGAGAAAGCAGTGAGCATTTTTCACAAAAATTGGGTTTTTAACTAGCTACATCCGATACGTGCATTATCAATCCAAATAAGTGATGTCTTGAACCTTTTTAATGATGTCTCACATAGTAGAAAATTTTTCTTAAAAAGATTAAAGAAACAGACTATACTCAACATATATACACTCGACTCGCTAACAGTAAGAAGTCTATTTTAACAGTAATATGGATGATTTTCACTTAATGACTTACAAAACATGTAGACTTAATGATTTGCTAGTGTCCGAGGACTTGCTTCAACCGAGTTTGATGCCGGATTACGAGGATTGACCGTAATACACCTCGGACTCCGGCGCAGAACTAATGTTGGGGTGGCTTGCCCACAGGAGTCATGAGCCAATGGGGCATTCTTCCTCACGTCGTACTCGTCTCCAGTGGCGGCGGACTGCCATGACGTGCAGGCTCCATGGAAGGCCATGACATCTTCTATGGCTAGCTGCTGAGCGACGAGCAGTGGGAGCCTCATTCATCAGTCCGCCTCCGTGTCACCAGGTTCTCGCCAGCAAATGAGTCTTGCACTGACATTTTCAGAGGCATGTAGTTTCTTCTTGTTATTAGCGTCGGTGATATTTGCCTATGTGTTATTTAGGGTTGTTATCCCTTACTGAGTATGCAAAATACCAAATAAAAATATTTATCTAGTTAATACACCTATAACAGAAAATTTTGAAAAGAAGACTTTTTAGTCTTTTTTTTTCGCAAATTTAATTTTGTTTTTATTTTAGTGCATCGGGATTTCCTTATCCGTTAATGTCCTTCAAATGTCATTTTGTTTCAATCTTTTTGAATGACCAAATTAAAACTTGAGATCATTATTCCTTATTCCCTATTTAGATTTGTTTGAATTGAAAGATTAAAAAGAATTGTTGAACGATAAACTAATAAATTAAATCTGGGAAAATTGTTAAAAAAGTTCTAAACATATTGTACTTTTGCCAATTGAGTACTAAACCTTTTAATTATGCCAATTGAGTCCTAAACATTTTCATGTTTTGCTAATTAAGTCAATCCGGTCAATTTTGGTCAAAAATCGCTGACAGGGGCGTTGATCGTCCTACATGGCACGACCGGCGTTGACATCGACATTTTTTAATAATACTTTAATATTTTCAATTTTTTATTAATATTTTTGTTTTTCCTTTTTTCCTTTTCTTCTATTTTTATTCTTTAATTTTTTCTTTTTCCCTCTGTTCACCGGCCTCGGGCGAGGGTTTCCCTCGCTGGCCCTGGCGAGGGTCGCCTGATCTGGCGAGGGGCTGCCTCGACAGCACACAACCCCATAGAACAAAACCTCGAGCCCCTCACCAGCACACAACCCCATAGAACAAAACCTCACAATCTTCGAAGCTGCATTGACAGAGGTTATGCTAGGCAATTCTTTAAACAGCTAGAATGCACTGGTGGGTAAGTGCCCAAAAGCCCCCGAAATTCAAATCATGCTACGATTCCTTTAAAACCCAGTCAAATTTTTTTACGAAAGACCAATTTCATACTAGCCAATGCAGAACAAAGAAGGCAAGTTTCTTGCTTTTGACATCATTAGGCACACAGATTTGCTTACTCCAAGTAACCATAGAGAGACAGACAGAGCAATAAAGATCAGTAGCCAAACTACATACGCAGGAGCAAGCGAGAGAGATGGAGGGAGTAGAATGGAAGTTTAATCAACTGGGACAATGCGACCACCGAGGGGGAGAGCAAGCGCGAGAGAGAGACTAATCATTTCACGAGTCTCAGGTCTTTTTGGGGTTGCACTTGCTTGTCGTCCGGCGAGGGACGCCTTCGCTTGAGGCGGGCGAGGGACGCCCACGCCTAAGGCCGTCGACCTCCGCCTGCCATCGATGAGGCCCGGCGATGGCTGGTAGAGGGAAAAAGAAAGAAGAAAAAAAGTAAAGAAGGAAAAGAGAAGAAAAGAAAAAAAGGAAAAATAAAAAAATAAACAAAAAATTCGAAACTAATATTAAAATATTATTAAAAAATATCCACGTCAGTGTCGGCCGTGCCACGTAGGACGGCCGGTGTCTACGTCAGTGATTTCTGGTCAAAATTGGCCGAATGGACTCAATTGGTAAAATGTGAAAATGTTTAGAACTTAATTGGCAAAATTAAAAGTGAAATAGATTTAGGGCTTTTTTGTCAATTTTCTCAATTAAATCTTATGAACTACTCTCTTGTTTTTTTGAATCAATTTTACATTAAGTGGACTTTAGATAAAATTGTATCGTGTAATACTTATATTGTGACAATTTATGCGGTGTCATCGGCAAATCAATAATTATTATTTTTTAATTTATCTAAGCGAAAAATTGAGCCTCTCTCTTTATAGAAAATAGAATACAAGCCCTAAAACGTGTATGCGTAATGATTAATTGATAAGACGTCAATGTGTGTGATATTACTGTCTCTTAATAGACTATTTTCGTGCTTACTTGAACCTATCGATTTTGGCAACTAAGGCATATTACGTAGGGCAAATAAAGAATAGACTTCTACATATTTTAAAACAAAACACCATTTTGCCTTACTTTTTATTCATTTAAAAAATATATATCAACTTTCATTCACCAACTAAGATTCACTTGCTCCACTCGAAAAACAACTACCTCACCCGTTACGGCAACTTTAAAAATAACTACCCCTTTTTTTTTTCTTTTTGGAGGTAATTCGCTTTTGCACACACCTCTAACACGTGCTCAACACTATTATTTAATTAAGGGAACTTTCTTGTATGCACGATCCTTTTACGGCATTAAGATATAATCAGCAGTCACGCACTTGCAAGTTGAAAGGCCGACCACAAATTATATCTAGAGGTCATATACTATAAGCTTAATATGTTAAATTAGTAGGAGATACAATTGCCTAATGAAATCCATAACTTAAATTAGAATTAATCTATCTTACCTTGCACTGTGGATGGCTTCCTAACTGAAAGGACAGTGACTTGATAAACTAACCTTGTTGTTCTTTCCAATCAATGGCTTCTTGCTCTTTACACAGATGAATTCCGCCACTACATTCGCGGTCCCCAATCTTTTTTCAAATCTAATATACATTGCCAACCACATTGTGTACGTGTAATTTGGTTTATTGTCGATGGAGAATCATTCTTTGTTTCTTTCCACAATTCTTTAATTTCATGATATACACTTTGTGAAGATTGACTTGCCATATAAGGAAGGTCTAACATATTTTTTTGGAGTTTGATGTTCTTTAGTTAAATTATGTCACGGGTTCAAAGTCCAACTTAGACTCCATATCAAACCATGTAAAGTCGGTTTGGAGAACATAGGCAATTACCTAAACCATGTGGGAGACAGCTCAATAAGGTTTTTTCTTTTCTTTTCAAAGTTTTAAGTTAGTACTCTCCATCGTATCGTTCGATCTTTAGTGGAATCGTGTGCTTCTCTCCTCCTAAATTAGGTAATCACATTGATCGAGTTACATAAATCTAGTGCGCCATTTATTTTCTTGTTTTATTTATTATTACGTTCAATCACTCGACATACTTAGATGATCAGTCCATACAATTTTAGTTCCATGTACTGAGCTAAGCATTACAATGTATAAAACAGTAGAGTTCACCCCAACATAGTCACCTACGAATTCCCTCGAAATCCAACTTCATGTGCAGTGAATTGTCGAAACCAAATTCAATGCATGAACAACAATCAAAGGACCGAAATCACATGAGCAAAACAACAGTTTAAGGAACAAAAAACCTCTAATGCACGTGTTGGAAATAATTCAACTGCAGAAAGCAAAGTGACGAAATTGTAACCTTCGCCTTGGTGCTGTTCCTGTTCTTCTGCTGTAATTCTTTCGACGATGGAAGGTAAAACACGTGCAATATCTGCTCATAACCCCATCATTGCCGCAGACTGCAATCCCACCAACAATGGAGGTGATGTAATACTATGGACGTCATAAGTTCAACGCACGCTTCTCCCAGTATTCAACGGTACAGTGACATGAGAACTAACATACGTACGGTCAAGTTCCTTGTTCTTAGTCTCACCAAAATACGAGTTTGCCGTACACTTCTTGGTTGATTCCGTTCATCGTGCGACTCTAAGTCAAATACAGAATTTTCTCAAAAACTTAAGAAAGCAGACGAGCTATTGACTATATAGGGACCGTTCTCATTCTATATCATTCATATTCATCTGTCACTGACACCCCATCATCACTCGCTCCTTCCTTCACCACTTCACACTCCCATTCACTCATTTTTGGAGCTCTCCAGATCTTGTCTCTCCCGCAGCTATGGCAGAGAGGGTGAATCCTCCTCCTCTTTCCTCTAACTCATCTCTCTTGATACTCGCCAGCTCCATTTTTCTTCCCTTTTCTTTTCTGTGTGGTTTTTATATCACTCTATGGTTGTGATTTTTCAGAACAATTATCTCTCCGTTTGGGTTATTATTTTGTTGGGTCCATCTTGTTCATTTCTCTGTTCTGCATCTTCCCCCTGATACTTTCTCTGCAAACGTTTGGGAAAAGGAAAACCTCACTTCGAATTCATTTGATACACATGACTTTATTGATTTTTGCATTGTTCTTGTTTGTTGCAGGTGACCAAAATGTCGATAAAGGTGGATCTGCAGTGCTCGTGCTGCTACAGGAAGATCAAGAAAATTCTCAGTGAATTTCCCCGTGAGTCCCTCTCTCTCTCTTTGTTTCTTTTTTTTTTTGCTTCCCCTCTTTTTAGTTTCAAATTGTTGTCATTTCTTGATTTGTAATTACTATTGCATTGGTGTTAATTTAATTTGACTGAGTTTGCTATGAATTAATTTGTGAACAAAAGAAATCCGAGACCAGACATACGATGAAAAGCAGAACATGGTGTTCATCACTGTCGTGTGCTGCAGCCCGGAGAAGATCCGGCAGAAGATCATCTGCAAGGGTGGCGAGACGGTGCTGAGCGTTGAGATCCTGCCCGACAAGCCCAAGGTCGTGATCACTGATCCGCCCGAAGAAACCACCAAGCCGCCTTCTCCTAAGCTGGAGCCAGCACCGACCCTGACAGCCCCCAAACCTACTCCACCGAAGCCTACGCAGCAGGTGCCTGTGCCGCTGCCCCCGAATGCGCCAAAGCTGGTGGTGGGCTGCCCGCCAGTGCCAGTGTATCCGATGGTGCCGGTGTATCCAATGGTGGGTGTGTGTTGTTGTCCCCCATGTTATGGAGGTTATGGTGGGGGACCATGCTATTGTGGGCGGCGGAGGCCAGTAATGTGCTATGATGGATGTGGGAGACCGGCTGATGAGTGTCAAGGTGGGAATAGAGGTTCCTCTCCTGGGCAGGGGAGGCCAGTGATGTGCTCTGATGGATGTGGGAGACCGGCTGATGAGTGTCAACGTGGGAATACAGGTTCCCATCTTGGGCGGGGGAGGCCAGTGATGTGCTCTGATGGATGTGGGAGACCGGCTGATGAGTGTCAACGTGGGAATACAGGTTCCCATCCTGGGCGGGGGAGGTCAGTGATGTGCTATGATGGATGTGGGGGACTGGCTGATGAGTGTCATGGTGGGAATAGAGGTTCCTATCCTGGGCTGGGGGGACCAGTGATGTGCGATGATGGTTGTGGAAGACCGGCTTGTGAGTGTCAGGGGAATAGAGGCTACCACGTTAGCCGACGTGATTACTTTAGTGAAGAAAATGCCGCTGCGTGCATTGTCATGTGATCGAGTTCAAAATTTCTGATGTCAATTATTAATGTAGTAACTTGGTGAAAGATACGTCAGTCAATCTTTTAGGGCTATGTTGGGGTCTTTATCTTTGCGGGTGTAGAAAGACTGATGAGGTTGGTGGTCTAGTATGGTGGCATATGTGGTCATTTATGTTCCACTATTGAATGACCTTACAAAATGAAATGAAACAAAGATGATTGGGACTTTATCATTTGGCTTGATGATATTGGTAATCGTTATAGCCATATATTCTACATCTACTCTCTGCTTCTACCTTCATTTATTTTGGCTCTTACACTTGTATTATATGTCTACTTCAAAATCCATCCCGAAACTCCTCTCCCACTCTCCTCTCCTGCCATTTCTCTCTCCTCACACATAACAGCACAACACATCAACGTTGGGAAAATTACAAAAGAAGTCATAAAATTATTATATGGATAGCAATTCAATCTAAAACCTTTCAATTTGGCCAATTTAATTCTAAACCTTTTGATAATTTGCTAATTTAGTCATTCTGGCTACTTTTGGCGAGAAATCGCTGACATGGACGCTGCTAAGGTTGTGGACTAGCGGAGGGAGACAAGAAAAAAAGAAAAAAGAAAAGAAAAGGAAAAAAAAGAAAAAAAAGAAAAAAATCAGAAAAATTAAAAAAAAAAACTTGCAAAAATTATCTACGCCAACGCCTATGTGGGGCGACCAACATACATGTTAGTGATTTCTGGCCAAAATTGGCGGCTAGCGATGACGGCGTAAGCCTAGCGTCCGCCGTCGGTGCTGTGGTCGGAGCCGACGGTCAGCGGTGGCTGTTCCCGGCGAAACCCCGGCGTGGCCTCGGCGAAGACGTTCTCGGTGAAGAGGGCCATTGAAGAAGAGACAAGTTCTGGGCAGAGGGCACACGAAGGGGATGAAGAAGAGAGCAAAAAAAAATATAGAAAAAGAAAAAGAAACAAAAAAAAATAAAAAATAAAAAGAGAAAAGAAAAGGAAAAGAAAGAAAAAATATAATAAAAAATCAAAATTTGAAAAATCGGGCAGGTCGGTAACCCGGGTCGGGCAGTCGGGCGGATCGGGTCAAGGGACCCGGTCCGGAGTATTTATTTATTTATTAATAAAAATTTTCAAAATTTTAAAAATTCAAAAAATATTAAAATATTAAAAATTCCAAAAAAATTCGAAAATGTTTAAAAATCCCAAATTAATTAATTAAATTAATGAAATATTAAAAATATTAAGAAATTCAGAAAATTCAAAAAAATTAAAAATTTTAGAAAAATTCGGAAAAATTCCAAAAAAAATTAGAAAATTAGAAAATGTTCAGAAATCAGTTTTGGGCTTAATTTCACTAGATTTTAGGTTAAAAAAGTGAAAAATGAGAAAAACCCTCTAAAAAATTCTCAAAAATCGGATAAGCCATTAAGGCTTTACCTTAGGGCTTTTGATTGTATTTTCTTTTTAGAGATGATGCTACATTGCTGGTTGTTTGTTTTCTTCATGATTATCTGGTTACACACTTTTAATATATTGATTGTTATTGTTTGTTTTTAGAACGGTTAGGTGGAATCTTAGTTTTTTCGATTAGGCTGCCCGGTACGTTAGTTTGTGAAAATTCAAGTTTAGGTACCGAAAGGGCATTAGTTAAATCGCTAGTGTAATCAAGTTTCCGAATTTTAGAATCTATGGCTTTCACGTGTATCGAGACGACACTCTCGCGTCTCAATCAGGGTTTCTAGCTAATTCTTGATCATAGCTAGTGGCAACTCCAATCAAATGCGTAAACAAAAAAAAATTCTTGTCGCGCGAGATGTGAGGCTTGGGAGTGCCTCGGTCTTTGGATTAATGAACTATTTGGTTTATCTTTCAAATGAATCAATTGTTGTTCATATCCATCAATAAATACCTCTTGGCCTAAACCTGATCTTTTTCAGGACGGATAGGTCGCGACAATCGCCCTAATCATCCATTGAAGTTCCTCATTCACCTAATCCCATGTTGTGCAAGGATGCTGCGCCAAACGATGCCTATTCACTCACATTGGAAGAATAAATGTGTTATGTCTTCTATACTAACTTTGCATAAGTTACATTGGATATAAACTGAAGTCATTCATTGGTCGATAATCTTTGTTGTTGGTAGTTTGTTTCTGCGAACAAGTCAGCCAATAAAATTGTGTTTGTTAATTCCACTAGTTCAAATCAAGTTATACCACTCCACAGTCGATCTTACATGTCTGAGTTTATCATAAATTTCTTGGCAACAGCACCTTGAGCTATGGATAATCGAAGTTAGAACATGGCGCAATTTAAGGAGATATCGCCAATTCTAAGCCATACTACCCCTAATATTGATCTGCATAATTGAAGTGCCTCTACATTTGGTATTGTGAACCCATATGTTGGGACTAATTATGTAACCTAAAGGGAAGGGGGGATGAATAGGTTACTTTGGAAGATATTATAATTTTTCGCAGAAAACAACATGTAACAAGGATATATCAGAAAACACCAAATGTATGAGAGATAAAATATCACTTGTATGCAGGAGATGATAAACAAAAGTATAAACAGTTATACACAAAGATATATAGTGGCTCGGTTTTATCCTTAAGGTTACGTCCACTCTCACCACTAATAGTCACAAGTTGGGTTGGATTGCACTAGTAATCTACTGATCATGTCACACTTAGCAAGCACCACTCCTATCGATTCGTAGATCACACTACCAGGAGATGAATGCTACTATTACTTGGTACACTTAAAACTTCAACACAATTACAATGCAGTAAGTGTTATTGACAGAACAGGAGCACTTTGCTCGGTACACAGCAAGTAAGAGATTTCATAATTCTTGTAAGCACACACTCTGACTCTAACTTGTTTGCTTCAGAGACCTTCTGTTTTATAGGCATCTTCAAATTAGTCGTTGCTGATGTCCCGAAGAGGCAAAATAGCCGTTAGAGTTGTTGGAGTTGCTGTTCTTGGAACTGACTACCCATATAGCCTATTTTCGAACTTCTACAAGCTTTCTCGAAATAACTTCTACTGTATTACTATAGCTGCGATACTGACTACCTATCAAAACGGCCCTATTCCTTTCTGCTTGAGTTGCTATTGTGCTAGTCTAGTCCTAACGGCTATAATAGTGACACAATGGTTATGTCAAGTATACCGTTACTAAAACATCACCAAATACAATATCACTTCAGCTTGAACAAGACATCGTCATTTAACTTATTTTTGAGATCGATGGTGCTGTTTCCGTGAACTTTCCAGGAAACTCTTATGATATCCTCTTCAATGAAAAACATTATGATTTATCACTCAGTCCTTTGAATATATCTGCACTTAGACAATATAGATATTAAACCAATCATAGTTTGGGTATCATTAAAATCATATGGAGATGTTTCTCCAACACCATATTCTCCAAAAGGAAGAGGACGGCCGATTAATGAGGTTCCATAGAATGCAGCCTAATAATAATTTGTCCCATAAGTTCAAATTGAGCAATTCTAATCCTCCTTCCCTTTTGGGTAAACAAACTACTTGCCTTGCCACCTTGTGCGATCCATGATTTATTGTATTACTTGCCCATAAAAAATGCCGGATCCTCAAATATCCTTAAATATTCATCAAATATCATTTTGTTTCAATCTTTTGAATGACCTAGTTAAAACTTGAGATCATTATTCCTTTTTTTTGAATTGTAAGTTTAAAAATATTTGTCAAACGATAAACTAATAAATTAAATCTTATGAACCGCTCTCTTGTTTTCTTTTTTCGAATCAATTTTAAGTTAAGTGGACTCTAGATAAAAGTGTATCATGTACCTACTTATATCTTAATAATTTATGTGGTATCGCCGGGTAATCAATTACCTTTCTTTTTTTACTTTATCTAACCGAAGAATCGAGCATCTTTGTATATAGCAAATGGAATAACAATATACAAGCCCTAAAACGTGCACGCTAAATGATTTATAGATAACATGTCGATATGTCTAGCATCACTGTCACATAATATACGGAGAAAGTATAAAAAAGTCTTAAAACTATTACATAGTTGCCAATTTAGTTATGAACTTTTCAATTGGACAATTTAGTCCTGTACCTTTTGTATTTGTGTCAATTGAGTCCATCCGGTCAATTTTGGCTGAAAATCGCTAACATGGATCCCGGTCGGCCTATGTGGAGCGTCGCACGTCCGCCGTTGACGTGGACATTTTTAAATAATATTTTCATAGTATTTTGAATTTTTTTTATAATTTTTAATGGTTTTTTTTTCTTTTTTACTTTTTTTTGTGGGCTGAGGGCCGACAAGGGTTGTTGGCTCTAGGCAAGGGTTCGTGGGCCCTTGTTGTGGCTGACGAGGGTGTGGTGGCCCTCACCCAATGCCCTTTCCAGCCATAGCATGGGCGTTACGGCCCTCGACCAGATGTGGCGACGGTTGTGACGCCCTTGCTGAAGCCTGCAAGCCCCTTGCCCAGATCTGGCGAGGGCATGACGCCCTCGCTAGATTCGGGCCAGGCGAGGGCGCCGCGACCCTTGTTGGCCTTGGGTGAGGGTTGGCCAGTGACCCTTGCCGGTCCTCAACCCGAAAAAAAATAAAATAAAGAAAAGAAGTGAAAAAAGAAAAAACCATAAAAATTATAAAAAATTCAAAGTATTAATAAACTATCATAAAAAAATGTCTATGTCAGTGCCATCTGCGCCACGTAGGATGATTAGCATCCACTATAGCGATTTTCCGGCCAAAATTGATTAGATGGATGCAATTGGTAAAACGTGAAAATGTTTAGGACTGAATCGAAACTAATATAATAAATTTAGGACTTTTTTTGGGTACTTTTCCCCATAATATACTATTTTCGTGCTTACACGAGCCTACCAATTTTGACTACTAAGGAAAATTACGTTGGGCAAATAAAGAAAAGAATTCTATATATTTTGAAACAAAACACCATTTTGTCTTACTTTTTATGCATATATATATATATATATATATATATATATATATCAAATTTCATCCACCAACAAGCTTCGCTTGCTCCACTTAAAAAACAACTATCCTTCTTCTTTTTTTGAAGGTAATTCTCAATCTATTTTTCATCCTTACATATTTATCCGCTTTTGCACAGCCCTCTAACGCGTGCTCAACACTATTTAATTAAGGGAACTTTCCCATGTGCACAATACTTCTACGGCATTAAGATATAATCGGCAGCCACGAATTTGCAAGTTGAAAGGCCGACCACAAATTTTATCTAGAGTTCATATACTATAAGCTTAATATCTTGAATTAGAAGGAGAAACGTTTGCCTAATGAAATCCATATCTTAAATTAGAAAGAGAAATAATTTCCTACTTGTATTAGAATTAATCTATCTTACCTTGCGCTGTGGATGTCGACTTCCTAACTGAAAGGACAGTAACTTGATAAACTAAGCTTCTTCTTCTTTCCAATCAATGGCTTCTTGCTCTTTACCCAGATGAATTCCACTACTACATTCGCGGTCCCCCAATCATTTTTCATATCTAATATACATTGCCAACCACATTGTGTACGTGTAATTTGGTCTTACTGTCAATGGAGAATCATTCTTTGTTTCTTTCCATGATTCTCGAATTTAATGATATTTAAGTTGTGAAGATAATTTGTCATATCAGGAAGGTCCAACATAATCTTTCTGGAGTTCAAAGTCCAACTTGGACTTTATATGAAACCATGTAAAGTCGGTTTGAAACATGGGGCGATTACCTAACCCATGTTGGAGACAGCTCAAAAAGGTCTTTTCTTTTCTTTTCAAAGTTTAAAGTTAGTACTCTTCGTTGTGTCATTCAATCTTTAGTGAAATTTTGTGCTTTTCTCCTGTTGGAATGGGTAAGTCACGTCGATTGAGCCACATAAATCCATTTATTTCCTCGTTTTATTTGTTATTGTTTTCAATCACTCGACATAGTCGATGATCAGCCCATACAATTTTAGTTCCATGTATTGAGCTACTCATTACAGCGTATAAAAGAGTACAGTTCACCCCAACACAACCACCTATGAATTCCCTCAAAATCCAACTTCATGTGGTGAACTGTCGCAACCAAATTCAATGCAAGAACAACAATCAAAAGGATCGAAATCACACGAGCAAAACGACAGTTTAAGGAACAAAAAACCTCAACGCACTTGTTGGAAATTCAACTGCAGAAAGCAAAGTGATGAAGAAATTGCAGCCATCGCCTTGGTGCCGTTCCTGTTCTTCTGTTGTAATTTCTTTCGCCAACGGCAGGTAAAACACGTGCTCTATCCGTTCATTATCCCATCATTCCCGCAGACTGCAAGCCCACCAGCAATGGAGGTGATGTAATACTACGGACGTCATGAGTTCAATGTGACAGTGACACGAGAGCTAACGTGCGGTCACGTTGCTTGTTCTTAGTCTCGCCAAAATACGAGTTTCCAGTACACTTCTTGATTGACTCCTGTTCATCTCGCGACTCTAAGTCAAATACAGAAATTTCTCAGAAATTTAAGATGGAAGGAAATGAGCCATTAAATTTATACGGACCGTTCTCTTTCTTAACCAGCCTGTTCTCGTTCTCTAGCATTCAATCGCTCTTTCCTTCACCACTTCGCACTCCCATTCACTCGTTTTTGGAGCTCTCCAGATCTGGTCTCTCCCGCAGCTATGGCAGAGAAGGTGAATCCTCCTCCTCTTTCCTCTAACTCATCTCTCTTGATACCCACCACTTCCATTTTTCTTCCCTTTTTCTTTTCTGTGTCGCTTTTTTTTCCTTTTATCATTCTATGATTGTGATCTTTCAGAACAATCATCTCTCCGTTTGGGTTATTATTTTGTTGGGTCCATCTTGTTCATTTCTCTGTTTTGCATCTTCCCCCTGATACTTTCTCCGCGAACGATTAGGAAAAGGAAAACCTCGAATTATTCTTCGCATTCGTTTGATACGCATGGCATTATTGATTTTTGCATTGTTCTTGTTTGTTGCAGGTGACCAAAATGTTGATAAAGGTAGATTTGAAGTGCTCGTGCTGCTACAAGAAGATCAAGAAAATTCTCTGTAAATTTCCCCGTGAGTCTCTCTCTCTCTCTCTCTTTTTGCTTCCCCTCTTTTTAGTTTCAAATTGTTATCATTTCTTGATTTGTAATTATTATTTTATTCGTGTTAATTTAATTCGATTGAGTTTGCTATGAATTAATTTGTGATCAAGAGAAATCCGAGACCAGGTATATGATGAAAAGCAGAACACGGTGTCGATCACCGTCCTGTGCTGCAGTCCGGAGAAGATCCGGGACAAGATCATCTGCAAGGGCGGTGAGACGGTGCAGAGCGTCGAGATCTTGCCTGACAAACCCACGGAGCCGGTGAAGCCTGTGAAGCCAAAGGAGCCCGTGAAGTCGAAGGAGCCCGTGAAGCCGAAGGAGCCCGAGAATCTGATGGTGCCAGTGTTTCCGATGGTGGGGGTGTGTTGTTGCCCACCGTGTTTTGGAGGGTATGGTTGGGGACCGTGTTATTGTGGGCGGAGGATTCCAGTGATGTGCTATGATGGATGTGGGAGACCTGCCGATGAGTGTGAAGGTGGGAATAGAGGTTCCCATCCTGGGCAGTGGAGGCCAGTAATGTGCGACGATGGATGTGGAAGACCAGCTTGCGAGTGTCAGGGTGGGAATACAGGTTGCCGCGTGAGCCTATGTGATTACTTAAGTGAAGAAAATGCCACTGCATGCACTGTCATGTGATGGAGTTCAAAATTTCTCATGTCAATTATTAATGTAATAACTTAGTGAAAGACACGTAAGTCAATTTTTGAGAGCTATCTTGGGGTCTTTATCATTGCGGGTCTCGAAAGATTGATAAGGTTGGTGGTCTAGTATGGCTTTATATGTGGTCAAATTTGTTCAACACGACTTTTCGCTTGTTGATTTCTTCATTTCAACAAAATTGAGTCCATTTCAGGTCTCCTATCATCCTCTCATTCAGCACATATTCCTACTGTAAGAGTTTTTTGGGCTAAATTAATTGAGATTGTAATTTACCGTTTTACGGAATTGGTCTAATACGGTAATAGTTAAAGATTCTTAATTAGTCTAATATGGAACTAGCTAGTGTAGGCCAAGAAAGCTCGGCCTGTGATGAGAGGTCCTGCGGCTTAAAACTCTATAAATAGTGCTCAAGTCTCTCCTCTAGTCTTGAAGACAAATAACCTCACATAAGGAATAAATACATAATGCTAATTGTGAGGGGTAGTCTCATTGAACCAGTGATACAGAGGGTAATAAAGGAGAAGGACTTGCGCTGAGGATCATCACTATTACGCATCAAGAACGATGGATTCCAAAATAGGTGTGCAAATCTCTTTTACTAGACTAATGTGTTCTAGATTCAAACTATGTAGAACTTGGCTGTCGTTTTCGCGGCCTATTTGTAGTGTCAGAGCAAACATAGACTAGATGTAGAACGTACGGATTTGGCCCCTTTTTTTTGTATTTTTTGTTTGATAAAAATTTATTTTAATTACATAAATGTGAAGAGCTCATTGAGACGAGCATTTTGAGTGGCGGCGCACCACCAGGGGATGCCACGCTGTCATGTGTGAACCTCACCCAGCGTGTGCAATACGTGCTAGGGCAACCTGTGACACAGGTCGACCTAAATGGCCTGACTTGATTCGGGATCTAGCATGTTGACTAACTTGTTCATCGGTGACTTGACACGAGATCCGACCTGATCCAGGACCTGATCGATTAATCGGTCAAACCGGTCCATTGACTGTTAACTAGTTGCACCGGTCAACTGGTCAGATCGGCAGTCCAAGCCAATTTAGATCGGCTGAACGTGCGCCTCATGCGCTGCCTACTCAAGTGGCGCATGGGGCTGCATTCGAGCTTCGATTAGAGTGTTCTTCGTACCGCCGTGCTCATATCGAGATGCTCTATACTATGGTGTATTTATTGTACATATTTGATTCTTTTAAGGATGTAAAAATGCGTACAGAACCCTATATATGTGTATTTTTAGGGTATTTTTATGTATTTTCTTGTATTTCTCTATGGTTTAGGACATACAGATGTAAGCTCACATGTATATCATCACAAACAAAATGTGTAGAGTGTAATTCATTGATGGCATGTATAAGGTTTAACATGTATCAATGAATGGAACAATGTAATTAGCATGACATGTGATTTTAGTGACAAATTGCCCTCGTCTCCAAGTCTAAAATCACATGTATATGGTAAATGTGAGACATAAATTTTATATCCCTAGTATGAGAGAGTTTCAAGGATTTAATTGGGTAGTGACCACCAAAGTGGCACGCTTGATTAGGTTTGAGAAATATCAGTTTCATATTGTGGTGGAATATCTTCTATTCTAATGCATGATCATACTCCCAAAGGAGGTGATTATGTATTGGTTCATGAAGGGATACATGAAGAGCATATGCTTGAGAAGTGATTGATCTAGTAGTTCAAACACCCAAAGGTGGTGAATTCATGAAGGTTGGAATATATTCTCATGGCTACTGTTATGCAGAGAGAATACAACTACGTATCATATATTTTGCCCAAAGATGTTTATATGATGATGTATGTAACTCTTAGGATGTGTGCTTATACGGTTTCAAGTTATACGATACTCACATGATGCTAATTGTATACATTGCTTGTCAAATCAGTCACATTCTCTATAAATAGTAACTCTATTGCAATTAAGGTTCTTTCTAGTCTAAACTTTACAAAAAAATGAAAAGAGGATTTTCTATTTGAGATGGAGCTGGCGGATGTTGATATTGTTCTTACTAAGGAAAAACTATCAGATCTCACTGACACCAGTATGGATGCTCAGAAAGCACACTTTGCTCATGGGAAAGGAGCAATTTTTTTTTTATTATTAATGAAGTGGTCAATTCAGGAACACTTGATGAGTGGTTTGCTAGCTGACTGCACTACCGGATAGATAATGGAAGCCTTGGTGGCTAGAAATCGTGTCTCCTCTAATGCTGAGATTGGAACACATTTGCAAGCACTTTTCAACATAAGGTATGATAGTTTTGTTAAGGTTATGGACAAGAAGAGTAAGAGGTCCAAAAATCATACTCATAAAGAAACTCACGAAACCACTGATCATTCTGATTGTCTAGGTCCTAAGAAAGCATCCTTTTATGAAGGAAGGTGATCGTTTTTTCTTTTGTAAGAAGAAATGTCACATAAAGAAAGACTGCAATAAATATAAAACTTGATTGTCCAAGTGTGAGCATGCACGTAATGATTCTTTGGCATTTGTTTATGAATCAAACCTATTAGAAGGCCCATCCAGTTCATGGTGGCTAGATAGCAGTGCAACAAATCATGTTCCGTTTACCATACAATAATTTATAAACCAGAGGAAGCCAAATTAGGATAAGTTGAAGCTCATCGTAGGAAACAACAATAAAGTTGACGTTGAGTTCGTGGAAGATGTTATTTTAATCTAAATTCTGGTTTTAATTTGATGTTGAGAAACACATTTTATGTACCTTCCTTTAGATGTAACTTAATTTCCGTATCATATTTGAACATGTGTGGCTACTTTTTTGAAATAAAGGACAATATTATTTCTATGTTTTTTTAATTCAAATAAGGTTCGGTGCTGCAATAAGTCCAATGGATTCTACATATCGTGTTTAACTCTCAATGATATATACGTCACTTATACAGTTGAAAAGGTTATTTCCAAAAGACTTTTACCTAAAGAATAGTCTTATGTGTTGTGGCATAAACAGCTTGGTCACATCTCTAGGGAAAGAGTGAAAAGGCTGATAAGAGCTGACATCCTGCCTACTCTTAAAAGTGACCTAGAGACTTGTGTAGACTGTTGTAGAGGTAAGATGACTAAGATTAAAAAAAAACTGTAGTTCATAGTTCTGACCTATTGGAGGTCACTTACACTGATATTTATGTGTTTGAACGACATGTCATTAATATGGATTTAGGAGCATCATGTGATGTTGTTGTTTGGTGGAAGCTGCTTTTATCTTTACTCTAATAAAGTTTACATCTGTGTTTGTTACATTTAGGCTCCGTTCGTTTCCGGAAAAATATTTTTCCTGAAAACATTTTCCACATTTTCCGGTGTTCGGGGGCAGAAAATGTTTTCCGTGGAAAAACATTTTCCTTCCCCACCCCCAAATCCTTCATTATTTTGAGAAAAATGATTTCCTTTTTGTGAAAAGAGGAAATCATTTTTCCCCAAAGTGAAGGCAAAATTGCCCATAGGAGGGAAAATGTTTTCTGTGGGAGAGAAAGTTGATCGCTGGTCACCGCCATCGGCTGCCGCCACCCGCCACTGCCTACCGCCACTGATCGCCGAACTCTGCAGGTCGCCGGACGCCGCCGAATCGGCGGTCGCCGACACCAAAAAATATTTTCCGAAACTTTTTCAAATTTTAGCCGAACACTAGAAAATTGTATTCCAGGAAAACAATTTTCAGGAAAATGACTTCCGAAAAAATATTTTTCAAAAGGAGAATATTTTCCGGCAAACGAACGGAGCCTTAGTAACATTTTTGATGTGTATCAACTTCTTTGCATTCAATAAGGTGTACATGAATACATTGTTATCATGCTAAATACATATATATGATGAAAATCTCAATGTATTATGTAAACCTTGAGTAAAAGATAGGGGTATTCAGTTATTAGGCTTGAGGATATGTCTTGTTACACATAAAGTAAAGTTAACTATAAGGATAAGATAGATGTATGTTCAATGAAATCATAAGGATTTTCTCTAGTGACACATAAGGTTTTGTGACACTTAACAAAAGAGAATGTGGACTGACAAAAGGGATAGCACATAAGATCTTACTCTTTTTGAAGTGTTATCCAATTGCTACATTACCATATTGAATCCATATTAGTAGAGTTAAAAGCACTTGTGGCCATGGAATGCTATGTGTGTATTCATGCAGTTATTGCCATGATTTGGTGTTTGAGACTTTGTGGGATTGAATTGACTATTAAGAATAATCTCTAGACCAACATAAAGGTGTGCACATACAGTACAGTTTCAATTAATATAGCCTAAATGGGAGAATGTAAGAGTTTTTCTAATGTGGGCAAAATTAATTGAGATTGTAATTTATCATTTTACGGGATTACTCTAATAAGGTAAGATTTAAAGATTCTTAATTAGTCTAATATGAGACTGACTAGTGTGGGTCGAGTAAAGCCCGGTCTGTGATGTGAGGGCATGTAGCTTAAAACTCTATAAATAGTGCTCAAATCTCTCCTCTAATTCTAATGCACAAATAACCTCACATAAGGAGTAGATACATAACGCTAATTGTGAGGGGCAGTCTTATTGAGCCAATGATACGGAGGGTAATAGAGAAGAAGGACTTACGCTTAGGATCATTGCTATTCCGAATCAAGAACGATGGGTTCTAAAACAGATTCACAAATCTCTTTCACTAGACTAATGTGTTCTAGATTCTAGCTATGGAGACCTTGGGTGCCATTTTTATGGCGTACACATGTCTCCTACTCGCCTCTATGGTGATTCATTATGTGAAAGAACAGGTCGAGTACACTATTTAATGAACTCCACAAAATGAAAGGAAACAAATATGATTGCGACTTTATCATTTGGCTTGATGATATTGGTAGTCGTTATAGCCATGTATTCTACATCTACTCTCTACTTGTTCCTTCATTTATTTTGGCTCTTAAACTTGTTTTATATATCTACTTCAAAATCTATACAGAAACCTTCTCCCACTCTTCTTCCTTACCATTTCTCTCTTCTCACACATAACATCACAACACATCAATGTTGGCAAAATCACAAAAAAAAATTCATAAATTTATTGTACATATGCCAATTTAGTACAAAACCTTTCAATTTGATCAATTTAACCATAAACTTTTTGATAATTTGCCAATTTAGTCATTTTGGCCACTTTTGACTAGAAATCGCTGAATTGGATGTCGGATTTTCTACGTGGCCATTGCTAAGGTCATGGATTGGCGGAGGGAAACAAGACAAAAAGAAAAAAGAAAAAAGAAACTGATAGAAAAGAAAAGGAAAAAATGGAAAAAACAAAAAAAATGAAAATAAAAACTTGCAAAAATTATTTATGTCAGTGCCTATGTAGGATGGCCGATATCCATGTTAGTGATTTCTGGCCAAAATTGACAGAAAAGATTACATTGGCAAATCATCAAAAGGTTTATGATTGAAATTGAATGGTTTAGGACTGAATTGACATATGTATAATAGGTTTAGAACTTTTTTGGTAATTATCCCCATCAACAATCGAGAGCCACCCCTGGGTCGACGCCATAGTTCGATGCTAATGCCGACGACGTCAGCCTCTTGCTTGCTCATTACCTACACCTATCTCCCTTCATCCTCATCTTTGTCTGTGGCGAGATTGTTTGTGGCTTGGGATAGAGAGGCCATACGAGGTTAGCTTGAGCCCGTGGCTTGCAATCGCCGAGGTTGTGTAAGGTCGGCCTTGAGCTTGTGAGGGCTGCGACTGGCTACAAGCCTCTGTGGAAAGCTCGCCAACTATGCAAGCTCTGTAGCAAAGCTTGACCAAGGTGGCCACGACCTTGATATGACCTTGAGTCGGCGTGGTGACCATCGCTTGCCTTAGATATGAGGTTGATGATGCCCCTAAAGGAGCAATGGCAGTGCTTACGGTGGAGAGGGAAGACGTGGTGGGGTGTGTGGGAGCGAACGAGTCTCTCATGTGGTACACAGGGAAATAAAGTTCAAGATAATTTTGGTAATTTTCTTCTTAAAAAGGATAACTTCCTGATGAAGTCACCATTAGTATGTAAAGTCATGGCACACCTCATCCTCAATGTAAAGAATTCATATGTGATGGAAAGTGAAACTCATGCAAAATAATAGCTTTGTATTTAAATGGCAATATCAGAAAGAAAAAAGCAAAGAGTAAAATTGTTTAAAAAGTCATAAATCTATTGAATTTTTGCCAATTCTGTTTTAAACATTTTAATTGTGCCAATTGAGTCATAAACCTTTTTACATTTTGTCAATTACATCCATCCAGCCAATTTTATTCAGAAATTGCTGACGTGGATGCCAGTTGCTCTACGTGGCATGACCAGTACTGATGTGGATAATTTTTAATAATATTTTCATATATTTTCAAATTTTTTTATTAGTTTTTTTTATTTTTCTTTATTTTTTTCTTCTTTACTTTTTTCTAGAGAAGAAACACTTTGCACTTCCGATTGAGTTTTCTTTGAAAAGATGGTGTAACACTTCTTGTCCATGCAGATCTATATCACTTTAGTAGGTTCAATAACCTAGACCACTACAGTTTACTAGAAGAAAATTATTATACAAAGAATTTGAAAAATAGAATGGGCTTGTGATAGATATTACTTATTATCAAGATGAAAATGGATATATAGAGGCCTCTATGGTTGTTCAGATAAGCTTCCAGGTTCAGAAATGGCTGGACCGGTGGATCTAGAGAAGAAAGAGTATGTGCTTGACCTTCTCTTTTTAGCTAAATGGCGTCCATTAAAGTTAGCCAGAAACTTTTGACAAAACAGGACGACATGATCTCCAGAACAAATGTTCATTGCATATAGATAGGCAGAGATAGATCAGATTGGTTATGCCCATTCAATTTATGACTAAGCATAAACGCTAAATCAAAGACATGTCATCCTTGCTCGCGAAGCATTATTCCCCCTGTTTTATCTCACTAATGATCTTCATTATAATGACTCAAGAGTTATCAGAGAACTCAAAATAAAAAATTAGAATATAAGTCGTAGCACAACTCATCCGTACTATAACGGATTCATATGTGATGGAAAATGAAACTCTTAGCACAATAATAGCTATGCTCTAAAATGGCAATATTGACAAGACAAACACGAAGTGTAACTTCCGGTGCAGTTTCAATGAATGATAGTGACTAGTCCAGTTGCAACTACACTCATTTTCTCGGCCTTAGAGAAAGTTTTGCACCTTAGACAATTGATATGGTATCGGAACAGGATTAATAAATTTTATAAGCTTATGGCCAAAAAGAGTTAATTTCATAATCTTCCATGACAATTGATCACAGGTCACAATAATACGATCTATTCATACATATACTCTTCCAAAAAGACTCCAAAGTTTTTCATTGAGCACAATTCAGGACCTGCATTAGAGGTGGTTAATCGATCTTTGATAAGAATTAAATGGACATTTGCCACTCTACCCCAGCTCCATCTGTGCTGTATCAGCAAGCATCATTTTATTGCTCAAAGGTGATTGTTTACATGATTTCATTGAACAAAAAGGAAAAAAATATTTTCATGTGACTCCTCTTGAAAGATAATGGAGGGAGTTGCTTGGTCCATAAGGGTGAGATCAATGTCTCAACCAAAAACCTTAGCTCTTTTGGAAACCCTATTGTCGAGACCGCCCTTCTTGGAGGATGGAAAAGTTTAGGTTGGGAACTTAACTCAAGTGATTTAGGTTTTTAACCTGCAAGTGATTTTTATCTAGGAGTCGCCACTAAATTAGTTTATGGTAGGTTGATTAAATACCCAAGTAAGGCAGTGGGAGAATTGCCTTACTTATGCGAACCAGAGATTAAATGAATTCGAAAACTTGATTACACTAGTTGAGGGACTAGTATCATTTCGGTACCTTTTATCCTATTCATTTTGGAAAATATTTATCAAGCAGTTTGGATTGGTTTTAGGACCTGTCTCCTAATATGTGAGGTGATCAAGCGAGGGTATAATTCTTAAATTAACAATAAGCAGTCAAGATAAATATGCAACCTATGATTCTAATCTAACTAAGGAGACGTGATTCAATATATTGAAATCAAGCAATTAGATAATGATAAGAATAAATTACACAAATAACAACATGGCATCCATTTTTAAGACATTCAAAATCCTATGGTATAGCCCTAAAAGCTTGTTCAATTTAAGCATAATTTTTTTGAAATATTTTCACATATTTTAAAGGAAAATTACTCAAAATCTAGCTATTTAAGATATTTCCTAATTTGGAAAAAACTAAAAAAATTAATATTTTTTAATTTTATTTTTAAAAATATTAAAATATTTGGATTCGGGTTGAGTCATTAGATCTGGTCCTTAGAACTGACTTGGCTCCATGAACCCAACCCGAATTGACTAACCCAGGTCAAATTTTTAGATTCAGACCGGGTCGAAGCAACCCGGGCCAATGACCTGAGGTTCAAATCGCATCAGGCCCGGCTAGGGCCCGGTTTGTTCGAAACAGAAAAAAAGGGCTGTCTCAACTAGGTTGAACCAGTTCGACCAGTACTATAGACCCAGTTCGATTGGGTTGATCGTGCTTCAAGCTAGGGATACACTTGCTGGACAAAATTCCAACGATTTGCTGGCTGTTTCGTTCTGCCAAAGGCTTCATCCTCTTTAGCTGAAGAGGTCCTTGCTTGGCTGGTCGCCTGATGACCGGCCAAGGTGGTCGCCGATCGAGCCTTGACCGAGGTTTGTTGAAGCCAAACATCGGTTGGAGTTTGGCCGGTGGACGCTGGCTAGTCTTTGGCCTTCCTTGGTCTCACCCACCTACTACACTGCCATGACTAGCCTGGAGATCGCTGGCTGAGACTCAACCAAACTAGACTTCACTTAGGCATTTCGTCGAGCACCTAGCGGTTGTAATAAAAAAAGAGAAATCTCGACCTGCTTTGTGGCTCTGACTTGCTCTGACGGCCACAACTCGCCTCCAACGACGACATTTGGACAGGGAGCAAGGTCGGTATGAGCTGGGATTCACACGAAATGGCCGGCGCTAGTCCCGGCCAACCTGCACACAAAAATAGGGGAAAACAGGGGCCGAAGAAAGCTTACCTGTCAAGGTTGCTTCTGGGGGGTTGCCGATCAATTTGCAAGTAACGGTGAGGCTTGTTGCTTCCCTTTGCGACCTGCAAATACTCAAAGCTCACTCTTTTATTCTTTATCTCTATCTCTCTGTCTCTCTCTGCTCTATTTTTGGCTGACCGATTCTCTTTCCTCTTTGTTGGCTTATATAGCGGCCACCGGCCACTTGCTTCTACCCCATAACTCCTCCATTCAATGCTCTACATTGCCCTCCTATGCCTATTCAAGACTTTTGTGGCCATTTTGCACAGTGGAGAGGGTTCTCCGCTTCGTCCAAGGCGGCAGTCAATCGCGACTGTTGGGGAGGAAGGAGGAGAGAGGGGGAGAGGTTGGGCCATGGGGAAGGGAAGAAGGGAGTGGGCTAGGCTAAGCCAGCTCGCGCAGAAGGAAAGGAGGAAAAAGGGAAAGGGTTTGGGCTGGCAGGGAAAAAAAGGAAAGGGTTGGGTAGACCAAGCCCCAACCCGATCCGTTTCGATTTTTTTAAAAATTAATTTAATTTTATAATTTTTTTAAAAAACTTTAGTTTGTGAAATCAACACTAATTTGTCTAATGTTTATATGTAATGCAATTTAAATTATTTTTTTTTGGCTTTTATGAATTAAAGAAAATCAACTCCCAATTTGCTCCTCTTTGAAGCTCAATTCATAGAGGTTCCATTTAAAGATAAAATGACATCTAATTTTGGCCCGTGCATGTGCAATGAATGTTATTTATGACAGGACCATGGGTCCCATTTTTATGATGCGATATAAGATGATGTATGCTTAAATAGATAAAAATATACCTGAGGTTACTTACCTTGCCAGGAGAGTATAGTAATTCAAGATAATGGATGTTGTGTGTTGAGGATCCAAACTTATCTTCAGTCGCCTTGACGGAAGAAATCATTTATCTAGAACCCAAACCTATCTTCAGTCGCGTTGACGAAAGAAATCATTTATCTAGGACCCGAACCTATCTTTGGTTGACTTGATGAAGGAAATTATTTGTCTAAAATCTGAACCTATCTTCAATCACCTTAACAAGGTTTGCTTTGCAGAAGCACCTGGATCTTGTCAGAGGTACTTGAAAAGGCTTGATGTGAATAGATGAGGTTGATCCAATGTTCTGGGAATACCATAACAATTGTAGGTACCTGGTGAATAGAGGGGGTCAATCCAATGTTTGATGAGTGAACAAAGAGGGTCAATCTAATGTTTGGGGAGTACTATAACAATCGTAGGTACTTGGTGAATAGAAGGGATCGATCCAATCTTCGGGGAGTACCATAACAATAATAGGTACTTGAATTTTTGAAACGGACACAAGTAGAAAATACTTGCCTGGGCATGTTCCTGCTTCTTAAGGGAATGCCTCATGTCAGACATGTTTCTGTGTAAAAAGCATATGCATTCATCTAAAAAATAAATAATTAAGGCTATTCTAGAATACATACATCTTTTGAAAATTCTGACTTGCATCTTGGGCATTGAGAAATGCTTTTCTTTTTCAAAGGAATACTTGGTTTATCCTCTAGGTGGCTGGAAAGAGTTATGATGAAATACCTTAGGTTTCTTACTCGAAGGTTTGATGGATCATCCATTATATAACCGACCTTTCTCGGGACACATCGTTGAGATAGTAAAGAGAGCTTTTCCAGTGCCCAAATTTTCGTGGCATACTATTGGAGAGAGAGAGAGACTCCAAGACTCAAAAGCATGCCGTGTCAATTCTACTTGGGGAACAGGAGCGCCAGTTTGGTATCTGAACTTCTTTTTTTATACACTGCTAGAGAATAAGAAGGGACTCTGAGTCACAAAAGGACGTCGGGTCAATAAGGGGACTCCGGCTATAGAAGCACGCCGTGTCGATCCGGTTGAAGGGAATGTTCAAGAATCTTTAAGATGTCTAGGAGATAGCCCGGACGTCAAGCACTCTCTGAGGACATTTTACCAGTCAGAGATGATTAGGACAAATATGCATGCATTCATCGAGGTAGAAAAACTAAACTATTTCAGAATGCGCATTTCGAAGCTCACTGGAGCTGTAGATAACTTAATTAAAGCTCATGTATGATAATTTTGCCATGTTTACATTACTATATATCCATCGACGGTAATTATCAATTGAGATAATTTTCGCTTGCAAGGTGGACTTCTCAAGATGCTGAATGAGAGACCTTTAATCATAAAGGACTTTTCACTCGCTCTCATTGAAAAGGGCTGCTTGTCCCGATTATTAATGTGGGAACATCGAAAACACTCAATCTAACCATCGTCACATCAACAAGGGTTCGAGTTTTCTTGCAAGCGGTACGACCTTACCAATCTAAGAAGTCTTCTTTATGGTTGTAATGCTGGCTTGGTCAATGGCTTAACGAAAGAGACTATCCCAATCGAGGCCATGAAAGGATAATACTTCGCAATCATCTCTGGTTTGCAAGTCAAGAACCCTTCAAAAATGAGATAGAAGTAATCATGCTCGCACTTCCTTGAGTGATGTTTATAAACATTTGAAACTTTATATTAACTTAAGTGCCCTAATTAGAAGAGACTTCATGAGGGATGTAATGTAGGCTCGGTTTACAGTTTGAGAAATGAAAGGATTGTTAGGCTAAAAAATGCGTGTTTAAGGGGTGAGAGTTGGTGATCATCTTGGCGTTGTCACTAGTCTTTTTCTTCATCGTTGGAATCCTTTTTTTTTTTTGCAAACTCCTGGGGTATTTTCGCGTTTTAGCTTCTTGGACTCATGTCCAACAATTGTAAATCCGCTTGGGGATACAAATTCCTTTCCACTCGGAATTCACTTTTTTGATCACTTTTTGTCTATGGATATTAGCTATGCTTTTACCAGGCACACTGCTTTTTTATACTCCTAGTTTTCATCATTTTTCTGTATATGCTCATTTTCTTTTTTCTAACATTAATTTTCATTCTACTTGATTCACGAATCAACTCGGACAAGTTGGAACGATGCGATGCAATTCGGCTTGTGGAGTTTTCATCTTTAGTCAGCACTCTTGATCATGTTGTTCGAGCGTTGTTGACATTTGCTTTGTCCCAGTGTGGAGGATGATCACTAACTGGGTTTATACGAAACAAAAATGGAGGCTCAAGTGGGCTAACAAAAGATATAATTGTATGGGATAGAGGAAGAACTACTCTTCATCATCCTAGGGCACTTAAATTATCACGAGAGTTCACCTGTAATAATGACACTCAAAAATTGATGTAAGTGAAAGCAATAAAATTTCTATTCATTTTTCTCACCTTGCGATGCCAACTTAGCTCTAGTTGCCCCAACATGGGATGATTCTTGACAGGGGTAATTTGAAAGAAACCCCCAAGTGTATGGGCTCTAAATGGTTAAGCAAAGGATCACCGGTAGTGTATGGGGCAGAGAAATGAACTGCCTCTCGACATTTTGGCTATCACAATGCGAGAAAATTTTTTACTTTATAGGCATGGAATCTTTTCACTCGTCTTGCTGAGGATCAGTATGTGGGGCGGTGTGTGGAGTAAGGATTGCCTTTCGTCATCCCGGCACATCTCGTTTAGCATACCTGAGCAGTTCAACACCATTCGTCGAATTGTCATCTTGACAAATTTTCTCATGGAGTTGGTGAATTAAACAGGTAAAATTACTGTGCAGAATTCCTTTCCAAAAGACGTGATGCATTTGGGGAAGCATTAAGCATCTATTCGCTTTAAATTGTTTCCTTTTTCCTTGATTTTTTCTACTCTTATGAAAAGAGTTTTAGGGAAAGAGATACTTATCTGTGCTGTAGCGGCGACGGCGAGGTAATCCTGCAAGGTAATAAGAGAGACCATGTTAATGAATAGCTCTTCGAGGGACAAAAATTGGGAACGATACAACATTAGCCTTTATGTTGCCTTTCATTTGAGTTTAAGTTGACAACTCCTTGAGCTTTCTCGAATGTCGACAATCTCTGTTGAAAATAGCATGAGCTCATATTAGAAATGAAATGATCCAGGGTAAATTGCGAATGATATCAAATTACACTTCTTCCATTTTGCTTTCAAAGTTGGCAGGATCTTTTCTTTTGCAACTCCTTCCTAGTTTATCTTAAAACTCAAATGAAATTTTCTATAGCCAAGGACAACTCCAACCAGGTAGCTTTTCTCTATGCATGTTATGTCAATGCGATTTCAACATGTTGAGGAGCTTCCCGAGAATCATTTGATTCCTAACCGCACAGGGTATGTACAATTGCCTATATGGGGATTTTTGCAGCAAAGCTAATCTTGACTTTAAATATCTTTGACTGATACGGGCATCGTAATCTTTTCCAATGACTACCGTTGAGACTTCCATGATCGTCAGGATTTGCATTAGCACCATCTTGTCATATGTAAAGTCCTTTCCAACTAAACTCGGCACTATAGGTACTTTTATCAATAACTTTTTTTACCAATTTCCATGTTATTGACGGGGTATAGAAGCTATTTCAAGGGTAGTATTTCTTCATTGTATCGGAGTTGAACAGTTTGGAGAATTGCGACCATCCATCTCAGTCATAATCAAAGCCCCTATAGGGAATGCCTTTTTCACGATATAGGGACCCTTATAATTTGGAGCGAATTTACCTCCAGGCTCGAGGAATAGTGAGAATACCTTCCTTAGGACCAGCTCACCTACCTCGAAGTGTCTTGGGCGTATCTTTCGATTGAACGACCTGGCTACCCTATATTGATAGCACTGACCATGATAAAGAGCCTTCAGTCACTTTTCGTCAATCATGTTCAACTATTCGAGTTTTTACTACTTCCAATATGCATTAGACAGTTTTACTTAGGATAAGACTCATAGCGAAGGGATTTCTACCTCCACAGGTAGGATAGATTCCATGCCGTACACTAAGGAAAAAAGGGTTGCTCCGGTAGAAGTCCGAATTGACATTCGATACGCTATTAATGCAAAGGGCAACCTTTCATGCCAATCTCAATAGTTTTCAGTAGTTTTGGTTAAGATCTTCTTGATGTTTTTGTTGGTTACCTTAATAGCTCCGTTGATTTGGGCACGGTAAGGAGATGAATTCAAATGATTGATCTTGAAGTCATTGAATAAATCATCAACATGCTTGTTATTTAAATTCGTCTCGTTATCTGTGACAATGGCCTCGAGGACACCATAGAGGGCGATTATGTCGTGCTCGATGAACTTCACTACGTTTCGAGCGGTGACGTTTGTATATGATGCGGCTTCGATCCATTTGGAGAAGTAATCAATCGCAACCAAAATGGACTGATGCCCGTTCGATGCTTTTGTGTTAATTGGGCTAATTACATCGATGCCCCATATTGAAAATGTGTATGACTTAGACAACTGATGTAATTCAGTCGGAGGGGCATTTATCCTGTCTCCATGGATCTGACAACAGTGACAATTATGAACATGTTGGATACAATCGATTTCCAAGGGAAGCCAGTAATAATCCAGTCTCATTATCTTCCTGGCTGGCATGTGTCCATTCATGTGTGGACCACATACTTCTTCATGTAATTCTTGCATAATCCATTTGGCTTCAGTCACGTCCACACATTTCAACAGGATAAACTCATAAGACCTCTTGTACAGGTCCTCACCACTAACGAAAAACTTTCCCGCCATCTTTATTATGTACCTATGGTCAGCGGCGATACTCCCTTAAGGAAACTATTGCTTCTGAACTTAGTTCATGATATCGTAATACCATAATTTGCCATCGGATTCCTTGATCACAGTCATGTAATGGGTTGGTCTAGTCAGGACTTCGATCTTCAGAGGTTCTATTTCCAGCCCATTAGTGACCTGTAACATGGATGATAGCTTGGCTAGTGCATTAGCAAGTTGGTTATGAGATCTAAACAGGTAGTCGAACGAAATCTTGTTAAATTCTGTCACCAATTCTTTTAGATAGTTATGATAGGGTATTAGCTTAGCAACTATAGTCTTCCATTCACCTATAGTCTAGAGAATGATTAGGGCAGAATCACCAAACACCTTTAGTTTAATTATTTTCATGTCAATGGTTGGTTGCAGACCGAGAATACACGCTCCATACTCGGCTATGTTGTTGGTGTAGGGGAATACCAATTTTGCAGTTATGGGATAATGTTGTCCGTCTGGGGATATCATGACTGCCCCAGTTCTAGAGCCAGACAAGTTTACTACTCCATCAAAGAACACGATCCACATATGTTCTCTGTTGATGAAATGCGATTGTCCAGGAGATCATCTTCACATGTTTCCCCAGGACATTCAGTTAGCATATTGGCAATCACTCGGCCTTTCATTGATTTTTGTGACGATGTTTGGACGTCGAATTCTGAGATCAGAATATGCCATTTGGCAAATTTCCTTACCAATGTTGGCCGGTTAAGCAAATACCGGATGGGGTTGTAACAATTACGAGAAATGTCTGGTGGTGCAAAGTATACTGTCGGAGTCTGTGTAACACCCATGCTAATGCGGCACACATCTTTTCTGATTTAGAATAATTCGGTTACGAGATGGTGAATTTCTTACTCATATAGTACATGGTCCGCTCTTTTCTATCACAGGGGTTCTTATGAGCCAACGTGGCTTCTAACGATTCACTGTGGATCGTGAGGTAGAGAGTTAAAGGGTGTCTTAGGATTGGTAGAACAAGGACTAGGGGTATAACATCCACGATTTTGGCTATGAAGAATGGTTGTAGAGCGGGTGTGCCAATAGTGGGAAATCGGCCATGGACCAATCCAAAGAACCGTCATGGATCGATCAACCCGATCAAAAGGGTAATCAAGGGATCAGCCATGGCTTGATCAAAGGATCGGCCTTGGAATGATCAAGGGATCGGCCTTGGAATGATCAAGGGATCGATAATGAACCAATTTAATGACTACGCAAGTGACCTGAGCAGATCAGCTATTTGACCATAAGGGTTGGTCGTGGGATGGTTACGTACCACCACGAATCAATGGACAATCATTGATTGATCCCGTACAGTCATGTACTGATCGTGAACGACCATGGATCGATTCGTGTGACTGTGTTAGTCATAGAACGATTGATTCTACGCAACTACATAATAACTGAGAGTCGACCACAGACCAAGTATGCTTGACCATGAACTGGCCATGGGCCACTCGGAATGGGTCACGGACCAATCGTGGATTGGTCACAGATTGGCTTGATGACCCTGTCGATTAGGTCATTGCCAAGTTGTGAGCCAGGCTTTGTGCCAGGCCATGAGCTAGCCATATGTTCGGACTTGGACTCTACTGTAAGGCCATAAACCAGCACAAGCACCGGCCATATGCCCGGCTAGCCCATGGACCCCACTGTAAGGCCATGAGCCAGAATAAGCACACGGGCCATGAGCCCAGTCAGCCCGCCCTATGCCCGACCAATGCCGGCCACGGAGCTCACATGATGGGCCACCTACTTAGCCAATCTAGGCAAGTTTGGCCACGACCCACCTCATTCAATGGTGATTCAACTATGAACCTTGGTTTGGTTGGCATGATTAATCATGAATGAACACGAGAAACTCTTGCCTGATGATGTAGTCATTACATCAACTTCTCTCTCCTGCTCACATAATGTTCCTCGGATATTAGTCATTAAATGAATATGGTGACTCACCAACTTAGGTGGTAAGGAAATTGGTGACAAGGAATTATATGGCAACTTAGGTGACAAGTTACCTTAGGCAATCAATGTGGGCATTTAATGAAGAGGCTGAATCACTCTCTTAGGTGGCTAAGAAGAGATTTGGTTATCATTGTCATGAGATTTGGCTTGGACAGTAAGTTAGGCAAGAAACATGTGACAAAATCCAAACCTCATCATGACTATATCTTGAGCATTTTAATGAAAGTGTGAGTTGTCTACTTAGGTGGCAAGGTAAGATATGGTAATGATGGCAAAAAGATTTGATTTGGAGAATAAGTTAGGCTAAGTCATAATTATATGGTGACTCATTAGCCAAGTGGACTAATAGGAAAACACATCAAGGATCCTTAATCTTTTCCTAGGATCTTAGGGCGCCATATAACCAAGATAGGTAAGCCACTCCAAGAAAGTTCATTGGACCACTTGGACAAGTAATGATAAAGATGAAGCCTATAAATAGAAGGACCCCTTCTTTCAATTCCACCCCTTTAGCTCAAATTCTCACTTTCACCTCCTTTTGCATGCTTACCTCCTCTCTCTCGGCCAAACTCTCTAGTTCATCTTTAGGTAAGTGAAATTACTAACTCTTAGTTAAGACAATATGCTGCGTTGTTGAATTTTAGATGTGTAACCATCCGTACTTTGTTGTGTGTATGATGTTCTTTTCTATGGTTTGCTCATGCGGTATGTTTGAGTGTGTTCACGTCCAGGGACAAGGTTGAGGTTCGCTTGACTTGGAATGAACGCTAAGGTGAGATAAACCAAGCTGTAAGGCCTTGGTTGGCATTGAGGGGTGCTGGTTCCAAGTCTTGCTTGGTGCGGGGATCGACATTAGGTGTTTGGTTCAAGCCACGAACCAAGGATTGTTCCTGGCATATCATGTAGTGAGGGTCATGACACACACAAACACGTTTGAGCATGCCCATGGGGATTGTATATGCATTGGCTAAGAAACAAAGGTAAGAATCCGGCTTGTGTGAATATTTATTGTGTGGTCAAATAAAGAAAATAGCCGTCACCAATGGATTTTGGGGATGTTGCCAAGTGGATTCGAGATGTCTAACTAGAAGTTGGAAGCTCCTGAGAGTATGGGATGCCCGGTAGATTCTGGATGCCCAGCTTGAAGTTGGAAGGCCCTGAAAGTATGGGAAGCTGATGATGTGTATATTTGACTTATATTTTGATTATATTTGGTGATATTTTGGGCAAATATTCGAAAAAATAAAGTGGAATTTATTTGGTTTTATGCATTGTGATTAGGTGATGGTGAATGATGCAATCGCAAAGATTTTGGACGCTTTTGATGTGTTTTTGAGCTGTTGGTTGGGATTCTGCATATCAAAGATCCAATTTCCAGAGATCCGTACTCAGAGCTTAAGATCACGCGGATGCAAAGCTGGCGCAGAATTTGGGGACGTGATTTGGCCATTAATTTCCATATTTTCCAGATCTGATTGAGAAGGATTTTTGTACTTAAATAGAACTCTTAATTAGGGACATTAGGGAGAAGTTTTTGCATTTTATTTTCTCTTTCCATGTTGGATAGAATTTCTTTTTCTAGACTTTCTCTTTTTTATTTAAGAGGTTAAACGCAAGAGGGGAGGACAAACTTGACTCCAGAAAATTCATAAACATATTATTTTCTCTTTTGCGCATTTTGTAGCCATGTGTGGCTAACTCCTTTTTAATTTAGCAAAGGATTATCAAAGTTCAAGTTCATTCAAGTTGTGAGATGTAAACTTAATCCTTCTTCTTAATTTCTGTAGTATTTATATATTCTCTGTTTTATTGTTTACCATTGCTTTGTTGGTTGTTACAATAAGAGCTCATTGTGCAATTGACAGAGTGATAGTTTGCCAATTGAAATACCAAAACCCGTAATTGTTTAGGTGTTTTAATAATAAAGGCAAATAATATGACTTGATTAAAACCAGATTTTCAAGTTGTATTATGAGAATATATGATCTGGCTTGAATAAGTTACGTGTGTGATTTATTGGCTAGGGCTGGGTTTTTCTTGTTTTTCATGCTGTTAGCGAATTGAATCCTTGGCGCGTGTTGGGGTTATTCGTTAATAAGGGATTAATCACAGGCGCATGTCCGGTTAATCTAATATTAAGGAAAGATTAGGTTGTTAAAAGCGTTTCAACAACCATAACCAGTCTATTGCAGTGTTTGAGATTATTCATTTGACTCAATGATCAACTTCCGAACTTGAACGAGATTACCTTTGCTAGATGTTGCATAATCTGATTTTCTTTAATTTCTGTTTGCTTATTTTATTTAAGTCTTTTCTACATAAACCCCCCTTTTTAATTTCGCTTTTGTTGTTTACTTGGTTTTCAAAGGATTAACAATTTGTCAGTCTTTGTGGATTCGACTCTGCTCACCCTAAGTACAATTTATTTGTGATTTAGAGAGTAGGAATTATTTTTGGTGAATTCGACCACCACCAGAAGCCCTATAGAGTATGGGATGCTCGGTAGATTTTGGATGCCTAGCCTAAGGCTAAAAGCCCCTGAAAGTATGGGAAAAATCGTGTGAGACGGTTAATGAACCTTTGATGCATGTTGATATGTGTTGTTGTTAAGTTTATTGATAAACCGAAGGTAAATCGTGCCTCGGCGATAAGTTGGAATTGATCACAGGCATATAGTCGAAGTACAACAATAGTATTACTATTGATCTACCATTGATGCTGTGGTGCGAGTGATGTTCGCATGCTAGGTTCGACGATGAGACATCCTCCTAACCCAGGATTAGTGATTATACTTACGGAGTCATTGACTCACTTATTTTTTCTTCTCAGACTTATAGGTATGGACATGTCACCTCCCCTTCATCATGGTGTACCGTTTTTAGAGCTGTAGCCTTGCTAGAGGAGAGAGGAATCCCCCAGTGTACGTTTTTGAATAGGAGGATAATGTAAACAAGAAGTGCCCATAGAAAAGAAAAAGGGCTTGTAAATGTACTAAGGCAATATGAAAGTAGTGTGCTCTATACGGTGTTTTGCTGGCTACTTGTTAATTGTGTTGTCTAGGAGTTAGTTTGTACACATTTTTGCATGTGCATGATTGACGAGATAAAAGAAATGGGATGGCGACGAGCCTGAGATGTTGTTGCAATAACCCCTAACGATTGCGGATCGTGACCAAGGGGTTCATCAAATACTACTTCAGTTTTTCGATCGCCTCTAAACATTCTTCATCCTAACTGATCTGTGCGTCCTTTCTGAGAAGTTTGAAAAAGGGCCATGTAGTCTTAGAGAGTTGAGAGATGAATCGTGTAATGTAGTTCAACCTTCCCAAAAGGCTTCAGACCTCTTTTATTGTGGATGGAGTTTGCAGCTCACATATTGTTTTGACTTTCGAGGGGTCTACCTCGATCTCTTTGCTACTCACAATGAATCCGAGTAACTTAGCGGAGGTTGCTCTGAATATGCACTTTGCGGGGTTCAGGGGCAACTTGAACTTGCAAAGCTGGTCAAATAGCTTTTTCAGAGCTTCAATGTGGCCTTCTCTGCATTTGGTCTTAGTGATGGACTTCAATTTCTTTGTGCATCATGTCATGAAAAAGAGCAACCATGGCACGTTGGTATATTACCCCGGCATTCTTCAAGTCGAAATGCATGACTCTGTAGTGAAAGGTCTCTCATGGAGTGATGAACGCAGTGTCTTCTCCTTGTCTTCGTCGTTCATCCTTATCTGGTTATATCCGGAGAATCCATCCATGAAAGTAAATAGCTCGAATCCGGTAGTGCTATCCACAAGGACATCTATGTGAGGTAGCGAGAAATCGTCTTTTGGACTGGCTTTGTTCAAGTCACGATAGTCGACGCAAACTTGAATTCGACCATCTTTTTCCTTCATTAGCACAATGTTTGCTACCCAATCAGGGTACTTTGAAAACTTTGATGAACCCTACTTTCAAAAGCTTCATCACCTCCTCTTCGATCTTTTTCTACTGCTCGAGTTTGGTCCTTCGTAACCTTTGCTTATTGGGAGGCACATCGGGATTATTCAGCAAACTGTGTTCAACAATCCGAAGGCCTAGGCCTGACATATCAGCATAAGACCAGGTGAAGACATCTAGACAGTCTTTCGGGAGAGCGATTAGCTGTGTGGCCTCTTTCTTGGGGAGACTGGCCTTGATCTTTACTTCTTTTGGATCATTCATACTACCCAAATTGATAGTGATAGTATCCTTGAATGTAAGGGGTTTGGTTTGTTCATGTTGTTCCCAACTCCATTGGACTTCTATTGGATCACCACTTGAATCGTCAGATTGATTATTTTCAGTGTTCACAGTGTCCGACTAGACCATACTAACACACAAATTGTCGCAAAAGTAAGTTATTTTTCTCAAAATGTGGGAAGATGAGATTCTTTGTCCGTGGTCCTCTCTATCCTCACCTTGAGAATGCTTGAAATTTTGGCGTAGTTGATTGTAATTAGGTTCTTTGACAGGATGTCTTCCGGCCAACCTTAATCTTACAAATACATTAGAACTTGTGGGTTGACTATTTATTGACCAGACACAGGGGAGAGCAGCTTCCAATGCTGCTCTCACCTTCTCCTACTCCCTCTTTCCACCTTAATTGTAATTTTCATCCTATGTGCATGCTTTGGTAACATAAACATCATCAAGCTATCAAATTATACAATGACAGATGTGTGGAAATTGTCAATAATTAAAAAGAAAGTTCATAATTGTAGTTGCCATCTAAAGAAGTTTTCATGACACCACAAATTGCCAAATGTAGTGATCAATTACGTCCACCCATTCATTTCACTAAAATTCTGGTTGATATCTCAAAGAAAATTGCCATGTTTGTTAATTTAAGGAAATTGGAAGTTGACATAAATCTGGAAAATGCTACATCCTCTTAATAATAACAATTAATTACGATGCTAGAAAAAGAATATGGTGCACCAATGTTGGGGATAATTACAAAAAAAAGTCTTAAAACTGTTGTATGGATGTTAATTCAGTTCTAAACTTTTCAATTTGGCAAATTTAATCTTAAACCTTTTGACGATTTATCAATATAGTCCTTCCGGCTAATTTTAACCGGAAATCACTAACGTGACGGTCCATTCATCGATGACCGTCTTACATGGCATGGCCGGCACCGGCATAAATTGATGTGGACTATTTTTGCAATTTTCTTTTAAATTTTCTGAACTTTTCTTTTTCTTTCCCTTTTCTATTTTCAGTCAAAGATAGGGGAATTATTGGCCAAAAAAAAAGAGCTGTGGAATAAATGGAAAACGATAGAAGTGTCCAAGCGGAATTTACAGTGCAAGGGCCAGAGAAAGTATCGTCTAACTTCGGTTCAATACACCAAACAAATCATAGTTTAATGGGTTAATACCACGAAAAACCTTAAACTAGTACAATTGTGATAATTTTACCTCAAACTATTTTTTTTACCACAAAAAACCCAAAACTAGTACATTTATGATAAATTTACCCCGAACTATTGTTTTGACCTCCAAAAACCCTGAACTAGTATACTGGTAACAATTTTACCCTAACTAATTTTTTAATATTATTTTTTATTTTTTGGAATTTTTTTATTAAATTTTTTTCTTTTCTTTTCTTTTTTTCCTTAATATTTTTCATCTTCGACCTTTGGCCCGTCGCCGGACCGACGATTGGCCAGAGGCGGAAGCCGGCGAGGTCGGCCCCGTCGGCTACTGGCAAGGCTCGACCTCGCTGGTCGGTGGCGAGAGCTCGCCGGCGGGGTCGAGCCCTTGCCAGCTCTGGGCGAGGTCGAGCCTCGCCAGATCTGGCGATGGCTCGGCCCTGCCGACGAGCCCTCGCCAGCGGCCGGTGGGGCCGACCTCGTCGGCTTCCGCCTGGTCGCCAGAAATTGAAGATGAAGAAGATTAAGGAAAAAAGAAAAGAAAAGAAAAGAAAAAAATAAAAAAATTTAATAAAAAAATAATATTAAAAAATTAGTTGGGGTAAAATTGTCACAAGTATACTAGTTTAGGATTTTTTATGGTAAAAAAAATAGTTCGGGATAAATTTGTCACAAGTGTACCAGTTTGGAGTTTTTTGTAGTAAAAAAATAGTTTGGGGTAAAATTGTCACAACTGTACCAGTTTAGGGTTTTTCGTGGTATTAACCCTAGTTTAATTGTTGAGACCCGTGAAGTGTTTTTATATTGTAATCAATTCTGTCTTCTCACAATAATAGATTGACGTAATTATATAGTTTTGGCGATGCTGTGATCAGGTACCGTGTCTTTTCATCACGCGAAGTTATCAAATGTTCATGGCGACCTAAGATTTGCGTATTTAGCTTTTGTAAATACTTTCCATCTCTAGTGTTACTGATTCAGCAGATATGTGATACAATCTTTGAGCCTGACATAATGTCAATCGCTGTCCATAGAATGCGCTTTTTCACGCATCCTTATTGTAATTAACTGACTCTGCTGAATCACAGCTAGATTACAATAACCTCACGCACAAGAAGAAGAAGAAGATCAGCAAATCGATGCCTCGTGTCAGCGAAACACCAAAGACTATGAACATATAAGCATGTCTAGTTGGAAATTCTGGCTTTCATTTAACTCAACCAATTTGTACTATAATTATTGCAAGTTTCATTCATTCATCACCAACTTTTGCGACATTGAAATGGTGAAATGGCAGACTGTGGAGACCAACTCTCTTTCGTATCAGCATCATTTGTCACGCCCCGTACTCCACGAAGCACAACATCCCGTCACGGTCGATTATGGTGCAACGTCTCAGGAAGCGTCGCCAACCCAACGTCCACGCAGAGATCAAGCACAAGCGGAAGCACGTATATAAATATATATATACACCCGTACAAATTAACACATGAGACCACAGATAAAACAACCTCCATGACAATATACATTTTACATTACCAACACAAAAACCTTTTTACTCATATATTCTTTACACATAACTAAAAAGACACAACGCCAAAAATGGTCAGTAGCCACGCCATAACTCTTGGGTATGGTAATATAATTCTCCCCCGTTCACAAAATAGAACTGATTAGCATCTCATATAAGCTGCTCCGTCTCCACCAGGGTATACACTTGGTGACCGTTGGATATGATGCGGTATCCCAAAAAGAGGTGGTGTCCTCGGCATCCTACGGCTGGGGGTCTGAAATGTTTCGGTTTACACAACCGTGAGATAAATCTCAGTGAGTTCAACCCCTAAACCTAGGCTAGGCTAGCATGCAATCTCCTGACTGGAAACAAATATTTATAATCACAACACGACAATAATCAAATCATTCTCAGACCCTGCAGGTTAGACATATCAACATATAACAATCCTCACGGCACATACGTGGCACACATTATCACACGTACGTCAATCACATGCTTATGCACCGACTCTCACACCTTCGTATGCCAGTCTATGTATGTTCATGCATGCAAATACCGTCGACATGTCATGCGCATTTCTCTGGCCCACTGGCCCACACTGGCACACTTGCCCAATTCATTATTATTACGACTCGAGTCATTAATTTTTCACGGCCCGGTGCGTCTAGCCTGCTCCAAAGTGCATGAGGCGCAGCAACCGATCTGGCCCAGTGTCTCTAGCCTGCTTCAAAGTGCATGAGGCGCAACACTGTTCTCCTTGCGAACCAGAGCCTGCTTCAAAGTGCATGAGGATGGTCGCCTTCCGGACATACCGGGCATCGTCCTACTTCAAAGTGCATGAGGACGGTATCGACCCGAAGCTCACGATCCGAAGGTCCTTAGGTGATCACGCAACTCATTATTATCTGGACCCAGCGTATGACGCTTCGGGGTATTTTAGGTGATCACACAACTCATGGCAGACACGCATTCTCGCACAAGTTCATCACATGCCTTACCCTCGGCATACACAATGCGTGTCCATGTTATGCAATGCAATGCACCATGAGCGCCAATAAAATTCAATCACAATCAAGCACAAATTACGTACAACCAATTAACCCGGACATACCCGGTAATTTTCTAATGGGCTCCTACATTGATCAATTAATCCAATTTCTCTCCTCAATAAATCCTCAATTGTTTACCACAAATTTGCGATAATAAATTCTACCGGTCAATCCTCAACCCAGTCTAAATTACACATTGATACTATCTAAGCCAGTCCAAATTGTACCGCTAAATACCTAAACCAGTCCAGAAAAACGCAATATCAGTCCTAATCCGGGTTTAGGAATTTTACTCACTTAATCTCAGGACCACGGCGACGGGGGAACGACGGCCGATCACTGATGAACAGTGAAACCGGCAGCGGAATTCCCGGACGCGTACTGTTCACGGGGAAGGGGGCACTGTTCACGGAGTACTGTTCACGAGGTACTGTTCACGGGCACTGTTCACGGGGGACTGTTCACGGCACTGTTCACGGCCGGTACGGACATGTACGGACGGCAGGGACGGTGGCCGGCACGACGGCCATACGACGCGGACCGTATGGACGCTACAGTACCGACCGTACGGACACCGTACGGTCGGCTACGAACGGCGACGTACAGACGAGCTGGATGGCTGGGTGGTGACGGTTCGGCGATCGGAGCTCCGGCGAAGCTCCGGCGAGGCTCCGAAGCGGCGGCGGTGTAAACCCGGGAGAGAAAAAGAGAGAAAAAGAGAGGGAAAGGGAGAGAGAAAGGGTCGGCCAGGGCAAGGCTGAGGCTGAGGGGGCTGAGGTGGTCCTCGGCGGGGCACGGTGGCCGGCGGCAAGCTCCGGCGAAGCCAAAACCAAGAGAGAAAATGGAGAAAAAGAGAGAGAGCTGGAGAGGCTGCTGTTCAGGGGAGGTTCTGATCGTGAGGGAGGGCTGAGGAGAGAGAAAACAGTCCAACTTGGTCAAATAAGGCAGCCCAAAGTGCCACGTGTCGCCGATCCGTCGATTTTGACCAAAATACCCCTAATCCAACGGTTTTAATTCAATCCTATCCAAAAATGAGGGACAAAGTGGTTTTTTGGTCCAATAATGCAGCTGATAATTATCCATAATTATCCCAAATTATCCTAAAAAAATTCGGAACAAAAATAGCCCAGGGGCAAAACCGTCATTTTTCCGGTCCCGGGGCGAAATTTCAATTTTCGCACGTACGCGTTCCATATGTGCGTGGCCAACCTAATATGGTGTCGGAATCGCGAAATTCACTTTTTAAGCTCTCAAAAACTGACTGCGAAGTTTCGGGAATAAAATAATATTATTTTTCCAATTTTTGTCGAAATTCCAGTTTTTGTCCAAAACGACTCCTGGTATGCGTGGCCACCCAAAAATGGCGTCGGCCTCGAAAAATAACATCATTTGACCTCAAAAAGCAATGCTGGCGTCTCGAGGGGCAAAATCGTAAATTTTTCATCCCAGGACCGAAATTCCAATTTTCACTTGTATTAACTCCAAACATGTGTGGCCAGCGTAATATGACGTCAGATTCCCAAAAATAGTCTCTTAACCCTTCGAAAATCGACATCGAAATCCGGGCCTAGTTCCGTGACCAAAACTCACTAGATTTCAAATTTTAAAGCCTCTGACTAACAGGCGGCTATTTAGGGTTTACGCGTATCGACCTAGGATTATCCGAGTCATGACGGTCTCGATTACTCAGAGAATGAGAGGAATTATCGCTAGTTCCAGAGGTCACGATCGTTCAGTACAAGTTCGGGGCTGGTTAGCCACGTGCACTCTCGGACTTGCGGACTCACCCGCGATCCGTTCGTACATCGTTGGCCTTGGCCAGACCAAACCCGTCACTTTTCCTAAGATCGGCCCACATTGGCCCAAAATATTCCCTCATCATTTCTCGAGATCGGAGTTCGATTCTGGATCGGGTCCCTGGTCCACGTACCATCTTCCTAGTTAGCCATACCTCATTGGTTAGTATCCCTAGAGTGATCAGCTCTGGGCGAGACTTACTAAAATGAAATGCGAAATATTGTCAATTTTATTGATCCCGGAATTTCGTCGAAATTCAGGCTGTTACATCATTTCTGTCTCTTTGCTTCAGCGTGCTTCTGTGCGGGTCTTGGAGGTGACTAAAGCATTGGCATCATATGCTTCCATGTTCTGTGATTTCCATGAGCTTAAGTCGACCTTCTTTTGTTTCATTCGAATACAATTTGGCCTTTTTAGTAGGGCCAGTCAGATAAAGGAAGGACTCACTTTGGAGAAAAAGATATGCCAACAGATGATCAGTTCATTCATCAAGTCTTGTGCAGTAAATTTCCCAGGAATAAAGTATCATATACAAAGCCATAAAAGTACGATATTCCATGGCAAATTATTCCTTTAGCTTTATTCCTCCAATAATGTATGGCAGATTCTCTAACCCAAAATGCAGGAAGATCATTACTGGGGGTTGAGCACCGGTTTGGTTCGACTTGGGAAGCAGGGTGTTGTCCGTCTAATTCTGGGCCAGTTCTAGGGAGAGCCTGTTGAGTTCTCTGTTTCAAAAAGCTAGATGTTAGTGATATTATGATATTTAGTTGATTATATCTCTCAAGATTATGCATATATCTCCTTTGATAGTGCATATCTTTGATTAATTATATATGATATTATGCTTATCTTATTACTTTAAATAGTTATACAATAAAACCTATAAATAGGCTCATGTACTATTTATCAACGCATTGAATTATATAGAAATTTCTAGATTTCTCTCTTCTGCATATCATTTTTTAGTATGGTATCAGAGCTAGTGTTGTGCGTCCACCCCCATTAGTCAAATTTCACGTGCCGTGGTAAAAAATTCCATGTGCCGCTAGTAATTCATCTTGCATGTGAGAGGAGGTATTGAAGTATTATCCCATATCGATTGGCAATTGATCCTATATGCTCTTTATATTCATGTGATTTCCCTTCACCTATTAGTTTAAATTTTTAGAACAGTTGGCCGTCGTCCGATAAAATCTCTGGGTATCAGAGCCTCCTTTATTGTGGCAACCCTAGTGCACCATGCACCTCGTAGCAAAATAAATTCATCCCGCTGCTCGATAGTGCCTCATTCGCGTCTAACCAAGAGGCATAGTGGTCATGTTACGCGTTGCCAAGTCGAGCATTTCTTTTTCATGGAGGTATTTTTCGATGCCGCGAAGACGCGTCTTCGCACAGTAACTTTTGCTTCGTAAAGCCTAGCTTATTCCACTTACTATAGCCAAGCCCGCTCGATAGTGTTCAGCCTAGTGCCTCATTCGCGTTTGACCAAGTGTCACGGTGGTCATGTTATGACGTCGGTGACACGTTGCAAAGTCGAGCCAAGTTGAGCTTTTCTTTTTCATGGAGGTATTTTTCGATGCTATGAAGACACGTCTTTACACAGTAACTTTTGCTCAGTAAAGCCTGGCTTATTCCACTTGCTTTAGCCACGCCAATTGTATCGGCTGCGTTGATTCAATTACTCTTCCGATAGCAAAGTTGATCGCAAAGGACATATGTTGTTTGGCTCCAACAGCAAAGTCGACTGCAATGGGTGCATATTGTTGGCATCCAATTCTTGACTTTTCACTTCTTATTTCGAGAAGTTGACACCACCACCAAACTCACTGCTGTTGGGCGAGCAACATACTGAAATCTGTTGTCAACGGAAGCTTGGAGCCATTACACGCGCCACCACACATCGCCTTGCCTCGGATCCGTTGAGCTCATTTTTCCAACTCACTTATCTCACGACAATCGAAGATTTTGTGACATTGTTCGGATTATTTTTCAAATTCAAGTTGATTTGTTTCAACTCACCTTGCGTTTAAGGCCGACCAGCAAAGTGAAGAAGATGAATAGGAAAAACAAGAAAAAAAAAAAAAAAGAAACGGAAAGGAAAACAAAGGAAGAAAGAGAGAAATTTCTTTAAAAAGTTGCAAAATTGTCCACCTTAGCATCCATAGGACAACTGACATTGATTGGACCTCTACGTCACCGATTTCTGGCTAAAATTGGCTGGAAGGGCTACGTTGGAAAATCGTTAAAAGATTTAGGATTGCATTAGTTAAATTGAAAAGTTTAGGACTGAATTAACAACAGTATAATAGATCTAGGAATTTTTGGGCAATTTTTCCCCATTTAATCTCACATCTTTCAAGTCATACGCGTACTTCTAAACTTATAACGTGATAAAGCAGTGAGCATTTTTCATAAAAATTGGCTTTTTAACTAGCTACATCCGATACGTACATTATCAACCCAAATAAGTGATGTCTTGAACTTTTTTAATGATGTCTCACAAAGTAGAAAAATTTTATTAAAAAGATTAAAGTAACAGACTATACTCAACATATATACACTCGTCTCGCTAATAGCAAGAAGTCTATTTTAACAGTAATATGGATGATTTTCACTTAATGACCTACAAAACATGTAGACTTAATGATTTGCTAGAGTCCGAGGAACTGCTTCAACCGAGTTTGATGCCAGATTACGAGGATTGACCGTAATACACCTCGGACTCCGGCGCAGAACTAATGTTGGGATGGCTTGTCCATAGGAGTCATGAGCCAATGGGGCTGTCTTCCTCATGTCGTACTCGCCTCCGGTGGCAGCGGACCGCCATGACGTGTAGACTCCATGGAAGGCCATGACATCTTCTATGGCTAGCTGTTGAGCGACAAGCCGTAGGAGCTGTTGTGCGCAATTTGCCATTACTCCACCTCATTCATCAGTCCGCCTCCGTGTCACCAGGTTCTCGCCAGCAAAAGAGTCTTGCACTGACATTTTCACATGCATGTCATTTCTTCTTGTTATTAGCGTCGGTGATATTTGCCTATGTGTTATTTAGGGTTGTTATCCCTTATTGAGTATGCAAAATACCAAATAAAAATATTTATCTAGTTATATGGCGAGGAATTTTAAACTCAAAATTCAAGTGAATACACCTATAACAGAAAAATTTTGAAAAGAAGACTTTTTAGTCTTTTTTTTTTTCGCAAATTTAATTTTGTTTTTATTTTAGTGCATCGGGATTTCCTTATCCGTTAATGTCCTTCAAATGTCATTTTGTTTCAATCTTTTTGAATGACCAAATTAAAACTTGAGATCATTATTCCTTATTCCTTATTTAGATTTGTTTGAATTGAAAGATTAAAAAAAATTGTTGAACGATAAACTAATAAATTAAATCTGGGAAAATTGTTCAAAAAGTTCTAAATATATTACACTTTTGCCAATTGAGTACTAAACCTTTTAATTATGTTAATTGAGTCCTAAACCTTTTCATATTTTGCTAATTGAGTCAATCCGGTTAATTTTGGTCAGAAATCACTGACAGGGGCGTTGATCGTACTACATAGCATGACCGGCGCTGACATCGATATTTTTTAATAACATTTTAATATTTTCGATTTTTTATTAATTTTTTTTATTTTTCCTCTTTTCCTTTTCTTCTATTTTTGTTCTTTAATTTTTTCTTTTTCTCTCCGTTCGCCGGCCTCGGGCGAGGGTTTCCCTCGCTGGCCCTAGCGAGGGTTGCCTGATCTGGCGAGAGGCTGCCCTCGATAGCACACAACCCCATAGAACAAAACCTCGAGCCCCTCGCCAGCACACAACCCCATAGAACAAAACCTCACAATCTTCGAAGCTCAATTGACAGAGGTTATGCTAGGCAATTCTTTAAACAGCTAGAATGCACTGGTGGGTAAGTGCCCAAAAGCCCCCGAAATTCAAGTCATGCTGCGATTCCTTTAAAACCCAGTCAAATTTTTTTACGAAAGACCAATTTCATACTAGCCAATGCAGAACAAAGAAGGCAAGTTTCTTGCTTTTGACATCATTAGGCACACAGATTTGCTTACTCCAAGTAACCATAGAGAGACAGACAGAGCAATAAAGATCAGTAGCCAAACTACATACGCAGGAGCAAGCGAGAGAGATGGAGGGAGTAGAATGGAAGTTTAATCAACTGGGACAACGTGACCACCGAGGGGGAGAGCAAGCGCGAGAGAGAGACTAGTCATTTCACGAGTCTCGGGTCTTTTTGGGGCTGCACTTGCCGGTCCTCTGGTGAGGGACGCCCACGCCTAAGGCCGTTGACCTCTGCCTGCCATCGATGAGGCCCAGCGATGGCTGATAGAGGGAAAAAGAAAAAAGAAAAAAAGTAAAGAAGGAAAAGAGAAGAAAAGAAAAAATAAACAAAAAATTCGAAACTAATATTAAAATATTATTAAAAAATATCCACGTCAGTATCGGCCGTGCCACGTAGGACGGCCAGTGTCTACGTCAGTGATTTCTGGCCAAAATTAGCTAGATGGACTCAATTGGCAAAATGTGAAAAGGTTTAAAACTTAATTGGTAAAAAAAAGTGAAATAGATTTAGGACTTTTTTGATAATTTTCTCAATTAAATCTTATGAACTGCTCTCTTGTTTTTTTGAATCAATTTTAAATTAAGTGGACTTTAGATAAAATTGTATCGTGTAATACTTATATTGTGACAATTTATGCGGTATCGCAGGCGAATCAATAATTATTATTTTTTTAATTTATCTAAGCGAAAAATTGAGCCTCTCTCTTTATAGAAAATAGAATACAAGCCCTAAAACGTGTACGCGTAATGATTAATTGATAAGACGTCAATGTGTGTGATATTACTGTCTCTTAATAGACTATTTTCGTGCTTACTTGAACCTATCGATTTTGGCAACTAAGGCATATTATGTAGGGCAAATAAAGAATAGACTTCTACATAATTAAAGCAAAACACCATTTTGTCTTACTTTTTATTCATTTAAAAAATATATATCAACTTTCATTCACCAACTAAGATTCACTTGCTCCACTCAAAAAACAACTATCCTCACCCGTTACCGCAACTTTAAAAATAAGTGCCCTTTTTTTTTCTTTTTGGAGGTAATTCGCTTTTGCACACACCTCTAACACGTGCTCAACACTAGTATTTAATTAAGGGAACATTCCCATATGCACGATCCTTTTACGGCATTAAGATATAATCAGCAGTCACGCACTTGCAAGTTGAAAGGCCGACCACAAATTATATCTAGAGGTCATTTACTATAAGCTTAATATCTTAAATTAGTAGGAGATACAATTGCCTAATGAAATTCATGACTTAAATTAGAATTAATCTATCTTACCTTGCACTGTGGATGGCTTCCTAACTGAAAGGACAGTGACTTGATAAACTAAGCTTCTTGTTCTTTCCAATCAATGGCTTCTTGCTCTTTACAAAGATGAATTCCACCACTACATTCGCGGTCCCCAATCATTTTTCAAATCTAATACACATTGCCAACCACATTGTGTACGTGTAATTTGGTTTACTGTCGATGGAGAATGATTCTTTGTTTCTTTCCACAATTCTTTAATTTCATGATATACACTTTGTGAAGATTGACTTGCCATATAAGGAAGGTCTAACATATTTTTTTGGAGTTTGATGTACTTTAATTAAATTATGTCGCAGGTTGAAAGTCCAACTTAGACTTCATACCAAACCATCTAAAGTCAGTTTGGAGAACACTGGCAATTACCTAACTCATGTGGGAGACAGCTCAATAAGGTTTTTTCTTTTCTTTTCGAAGTTTTAAGGTAGTACTCTCCGTCGTATTGTTTGATCTTTAGTGAAATGTTGTGTTTCTTTCCTCCTAAAGTAGGTGATCACAGTAATTGAGTCACGTAAATCTGGTGAGCCATTTATTTTCTTGTTTTATTTATTGTTATGTTCGATCACTCGGCATACTTAGATGATCAGTCCATACAATTTAAGCTCCATGTACTGAGCTAAGCATTACAACATATAAAACAGTAAAGTTCACCCCAACATAGTCACCTACGAATTCCCTCGAAATCCAACTTCATGTGCAGTGAATTGTTGAAACCAAATTCAACTGCAGAAAGCAAAGTGATGAAATTGTAGCCATCGCCTTGGTGCTGTTCCTGTTCTTCTGCTGTAATTCTTTCGACGATGGAAGGTAAAACACGTGCGATATCTGTTCATAACCCCATCATTGCCGCAGACTGCAATCCCACCAACAATGGAGGTGATGTAATACTATGGACGTCATGAGTTCAACGCATGCTTCTCCTAGTATTCAACCGTACAGTGACATGAGAACTAACATACGTTCGGTCAAGTTCCTTGTTCTTAGTCTCACCAAAATACTAGTTTGCCGTACACTTCTTGGTTGACTCCGTTCATCGTGCGACTCTAAGTCAAATACAGAATTTTCTCAAAAACTTAAGGAAGCAGACGAGCTATTGACTATATAGGGACCGTTCTCTTTCCTAACCAGACCATTCTCATTCTATATCATTCATATTCATCTGTCACTGACACCTCCATCATCACTCACTCCTTCCTTCACCACTTCACACTCCCATTCACTCATTTTTGGAGCTCTGCAGATCTTGTCTCTCCTGCAGCTATGGCAGAGAGGGTGAATCCTCCTCCTCTTTCCTCTAACTCATCTCTCTTGATACTCGCCAGCTCCATTTTTCTTCCCTTTTCTTTTCTGTGTGGTTTTTATATCACTCTATGGTTGTGATTTTTCAGAACAATTATCTCTGCGTTTGGGTTATTATTTTGTTGGGTCCATCTTGTACATTTCTCTGTTCTGCATCTTCCCCCTGATACTTTCTCTGCAAACGTTTGGGAAAAGGAAAACCTCACTTCGAATTCATTTGATACACATGGCTTTATTGATTTTTGCATTGTCCTTGTTTGTTGCAGGTGACCAAAATGTCGATAAAGGTGGATCTGCAGTGCTCGTGCTGCTACAGGAAGATCAAGAAAATCCTCTGTGAATTTCCCCGTGAGTCTCTCTCTCTCTCTCTCTCTCTTTGTTTTTTTTTTTTTTGCTTCCCCTCTTTTTAGTTTCAAATTGTTATCATTTCTTGATTTGAAATTACTATTGCATTGGTGTTAATTTAATTTGACTGAGTTTGCTATGAATTAATTTGTGAACAAAAGAAATCCGAGACCAGACATACGATGAAAAGCAGAACATGGTGTTCATCACCGTCATGTGCTGCAGCCCGGAGAAGATCCGGCAGAAGATCATCTGCAAGGGTGGCGAGACGGTGCTGAGCGTTGAGATCCTGCCGGACAAGCCCGAGGAGAAGCCCGAGAAGAAGCCCGATCGAGAAGAAGCCCAAGGTCGTGGTGGGCTGCCCGCCAGTGCCAGTGTATCCGATGGTGGGCGTGTGTTGTTGTCCACCATGTTATGGAGGTTATGGTGGGGGACCATGCTATTGTGGGCGGAGGAGGCCAGTAATGTGCTATGATGGATGTGGGAGACCGGTTGATGAGTGTCAAGGTGGGAATAGAGGTTCCTATCCTCGGCAGGGGAGGCCAGTGATGTGCTCTGATGGATGTGGGAGACCGGCTGATGAGTGTCAACGTGGGAATACAGGTTCCCATCCTGGGCGGGGGAGGCCAGTGATGTGCTCTGATGGATGTGGGAGACCGGCTGATGAGTGTCAACGTGGGAATACAGGTTCCCATCCTGGGCGGGGGAGGTCAGTGATGTGCTATAATGGATGTGGGAGACTGGCTGATGAGTGTCATGGTGGGAATAGAGGTTCCTATCCTGGGCTGGGGGGGCCAGTGATGTGCGATGATGGATGTGGAAGACCGGCTTGTGAGTGTCAGGGTGGGAATAGAGGCCACCACGTTAGCCGACGTGATTACTTTAGTGAAGAAAATGCCGCTGCGTGCATTGTCATGTGATCGAGTTCAAAATTTCTGATGTCAATTATTAATGTAGTAACTTGGAGAAAGATACGTCAATCTTTTAGGGTTATGTTGGGGTCTTTATCTTTGCGGGTGTAGAAAGACTGATGAGGTTGGTGGTCTAGTATGGTGGTATATGTGGTCATATATGTTCCACAAATGACTTGTTGCTTGTCGATTTCTTCATTTCAATAAAATTGAGTCCTTTTCATGTCTCCTCTCATCCTCTCATTCATTCTAGGAAAGAGCAGGTCGAGTGTACTATTGAATGACCTCACAAAATGAAATGAAACAAAGATGATTGGGACTTTATCATTTGGCTTGATGATATTGGTAATCGTTATAGCCATATATTCTACATCTACTCTCTGCTTCTACCTTCATTTATTTTGGCTCTTACACTTGTATTATATGTCTACTTCAAAATCTATCCCAAAACTCCTCTCCCACTCTCCTCTCCTGCCATTTCTCTCTCCTCACACATAACAGCACAACACATCAACGTTAGGAAAATTACAAAAAAAGTCATAAACTTATTATATGGATGTCAATTCAATCTAAAACCTTTCAATTTGACCAATTTAATTCTAAATCTTTTGACAATTTGCCAATTTAGTCATTCTGACTACTTTTGATGAGAAATCGCTGACGTGGACACTGCTAAGGTCGTGGACTGGCGGAGGGAAACAAGAAAAAAAGAAAAAAGAAAAGAAAAGGAAAAAAAGGAAAAAAAGAAAAAAAATCAGAAAAATTTAAAAAAAACTTGCAAAAATTATCTATGTCAATGCCTATGTGGGGCGACCAACAAACATGTTAGTGATTTCTAGCCAAAATTGATCAAAAGAACTACATTAGTAAATGTCAAAAGGTTTAGGACTAAATTAATCAAATTGAAAGATTTGAGACTGAATCGGCATTCGTACAATAGGTTTAAGACTATTTTGGAAATTATTCCCATCAACGATTGGGAGGCACCCCTGGGTCGATGCCATAGTCCGGTGCTGACAACGTCACCCTCTCCCTTGCCTGTTGACTATAGCCCTCTCCCCTCATCCCCGTCTCTATCTGTTGCAAGATAGTTCGTAGCTTGGTACAGCGAGGGCCCGCAAGCTCAGCTTGAGCCTGTGGCTCACGATCACTGAGGCCGTGTGAGGTCGGCCTCGAGTTTGTGAGGGCCATGGCTGGTCATGAGCCTATGTGGCAAACTCGCCAGCTGCGCAAGCTCCGTAACAAAGCTTGACCATGGTGGCCACAACCTTGATCTGACCTTGACTGTTGCGGTGACCATCGCCTGCCTCAGATATGAGGTCAGTGATGACCTCCGAAGGAACAATGGCGGTGCCTGCGGTGGAGACGGGAAACCTGGCGGTGGGGTGTGTGGGACCAAGCGTCTCAGATGGATATTTACAGTAGGAAGTAAAGTTGAAGATGAATTTAGTAATTTTCTTCTTAAAGAAGATAACTTCCTGACAAAGTCACCATTAGCATGTAAAGTCATAGCAGACCTCATCCTCAGTGAAAAGAATTCACATGTGATGGAAAGTGAAACTCAATCAAAATAATAGGTCTGCTTTTAAATGGCAATATCGGCAAGACAAAAGCAACTTGCAACTTTGAGTGAATGATAGTGACTAATCTTGTTGCAACGCTTTGGCTTGGTACGTCTAACTTTAACACAAATTGCTGCTTACTGCGTTTAACGTCATCCTTCAAGTTCGCTTAATGCGCTCAGTTCGTTTTAGTAGTTGCTACAAGAAAGTGTCCTTCGTTTTGGTCTGGGTGGACAAGGGTTTTGGCTTCCTTTATGATCATGATATTCATTAGATGCATTTCCGACTTTAGAGAAAGATCGTTATTGACGTGCACTCATAAAGCACTTGTCACATTTTTGTAAGAACATTTGTTCATCCTTAAAAGCAAATTTTCAGTAACGACAATATTCACTCCATGAGGACTTCTAGGACGAGAAATTAGAGGCCTCTCATAATTTCGTCGTTAAAGTTTTCCGGGCAAATTTGACCTTAACTAATATCCGGGTATCAATGTGGAGAATGAGAAAATATTACAACTTATAATCAATATCTTTTTGCCAAGGACTATTCGTTACTCTCTCTCTCTCTCTCTCTCTGCCCACAGCTGAATGTCTCCCATCCTTTTTGTGCTTTATCCTTTCTCTGTTAATAGACAAGACTTAAAAGAAAAAAAGAGTCATAATTGAGGATAATAAAATGTGCGGAAGATATTCAATATCAGGATGGAGATCTTCTGTCCCATAAGGTGCCTATATAAAATCTTCATTTTTATAAATCAATGATTGAGGTTTATCCAAACACTGGAGGGACTACCGTGCTGGGCAAAAGATTAACGTCCGGTCGGAATTGTAGTTGCCATCTTAAAGAGGTTAGGCACCACAAATTGATATAACGTATTGATCAATTACGTCCACTAACTTCTTTCACTGAAATTCTGCTTGACTTCTCAAAGTAGAATGCGAAAAGTCCTACGCTATATTAGCGACATTTATGATGCTAGAGAAAATGGTGCCCCAAGGTTGTGCATTCATCAGAAGAAGTTTCTTTTCTTTTATTAATACAAGACTACAAGAACCCGCTACAAATCCAAGGACTATATCAAATAACCCTGCCACTCATTACAACTCGCAATAAATTCTTGGTTTAGTCCTAGAAGTAAAGAAGTTTACTCTTAGCTGTAGACTTACCCCCAATCTCCTTCAACAGTAGTTTGTAAATCTTATTCTATCTTATGAATTTCGAGGATTGACCATTCAACAATAACATTTTGTACCCTATCATAGTTGCCGATTTTAATCTTATGAAAATCAATAATTATGATGTTATTTTTGGATGTTCACTCACTTTTGCATGTGCATAACCAATTCACTAGATCAATTCCGATGGCTCTGATGGGCCATTGATAGATCCAAGTGAAGATTCTACCCATCATATGAAAGAAGTAGCACGCATTCGGTCATGGCTTTCTATAAAGTGTATTCCAGTGAAGATAAACTTTGCACTTCCGAATGAGTTTTGCCCTGTAAAGATGGCGTACACCTCCTTTCAATGCAGATATATTTCATTTGAGTAGGTTATATCAGCTTCGCAAGCAAGGAACTTTCGACACAACACCACAACATGATCTCTTACAAATATATGTTGTTTGCATAGAGAGAGAGATCAGATTCGTTATGTCAGTTTAATTTACCACTAAGCATGAATGCGAAATTTTGACCCCCAAAAAAAAAGTATGAATGCGAAAAGAAGGACGTTACGCGACCTCATCCTTGATCGCGAAGTCTGATATAAAAAAATAAAAATCCTTGCTCTCGAAGAATTATGCCCCTTATTTCGTCTCACTGCTGGTCTTGATCTTTATGATTTGACGACGGTCATCAGAGAACTTTAAGACATTAGGAATATAAAGTCAGACCACAACTCATCCTCGCTGTAATGGATTCATAAGCGATGGATAATGAAACTCAAGCGAGGTAATAGCTCTGCTTAAATTGCCTTGCAATACAAACACAAAGGTTAACTTTCGGTACAGTTTCAGAGAATGATGGCGACTGATCTAGTCGCACAGTTCGGTCTGTTAGATCCAACTCTCAACCAAGTTGCCCTAAACTGCATTTAGCATCATTCTTGAGGTGCACACAATGTGCCCATTTGGTTTGAGGAGTTGCTCCAAAAAGTGGCCTTTTTATGTTTCTCTTAATGACGACGATGATCGCCTTGGGTCCTTTTAATAGGTAAATCCTAAGCTTCGGAAATACCCCGTTAATATCATGGACCGGGTGAGTCGGGAGCCGAAGCCTTGGTAGGTAGTCCGACCATATGGAATTTTTTTTGTATGACGAGCTCTCTTCCTTTCGTCTGTTGCACACTTTATGATATTCCCAAGTTGGGATTTGCTAAGTATGAGTTATGATAACTGTTTCGCCAACCGAAAGTCGTTCTTCCATGTTTATTAGAAAAGACAGGTTCTGTGCCAACTTCTTATAGGAAATATCCAGGCAAATAAAGAAATTAATAGCCTTACTTTTGAACCAAACTATACAAAGACAAATCGTGTCAGAATTTAATTGACGACAAGGTTTGAGAAGTATAGCTATTACTAATGAACCAAACATAAACAAACCTTCCGAAATTTAATCGACAACTAGGCCCGAAAATGCCGAGATAAAGATACACGCCGGAATTTAATCGACGATGTGGATCTAGAAACTATAGCTAAGAAATACGCCGGAATTTAATCGACGATGCAAATTTGGAAAATAAAATTACAGTGCAGGAAAATAAAGATACTGAAAGATAGTAAATTTATTTTATTTGTGGGGGGGACTTCTTCGGTAGATGATTAGTGTTATTTATAATTGTCGTGTGGTAACTGCTCTCTAGAAGTTTTTGGCGGTTTTGGCGGTTGCATTCTTCTTGAGCAGTTTTCATTGGCTGCCTCCGTGCTTCTTTACTTCTGAAAGTCTTGTGTCCATGATCTCTTTATCTTGTCCTCAAACGGCTATTTCTTTGAAAATTTGTGTTAACTGCCCCCATGATCTTGTTTCCAAGTGGTTGTTCCGATGTTCTTCCACTGCGAAAACCTTGTGCCCACATTCTCACGATCCCATAATCTTCTTTTTGAATGGTTTTTCTCTCAAAACATTCATGTTAGTTGCTTCGCGATCTCAACTGCCTAATATAGTGATCTTGAGCTTGCAATCATACCTCCATACTCTTCATGTAAATGCTTGCTAGTCGCGTCATCATTTTAATTGCTCTGTCCTCTGGTGGTCTTGAACTTTGAATTGTATCTCAACACTTCTAATGTATTCATACAATTGCACACTGTCTTTCGCTCATCGACACGCTTATTGATAATTATCAGTCATTTGTCATCATATATCGATAACTAATTGGTAGTATCCACCAACATGTGTTGCTGATGTATGTCAATACCGATTGCTAATTCTGATGTGGTCATCAACAATATGTCATGTGCATGGCAATGTTCATGCATTAGCCACATGTTAATCACGCATGTTCACGCATTAGTCACGTGCTCAGCCTTGTCAACGACTTGATCATTTTTTGGTGTAAACATATGCCCCATTTTAAAAGGATTAAAAGATATTTAATACTTTTAAAGTGATACCTTTAATGTACACATTCTCCTTATGCGGGCGTTACCAGTATGTGCATTGTTCCTCTGATGCTTCGTACTCTATGCATGGTTGTCTAGCTCATAATATCCTGTAGTGTCCAAACACGTTGCCTCGATCGACCCTATTTGCGAATCGTCATCATTATGGATCATATCTTTTCAAATCGCCTCCTCTGGAATCACTGTCCATTCCGAGAAAGTATATATTCGGACAAAAATTTGATTTTTATACTCCCTTCGTCTTTGGTCTTAAACCCTAATCTCTCGTATGGTCAAAACCCTTGGCTTTTCTAAAATTCGAACTCCATTGTTCTCCATGGCTCCTAATCCTCCATAGTATTCTTCTGCAGACTATATCGCCCAGGTCAATAGTCTACAAAGGGATGAGCATTCCAACAATTGTTTCTTTAATCTTCTGAATATGATTGATGGGTATCCCTATATGCTTATCCTCGGTCCTTGCCTTTAAAACCACTTCTGAGTCCCTGCGTCTCTTAAATCTTGTTCCCCTCGATGAAGTGGAGAGCTGCTTCCTATTCAAAGGCCTTTTATCGTAGACGTTTGGACCTCCGAGCCTTCACGATTCAGGGGTTTTCTTTCCTTCGAAGTGGATTTCTACAATTGGTATCTGAGGATGAATCGAATACAACCTATCTGGGAAAAGGCTGGCATCGTCACTGCCTAAGTTTAATTGCTTTAGTTAGGATTTGAATTCAGGTCTTTTGGGAGCCTCCGTTAGCTTTTGGTCCCCTTTGTTGAAGCTAACAATACATCCTAGAGGGGGGATAAATAGGTTGTTTTAGAAGCTTTGACAATTTTGAGGAAATTAGCAGCTACTGTAAATATTAGGTGTAGCAAATATTTGACATATCACAAGGTGTTGATGTGCAATAGTGAAGAATTCCAGCGAGAATAAGTGCAAACAGCAATTTATAGTGGTCTGGCTTTATAGCAAAGCCTACGTCCACTCTCCAGACTAACAGCCACAAGACAGGCTAGAATGCACTAGTAATCTACAAGGTAAGTTACACTTAGCAAGCACTAATCCTATCAACAGATAGATCACACTATCAAGACCTAGTTGCTGTTTTCACACTTGTACACTTAGACCTTCTCACGATTACTATGCAGTAAGAATGATACACTGGAAATCTCGGAATGAAACAACATCAGCTCAGAGTAAAGCTTTGATCTTTTTTAGCTTGTGTCCAACCATTTAGCTTAAAAAATCTTCTCTTATGTAGACATCCTCAATCTTCCCGTTGGAGATGATCTAGGGAAGCAAGTAGCCGTTAAGTTCCTTGTTGTGCTGCTGTTCAGTAGCTAGACCACCTACCCACTCCTTTCCAGTTACCGTTAGCCAGCTTTCCCAAAACAAGTTTTGCTGTAGCTGTCCCTTTGCTGATAGTTTTTGATAGTCTGACAAGAGCTGCTATGATTTCCTATCGATTTTCAGTTGTTTTGTCATTCATCTCCAACTACCAACGTTGTTGCAACCTTACCTCAAGGTGCATCACCTAGGGGTTTGGCTAATGGATTGTTAAGCCTACACTTAACTTAGGCTCTCCCAGGCCCTTACAAATTTGTGACTTATGGTTCAAGTTCTTAACGTGCAAGATCATTTCAATTACGAGTCATTTCTAATTTATTCTTTGGTGAGTCGATTAGAAACTCAAGTAAAGTATCGAGAGTTCTACTTTATTCCTTCGAACCAGAGATTATAGATTCAGAGACTTGATTACACTAGATTACTCTAATGCATTTTCGATACCTTTTCTCTTTTATTTTCAAAAATATTTTGACAGGTAGCTTAGATTCATTTTAAGCTAGCTACTAACATGTGATGTGATTACGTGGTTGCGCAATCACTAACATGTGAGGTGATCATACGGGTTCTCATTCTATATCATTCATATTCATCTATCACTCACTCCTTCCTTCAACATTTCCTACTCTCATTCACTCTTTTATGGAACTCTCGAGATCTTGTCTCTCCCGCAACTATGGCAGAGAAGGTGAATCCTCCTGCTCTTTCCTCTAAGTCATCTCTCTTGATACCCACCACTTCCATTTTTCTTCCCTTTTCTTTTCTGGGTCGTTTTGTTGGGCCCATCTTGTTCATTTCTCTGCAAACGATTAGGAAAAGGAAAACCTCGAATTATTCTTCGGATTCATTTGATACACATGGTTGTATTGATTTTTGCTTTGCTCTTGTTTGTTGCAGGTGACCAAAATGTTGATAAAGGTGGATTTGCAGTGCTGGCGCTGCTACGAGAAGATCAAGAAAATTCTCCGTAAAATTCCCCGCGAGTCTCTCTCTCTCTCTCCGTTTTTCTTTTTTTTTTTTGCTTCTCCACTTTTTAGTTTCCAATTGTTATCATTTCTTGATTTGTAATTACTATTGCGTTGTGTTAATATAACTGGACTGAGTTCGCTATGAATTAATTTGTGAACAAGAGAAAGCCAAGAACCGAAGTACGATGAAAAGCAGAACTCGGTTTTAATCACCGTCGTGTACTGCTGCCTGGAGAAGATCCGGCAGAAGATCATCTACAAGGGCGGCGAGACAGTGCGGGGAGTTGAGATCCTGCCGACAGGCCCAAGGAGCCTGAGAAACCAAAGGATACCAAGAAGCCCAAGGTTGTGATCATTGATCCCCCAAAAAAAACCGCCAAGCCGCCTGCTCCTCCAACGGTGCCAGCACCGCCCCGGACCAAACCTGCTCCTGCGCCGGTGCCAGCACCGCCCCGGACTAAACCTGCTCCTGCGCTGGTGCCTGCACTGCCCCGGACCAAACCTGCTCCTCCAAAGCCTCTGCAGCAGGCGCCCGCGTTGCCGCCCTCGAAGGCACCAAAGCCGGTGGTGGGCTACCCGCCAGTGCCGGGGTATCCAGTGGTGTGGAGAAGGCCAGTGATGGTGCTATGAAGGATGTGGGAGACCAGCCGATGAGGGTCAAGGTTAAAGTAGAGGTTGCTGTCGTGGGCAGGGGGGGGCCAGCGATGGGCGAAGATGGATGTGGAAGACCGTCTTGTGAGTGTCAGTGCAGGAATAGAGGTGACAACATGAGTGAGCCGATGTGATCACTTTAGCGAAGAAAACGCCACTGCATGCACCGTCATGTCATGGGATCCAGTTCAAAATTTCTCATGTCAATTACTAATGTATAACTTAGTGAAAGATACATAAATCTAATTTTTAGGGATATCTTGGGGTCTTTATCTTTGTGTGTATAGAAAATTTGATAAGGTTCGTGGTCTACAATGGTGGTATATGTGGTCAGACATGTTCAACACATGGATTGTTGCTTGTTGATTTCTTCATTTCAATAAAATTGAGTCCTCTTCATGTCTCCTCTCATCCCCTCATTCATATATACTTGCATATCACTAACAAAAAACTATCATTGATATTAAAATCATGCTTTCGTGCAATCAAATTATTTAACATAAACATAGTATACTCAGTACGTATATACTTGTCTCGCTAATGGCAAGGAGTATGCTTTAACAATAGCATGGATGATTTCACTTAATGATTTATCAGAACTCATGTTGGTGTGCCTTGCCCGCAGGAGTCATGAGCCAAAGGGGCTTTCTTCCTCACATCGTGCTCCTCTCTGGTGGCGACGGACCACCATGAAGTGCAGGCTCCATGGAAGGCGTGAAGTCTTCTATGACTAGCTATTGAGCGACGAGCCGCACGAGCTATTGTGGGAGTTGCGCCCGATTTGCCGTCCGGCCGCCTCCTTCATCAGTCTGCCTCTGTTGTCATCAAGTTCTCACGACCGAAAGAGTCTTGCACTGGTGATGGATGTGATGATGGGTACAGGAATAGGGGGGGGAAAACATATAATTAGGGTTTTTTTGGGAAATCATATAACAATCTGTTCAAAGAACAGATTTTTATTTTATTTTATTTTATTTTTGGTCACATGTATTGAGTTTCTTCTTGTTATAGTTATGTAAGCCTATACATTATTTAGGATAGTTGTCCCTTATTGAGTATGGAAAATAACAAATAAAAATATTTGTCTAGTTGTATGGCAAGGAGTTTTAAACTCAAAACTTAAATGAATACCTTTTAGTTTTTTTTTTCGTAAATTAATATCACGCCCCGAACCCCACCGAGCTCGCGACATCCCCTGCTGCGGTCGAAATGATGCGACGTCCCAGGAACGTCGCCGACCCAACCCAAACATCAGAGCCACATGCGGAAGCGAATAAAACAACCCCGGACAGAAATATGACGACAACGGGGTAGAACTCCATAACAATCAAACCACAACTTCATACAGCACCAAATATACAAACATATACAGCAAACCAACATTCGAAATCACCGTCATAACAAAATATCAAAGTCTGGTTAACTTAACTTCCCTATGGGTCAACCCGATTTACACAACCCCTAAAATACCCCAGGGAAAAACCTAAGGATCGCCTCCTTCCTTCATGTTCCCACTTCGCTTGGTTCGATCCTCCGGAAGACCTCTTAGGCATTGCCTGCAACTCCACTGGGCTCCTTGGGCGACTCCTCAAAACTCCAAAAACAGGAGGCGGGCCTCCTGGGTCTAAGACTGAGGGTCTGAAAGTGGCGGTTATACAACCGTGAGACGAATCTCAATAAGTGTATAACCCCAAACCCCACGTAGGCACTCACGTACCGCCAGACGAAAACACACATAACACACCACGATCAATCAATCTAACAATCACACACGACCCTACCTGGAATCCATCATACATGTCCCTGCACGTTAGTCAACCACACAGCCAGCACATCACAGCAATACATCACAGATGCGCGCGTGCCTCAATTATAAGACAGAAACCACTTGGGCACGTCCCATACCGTGCCTAGCAGTTTCTACCCCATAATTAAGCATCACATCATGCGATACAAACACACTCGTACACTAACTCACACCATGCGTCACTTTCTCAAACCTCGCATCTCAAGCCAATTTCCGCTCATTCTCAACTCTTCCACCACTACCGCGCCCGTGTAAAACGCATCAGGCCAACGATCTTCTGACCTCGTCAGGCATCGACACCCCGTCGGGCCGGGCATCGTCACCTCGTCAGGGACGGCATCGTTCCGCGTAAACGTACACGCCTCAGGACGGAATCCTACACACACTTTCCTTCTACCGCGCCCGCGTAAAACGCATCAGGCCAACGGTCTTCTGACCACGTCAGGCATCGACACCCCGTCAGGGACGGCATCATCCCGCGTAAACGAACACGCCTCAAGACGGACCTTACCCCGCGTAAACGAACACACCTCAGGGTATCACTTTTCCACTCAATCCTACATTTCCGTACCTTAATTCCACACTCTCCACACGTTCCACGCCACCACACAAACACACTACCAAACATACACACTTTACACCCATTTCACATTTACACAACCTCGTCATGCAAACACCACACAAACACCCATGCTTGGCATGCGAACTCAATGCACAATCACACTACCACGCCACCACACTACACGGCCACATACACGCGGCACACCACCACAATTCACGGCCACTTACATAGCACACACAGTCACGCATAATCAGCCCATAGCGAATTCCAGCACACGCGCTCATTACAAAATCACACTACCACACCGCCACACTACACGGCCACATACACACGGTACACAGTCACGCCACATTCAACTCAAGTACAATCCAGAACACCATTCAATCGGCCCACAAACACAACCTAAACAAACCTTTCAATAAACCCATTCAAGCCACAATAATTGCAATCAATCACGCAATTAATCCCCGATCGATCCACAATATCTCAGCCCTAACCAAGCTTCCTAAACCTCGAAAATTCATTGCCAAATCAGTCCATAACCTCCGAACAACCAGCCATTCAATCAGTCCCAGATCAGCCACAAAATTCCCTAAAACGAACCCTAAACAGTGACCGAAATCCCATCAAAATAAATAGTAAACGAACTCCAAAAATTCTGAAATTTGGACACGTTGCGTAAAACATCTTGCTGAACATTTTTCGTGAAGAATGCGAAACTCAGTTCCAACTGGAAACACTTCTTTTTGACACTCAAAGTCAGACGAAATCCGGTTCGCTCGGACAGCCCCTCAGGCCATCAAAATACAACTCATTCGGTACACAAGTCATTTTGGAAAACCTTGAAATTTTTGTATGTTGTAGCCACAAATATCCCCAACAATTTTTGTGAAGGAAGTATTTTGAAAATAGGTCTGAAAAAATTTATAAAAATTCGAACAGACCCGAAGGTCGGGTGAACAGTAAATCGGGCAGTTTTATTTCGGTCCAAAGATGGACTTCCGAATGGCATCAAATGATTTCCAAAAATTCCCAAATTAAAATATGTTATACTTCAAGATGTTGGGAACAACTTTCATGGAGAACACTTCCTCAAATTCGGGCCACATAAGTCACAGTAAAAATAACAAAAATCAGCGACGCAGCAGCAACCCAACTGGAAACCAGCCAACACACACCACCGAGCAAACCAGCCACTAAATTCACCCTAAACCAAGCCCTAAACAAGCCTAACAATACCCGAGCTCCTAGGCGACATTTGGAGAGGTCACTTACCTAAAAAGCGAGACAGAACGGGGCTGAGATGGTGCGGAACAGAACAGCAGCAGCAGCAGCAGGAGCAATGTGATGAGAGGAAACAAAAATGAAGAGAATGAGAAAGAGAGAGAAAGAGCTGCTGGGAGGCTGATCGTGGGGTATTCTGGCCAGAATGGGGAGGAGGAGAGAGAGTGGAAGTCAGCTGGTCAAATATGACAGCCCCAAGCGCCACGTGTCGCGATCCTACGCACTTTGACCATTTTACCCTTGATCCGATGGTCTAGGTTTGTCCAAATCCAATAATTGAGGGATAAAAGTGTCCAAGGCCCAATAATGCAGCTGAAAAACCAATAATAATAATCCCAAATAATTTCCCAAAATTCGGAACTGAAACGGGCCCAGGGGCAAAATGGTAATTTTCCGGTCCCGGGGCGAAATTCCAATTTTCGCACATACGCATTCCATATGTGCGTGGCCAACATAATGTGGTGTCGGAATCGCGAAATTCACTTTCTAAGCCCTCGAAAATCGACTGCGAAGTTTCGGGAATAAAATAATATTATTTTTCCAATTTTTGTCGAAATTCCAATTTTTGTCCAAAACCACTCTAAATGTCCGTGGCCACCCCAAAATGACCTTGGCTGCGAAAAATAACCTCAAACGGCCTCCGAATCTAATCTCGGTGCCCACATGGGCAAAACCGTAATTTTCTGGGTCCCGAACTGAAATTCATTTTTTTGCAGAAATGGATGGCCCCAAGGTTGGCCAAGCCAAAAACGTCATCGGGCACTCAAAATTGTCACTTTCAAAATTCTCGATTCCCGAGCCCGAATTCCAAGAAATGACTAAAATTGAACAATCGCGACTTTAGTTTATCTCTTGCTAACGGGTGGCTCATTGGGATTACGCGCTTTCGACCCGTGATCGACACCAAGTCAAGTCACGTTTAAGTTTACTCTACCCGGGACGACCTCAGTTGTCATATAATTGCGAGGGTCTGTCACTAGTGCCCTTCGGACACGATCAATCAAATAGACCGGTCTCGGTTGGCTCAAAACATTCCCTCATCAATCCATATGGTCGAAGATCGAACCCAGATCGAGTTCTTTGGTCGTGCGAACTCAATCCCGTAATAGCCTTACCCCTAAGGTTAGCATCCCGAGAATGCGCGGGTCCCGGGTGAGATCTCACTATAGTGCATTGACCAAAATATTCATTTCATGAATCCCGGGAAAAAGATCGAAAATTCAGACTGTTACAATTAATTTTTTTTATTTTAGTGTTTTTGGATTTCCTTTATATTAAATGTTCTTCAAATGCCATTTTGTTTCGATTTTTTGAATGACCGAACGAAAACTTGGGATCCTCATTCCTTATTTAGATTTGATTGAATTGTAAGATTAAAAAGAACTTATGAACGATACTTATTAGGTAATTCTTATGAAGTGCTCTCTTGCTTTCATATGTTTTTCTTGAATCAATTTTATATCAAGTGGACTTTAGATAAAACTGTATCATGTAATACTTATATCGTGACAATTTATGCAGTACCGCCGGTGAATCAATTTTTATTTTTCTTTATCTAAGCAAAAAACTGAGCTTCCCTATGTATAGAAAATATAATACAAGCCGAAAATATGTACGCTTAATGATTTATTGATAACACGTTGATATGTATTATATTACCGTCACATAATATACTATTTTCATGCTTACATGAGCCAACCAATTTTGGCTACTAAGACATATTATGCAGGGCAAATAAAGAACAGAATTCTATATATTTTAAATCAAAACACCATATCGTCTTACTTTTTATTCATTCCAAAGTTACCCGTTATGAAAATTAATATCAACTTTCATCACCTAAGCTTCACTTTGGAGGTAATTCTCATTTTTATTTTTCTTCCTTACGCATGCTCAACACTAGTATCTAATTAAGGGAACTTTCCCATATGCACGATCTTGCTAATCAATGGCTTCTTGCTCTTTACACGGGTGAATTCCACTACCACATTCGCCGTCCCCAGTCATTTTTTGCGAAGCCCAGTATTATTCTAACATACATTGCCAACCAAATCGTGTACTTCATATCAAACCATGCATCGTTGATTTGGAGAACACGGCGATTACCTAACCCATGTTGGAGACAGATCAGCAAGGTTTTTTCTTTTCTTTTCAAAGTGTAAAGTTAGTATTTTTCATCATATAGATTGACCTTTCGAGGGATCTTGAGCTTCTCTCCTCCTAGAGTAGGTAGGTCACATCGATCAAGCCACGTAAATCTATTGCACCATTTAGTTCCTTGTTTTATATATTATTGTGTTCAATCACTCGACGTATTTAATCATCAATCCATACAATTTTAGTTTCATGTTCTAAGCTAAGCATTGCACCATATATGACAGCATAGATCACCCCAATAGAGTCACCTATGAATTCCCTCAAAATCCAACTTCATGTGCAGTGAATTGTCGAAAACAAATTCAATGCAAGAACAACAATCAAAGGACCAAAATCACATGAGCAAAAGGATAGTTTAAGGAACAAAAAGCCTCTAACACACAAGTTGGAAATTCAACTTTCGCACTGTGTTTATGAACCATATTGAGCCAACAAGTCGGTTTATAGACACTGTGTGAAGCACATGTCAACTTAGTAGGTGTCGAAATACCACCTCATCACCTCAGGCACATTAGGCTACTATACCTGCCTATTCGGCGGTAGCCAACCAAAGCTGACATGGTGTTTATCTTACTACCCGAGGTCCCCTAATTCCCCCTAAAGGCACTGATTTATCAATCAAGGAAAAAGAATTTGGAGATATCAATCAATATCACAAGATGATTCTTGCTATAATCAAGTAATTGATAACTCTTGTAATATATAAGGAAACAATACAACAATGGAAACTAGTAAATGAAGAGATCATTATATTATAAGAGTTGTTAATCACTTGATTCTAGCATTTCCAAGATGATTCTTGTGATTTTGATAGATATCTCCATATTCTTCTTCTTTGATCAATAAATCAATGCCTTTGCCCTCTCTATCTTTTTCTTTTCGAAAGAGAGCGAATATTCCAACCAAAAAAAAAAAAAAAGAAAGAGAGCGAATACAGGAGGTGACATTGGGGAGTCCCAGCCCTAGGGGGTTCTTCCCCTTATATTTTTTTCCCTTGAGCCTTTTAAGAACCTGTTCAAAGTGTTTATGTGCACTGAATTATCAAAACCAAATTTAATGTAAGAACAACAATCAAAGGACCGAAATCACATGAGCAAAAGGACAGTTTAAGGAACAAAAAACCTCTAACGCTCAAGTTGGAAATTCAACTGCATAAAGCACAGTGATGAAATTGTACCCATCATTGCCGCAGACGCAAGCCCACCTACAATGGAGGTGATGTCATATTTAGGGACGTCATGAGTGCATCACATGCTTGTCCCTAGTATTCAACCTGACAGTGACATGAGAACTAAAATACAAGTTCAACGCACCCTTTGGTTGACTTATGTTCATCACGCGACTCTAAGTCATGCACATAATTTTCTCAAAAACTTAAGACGGAAGCAGATAAGCTACTGACTATATAGGGACCGTTCTCTTTCTTAACCAGACCGTTCTCATTCTCAATCATTCATATTCATCTATCACTGACTTCGCACTCCCATTCACTCGTTTTTGGAGCTCTCCAGATCTTGTCTCTCCCTCAGCTATGGCAGAGAAGGTGAATCCTCCTCCTCTTTCCTCTAACTCTTCTCTCTTGATACCCGCCACTTCCATTTTTCTTCCCTTTTCTTTTCTGGGTCGTTTTTTTTTGTCATTCTATGATTGTGATTCTTCAGAACAACTATCTATCCATTTAGATTATTATTTTGTTGGGTCCATCTTGTTTATTTCTCTGCAAACGATTAGGAAAAGGGAAACCTCGAATTATTCTTCGCATTCATGTTATACACTTGGCTTTATTGATTTTTTCATTGTTCTTGTTTGTTGCAGGCGACCAAAATGTTGATAAAGGTGGATTTGCAGTGCTCGCGCTGCTACAAGAAGATCAGGAAAATTCTCTGTAAATTTCCCCGTGAGTCTCTCTCTCTCTCTCTCTCTCTCTCTCTCTCTCTCTCGCTCTTTGTTTTTTTTTTTTTTGCTTCCCCACCTTTTAGTTTCAAATTGTTATCATTTCTTGATTTGAAATTACTATAGTGTTCTTACCCAAAAAAAAATTACTATAGTGTTGGTGTTAATTTAATTCGACTGAGTTTGCTATGAATTAATTTGTGAACAAGACAAATCCGAGACCAGATATACGATGAAAAGAAGAACACGGTGTTAATCACCGTTTTGTGCAGCAGCCCGGAGAAAATCCGGCAGAAGATCATCTGCGAGGGCAGCGAGACGGTGCAGAGCGTCGAGACCCTGCCTGACAAGGATACCAAGAAGCCCAAGAAGGTCAGGTTCATTGAGCCGCCGAAAGAAACTGCCAAGCCGTCTGCTCCTGTGCCAGTGCCAGCACTGCCCAGGAAAGCCCCCAAACCTACTCCTCCAAAGGCTCCACAGCAGGCGCCCGCGCTGCCGCTCCCGAAGGCGTCAAAGCCAGTGGTGGGCTACCTGCCAGTGCCGGGGTATCCGGTGGTGTGGAGGAGGCCAGTGATAGGTGCTGTGATGGATGTGGGAGACCAGCCGACGAGGGTCAATGTGAAAATAGAGGTTGCTATCCTCGGCAGGGGAGGCCAGTGACGTGCGATGGTGGATGTGGAAGACCGGCTTGTGAGTGTCACGATAGAAATAGAGGTTACAACATGGGTAGCTGATGCGATTACTTTAGCGAAGAAAACGCCTCTGCATGCACCGTCATGTCATGGGATCCAGTTCAAAATTTCTCATGTCAATTACTAATGTTGTGACTTGGTGAAAGATACATCAGTCTAATTACAACAAAACGAACTGAGCGCATTAAGCGAACTTGAAGGATGACGTTAAACGCAGTAAGCAGCAATTTGTGTTAAAGTTAGACGTACCAAGCCAAAGCGTTGCAACAAGATTAGTCACTATCATTCACTCAAAGTTGCACGTTGCTTTTGTCTTGCCGATATTGCCATTTAAAAGCAGACCTATTATTTTGATTGAGTTTCACTTTCCATCACATGTGAATTCTTTTCATTGAGGATGAGGTCTGCTATGACTTTACATGCTAATGGTGACTTTGTCAGGAAGTTATCTTCTTTAAGAAGAAAATTACTAAATTCATCTTCAACTTTACTTCCTACTGTAAATATCCATCTGAGACGCTTGGTCCCACACACCCCACCGCCAGGTTTCCCGTCTCCACCGCAGGCACCGCCATTGTTCCTTCGGAGGTGATCACTGACCTCATATCTGAGGCAGGCGATGGTCACCGCAACAGTCAAGGTCAGATCAAGGTTGTGGCCACCATGGTCAAGCTTTGTTACGGAGCTTGCGCAGCTGGCGAGTTTGCCACATAGGCTCATGACCAGCCATGGCCCTCACAAACTCGAGGCCGACCTCACACGGCCTCAGTGATCGTGAGCCACAGGCTCAAGCTGAGCTTGCGGGCCCTCGCTGTACCAAGCTACGAACTATCTTGCAACAGATAGAGATGGGGATGAGGGGAGGGGGCTATAGTCAACAGGCAAGGGAGAGGGTGACGAGCACCGGACTATGGCATCGACCCAGGGGTGCCTCCCAATCGTTGATGGGAGTAATTTCCAAAATAGTCTTAAACCTATTGTACGAATGCCAATTCAGTCTCAAATCTTTCAATTTGATTAATTTAGTCCTAAACCTTTTGACATTTACTAATGTAGTTCTTTTGATCAATTTTGGCCAGAAATCACTAACATGTTTGTTGGTCGCCCCACATAGGCATTGACATAGATAATCACAACATAAGCGTTCTGGAAAAGGGCTCGATGCCTCTCTGTCTAGTAAGAGTTTTCCTCTATCCATGGTGATAGCTATCCTCAAGAAACCCTAAAAGACTTACCTTTTCCTTTCCAATGAAGAGAACCCGCGAATCTGGCCTCTTCCTGCACCACTCTCACCTCAAGACACCCTAATACCACCCCTACAAACACCCAACCCTAAGAGAAGAACTCCATGTTTCTTCTTCCCCAACTCTACGACCCCATCCCCCACCCACAGCATTCCGTCTCACACAAAGCATCTACTCAACCTACTTCTTAGGATTATGCCGCAAGCTGGCGTAATCTACCGAACCAACCCATTTAGGTCAGTTGCAAGGATCTTGTGCCTCTCCTTTGGCTATGCTAGTGTGTCTTCTGCTTGGCTGAGCTGGTGCTTTGAAGGGCGGTAATGAGTGCGAATCAGCTGCATATTAACACAAGAATGGAAAAGGAGTTAGAAAAGGAGCATAGGATGGCGATGCCGTGCAAAAGAATGGGGCAAATGTGGACTGAAAAGTTCGTAGCTAACGTGTTTGAAGAAATTCCTGAAGAGAAATGGAGAGCCTGTAATCAGATTTTGCTGGGGAAAATATACTCGAGGCCTACTATGAACTTGTAGGCCCTCTTATCCACAATGAAGAAGGCATGGAAAACGGAACATGTGGTGTGCGAACCACTACAATCGAGTATCTTATCGTTCACATTCAAAACAGAAGCGGATTTGGAAAAAGTGCTCGAAGCTAGCCCATGGTGCTTCTCCAGCAACTTGCTTATCCTACAAAAACTTCAACCCAAGTTACCTGTACATCGACATGTCTTTACCCACTGTGAATTCTAGGTGCAAGTGCATGGATTACCGGTACTTCGCATCACGGAAAAAACTATGATGGAGGTGGTAGGAAAGATAGGCAAGATGGTGGAGCTGAGAATTGATAACAAAGAGGAAAGCCCATGCAAGGTGGGTAGAGCACGAGTGCTTTTAGAACTAGCCAGTCCTTTATGGCCAGGAGCTATTGTAAATTTTGATGATGGTGATCAAGTGTGGGTAGATTTTAAGTATGAACGGCTTCCCTACTACTGCTATTCCTGCGGAAGGATAGGTCATTATGCCACAAACTGCAAGGAGATTCCCTATAAAGAACCAAGATCAGGGGAAGAGGGATGCGGGAATTTCGGTTATTGGTTGAAAGCGGAAGCACGGGAAAATAGCCCGTTCTGGAAGTTATACAATGAGGAAGTAGATAAACTAGAGGAGGAAACAACTCCAGAAACACCAATATTGGATGTAAATAGGGAGATCCCAACCCCTACTGAAGACTATGGTATGCAAGGGGTAAACCCTATGGATTGTCAACGATCGAGATTCTCCAAAGCAAAAGGAAAAGGGATAATTGAGGAGTTGACAACAGCAAAAGGTCAAAGTGCTAAAGATATCCAGCCTCTACTATTAGAATCACCAAGGTTGGAAGCTTATTCAAGAGGTACATCCACCCATATAAGAAGGGTCGGAAAGGCCGTATTCCCTCAGCAACCAAGAAAATCAAGAAGGCGAAACAGCTGAATCTACAAAGGATAGACGCGAAGGATATAGATGAGACACTTCTCCTTGATGCTCCCATTCAAGTTGATGTGGGAACCCAAGAATGGGCTTTGGTGGCTAGCCCTAATAAGCCACCGAGGGATAGATGAAAGTATTGAGCTGGAATTGTCGGGGATTGGGCTCTACCTCGACGTTCCAGCACCTCCGAGCCTTAGTGGCTCTTGATAGGCCCAATTTGGTGTTCCTCATGGAAACCAAGAATAAAAGAACAGTAGTTGATAGGTTGAAACAGCAGCTCCAGTTCAGCAAAGCAGTAATTATTGATCCTATTGGCACAGCAGGGGGTTTGGCTCTTATGTGGGAAAGGGAGATATCGGTGGAAATACAGGATTACTCAAAGGAATTGATTGACATAACATGTAGGGACCCCACTTGTGGAATCCGAATGAGAATGTCATTTCTTCATGCATCCACTGAGTTCTAGGAACGATTACAATTATGGCATAAGTTACGGGCTATTCATCGCAATAACACTCTTCCATGGATTTGTATGGGTGATTTTAATGAGGTCCGTTATTACTGGGAAAAGGCTGGTGGACAAGCGGCTGAGAATCATAGAATGATGGCCTTTCGGGAAATGATGGACGATTGTTCTTTAATGGATATGGAAAGCAAGGGATGCTTATATACATGGTCAAACAATAGAGAAGGGGATGCACTGGTGAGAGAACGATTGGATAGGGCAGTTTGCAACCTAGAATGGTGAGTAGAATTCCCAAGTGCAGAGGCCTATGCTTTACCAGCCATAGGTTCTGATCATTGTCCGTTACTTATAACAATGCACCCAAATAACAACAAGAGAAAAAAGGAATTTCGGTTTGAGGCTTTTTGGGCAGAAGACCCGGAATGCAAGGAGGTGGTTAGAAAGGCTTGGTATGATAGGTCCTGCCCCCATGGAGACCTAGGAGGCAAAACGAAGAAGGTGGCTAGTGCATTGGGAACTTGGAGTAAAAGAAAATTTTCCAATGCTCGCAAGCAAGTTGAGGGCTTAATGAAGAGACTAACCGAGATAACAAATAACCCTAGCGGGTCTGGCTATAGGGAGGAATCGCAGCAACTCAAAGAACGCATAGAGAGTTTATGGAGGCAAGAAGAGATGCACTGGAGCATGAGATCCCGGATAAATTGGCTAAAGTGGGGGGACAAAAATACCAAATATTTTCACGCTACAACGATACAAAGAAGAATACGTAACCGAATAGCAATGCTGAAAATAGAAGAAAATCAGTGGTGCCGTGACCCTGAAGTCTTAAAGCAGCACATTGGGCAATTCTACCGCTCCTTATACACAACTGTGAGGCCCAGAAACTACCAACAGGTGCTTGATCAATGTCCCAACCTTATCCATGATGAGATGAACATGGCCTTAATGAAAAAGGTGACAAAAGAGGAAGTGCAAGAAGCAGTGTTTCAAATGGGAGCAACTAAGGCACCTTGTCCGGATGGTCTCAACGGGCATTTCTATCATCAATATTGGTCTGAAATCCAGCAAGATGTAGTCGACATGGTGGACGGCTTCTTCACTACAAGCACTTTCAACCCCTCCCTTAACTTGACCCAAATTGTATTAATTCCAAAAATAGCCAACCCGGAGAATATTTCACAATTCAGGCCAATAAGCTTGTGCAACTTCAGTTACAAGATTATTGCAAAAGTTATGGCCAATCGTCTCAAACCATGGCTCCCTGAGATTATTGCGATGGAACAAAGTGCTTTTGTGGGTGGCAGACAAATACAGGATAATATCCTGATCGTCCAGGAGACGCTACACCAACTTCGAATCCGAAAGAGAAAAAAGAAAGTCCAGGCGGTTCTCAAACTTGATATGCAAAAGGCCTACGATAGAGTTGAATGGGACTTCCTATGTGACTGCATGAGGACAATGGGATTTTGCGAAGAATGGGTACAACGGGTAAAACAATGTATCTCTACGGTGACTTTCAGTATGAAAATGAATGGAGAACCACTCCAACAATTTCAGCCATCCCAAGGGATAAGTCAGGGAGACCCACTATCGCCATATCTCTTCATCATAATGGCTAATGTATTATCTTCACTTATGAACAGGGCAATTTCAAATGGCAGCCTGCGAGGAATCAAACTAAATAGATGGTGCCCTACGATCTCCCATCTACTTTTCGCGGATGATGCAATCTTCTTCCTTGATGGCACAATTAAAGAATGCCAAAGCCTGTCCAATATTTTAAACCAATATTGCTATGCTTCGGGGCAGGCAATAAATCTAAACAAATCGGGCATCTTCTTTGGGCCAAACTATCCGCTGCTATTAAAGGAGAAGATGGCGAATGAGCTACGAGTCCCTATTATTGACAAAACAGGTAAATACTTGGGAATTCCTTCCGACTGGGGACAATTAAAGAAACAAATGTTTGCGTGGGTCTTAGCGCGTGTCAATTCGAAGCTAGAGGGTTGGAAAGAGAAACTGATATCTAAAGTGGGAAAGGAGATCCTCATCAAGACAGTGGTCCAGGCTCTTCCACAATATGCGATGTCCATTTTCAAAATTCCAATTTCAATTTGCAGGTCAGTTGAGAGAAGAATTGCCTGTTTCTGGTGGAAGCAAAATGTTGAGCGTAAAGGAATCCACTGGAGGAAATGGGAGTCACTGAAAACAAGGAAAGATGAGGGAGGACTAGGATTCAGGGACTTAGTGGAGTTCAATAAGGCGATGCTAGGGAGACAAGCGTGGAGACTAATACAAGCACCTCAAAACCTATGGAACCAAGTTATGAAGGGAATATATTATCCACAGGGTGAATTTTGGCATGCTGGAAGGGGCAACCGCCCTTCATGGGGGTGGCAAAGTATATTAACTGGGAGAGAGGTAATTGAATCGGATATGAGATGGAGTGTGGGAGATGGCAAAAGTATCCGAATCAGGGAGGACCTTTGGCTACCTAGTGGCCGCATCGGTGGCCCGGCGAATCAACATGACCCTAAAAACGTAGAGGAACTAATTGAACCAATGACTCAAGAGTGGAACCTAGTGAAGCTAAATGAACTTTTTGAGCAAAGGATAGTCCAGGAGATCCTCGCCATCCCGCTAAGCGTCAATTCACATAGGGACAAGCAAGTGTGGACAGGTAACAGCACAGGCTTATATTCAGTCAAAAGTGGCTACAACAGAATATGCTCCCAGTAAAAAAAATTTAACGCCAACCTGGCATCAACATCATATCAGCCTCCGAAGAACCTATGGACTCGCATATGGCAGATTCAGCACTACCCAAAAATTCGCTTTTTCCTATGGAGTGTATGCAACAACGCTCTACCAACGAAGGAAAATCTTTACAAGAGAAGACTTGTACCCGATCCATTGTGTCCAATATGTAAGAACGCTCATGAAACGCTCGAACATCTCCTCCTTTTGTGTGATTGGACAAGGGAAATATGGTTAGATTCAAACATTAAGTTGAAGACATCAATGGAAGCAGTCACTCGAATGGATAAATGGCTCGTAGAGAACCTACCTTCCCAAGTAGGGTCAAAATCGGGTGGAATTCTGGTCGGAGTACTCTGGCTCATCTGGAAAGAACGGAACGCGAAGGTTTTCCAGAATAGTAAACCACGACCATGGGGAGTAATAACTGAAGCAATCACCGACATTAATCTATATGAACACTGGAACCAAAAGGAGGAGAAACAGAAGGAAAGTGAAGAGAGAGGCTTACCAGTTGAGGGATGGTCACCACCTCCGTCGGGCTCGTGGAAATTGAATGTCGATGGATCGTGGTGCAGTGAATCGCGACAAGGAGCGGTGGCTGGAATATGCAGAGACCATCTCGGGAGGCTGGTGGGAGGCTTCGCAAAGAAAATCGTCGCTCCGTCCGCCCTCGCCGCCGAAACCCTAGCCTTGAGGCAGGGCCTGCTGTTCATGAAAAGTCAGAGGGAAGCTTCGCCCAGCGTACTGAACGAAGGAAGCGTACTGATGGAACGAAGAAATCTAGTGAAGATTGAGTCATACTGTACTTCACTAGAGAGATACATCACGGGTCGGGCTGAAGCTCCATGGACCTTCCGAACATTAATCAAAGATTGCACAAACCTCTTGGGCTCCTTAGAAGGTGTCTCAGTAACTTCTTGTTCGAGAGAAGAAAACCAGGCTGCAGATTGGGTAGCGAAAGCCTGCCGGAACGATTCATTACCTATGAACTGGCTGTCTACTATCCCCTTTTCTCTATTTTCGTTGTTATGTAATGATATGGGCCCATGCTATGGTAAACTTACTTTTTAGTAATGAAAGAAGTATTTATCGACCAAAAAAAAAAAGATATGTTCAACACGGGGATTGTTGCTTGTTAATTTCATCATTTCAATAAATTGAGTCCTCTTCATGTCTCCTCTCATCCCCTCATTTAGCACATATCCATGTCTCTTGCTTGCCCCCATGGTGATTCACTCTGTGAAAGAGTATGTCGAGTGCACTATCGAATGACCTTCACAAAATGAAATGATACGATGATGATTGTGACTTTATCATTTGGCTTGATGATATTGGTATTCGTTATAGCCATATGTCCTGCATACACTCTCTGCTTGTTCCTGCATATAGTTTGGCTCTTAAACTTGTGTATATGAGTACTCAGAATCTAAACTCAAACCCCCCTCTCTCACTCTCTTCGTTTGCCACGAATTACAACCAGTGATCACTTCTTGGTTTGGGCCCAGAAGAGTAGTTCATTGGTAATCCTCTGATTCCAAGAGGGGGCGACTTGCTTTTGTGCAATCTAAGGAGGTGGACGTAAGGCCATGCACAAGATTTCACAGTTCCCAGATATCACTTGGCGACTATCTTTTGATAAGGTTCCGTAAACTAGTGTCAGTGGAAGAATGTCAAGCTCTTGATACAAGAGCAACATCCACACTTAACATGATAAAAGTATGGTTGTTCTCTAGACAAGCTGAAGAACTCCGGTTGTGGTGACTTGGGCTCAAGAATCACGAGCCGAGGGGGATCTCATCCTCGTACCATACTCCTCTTTGGAAGCAATGGACCGCCATGAGGTGCGCGCCCCACCAAAGGCTTTGAAGTCTCCTATGGCTTGTCATCAAGTGACGAGTTGTAGGAGCTCTTGCCAGTGTTCGGCCCAATCCGCCATTAGTCTGCCTTCGTTTGATAAGGTTCTCACGAGAAAGGGCCGGACAGGGGGTTTGCTGTACCGGTAGTATATGTGAATATGGGCATAGGAAGAGGGGGAAAACGATCTTTTTATTGTTTTCTTTTTCGGCCAATCATCAAGCCCAATTAAATTTCTATGAAAATCAATAATTATGATGTAGTTTTGCAATGTTCACACACATTTAAATGTGCAACGGGTTAACCATGACTTTGGTCGATGAGAGGTGCATGATCAGTTTACTAGATCAGCTCCGATGGCTCTTATAAGCCATTGAAAGATCCTATTGAAGATTATTCCCATCATATGAAGGAAATAGCACACATCTCGTCATGCCTTTCTGTAAAGTGTGCATTCCACTGAAGAAACACTATGCACTTCCGAATGGGTTTGCTTTGAAAGATGGTTTACACCTCTTGTAAATGAAATTTTGTTTTACTTTACTAAGTTCAATGAACAAGACCAGTATAGTTGACTAGATGAAAGATATCGAGGAAAAAAGTTTTGAAAATTAGATTGGGCCTCTGATAGATAAGCCTTGTTATCCAGATCAAAATGGAGAATAGAGGCCTATATGGTTGCCCAGAGAAGATCCAACTGTGGTTGCTGTTCAGAAAGAGAAACCTTCCAGCTTCAATTTAGCTGGGCAGGTGGATCTAGATGACAAAGATACCGTCCTTGACCTACTCTTTTAACTAGATGATGTCCTTTAAAGTTAGCAAAACTTTCGACACAACATGACAACATAATCTTCCGCAAAGCAACTATACTTTCACTGCGTATCTATGTCAGCTTACCCTACGACTAAGCATAAACGCGAAATCAATGATGTTACTTGACCTGTCATCCTTGCTCGCGAAGCATCATGCCCCCTATTTTATCTCACTGCTGTTCTTGACTTTTATGATTTAATAATTATGAGAGAACTTAAAAAAAAAATTTAGAACATAAAGTCAAAGCACCACGAATCCTCACTGTGATAGATTCATCTACGATGGAAAATGAAACTCAAGCAACATTCTAGCTCTGCTTTTAAATGGCAATATCGGCAAGATAAACGCGTAGTGTAACTTCTGGTGCAGTTTCAGTGAATGATAGTGACCAATCTAGTTGCACGCTTTGGTTCGTTCGGTCTAACTCGAAACCAAGCTGCCCCTAAACTGCATTTAACATCGTTCTTGAAATACACAAAATGTGCAAATTATGCTTGACATGCGGGTCGAAGAGCTTTCTTCCTTTTGTTTGTCTTAACGACGAAAAAGCTCACTTTAGGTCCTTTAGATAGGTAAACTCCCAAGCTTATGAAATACCCTGTTAATATCATGGACCGAGTAAGGCATGAGCACAAAGTCGGGCACGTGGCCCAAATTGTGATTTGCTAATTATGAGTAATCATAACGCAAACATCATCAATCTAGCAAATCATACAATGACAGATGTGAGGGACTTTTGGTTGTTCATTTCTCACTCTATCCCGCACCCAAACCCCCCCCCCCCCCGGCCAAAACAATTATTTAAGCCGTTGATGATGCCTTTCTAATGGGTTTCTGCCTTTCGATTTTAACCTTATGCTTATCCTTTCTTTTTTCTTCTATGACAGCCAAAGTTTAGAAAGAAAGTTCATAATTGAAGATTTACAGACCATGAGTGGAGACGGTGCTCAATATCGTCAGAATCGTAGTTGCCATGTAAAGAAGTTTACATGGCACCAGCAAATTACGTCCACCAATTTAATTCACTACAGTTCTGGATGATATCTCAAAGCAAATGAACATGTTTGTCAATTTAAGGAAATTGGAATATTCATAATTACATTTGTGAGGACAGAAAGAAAAGATGCCGCACCAAGGCTCTACCCCACATGAAGGAAATAACGCACATTCGGTCTTGCCTTTCTATAGTGTGTATTCTAGTGAAGAAACACTTTGAACTTCCGATTGAGTTTTGCTCCGAAAAGACGGTGTGCATCTCTTGGCAATGCAGATCTATATCACTTAAGTAGGTTCAATGAACTAGACCACCATAATTGACTAGAGGAAAATTATTGTACAAAAAATTTGAAAAATAGAATGGGCATGTGATAGATATGCCTTATTATAAAGATGAAAATGGAAGAATAGAAGCCTATATGGCTGTTCAGAGAAGCTTCCAGGCTAAGATATAGCTGGGTTGGTGGATCTAGAGAGGAAAGAGAATGTCCTTGACCTTCTCTTTTTAACTAAATGGTATCCATTAAAGTTAGCTAGGAACTTTCGACACAACAGGATGACATGATGCTCTAGAAACAAATGTTCATTGCATACAGATAAAGAGAGATAGATCAGATTGGTTATGCCTGTTCAATTTATGACTGAGCATAAACGCGAAACAAAGACATTACATAACACAACCTGTTATCCTTGCTCGCAAAGCATTATTCCCCCCGTTTTATCTCACTGCTGATCTTTATTATAATGATTCGAGTCATCAGAGAACTTGAAACAAAAAATTTGAATATAAAGTCATAGCGCAACTCATCCGTACCGTAAATGACACTCAAGTGCAATCATAGCTCTGCTTTTAATTGGCAAAATCGGCAAGACAAACGCAAAGTGTAACTTCCCGTGCATTTTCAGTGAATGAAAGTGACCAGTCTAATTGCACGCTACGGGATAAATTATAAAAAAAATATTCTAAATCTATTGTATTGATACCAATTCAGCTCTAAACCTTTTAATTTGACTAATTTTGTCCTAAACCTTTTAACAATTTGTCAATGTAGTTCTTTCGACAAATTTTATTTGGAAATTGTTGACATGGAAGCTAACCGTCCTACATTGTACGCCCAACACTGATATAGACAATTTTTGTAATTTAAAAAAAAAGTTTGAATTTTTTAATTTCTTTTCTTCTCTTTTTTTAATTTATTTTTCTTCTTTCTTTCTTTTCCTTTTTTTTCTTTCTAAACTTGGCGCCGGCCACTAGGCCAGGGTCGTGGCCCTCACCTAGTGGCCATCTAGGCAAGGGCTGTAAAGCCCTTGCTGGCAATGGGTGAGGGTTGCGGCCCTCGTCCAAACTGGCAAGGGCTTCGTCGCCCTCACAAGGTCTGGGCGAGGGCTGGGAACTTTGCTTGCAACTAGCAAGGGCTGTGTGGCCATCACTCAATGGCCGGCAAAGGTTGCCGACCCTTGCCTGGTCGGCAAGGGTCGGCCGACTCTCGCCGGACTTGGTAAGGAAAAGAAAGAAAGGAAGAAAAAGAAAAAGAAAAAAATTAAAAAAATTAAAAAATCTTTCAATTTTTTTTAATTGTAAAAATTATCACATCAGCCCCGGCTATCTTACGTAGCACGATCAGTATTCACATTAGCGATTTATGGCCAAAATTGATCGTAAAAACTATATTGGCAAATCATCAAAAGATTGAGGATTAAATTGACAAAATAAAATGTTTTAGACTAAATTAGCACAAGTGCAATAGTTTTAGGAATTTTTTGATATTTTTCTCCACACTACGGTATGGTGGGTGTAACTCTGACCCAAATTGCCCCTAAACTGCATTTAACATCATTCTTGAAATTCACACGATGTGCTCATTTTGCTTGACATGCAAGGTTGAAGAGCTTTCTTCCTTTTGTTTGTCTTACAGACGAGGAAGCTCACTTTACATCCTTTGAATAGGTAAATCCCAAGCTTACGAAATAACTCTTAACATCCTGGATCGGGTGAGCCGTGAGCCAAAACCATAGTAGGTGACCCAACCATATTTAATTATTTTTTTGATGATGAGCTCTCTTCTTTTTGTTTGTTGTAGACTCTATCATATCCCAAGTTGAAATTTGCTAAGTATGAGTTATGATAGCATAAACATGATCAAGCTCTCCAATTATACAATGACAAATATGAGGGATTATAACGACATTGGTCATGCCTTTCCAATGGGTTTCTGCTTTTAGTTTAAACTTTATGCCATCTAAAGAAGTTTGCATGGCACTGCAAAGCCAAATGTATTGATCAATTGCGTCCACCAATTTATTTCCCCACATTTCTGGTTAATGTTTGAAAGCGAACTGCCATGTTAGTCAATTTCGGGTAATTGGAAGAGAGATATAGAAGTTTGCATGTCACCACTAATTGCCCAATATATTGGTCAATTACGTCCACCAATTTATTTCCCTAAAATTGTGGTGGATATCTCAAAGCAAATTGCCATGTTAGTCAATTTAAGGAAATTGGAAGAGACATAAATCTGAAACATGCTAAATCCTCTTAATAATAACATTTGTGATGCCAGAAAGAAAATGGTGCACCAAGGTTGTTAAAAATTCATGGAGATGTCCTAATTTGTTTAGTTCACTTGTTTTGTTCACGGATTTTACTTGACAAGCCAAACTTAATATGCACAAGTCGAATAACGGCTTCTTTTATTGATCAATTGCGTCCACCAATTTATTTCCCCACATTTCTGGTTAATGTTTGAAAGCGAACTGCCATGTTAGTCAATTTCGGGTAATTGGAAGAGAGATATAGAAGTTTGCATGTCACCACTAATTGCCCAATATATTGGTCAATTACGTCCACCAGTTTATTTCCCTAAAATTGTGGTGGATATCTCAAAGCAAATTGCCAGGTTAGTCAATTTAAGGAAATTGGAAGAGACATAAATCTGAAACATGCTAAATCCTCTTAATAATAACATTTGTGATGCCAGAAAGAAAATGGTGCACCAAGGTTGTGAAAAATTCATGGAGATGTCCTAATTTGTTTAGTTCACTTGTTTTGTTCACGGATTTTACTTGACAAGCCAAACTTAATATGCACAAGTCGAATAACGGCTTCTTTTATTGATCAATTGCGTCCACCAATTTATTTCCCCACATTTCTGGTTAATGTTTGAAAGCGAACTGCCATGTTAGTCAATTTCGGGTAATTGGAAGAGAGATATAGAAGTTTGCATGTCACCACTAATTGCCCAATATATTGGTCAATTACGTCCACCAATTTATTTCCCTAAAATTGTGGTGGATATCTCAAAGCAAATTGCCAGGTTAGTCAATTTAAGGAAATTGGAAGAGACATAAATCTGAAACATGCTAAATCCTCTTAATAATAACATTTGTGATGCCAGAAAGAAAATGGTGCACCAAGGTTGTGAAAAATTCATGGAGTTGTCCTAATTTGTTTAGTTCACTTGTTTTGTTCACGGATTTTACTTGACAAGCCAAACTTAATATGCACAAGTCGAATAACGGCTTCTTTTATTGATCAATTGCGTCCACCAATTTATTTCCCCACATTTCTGGTTAATGTTTGAAAGCGAACTGCCATGTTAGTCAATTTCGGGTAATTGGAAGAGAGATATAGAAGTTTGCATGTCACCACTAATTGCCCAATATATTGGTCAATTACGTCCACCAATTTATTTCCCTAAAATTGTGGTGGATATCTCAAAGCAAATTGCCATGTTAGTCAATTTAAGGAAATTGGAAGAGACATAAATCTGAAACATGCTAAATCCTCTTAATAATAACATTTGTGATGCCAGAAAGAAAATGGTGCACCAAGGTTGTGAAAAATTCATGGAGATGTCCTAATTTGTTTAGTTCACTTGTTTTGTTCACGGATTTTACTTGACAAGCCAAACTTAATATGCACAAGTCGAATAACGGCTTCTTTTTCCGGCCTTAGAGAAATGATTTCACCTTAGACTATTAATATGCTATTGGAACATGATTAATAAATTTTACAAGCTTATGGCCAAAAAGAATTAATTCCACAATCTTCAATGACATTTGATCACTGGTCACAACAATATGATCTCTTCATACATATATACTCTTCAAAAAAATTTAAGATAGACATTTTTTAACACAATGACTTGTTTATAAACTTTCATTTTTTTTGTGCATATCACCGTCGAATCATTTCTTATTAGTTGTCTTTTATATACTGAATACACCTAATAGGATGATAGGATGAAAAAAAAAACCATCTTTAAAGGTTTTCCAAAATGAAATAACAGTTACATAATCCAACATGAAACTTTAAAAGAGATCTGGAATTGCAAATGTCAATCTGTCCTCAGTACATGTCATGCCACTTGCAAGTTGGGACACTTGCAAGTGGCACGAGATCTGGAATATCGAAACTCGAGAATCGTCGATTGGATATGTCGCAAAAGACGACCACATCAAAGTGTTCGTTAAGCTAAATTGTTAATTAAATAATCGGCGCGTATTTCATGAGTTTGGGATTTATCTTTACGGCGAAAAGTTGTCGTCACATGAAATTAAGTCCGAGTAGATTTTAGGTTGGGCATTTGGAGCAATTGGTGCTGAAGGAGTTTCTGCTCAAGTCTAGGTGGGTTGGGATTCATTTATTAATGTTTTCATTTAATTATATAAAAAAATTGCACAAAATAATTTTTTCTTCAAATGCCAATGAAATCTCATCATTTTGGATTACAAAAATTAATTAATAGCATGCATGAAGTTTTTACGATAAAAATATTAAGATGCCTTATTATGCATAACTTTTTCACGTCGATGTTTTCAGTATACTCCTACATACTTATAACGTCTTACATGCTATGTCTAAAGTATCTCGCCAGTAGCAAAAAACGAAAAAATACAAATTCTTTGATGTTGTAAATAGAGAGACTTGATATATATTTTCTTGGAAATTTTTTCTTTTCGAAAAAACTTATTTCTATAGAATTAAAATCTAAAAATAAAAAAGAAAACATAGTGCCTTCAATGTATATGGGATACCCACAATAGACCAAAGCACAATATGTGAAATGCTTAATTATGGCAACTAAAGTCTAAATGGAAGTGAAAATAAGAAAAAAGAAAAAAAGAAATGGAATCACAACTTTAAATTGCAAGTGAATGATTGAAGGCAATGTTGTCTTTTTAGTGAAAATGGGATGGATTTAGTCATGTATGGGGTGAAAATAGTGCCGCCCGTGTAGAAATTGTCAATAATTGAAAACGAAGTTCATAATTGTAGTTGCCATCTAAAGAAGTTTTCATGGCCTCGCAAATTGCCAAATGTATTGATCAATTACGTCCACCATTCAGTTCACTAAAGTTGTGGTTGATGTCTCAAAGCAAATTGCCATGTTTGTCAATTTAAGGAATTTGGAAGATGACATAAATTAGGAAAATGCAACATCATGTTAATTATAACAATCATGCTAGAAAAAGAAAATGGAGTGTCAAGGTTGGGGGTTATCACAAAAAAGTCATAAACCTATTGTATGGATGTTAATTCAGTCATAAACTTTTTAATTTAGCTAATTTAGTCCAAAATCTTTTGATGGTTTATCAATATAGTTATTTCAACCAATTTTCGCTGGAAAACGCTAACGTGGCGGTTCAGTCAAGGTTGATCATCCTACGTGGGAGGTCGGTCGGCATTGACGTGGACTATTTTTGTAATTTTCTTTTAAATTTTGATTTTTTCTCTTTTCATTTCCTTTTTTCCTTTTTCTTTTTTTTCGTTTTCTACTTCCCTTTGCTGGTCATCGAAAAAAGAAAGGAGAGGAAAAAAAAGGAAAAAATTCGGAAATTTGTAAAAATTGCAAATATCCTCCACGTTAGCCTTGACAGGATAGTTGCAGCTAACTGGACCACTACATCAACGACTTCTGGCTAATATTGACTGAGTGGACTATATTGGAAAATCTTTAAAAGTTTTAGAACTACAATAGCCAAATTAAGAAATTTAGAATTTAATTGGCAGTCGTATAGTAAGTTGAAGACTTTTTGGACAATTTTCCATATTTCATCCCACATCTTTCAAGTCATATGCGTACTTCTATACATATAAGTGAGAAAACAGTGACCATGTTTCATAATAGTTAGGTTATTAACTAGATACATTCGAAATGCACATTATCAATTCAAGTAAGTGATGTGTCGAACTTTTCTTAATGATGTCTCACATAGTTCAATATTTTTGTTAAAAAGATTAAAGAATCATACTATACTCTACATATATACGCTCCTCTCACTAATAGCAAGAAGTATGTTTTAACAGTAATATGGATGATTTCACTAAATGATTCATGAAACATACCTTTCTTTGACGCTGGAGTGCGGGGATTGAACATAATGCACCTCGGACTCCGTCCGACAAAGAACTCATGTTAGGGTGGCTTGCCCCCAAGAGTCATGAGCCAAAGGGGCTTTCTTCCTCACGTCGTGCTCCTCTCCGGCGTCGGCGGAGGACCCTGAAGAAGTGCAGACACCACGGACGGCCATGAAGTCTTCTATCGCTAGCTGTTGAGCAACGAGCCGCAGGAGCTCTAGCGCGAGTTGCGCCCAATTCGCCGTTACTCCACCTCCGTGTCATCAAGTTCTCACGAGCAAAAGAGTCTTGCACTGATAATGTATGTGACAATGAGTTGTATGGCGTGGAATTTTCAACTCAAAATTTAAGTGAATTCACATATAATAGAAAATTTTGGAAAGAAAACTTTTTAGTTTTTTTTTACAAATTTAATTTTGTTTTTATTTGAGTGAATTTGGATTTCCTTATTATTAAATGTTCTTCAAATGTCATTTTGTTTCAATCTTTTGAATGACCAAAACTTGAGATCATTATTCCTTATTCATTATTTAAATTTGATTAATTTGTAAGATTAAAAAAATTTCGAACGATAGACTAATAAATTAAATCTTATGGGCTGCTCTCTTATTTTATTTTTTTTTCAATTTTAAATTAAGTAGACTTTAGATAAAATTGTATCATGTAATACTTATTTCATGGCAACTTATGTGGTATCGCCGGCTAATCAAATAATTCTTTTACTTTATCTAATCGAAAAATCAAACATCTCTGTTTATAGAAAATAGAATGCAAACCCTAAAATGTGTATGCTGAATTATTTATTAATAAGACGTCGATATGTCCGATATTACTGTCTCTTAATATACTATTTTCATGCTTGCATGAGCCTACCAATTTGGCTACTAAGGCATATTATGTTGGGCAAATAAAGAGTAGAATTCTATATATTTTAAAACAAAACACCATTAAGTCTTACTTTTTATTCATTCCAAAAATACATATAAAATTTCATCCACCAACTTACCTTCACTTGCTCCACTTAAAAACAACTATCCTTTTTTTTTATTTTCTTTTTGGAGGCGATTCTCAATCTATTTTTCTTCCTTACAATATTGATCCGCATTTGCACACCCCTCTAACGCGTGCTCAACACTAGTATTTGATTAAGGGAACTTTCCCATGTGCACGAAGCTTTTACGGCATTAAGATATAATCAGCAGACACGCACTTGCAAGTTGAAAGGCGGACCGCAAATTATATCTAGAGGTCGTATACTATAAGCTTAATATCTTATATATTAGAAGGAGAAACAGTTGTCTAATGAAATCCTTATCTTAAATTAGAAGGAGAAACATTTTTCCAACTCATATTAGAATTAATCTATCTTACCTTGTACTGTGGATGGGGACTTCCTAACTAAATGGGCAGTGACTTGATAAACTAAGCTTCTTGTTCTTTACACTGATGAATTCCACTACTACACTGGCGGTCCCCCAATCATTTTTGTCCAAAGCCCAATGTTTTTCCAACATACATTGCCAACCAAATCGTGAACGTGTAATTTGGTCTTATTGTCGATGGAGAATCATTCTTTGTTTCTTTCCACAATTCTTTGATTTCATGATGTACACTTTGTGGAGACTGATATGCCATATGAGGAAGGTCTAACATAATTTTTTTTGGAGTTTGATGTAGTTTAAATCAAATTATGTCACAGGTTCAAGGTCCAACTTGGATTTCATATCAAATCATGTAACGTCGGTTTGGAGAATATAGGCAATCACCTAACCCATATCGGAGACAGCTCAATAAAGGTTTTTTTTTCTTTTCTAAGTTTAAAGTTAATACTCTCTATTGTATCGTTCGATGTTTATTGGAATCTTGTGTTTCTCTTCTCTTAGAGTATGCATGTCATATTGTTCGAGCCACTTAAATTTGGTGCACCATTTATTTCCTCTATTTATTTGTTCTTGTGTTGTATCGCTCGACATCCTTAGGTGATTTGTCCATACAATTTTAGTTCCATGTACCGAGCTAAGCATTACAGTGTCAAACAGTGCAGTTCACCCCAGCAAAGTCACCTATGAAGTCCCTCAAAACCCAGCTTCATGTGTCAAGAATCGTCGAAACCAAATTCAAATGCAAGAACAACAATCAAAACGATCGAAATCACATGAGCAAAACGAAAGTGTAAGGAACAAAATTCTCAACGCGCGTGTTGAAACTTTCAATGCAGAAAGCAAAGTGATGGAAATTGCAGCCATGCCTTGGTGCTGTTCCTGTTCTTCTGATGTAATTCTTTCGACGATAGAAGATAAAACATATGCATTATCTGTTCATAGCCCCATCATTGCCGCGGACTGCAAGCCCACCAGCAATGGAGGTGATGTAATACTGTGAACGTCATGAGTTTAAACCATGATTCTCCTAGTATTCAACGTGACAGTGACACGAGAACTAAGATACGTACGGTCGAGTTCCTCGTTCCTAGTTTCACTAAAATACAAGTTTGCCGTACACTTCTTGGTTGACTCCTGTTCATAATGCGACTCTAAGTCAAATACAGAAGTTTCTCAGAAACTTAAGATGGAAGCAGATGAGCTATTGCATATATAGGGAGCATTCTCTTTCTTAACCAGCCTGTTCTCGTCTCTATCATTCATATTCCATCTATCCCTCGCTCCTTCCTTCACCACTTCACTCTCCCCTTCGCTCATTTTTGGAGCTCTCCAGATCTTGTCCCTCCCACAGCCATGGTAGAGAAGGTGAATCCTCCTCTTTCGTCTAACTCATCTCTCTTGAATCTTGCCCTTTCTTTTCTGTGTCGTTTTTCTTAATCATTCTATGATTGTGATTCTTCAGAACAATAATCTCTCCATTTGGGTTATTATTTTGTTGGGTCCTTCTCGTTCATTTCTCTGTTTTGCATCTTCCCCCCGTTACTTTCCCTGCAAGCGATTAGGAAAAGGAGAACTGCGAATTATTCTTCGCTTTTTCGTTTGATACACATGGCTCTATTGATTTTTGCATTGTTCTTGTTTGTTGCAGGTGACCAGAATGTTGATAAAGGTGGATTTGCAGTGCTCGCGCTGCTACAAGAAGATCAAGAAAATTCTCTGTAAATTTCCCCGTGAGTCTCTCTCTGGTTTTTCTATTGCTTCCCCTCCTTTTAGTTTCAAATTGTTATCATTTCTTGATTTGTAATTACTATTGTATTGGTGTTAATTTAATTCGATTGAGTTTGCTATGAATTAATTTGTGAACAAGAGAAATCCGAGACCAGATATACGATGAGAAGCAGAACATGGTGTTGATCGCCGTGGTGTGCTGCAGCCCGGAGAAGATCCGGCAGAAGATCATCTGCAAGGGCGGTGAGACGGTGCTGAGCATTGAGATCCTGCCCGACAAGTCCAAGGAACCTGAGAAGAAGCCCGAGAAGCAAGAGAAACCAAAGGATACCAAGAAGCCCGAGGACGTGATCATTGAGCCGCCGAAAGGAGACGCCAAACCGCCTGCTCCTAAGCCGGATCAAGCACCGCCCCCAAAAAACCCCCAACCCGCTCCACCAAAGCCTCCGCAGCAGCCGCCCGTGCAGCCACCCCCGAAGGCGCCAACGCCGATGGTGGGCTTCCCGCAAGTGCCAGCGTATCCAATGGTGCCGGTGTATCCGATGGTAGGGGTCTGCTGTTGTCCACCATATTATGGAGGGTATGGTGGGGGACCATGCTTTTGTGGCCGGAGGAGGCCAGCGATGTGCTATGATGGATGTGGAAGACCAGCTGATGAGTGTCAAGGTGGGAACAGAGGTTTCTTTCCTGGGCAGGGGTGGCCAGGGATGTGCTATGATGGATGTGGAAGACCAGCTGATCAGTGTCAAGGTGGGAACAGAGGCTCCTCTCCTGGGCTGGGGAGGCCAGTGATGTGCGATGATGGATGTGGAAGACCGGCTTGCGAGTGTCCGGGTGGCAACAGAGGTTACCGCGTGAGCCGATGTGATTACTTTAGTGAAGAAAATGCTACTGGGTGCACCGTCATGTGATCGAGTTCCAAATTTCTCGTGTTAATTACTACCCGTAGTAACTTGGTGAAAGATACATAAGTCAATTTTTTAGGGCTATCCTGGGGTCTTTATCTTTGTGGGTATAGAAAGATTGATGAGGTTGGTGGTCTAGTATGGTGGTGTCTGTGGTCTAATGTGTTCAACACATAGACTTGTTGCTTGTTGATTTCTCCATTTCAATAAACATGAGTCCCTTTCATGTCTCCTCTCATCCTTTCATTCAGCACATATTCATGTCTCTTGCTTGCCTCTATTGTGATTCATTCTATGAAAGAGCAGGTGGTATTGAATGACCTTCCCAAAATGAAATGAAACAAAGATGATTGTGATTTTATCATTTGGCTGGATGATATTGGTATTCGTGATAGCCATATATTCTACATGTACTCTCTTTATATATCTACTTCAAAATCTATACCGAAGCCCCTCTCCCACTCTATTCTCCTATTATTTCTCTCTCCTCAAACTTAATAACACAACACATCAACGTTGGGAAAATTATAGAAAAAGTTATAAACTTATTATACGAATGTTAATTCAGTCTAAAACCTTTCAATTTGACCAATTTAGTCATAAACTTTTTGACAATTTGTCAATTTAGTCATTCTAACCACTTTTGGCTGGAAATCGCTAACATGGACGTTGGATTTCCTACGTGGCATCTACTAAGGTCATGGACTGGCTTGAAGAAACAAGAAAAACAGAAAAAGGAAAAAGGAAAGAAGAAAAGGAAAAAAAGAAAAAACTTACAAAAATTAAAAAAAAAAACTTACAAAAATCATCCACGTCAACGCCCATGTAAGACGGCCAACACACATGTCAACGATTTCTGATCAAAATTGGCTAAAAGAACTACATTGGCAAATTGTTTAAAGATTTATGACTAAATTGATTAAATTGAAATGTTCAATATTGAATTGATATCCGTACAATAGGTTTATAACTTTTTGGGTAATTATATCCATCAACGATTGAGAGCTGCCCCTAGGTCGACACCATAGTCCGATGTTGTTGCCGACGGCATCACCCTTCCTCTTGCTTGTTGCCCACACACCTCTCCCCTCGCCCCATCTCTATCTGTGGCGTGGTTGTTCGTGGCTTGGGATAGCGAGGGCACGTGACCTCAGCCTGAGCTTGTGGCTCGTGATCGCTAAGGCCATGTGAGGTCAACCTTGAGCTTGTGAGGGCCATGGCTGGTTGTGAGCCTCTGTGGCAAGCTCGCCAGCTACGCAAGCTCGGTAACAAAGCTTGAACATGGTGGCCATGACCTTGATCCGACCTTGAGCCAGCGCGGTGACCTGAGCCAGCCTCAGATATGAGGTCGGTGATGGCCTCCGAAGGAACAATGGCAGTGTGTGCGGTGGAGAGGGGAGACGTGGTGGTGGGGTGTGCGGGACCGAGCAAGTCTCTCAGGTGGATATTTACAGTGGGAAGTAAAGTTAGTAGAGTAATTTTGTAATTTTCTTCATAAAGAAGATAACTTCCTGAAGATGAATTTTGGCAATTTTCTTCTTGAAGAAGGTACCTTCCTGAGGAAGTCATCATTAGTATGTATCGTCACAGCACACCTCTTCCTCAATGTAAAGAATTCAAATGTGATGGAAAGTGGAAGCAAAATAATAGCACTGCTTTTAAATAACAATATCGACAAGACAAAAGCAAAGTTGCAACTTTGAGTGAATGATAGTGACCAATCTAGCTGCAATGCTTTGGTTTGGTACGTCTAACTTTTACACAAGATGCTCCTAACTGCGTCTAACATCATCCTTCAAGCTCGCTTAATGTGCTCAGTTTGTTTTAGTTGTTGCTACAAGAAAGTGTCCTTCGTTTTGGTGTGGGGGGACCAGGGTCTTGGCTTCCTTTGTGATCATGATATTCATTGGATGTGTTTTGGACTTTAGAGAAAGATCATTATCGACGTGCAATCATAGAGAGCTTGTGTCTCATTTTAGAAAGAACATTTTTTCATCCTTAAAAGCAAATTTTCAGTGACGACAATTTTCACTTCATGAGGACTTCCAGGACGAAGAATCAGAGGTCGCTCATATTTTCGTTGTTAAAGTTTTCCGGGCAAATTTGACCTTAACTAATATCATGTTGTCAATGTGGAGAATGATAAAATATTACAATTATAATACATATATTTTTGCCAAGGACTAGTCATCAGTCTCTCTCTCTCTGCCGACAGCTATATTACTAAAAGACATTAGTTGAGGCCTGTCTTCTTAAGTGTCTGCTTTTGATTTAACTTTAACTCGGTGTCTCGACAAATCTCAATAGTAAATAAAGTATTCATTTTATAAATCAATGATTGGGATTTATCTAACCACCAGAGGGACTACCGCGCGGGGCAAAAGATACACGTTTGGTCGGAGTAGTAGTTCTTTCACTGAAATTCTGGTTGATATCTCAAAGTAAAATGCCATGTTAGTCAATTTACAGAATTTGGAAGAGAATTAAAGGGTGCGTTTGTTTCACTGAAAATTTCATGATAAAGAAATTTTTTTCATAAATTTTTTTTCAAAGAAAATGGTTAGTTTTCATTTATTTGGGGTGTAGGGAAAGTGATTTCATTCTTGTTAAAAAAGAAGTTCTTTTCCCCCAATATGAGTATGTTGTTTTAGTCCATAAAGAATGTTTTCCGTCATTTAAACACCGGAAAGTCGGAAAATAATTTCTTAGAAATAGTTTTCCTTTAAATAAACGGACCCTAAATGTGAAACGTCCTACACTATATTAGTGACATTGATGGCCAACAGGAATACGGCCCTGCTAGTAAATGAATTAGAGGGATGGAAACGCTAGTATTACAAGTGCGAGGTTCGACTTCCGTGCTTTGCAAGAGGCCGAACAAAAGTCAAAGAGTGAGGAGTGTTGAGATAAGATAAATACACACACACACACACACACACACATATATATATATATATATATATATATATATATATATATATATATATATATATATATATTAGTGACATTGATGATGCTTCAAGGTTGTGCATTCATTAGAAGAAGTTACTTGTCTTAGTCTGCAAGAACCCGATACAGATCCAAGGACTATATCATATAACCCTGCCACCCATTACAACTCAGCGATCAATTCTTGGTTTAGTCTAAGAAGGCCCTAATTCCCTAAAAAATCCTCAACTTTAGGTTAAGTCCTAAATCTGCCCCGACCTTTTTTTTGTCTCATAAAAAATCACAAATTTTAGGTCTAGTCTCAAATCTGTCATGAACTTTTTTTTGTCTCAGAAAAAACCCAAAACTTTAAGTTCAATCCCAAATCTGTCCCGAATTTTGTTTTATGTAAAAAAACATCACCAAAATTCAATTTATTTTAAAAAATATACCTCGTAATCTAGTCCTAACTTGACGTGGCACTTCCAAGTCAATAACAAATCCACATCAACAAAGTAATGAGACTTTTTTTTAGATAAAGAAAAGTTCGGAGCAAATTTGGACATAACCTAAAAATTAGTTTTTTTAAATTAAAAAGAAAAATTTGTGGTGGATTTGTTATCGTCCCTAACTTTCATATCCTAGAATGGTTTTAATTTTTATTGGGTTGAATTTGTTATCGAAGTAAAAATGCAACGTCGGTATGTACCTATCGCCCTGTTACTTTGCTGATGTGGATTTGTTATAAATGTGGAAGAGCCGTGTCAAGTTGGGACTGGATCACAAGGTATATTTTTGAAAATAAATTGAAATTTGCTTATTTTTTTTACACAAAACAAAATTCGGAGTAAATTTGGGACTGAACTTAAAGTTTAGGATTTTTTTCTAAGATAAAAAAACAAGTTCGGGACAGATTTGGGGCTGAACCTAAAGTTTGGGGTCTTTTTTTAGACAAAAAAAATTGGGACAAATTTGGGACTTGACCCAAAGTTTGGGGTTTTTTAGTGAAGATACCCGTCCAAGAAGTAAAGAAGTTTCCTCTTGGCTGTAGATTTACGCCCAAGCTCCTTATAGCAGTTGTTTGTAAGGCTCCATTTGTTACATGGAAAATATTTTCCTAAAAAAGATCGTTCATACCGCTTAAAATAATTAGTAAAGTATTTTCATTATTGATAACAATTTATGATTTAAAATGAATGTGAATGATGATTTTTTTTATTAATTTATTTTTTTAAGAGATACAAGCAATTTTTTATAGGAAAATGATTTTCAAATAATTTATTTTCCGCAAAAGAAATGCAACCTAAATCTTATTCTATTTTATGAATTTCGAGGATCGACCATTCAACACTAACATTTTTGTACCCCACCATAGTTGCCGATTTTGATCTTATGAAATTCAATGATTATGATGTCATCGTTCACTCACATTTTACATGTACATAACCAATTCACTAGATCAATTCCGATAGCTCTTATGGGCCATTGATAGATCCAACTGGAGATTCTACCCTTCATATTGAGAGATATACCACGCATTCGGTCATGCCTTTCTGTAAAGTGTGTATTCCAGTGAAGATAAACTGGGCACTTCCGAATGAGTTTTGCCTTTGTAAAGATAGCGTAGACCTCCTTTCAATGCAGATTCGTTTCATTCGAGTAGGTTAATGTCAGCTTCGCAAGCAAGGAACTTTCGACACAACACACAACATGATCTCTTACAAACATATGTTAGTTGCATAGAGGTAGAGAGAGAGAGATCAAATTGGTTATGTCAGTTTAATTTACGACTAAGCATGAACACGAAATCATCGACGTTACGTGACCCCACATCCTTGCTCGCGAAGTTGCCCTAAACTGCACTAAACATCACTCTTGAAGTGCACACAATGTGCTCATTTGGTTTGAGGAGTTGCTCCGAAAAGTGGCCTTTTTATGCTTCTCTCTTAATGACGACGAAGATCGCCTTAGCTCCTTTTATTAGGTAAATCCTAAGCCTAGAAAATACCCCGTTAAGAGCATGCGCCGGGTGACTCGTGACCCGAAGCCCTGCTAGGTGGTCCGATCATATGAAATTATTTTTGGATGACGAGCTCTCTTCCTTTCGTTTGTTGAAGACTTTATGATATTCCCAGTTGAGATTTGTTAAGTATGAGTTATGGTACATAAACATGAGGGAAAATTATCAAAAAAGTTCCAAACCTATTGCAATTGTGTTAATTTAGTTATAAACCTTTTGTACTTGTACCAATTCAGTCCATTTGGCCAGTTTTGGCCCGTCGACACTGACGTGGACTTTCAATATTTAAATAATTTTTTGAATTTTTAATATTTTTTCCCTTTTCTTTTCTTTTCTTTAATGTTTTCCCTCCACTTAGGGCCGGCGATGGCGCACGACATTGGGTGAAAAAATTATAAAAAATTATTTAAAAAATCCACGTCAGCATCGGACTGCCAAAATTGGCCGGATGGACTGAACTAGCACAAATGCAAAAGGTTTGGGACTGAATTGGCCAAAAAAAAGGTTTAGGAATGAATTGGCACAATTGTAACAAGTTTGAAACTTTTTTGGTAAGTCTCCCTAAAAATGATTAAGCAATCAAATTACACAATGACAAATGTGAGGGACTTCTAATTGTTCAGATTCTCCATCTCTCCATAAACTATTAAAGACATCGATGGTGCTTTTCCAATGGGTCTCTGCTTTCAATTTTAAGGGAAAATTGTCCAGAAAGTCCTAAACTTATTGCACTTTTATCAATTCAATCATAAACCTTTCAATTTTACCTATTGAATCCTAAACATTTTCACTTTTTGTCAATTGAGTCCATCTGGCTAATTTTGGTCAGAAATTGATGACATGGATGCCAAGTGTCCTACGTGGCACGGCTAGCGCTAATGTATATAAGTTTTAATATTTTTTCTAATTTTTTTATAAATTTTTTTATTATTTTCTTTCTTTTCCTTTCTTTTTTTCTTGTTTTGTGTGGCCGACGAACGGCCATCAATCACAGGTTATGACTGGTGAGGGCTAGCCTCGCCCAGGTCATGTGGCCTCGCTGCCTCGCCTGACATCGGGCAAGGCCGCCACGGCCCAAGCGAGGGTCAACCTCGCTAGATCTGGGGAGGCTAATGCTCACCTTGCCGAGGCAAAGCCTCGCTTAGCGTCACCTAGCCCAAGGTTATGCCCAATGAGGCTGTCGTGGCCTGGGCAAGGGTTGGCCTCACTAGATCTGGCATGGCTAGCCCTCGCTGGCCCTTGCCCTCGATAGCATTGGCAAACAGAAAAGGGAAAAAAAGAGAGGAAAAAAATTCAAAAAATTATAAAAAAAAATTCAAAAAATATCAAAATATTATTAAAAGATTTTCACGTTAGTGTCGGTCGTGCCACGTAGGACAGCTAGCTCCACGTCATCAATTTCGTGCCAAAATTGGCCAAATGGACTCAATTGGCAAAAAGTGAAAAGATTTAAGACTCAATTGGCAAAGTTGAAAGGTTTTGGACTGACTTGGCAAAAGTGCAATAAATTTAGGAGTTTTTCGACAATTTTCCCTCATTTTTAACTTTATGCTTATCCTTTTTTTCTGTTGTAATAGTCAATAATTAAGAAGAAAGTTCATAATTGGAGTTGCCATCTAAAAAAGTTTGCATGGTACCACAAGTTGGCAAATTTATTGATCAATAACGAGACGTCCACCAATCTGTTTAACTAAAATGCTGGTTGATGTCTCGAAGCAAATTGCCACGTTAGTCAATTTCAAAAAATTGGAAGAGAAATAAAGAAGTTTTCATGGCGTGGCGAATTGCCTAATATATCGATCAATTACGTCCACCAATATATTTCCCTAAATGCTGCTTGATATCTCAAAGCAAATTGCAAGGTTACTCAATTTAAAAAAAACTGGCAGAGACATGTACCTGGAAAAATGCTACATTCTTTTAATAATTGTTGCGCGTGGAAGCGTGGAGGGCATCAGAATCAGTACGCGAAACCTACGTGGAAGAAGAAAATCACACAAGAAGTTTACGTGGTTCGTCCGAATGTCGGAACCTATATTTACAAGGAGAGCCAGCAAACAATCCACTATCAAATACAAGGAGGATTATAAAATTACAATTACTCGTGCTCGAGTGTTTCACAGCCCTATAATTACACCCAAAATCCACTATGTTTAACCTCACCTAAAACACTCAAATGGATATAAATATATTGCACAAACACAAGGTGATCAAGAGCACATCCGCCTCTGCTTCGTGCTCACTTCCTATGCGAGCTCTCTCTCTCCACCACTTCTGATTTGGCCTCTCGTCTCTCTCTCGTTGATGAGCTCTCTACGGTCTCACTCTCTCTTCAGCTCTCTTTAGACGACCTCTCCTTTCATGGGAGAAAGGGAGCAAAACAAGACAAATTTTGGGATTAGAAATGTCAAGGGCGGCGCCCACAAATGATGACAAAAAAGAAGAGACGTTCGGTGCCCTCGAGACTTTATGGGCATGCATGCACATGGCATGTGCATGCATTTAAAGAGGGGAGACACATTGGACGTGGGAGACATGCACGTGGGCCCTGAACGTTCCTTTTTCTTTGACTAAAATAAATAAACCCATGCAGAAGATATTTTGTCCTACTTCGTTTATTAGCCCCCCATCACAACTCTTGATCTTCTCGTTTGGCGCTTTTAATTTCTCCGCGGCGGTTTGAGTCTTGTGCAAGGGCTCAAACTCGAGATATAATTTAATAATAATAATATTTATGATGCTAGAAAAATATAATGTACTAGGTTTATGTATTCACTCAAAGCATTTCCATTTATTTTTTGAAGAAAAATCTACAAGTCCAAAGACTATTATATGACATAATGTTCTAGTATAGAACCTAAAAGATCAAAATAAGACAGAATTTTCAATTGATGTTAAACCCATCTAAAACATTTTCATATTCATGAGAAAATTCAAAATTGTTTAGTTCACTCATCTTAACGGATTTCACTCGATCAAGCTAGACATAATACAAGCAAATTGAAGAATGTCTTCTCTTTCTGGGCCGTAGAGAAAGATTTGCACCTCAGGATACTGACTTGGTATCAGAACATGATAAATTAATTTTACGAGCATATGGCCAAAAACAATCAATTCCACAATCTTCTATTGGAATTGATCACAAGTCACAACCATATGATTTCTTCATAGTCTCTTCCACAATGGCTTAAACATTTTTTTCTTGTGCACAACTCAGGACCTGCATTACAGGCGGTTGAATATCTTTATATAATTGAAACCAAAAAAAGAAAAAAGAAAAAAAGAAAAAAAGTGTAGAATCTTTGATAAGAACTAAATGGACATATCTGCCGCCCCTCGCCTTCATCTGTACCGTATCATTGAAAGCTTCCTTTTTATTGCTCAAAAAGTAATGGAATTAATTAATATACACATAACAGTTCGCAAATTCGAAGTAAGTCACTCTAATTTAGGGATAATTGTTTGAAAAAGTCATAAATCTATTGTACAGCAGTCAATTCAGTCATAAACCTTTCAACTGTTTCAATTTAGTCCTAAAACTTTTAATGATTTGCCGATTTAGTCCTTGTTGGGAGAACAATAACAATCCAAACAATATCGGATTAGGGCAACGAAACAAAATAATCTCCCCTCTTGTGCAAACCTAATAGGAAACAACTGAATCGAGGAATATAAATACCAAGCACGCAAACACAAAGCGATTTTTTTACGTGGAAAACCTCCTCAGTGTGAGGAGATAAAAAACCACGAGACCGGAGTCCATCCAAAAATCTTCACCACCAGCAAAATTGGATGAACAAAGTTCTTCTCTAGTAAATACTAGAGGTACATAGCAACAAAGACATCAAGAACATCATTCTTGGCAATAGACCTAAACTTCACAAGATAAATGTAAAATCTCACCAAAAACGCAGTTTTGGTGCAACCCACGAAAACCCGATGTAGGAAGCTTCAAGTGAAAATCAAACCGATCAGATTCGAGAAGAACGCGACACGAACACGCTGACAAAATTTCAGCTCAATCGGACCACGAATCGACCTCCAACGTCAGCATCAGATTCTTCCTCAAACCCAGAGTTTCTGCTCTCTCTCTTTTTATCTTGTTACTGCGTCTCTCAAAATATGTTCTTTTGCGGCTACAACATAAAAGATAATGAGAAACACTATTTCTCCATATGAATAGATATATGGGCTCATGCCTTGGACTTGATATTTATTAGACTTCCTCCACATGAGAGTGAACCCAGCCAATAAATCTACCCTCACAACAATGTGGAGGTATTCACCATCTCTGCTTTAAATTGGCAATGTTCAAGCTTCTCCCTTGGTAGAGTCTTTGTCATCATATCAAACCATTATGGTCCGTATGGATTTTCTTAAGTTCCAACAAATTCTCATCTAGAATATCCCTTATCTAATGATATCTAACATCAATGTATTTCGTTCTATAATGAAAAGATGAATTCTTACCAAGATGAATCACACTTTGATTGTCACAGAATAACACATATCTCTTTTGCTTGAACCCAAGTTCTTCCAAGAACTTCTTCAGCCATAGCAACTCTTTACTAGCTTCGGTCGCCACATTAAATTCAGCTTCGGTTGTAGAAAGTGCAACTCACTTCTGCAACCTTGACTTCCATGACACGGTACCACCGACAAAGGAAATCAAATAACCAGAAGTAGATATACGAGTATCAATATCTCCAGCTAAGTCGGAATCTGTGTATCCAACTAAGTCAAGTTTCCTGGTCTCGAAACTGAGTCTCAAACTGGAAGTTCCCCAAAGATACCACATGATCCACTTCACTGCATTCCAATACTCTCTATCCAGATTTGACAAATAACAACTAATAACGCCAACTGCATGCGCCAAGTCTAGCCGTGCACATACCATCGCATACATTAAGCTTCCTACAGCTGAAGCATATGGAACACTTTCCTTGTCTTTCTTCTCTTTATCAGTCGTGGGACTTTGCTTTGTATTTAACGTAAAGCGGGCAACAAGAGGAGTGCTAACCACTTTAGCCTTGTCCATGTGAAATTTCTAAAGGATCTTCTCAATGTACTTCTCTTGCGACAAGAACAACTTCTTAGCATTTCTGTCCCGAGTAATTCTAACGGCAAGAATCTGCTTCGTTGGGCCCAAGACTTTCATGGCAAAAGACCTGCTCAACTGTTTCTTCAACAACTCAATTCGTGAAGCATTCTTGCCGACAATCAACATATCATCAACATTGATAACTTTATAAAAATAGAGTTATTTTATCTACTCTAGGCAATAAATAATGCAATATTTGTTAGAATATATTTGGATTTCCTTTTATTTACTTAATTTTTCCTTGTTTATGCAAAATATTGAGATATGGAGAAAATAAGGAAAATATGGCAAAAATAAAGAAAGGAATATGCGACCCAAAGAAGAGTTAGAAGGTGAATATCACATTGGGAATTGTGCGATTTATTCCCTAATTTTATGCGAAAAAGAAGCAATTCCTTGTGAGAGGAGTCTTGGATGTTATCATATAAATAGGATAACTCGGGGGAACATGGAGTTTTTCTTTTTTAGATCGTTTTTATTTCAGTGTTCTAAGAGTTTTTCAAGTATTTTGAAGAGAAGACAAAAGTGGTGACACAATTCTTGTTTTTTTATTCAAGATGTTTGGTTTAATTTCTATTTTCGTTTCTTCTTTTATTGTGTTCTAATTTTCTTTATTAGAGCTATGATGTAGTCTAACCATGATTATATGAATTTCATGCTTTTTATGCTTTGCAAGTAATTTCATTCATGTGAATTATATATTATTGTCCTTAATGCGTTTAGGTGATTGGCCACCATTTGAATGATCCGATGTGCATGTTTGAGACTGAGAAGTAATAATATACAATTGCTCCTTATAATATATAAACATGAATTAAATGTGGATAGAAATATACTATATTATTTGTGTAGCTTTCGGTGATAAGGTAGTCCATAAGATTCATTGTAAACCGGGAATATTCACAAATTTTAATGCGCTTATGTTTATTTAAATTCACATAGAAATATAGTGAATTGATAAACTGAGTAGGTTTGCTATACCTAGAGATAGGATAGTAAATAGATTAGGAAATTCCGCTATCACATGTTTGATATTGTTCTTATATGCATAATGATCCAAAATTCATATCTAGTGGTTATGGTGAAATTGGATTCTCTAACGTATTTTACTTGATTGATTATCTGCCTTTAGTTTATAAAATTTCGTTTTTAAAAATTATCAATTTTTATTTGTTCTCAATTATATTTTGATCTGTTAGATAAATTTTAGAATTAGTCTATTTTAATATTAATTATCATCAATCTCTGTGGGACGATACTCTTCTCATCATTGTATTACTTGTTCAACACATATGTTGACACATGTAGAATTTTATGAACAAAGTTTTGGCGTCATTGCCGGGGATTGTTTATTTAATACCAATTAATATTGATATCGAATAATTCTAAGTTTAATCTAGTTTTTATCTTTTTTTTTTTTCAAAGTATACATTAGTGCATGACATGTAACCAACAAGGAAAACTTACTGAGTTTGATCCAGAAATCGAATGCATATTTAAAAGGCGACTGAGAGAATAGAGAAATCACATTAAAAAGATAGAGGGAGTTGATGATGGTAGAAATCAACGTAGACTCTTGAAAGATTATGCTGCACCAACAGTTGAGCACACCACATCAAGTATCAGGAGACCTGCAATTCAAGCAAACAACTTTGAGATCAAGCCATCATTGACTCAGATATTTCAACAATCAATGCAATTTAGTGGGCTACCAAGAGATGATCCAAACGCTCACATCGATGTTTTTCTTGAAATCTGTAACACAATTAAATATAATGGAGTTTCAGATGATGCTATTAGATTGAGATTATTTCCATTCTCTCTTAGAGACAAAGCTAAAGGTTGGCTCTCTTCTATTCCTATAGGATCAATCACTACATGGAATGATATGGCCCAAAAATTTCTTGGTAAGTTCTTTCCACCTGCAAAATATGCAAAAATGCGTAACGATATTACTAATTTTATGCAGATGGATAATGAATCATTGTATGAAGCATGGGAAAGATTCAAGGAGTTTCTTAGGAGATGCCCACATCATGGATTACTCGTATGGATGTAGGTACAAACTTTTTATAATGGGTGTAGTATAAATCTCTGTTCTATTATTGATGCAACTGTAGGGGGAACTCTGAATAATAAAACACCAGAAAAAGCCTACAACTTATTAGAGTAGAGATGACATCCAATAGTTATCAATGGCCTACTAAAAGGATACCAGTGTGAAAAGCTAGCGGAGTTCGTGAGGTGGATGCTTTCACGGCAATTGTTGCGCAAATTGAAGCACTCAACAAAAAGATAGATAATATGAGTGTTTCAGGCATGAAAATTCATACTATGACATGCGATTTTTGTGGTGGAGGACATGTTAGCACAGAATGTCAGGTAGGTAACACTTTTGCTCAATCTAATGAAAATGCTAACTTTGTTGGGAATTTTAACAGATCACAGAATAATCCCTACTCCAACACGTACAATTCAGGATGGCGCAGTCATCCAAATTTTTCATGGAATAATCAGAATGTGACTAGACTGCCATCGGGATTCAAACAACCAGAAGAGACAAAGTCCAGTCTAGAAGATATAGTCACAAAACTTGCCAACATTACTCAGGACTTCATCAAGAGTACAGATGTGAGATTTCAGAATCAAGAGGCTTCAATCAGAAATCTAGTGATGCAAGTGGGGTAGTTAGTAACAAGCTTTTAACACTTTAAAGGAGAAGTTAATATCAGCACCAGAATGGGATTTACCTTTTGAGCTAATGTGTGATGCTAGCGATTCTACAGTGGGAGCTGTTTTGGGACAAAGGAAGAATGGAATTTTTCAAACCATTTACTATGCCAATCGAACCCTGTTAGGTGCACAATTGAATTATTCAACAACAGAAAAGGAACTTTTGGCAGTAGTTTTTGCTTTTGATAAATTTCGTTCTTATTTAATTGGCTCAAAAGTTATAGTTTATTCTAACCACTTTGCTCTTAAGTATATGCTTGAAAAGAAAGAATCAAAATCACATTTAATCAGGTGGATTCTATTGCTACAAGAATTTGATTTGGAAATCAAAAATAAAAAGGGGACTGAAAATCTAGTTGCAGATCACTTATCAAGAATTCCGAATTTAAAGGAAGAGGTAAGTCCAATTATGGAAGAGTTCCCTTATGAGAAAATTTTTTCCATCAAATCTACAAAAATTCCTTGGTACGCTGATTTTGTGAATTATTTGGTAAGTAATGTACTTCCTCCTGAATTGTCATATCAACAGAAGAAAAAATTCTTTTCTAATGTTAAAAATTATTTTTGGGAAGAACTTTTTCTTTTTAAGGTATGTGCAGATCATGTCATAAGGAGATGTGTTCCAAATGAAGAAAAGGCAAATATTCTGCATCATTGTCATGACAAAGAGGCAGGTGGTCATTTTGGTGCCACCAAAACTACAGCTAAGGTTTTACAATCTAGATTTTATTGGCCCACACTTTTTAAAGATGCTTACTCCTTTGTAGCTTCATGTGACCAGTGTCAGAGAGCTGGAAATATTTCTAGAAAAAATGAGATGCCTTTAAAGAACATTATTGTGTGTGAATTATTTGATATTTGGAGTATTGATTTCATGGGACCCTTTACATCTTCTTATGGTAATTTATACAATTTAGTGGCTGTGGAATATGTGTCTAAGTGGGTAGAAGTTGTAGCATTACCAAAAAATGATGCTAAGGCTATTGTCAAATTCTTGAAGAAAAATATTTTTACGTGATTTGGCACTCCTAGGGCAATCATAAATGATAGGGGGACACACTTTTGCAACAAACAGTTTGAAGCACTTTTGAGTAAGTATGAAGTCACACATAAGGTTGCAACCCCTTATCATCCTCAGACTTTTGGTCAAGTAGAGGTTTCAAATAGGGAAATCAAGAGAATTTTAGAAAAAACAGTGAATGCCTCTAGGAAAGATTGGTCAATGAACCTTGATAATGCACTTTGGGCCTATAAGACAGCATTCAAAACCCCAATTGGGATGTCTCCTTTTAGGCTATTCTTTGGGAAGACTTGTCATCTACCAGAAGAATTAGAGCACAAAGTATATTGGGCATTGAAATTTCTGAATTTTGACATGCAGTCTGCAGGTGAAAGAAGATTGTTGCAACTAAATGAATTGGAGGAATTTCGCAATGAGGCCTATGAAAATGCTAAGATGTACAAGGAGCATACCAAAAGATGGCATGATAAACATATATTCATAAGGGAATTCAAAATTGGCCAAAAAGTTTTACTTTATAACTCTCATCTTAAACTTTTTCTAGGAAAGTTACGTTCTCGATGGTCTGGTCCTTATACAGTCACACAGGTATTTCCATACAGAGCAATTGAAGTTGCACATGACACTGAAGGCACATTTAAGATGAACGGTCAACATTTGAAGCCCTACTTCGAAGGTGGTTACAACAAGTAGAAGACCACTATTGAACTTCATCCTCCAGAATAGCGGCATTTGAGATAGTTTGGCTGAAAACTATAAAGCAAGCACTTCTTGGGAGGCAACCCAAGTATTTTTATTATGTTTCTTCATTAATTTTTAATTCATTTGTTTTAAAAAAAACATGATTAATAATTTTTATCCAGGTTAATTTTCTTTCTTGATGGATCACCTTTTTGGAGTTTAGTCATCAAGACCATCCATGGACACATCCTACAGCAAGGAGAGTTTTCTTGTTCCTATTTTTCTTTTGTTTCTTTTGTTTTTCGCATTGAGGACAATGCTTCATTCGAGTTTGGGGGGAGACAAAATTTTGCTCAAAATTTTTTTTGCTAAATCTGAACTTGTTTTTTTTTGTTGCATTCCTTGTTGTGAATTTTTGCGATTCTTAGGAAAATTTAAATTTTGTTCAAACTTGCAAATGATATGTGAGTTAATTTTGATTCTGATGATGTCGATCCGTTTACTGAGCACTAGAAGTCCTTAATTTTTTAGTAGTGTGTACATCTAGAGAATATTCATGTGAAGTATGTGCTTTTCTTAGACCTTACCCAAATCTTAGAATTTGTTTGATTTTCTCTTGAGGCGAAATCCTAAGCTACATCTAACTGAGAAAATGATTTAGGCAATTTTTGGATCGATTGAGCCTTTCAAGCCAACCCTGTTTATTTATCCATAGTCACCCCGTTGAGCCTTAATTATTATCCAATCTATTATTAGCACCCACGTACTTTTTAGCTAATCTTTTGCCAAATTATATCATTGTCCCACACCCCATGAACATGTTGATATTTTTTAGGATAAAAGTTTATTTGAGCATAATAGCAATTTGGGAGGAAGGGTGGAGCATGGAAATAATTTGATTGCTATAGTTGTTTGGGGTGTATCTTCTTCTTCAAAAAAAAAGAAAAAAAAAAGAAAAAGAAAATATTGCTTTTATGGTTCCCTATCCAACTTTCAATTGAGTGAGCCTTTTGAATACTCAATGGGTTGGGAATGTTCACATTATATTAGGAGGGACTTAGGGAGGAACTCCACCATAAAGCAATGAAAAAAAAAAGAGAAAAAAACAAAGAGGAAGAATGATGATCCGTAGTGGCAAAAAGATTATTCTGAAGATGTGAAATTGGGAATGGTGGCATGTGCTCTAATTAGATCCTAGAATCAATGTGTTCATGGGTGATTTGAGGTTAAATTTACCTTGATCTCACCGTTAGCCCAGCCTTACATTACAACATGAGGAAAGTCCTATTGATTTTTGGTTGGATGATTAGCTTACATTAGTGGAGAGAGGAATGAAAAGCAAACCTATGAGATTTGGTTATAATTATAACGAGTTTTTGAGAGGTTGCATACCAATTCAAACTTATTTGGATTGCATATAATTCAAAAAGATGAGGACTCACACACACATTGATGCACCTAAGGGGACCAGCGGACCCGTTATGCGACTGGACGAATCGGCGGATTTGTAGTCGACGATATCAGATTGAGCTCAAATTTGGTCGACTGAAGCGAAACGGCGTGCTGATCAATACTCACTGCTTTTAGCTGTGACTAACGATGGATTTTCGCGATTCGAGATTATTTAGATGGATTTTTCTACTTTTTTAGTATTTTTTTGGGTTAATTTAATAAAGGGCAGTTTCGTAATTTTACGTTTTGCTGTTTACTAATCCTAATAGGGTTAGGTTTGGGGATATATAAGCTTATTTTAGGGTTTCTTTTGAGCAGACTTTGGATATTTTTTATTTGATAATCATATTTGGAGGACAAATTGTTCTTCGTTCGAACTTTCTTGTTCAGTCAAATTTTCTATCGTGTTTCGGCATAAATTGATATTAGAGCCCAGGTTGCTTGAATCAATGGCTGAACAGAATCGCGGTCGTGGACGGCAGGCTCGTGGTGGCCGAGGGCGTGGAGGCGTTCCTGAAGCAGACGACCAACCGCGTCTAAGAGATCTGCGAGACGTAAAAATTGAAGAACAGATAAGACGAATCCAGGATTTGGAGCGACAACTTGTGGAGGCGAGGTTGGGCGTTCAATCCGAAGAAGGAGCGGAATATGAGGATTCATCCGATGATGAAGAAGAAGACGTAAACCCTTTCGGGGTTCTGAACCAGGAGCAGAATCGAGGAGTACGACTTGAAAATTAGCGTTCTTCTCAAAATTTCGGAATGAAGATCGAGATTCCTGAGTTTAACGGTAAGGCTCATCCTGATGAGTTTATTGATTGGTTGCATATGGTAGAACGGATTTTTGATCTTAAAGACCTAACTGAGGGGTAAAAAGTGAAGTTAGTAGCTATTAGGCTGCGAAAACATGCTTCGTTTTGGTGGGAACACGTGAAAAAGCAACGCACTAGAGAGGGGAAGCCAAAGGTGGATCGCTGGGAGAAGATAAAAAAGTTATTACAGAAAAAATTTTTGCCTACCTATTATAGGCAAGAGGCGTTTATCGAATATCATAACGTCAAACAAGATGATAAAACAGTTGAGGAATTCACAGAAAAATTTGATCGCTTGCGGATGCGTTGTGATGTGGCAGAGGAAGACGAGTAGACGATTGCACGATATCTGGTAGGACTGCGATATGAGATCTCTGATGTTGTCCAATTGCAGCAGTATTGGACATATGAGGATGTGTGCAGACTAGCCCTAAAGGTGGAGGGGCAGTTTAAAAGAAAAGGCAATAAGTCCAAGTGGTCTAGCAGCGGTTCTAAATGGACAGGCAGCAGTTTCAAGTGGTCAGATAAAGAGTCCCGGGGGAAAGTAAGGAGTTCTTCAACCCCGGCAGCAGTTAAGGGCGCTGGTTCAAAATCTACAACAAAAAGAGAGCAGGGTAGTGCTGGATCTAGCAGGGGAGGAGCTGCAGGCAAGCAATGTTTTAAGTGTCAAGGACTCGGGCACTTTACTGCTGATTGTCCGAACCGACAGCTTGTGACACTTGTAGATAATCCAACTTTTGATGAAGACCCAACTTATGATGAATCTGATGGCGAGCAAGCAGATGCAGATCCAGATCCGGAGGACATTATCTATGCCGATTCTAGTTAGTCTTTAGTTGTGCGTCGGGTTTTAAATATTGCTGAGGTAGATGATGAATCATGACTCAGGCATAATATATTTCATACTAAGTGCACTAGTGGGGGAAAGGTGTGCAGTATGATCATTGACGGGGGAAGTTGTGAGAATGTAATATCTACCACTATGGTAGAAAAGTTGGGGTTAAAAACTGTCGAACATCCTCAGCCATATAAGCTGTCATGGCTTAGGAAGGGGAATGAGGTAAAAGTGAGCAAGAGGTGTCTAGTGCAGTTTTCAATTGGGAAGAAATATACTGATGAAGTGTGGGGTGACGTTGTTCCAATGGATGCTTGTCATATTCTGTTAGGGACACCTTGGCAGTTTGACAGGAAAACACAGCATGATGGATTCAAAAATACATACACCTTCAAGAAGGATGGCTGGACCATTACTTTGGGTCCTTCAGATTTGATAAAAGAAGGAAAAAGTAATTTGCTTTCCAAATCAAAGTTCTAGGAGGAGGCGGTGAATGCCCCAGAGCTTTTTGCTGTCATAGTCGTGGAGCAGAATCTTGATAGTCTAGAAATTTCAACTCAAGTTTTGCCTATACTTGAGGAGTTTGCTGATGTCGTGCTAGAAGAATTGCCACCTGGATGCCACCCATGAGGAACATTTAGCATTGTATAAATCTCGTTCCAGGAGCTGCTATTCCTAATAAAGCAGCTTACATAATGAATCCTAAGGAGCATGAGGAGATGCAGAGAAAAGTGCAGGAACTATTAGAAAAAGGTGCAATTCAAGAGAGCATGAGCTCTTGTGCAGTGCTAGCTTTGTTGGTTCCTAAGAAAGACGGGTCATGGAGAATATGCGTGGATAGCAGAGCTGTTAACAAAATCACGATCAGGTATCGCTTTCCTATTCCGAGATTTGATGATTTAATTGATCAACTGCATGGAACGACTATCTTTTCGAAGATAGACTTGAGGAGTGGATATCATCAGATTAGGGTGCGTCCTGGATATGAGTGAAAGACCGCTTTTAAAACTCGAGATGGTCTGTATGAGTGGATGGTGATGCCTTTCGGGTTATCTAACGCACCGAACACCTTTATGAGACTGATGAATCAGGTGTTTCGTCCTTTTATTGGCTAGTTTGTCGTCGTATATTTCGATGATATTTTGGTTTATAATGTATCGACTGATCAACACTTGCAGCATTTGAGATTGGTGTTCGAGACATTAAGGGAACAGAAATTATATGCTAATACCAAGAAGTGTCACTTCTTGACCGATCGTGTGACCTTTTTGGGCTATATAGTAACTAAGGAGGGCATTCATATGGACCCAGTTAAGGTTGAGGCTATTACAAATTGGGAGATTCCGAAAAATATTCATGAGGTACGTAGCTTTCATGGGCTTGCGTCTTTTTATCGGAGATTTATTCGGGATTTCAGTACTATTATTGCACCTCTGATGGATTGTCTGAAAGGAAGCAAATTTGTGTGGACTAAGGAGGCAGAAACTGCCTTTCAATTATTAAAGAAGAAGGTGACTGAAGCACCTGTTCTCATGCTTCCTGATTTTAATGAGATTTTTTAGGTGCATTGTGATGCTTCAGGTGTTGGTATTGGGGGTGTCCTAAGTCAAAAATGTAAACCTTTGGCATTCTTTAGTGAGAAGTAGAACGAGGCGAAAAAGAAATATTCAACTTATGATAATTTTATGCTATTGTGAGGAGTTTGGAGTATTGGAGGCACTATCTTATTTTGAAAGAGTTTATCTTATTTTCTGATCATGAAGCCTTGAAATACATCAATGGGCAGCACAAATTGAATGCAAGGCATGCAAAGTGGGTGGAGTTCCTTCAAGTTTTCAGTTTTTCCATCAAGCATAAGGCAGGAGTGCTAAATAGTGTGGCAGATGCATTGAGCAGAAAACACTCTTTGCTGTCTACGATGCAGGTAAAAGTTCTAGGCTTTGACACTTTTAAAGATTTATATGTTGATGATCTTCATTTTAGGGATACCTGGAGAAAGAGCAAAACGGAGCCTATTAAAAGTAACAGATTGTGCATTCCTCAATATTCTTTGAGGGAATCTATTATTATTGAGAGACATGCGGGCGGTTTAGCTAGGCACTTTGGCGTGGATAAGACGAAGGCCTTGTTGAGTGAACACTTTTATTGGTCTCGGATGGAGTGTGACGTGACACGTTTTATAGAGAGGTGCAGGATATGTCATGTGGCAATGACCAAGAGTACTAATGCAAGATTGTATATGCCTCTACCTATTCCAGTTGCACTGTGGGAGGATGTCAATCTTGACTTTGACTTGGGTTTGCCAAGAACGCAGTTGAGTAAGGATTCAATAATGGTGGTTGTTGATAGATTCTCGAAGATGGCCACTTTGTCCCGTGTAGCAAGTCCTATGATACTTCACAGGTTGCTCGATTATTTCTGCAAAAGATTGTTACGCTGCATGGAATTCCTAAGTCCATTATCTCATATCGTGATGTGAAATTTGTGAGTCACTTCTGGCGCACTCTTTGGAGGTACATGGGTACAAGTTTGAAGTTTAGTTCATCTCATCATCCTCAAACTGATGATCAAACAGAAGTTGTCAATCGAAGCTTAGAGAATTTACTGCGGAGTTTGATTGGAGATAATCCGCGACAGTGGGACTTGGCATTGCCTCAGGTGGAATTTACATATAACAGGTCAGAGAACCGAACTACTGGCAAGACTCCTTTTGAGGTGGTTTATGGGCGTAATCCAATTACTCCATTAGATCTCACACCAATACCAGTTCTCAAGCAATTTAGTTTAGAAGCTGAAGAACATGCAAAGTATATCAAAGAGCTGCATTCCCAGGTTCATAATCAGATCAATAAGCAGAACATGAAGTATAAGCAACGCGTGGATATACGCAGGAAAAGAGTTGTTTTCAAAGAAGGTGATCTAGTTTGGATTCACCTTAGGAAGGAACGATTTCCAGCAGGTAGGTTTGGCAAGCTTCAACCTAGAGCTGATGGACTCTGAAAGGTCACCTTATTACCCTGAAGAGGAAGAAGATCCTAAGGAGATTGATGACGACAATAAAGGCGAAGCAGATTCGAGGACGAATCTTTCTCTAGCAGGGGAGGATGATGCACCTAGGGGGACCGGTGGACTTGTTATGCGACCGGACGAATCGGCGGATTTGTAGTCGACGATGTTAGATTGAGCTCAAATTTGATCGGCTGAAGCGAAACGGCGTGTTGATCAATACTCACCGCCTTTGGCCATGACTAACGATGGATTTTCGCGATTCGAGATTGTTTAGATGGATTTTTCTATTTTTTAGTATTTTTTTAGTTAATTTAATAAAGGGTAGTTTCGTAATTTTACGTTTTGCTGTTTACTAATCCTAGTAGGGTTAGATTTGGGGATATATAAGCTTGTTTTAGGATTTTCTTTGAGCAGACTTTAGATATTTTTTATTTGATAATTATAATTGGAGGACAAATTGTTCTTCTTTCGAACTTTCTTGTTCAGTCAAATTTTCTATCGCGTTTCGGCATCACACACACTTGGATCACATAGTTAGAATCGGTTTTAACTTATGAATCTATTTCAATGTTTGGATGAAATTTGTGTTTTTCTTTGAATTGTGATTTCGAGCAATTATGGAAGGAAGTCATGGAGGGGATTGTTAGCTTGAGTATGTCTTATATCTTGCTTTTGCTCGAGGACTAGGAAAATGTTAAGTTTGGGGGTTAGATAACTCTATAAAAATAGAGTTATTTTATCTACTCTAGGCAATAAATAATGCAATATTTATTAGAATATATTTGTATTTCCTTTTATTTACTTAATTTTTCCTTGTTTATGTAAAATATTGAGATATGGAGAAAATAAAGAACATATGGCAAAAAGAAGGAAAGGAATATGCGACCCAGAGAAAAGTTAAAAGGTGGATATCACATTGGGAATTCTGCGATTTATTCCCTAATTTTATGCGAAAAAGAAGCAATTCCTTGTGAGAGGAGTCTTGGATGTTATCATATAAATAGAATAACTTGGGGGAATATGGAGTTTTTCTTTTTTAGATCGTTTTTGTTATCAGTGTTTTGAGAGTTTTTTAAGTATTTTGAAGAGAAGATAAAAGTGGTGACAGAATTATTGTTCTTTGATTCAAAATGTTTGGTTTAATTTCTATTTTCGTTTCTTTTTTTATTATGTTCTAATGTTCTTTGTTAGAGCTACGATGTAGCCTAACGATGATGATATGAATTTTATGCTTTGCAAGTAATTTCATTCATGTGAGTTATATATTATTGTGCTTAATGCGTTTAGGTTATTGGCCACCACTTGAATGATCCGATGTGTATGTTTGAGACTGAGAAGTAATAATATGTAATTGCTCCTTATAATATATAACCATGAATTAAATGTGGATAGAAATATACTATGTTATTTGTGTAGCTTTTGGTGATAAGGTGGTCCAAAAGATTCATTGTAAACTGGGAATATTCACAGATTTTAATGCGCTTATGTTTATTTAAATTCACATAGAAATATAGTGAATTAATAAACTGAGTAGGTTTGCTATACCTAGAGATAGGATAGTAAATAGACTAAGAAATTTCGCTATCACATGTTTGATATTGTTCTTGTATGCATAATGATCCGAAATTCATATATAGTGGTTGTGGTGAAATTGGATACTCTAACATATTTTACCTGATTGATTATTTGCCTTTAGTTTATAAAATTTTGTTTTTAAAAATTGTCAATTTTTATTTTTTTTTCAATTATATTTTGATCTGTTAGATAAATTTTAGAATTAGTCTATTTTTAATATTTAATTGGTTTATTATCATCAATCTCTGTGGGATGATACTCTTCTCATCATTGTATTACTTGTTCAACATGTTCGTTGACATGTGCAGAATTTTACGAACAAACATGAAGCAAGAGAATAATAAAGTCATCATAAAAAAAATTGGACAAACACACAGTTATCCGAAGAAGTCTTCTTATAGCCCTGCTCTGTCATAATTGAGGTAAACTTTTTATACCACTGTCTTGGTACTTGCTTTAGGCTATAAAGACTCTTCTTTAACTTGCACACATAGTCCTCTTTTCCTTTCACTTTGAAACCCTTTGGTTGTTCCATGTATATCTTCTCCTCCCAGTCACCATGTAGGAAGGCTGTTTTGACATCCATCTGCTCAATTTCCAAGTCTAAGCTAGCTGCCAAGCCTAGAACTACACGAATAGAAGACATTTTCACCATCGGAGAAAATATATCATCAAAGTCAATACCTTTTCTCATAATAAATCCTTTAACAATCAATCTAGCTTTGTATCGTGGTTGTAAAGTATGTTCATCTTGCTTCAACTTGTACACCCACTTGTTCTTCAAAGCTCTTTTAACTTCAGGCAACTTCACCAGCTCAAAAGTATGATTATCATAAAGTAACTACATTTCATCCTGTATGGCATCAAACCATTTGCTTTTGCACTCATTTTCTATTGCTTCTGCATAGCACTCTGGTTCACCAGCATCAGTTAATAATACATACTCATCTGCAAAATATCTGGTGGAAGGTTGTCGATCTCTAGTGGATCTCCGGACTGGAATATATGTTGGAGTATCTAATGGAGCTTATGGTTCAGGAATAGTATCATCTGTCTCAACATGTTCTGGAATATGTGCATTGTCCAGAACATTCACTTCTTGCTGCTCCTCATCAACCTATGCAGGAATATGTGTGTGAGGAATTGGATCCAAGTCAATCAAGTCATCACTAAACTGTGGCACAGAAACCATCTCTGATTTCTCAATATCCTGTATCGTCTAATCTTCCATAAACACAACATCTCTGCTTCTTACAATTTTCTTCGCAATTGGATCATAGAACTTGTAGCCAAACAAATCCTATCCATAGTCAATAAATGTGGATAACTTGTAGCCAAACAAATCCTGTCCATAGTCAATAAATGTGGATTGTCGTGTTTTCATATCAAGTTTAGACCTCTCATCTTTAGGAATATGCACAAATGCCTTGCACCCAAAGACACGCAAATAATCATAAGAAACATCTTTGCCTGCCCAAACTCTATGAGGAACATCAAACTCTAAAGGAACACATGATGTAAGATTTAATACATGTGCAACTGTACTCAAAGCCTCACCCCAATAAGGTCTCAGTAGCTTTGCTTATAAAAGTAAACATCTTACCCTTTCAACCAGTATCCTATTCATTCTCTCAGCTAAGCCATTTAACTGAGGTGTTGGGAGGTGTCCTTTGATGTCGAATACCTTACTGCTTGCAATATTCATCAAAAGGTCCAGTATACTCTCCCCCGTTATCAGTTCTAATGCATTTCAACTTCTTTCCAATCTATCTCTCAACTGAAGTCTGAAATTGCTTAAAAGTATCTAATACTTGATCTTTAGTTTTCAAGGTATGAACCCAAAATTTCCTTGAATAGTCATCTATGAAAGTAACAAAATAAAGAGAGCCACCAAGTGATTTTGTCTTCGTAGGATTGCAAACATCAGAATGCACTAAATCAAGAATACCTGACTTTCTTGAAAGAGGGAAGCTTTTGAATGCAACTCTATTATGTTTTCCTGCTAAACAGTGAGCACACTTCTTCAATGTTGAACTTTTCATTCCTGAAAGGAGCTTCTTCTTGGCCAATATTGACAAACCCTTCTCACTAATGTGACTGAGCCTCTTATGCCATAACTCAATTGTTTCTTTGCTATCTACTGCATTAATTTTGTCTGTGGACAACTTTGCCTGCATAATGTATAACAAAGAACATTTTTTACCTCTAGCTACAACCATGGAACCTTTAGTGAGCTTCCATCGACCATCATTGAAAGTATTGCAATACCCCTCATCATCCAACTTACCTATGGAAATCAAATTCAAATGAATATCAGGTATATGCTTAACATTATTTAATACTAACCTCGTGCCATTGCTAGTCTCAAGGCACACATCACCAATGCCTACAACTTCAGCAAGCCCATTGTTTCCCATCTTCACAGATTCAAAGTCACCTGAACTGTAAGATGTAAAGAAATCCCTACGAGATATAGCATGAATAGATGCACTACTATCAATTACCCAGCTAGTTTCATAACATACAAAATTCACTACATCACCATCAAAGGCAATGAGAAAGTCTTCTGCAAGTGCAACAACACGATTGTCATCACTGTCATTATCACTATTCTTCTATTTACTTTTCTCTTTCTATTTCTCTCTTTTTATCTAACGACAAAACCTTTGAATATGTCTCTTCTAATGGTAATAATGGCACTCAATATTTGCACATTTATTGTATTTGCCTTTGCTTTTATCTCTATTTCTCGGACCTCAAGTCTCACTTCTTCCCCTTTTCTCAATAACTAGGGCATCAGAATATGAAGATGAGGATCCCTGCGCCTTTCTTCTCATCTCCTCATTTAAAACACTACTCTTGGCCAAATCCATGGTAATCGTACCATCTAGGGTGGAATTAGACTAAGACGTTCGAAATGTCTCCCACAAGTCCGGCAAAGTACCAAGCAACCATAAAGCTTGTATCTCATCATCAAACTTGATACCCATCACAGCCAGCTAATTTATAATTCCTTGAAAAGAATTTAAATGATCAGTCAAACAGGTACCATCTTGATATCTCAGAGCCATCATATGTTTTATCAGAAATAACTTGTTATTCCCAATCTTTCGAGCATACAATTGTTCGAGCTTGTTTCACAAACTACGTGCATATGTTTCCTCAATGATATGGTTCAAAACATTATCATCCGCCCATTGCCTAATGTAACCACGCACTTGACTATGAAATATATCTCATTCAGCATCAGTTTTATTCTCGGATTTCTTATCAGCAAACACAGGTAAATAATAATCCTTCACGCACAAAAGGTCTTCCATCTTTCCTTTCCAAACGTGATAATTCAAACCATTCAATGTAACCATCCTACTAGTATTCGATTCCATCGTTTAACACAAGGTAGAAAAATCCAGTAAGAACCAATACTCTGATATCGCTTTGTTGGCAGAACAATAACAATCTGAACAATATTAGATTAGCGTAGCGGAACAAAATAATCTCCCCTTTTGTGCAAACCTAATAGGAAACAACTGAATCGAGAAATATAAATACCAAGCACGCAAACATAAGGTAATTTTTTTACGTGGAAAACCTCCTCAATGTGAGGAGATCAAAAACCACGGGACCAGAGTCCACCCAAAAATCTTCACTATTAGCAAAATTGGGTGAACAAAGTTCTTCTCTAGTAAATACTAGAGGTACATAGTAGCAAAGACATCAAGAACATCATTTTTAGCAATAGACCTAAACTTCACAAGAGATAAAGGATAAATCTCACAAAAAACGCACTTTTGATGCAATCCACGAAAACCTGATGTAGGAAGCTTCAAGTGAAAATCAAATCGATCAGATTTGAGAAGAACGTGGCACGAACACGCTGACAAAATTTCAGCTTAATCGGATCACGAATCAACCTCCAACGTCAGCATCAGATTCTTCCTCAAACCCATATTTTTTGCTCTCTCTTTTTCTCTTATTACTGTGTCTCTCAAAAAACGTTCTTTTGCGGCTACAACATAAAAGATAGTGAGAAACCCTATTTCTCCATAGGAATAGACATATGGACTCAAGCCTTGAGCTTGGAATTCATTGGGCTTCCTCCACATTGGAGTAAACCAGCCAACAGTCCTAAACCTCTTTTTTTGTGTCAATTTAGTCTTAAACCTTTTGAAGATTTGCCAAATTAGTCTTAAATCAATTATTTGGATATTTGGCCAAAAGGATTACATTGGCAAATCATCAAAAAGTTTATGACTAAATTAGCAAATCATCAAAATGTTTTGAACTAAATTGACACAATTGAAAGGTTTAAGACTAAATTGGCAAATCGGCAAAAAATTTATGACTAAATTGGTACAATTGAAAGGTTTAGAATTGAATCGACCTTCGTACTATAGATTTAGGACTTTTTGGATAGTTTTCACCCCTAATTTAAGTTAGTAATCATATATAACAGTTCGCAAATTGAAAGTGTCAGCAAGTTATGCGAATAAAAACTTGTAAGTTAGTACAAAAACTCGTATTGCAAACTATAAAAATTTTAAAATTTCATAAAAGCGTTATAAGTTACTAACAAATTATCTAGAAAAAAAATTGTTACTTTTCTTTATCCAAGCTTTGACATTTAGCGACACTCATTGAAATCGTTTGGTGCTGAACAAACAAGGAAAGTTGCCCTATTTCATTCTTGACTTTTGACTCGCTCTCTCCAGAGAACCAACTTCGACACCGAAAATGGCGACCCAAGACACATATTAGGTTTGGAAATCGAAATTCTAACATCATAACGAGAGCCAGGAGCGAGAGGAAGAGAACAAGGGGAAAGAACAAAACAGAAGAGGAAACGAAGTGCTACTTTTCCTCGGTTACATGATGCATCAATCATGTTGGGTTAAGTGGTAACTCGTGGGCAGCTATCAGTGTTAGATAGGACCACATGCTCTCTCTCTCTCTCTCTCTCTCTCTCTCTCTCTACCCGTTCCCATCCAAAAGACATTAGGACCCTCTCTCTCTCTACCCGTTCCCATCCAAAAGACATTAGGACCCTCTCTCTCTCTCTCTCTCTCTCTCTCTCGTATTCTTTTTTATTGATGGGTGTGGTTAATTTCCCATGTTATCTGTTTGAGTTCATTTCTTTAGATTTTCTTTTGGGGATATGGTTATTTTGTCCTTGTTCAACACATTCTGACATGGGTACTTTGTGCCCTGTTCCTCTGGAGAAGCACGAGAACTCATGTTGGGGGTGGCATGCCCACAAGAGTCATGAGCCAATGGGGCTTTCGTCCTCGCATCGTACCGCTCTTTGGCAGGGACGGACCGCCATGAAGTACACACTTGAGCAGAAGAAGGTCAAGAAGTCTTCCATGGCTAGCTGTTGAGCGACGAGCGTGGGAGCTCTTTCTGGAGTTGCGCCCAATTCGCCGTTTGTCCGCCTCTCCCATTAGTCCGCCTCTGTGTCATCAGGTTCTCACGAGCAAAAGAGACTTGCACTGATAATGTATCTGATGATGCGCATAGGAATAGGGGGAAAACACAAGCTTATCAGGGTTTTTAGTCAGTCATATAACAATCTTTGAGGATTCATTTTTTTAGGGGAAAATTCCAATTCAAGACCCCAAGTGGGGTCCTTTTCTCAAAAGAGGACCCAAAGTGAACATAGTGTCAACTAAAGGCATGAAGTACATAATCAGTCTCAAATAGGGGCATGAAGTGCTCAATTCGTCTCAGGTAGGGGTCTGGGTTCGCTGGCCGGTCAAATCTCACCGGCCGACGAGCACAGTTACTGTTCCAGCAACCGGAACAGTAAATTTCGTCTCTGTTTTTTTTTCCTTTTTCTATTTTTTTTTCTCTTCCCTCCGCCGGCCATAGTCGGGGCCGGCGGAGGTCGCCGGCCTCAAGCGGAGGCCGCCCTCGCCCGACGCCGACAAGGATCGCCGATGCCGGCAAGGATCGCCCTCGCCCGCCCAGTCGAGGGCTACCCATACCGGCGTCGGGCGAGCGAGGGCAACCCTCACCCTCACCCAACGCCGGCAAGGGCAGCCCTCGACTGGGCTGGGCGGCGAGGGCGACCCTCGCCAGATCCGACGAGGGCAACCCTGGCCCTCACCCGACGCCGGCGAGGGCGGCCCTCGACTGGGCTAGGCGGGCGAGGGCGAAGGTTGCACTCGCCGGATCTGGCTAGGGTTGCTCTCGCCCGACGCCGACGAGGGCGACCCTCGCCCGACGCCGGCAGAGGCGGCGCTCGACTGAGCTGGGCGAGCAAGGGCGACCCTCGCCTACGGAGGGCGAGGGTCGACGCCGGCGAGGGCGGCCCTCGTCCGACGCCGGCGAGGGCGGCCCTTATCCGACGCCGACGACCTCCACCGGCCCCGGCTATGGCCGGCGGAGGAAAGAGAAGAAAAAAAACAGAAAAAGGAAAAAAAAATAGAGATGAAATGTACCATTCCAGTTGCCGGAACAGCAACTATGCTCGCCGACCGGCGAAATTTGACCGGCCGGCGAAGTCAGACCCTTACCTGAGACGAATTGAGCACTTCGGGCCCCTATTTGAGACTGATTGGGCACTTCATGCCCTTATTTGACATCATGTTCACTTTGAATCCTCTTTTGAGAAAAGGACCCCGCTTGGGGTCCTTAATTGAAATTTTCCCTTTTTTTAGATTGGGCAAAAGCCACAAAAAAGCCCTAAATTGTGCCAACTGTGACACATTTACTATGAATTTTTTTCAGTGACACTAAAAATCCTTAACTTATACCTATGTGACACATTTACCCTCCATCAAAGTTCTGTCAATGAAAACTATTAAAAATTTGCCTATATGAATGCAAGAAAGCTAACAATATTGACATGGTACCACGTGGCTTAAGTAAAAAAAAAACAACTCAAAAATCATCTAACGAAACCTTGACGGAGGGTAAATGTATCACATAGGTAGTAGTTTGAGGTTTTTTATGTTATGAGAAAAGTTTAGGATATATATGTCACAATGGACATAGTTTTGGGTTTTTGATGTCACATAAAAAAAGTTCAGACTAAATATGTCACAGTGTGCATGATTTGAGGTTTTTTATGACTTTTTTTCCTTTTGACTTTACCCTGAGCTCCTTGAACAGAGTGTTTATAAAGCTTATCTTATCTTAATCCAACAGAACTTTTGAAATTTGATTTTTTCAAAGAAAAAAATGATTTTTATATTTGTCATTGTTATTGTTAGTATTTATATCGATCAATAGATAAGGATTTACTAAAGAAATATGGCCAGTGTAAATTTTCTAGACACAAGCGAGAGCTTAAGATCAAGATACATGTCCATATTCACATTTAATAACCACGCGTGTCTTGATTGCCTGCTTATGTAAAGAAAATTTTACACATTGTCCAGTACGGTATAAAGGTTCTTAAAATATATTCCATGGATTCAGTATCTGGATTTCCTTATCCTTAGATGTTATTTAATGTTATTTTCATTCAATCTTTTGAATGACTAAATTAAAACTCAAATTATTTAAATTTATTTAAATTGTAAAAGTAAACACAATTTGTTAAACAATAGGATAATAAATTAAATCTTATGCATAGCTATGTTGTTATCTTTTTTTTTAAAGGGAAAAAGTCACCAAAAATCCCAAATTATGCACACAGTGACATATTACCCTAAACTTTTTAATGTGACACCGAAAGTCCCAAACTTATACATGTGTGACATATTTATCCTTTATCAAGGTTCCGTCAATGAGTACTGTTAAAAATCTGCCTAAATGAACGCTAGAAAATACACGGTGTTGACATGGCACCCAAGTGGCTTAAGTGAAATAAAAACGACGTTGTTTTGATTGAAAAATCATTTGAGGGGGAGTAAATGTGTCATATAGGTACAAGTTTGAGGTTTTTTTACATCATGACACAAAGTTTAGACTAAATTGATCATAGTGGGTATAGTTTGTGATTTTTGATGTCACAGAAAAAAGCTCAGAATAAAAGTGTCACAGTGGCCGTAGTTTAAAGTTTTTGGTGGCTTCTTCCCTTTCTTAAATCAATTTCAAATTAAGTGGACTTTAGATAAACTTGTATAATCTAATGCTTATTTTGTGACAATTTTTAGATTGTATCATCGGCTAATCAATTTTTTTACATTATTTAAGAAAAAAAATTGAGTGTCTCTATTTGTAGCAAATATAATAATACGCAAATGCTAAAACATGTAGAATTAGTGAATTATTGATAACACGTCAATATGTCTGATATCATCATTATATAGCATTAAGGGTGATCGGTTTCACGGTGAATAGGTTCCAGACCTAGGACCTATAACCTACCTTGTTGGAACCGATTCCCAGTTTTTGGAACCTGAAACTTACCCTATTTGCCGTGGAACCTACTTTGTATTCTCGAGAACCTATTTTTCTTTTGTTCCTTTTTTTAATTTCATTTTTTACAGCAAAATAATATGAGCCATAAAAAGGTTCAAAACGAGGGCGAGCGAGCAAATGCGAGTCAAGAATGAGCAAGGGTTGCAAGGCTCGAACGAGCTACAAGCGAGCGAGGAGGATGAGTTAAGAGCAAGAGAGAGAAAGCCGTGAAGTGTTAAAGTGAGGTTGGAGACACCAGAGAAAAAGAGCAAGATAGAGGAAAAGATGTCATGAGAAAGATTAGAGTTTTTTAGGCTTTATGAAACTAGTTCCAAATTTGGTCCGATCAGTCCTATTCTCGAGTGGTTCTCCACTTGGTACCGGAATTGGAACCTATTCCCACCGGTTCCAAATTTGGAACCTAGAACCTGACCGGTTTTCAAAGCGGTCCGGTCCGATTCCCAAGTAGAATCAGTCCGATTGTATAGCTCTACAGAGCACACCATTTTCGTCCTTATATGAGCCTACCAATTTTGGCTAGTAAGGCCTACTATGTAGGGTAAATAAAGAATACTGATCTATCTAAACAAAACAGTATTTTGTTTTATTTTTAATTCCAATCAAAATTACCCTTTATAACATTAATGTTAAATTTCATCAGGCTCCAATTTCTCCTTACATTAATGTTTTCCCTACACATTTATTCCATTTTGTTATGCTTGTGTACAACAACACTAGCGTTTAATCAAGGGGAACTTTCCCATACGGACGAAACTCTAATGGCACTTCCATATGATCAGCAGCCACGCACCTGGAAGGCCGACCACAAATTATATGGAGAGGCCAAGATATTATAAGCTTTCATGTCTTTAATTAGAAGAATGGAAATTAGTAATCTGTACCACTCAAAATTCCATGGTTTCGCAAGTTCTCAACTTTTGTCCCACCTAATTTGCAAGCTGAATTTAACCTAATTCACGATAATCCGTGGTCCGAACACATCACATAAGGAGTCTATGTCACCTTGTACTGTGGATGGCAACTTTTTAACTAAATAATAATGGCCTGATAAACCAAGCTTTGTTCTTTCTCATCAATGGCTCATATCTCTTTACACGGATTCCACTGTGATATTCGCGGTCCCCAATCTTTATGTTGTCCAGTCGATCGCGGAAAATCAATGAAGTAGAAGATTGCGAATGGCATGGAGAAAAAAATTTTGTAATTAATCCAAAGACCAGTATGATCCTAATCTGCATTGCCAAGCAAATAGTGAGCGTGTAATTTGGTCTATTGTCGATAGGAGAATTCAATTTTTATTTTTGTTTCCACTATCCTTTGATTTCATGATATACTTCGTGGGATTTTTTTTTTTTTGGGTTCGAAAAGCTACTTTCCGTGTCATTAAGTACGGCCAAGCACATGATAAAGGGGCATCATAACAAATAAGCTCCCAAAGAGGGGGAGGGGGATTAGAATGGAGTTTAAGGGCTGATCGTGAAGTGCATCCAAGAAAGAACGAGTTTGTGTTTGAAGCTAATAAATCTTGTGATGAGATTTGTGAACTCCTATGTGAGATTAAGAGATGAGAATTAAACATTGTGTGAGTTTTTGGATGTAATCGAAGGTTGCAAAACACTGAGCGTGTCTGAACGACTCAAGTATGATTGTAATTTCCTTTGTGTCCCTTAATTGATAGTTGAAACCCATGTTTCTCTTCCTGTGGATTAGGTCACTCTGATTGAACTGGTAAATCTGATATCCGATTTATCTTCTTATTATGTTTATTACTGTTCGGGCGATTGTTTTGCAACATACTCGATGGTCAATCCATACAATTTCTGTCGCATGTACTAAGCGAACCATTGAAACGTGTGAACGATACGGTTCACCACAACACATTCACCTATGAATTGTAGTAATCGCCGTTGTGCTTGTCCTTTTTCTGTTGTAGTACGAACTGTGACTTGGGCTTCGTTGGTGTCATGGAAAATTAATGATTTGAAAAATATTTTTCTAAAAATAATTGCTTATAACACTTATAAAAATGAATGAAAGAAAATTATTTTCATCGTTCATGAAAATGTTCACATAATTTGTTGTTGATAATGAAAATATTTTTTATTGGCTAATTATTTGAAACGATAGAAACGATCATTTTTAAAAAAGAATGTTTTTGAAATCGTTCATTTTAGATGAAACAAATGGAACCTGCCAATTGTAGTGCTACTAAGGCCTACTACATGGGGTAAATACAGAATACCAATCTATCTAGACAAAACAAAGAAAGAACACTAGAAGTGCCAAAACTTATGTACATCGCTCACTTTAGTGCCAAAAGTTTTCGCCGGATCACTTAAGTGTCAAATTAGAGAAAAAACGATCACTTAAGTGACAATGACGAGAAATTCCGATCAAATTAATACATGATTTTTATAATTAAAATTTTAATATGAGCTGGGTTTTTTTTATAAAAAAAATCAGTCTATGTGGCATTTCCATGTGTATGTTTCGATTTTTTAAACGTTTTCTCAGATTTTTTTCTTTTTTTTCCTTCTTTTCTTTTCTTTCTTCTTCTTTTACCTTTGGCCGGTGCCCAGACACCGGCCACCGGCCATGGCAGGCTGCCTGGCCTTGCCCGGATGAGGCCGCCGTCTCCCGCCACAAGCAAGGCCCGCCCGACCCTCACCTGGGCGAGGGCATGTGAGCCCCGGCAAGGGCGAGTGAACCTTGGAGAGGCCGGCCCTCGCCCAGGTCACTGCAGCCTCGCCAAATCGGGTGAGGGGAGACCTCACCGGGGCTTGCCCGCCCTTACCCAGGCGAGGGTCGACCTCCGACCCTCGCCTATGGCTTTCGAGCGGCCGGGCCTCACCTATGGTGGGTGACGGCGGCCTCGTGTGGGTAAGGCTAGGTAGCCGACCATGGCCGATGGCCGGTGTCCGATCACCGATGAAAGGTAGAAGAAGAAGAAAGAAAAGAAAAAAAGACAAGAAGGAAAAAAAAAAGAAAAAAATTCAGAAAAAATGTTTCAAAAATCGAAGTGTACATGCTCAACTACGTCGTTTTGAAGTGTACATATTGACTAAACCTCCGGCAAGCCACATCGGCTTCAGAAATTAATAAAAAAATATCACGTCGAATTTTCGGCCAAACTGACCAGAGTTGGCACTTAAGTGATCGTTTTTTAAAAAAATTTGGCACTTAAGTGATCCGATGGAAACATTTGGCACTAAAGTGAGCGCCGTACACAAGTTTTGGCACTTCTAATATTCTTCACCCAGACAAAATAGTATTTCGTTTTACTTTTTATTCCTCTCAAAATTACCCTTTATAACATTAATGTTAAATTTCATCAGGCTCCAATTTCTCCTCACATTAATGTTTTCCTTACATATTTATTCCATTTTGTTATGCTTGTGTACAACAACACTAGCGTTTAATCAAGGGGAACTTTTCCATACGGACGAAACTCTAATGGCACTTCCATAGGATCAGCAGCCAGGCACTTGGAAGTTGCAAGGCCGACTACAAATTATATGCAGAGGCCAAGATATTATAAGCTTTCATATCTTTAATTAGAAGAATGGAAATTAGTAATCCGTACCATTCAAAATTCCATGATTGTCTCAAGTTCTCAACTTTTGTCCCACCTAATTTGCAAGCCGAATTTAACCTAATTCACGATAATCCGTGGTTCGAACACATCACATATGGAGTCTATGTCACCTTCTACTGTGGATGGCGACTTTGTGACTAAATAATAATGGCCTGATAGACCAAGCTCTTTGTTCTTTCTGATCAATGGCTCATAGCTCTTTACACAGATGGATTCCACTGTCACATTCGCGGTCCCCAATATTTATGCTGTCTACTCGATCGTGGAAAATCAATGAATTAGTAAAGGTTGCGAATGGCATGGAGAAAAAAATTTTATAATTAATCCAAAGACCAATATTATCCTAATTGTCGTGACTTAGATATGTCAAGTTAATCGATTATTAAAACTAAGCCTAACTCGGTCCCTCCCAAGCCCTAACAATTCTTAACTTAGGGTTTAAGTTTTTAATATGCAAAAGCTTTCATGCTTGGAGTCGCCACTAATTTATTTGTGATAGGTCGATTAGAAATCTAAATAAAATATATGAAGATATATTTTATTCCTACGAACCAGAGATTCTAAAATCGGGGACTTGGTTACGTTAGATCTAGTTTAACGCCCTTTCGGTACCTTTACTTTTCAAAAAATATCTATGCGGGCAGTCTGAATCCTTATTACCTAATCACTAATATGTGAGGTATCCATGCGGGTGCGTAAATTATCAATTTAACACCCAAGAAAACAATAAATAGATTATAAGATTAGGACAACGACGTACCTTAATGCAACGCAAGCATCTGCATTGCTAATCGAAAATCACACAGACAATCCTAATACGATTTCTAATTAACAAAGCAAGGCACTCAAAGTGTTCTTTAGGGTCTGCGCTTTATTAAAATGCAAACTAACTTATATGCAATGACGTGCAAAAAATGACATGCGATTAATGTAACCTAGCATGCGAACTATATGTCATGCGACGACGTGACCTAATTCTAATGACGGACAAATGATTTATTTTTGGTATTTTTTCAATGAAATTCGGAATTAAAAATACTCAAAACAACATGCAATTTAACAACTTATTTTTTTATATTTTTATTAAAATTCGAAATTATTGAATATCCTAAATAATCCATTGAGATTAAAATAATCTCTAATTTAAACTAGGAAATATGCTACCCTAGATCCCAATGTAAATCAAATAATTATCTTATTCTTTTAGATATATTAAGGATTCCTTAAGCATGCAAAATTTCTAATTTAAATCCTAACTAACATATTTTTGGATTTTATTTATTTAAAGGAAAGCAAACAAACAAAGATAACAAATGCACTCAAATAATCCACGCAATCCGCAAGATTCTTCTTATCAAATTTGAATTAGGAAAGGAAATCAAACTAACGGTCATATCTATAGGGCTATAGATATCAACGGAAAGCCGATTGTTCGAATTTGGAAAGTAGATAAAATCTGTTATTGCATCCAACTGATTATGGATAAGATAACGATTTTTTCATATCGTCGCATATTGTACTTTAGGGATAAGGTTGGATAGTCATCCAGATACGTTGCCAAATTAGGAATAATTCCTAATTTTGGGTATTTTCAAATGCTGCGGATATCACAAAATTATCCTAAAATATCTAGCTATCCACACAATATTGACCAAAATATTTGATATATCGAAGAAACTAGGAAACCAAATATTCCAAAAGTATTGGATAACGTTCTTACCTAATTTCGAGATATTTCCAAATTTGACCTCGCGGATCGGGATTGCGGATCGGGATGACCGACGGCGGGTGGACCAGCGGCGATCGTGGTGACGACGATGTCGCTCGCGGTGGTGCTTCATTGGACCGCTGTGGCAAGCGGAGCGATAGAGCAAAGCTCGCTGGACGTTGGTGAGGTGCAGTGTTCGCGACGTTGGTATGACTTCCCGGATCATCAATGTTGCTACGCTCAAGATCTATCACCTTCCGTGAAGAAGTGCTTGGGATGATGATGTCAGATGTGCCGTCCAGAGAGCACAATTATGCATGAGATGACTTCTTGCATGAATCCTGGGAAAGTAAGAAAATATTAGTGGGGGGTGAAGATGAGATTTTTATGAAGAATTGTCCTCCTCCCTTTTTGGACGTGCCCTCCTTTGTCTTGTAGCTGTGAAGGACTCTGCCTCTGTCAAACTGCACTCATGAACGTCACTGTTGGATCACCATCTTCAATCTGAGGGCACTGCAATATTTCTTCTTCGGCTGGGAACTTCTCGGCACTCGCCTGGACTCACCCGGAAATCTGCCGGAATTCACTTACAAAAACGAATGAAAGAAAAATATTTTCATCATTCATGAAAATATTTAGACATAATTTGTTGCTGATAATGAAAATATTTGTTATTGGCTAATTATTTCAAGCGATATAAACGATCATTTAAAAAAAATTCAATTCGATTATTTTACGCGAAATAAACGGATCCTCGATGTAATTCTTTTGACTATGGAAGGAAAAACACGTGAAAGCCCAATAATGCAGGTGACCTGGCGACGTAGTACTATGGACGTCATGAGTTCAACGCATGCTCTTGCCTATATTAAACACGAAAATGACACCAGAACTAACGTAGGAACCTTACTCGTTTCGCTATTTAGAGCAGACGAACTTGTTCAGGAAGCAGTTCATCTTAAGAGCTCAAGAAACATGGCAGAGCAGGTGCAAAATCCTCATTCACTTCAGCTTGCCTCTCTATCTCATCGATCTTCTTGAATTCTTCTACTCGATTCTCTTCCTGTTCTTCTCATCGTGATTTCTCATCTGAATTTTCAAACTTAGCTTCTTGACCATACTTTCCCAATGTTATAGCTAATTTTGTGGTGCTTGCCTTCAATGTTACAGGTCGCGAAGATGGTGATCAAAGTGGACCTTCAGTGTCGTCGCTGTTACAAGAAGATCAAGAAAATCCTGTGTGAGATCCCTCGTGAGTCCCACGCCTTTACCTCAATTAATAAATCTGCATACTTGTCGATTACTCTTATGGCATCTATGTATAACAGATGTATGCATCAGTTCTTTTTCTTCCCTTTCCTCTTTCTCAAAAGTACGCGCCTCAGTTCTATTGTGTAGCACATCTTTACCTACTAATATCTGTCATTCCTAACACGAAGTGTTCATGATATACGGAGTTAATAAAACTTTGCGAACGCAGAAGTAAAAGATCAAAGCTTCGACGAGAAACAAAACACAGTGACGATCACAGTGGAGTGTTGCAGTCCCGAGAAGGTCCGACAGAAGATATGTTGAAAGGGAGGTGAGATTATTCTAGGCATCGACATTATACCCCCCAAGCAAAACCCAGGTGGCCCAAAAGCCGAAGCCAGTTAAAAAGGATGGATCCACTCAAACAGAAGAACCAGGTAAAAAGGATGAATCCACTCAAACTCCAGAATTAGGTCCTCCACCGGTTGCACCACCCACAAAACGGGTTTCTCCTCCACCGGTGGTAGGTTACCCGCCGGTGTATGTGATGGGTGGGTTGTATGTTTGTGTCCCATGTCATGATCGGGGTTGCGGTTGGTTTTGTCCATGCAACTGTCACTACGGGAGGCCACCGATGTTCCAAGATGGGTGCGGGAGAGCGGCCCACGAGTGTAGATGCAGGAGGCCACTGATGTGCCCCGATGGGTGCGGGAGAGCGGCCCACGAGTGCAGGTGCAGGAAGCCACCGCCCATGTGCCACGACGGGTGTGGGAGGCCGGCCCACGAGTGCAGATGCGGGAGGTCACCGATGTGCCATGATGGGTGTGGCAGGCCGGCCCACGAGTGCAGATGCCGGAGACCTAGTTACTCGAGGTGTTGCGATCGATGCAATGACGAAAAGGCCTGTTCATCATGGACCCCGCATAGTTGTTACTGTGGAAGGCCGCCGGTATGCACCAATGCCGGCTACGAGTGCGAAAGTTCCTGCTCGCTTATGTAAGGAGAGTTTTGTGATATTTGTTGATGTGGATCTTCTACCCCGGACGATACTCTCTTCAGTGCCTCAATAAAATTTCGAGCAAATGGCAAGAAATTCCGATTAAATTAATAAATAATTTTTATAATTAAAATTTTAATATGAGCTGGGTTTTTTTTATAAAAAAAATCAGTCTATGTGACATTTTCATGTGTATATTTCAACTTTTTAACGTTTTTTCTGATTTTTTTCTCTTTTTTCTTTTCTTTTTTTCTTTTCTTTCTTCTTCTTTTACCTTTGGCCGGTGACCGAACACCGGCCACCGGCCATGGCAGGCTGCTTGGCCTCGCCCGGATGAGGCCGCCGTCTCCAGTCACAGGCAAGGCTCGGCCGACCCTCACCTGGGCGAGAGAGGGCAAGCCCCGGCGAGGGCGAGTGAACCTTGGAGAGGCTGGCCCTCGCCCAGGCCACTGCGGCCTCGCCAAATCGGGTGAGGGGAGCCCTCGCCAGGGCTTGCCCTCCCTTGCCTAGGCAAGGGTCGACCTCCAACCCTTGCCTATGGCTTTCGAGGGCAGCCTCACCTAGATCTAGCGAGGCCGCATAGATGTGGCTTTCGAGGCCGACCCTTGCCTAGGCGGGGGCGAGTGAGCCCGGGTGAGGAGACGACACTCGGTGAGGCCGCCGTGGCCTGGGTGAAAGTCAGCCTTGCCGGATCTGGTGAGGGAAGCCCTCGCTGGGGCTCACTCACCCTCGTCCAGACGAGGGTCGGCCGGGCCTCACCTATGGTGGGTGACGGCGGCCTCGTCTGGGTGAGGCTAGGCAGCCAACCACGACCGGTGGCCGGTGTCCAGTCACCAGTGAAAGGTAGAAGAAGAAGAAAGAAAAGAAAAAAAGACAAGAAGGAAAAAAAAAAGAAAAAATATTTAAAAAATCGAAGTGTACATGCTCAACTACGTCGTTTTGAAGTGTACATATTGACTAAATCTCCGACAAGCCACATCGGCTTCAGAAATTAATAAAAAAATGCCAGATCGGATTTCTTGCCAAACTGACTAGAGTTGGTACTTAAGTGATTGTTTTTTGAAAAAGTTTGGCACTTAAGTGATCCGACGGAAACATTTAACACTAAAGTGAGCGTCGTACACAAATTTTGGCACTTTTAGTATTCTTTACCCAGACAAAATAGTATTTCGTTTTACTTTTTATTCCTCTCAAAATTACCCTTTATAACATTAATGTTAAATTTCATCAGGCTCCAATTTCTCCTCAGATTAATGTTTTCCTTACATATTTATTCCATTTTGTTATGCTTGTGTACAACAACACTAGCGTTTAATCAAGGGGAACTTTTCCATACGGACGAAACTCTAATGGCACTTCCATAGGATCAGCAGCCAGGCACTTGGAAGTTGCAAGGCCGACTACAAATTATATGCAGAGGCCAAGATATTATAAGCTTTCATATTTTTAATTAGAAGAATGGAAATTAGTAATCCGTACCATTCAAAATTCCATGATTGTCTCAAGTTCTCAGCTTTTGCCCCACCTAATTTGCAAGCCGAACTTAACCTAATTCACGATAATCCGTGGTCCGAACACATCACATGGGGAGTCTATGTCACCCTGTACTGTGGATGGCGACTTTGTAACTAAATGATAGTGGCCTGATAATCCAAGCTCCTTGTTCTTTCCAATCAATGGCTCATAGCTCTTTACACAGAGGGATTCCAGTGTCACATTCGCGGTCCCCAATATTTGTGCTGTCTACTCGATCGTGGAAAATCAATGAATTAGTAAAGGTTACGAATGGCATGGAGAAAAAAATTTATAATTAATCCAAAGACCAATATTATCCTAATTGTCGCAACCTAGATTTCTCAGGTTAATGGATTATTAAGACTAAGCCTAACTCGGGTCCTCCCAAGCCCTACCAATTCGTAACTTAGGGTTTAAGTTTTTAACATGTAAAAGTTTTCATGCTTGGAGTCGCCACTAATTTATTTGTGGTAGATCGATTAGAAACCTAAATAAAATATAGGGAGATATATTTTATTCCTACGAACTAGAGATTTTAAGCTCGAGGACTTGGTTACGCTAGATCTAGTCTAACGCCCTTTCGGTACCTTTTCTTTTCAAAAAATATCTATGCGGGCAGTCTGAATCCACTTTATTACCTAATCACTAACATGTGAGGTATCCATGCGGGTGCGCAAACCATCAATTTAACAGCCAAGAAAATAATAAATAGATTACAAGATTAGGAAAACAATGTACCTTAATGCAACACAAGCATCTGCATTGCTAGTAGAAAATCACACAGACAATCCTAATATGATTTCTAATTAACAAAGCAATGCACTCAAGGTGTTCTTTAGAGTCTGCGCTTTATTAAAATGCAAACTAACCTATATGCAATGACGTGTAAAAAATGATATGCGATTAATGCAACATAGCATGCGAACTGTATGTCATGCGACGACGTGACCTAATTCTAATGACGGACAAATGATTTATTTTTGGTATTTTTTCAATGAAATTCGGAATTAAAAATACTCAAAACAACATGCAATTTAACAACTTCTTTTTTTTATATTTTTATTAAGATTCGAAATTATTGAATATCCTAAATAATCCATTAAGATTAAAATAATCTCTAATTTAAACTAGGAAATATACTACCATAGATCCCAATTTAAATCAAATAATTATCTTATTCTTTTAGATATATTAAGGATTCCTTAAGCATGCAAAATTTCTAATTTAAATCCTAACTAACATAATTTTGGATTTTATTTATTTAAAAGGAAAGCAAACAAACAAAGATAACAAACGCACTCAAACAATCCACGCAATCTGCAAGATTCTTCTTTTCAAATTTGAATTAGGAAAGGAAATCAAACTAATGGTCATATCTATAGGGCTATAGATATCAACGGAAAGCTGATTGTTCGAATTTGGAAAACAGATAAAATCTGTTATTGCATCCAACTGATTATGGATAAGATAACGATTTTTCTGTATCGCCGCATATTGTACCTTAGGGATAAGGTCAGATAGTCATCCAGATACATTGACAAATTAGGAATAATTCCTAATTTTGGGTATTTTCAAATGATGCGGATATCACAAAATTATCCTAAAATATCTAGCTATCCACACAATATTGACCAAAATATTTGATATATCGAAGAAACTAGGAAACCAAATATTCCAAAAGTATTGGATAACGTTCTTACCTAATTTCGGGATATTTCCAAATTTGACCTCGCGGATCGGGATTGCGGATCGGGATGACCGACGGCGGGTGGACCGGCGGCAATCGTGGTGACGACGATGTCGCTCGCGGTGGTGCTTCGTTGGACCGCTGTGGCAAGCGGAGCGATAGAGCAAAGCTCGCTGGACGTTGGTGAGATGCAGTGTTCACGACGTTGGTATGACTTCCCAGATCACCAATGTTGTTACGCTCAAGATCTATCTCCACCTGTGAAGAAGTGCTTGGAATGATGATGTTAGATGTGCTGTCCAGAGAGCACAATTATGCATGAGATGACTTCTTGAATGAATCCTGGGAAAGTAAGAAAATATTAGTGGGGGGGTGAAGATGAGATTTTTATGAAGAATTGTCCTCCTCCCTTTTTGGACGTGCCCTCCTTTGTCTTGTAGCTGTGAAGGACTCTCCCTCTGTCAAACTGCACTCATGAACGTCACTGTTGGATCACCATCTTCAATCTGAGGGCACTGCAATATTTCTTCTTCGGCTGGGAACTTCTCGGCACTCGCCTGGACTCACCCGGAAACCTACCGGAATTCACTTCGAGATGCTTGTTGGCTATTGAGAACCCTCTAAGAACCACCAAGAGATCAGAATCGTGGTGATGCAAAAGGCGTGGAGTTCGATCAGAGAGATAGGGCAATGACCCGAATCGTTCATAGGGAAAGAATAACTTTCTTTCTTTCTACTCTCTTACTCTTACTCTCGCTCACGTGTGTCTCTTGTGTTCTCAAGAATTGTGTTCTGGGAATTATGAAAAGCCCCCTTGATTGAGGGGTATAATCACATATTTATATCACAATCCTAAGTTAATTGGCCGAGCTTCCTAGTCCTAATGGGCTTAGGTTTAGGCTTTTATCCTTTAATTTTTATTTAATTCCAAATGGGCTGAATTAATTTGGGCATTTCTCTAATTAAGCTTGATGGGTTGATTTAAGCTCAAATTAAAACAACTAAATCCTTTTAGACTTGTGAATTTTAGCCCCCAATTCCTTGAGTGAGTTGAGTGCTCGAGCTCGGTTTACGCGATGAATTTTCAACTTACTCACCACAGCCGGTCCGATACGGAATGCAATTAAACTATATGATCCTATACTATATGCTATGTGATTTTGATATTTTTGTTTAGGGGTTAAAATTTAATCCCTAATTTTCTATACAATTAATTACTAAATGATGTGCCAAAATTTAGGTGTCAACATTAATCTACATTGCCAACCAAATAGTGAGCGTGTAAATTCGTCTATTGTCGATAGGAGAATTCAATTTTTTTTTTTGTTTCCACTATCCTTTGATTTCTTGATATACTTCGTGGGGATTTTTTTTTTTTTTGGTTCGACAACCTACTTTCCGTGTCATTAAGTACGGCCAACCACATGATAAAGGGGCACCATAACAAATAAGCTCCCAAAGAGGGGGAGGAGGATTAGATCGGAGTTCAAGGGCTGATCGTGAAGTGCATCCAAGAAAGAACGAGTTTGTGTTTGAAGCTGATAAATCTTGTGACGAGATTTGTGAACTCTTTTGTGAGATTAAGAGATGAGAATTAAATACTATGTAAGTTCTTGGGTGTAATCGATAGCTAGGAAACACAGAGCGTGTCTAAGTAACTCAAGTATGATTATAATTTTCTTTGTGTCGCTTAATCTATAGTTCAAAGCCGTGTTTCTCTTCCTGTGGATTTGGTCCCACCGATTGAACTGGTAAATCCGATATCCGATTTACCTTCTTATTATGTTTATTACATTCGGGCGATTGTTTTGCAACATGCTCGATGGTCATTCCATACGATTTCCGTCGTATGTACTGAACAAACCATTGAAACGTGTGGACGATACGATTCACCCCAACACACTCACCTATGAATTGTAGCAATCACCAATGTGTTGTTCCTGCTTCCGTTGTAGTACGGATTGTGGCTTGGGCTTCGTTGGTTTCATGGAAAATGAACGATTTGGAAAACATATTTATAAAAATAATTGCTTATAACACTTACAAAAACGAATGAAAGAAAAATATTTTCATCATTCATGAAAATATTTAGACATAATTTGTTGTTGATAATGAAAATATTTGTTATTGGCTAATTATTTCAAGCGATATAAACGATCATTTAAAAAAAATTCAATTCGTTTATTTTACGCGAAACAAACGGATCCTCGATGTAACTCTTTTGACAATGGAAGGAAAAACATGTGAAAGCCCAATAATGCAGGTGACCTGGCGACGTAGTACTATGTTCGTCATGAGCTCAACACATGCTCCTTGCTTATATTAAACACGAAAATGACACCAGAACTAATGTAGGAACCTTACTTGTTTCGCTATTTAGAGCAGACGAACTTGTTCAGGAAGCAGTTCATCTTAAGAGCTCAAGAAACATGGCAGAGCAGGTGCAAAATCCTCATTCACTTCAGCTTGCCTCTCTATCTCATCGATCTTCTTGAATTCTTCTATTCGATTCTCTTCCTGTTCTTCTCATCGTGATTTCTCATCTGAATTTTCAAACTTAGCTTCTTGACCATACTTTCCCAATGTTATAGCTAATTTTGTGGTGCTTGCCTTCAATGTTACAGGTCGCGAAGATGGTGATCAAAGTGCACCTTCAGTGTCGTCACTGTTACAAGAAGATCAAGAAAATCCTGCGTGAGATCCCTCGTGAGTCCCACGCCTTTACCTCAATTAATAAATCTGCATACTTGTCGATTACTCTTATGGCATCTATGTATAACAGATGTATGCATCAGTTCTTTTTCTTCCCTTTCCTCTTTCTCAAAAGTACGCGCCTCAGTTCTATTGTGTAGCACATCTTTACCTACTAATATCTGTCATGGCTAACACGAAGTATTCATGATACACGGAGTTAATAAAACTTTGCGAACGCAGAAGTAAAAGATCAAAGCTTCGACGAGAAACAAAACACAGTGACGATCACAGTGGAGTGTTGCAGTCCCGAGAAAGTCCGACAGAAGATATGTTGCAAGGGAGGTGAGATTATTCTAGGCATCGACATTATACCCCCCAAGCAAAACCCAGGGGCCCAAAAGCCGAAGCCAGTTAAAAAGGATGGATCCACTCAAACAGAAGAACCAGGTAAAAAGGATAAATCCACTCAAACTCCAGAATTAGATCCTCCACCGGTGGTAGGTTACCCGCCGGTGTATGTGATGGGTGGTTTGTATGTTTGTGTCACATGTCATGATCGGGGTTGCGGTTGGTTTTGTCCATGCAACTGTCACTACGGGAGGCCACCGATGTGCCAAGATGGGTGCGGGAGAGCGGCCCGCGAGTGTAGATGCAGGAGGCCACTGATGTGCCCCGATGGGTGCGGGAGAGCGGCCCACGAGTGCAGGTGCAGGAAGCCACCGCCGATGTGCCACGACGGGTGTGGGAAACCGGCCCACGAGTGCAGATGCGGGAGGTCACCGATGTGCCATGATGGGTGTGGCAGGCCGGCCGACGAGTGCAGATGCCGGAGACCTAGTTACCGGAGGTGTTGCGATCGATGCAATGACGAAAAGGCCTGTTCATCACGGACCCCGCATAGTTGTGACTGGAAGGCCGCCGGTATGCACCAATGCTGGCTGCGAGTGCGAAAGTTCCTGCTCGCTTATGTAAGGAGAGTTTTGTGGTATTTGTTGATGTAGACCCACACGATACTCTCTTCAGTGCCTCAGTAAATGCCAACCATTGGCTTATGAAAATGCAATTTTGGCGAGGCACTGAGAGTAGCACGGTATACAGTATCTTCCATTAGATGTACGTGAAGATCGTCGCATCTTGATTATGTGTGCTCATGTGGGTTGATATGTTGAATTATGCTTACCATAGGTTTTAACTTATTACACTTTGTATTACCTGTCACCTACTGTGGTCTTTAATGTATGTCCTGATTTGGTACTTGTAATATACGGTTACCATAGAAATAGTTTCTTTAGATGATATTAGATTTTCTCGGAGTTTTCTTTTTCCACTTCCCTTCATACTTTGGAATCCATAAGAACCATTCATAAGACATGAATAGGGCAGAGAGACCTAGATAGATAACAATCCAATAATTACTATAAGCTCTGGAGTACAAAGGAAGTATACTTGATAGAAAATTTTGGGATAATTATCCAACCAATTGTAAATCTATTGTACGAATACTAATTCAATCTTAAACTTTTCGATTTTGCTAATTTTGTCCTAATATTTTGCACGAAATTTTAATATAATCCTTGCCTATTTTTTATAGAAATTGCTGACGTGGTGGTCCAATCATTGCTGATCATCCTATGTGGCTTGCCGCCATGTTAGCAATTGTTAGCAAAAATCAGTAGGAATGACTATATTGAAATATCGCATAAAGATTTACGACTAAATTGGTAAAATTACAAAACCGAAGACTCGATTGGCATCCGTGCAATTGATTTAGGACTGATTGGATAGTTTTTCCATGGATTTTTCAAGAAAGTATAGGATCGATTTGATTTTGTGAAAAGCCAGTCTGCTCATGCACTAAGCAAAATTGTTTAGAGCCGTTCACATTTTTTAGTTTCTGCATTTGCATCTTCACGATATTTATGAAACATCACCAGATAAAAGATGTGTGGTTGTGGTCCTTCCTCTCCCCATCGTCCTTCCACTCCACCAGAAAACAATCCTGTCATGGCTGCGCGGGAGACCGTCGCGGTGGCGTTGATGTTGACGTAGTCGGGTCTGTCGGGTGGGAGGATCGGAGCCCCGATCCGGGGAAGGGGCCAGGCCAGTTTCCAAATTGTTTCTTTGGGCTAGGGCTAGATAATTAGAGAATAGGTTTGGGCTGGGCTTGTTTTTTTTTTAAATTAGAAAAGTGGGCTGGGCCTTTCTTTTTTTATTTTTCAGGACAGGCCTGACTGGGCTCATTTAGTGAGCCCAGTCCAGTCGTGGACCCGGCCCGGTGCCTCTGGGGCAGTCCTGACCCGGTCCGGATCCGGAGATCCGACCCGGGTCCGTCCATATTATTATAAAAATATAATATGATATTATTATTTTAATATTAAAAAATAATTTTTTAATTTTAAAATTTTAAAAATAATCAACTTCGCAAATTAAACAAAAAATGGAAATAGAGCTTTGAAATTGCCTTTTCTTGCTTTCTTGTGTGATTAATGCCATGCTTAATTGCACGTTGGTTGATTCGCATGTTTGAATTGAGTATTTAATTCGACTTTGCATGTGCCCAATTAGAGGCATGTTAAGCATTTGTTTGCGCACTTCTAATGTATTGATTGTCATTTCCTTAGCATGATTAGGATTAAAACCCTAAGATCCACAATCGTTAGAAGACTGCACGAACACCTTCACATAATGTTTGAACTGGATTAGGTACCGAAAGGGCATTAGTTGTCTAATTACTATAACCAAGTCCACGGACTCATTGAATCTTTAGTTCGTAGGAGTAAGGCGATTCTTTCGTTGCCTTACTTGGGTTTTTAATCGACCTACATTAAACTTATTAGTGGCAACTCTTAAATAAAATCAATTTGCATGTTAAAAACTTAAACCTTAAATTGCGAGTTGGTATAGATTTAGAAGAGCACGAATTAAGTCCTCAAGTTTAGACTTAGCAATCCATTAACCTCTCGTCAAACCTTTGTTGGCCTATCGAGGGTCCGTGCCACGGGGAGGTCAAGACTATCACATATGGAGTCTATGTCACATTGTACTGTGGATGGCGACTTTGAAATTTGATTTTTTCAAAGAAAATGATTTTTATATTTGTCATCGTTACTGTTAGTATTTATATCGATCAGTCGATAAGGATTTGCTAAAGAAATATGGCCCGTGTAAATTTTCTGTACACAAGCGAGAGCTTCAGATCAAGATATATGTCGATATTCACATTTAATAACCACGCGTATCTTGATTGCCTGCTTATGTAGAGGAAATTTTTACACATTGTCAAGTACGGTATAAAGGTCCTTAAAATATATTCCATCGATTCGGTATCTGGATTTCCTTATCCTTAAATGTTATTTAAATGTCATTTTCATTCAATCTTTTGAATGACTAAATTAAAACTCAAATTATTTAAATTTATTTAAATTGTAAAAGTAAAAACAATTCGTTAAACATTAGGGTAATAAATTAAATCATATGAATAGCTATGATGTTATCTTTCCTTTAAAGGGAAAAAGTCATCAAAAATCCCAAACTATGCCCACCGTGATATATTTATCCTAAAATTTTCTATGTGACACCAAAAATTCCAAACTTGTACATATGTGATACATTTATCCTCTATCAAGGTTCCGTCAATGAGTACCGTTAAATTCTGCCTAAATGAATGCTAAAAAGTAAATAGTGTTGAGATGGTACCCAAGTGGTTTAGGTGAAATAAAAACAAAGTTGTTTTGGCTAAAAAATCATTTAAGAGGAAGTAAATGTGTCACGTCGGTACAAGTTTGAGATTTTTTATATCACAAGAAAAAATTTAGGCTAAATGTGTCATAGTGGATATAGTTTGTGATTTTTGATGTTACAGAAAAAAATTGAGAGTAAAAGTATCATAATGGTCATAGTATGGGATTTTTTGTGGCTTTTTTCCTTTCTTAAATCAATTTCAAATTAAGTGGACTTTAGATAAACTTGTATAATATAATACTTATTTAGTGACAACTTTTATATTGTATGATTAGCTAATTAATTTTTTTACATTATTTAAGAAAAAAATCGAGTGTCTCTATTTATAGCAAATATAATAATACGCAAATCCTAAAACATGTACAATTAGCGATTTATTGATAACACGTCAATATGTATGATATCATCGTTATGTAGCATTAAGGGTGATCAGCTTTAAGGTAAGTAGGTTCCAGAACTAGAACCTGTAACCTATCTTGTTGGAACAAATTCTTAATTTTTGGAATCTAGAACTTACCCTATTTGCCGAGGAACCTATTTTGTATTCTCGAGAACCTGTTTTTCTTTTGTTCCTTTTTTTGATTTCATTTTTTATAACAAAATAATATGAGCCATAAAAAGGTTCAAAACGAGGACGTGCGAGCAAATGCGAGTAAAGAATGAGCGAGAGTTGCAAGGCTCGAACGAGCTGCGAGCGAGTGAGGGGGATGAGTTACAAGTAAGAGAGAGAGAGTCGTGAAGTGTTAAAGTGAGGTTGGAGATACCAGAGAAAAAAAGCAAGATAGAGAAAAAGATGTAAAGAGAAAGATTAGAGTTTTTTAGGCTTTATGAAACCGGTACCAAATTTGGTCCAATCAACCTTGTTCTCAAGTGGTTCTCCACTTGGTAACGGAATCCGGACCTATTCCCACCGATTCTAAAAATTTAGTGTTGGGTTCCTCAAGTGCTAAAAACGCAGCGGAATTTATAAACCGAAACCCAAGACAGGATCCATGCGTATATTGAAATCTAAACAGAAGTTCGACACGTACCTTTTGTAGATCGAAGATAAATTGACAATCGATTGTGTCTAGATTAGTGCCCCAAGTGTTGCGCATCTACCGGTATCCACACACACACAAACGGAAGTCTCCAACGATCCAAGTACTAACTAAAGATCTTGGACTTCTTTTTCCTGATCGCCTTTGTTCTTCAAGACTCTCTTAAAGATCTTTGAACAGAGAACAATTCTCTTCGCATTTTCTTAGGGTTTTTTTTTTCGGTCACCCACACGCTATACATATATAGCCTCATTATCTACGCGAATTAAAAGAAGTGGGGCCAGGAGATTTGGGCCCGCCAAAATGTCCACCTTCAATCGTATGTTTAATCGTTATCTCATAACGTACACGACCGCGTAGATAAGTTGAATATGAGAATAAATTAAAATCTGCTTCTTATTTTAAGTAGATCTCAGCACACAGAAAATATTAACTCAGTTCGCTATTGTGTGCGACCCTGTAAGTTCACTAAACATTAACAGTATACTCAAAACCCTTTTTGGCCCACAAGTCATAAGCAGTCTTTAGCAAGACATTATGACAACTTAAGTATAGTGAATATTGGTTTTCCGACACAACCTAATCAATAACTAATATTAGAGTATCAACTTTGATTGATTTCTAGGACAGACCACTAACATTTAAAACCTGAAAACATATCGATTTTCAGGGTGGTCCGATCTGATTACCAGGTAGAATCAGTCTGACATTTTCGTCCTTATATGAGCCTACCAATTTGGGCTACTAAGGCCTACTACATAGGGTAAATAAAGAATACCGATCTATCTAGGCAAAATAGGGAAAGAATACTAGAAGTGCCAAAACTTAAGTACGTCGCTTACTTTAATGCCAAAAGTTTTTGCTAGATCACCTAAGTGTCAAATCGGAGAAAAAATAATCACTTAAGTGCCAACGACAAGAAATTCCGATCAAATTAATACGTGATTTTTATAATTAAAATTTTAATATGAGTTGGGTTTTTTTTTTAAAAATTAGTCTATGTGGTATTTCCATGTATATATTTCAATTTTTTAAACATTTTTTCTATTTTTTTCTTTTTTTCCTTCTTTTCTTTTTTTCTTTTCTTTCTTCTTCTTCTACCTTTGGCCGGTGACTGGACACTGGACATCAGCAATGGCCGGCCGCCTGGCCTCACCTGGATGAGGCCGCCGTCGCCCGCCACAGGCAAGGCCCAAGCGACCCTCACCTGGGTAAAGGCGGGCGAGCCCCGGCGAGAGCTCCCCTCACCACATCCAGCGAGGTTGGCCCTCACCCAGGCCATGGTAGCCTTGCCAAATCGAGCGAGGGGGCCCTCACCGAGGCTTGCTCGCCCTCGCACAGGCGAGGGTCAGCCTCCGGCCCTCGCCTGTGGCATTTGATGGTGGCCTCGCCCAGGGCGAGGGTTGCCTCACCCAGATCTGGCGAGACCATACAGATATGGCGAGACGAGGTCAACCCTCGCCTAGGCGAGGGCGGGCAAGGCCACCGTGGCCTGGGTGAAGGTCAGCCTCGCCGGATCTAGCAAGGGGAGCCATTGTCGGGGCTCGCCCATCCTCATCCAGGCAAGGGTCAGCCGAGCCTCACCTGTAGTGGGTGACGGCGGCCTCGTCCAGGCGAGGCCAGGAGGCCGGCCATGGCCGGTGGCCGATGTCCAGTCACTAGTGAAAGGTAGAAGAAGAAGAAAGAAAAGAAAAAAAGAAGGAAAAAGGAAAAAAAATCAGAAAAAATATTTAAAAAATTGACGTGTACATGCTCAACTATATCGTTTTGAAGTGTATATACTGACTAAACCCCCAGCGAGCCACATCAGCTTCAGAAATTAATAAAAAAATGTCACGTCGGATTTCCGACCAAACTGATCGGAGTTGACACTTAAGTGATCGTTTTTTCAAAAAGTTTAACACTTAAGTGATCCAACGAAAACATTTGGCAATACAATGAGCGTCATACACAAATTTTGACACTTCTAGTGTTCTTCACCCAGACAAAACAGTATTTCATTTTATTTTTATTCCTCTCAAAATTACCCTTTATAACATTAATGTTAAATTTCATCCGGCTCCAATTTCTCCTTACATTAATGTTTTCCTTACATATTTATTCCATTTTGTTATGCTTGTGTACAACAACACTAGCGTTTAATCAAGGGGAACTTTCCCATACGGACGAAACTCAAATGGCACTTCCATATGATCAGCAGCCACGCACTTGGAAGTTACAAGGCCGACCACAAATTATATGGAGTGGCCGAGATATTATAAGCTTTCATATCTTTAATTAGAAGAATGGAAACTAGTAATCCATACCGGTCAAAATTCCATGATTATCTCAAGTTCTCAACTTTTGTCCTACCTAATTTGCAAGCCGAACCTAACCTAATTCACGATATTACATGGTCCGAACACATCACATGGGGAGTCTTTGTCACCTTGTGCTGTGGATGGCAACTTTGTAACTAAATGATAATGGCCTGATAATCCAAGCTCCTTGTTCTTTCCGATCAATGGCTCATAGCTCTTTACACAGATGGATTCCACTGTCACATTCGCGGTCGCCAATATTTGTGCTGTCTACTCGATCGTGAAAAATCAATGAATTAGTAAAGGTTGCGAATGGCATGGAGAAAAAAAATTTATAGTTAATCCAAAGACCAATATTATCCTAATTGTCGCGACTTAGATTTCTCAGGTTAATGGATTATTAAGATTAAGCCTAACTCGGTCCCTCCCAAGCCCTAACAATTCTTAACTTAGGGTTTAAGTTTTTAACATGCAAAAGTTTTCATACTTGGAGTCGCCACTAATTTATTTGTGGTAGGTCGATTAGAAACCTAAATAAAACATAAGAAAATATATTTTATTCCTACGAACCAGAGATTCTAAGATCGGGGACTTGGTTACGCTAGATCTAGTATAACGCCATTTCGGTACATTTTCTTTTCAAAACATATCTATGCGGGCAGTCTGAATCCTTATTACCTAATCACTAACATGTGAGGTATCCATGCGGGTGCGCAAACCATCAATTTAACACCCAAGAAAACAATAAATAGACTATAAGATTAGAAAAACGACGTACCTTAATGCAACACAAGCATCTGCATTGCTAATCAAAAATCACACAGACAATCCTAATATGATTTCTAATTAACAAAGCAAGGCACTCAAGGTGTTCTTTAGGGTTTGCACTTTATTAAAATGCAAACTAACCTATATGCAATGACGTGCAAAAAATGGCATGCGATTAATGCAACCTAGCATGCGAACTATATGTCATGCGACGACGTGACCTAATTCTAATGACGGATAAATGATTTATTTTTGGTATTTTTTCAATAAAATTCAGAATTAAAAATACTCAAAACAACATGCAATTTAACAACTTCTTTTTTTTGATATTTTTATTAAAATTTGAAATTATTGAATATCCTAAATAATCCATTGAGATTAAAATAATCTCTAATTTAAACTAGAAAATATGCTACCCTAGATCCCAATTTAAATCAAATAATTATCTCACTTGGGCAAAGGCGAGCGAGCCCTAGCGAGGGCTCCCCTCACCAGATCCAGCGAGGTTAGCCCTCGCCCAAGCCATGGTAGCCTTGCCAAATCGAGCGAGGGGGGCCCTCACCGAGGCTTGCTTGCCCTCGCACAGGCGAGGGTCAGCCTCCGGCCCTCGCCTGTGGCATTCGAGGGTGGCCTCGCCTAGGGCGAGGGTTGCCTCACCCAGATCTGGTGAGATCATACAAATCTGGCGAGACGAGGCCAATCCTCGCCTAGGCGAGGGCGGGCGAGCCCTGGCGAGGCCGCCGTGGCCTGGGTGAAGGTCAGCCTCGCTGGATCTAGCAAGGGGAGCCATTGTCGGGGCTCGCCCATCCTCGTCCAGGCAAGGGTCAGTCGAGCCTCGCCTGTAGTGGGTGACGGCGGCCTCGTCTAGGCAAGGCCAAGAGGCCGGCCATGGCCGGTGGCCGATGTCTGGTCACCGGTGAAAGGTAGAAGAAGAAGAAAGAAAAGAAAAAAAAGAAGGAAAAAGGAAAAAAAATCAGAAAAAATATTTAAAAAATTGACGTGTACATGCTCAACTATATCGTTTTGAAGTGTATATGCTGACTAAACCCCCAGCGAGCCACATCGCCTTCAAAAATTAATAAAAAAATGTCACGTCGGATTTTCGGCCAAACTGATTGGAGTTGGCACTTAAGTGATCGTTTTTTCAAAAAGTTTGACACTTAAGTGATCCAACGGAAACATTTGGCAATACAGTGAGCGTCATACATAAATTTTGGCACTTCTAGTGTTCTTCACCCAGACAAAACAGTATTTCGTTTTATTTTTTATTCCTCTCAAAATTACCCTTTATAACATTAATGTTAAATTTCATCCGGCTCCAATTTCTCCTTACATTAATGTTTTCCTTACATATTTATTCCATATGATCAGCAGCCACGCACTTGGAAGTTACAAGGCCGACCACAAATTATATGGAGTGGCCAAGAAATTATAAGCTTTCATATTTTTAATTAGAAGAATGGAAATTAGTAATCCGTACCATTCAAAATTCCATGATTGTCGCAAGTTCTCAGCTTTTGCCCCACCTAATTTGCAAGCCGAATTTAACCTAATTCACGATAATACATGGTCCGAACACATCACATGAGGAGTCTATGTCACCTTGTACTGTGGATGGCAACTTTGTAACGAAATGATAATGGCCTGATAAACCAAGCTCCTTGTTCTTTCCGATCAATGGCTCATAGCTCTTTACACAGATGGATTCCAGTGTCACATTCGCAGTCGCCAATATTTATGCTGTCTACTCGATCGTGGAAAATCAATGAACTTGTAAAGGTTGCGAATGGCATGGAGAAATAACATTTATAATTAATCCAAAGACCAATATTATCCTAAACTACATTGCCAACCAAATAGTGAGCGTGCAATTTGGTCTATTGTCGATAGGAGAATTCAAATTTTTTTTTTGTTTCCACTATCCTTTGATTCTATGATACGCTTCGTGGGGATTTTTTTTTTTTTGGGTTCGAAAAGCTGCTTTCCGTGTCATTAAGTACGGCCAAGCACATGATAAAGGGGCATCATAACAAATTAGCTCCCAGAGAGGGGGAGGGGGATTAGATCGGAGTTTAAGGGCTGATCGTGAAGTGCATCCAGGAAAGAACGAGTTTGTGTTTGAAGGTAATAAATCTTGTGATGAGATTTGTGAATTCCTTTGTGAGATTAAGAGATGAGAATTAAACATTGTGTGAGTTTTTTGGTGTAATCGAATGCTAGGAAATACCGAGCGTGTCTGAGTAACTCAAATATGATTATAATCTCCTTTGTATTGCTTAATCTATAGTTGAAAGCCGTTTTTCTCTTCCTGTGGGTTAGGTCGCACCGATTGAACTGGTAAATCCAATATCTGATTTACCTTCTTAGTATGTTTATTACATTCGGGCGATTGTTTTGCAACATGCTTGATGGTCAATCCATACGATTTTCGTCGCATGTACTGAGCGAACCATTGAAACGTGTGAACGATACGGTTCGCCCCAACACGCTCACCTATGAATTGTAGCAATCGCTATTGTGCTCTTCCTATTTCTGTTGTAGTACGGATTGTGGCTTGGGCTTCGTTGGTTTCATGGTGTCAGAATATAAATATTAAATCACACATTTATCTAACAACTTAAGTTTTTAGAACAGTTAGCAGTGGTGTCATAAAATCTTAGATAGTTTCAAAGCTTGAGGTCCTGAGTTCGAATCTTTTTAGGCCCCATTTGCTTTGCTTACCCAATTAAATATGTCCACGCTTAGTACTAAGCAAAAAGACCAAACTAAGCGTGAGGGGGAGTGTTAGAATATAAATATTAAACCACATCTTCATATAACAACTTAAGTTTTTAGAACAATTGGCAGTGGTCCCATAAAATCTCACACATGGAAAATAAACGATTTCAAAACATATTTCTAAAATAAATGCTTATAACAATTACAAAATCAAATGAAAGAAAAATATTTTCATCATTCACGAAAATGTTAGACATAATTTGTTGTTGATAATGAAAATATTTGTTATTGGCTAATTATTTCAAGCGATATAAATAATCATTTTTAAAATTATGTATATTTTTCAAATCGTTTATTTTATGTGAAACAAATGGATCTTTGATGTAATTATTTTGATGATGGAAGGTAAAACATGGGAAAGCCTAATAATGCAGGTGACTTGGCGATGTAGTACTATGGACATCATGAGTTCAACGCATGCTCTTGCTAGTATTCAACACGAAAATGACACAAATGTTGGCCACGAAAATGGCACGTCCAGGATCACCATAATCAGAAATCGAAACACGTTAATGAAGAAATTATCGATTCGCGTACCTGGTTTGGAATCCATCGAACTTAACATGAAATTTGCAACGGTTTCCGAACACACACTCAAGTGCTTCTCCCCTATACTCTTCGTTAGAACACTAGTCTAATGAGATTGCCACTTACGAGAAGAAAGTTCTCTCTAGATCCGTATGTGAGTCAGATTGTGCATCATCGGGTTTGGGAAGGGACTTGAGCGCTATTTATAGAGTTGTCGATCATGGGTCGTCTCATTATGGGTCGGGCCGTACTCAGCCCATACCAGCCATCCTCATATTAGACTTATTAAGAATCCATATATTTTACCTTTATTAGACCAAACTAATTTAGTTAATTTCAATTAATGAATCCCACATTAAGAAATTCTTACAACCAGAACTAACGTAGGAACCTTACTCGTTTCGCTATTTAGAGCAGGGGAACTTGTTCACGAAGCAGTTCATCTTAATAGCTCAAGAAACATGGCAGAGCAGGTACAAAATCCTCATTCACTTCAGCTTGCCTCTCTATCTCATCGATCTTGAATTATTCTATTCGATTATCTTCCTGTTCTTCTCATCTTGATTTCTCAACTGAATTTTCAAACTTAGCTTCTTGATTATTATAGAATATACTATAATATAAAATTTCCCTTTATAACATTAATGTTAAATATCATCAGGCTCCAATTTCTCCCTATATTAATGTTTTCCTTACGTATTTATTCCATTTTGTTATGCTTGTGTCCAACAACACTAGAGTTTAATCAAGGGGAACTTTCCCATACGGACGAAACTCTAATGGCACTTCCATATGATCAGCAGCCACGCACTTGGAAGCTGCAAGGCCGACCACACAAATTATATGGAGAGGCCAAGATATTATAAGCTTTCATATCTTTAATTGGAAGAATGGAAATTAGTAATCCGTACCATTCAAAAGTCCATGGTTTTCTCAAGTTCTCTACTTTTGTCTCACCTAATTCGCGATAATCCTTGGTTCGAACACATCATATAAGGATTCTGCGTCACCTTGTACTGTGGATGGCGACTTTGTAACAAAATAATAATGGCCTAATAAACCAAGCTTCTTTGTTCTTTCCACTGTTTTATTCGCGCTCCCCAATCTTTATGTTGTCTATTCGATCGTGGAAAATCAATGAAGTAGTAGATGTTGCGAATGGTGTGGAGAAAAAAAAATTATAATTAATCCAAAGACCAATATGATCCTAATCTACATTGCCAGCCAAATAGTGAGCGTGTAATTTGGTCTATTGTCGATAAGAGAAGTCAAATTTTTTTTTGTTTCCACTATCCTTTGATTTCATGATATACTTCGCGGGGAATTTTTTTTTTTTTTTGGTTCGAAAAGCTACTTTCCTTGTCATTAAGTACGGCCGAGCACATGATAAAGGGGCATCATAACAAATTAGCTCCCAAAGAGGGGGAGGGCGATTAGATCGGAGTTTAAGGATTGATCGTGAAGTGCATCCAAGAAAGAAACGAGTTTGTGTTTGAAGCTAATAAATCTTGTGATTATTTTGCAACATGCTTGATGGTCAATCCATACAATTTTCGTCGCATGTACTGAGCAAACCATTGAAATGTGTGAACGATATGGTTCGCCCTAACATGCTCACCTATGAATTGTAGCAATCACCGCTGTGCTTTTCCTATTTCTGTTGTTGTACAGATTGTGGCTTGGGCTTGGTAGGTTTCATGGAAAATGAACGATTTGGAAAACATATTTCTAAAAATAATTACTTATAACACTTACAAAAACGAATGAAAAAAAATATTTTCATTATTCACAAAAATATTTAGACATAATTTATTATTGATAATGAAAATATTTTTTATTAGTTAATTATTTCAATCGATACAAGTGATCATTGTTAAAAAAAAAATATTTTTTAAATCGTTTATTTTACGTGAAACAAACGGATCCTTGATGTAATTTTTTTGATGATAGAAGGTAAAACACGTGAAAGCCCAATAATGCAGGTGATGTAATACTATGGACGTCATGAATTCAACGCATCCTCTTGCTAATATTCAACACGAAAATGACAACAGAACTAACGTACGAACCTTGCTCGTTTCGCTATTTAGAGCAGGCGAACTTGTTCACGAAGCAGTTCATCCTATTAGCTCAAGAAACATGGCAGAGCAGGTGCAAAATCCTCATTCACTTCAGCTTGCCTCTCTATCTCATCGACCTACTTGAATTCTTCTATTCGATCCTCTTCCTGTTCTTCTCATCGTGATTTCTCATCTGAATTTTCTAACTTAGCTTCTTGACCATACTTTCCCAATGTCGTAGCTAATTTTGTGGTGCTTGCTTTCAATGTTACAGGTCGCGAAGATGGAGATCAAAGTGGATCTTCAGTGTCATCGCTGTTGCAAGAAGATCAAGAAAATCCTGTGTGAGATCCCTTGTGAGTCCCTCGCCTTTACCTCAATTAATAAATCTGCGTACTTATTGATTACTCTTATCACATCGACGTATAATAGATGTATGCATCAGTTCTTTTTCTTCCCTTTCCTCTTTCTCAAAAGCACGTGCCTTAGTTCTATTGTGTAGCAGAAAAATTAGCCAAACAGTCATAAATCTATTGCAATTGTGTCAATTCAATCTTAAACATTTTTTTTTGCCAATTCAGTCATAAACCTTTTATATTTGTGTCAATTCACTTTATCCGGTCAATTTTGACCGGCCGACACTGACGTAGATGCGAGCCATCTGACTGACGTTAACAACATAATTTTTAAATATTTTTTGGAATTTTTTTAAAAAATTTTAAATTTTGGGTGTTTCATCGAGGAGTGACGACCTTGCCGTTGCGGGTGAGGTCAACCATGGTGATCTAGGCGAGGAGCTTGACCTCGCCCAACCTTGCCATGGTCGTCGTCACCCACGCCATGGCCGACCTCACCCACAACGGCGAGGTCATCGCCCTCGCCATGGCTGGGTGAGCTTAGCCTCACCATGGTCATCTACCTTGCCCTCGATTTGGGCGAGCTTGACCTCGCCCAGATCTATCGAGGTCAAGCCTTGCCCTCGCCATGGCCGACCTCACCCGTGACGAGGAGGCCGGGCCTCGCCAGTGGCCAGCGACGTGCTTGGCCGGTTCGGCGACTGGCCAGGGGAAGAAGGAAAGCAAAAAAAAAAAAAAAAGAGAGAGAAAGGGAAAAAAGAAATTCAAAAAAAATATTTAAAAATTGTCATGTTAGTGTCGACCGGCTAAAATTAGCCGGATAGACTGAATTGATACAAATGCAAAAGGTTTAGGATTGAATTGACACAATCGCAATAGATTTAGGACTATTTTGATAATTTTCCCGTTGTGTAGCACATCTTTACCTACTACTATCTGTGATGAAAAACACGAAGTGTTCATGATACATGGAGTTAATAAAACTTTGTCAACGCAGACGTAAAAGATCAAATCTTCGACGAGAAAAAAAACACTGTGACGATCACGGTGGTGTGTTGCAGTCCTGAGAATGTCCGACAGAAGATATTGTGCAAGGGAGGATGTATCGTTCTAGGCGTCCAGATTTTACCTGCAAAGCCAGAGGACCCTAAGCCGAAGCCGAAGGAGACCCCTAAGAAAGAGGACCCTAAGCCGAAGCCAGCTGACCCGCCGGTCTCTGTGGTGGTGGGGGTGTGTGTTTGTCCCCCGTGTCTTAATCGGGGCTGTGGTTCGTCCTGTCCATGCAGCTGTCACCGTGGGTGGCCACCAATTTGTGTTGGTGGTTGCGGGAAGCCAGCCCACGAGTGCAGATGCGGGAAGCCACCGGTGTGCCATGATGGTTGCGGGAAGCCAGCCCACCAGTGCAGATGCGGGAAGCCACCGGTGTGCCATGATGGTTGCGGGAAGCCAGCCCACGAGTGCAGATGCGGGAAGCCACCGGTGTGCCATGATGGTTGCGGGAGGCCAGCCCACGAGTGCAGATGCGGGAAGCCACCGGTGTGCCCTGATGGTTGCGGGAAGCCAGCCCAGGAGTGCAGATGCGGGAAGCCACCGGTGTGCCCTGATGGTTGCGGGAGGGCGGCCCACGAGTGCGGATGTAGGAGGCCACCGTTGTGCCGGGATGGGTGCGGGATGCCAGCCCACAAGTGCAGATGCTGGAGACCTAGTTACCCGAGGTGTTGCGATCGATGCAATAATGAAAATGCCTGTTCATCATGGACCCCGCATGGTTGTGACTGTGGAAGGCCGCCGGTATGCACCTATGCCGGCTACGAGTGCGAAAGTTCCTGCCCGCTTATGTAAGGAGAGTTTTGTGACATTTGTTGATGTGGATCTTCTATCCCGCACCGTACTCTCTTCGGTGCCTCAATAAATACCAACCATCGACTTATGGAGTACGGTATACAGTATCTTCCATTAGATACATGTGAACGTCGTCACAGCTTGATTATGTGCCATGAGGGTTGATATGTTGAATTATGCTTTACCACATGTTTTAATTTATTACACTTTGTATTACCTGTCACCTACTGTGGTCTTTAAATGATATTAGATTTTCTCGTTGTTTTCTTTTTCCATTTCCCTTTATACTTCGGAATCCATTATAACCATTCATAAGACATAAATAGGACAGATAGATCTATACAGAGAATAATTCAACGATTACTATGAGTTCTGGAGTACGAAAGAAGTATACTTAATAGAAAAAATTGAAATAATTACCTAAGTTGTTCTAAATCTATTGTATTAATGTCAACTCAATCATAAACTTTTTGATTTTGCTAATTCAATCATAAATTTTAGCACAAAATTTTAATATAATCCTACCGGCCAATTTTTGTCGGATATTGCTGACGTGGTTATCCAGTCATCGTCGGTTGTTCTACGTAGTACACCGCTACGTTAGCAATTTTTAGCAAAAATCAGCAGAAAAGACTATATCGAAATATGGCATAGAGGTTTATGACTAAATTGGTAAAATTAAAAAATTTAAGACTGAATTGACATCCGTGTAATAAAATGGATGATTTCGTCGAAAATTTCTTCATGGCTTTTTCAAGAAAGTACAGGATGGATTTGATTTTGTGAAAAGCCAGTCTGCTCATGTACAAAGGAAACTTGTTTAGGCTCCGTCCGTTTGACGGAAAATATGCTTCCGGAAAATATTTTCCGGGTTTTCCGGTGTTCGGGGGGCGGAAAACGTTTTCCGTGGAAAAATATTTTCCTTCCCCCTCTCACAAAATAGCCTAAGTCCATGGAAAATGATTTTCGCTTCTTCAAAAGCGGAAATCATTTTTCGGAGCTTCTTCTTTTTCTTCTTCACTAAAGTCACCGGCCGCCGCCGGTAGCCGGCCGTCGCCGCCGCCGCCAGTTGTCGTCGTCGATCGCCGCCGCCGGTAGCTCGCCGCAGCCGCCGATCGCCGCCGCCGGTCGCCGCCGCCGGTCGCCGCCGCCGGTCGCCGCCGCCGGCAAAAAATATTTTTCAAAACTTTTTCATATTGATCACCGAATACTGAAAAATTATGTTCTGAAAAAATATTTTTTAAGAAAATGACTTTCGAAAAAATATTTTCTAAAAGGAGAATATTTTTTCCCAAACGTACGGAGCCTCATTGTCATACACATTTTTTAGTTTCTGCATTTGCATTTTCACGATGATAATGAAACATCACCGGATAAGATGCTCTGTACGGTTGTGGTCCATCCTTTTCCCACCGACCTTCCACCAGAAAGCAATAATGATAGGATTGATAAGGCATCACGATGCTGCTTTTTCTTTTACTTCCTTGTCCAATCAATCTTTTCGTCTTGACTGCCGGTTTCTCTCCACTCTCAACTTCCACGTTTTTTGCGTTGGCTTGAATTCCACTCATATGTAGTTTCACGAGATTCGTTTATTTCATAAAAAATAAATAATTTAAAAAATATATAATATATATTATTTATAAAAATAAATAAATAAATAATCTTTTCATCATTTATGAAAATATTTAATCATAAATTATTATCGATAATGAAAATATTTTTCATTAACTAATTATTCAAGCAATATCAGAAATCATTTTTAGGAAAATAATTTTTAAATTATTTATTTTTCATGAAATAAATGGAGGCTTTATGCCGAGTAAGATGAGGTCATCTACCGCGTCATTTAGTTCATGGGCCTTTGGATTAGAGGAGAAACATCGCCCGATTGGGATTCAGTCAAAATTGTCCTGCTCACGGAGCACGTCCAGTCGACCCGCTATGATCTCGCACTTGCCACTTTGTAGATCCTGTTGGACTAAAAAGATAGACGATGGTGATCTAGGAGAGCTACTAGTCCTTGGCTTGTATCCAGGACTGGAGATCATGATTCCCTCTTTATTTTGAAACAATCGACGATAAGTAAGAATAAATAGAAGTTATTAATCTATCTTTAGATTGGTATATGGTTATTTTGGCTTTTATAATATTTTCCAGCTAAATTGTCCAATTTCTGTGACTTTCTAAGTTATAAATTAAAAAAAATGGACCATGTGTGCCTAGGCTCTTAACTAGGCCAGCAAGTTCAGGCTTCAGCACGACAATCCAATTGCATGGGCCAGCATGGACCGGCCAGCTCAAGCCCGCCTAGGCCTATCATGGGGGATGATGACGTCATAATTAATCTTGTCCATCTGAAATTCTTCGTATCATGTGAAACCGGCATCTCTTTCAATTTATGTACAAACTACAATTCAACACACTTGATTAAAAAGCAGTATTTCGATCGAAATACACATGATTGTTCGTTCGATGTGTTTTTAGAGCCTAGTCGACCACGTCGGTTCATCGTTCTAGGGATCCAAAAGACTTCCAAACCATTTGAAGGTTGGAAGTATCTTTCAGGCTAGAGATAATCAATCTCCTAATTATGTGCGACATTTCAAATAATCCTTTCACTGAATTACATGATTTGTTAAACCATGCCTAGAAAATATAGGTACAGGGTGATGGAGATAGCCGGGTTGGGCCTACTCCCTTGCCTCATCACTGAGGCTCAGACCATGAAAACGAAAGAAGAGACAAGCTGAGAACATGACGGCAAATTCGGGCCTAGACACGCAGGTTCGGGTCTCACATTGTTGGAGCTGGTGGGCAAGCAATGCCTTTACGGAAAAAGGAGCATCGAAGGAGACGCGCAAAGCAAAGCAATCCACCCAAGTCAAAGAAGGCTGAGCTAGTGATCTGGGTTGATTGAACCAAGAGTCCACCAATGCCCCTCATGCATAAATTTGACTTTTTTCTAAGACTAAAGCGTGAAAATATATAATATGAAAAATATATAGAGGTATGGAAAGATTTGAATTTGGGATCTTATACTCTTATTGCATGTAAAATTTTGTGGGAACTCTGACAACTATTTTAAAAATCTAAGACTTTCGAAGGCGTGATTTGATATTTAAATAATCTAATTGAATCATACTTTCAACTTAATCAAGAATGTTGTTCCATAATTTACACGTCTGAAAGGAGTTGTTCCAAAAGTTTATTTTATCTTTCACGACAATGAGGATTCCATTTGTGAATCCTAATATAAATGGGGTCAAATCTCTGAAAAAACGGATCCGCCTCCCACCTCTTGAGGGTGAAGAGGCAATTTCGAAAAATTTGGGTGTTTCGTCGAGTTTGACTATTGCATAAAGAATGATCATGAAACTTTCACAGTAGATAATGATGATAGGACCACCATAACATGATCTTCCTAACCATATATAAAAGATGCTTTAGTTGTAAAGTTTACATGAATGAGGATGGGTTTTACTTTGCAAGATACATTAATGAGTTTCCGAGTTAAATGAGATTTTATTTCTCGCATCCAACTTTGCAAAATTGATGGAGTGTAACTGAAGGATTTGATTGCACCAATTTGATAAACTGTATGATTTAATTGTACTTTTTGAATGTTTTGGAACTCAATTGCACTTTCACAACAAGATTTAGAACTTCTTATGTACTTATCCCATACATGCAATAAAACGCCTTAACTATTGTTTCTACAGTCTTATTGGATTTTAGGGACTTTTACAGCGGAGTACTTGGAGGTCAAGGAGTCTCGTAGTCCTTCCATACATATATATGTGTGTATGTATAGTAAAGAGCCGTAACTGCTCTTTCTAGTTATCTTATTGGACTTCAGGGACTTTAATGGCGGAGTAATTGGAGGACAAGGCATCTCGAAGTCCTTCATTATGCCAAAGTTTGATAAGCTTCAAAGTGTAATCTAACTCTAGCTCACCTGGAAAGGCATTCTGTTAAAATATGCCTCGAGTTTGAGCTCAATAAACGAAACCCAACTCGAAATTATTTGTGTGGAGGTCTAAATATTTTAAATTGGATATTTCCTGATGTGAAATTGGAATAAGTGAAGAAAGAAAGAAAATATATGCACGAATTGGTTTCTACATTGAAGTCAAAGTTGGAGAAGTTTGATTGTGTCAGAAAAGGAAAGTCACTATTATGGACTTTGTTTCCTAACCCCAGTAGGCGTGGACTCCTTTGAGTGAGCAACAATGGACTTCTTTACTCGGTGTATATATATATATATATATGACCTTCACGTTGGTTCCGAAGCAAGAGTTGATCATGAGTCTTGAAGCGCCCTTTCTAAGTAAGTGCTTGGCAGTAGGTTCATGTTTTTGTTTGTGGAATTACACCAAGAGTTTAAGAGTTCTTAGCGATTAAATCTTATGCTAAGATTTGTGTATAATTCTTTCGCGAGATTGGGAGATTATTTCGTGAGGAATTGTCGGGCTAAACACTGCGTAAGTTATTAGGTATAATTGGGGCTTGGGAAATATTTAGAGTGTTTGAGTGACTCGAATGTGGTAATTTTTGTTGTATCGCTTGATCTATAATGGAATTCCGTGCCGCTCTCCCCGTAGACGTAGGTCACTACGATCGAACCACGTAAATATGATATTCGATCTATTTTCTTATTCTGTCAATTTTATTGTTCGATCGCTTAGGTTCCGCAACATAACCAAGGATAGAAGCAGACATCCAACGGTGATAAGCCATGTGTGATCTATGCAGCACATCGAAGCCATCCAAGAAGAAGTTGGGACTTTATCAGTACGATACCTTTCTCGCTATGGGAAAACCATAACCATAGAGTTCGTAAAACGATTGCTCTATTTCTTAAAGGGAAAGAAAGGTAGAGGGGAACAACCGCGTTTTTGTCGGGGTCGACCTTTCAAATTTAGTAAGATGGCAACTTTGTACTAGGTCTTTGATGCGCTGGCCAATTCTGTTAAAAAATGTAGTGGTCTATTGTTGTCTTTAAGAAAAATTTGCTGCCATCGTTCATTGAGCGCTTTGCTTTCGAAGCGCCATCGTACATAAAAGGCAGACGAGAGAAAGCAGAAGAAAATGAAGAGGACTACAGCTATGTAGTGGTCGATTACAAGGCGTAGTACATTTGTGGCCTTTTAGCAGGAGAAAATGAAGAGGACTACAACTACCCCGCACCCTCTTATCTTTTTAAAGGCTGATCAAAGAAAAAGCTTGTGTTTGTGCATGTTTTTATATTTCAGAGGAGCAATTTTTTTAGCCCACCAATTTGGCCACATATGCAAAATAAGTTGCAAATGAAAGATGAGATAATTGGTATAGGTGGTCAGAACGAACTTCCATTCCTTCTTCCGATATACCAACCCAAGCACTGGAGGTATAGGTGGGCGTAACTCACTTTCATTCCTTCTTCAAATAAACTAAGACAATAATTGGTATCGGTGGTCGCAACCAACTCTTATTCCTTCTTCGAATACGCCAAGCCAAGAATCATATGGAAGGCCCACTTCTTATGTATGCTCATAATAGGATGACTAAGGGTGCGTTTGGTTTAGCATTTGGAATGTTATTTTGGGAATGTAAATACCTTTAGGTGAAAGCTCTTTGGGGGAAATGCAATGGCGTTTGATAAAAACTCATTTGCAAAGCTACTTTGACCCAAATAGTGTTTGGTTAATTTTTTTTACAAATGGGCTTTGGGGTTTTTTTTTTTAAAAGGCAAAAGTACCCTTCGCCGGCTTCGGCGAAGCACTACGGCTCCGGCGAAGCACTACGGCTCCGGCGAGGGCTACGGCCGCCGGCGGCCGTCGCCCGTTGCCAAGTGACCCCTGGCGAGGGACGCCAACCTCGAGCGACGAGGCCTAAGGTCGCGCGACCTCAGGCGACAGTCGTGCGACCTCAGGCGATCGTCGGCCTGGGTCGCGCGAACCAGGCGGCCGTCACCTGGGGTTGCGCGACCCCAGGCAGCCGTCGCCTGGGGTCGCGGGACCCTAGGCGGCCGTCGGCTTGGGTCGCGACCTAGGCGGCCGTCGGCCTAGGTTGGGTGATCGTCGCCTGGGTTGGGCGACCTCGCCAAACCTTTGCCGTTGCCGGCCCTTCGCCCTCACCGGACCTTCACCGTCGCCGGCCCTTCGCCCTCACTGGAGTCCCTTTGGTGAAGAAGATGAATAGTATTGAGAGGGCAAAGCCGGAATATTGAAGTTTGAGTGAGGGTAGTTTGGGAAGTACAAAAATGATTTTGGCATTTGGTTCAAGGCTGAAAGCCCAAAGCTAGTCCGACCAGCGTTGAGCTTTCAGCACTGAAAATGCTAGTTTTGAGCATTTTCAATGCTCAATGCTACCCGTTTGATTCAGCATTTTTGGGAAGGGGCTTTCGGGGCCGAAAGCCCCTTCGCAATGCTGAACCAAACGCTTCACCCCTTTCATAAAAAATTTTATCTACATTTGCATTTTCACATATTTTATGAAACATTAGCAAATAAAGATGAACATAGGGTTGTGGTCCTTCCACTTCCCACTGTCCCTCCACCAGTAAACAATAACGAAACCCTCGATGAGGCCTCACAGTGCATGTGCCACTCCTTTAACTACCTTGTCACGAGGCCATCAACCGCAAACCTTTAGCGATGAGCCTTTGGATTAGATGGAAAAACAAAGACCAAAAGTGTCCCGCTCAAGGGAGGCAATCGAAAAATTGCCCCACGAGATTGCATATAAAGCAATCTTTATTGACCCGACGCATGTTTTTGCTACTTTCTGCAAGAAATTTCTCTAGTCATTGTTAATGCGTATCACCCTCATTTCCATAAGTTTGTCTGCTGAAATTGGAACGAGGAAAAACGACCTAGATCTATCGAAGATTTAAGACTATTATACCAATGGCACGATTGTTTTCACTAATATCACCTAGCCACGTGCAATGTGCGATCCAAAATTTAGTGTATGAGTGGAAGTATGTCGAGTTTTTTATGCGACTGTGACATCGACACTGAAATGATAAAGCAAAAACCACAGACTAGGTTTTGCAATCGAAATCTAACATTAAGAAAAGACCAATATGAAGAAACTTTGGAAACCAGGTTGTAATCATTCATCAAAAACTAGTACAGGCATAGGGTTGTAGGAGATAGCCAAGCCGGGCCTAATCTCTTGTCTCATCACTTGGGCTCGGGCCATGAAGACAAGAGAAGAGACAAGTCTAAAACACAATCGCAAGTTTGGGCAACCAAGGGTCTAACACTCCCCTTCATGCATAAGTTGGACTTTGACTTGAGACTAAAACGTAAAAATATATTATAGGATGGGTAAATAGGGATCTAGAAAAATCTGAAGTCATGATCTCCTACTCATATATCATGTAAAATTTTGTACGATTACTATTAACTGCTCTAAAAGTTTAAAGTGTTAGAAAAAGGCGTGGTTTAACATTTAAATACTCTAATAGAATCATGCTTTCAATTGAATTAAGAATGTCATTCCAAAATTTACACATCTAAAGTAGTTGTTTCTAAGTATTTGTTTTGTCTATCTCGAAATTAGAGAGGCTTAATCCCCCGAGGTGAGAGAATGAGAACTCCATTTGTGATTCCATTTATGTGTGTGTTTGTATATATTTTTTCTTTTTTTTTGTATAAATATGTGATTATCATTAATCAGATGAAGTACAAAAGTTTAGGAGAAACCCTTAGCATTTCAAAGAGACTAATTATGCGAGAAGATGGAGAAAGGAAGCCTTCATACAATAGCCAATAAAACTTTTGTGTGGGAAGGCCTACACTGTTGGTAGAGTAATGCCTTACCTCTCACAATCTTTTGTATCCTAATCAACCGAAGATGAGCCTCAATCAACTTGTTTTGAAACCATCTGCGATTGTGTTCCATCCATATTGAGTAGATAGTCACTAAGAAAGACAGCTTGAGGAGTCTCGCCTCAAATTTTTTGCCCTTGGTGGCCTTAATCATCCATTGAAGTTCTAAATTCCAACCTCCTACATAACGCCAAATTCCATTTTGTGCTAAAATACTATTGCTTGTCCAAGTGCACTCAAAGAATAAGTGGTTTCTATCTTCTGTACCAGTCATACAAAAATTACACTTAGTATCAACTAAAGACAACCATCGTTCTATGGCTACTACTATCGGCAACCTCTCTCTACAAACAAGCCAGCCCATAAAATTATGCTTACTAATACCACTAGTCGAAATTAATTGATACCATTCCACAACCGGTTGCTCTTATCTGAATTCCTTGTATATCTCTTTGCAATAGTATGTTTGGCTAGAGATAATAGGTGTTAGAGCAAGTCTTAACTTGAGAATACATCGCCAACTCCAAGCCATACTACCATTTATGTCGAGTTGCATAATAGGAGTACCTATACATTTAATGTGATGAACCCAAGTACTCCATAGGGATGAGAATGGATGATTGATGAGGTTCCAAAGCATGCGGCCTAGCAATACTTTATTCCAAAGTTTTAGATCGAGTAGGCCTAGTCCTCTCTCCTTTTTTGGTGAGCATCCTACTTTCCATGCAACTTTATAGGATCTATGAGTTTCAGCATTTCCTACCCATAAGAACTGCCTAACCTTCTTTTCAATCTCGTATATAGTTTGCTTTAGGAGGAGAAACATTTGCATCTAGTAAGTGCAAATGGAAAAAAAGTAATGATTTGGCCAATTGAAGTCTTCCTGCGTAGCTGATATGATACATTCCCCACCCATCTATTTTCTGGAATATCTTTTCCATTAGACACTTGCAATCCGCATGTGTGAGCCTTCGCGTAACAAGTGGCACACCAAGGTATCTAATGGGCAGGGTGCCCATGGAGAAAGGCGTGTGATCCAATATAAGGAGCTTTTCATCTTCAGACAACCCAGAAAAAAAGATATGGAATTTGTTTGGGTTAAACCTAAGTCCTGTAAGAGCTGCAAAATCATCAAGTGCGTCAACAAGGCAAAGGACGGAATTCACATCCCCATGGGCAAACAAGAACAGGCCATCAGCAAAGCATAAATGAGTAATCCTTTGCGATTTACAATGCCAATGAAACTTAAAAGATGAAGTAGCAATTTTCCTTGTGATAATTCTATTAAGGATTTCCATAACCAGAACAAAGAGGTAGGGAGAGAGGGGGTTGCCTTGTCGTAGCCCATTAGTGCTAGCAAAATACCCAATTTGTTCACCGTTGAAGTTAAGTGAGAACCTTGGGATTGTAATGCATTGATTTATCATATCAATCCAATATTGTGGGGTATTAACAGCTTTCAGAACCTAGAGAACAACATCCCATTTTACCATATCATAAGCCTTCATGAGATCGATTTTGATTGCCACCCGTTTACCTTTATTGCCTTTATAGTAGTCATGCAAAAGTTCCTGGCATAATAGAATATTCTTTGAAATCTGTCTTCCTCTTGATGAAAGCAGTTTGGTTAAGGCCAACAATCGAAGGGAGAATACAAGTTATTTTTTTATCAAGTAGCTTTGATATGATTTTATATATAACGTTGCAATATGAAATAGGTATATACTCTTTAAGGCAACGTAGATTTGAAACGGCGGCTATCATATGCTAGGGTATGCATCCTTATGGACTTTAATAGCTCGTTTCGAAATAAATTCGATATTGACGTGGGGAATGATGAGGTCTTTAAGGTGATTGTTGACTACAGTTGGTTTCCACCAAAATGCAAACATTGCAATTGCTTTGGTCACAAGGATTGTACTGCAGTTGGTAAAGAAGTCTGGGTACCTAAAGTTAAAAAAAAACTGTGCCCATTCTTCTAAAATGGGGCCGGAATCACCAATAGGCACTGCACAAAATACCATCGAAAATGGAGATTCTCATATGATTGTCCCTTCGGAAATAGCTTCCACTATGCTGCCAATTCCTAATGCCTCGGACGCTCAACTAATTGTTCCCATTGTTGTCCACCCTATTTCACCTTCTTCAGAGTTCAAACTAGTCGATAGCAAGAAAAAAGGGTCACATAGGGGAAATAGAGATTCTCACAACTCAATGACCTCTGGGAATAGATTTGCACTATTGGAAGTAGATGACAACCCAAGTAATTCTAGCTGCTGTGTTGATTTACCTGGGTTTGATGGGGGTGGGTCAATAGAACCTCATGATCAATGAACATCCTATCTTGGAATGTAAGGGGCCTGAATTGTAGCCCCAAATAAAAGGAGCTTGTGGAGTTTGATCTGTCCCAAGATCCTCATATTCTTATTTTGATTGAGCATAAAATAAATGAGGGTAATGCTGATTTCGTCATCAACAGTAGATTTCGAGGTTGGAATTACACTCACAACTATATGAGTAGTAGCTTGGGTAGAATCGAGATATTGTGGTAGTCGTCCATTCTTAGCTTAATAGTGAGGGAAGTCTCAGCACAAGTCATGCATTGTCTCATTGAAAAACCCGGTGATGACCCTTTTCTACTCTCTGCTATAGATGGAAGTAATAATGAAAGTGAACGTAGGGTTTTGTGGCATGACATGGTAACCTTTTCTACTGCTAATTTTGAAAATCTACCTTGGTTACTAATGGAGGATTTTAATGAAATGAGGGATACTAATGAAAGGATTGGCTCCACTACTCGATAGACTTTTGGTATGGAGGAGCTGAACACCATGATTGATGAACTTGCACTGAATGAACCTCCTTCCATAGGCCCTTTCTTTACTTGGACTAACAAAAGGGTGGATGGTAATCTAAAAGCAAGCAAAATTGACAGAGTCCTGATCAATGTGGATTGGCAGAACAGGTATAATCACTATCCGGTCGAATTTTTGCTTCCAAGTGTTTTTTATCACTCCCTATGCTTAGTGCATCTCAACCCAACTCCATGGAGGAAAAAACCCTCCTTCAAATTCTTCAACTTCTGGACTGAAAGCCCCGACTTTTTGCACATGGTAAACACTTGTTGGCAATAGGAAATTAGAGGATTCAAAATGTTTACAGTGGTGAAGAAACTCAAAGCTTTGAAGCAACAACTAAAGCTCCTTAACAAATCTCAATTTGGTGACCTACATTTGAAGGTCAAGGAGGCTAGGAAACCCTACAATGGATTCAACGAGAGCTCATTATGGACCCCTTCAACCCTAGCATTCGGAACGAAGAAAAGACACAACTAGAATAGCTCCTTGCTCTTAGCAAACATGAAGAAGTCCTTCTCAAACAAAAATCTAGAAATTTATGGCTTAAAGAGGGTGATAACAGCAACAAGATTTTCTTCACCTCCATGATGCGTAGAAGTGCTCAAAACATGATTAATCAGCTTTTACTGGACTATGGCTCTATTATCACTAATGAGAGGGCTCTCAAGGATACGGTAATATCCTCTTACCGTGCTTACTTCGAAACTCTGGTCATAGTTGCATCTCGTATGACAAGCTCGCATCTTTATTTCATGAAGATGTTAGTGCTCTAGTCAATACATCGTTTATTCAAAGAGCAAATATTCGCGGAGTCGTCAAGGGTTTCAACAATTACAAAGCTCCCTGTCCATATGGGTATAACAACTTATTCTACAAAAAAAGCTTGGCCCATCATAGGACATGACATTGAAGATGCTATCATGGAATTCTTCTCTTCAAGGAGAATGCTTAAATCGATAAATTCCACACTGTTCTCTCTATATTTGTTCTTTTGATTGGTCAGAATTTTTACATTCTGCCCATTTATCATCCAACCAGTTTGCATAGTTTGATGTGAGAAATAAAATCTCATTTTCCTTGGGAACTCATTAAGGGATCTTCCAAAGTGAAAACCATCCTCAATCACGAAAATTTTACAACTTAAACACCTTTCATGAATGGCTAGGATGATCATGTTATTCTAGTCCTATAGAAATAATTTTTTACCAAAGCTTCACGGGCATTCTTTTTTTTTTTTTTTGATAACCCAGGGAACCCCCGCACGGCCGACAGCCGGGAGGTAAACCCTGGGGGCGACACGTGCTAGCCACCACACACGTGCACCGGTTAAGTCACCCTGCGGCACCCGGGATTCGAACACTCAACTTTTTGCGAGAGGAAGAGTGCCCTTTCTAGCAGCGCCACCCAGGCGGGTGGTCTTCACGGGCATTCTTTATACTTAGTGAAGTGAATAAAGTAGTCAGAAAAGAAAAGAAAGGCCAGCGACGTTTGTAGAAATTCTACCCATACCCCCTTTTTTGTGTGTTTTAGTAAAACGCCGTAACTATTGTTTACACCGTCTTATTGGACTCCGGGGACTTTTCGGCAAAGTACTCCAAGGGACAATGTGTGTTGCAGTCCTTCATGAAGTTAGAGTTCGATCAACTCCAAAGTTTAATCAAATTCTGGCTCACTTGGAAAGCCATTCTTATCGGACCAGGATAAAAGCAAATGTCCTACGGTGATGGGTGGTGTTTGCTCTATTTCCTTTAAAAAAAAAAAAAGCGAAGGTCTTTTTATGGAGGGGGAATAACTACGCTTTTATCGTAGTCGACTTTCCGAATTAAGTACGATGGCTATTTAGTACAGCTCGATGCATCGGCCAATTCTGCAAAAAAAAATGTAGCGGTATGCTGCTGTCTCCGTAAACAAATATGCTGCAATCTTCAATCATTGTTCTTCGAGCGCTTCGCTTTATCTCATCCACCTTCTTCTCATGCCTTTGTGGTCCTTAACGGGAGCAAATGAAAAGAAGCACAGCACCCCACACCCTTGATTCTTAAAGGCTAATCAAAGTAAAAGCTTGTCGTGGTGTGTGTTTGTATATTAGAGGAGTAATCTTTGCCTAACCACACGTTAGAGTCGAGCCCATCAAATTGGCCGCACTTGTAAAAATAACTTGTAAATGAAGATGAGATGATCGGAATAGGTGGTTGGAACTAACTTTGATTCCTTCTTCAAATAAACCAAACCCAGAATATGTGGAATCGGTGGTCGGAACCAACTTTAATTCCTTCTTAGAATAAACCAAGCAAAAATCATAGGGAAGGCCGACTTTTCATGTATAATCTAATCGGATGACTCAGAACCATTGTAGTCCTTTGGGGCCGACCTACTTTTCAGATTAGTGCTATTTGTTTACAACCCTGCAGAATGATACAAATCCATGGAGGCCACTTGTATCACGGAAGGAATTCTTTGACATTAAATTAATGATCATAGGTTGGTGGTGATGATTCCTTTTGATAACTTTCTCAAACATGAAATCCACTATAATTGCAGTCTCTAAGTTCAATTCAATGTCTAATCATGTGTCTTGATTAGCGTTATTATTCTATCACATCTAAAATAAAGAACATGATTGACAACATCGTGAAATAAGAAGACCGCTACGAGACCAATGAATGCTTTGTCGAACATGTACGGGTAACCCTCTACCATCAATAAAGTTTACTTAATACTTCTGTTTTCACATAAAGAAAAGTGAAGGTGTGTTGGTTACTGAGCATATCAATGGATTTAATGTTGTTGTTAGTCAATTAAGTTCATTTGAGATTGAATTTGATGATGAGTCGTGTGCTTTGATTATATTATTCTTACTAGCTAATAATTGCAATACTATTGTTACTATTGTTTGTGATATCATTGGGTCAAGAAGCTTGACGTTTAATGAGATCGTGCATTTTGATTAAAAGTGAGGACATCAGTAGAAGAGAATTTGATGAACTTGTGCCTCCTGGTTTAGTAGGTGAAGGTAAAGGTAGAACTATTACTCTTGTTAGTGGGATTAGTGTGAATCTGAACAGACGTAGTTAGTGTAGGCCATGCACTGTTGTATATTGGAATTGCATCAAGAGGGTGCATCTTAAAAGGGATTATCTTAACCTAAAGAACAACAAAGGTAAGGAACTTAGAATCGAGTCTATTAATGTTATTATTGCAATAGCTGATAGTAATTTGAAAGATATTGATTATGTCTTATCTGTCATTGAGGATTTGTCATTTGACAGATAGGTTGTGGATTCTATCTGTTCATGTCACGGTATGCTAAACAGGAATTGGTTTATTACTTATCATTGTATTGATATTGATAAAGTGTAGTTGAGAAACAACTAAGAGTATGATGTGTGGTTGTTGGAGATGTCAAAATCAGAATGCAAGACGATATCATGAGGACAATGACTGGAATGAGGCATGTTCCAAGTTGAATAAGAACCTCATTTATCGCAACCGAGTGTTGGTATATTTCATAAGGTGGAATTCTAAAGGTCAACCGAGGTGCCCTAGTGATAACAAGAGGAATCAACCACAATAGACTGTATAAGCTTCAAGGAGAGACAATGACAAATTTCGCCATGAAGACTTGAATGCATCCATTTGAGAGTCTAACATATGGAACCTACGTTTGGGGTGCAATGGTGAGAGAACCCTGAAGGGTCTAACTTAAAGAAATTTTTTGTGCGGTTATGTGGCTAAGAAATTGAATTTATGTAGGTGCTATCAAAAAAGGGAAAGCGGAGTTCAGTGTGATTGTTAGAGAAATCATGAAGATTGCAAAGTTGGTTCATTTGAATGTTCACAAGCTGTCGCGGTTTTGTTCAATAAAGAGTGCCTAATTAATGCTAACACTTGTGGACGACTACTCAAAGGGCATATGGGTGCTTGTGCTGAGTTACAAGTTTGATGTTGTTATTAGAATTAGACAATTGAGTGCTTTGATTAAAATGGAGATTAGTAATAAGATCAAGCATTTGCTTATCGACAATAGTATGGAGTTTTACTCTAAGTTTTTTAACAAATTCTATAAGGAGGAAGGCATAGTAAGACACCACACTAGTATCAATGAATTGTGATAAGTAAAACGTTATTAAAGACAATCCATAAAATGCTCTCATGTTGATCTAGTTAGGAAATTCCCGACGGATGCTCTTAGTTCCATGAGCTACTTGGTGAATAGATCCCATCGATTGTGGTTGAATGTTCAACTCCCGAGGAAGTGTGGTCACATAACTTTGCTAACATTTTTGTTTTTAGAATATTTATTGCCCATATTATGGGAAGTTTGATGGGAGGGCAACAAGGTGCATATTCATAGTCAGGCTATGCACAAGGTGAGCAGAACTATTCATTGCAGTGTCCAAAATTAAATTCACTTTTTCAGCAAAAAGTTATATTTGGCGAGTCTCTAATACATTTGGATAAGAGTGGTTATGGCAACATTTATACAGATATGGATAGTATTTAGCATTATATGGAGTTGCAACCAGAAACTGCCGACATATCAAGTGCTAGCATAATAATCAGCACAAATGTTTCGTATAATGAGGTAGAGCCTGTAGTGCCAGTGAATTTTATAGCTACTAAGTTTGAGAAGATTTGTTGAGCCCATAAGGGGCCGTGCAAGAGTCGAAGTGATGATTTCAAGTTCCAGCGAAGCAATTGTTATTTGGCTCAAGAGGTGGAGATTTGTTGAACTTACATCTCGAGTTTGAACTCGTGAACAATATCCAACGTGAATGGAAGTGTGTTTACGTCACGGTCGAAAAAGGAAAATCTAACTTGGACTAGTGTTAAACCATGTGAAGTCAGTTGGAAAACACAATTTCCTAATTCACGTTGGAGATGGCTCATCAAACGTTCTTTTCTGAAGTTTAATATAAATATTCTCCAAGAGGTGGTCTTTGTATTTATGCCGTTGATGTGCAGAATAGATCTCCGGCTTGGTGGCTGTCATTGGAATTCTTGGAGAATTTCCATGAGTTTAAGGGCTGAACGTGAATTGTATTAATGAAAGAACTAGTATGTGTTTAAAGGCAACAAATTTTGGGGTAAAATTTATGAATTTTTTTGCAAGATTAAGAGATTATTTCCCAAAAAATTGCGAGGGCTAAACACTATGTAAGTTATTGATTGTAATTAAGAGTTAGGAAACACAAAGAGTATCTGAGTAATTCGAGTATGATTGTCATCTTCGCTATATCATTTTATCACGAGTCTTTTGACGGGATAAGGACACCACAAGTAATATACCTTTCGTACGACGTTCACTTGAGTTGCATAATTTTTTTTTCAATAACTTGAATGCTGTAACTTTTAAAAAATATTCACCCAAGTGTCGGAAATCTGACATGGCATAGCACTTATGATAAACAATCTAAAAAGTCATGGCACTCGAATGATCAACTAAAACATTTATATGGCAATCAAGTGAACGGAAAAAAAAATTATAGCACTCAAATGAGCATCCTACGAATATGGTACTTGTGATGTCATTTTCAAGTCTTTTTTATTGTGGAAGGCAGAAAAAGTGCAAAAATTTGTTTCTAACCCATCTTTGCCACCAACACTGTAGGTGATAATATACTGTGGATCATGAATTCAACGTTTGCTTTTTCTAATATTCAACAGGAGATAAGACAACGAACCTTCAAGTTCTTTGTTTTTATTCTCTATTTAACTACCATACCCACCTTCACGTTCCACTATTTAGAAGAGGTGAACTTGTTCAGACAGCAATCCGTCTTGTCAGCTCAAGAAATATGGCAGGGAAGGTGCAAAATCCGCCTTCACTTTAGCTTTGCCTCTCTACTTCATTGATCTTCTTACTCTCTTCTATTCCATTCTCTCTGCTTTGCTTGGAAGAACATATTATGCATTTCTCTTCATCAGTCATTCCTCTAAGTGTCGAGAGGACGAGAGAGAGATCTTCATGATCTTCTATTATAGCTAATGCAATTACGTGGAATGTTGCCGGCTGTGAGCCTCACTCTTATCACTAGCTTATGATCATGACTTGTTATGAGTTTAACTAATTTCGTTATGAGTTTCACTTGTTGTGATCTTTATATGCACATGATCTTTCTCTATTTATAAGCTTAAGTTTTTGGGTTTGACTTTGTAACATGATATTGGAACCAGGTTCAGTTATTTTGTATGTGTAGCCCCATGTTTGTTAAATCTTATATACCGTTCCTAATTCGATCTGTACGAGAGAGGAAGTGCTAAAATATTGCACGCCGCTTGTCCATAGGGCTATATACTCTTTATATACATGTGATCTCTTTCTACCTATAAGTTTAAGCTTTTAGATAGGACTCTCTAACTTTGTTATGCTTGCTTGCAATACTACAGCCGACAAAGATGGCGATCAAAGTGGATCTTCAGTGTCATCGATGTTTCAAGAAGATCAAGAAAATTCTGTGCGGGATCCCTCGTGAGTTCCTACCCTTTGCCATAATCAATTATTCAAAATGCATACTTATCGATTTTTTTGTCATAACATACTTATCGTTTGCTCTAATCATATTGATGAAACTTCTATTGAGGATCTTTGTTATTTTCAGTGATTGTGAGAAGACGAAAGAAATTATTCCTTCCTATTGTTCCTCAACTTCTTGAAAGAAATTCGAAAAAATGTTATCCAATATGTCGTGTTCAAAATGATTTCTAGGTCTGCTGTGTTCATGATTTCTTAGTTCTTTTCCTTTCCTCGCTTCTCTCTCAAAAGCATATGCATCAGTTCTATTGTGCAGTACATCTTTAGTTACTAGTTTTTATGGATAACATGAAGTGTTCGTAACGTATGGAGTTATTAAAACTTTGTGAACACAGAAGTCCAAGACCAAAACTACGAGGTGGCAAAAAACACAGTAACAATCACAGTGGTGGATGGCAGTCCCGAGAACGTCCGACAGAAGATATTGTGCAAGGGAAGAAGTTTCGTTCAAGGCGTCGATATTTTACCTGAACAGAAACCGAAAGATGACACTAAAAAGAAAGGAGGTAAGAAAAATGGTAAAGAAGATAAGAAAGAAAAGGAGAAGACCCCTCCTGCTCCACAGGTGCCAACCTACCCGCCGGTGTATGTGATGGGCGGGGTGAATGTTTGTATCCCATGTCATAATCGGGGTTGCGATGGGTTCTGTCCATGCAACTGTCACTATGGGAGGCCACCGATGTGCCATGACGGGTGCGGGAGGCTGGCCCACGAGTGCCGATGCCGGAGGCCCAGTTACCTGGGGTGTAGCAACCGATGCAATGAGGGAAACGCCTGTTCATCAAGGACGCCTTATGGTTGTGGTCATGGATGGCCACCGGTTTGCAGCGATGCCGGCTATCCCCAGTGCCAGAAATCCTGCCTGCAAATGTAAAGAGAGTTCGGTGATATTAGTTGAAACGGGGTTTTCATTTCCATGGGTTGGGATTTTTACGATATCTGTCAAATAATGACGTGGATCTTTTACCTCGCATGATACTCCCTTCAATGCCCTAATAAATATCAACCGCTCATTTATGTAGTTGAGGTTTTATCGACCGTTGAAGCGTCGTGAAATGTCAGTCTGGTCATGTATGCATCTTGAGTGTGTATCAATCAAAGTAAAATTGCTTAGTGTCATTCACGTTCTATGATTCACCCCATAAGTTAAGCCATGTTAAAATGCCTCAAAACGCTTGTTTTTTGAGGTTTATATACTCTTTATTCACATGTGATCTCCCTTCACCTATAAATTTAAGATTTTGATCAACTCTATGACAAGCTACATTCACATTTTCACAAATTTTTGTTGAACATCTCCAAATAAAGATGAGTGTCTGGCTGTGGTCCTGCCTCCTTCCATTGTCCCTCCACCAGAAAGACAATAATGAAAGACTTGATCAAGTCAAAATTGTCTTGCTCAAGATCAAGATTCCCTCTCACTTTTGAAACGATCGACCCTTTAACAGTTGCAGAAGACATCCATTGAGCATAAAAATACCTGACGGCTTCGTCTAAAGATCGATGAAGTGAAGATCACAGTCGTATAATGCGAAGAATTGCGCCATGGATGTGTTATAAAGCAGATGTATCGTTGCTTCATTCCTCCAAGCAATTTGTATTGACCCTTCTATGTGCTGCCGCCATGCGTGTTATCGCTGGCTTCTGCAAATAAACTTCTAGTCATTGTTGATGCATATCACCCTCAATTCCATAAGGTTGTCTTTTGAAATAGGAACAAGGAAGAACAAACTACATCTATATATATCCAAACTAAGACTAATCTATTGATGGGTACGATTGTTGTCATTAATATCGCCAAGCCACGAGCAATACGCGATCCAAACTTTAATGTATTAGCATCAGTATGTTGAGGACTTGATGCAATTGCGATGTCGACACTGAAATGATAAAGCAAAAACCACGTACCAGGTTTTGAATTCGAAATCTAACATTAAAAAGAATCGATATGAAGAAACTTCAGAAACCAGGTTGCAATCTTTTTGTCAAAAACCAGTATGAGGCATCGCATTCAATTACAATTTGAGATAATTTCTTGGGTCAGGTTTAGAAGAACAAATTAAAAAGTTCATAAATTTATAACTGAATTAACGGTTAAGAATAAACAGTTCAAGAGAGTTGAACGCCATCCCCAAGCTCTTCACCTCTGTCTGGGTCCCCCTCTCCAGATCCACCTCGAAGACTCGGATTCTTTTGAGGAATTGACCCAATTCACCACGAAGAATTGTCCAAGCCACCAGCAACGAGCCACGACAGATATGGGCAGCCGTCGGACTCCTCCACGAGGAACCCGTGCTCGAGTTCTAGCAGGGCTTCTGCAGGATACATTCTCTCGGCATCGTGAGTTACTATCCGCTTGAATGCCTCTATGGCCATGGATCGCCCTTTGTAATGCATCAGGATCACAAGCCACTTCCCTCCACGCATGTCCTCCCGATAGGTGGAATGTGAGCACCAGCCGTTGATGATGGAAGGACATAGAAGTAGTGACCGTGAACTCCCCGTACGAGGATGGGCTTGAGGACAGCGCGAGCCTTTGGATCGGGATGGGCCTTCGAAAGAGCCGCTTCAATTCGGGGAGTTCGATGCTGGCGCGCAAAATGGGATTGAACATAATGTGCCGGTGACTCGCGCGCGACTAAAGCAATATCCATCTGAGCAAAGGTTATGTGAAGTTAGGCTCCTGAGTCAAGGTGCTTTCGTCCTCGTGTCCTACTCCTCTTTGGCAGCGGCGGACCGCCACAAACCTAGAACCGATCCAGGATTAGTTTGGTTTCTGATTCCAAGTCCGCAACCTACTTTTACCTAGGAAATGGTTCAATCAATCTAATTCTCGATAGAACCAGTTCTAAATAGGTTTTGAAGTCTCTTTTAGAAAAAATACTTTTGCAATCATTAAAAGATTGAGCCCGTTGATCAACAAATATTTTTATACTGATATGATGGCAATGCATAGGCATTAACATGCTCTGATGGTGGCTACACGCAATGCAACGAGTTGGCCCCGGCTGGCTGGCTTCGATGGCGATTAGATTGATGTCTCTGTAAGGAAGCTACTAGGGAAGAAGGTAAACAATGGCGGAGAAAGGGGAAAAAAGGTAAAAGGAGAAAAGAGCTTTTCTAAAGAATCTCATTTTTAATGCGTTGGCATTTCACCTCATCAATTACATCCAATAAATGCTTATTTGGCACTCCACGTCATCAAAAAAACCATACGAAGATAAAATATTACTTATAATAATTGTGCCGCGTCAGTCATGCATAAGTCCACTCATTATTCGTCATGTGTCCATAAGGAGCTCACTTGTCAAATTTTTTTTCTTTCAATCTCTCTCCTTGGTTGCCCTCTCTCTGAAGCTTGCTTTGCGACAACAACGGTGTCCCACCTGCACGTCTCAAAAAATTTCCAAAAAGCTCTATTCCAACTACACCAACCACCCCCAGCTCGAGCCACCTCCGCCTCCTGGTTTTCCCTCCGGTGCTTCTTGCTCGAAAAACCCATCCCGTCATCCTTTCCCTCTGAGCCCGACCTTCGCGCGTCATCACCGTCGCCACCAGTGGAGTTGCCGGCACCGACCAAGCCAACCAGATTGGCCGAACAACGCCAAAGATGGCCATGGAAGAGCGTCAACGTCGCTCGTCCAAATCTGGCCTCGCCCATTTCAGTCTCCAAATGTAGACCAAATCCGGCTGGATGATGATGACGACGGCCATGGGCGAGTGTCGGTGTCGCTGGTGAGCGTGGCTAGTGTATGGTCGGTGACACTAATATTGTCCATGGCTGGCCGGTGACGCTACTATCCACGTCCGCCAGCCATTGTCGTCCATGGCCTCAAAGCAAAAAGAAAGCCAAAGAAAAGAGCAAGAGAAGAGAGTGTAAGAAGGAGAGAGAAGAAAATGAAAAATGGGTCCCATTTGGACACGTATCACACGAAAGTGAAGTTGTACATAACTGACGTGGCACACTTGTTGTACGTAATATTTTCTTCCATTTGACAAAAGACGATGTCGGGTCAAGCTTTAAAAGTTTGAGATTATGTTAAATTAAAAAAATATATATCAGACACAATATTGAATAATGAGCAAAATATTTTGATCTATTAATGTCATTATCATGAATTTTTTACTTAACCAGTGCTTCTATGCTCGTTAACAGCGTTATTTCAAATAAAATAAGGGCTAATTTTTAGATGGATATTAGCACAAATAGTTTTTGAATTTTAAGTCAACATATAACGTAATATCTCTTTCTTACCTTTACCAAAAAAAAAATATAACGTAATATCTCAATTTTTAATTTATTTAATATAATCCCTAAACTTTAACCGAATATGCAATGTGATCTTTAAATTTTTAATTTTTTGTAATGTGATCCTTAAATTTTTTATACATATTCAAGTTAATCCTTGAACTACATATTCATTAATCCTTTGACTATAATTTCATATGATTTGGGAACTAAATTAAACATGTATAAAAAATTTGATCATATTGAAAGTTCAGGTACGGTATTGCACATTGAGTTAAAGTTCAAGGATCACATTGAATAAATTATAAATTCAAAAATTATATTGCATATTTTATCAAAATTCGGAGATCATTTAAATCATTTTCCTATTTCGAGAAGGTATTTTCTATCGAATTGACATATTTGCCCCGGCGAAAAATGGTACAAAACTATTTCAATCATTTTCCTATTTCGAGAAGGTATTTTCTATCCAATTGACATATTTGCCCCGGTGAAAAATGGTACAAAACTATTTCCACTCGATAAGGTCTCTTCCGCTTCCTCTGAGCAGCAAACGCCGACGAAGATGGCGTACCATCTCTGCTCTTCGCCGTCCTACTTCCTCCAAGACCGCCATCATCCCTGCAGCTCCCTCCCTTCCCCTCCGAACAGCAGACTCAGAAGCTTCAATTTCCCCCGCAAATCAGATTTCCTTTCGCTTCACTCGAAATCCTCTTGTCAGGCGACCCAGGTGCCCGTGGAGGACGCAGTTTCCCAAGAAACTCGGAACCCAGTGCCGGAATCACCGGATTCTGAGCACCCAGATGGGAAGATCGGTTCTCCGTCGAGAAGCTACATCTGGGTCAATCCCAAAAGCCCCCGAGCTTCAAAGCTCAGGCAACAGTCGTATGACGCGAGGTACGCTTTTGTTTTGAGCATGGCCGAATCGTTGAACTCGTGTGGTTCGACTGAAGATGATGTTTCCGGGATCTTGAGGGGTTTGGGGGATAAGATATTGGAACAGGATGCTGTGGTTGTTCTCAATAACATGGCTAATGCGGAGAATGCGGTGCTTGCGTTGAAGTACTTCCAACAGAGGATAAGACCAAGGAGGCCGGTGATAATGTATAATGTGACGTTGAAGGTGTTTAGGAAGTGCAAGGATTTGGATGGAGCAGAGAAGCTGTTCTCTGAAATGCTTGAGAGAGGGGTAAAGCCTGATAATGTGACTTTTTCCACTATTATTGGCTGCGCTAGGATGTGTTCTCTGCCGACGAGGGCAGTTGAATGGTTCGAGAAGATGCCTCAGTTCGGATGCGATCCTGACGATGTTACGTATTCAGCTATGATCGACGCATATGGTCGGGCTGGTAATGTTAATGTGGCTTTGAGCCTTTATGACAGGGCTAGGACTGAAAAGTGGCGTGTCGATGCTGTTACATTCTCGACTTTGATTAAGATATATGGGCAGACAAAGAATTTTGACGGGTGCTTGAATGTGTATGAAGAGATGAAGGCTCTTGGGGCAAAGCCAAACTTGGTTATATATAACACGCTGTTGGATGCCATGGGCAGAGCTAAGAGGCCGTGGCAGGCCAAGATCTTATACAAAGAGTTGATTAACAATGGGTTTACCCCAAGTTTTGCCACTTATGCAGCTCTTATACGGGCCTATGGCAAAGCTCGGTATAGTGAAGATGCTCTAGCTATATATAGAGAGATGAAGGAGAAGGGAATGGAGTTGAATATAATTCTTTACAATACTCTCCTGGCAATGTGCGCTGATGTTGGTTACATAGATGAGGCAGTTGAGATTTTTGAGGAAATGAAGAGCTTCGGGACTTGCCAGCCTGACAGTTGGACGTTTTCATCACTGATTACTATATATTCATGTTGTGGAAAGGTCTCGGAGGCAGAGGGGATGTTGGATCAAATGATGGAGGCAGGTTTTCAGCCTAACTTATTTGTTTTGACATCACTTATACAATGCTATGGAAAAGCCCAGCGCACAGATGATGTTGTTAGTACATTCAATCGACTCCTGGAGTTGGCCATAACTCCAGATGACCGGTTCTGTGGGTGTCTCCTGAATGTGATGACACAGACCTCGAGTGAGGATCTTGATAAGCTCGTTTGCTGCATTGAGAAGGCTAATCCTAAGCTCGGAAATGTGGTTAAACTACTTATTAAAGAGCATGAGAGTGAGTTGAATTTTAAGGAGGAAGCACTGGAACTCTTTAAGTCTATTAATGCTGATGTAAAGAAGGCCTATTGCAATTGCTTAATCGACCTATGTGTCAATGCCAATTTATTGGAGAAGGCCTGTGAGCTACTAGACCTAGGGCTTACGCTTGAGATTTACACAGACATACAGTCCAGGTCTGCAACTCAGTGGTCTCTACATTTGAAAAGTTTGTCCCTCGGGGCGGCTCTGACTGCATTACATGTTTGGATTAACGATCTATCCAAGGCACTGCAATCTGGGGAGGAGCTTCCTCCATTGCTAGGAATCAACACCGGACATGGGAAACATAAGTACTCGGATAAAGGGCTAGCGAGTGTTTTCGAGTCACATTTGAAGGAACTGAATGCCCCATTCCATGAGGCACCAGATAAGGTTGGCTGGTTCTTGACAACAAAGATTGCTGCACAGTCATGGTTAGAATCCAGAAGCTCCCTTGAGTTAGAAGCTTCATAATCTTGCTTGCATAAGGGGCTGAAAAGGACATTAGAACCACTATAGAGTCAATCCTCCTTAGCTTGAAAGGTACTCTTTCCTGTGACTTCCCTCGCACTTGTCTTCAAGGGGGTAATTTTTTCATACAATCTGAGACAGGAATTGATAGATAAACTTGAATGCAGAGAGTCAATGAATCTCTTGGAATTGATGTTCTGTTTAGGCAGCTAATTCTCCTGTATTTTGGGCATTCCTGATATATTCTCTGCTTACTCTGGACGAGCTTTGTATGAGTTGCGGTGTGCAATAGACATGGATTTGCGGTGTGCTGCAGTATGATTGCTGTACGATTCTGGAACTAATGCCTTTGCGGTATGTGCATTGGCGCTGCTGAGAAAACATAAGAAGTGATGTCAGTCAGCTTGTATAATTTGACTTAAGACGGTTTTAATGATTTAGCCCGTCTGGGAAATATCAGATCTGTTGATATTCTCTGAAGTTAGATGGTCTCTGAGTTGAGGGTTGAGATGAGAAACAGCATTTTCCCCTAAAATGAGAGAGAAGACGGATAAATCAACCGAATCCTTCATCTAATTTCCTTAATTGAAATGAACCTCAACATCCCGGTATACTTTAATCTTCAACCATGATGTAATGTTGTTATATGCATTATATCTACTGTATCACTTAATTTTCATTAACTTTAGGAAACAGGAGATTGCAGTAATATATCTCATTTCGTATGTCGACAATGGTTGATCTATAGAGACATGTTGTATAGGTTCTTGAGGGGGAAATTCAGTTGACGATCTCGCGTCCTATTGACTTTTTAAATACCTAGTAATTTTCCGACCAAAAAAAAATACCTAATAATTTAGTATTTGACATCAACTCGATCCTTCCCCAGTAGGTGTATCTTTCTGATTGCCTGCAATTGTCTTCCCAGAAAGTATAATGATAAACTATTCGAGTATCATTATTTTTAGAGATCAATATAATTTTGCCCTCCTATATAGAAAACAGGAACTGATAAAATAATACTGTAATGGCTTGCACGTTTAACTACTTACAACGTGAATCACTTAAAGCATGCCTGTATATATACTCAAGAATCCCAATTCTTGAGTACAATGAATCATGGGAAATTGCATTCATCTTTTCTTTTGTCGACCCCACGACAATGTCCATGCTCTCTTTGATGGAGGAGAGGAGGAATTTGATGCGTCAACTCCCGTAAAGAAGATAACATCCAGTCCCAGCAATGGCGAAAGACAGCCTCGGTTGTCATTTCTATCAAACGCCATGCTAGAACCTGAAGGAGTATACTACATAGTGCCAGATACGGAGCACCCACAAAGCCCTTCAATGCAGACTGAAACATCTGATCAGAAGAAGTGCAAAAGCAACTTCGTAAAGATCACGGTGACCAAGCGAGAGCTTGCATCGATCTTGCGAGATGGGGACAAGATGGTGCCTGAAGAAATTGCTGTTCAGTTACTGAACAGATTCTGCTTCGATGAACAGTGCCAGAAATGGCGACCGTCTTTAGCCACTATACCAGAAGTCCAGAACTGTTGAAGTTATGGGTCGCCTCGAGGACGTTTCAGTGTAGCTGGCAATGCCTAGATCTAAAACTTTGTGTTAAAGTGTGTAGATGATGCGAAAAAGAGACCCTGGTAATATATCTCTGTTTCTTTGTAGCTGAAGTTGAATTGCTTAGCAAATACTCGACTTTGTATATATTCGAAGATGATCGAGTTCAATCTCTCATGAGGTAGGCTCGCTATTTATATAGTACGAGCAAGAAATACCATTCTTGTCAATCTCAAGCGCTAAAATAGCACACTCCCAGTTCAATCCTAGAATTTACAGTTCTAATTTTACAAGCCAAAGTAATCAGAACTGAAATTGCACTAGTTAATCAATGGTAAAGCTCTTTCCTTTCCACCAATATTTACACAAAATAAATCAAGAGATGTTGCTGGTGTAGCAGAGTTTCCAATCTCCATCTACTCCTTCGCTTTTCGCGTCATGCCTTGATCGCCCTGTCAAACGTTTGAGAAGAGAAATATTAAATATAGGGGGAAAAAGTGGAAGATTGACATCGAAGGATTTGAAGTAAGATGATCTTAGTTCCTCCTAATTAGCTGCAAGAAATGAGGACAAAAGAAAAATGACAGGGTAAATCAAGAAACTACGAGCACAATAGCCGAGTGAAAAAGGATTTCTACTTCTACCTGTTGGTTGATTTCAGGTTCTTGATGTTCTTGAGCTCATCCACTCTCATCTGTGCTGCTTCCTTTTCTCTGCTTGCTGTTTCTCTCTTCACTTTCTTAGACTCCACTTCCATGGCTTTTGTCAATGTGTCCACCTTCTTCATTAGCATCTGAAAAGAAATTCACAACCTCAGTTATTCGCATCCGTGGACATGTGCAGACACATGGGTGTATGAGAGAGGGAGAGAGATTGCTCATCCTTTACCTGAATTTCCTGCTCCTTAGCATTCAAGACGCTATCTTTAACCTCAGAAAACTTCCTTAACCCGATGACTTCCTTCTGAAGTCTGTCATATAGAAAGCCTGAGACCACGTCTTCGTTATCAAACTTGGCACTTCCTTTGCTTGCCAATTCAGTGTCACCATTGCTGTCTGTCATACTTGCCCCCGATGCTGCTTTCTTTTCATTGGCAGACTTGTCAATGCTTTCGTCTGAATATGTCTTCTTTTCCGCATTTTCCTTACCTGTGCTATCAATGACCTTATTTCTAGACACCCACATACCTTTTTTCAGCAAACATTCCTCGGAAGCAAATTTCTTTCTTAGACTATTCATGCCGTTGAATTCTCTGGCAACATTCACCACTTCATCCTGCATATTTGGTTGCCGAAGGGGAGAGCTTCTAATGATAGAAGCCCTTGGCTGCGATGATGATCTCTTTTTGAGTCCACCATTGCTGGTTAGAAAACTAAATATTTTGTTCGATTTTTCAGTCTTTGGTGATGTACAAAGAAAGTTTGCATTCACCGAGACATTTGTCCCGTGCCTCAGCCCCTCTTCCAGAGTCTTTAGCCTCAGTTTAAATTTTTCCTGAGATCAACATAGTAGAACATCATCATTAGTTTCCAAGGAAAACGATAGGAGAAACAAACTACATACAAAATGGCTATAGCGTGGACTTCACCTTCATTTGTGCTTCTGCCTTGGCTGCTCTTTCTGATACAGCAAGCTTGTCTCTTAATCTTTGCATCTCCGCCTACACGGCCAAATATGTTATTTCCATCAAAGAGAATGCAAAGCCTCGTGTCCCAGCATTTCTATTCACTTAGTAAACAAGGTAAAGGTTGTCATCATTAATCCTCCTTTTCTAATGAAGCTTTCAAATTTTGCTCAAATAGCTGTGGATCTCTGATCTCACAAATAGAAGTCAATTTTCCCTCAGTTCACAAAGAAGTTCCATATTCACGAGGAAGCAACAAATAGGAATTTTTCATAGCAAACGAAAAGAAGTATTCAAAAGACACAAAAATGACACAATTACTGAATCTCTAGTTTTCTGTCACTGAGGAACTTAATTACCTGCAGTATCCTTCTCTCTTCAAGCCATTGCTTAATGGGCATTACTTTGTCATTGTCATCTTTCCACTCATTGGCCACCACAGTCGCAACTCGGTTTGCAGAAACTTTGGCTCTTGCTAGCTCCCTCTCAAGAGTCCTCTTCTCTTCCTGAGGGAAGAAAACGTAGGACATAGGTTCAACAGCTAGACTTCAACTAATGTAATGAGAATGTGGATATCTAGATTACAAAGATTTCATATGTACATTCAGTTCAGAAATCTGCCGTCGATAATCACGAACAGAATTCGCTGCTGCACCACCAGCTAGAATAGCCTCCTCAAGTTCTTGAATTGTTTGGCTCAACTTTTCGACCTCTAAAACCTTTTGGCGGTTGGTCTTCTCGAGTATCTTGTTCTCTTCCTGCACATTTAGAAGCAAAACTACGTAAGAATCACCAGATACTCGAATTGCTGCGAATTGTTCAAATTGAGATCCTTTAGGTTGTGTCTGTTAGGATGATAAGATCATGCCTGGCAGATCTCAATCTGTCTCCTTAGCTCGTAGTTCTGGTTCTGAACTTGCTCCACAATCAAAGCTCTTTCTAAAGCGCTTCGCAAGATCTTCTCTGCCTCAATCAGAGCTAATTCTTTCGACTTAGTGAGGCGTTCTAAAGCCTTCTTGTCCTCCTGCAGCGCTGCAATCTGATAACCAAACATGGGGATTGTCACCAGTAGTGCTTCAAGATAAGAAATCAACAGGATTTCACATTGTTATCTTGAATTCAGTAAGGATACGATACCTCATTCTTATGCATTTTGATCTCAGCCTCTAGTGGAGCAATGACAGACTCAACAGGAGGCAAATCATTGTCCTTTTGGTTCACATGAACCCTTCGAATAGTCGCCTCCGCAGCATATTGTGCAGCCAATGCATCTCTCTTTTCGCTCGCGAGTTTCTTGACTTCCAGATTCTGCATTAATAGTGAAGTTGGAAAAGTTATGCCCATTTTGCAACTTAGAGGCGGTTAATGTGTTGTCTGAAGAAGCAATTCACCTTGTGCTGCAGAAAATTTTCAGTGATTGCAAGTTTTTGCTCCAGTTTCTGAACAATATGTTTCAGCTGCCATGCCAAAATAATCGAGATGAAAGAACCTATAAGCTCATGTATCGAGCATTTTCATGAACTGAAGAATAATCAAAGTCCTACTCTGGTAAAAACATTGAACTAACACGTAATGGGTTATTGTATTGATGTGATTAATGCCATTATATTCCCATACCTCCTCTATAACCTTGTCCTTCAGAACTTCATTCGCTTTTAAAGACTTGATTTCACTCTGAGCATTCGCCGATTCTCTATCCTTTTCTGCATTGAGCATAAAAAGTGACGATGTATAATTAAGGATGCTAGATATTGTGAACCAAAGAAACAATAAACATCTGACAAAAAATAAGGAGCATTTCTCAATCGACAACGTAAATTATCTGAAACATGGTTGACATTACAAATGCCCCAGAGACTAAATGATTTATTCAGAAAACCAGGAGCATTTCTTAATCAACAACGTCAGCTATCTGCATTTTTTTTCATGGCAGTTGTCCTAGCATCATTTATTGACAGGAGTGTCCCGTATGACTCCTTCAAGACGAATAATCATTACCCAATGAGGAAATTACAGGGAGTCATGCAAGGGTCCTCATTCTGAACTACAGTATTAAGAACCAAAGAAAACACTACTTCCAAGTTGTCGAACCATGACTGTAATGACCGCACCAACTTTAAGCCTTGCATCATTTCATGTAAAAAGAAAGCCAAAATTTTGCCTAGAAGCAAGAATTCCACGTCATGTTGAACATCACATTTTAACCCATGATGGGTCTCCATTAAACAGAGCCAGTGATTCATACTAAACCGTCAGAATTCAAAAGTACAGTGCACTGACTCTCTTGAAAAACCAGAGAGAGAGAGAGAGAACCTTTGAGGAGGTTTTGCAAGCGGTTGAGCTCTAAAACAACGGGGTCAGAGTGAGAAAGAGAGAGCTCTTGTCCTCCAAATTGTTCTTCAGAGCCCATGTCTTTTCTTGATGACTTTATCTCTTTCTCGGTGCTTAATCAGTATCACAAAGTACACACCTTCCTAGCAAATAATCAAGAACGAAAGAACACAACGAAGACTCTTTATAAGAGCGTTTCAGGATTGAAGATAGAGAGTTGGCATGTACTTTAGGAATTGACCAAGAGGGAGGCGATGTCATTGCCCTTTTTTTGAAGCAAAATCCGAAAATTACTTCTCAGAGAGCCGGCTTGGCCGGCTTGTTTTCCTCCTCCCCTGATGCTAACCGTTACTCAATTTTCTTTCCTTTTCAAGATTACTATTCAAAAAAATCCTATCTTTAAGTCCAGACTTATCTACTAAGAAACCTCCTCGCCCAAATGTTGGATTTTCCATGGTTTAATGACGCAATGATTTATTTGCAGATTTCATTTCGTGTTGGGTTTTTTCTTTTTTTATCCTCATTTCATTTTGGACCACTCATAGTTTGACATGAACATGTGGGTGTTAGTAGTATTTCCAGAAGGAATGCTGTGGGAGTGTGGTGGTTGTTCCTGGTGCTGCCATATGTTGAGAGAGAAGAGGAACCTTTGAATTGCATCAAGAACCCAAGCATGGCCAACCGAAGCCAAAACAAGGTATGGGAATCAATTAAAATCATCCAGCATTTCTATCTCATCTCATAGTGTAGAAATCTTTGTCAGTGTTTAATGATGATTGTGACATGGGGTTGGTATCACTCCAAATCTTTAAGTGTGTTCACAAATAGACATATACATCTAAAGTTAGATTCAACCATGGATTTTATATATTGAGTGGCTATTATTGGAAAAATTTCCCAATTGATCTTAAATTTAATGTACGGATGCCATCAGGACTTTTCAATTTTGCCAATTTATTTATAAATCTTTACATGAAACTTCAATGTAATCTTTCTGGTCAATTTTCGATGAGAATCGCGTATATGGCGGACTTGTCATTACTGACCGCTCTACATGGCCTACTACCGTGTCAGCGTTCTTCAAAAAAAAATTGACTGCGAGAATTACACTAGAATTTCGCGCAAAGGTTAATTGAAAAGTTTAGAACTGAATTGACATACATACAATAGGATTAAGACTGATTAGACAATTTTTCCGTCTATTATTCAAATGCAAATGCTTAAGGGAGATTTATTATGTGTACTACTGGAGAAATAATTTTTCTTATTCAAGCTATCTTGTGAAGGAAGTGTACATTCCTTGATGTTATAAATATAAATGCTAATAATGAAATTGCACTTGACTTCTAATGTTAATTCTGTTTGTGAATTCTTTTGTTTATCGAAATGCCTCATTTGTTTTTAACTTTTTAGTTTAATTCCGTATTTCCGAATTCCAACATGTTACTTCAGTTTCGATAGGGTAAAACAAGATTTTTTTTTCATCAAAGACATCATTCACACTAAATTTCTAATTTATCATGCGTAGTCTTTAAATGGAAAGATTAATTATCTGTTAATGAAAAGAATAAAATTGCTATAACGGCAAGCTATGTAGTTGCCGATATCTTAATTCGGCTTGCGGCGTAGATGGTTTGCACTCCGAGTGTACCAAATAAAAATCCAAAAACTAGATAATTTTCAGTAAATTAGGTGTTATTTTCAATTCATTACAATTTTAACTTCCTGACATAAGTTTTAATGATGGAGTCCATCCGCATGCACGTATCGAGATTTTCGTTGTTTCCTTAGTTGACACAGGAGAATTTAGTAATTCGATATAAAAATACACATTGTATCATTCTTCACTAACTAAACTTTTGAAGTAATTGAATATGTTGTTTTCTATTTAATAGTTTGAATGCTTAATGAAGCTCTCGCCCATCTCGTTTAATCAGACCTGCAAAAGTCATAATTTCGTTTCAAAGCCTTTATATGCTGTCATTGCCGGCATCTTACTTAGTATTGTCAGTGATAAAACTCATGTCCCTCGGAACAGAAATTTTCTCTTGATTGCTTAAGCGCTAAATCCTCCTTGAACCGCTGCCGCCATTTTTTTACTCAATGGAAGCAACTGAGGAAACAAGGGTTTGAACTAAGTAAATGAGGTATTGATGATTCATACCTGATGTGGACCAACTGAAGTGGCTTGAAAGATCAAAAAACGAAATACTGTTTAATGAATGGAGGAGAGTCATTCATCTTTGCTTGGAAGTATATGATTGGATTAAGAGAAAGCCAGCTTGATGTGCAGCTATTAATTTTTTTTTATACCCTTTTTTTATAACATTTCTATCCGAGTTTGTTCGTGTATTTTGGCCATTTGTCAATACTAAAATCTACACCGGTAGTGTTTTGGGAAGACGACGACGAGTCGACTCCATACCACCCCCCCTTACCAACACCCTCAACGGCTCTTGAAGAAAAGGACATTCCTTGACCAATCCTTAAAAGCACCAAAAAAAAGTCAAAAGGGGTTTGATCAAGATTGGGGTTTCTGATCATAATCATTTGCATTATTGAACAATGAATTCTTGTTCACTGGCTGCTGATGTGAAATGGGATTTTGGGGGGCGGGAGAGTAGTTTATTTTGTGCGTCTCTTCTTTGCTTGAGTAGGTGAGCAAGGGATAATGCAATTATAAAGTGTGCAAAAAAAATTAAAGATAATGATTGACCTAACTATGCTATGTTAATGCCAGACACCTGGCATTTCTAGTGCTCTTTAATGGGTCCCAACTCCATTGGAACCGTTGAGATAAACATGATTGAGGGTGAGTAGACGGAAAGAAAGAATTTACATCAAGAAATATAACATTAAGCTAAAATATAAATGAAAATAAAAGGGAAAACTAGATAATTGGCTCTCTTGTTCTTGATGAAGTTTTGGAGAAGCAATGCTCAGAGGGTTAAAAGGAAATAAAAATGGTAGGTGATGTGAGTATACATGAATACTTATACCTACATTGACCTTGTTATGGAGAGATGGACTTTATCATCCCTTCTCACGTGCAAACCAATAAACTATGAATGTTAGGTGATATGTATTTATTTTATCGCAAAAGACACGGCCGTATCTAACCGGCTAATTGGAGGAGAATTAGCACACCAACCCATTGTCATGCCTCCCCTCTTAAATTTGAGTTCATTATGGTAAGAATCGAATTCACAACCATCAGTTCCTAAGCATAAAGTATGAAAATGCCATTGCCACTATTTCAATCCCAAGGTGTGTGATAGAGTAAAAGAAGTTACCTGGGTGAAACCTCACAAGTTCTATATCATAGAAAAAAGCAAAAGGATGTTGAAATTGAACTGTGACACCACTTCAAGCATTATGTAAGTTAATACTTTAGATAATTATATGGCAAGAAAGTCTACATTATTAAACGTATACTTGGACAAAGTGGAAAGCAATCAATGAACCTTGAACCAAGGAATTTGGGGAGAGGGACCCTTTAAATATGTGACCCTAGATCATAGATCTAAATCTAAAACCATGATCCAGCGCCAGCTCAATGGGCATTAGAGGCGCTATTCTTATGCTTGCTTATCCACTACTACAATGGTGAGAAGAGTTCAACATTCTCATTCAGAAAGAGCTCAACATGGGTGTCTGAGAACAAGTTCACACTGGCTGGGCCATTGTTGGTTGTCTCATATGCACATGTTCACAAGAACATCAGACAAAGGAATGTTTTCTTTCTTCCATTTATTATTATTATTATTGTTCTTGCTATTATTGGCATCTCAAGGAAGTGGATTGATTAGGGGGTGTGGGATTTGGTTGACATGCAATTGCTTGAATTGAAGTCTCACATGGAGCCCAAGCAATATCTATGGATTTATGGCCTGGCCAGTACAACCCAATTGGGCTGAAGCCTATCATGAATATATCCAGATTTCAAGGTATTGATTTTATAATTCCAGGCCGCTTCTTCTCTAAGCTTTTCTTCACTTGATACATTTTCTAATCCTATTTTGTGTGGAAATCTGGAATTAGAGCAATATTGTTCTTTCAGTCATGATCAGTTTAAATCACCAACATATTGATGTTAAACTATGAGTTTTTCTATATTCAAAACTCCAGATCTATTTTTCATAGATAAAGATCCTCTATCCCGCACGGTCTTCCTTTTAATGTTTTAACAAATCTCAACCATTGATAACAACTTCAATTACATTAATCAATAGTAGAGATATGTTGAAACACCAAAAGAGTAGTAGTCGAGACAAATGACCTACATCCATTTCTATCTCCATTTGAAATTGACTTTCGCAGTTCGACTTGGGACAATGTAATAATTAGAATGTAGGGAACGTTAAGAACCTTCCATTATTAATTAGTGCATCAATTCAAGTTACGGAGTTGTCTCCTGTCGTTTCTGATCGAAAGGTGAAGTATAGAAGTTCACTTCTGTTTCATGGCAATCTTTAGTTTTATTTGGAACACATTGAAAAGAGTTACTGAATTATTTTATTTACCATGTTCGCTCGGTTTTGACTCAATCCGACAAAGGATTAGAAACCGGACTAGAGGCCTGATTGGTTTTCAGTTGAACCAGCCGGTCCAGTCCGAATTTTATAACATTGGTTAGCACCTGCCTTTCTCATTGCTAGAATGTTTCATTTAACTTTTTCTTTTTTTGGTAACTTATTCATATAATTATGTGTTCATTTTTAAGTCTAATTGTTTACCTTTCTTTTGGAGCATTTTAAACTTGTGGATGATGCTAGCCCTTTGTGTCTAGTAACAAAAGCTAAATTCTTCGTTGGTCATCGTGATTACAACTCAGATGGCTACGATTCTTGTAGTTCTATGATAGAAAGAAGACGTTCTTGTTTTTGCCACAAAGTCAAATAAAATTAGAGCTGCATAAAATCAATTCTCTAAAAAATGATAGAGAAATAGTAGGTAAGAGGTAGACAAGAACATTAGGAAAACATCGACAACTTTCGCAAAATTGTTTCAAGAATCGATGAGTTGATGTTGAATCAAGAAACTGATAAGAAAAATAATTGCTGCCGAAAGTGTAAGTGGAATAATGCAAATCTTGAGTGGTAGGACTTGGTGGCCTACAAGGATGCTGACAACAAAAAAATGGATGCTGACAACAAGCCTTTTTATATATAATAATGGCCCTTTTTAAGAATGACACCTTTGATTGGACATCCTGTGGCATCTATAGAACCCCCCATCAAGTCATTCTTTTCATGAATTGGAATCAAGACAAAAATTGAGAAGGCCCATTTTCTTGATAACCTAATCTTTTCATGAAGTCAATTAGTAGGAAGGAGAAAAGGGAAAGTTATGCCAATTCCTCTCCGCTAATCTTCGTCTGGATTGAAAAAGTGGGCTCTTCAAAAAATAGTCAAGGCATCTAAACCTATACATTCTAAACCTAGATTCACAAGCAAAGAAAATATATAATTTCTTATTGGTTCGTTCAATTTAACATAAATTCTAATTCGAAAGTTAGTGCATTTAGTGAAAACACAAGATCAAGTACTTTTTAAAATCATGGCCAAAATAGATTTTTAACAGATAACTTCCTATTCATATCGACGGAGATGAATGTTGGAGGTGTTGAAAAAGATTACACAGCTTGTGCACTGAGCATTAAGCTTAAACAGTTGAGTGTTCTTGGCAGAATTCTTTCTGAATTTTTTCTCTACTCTTTCTCACAAGTTTCTCCTAGTATTTAGTTTTTTAATAGTAAGAGGGTGTCTCTGCAATTAAAGCAATTGGGTGAGGGACTTTATAGGCAAAGCAGATAATGTACGAAAAGCATGAACCTTTAAACAATCAAGTATATAAGGACTTCAATTAAATACATAACAATAGTATTTAACACCCATTCCAAAAGAAAGCCTCTCCGTCTCTCTGTCTCTCTCAATGGCCATGGACATCGCTGCTCAGATTTCGCAATACAAGAATCAAATAGCCATGGCAGTCATTGGAGTCGCAGCAATTTCTCTTATGGTATATGCAGCACCTAGATTGATGACCATCTTGGCTTACTTCTGGCCTCTCTTTGCCTCCACCGCCGTGTTCTTGGTCACAATATTCGCCTTTGGCGGGATTTCCAAGCTCTCGACAGAAGGTCACGGCCAGAAAGCCGGTGAGGGAATCATCGACTATGTTGCGGGGCAATCGGGATATATCAACTGAGCCTCAGAGGCATGAGTAAATATGTAAATGTTCATGGAAGTCAATCTGCAAGTTAAATCACACAGAGAGAGTTTGTCTTCGTTGTTCGGTCTCTATGTCATCTTATCTCTCTTATTGCCTTTTAAAGATATCTGTCCTTTTATTTGTCCTTTTTAACTGCAAAAACTAGCGAAGTGGCAGTAGTTAGTATAAATTCGAGTATTAAGCTGATGCACATAATCAGGGAACAGACAATCATTTGAATCATATCTCGAAAGATTGTCCATATCGTTCTTTCTAATGAGCAAATGATAGATTTCCCACTATAAACTCTGAACATTGTTGATGGGAGAGATCTGTCGCTGCAAGGCAACGAGAGTCATACAAAGATGCTCGAAAATAAGGATTAAAAGTAGCACAATTAGCTGCAGAATAGAAATCTGATAGTGGGGCACTGAAGGCTATGTTCGCTCGAACATTCAACTCAAAACCAACCCACTTGCTTGCAAACGACAGGCTACAGCTACCAGTTTAAAGATCAGCATCGCCGAAAGCCTCCTGTCTTGAATTCCAGTTTCCTACCGAATAAATTAGTGAAACTAATCTACCTAGCTCAAGTTTACCCTGCAGAACCTGTCATCCACCTAAATATAGCCAAAACTAAGGTAGTTTACTACTTGCTTTTCAAAGGATTTCTAACAGCTAACCGTGGACGCTACCTCGTATGTCGGTGCCTACATTCATCAGAGCCTGGGAATAGGGGGGACTCCCTAACTAGTGATTCCGGAGATCTTCATCCCGACCTCGCTGAAATGTGAAGACTCAATAGAAGATGGATTGGATACACATGCCATAGAGGTTGTTGACCTTGAAGCGAGCATTAGCCATTTCCTATATGAATGCTAAGTGTTGAGATGTCCGAGCTTAAACATAATATAGGTGCAAAAGTAAATTAAATGAGAGGACATATACGACATAGCTTCTCTCCATTTGTGACCTCTATTCTGAGGAGTTGTGCAGTCCCTCGCTCTGTTTTTAAATCTTGATTTCACTGAACCTTAATATATTGACTTAGGTATTACTTCTGCAGCCAAAGATTAAGGCCATATAGTCCAATCATCATTGATGAGGTTTTTGATGGGTCGGCAATGAAGAATTAAAAAGGCCATCCTACTAATGGGCCTACAATTGCAACTACATCACATAAAGCAAGCGACTATTATCAATAGAATTGGGCCTTGATTTGGTCGGGCGCACTGGCCCAAGCTATAGTGCGAAACCAAGGCGAAACGGGAAGGCCCTCATAGATATGCGGTAATATACATGTCGACCATTATCGCCTAACAAATTAAGCTTTCGAATGGTAGTCATCAGCGGGCCATTGAGATCCCGACGATCCACCTAAACACAACTAAGATATCATGTGAGTTGATGGTGCATTTGTCTAATATCAAACAGAGAGGGATAATAATATGCTTGGCTTTTTAATATGAATCATCTTTACGTAGGCAAAGTTCGGTTTACAAATAATGTTCAACTAACCTCATCGATTAGGTAGTACATGTTTCAAAATCAAGGTGTTGGCATAACAAATTGTTTGAGCTGGCGATATGGGGGAATTGTACTTGGATCATGAGCCTAATTGACACGACGGTGGGCTCATTAGCCACTAAATTAGCTGTATGGGATTCTATGCACGAATGCATTGTGTCAAATTAGATAGCCATGAACATGAACCTCGTCATTATTTTGGCAACTAAATCAATAGCAAGACTAAAAACAACCTGTAGCTAACCCTAGTCTAAAAGAAATGAAAGACGAGGCCCGTGACCAAATTGCCCGAATGGTAAAATGATGAGGATCTTACGTCTAAGAAAAGTGTGATATCTGAAGTTGGATGTTTTATTCAGTGTAATCTCTTGTGGTCATGCCCCCACAAGCTTTACTAAAATCTCTAGTCTTCTTGGCCAAAATTGCCTTTTTATTTCTCTGACTAGGTTGGTGGACATAAATAGGTTGCTCAAGAGTTAGTGCTTTTAACATTAATTTACCCCAAAGAGAGCAATATAGCCATGCCTTGTAGGTGCACGTAGAGAATCCTGTCCAATGTCAGAGTTGCTTGCAAAACAAGGACCTGTAATTTATACTTGAATTAAGCTCATCCATACATATAGTTCAACATAGGCCAAACATATCTCGGGGCCAAAACAAAAAGAAAAAGTGCGCTCGTGCAATATTATTAATGGATAATAGATGATTTGACATTTTAAGGTTCTATTTGATTATGAAAATATTTTCAATTTTTTGGCGCTATAAAGGTTTAACTTACAAATACACTAGACCATTAATCTGCACAGAGATAATATGCAAATCAATTTTCTTGCTCGGGAATTGATTTATATGTATTTTTCACTTTTTCAATTTGTACAGATATAATATGCAAATCATATATTAAAAATTGTCTCTTTTCATTTTTAAATATTCATACACACAAATTAAAAAAATAATGGTGAAAACTAATCAATTTTTACATCAAAACTACTGTGATTCAAGCATGTACACCATTATAGTATGGCTGTTACAAAATGATAGTTGGAAGACCACAATTTAGTGAGAATACTATCTTATCATAATTATAGAAGAAGTATAAAAAAAATCTTCTCAATTACTTTCCCACTGCAAAAAAGAAATTGCAGCTTTATGTTCAATTGTCGATTACGTTCTCTTTATTAAAAAAAATTACTTATTAACATTTACATAAATACAAATATCAGCTAGCCAACATAAAACGAAAACATCATCAGGAAGTAGAAAATCAAATGTTGGAACTCAAAAACTAAAGCTCATTGTAGATGTATATGGGCTTGTCATTAGCCTTTTGTTGATTAGATTTTTTTCTAATACAGTTGTGCTCGACCAAATAAAATATGCAAAAAAATGTAACTAACTGATACAAAAAAAAAACAAAGAAAATCACCTCTTTGAACTTGGGTAACTAAAAGAGATAAAAGAATACAATCGAAATTTAGATCACCTAATATGTTTTATTCTCACGAAAAAAAATATACACTTGCCTAAATTAAAATATCAAATTCAAAACTTTAATGTAAATGAATCACAAACTAATTTTCAGAATCATAGTACTGCATATCCATGTACGCTTTCTCAATCATCCATATGCATCTCTCTCCCACTTTTCACAAAACTTATTCACCGTGTAAAGAAAAGAAATATGTTGATTTTTTTAATATGTATTACTCAATAGAAATTTTATACGTAATTAACAATATAAATATTCAGAGAAAATAATAAAATATTTCATTAACACTCACTAAAAGAGCTGTAGGAATTATCATAAATGCAAGAAGATTTATGGGAAATAGTAGAAATTATCATAATTTATTAATTGGAAACATTTTTTTGGTCGAAAATTTGCAACATTTCACTAAAACTCATTATCTTTTTTTGTCAAACAAAACTCATGATATTGAATGTGCTTTGAATGAGGCGAGCACAAAATCCTAGTTGGAAGCAAAAATGCAAGAAAAGTGTTCTTTGCAAGGAGAACGATCAGCCTCCTGTTAATTTTAAAATCATATGTGTCAACCTTAGAGATAAAACTTTGACAAGAGGTTATTATGATATATATTTAAATGGATCTTCAAGCACATGCATGTATCTTAGCTTGGAGCTTAGACAAAGGTCATATAAATTTTAGCATTCCACCTGGGACGGAACAAATGGTCTTAAAACATCTGAACCAGCAAATCCGGCAGATTATAAGGACAGAAATTGAGGAATCTTATATGATTTGTTAATCTCTATATGATTGCCTTAATGACTTTTGATGTTCCTGATTGAATTTTTTTCTGCTTGGATGGTGTGTTTTGATTTGCGCTTGCTTGTGTTACAAGCTCTTGCAGGAACGAGGGACAAAACTTGTAATTCTCTTCTATGTCGGTTCGTCCTTCCTTGATCACTTTAAATTAGTGCCAAATTAACGATAGTCACTCTAACCATCGTATATTTATCGAATTCCTAGGAAAATTGTTGAAAAAGTCCTAAACTATAATACGATAGTCAATTCGATTTTAAACTTTTCATTTGGTCTAAATTCTTTTGGTGATTTCACAATGTCGTTATTCCAACCAATAGCCAAAATTGGCTAGAAATTGCTGATGTAGCAACCCGGTCAATGCTAACCATCTTATGTGGCATGATCAAAGCTGACATGGACGAATTTTATTCAAATTTTATGAATTTTTTCTTTTTTATCCTTTCTTTCTTTTCTTTTTTTTTTCTTTTTTCTTAGTCGAGGACCGTGACGCCCTTGCCGGCGCACGCCAGATATGGGCGAGGGCCATGATGCCCGGGCAACCAATGAAGGGAAATAGGAAAAAGGAAAGAAAAGAAAAAAAATGAAAGAAAATGAAAAGAAAAAAAGAAAAAAAATCATAAAATTTAACAAAAAGCTAAAAAAATCGTCCAACGCTGACGCCAACACCATGTCACGTAGGACAGTTGGTGTCCATGATATCGATTTTTTGCCAGAATTGGTTGGAATGATTACATTAGTAAATAGTCAAAAAGTTTAGAACTAAATTGATCAAATTATAAAGTTTATGATTGAATCGGCTGCCGTACAATGGGTTTATGACTTTTTGGATAATTATCTCTCAAATTACTTATACTTATTACTGCCTAGTGTTGGATTAAAAACATGCATTTAGAGATTAAAGTAGATGTTTGTCGATCATTAAAGAGATGCATGCGCAACCATCAAAACATTATTAAGCATGTCTATATTATGGCGGGTATTACAAAGTGCATATACATGCACATCAAAGACTGTTTAACGAAAGTAGTAGAACTAAAATAGGTCTAGATGGATTATAGAGACTGATAGTCATCACTGAGAAGGGTTAATTATGATATTTCATAAGGTGGAAGCTTATATCAAAGAAAGATGTAGGAACCCTTAATACTGGCCAGGCCACAAAAATGCACCCATTGCATAAGCCCTCTTCTCATCAAGGTTGCCATTAAAGCTGAGTCCATATTCCCTGAGAAGCATGTCCAATCTCCACTCCTCCATGTTCTCGTAATCGACCTTCTTGTACCTCGGATAGTGGAGGGGCATCTGGAATCCCGGCGAACCGCATGTCATCTCCTTTGCGGTCGACGTCTTCTCCAAGCTCTTGACAGCGTCCCGGCATGTCGGGTTCACGCCGGACACGACGCTTGTGTGATGGTTCACGCCGCCAGCGTCGTGGTCGGGGTGACCCAGAACGTTGCAGGCCGAGTGGAGAAGCCACCTCAGGGCCATCTCTCTAGGACTCTAGTATCTCTCCCTCTCTCTCTCTCTTTCGAAAGAGAGATCTTTGGGCTGAGAAAGTGATCTCGTAAAGCAAGCTTTCGGGTCTGAGCAGGCAAGGCATTTATATAGGGAAGGTTTTAATGCGTGAAGGACAAAAACAAGCGGATTACAGGCATGAAGCAATTAAGGTGGTCAAATTAATGATAAAAATAGTTAGTGCTGTCTTAGGACTTCGAGTTGTACAGCTAATTAGGATGGTGATTTGCCGCGCACGCATTGGCAATTCAATGCTTCTTGTGGTGAACGAAGGAGGGGAAAGACTCGGTTTCGTGCATGAGATGACAAAGCAATCGTGGTTGGCTGCGTCTTGATGGATGCAAAACTGCCTTGACGTGACCCTCAATAATGTTGAGTGGTTTCTTGAATTGTGAGGTTAAGAGTGTCTTCATGTGGATTGGCTCGTCTTAAATTAATTGCAACCCAAAAGACAGAAATTTTTCTGTTTCCTTTTAGGGTAAAAAATCATTAAAAACCCTACCCTATATTCACTGTGACACATTTATCTTAAATTTTTTCTATAACACAAAAATTCCCAAACTTATATATATATGTGTGTGTGTGTGTGAGATATATTTACCCTCCGTCAAAATTCTGTAATGAGAGCCATTAAAAATCTATCTATATAAACGCTAAAAAGCAAGCAGTGTTGACATGACGGTCATCGATTTAAGTGAAATAAAAACGAAATTGTTTTATTTAAAAAATCTTCTAGCGGAATCTTAACGAAAGGTAAATATGTCACATAGATATAAGTTTGGGATTTTTTGTATCATAAGAAAAGTTTATGGTAAATGTGTTACTGTGGAACTGTGGGCAAGGTTTAGGATTTTTTATATTGAAAAAAAGGTTCAGGATAAATATGTCACAATAAGTTTTTTAATGACTTTTTCCCTTTCTATTTCAATAATTAATTCAACTTATCATATGGTGGCGCTGATGTATCTATATTTTCACATTCTCTTTCACATTGAAGGTCGGCAAAATGACACAAGTCTCGCACATGAATTCAGGTTGTGCAAAAGGGCAATTTAGAAACGATCATTACACCTACAACCTCTGGAGTATGTGGAAAAAATATTAAAGGTATCGAGAAGGATTTCATAATAAAAAGAGAACCGATTAAGTGACGGTTCGTAATCGCCAATGAGAGTTACAACCCGTTCTCTTCTCGGCCACAAATTTCTTCAAGGAAATCTGGAAATTCTTTTGTCCAATTTCCACTCTTAAGTACTACAGAGTTGCACCTTCTTTTTATTTGCTCTGTTTTTAGTGCCATAAACCCCTTTTTTCTTGGTAGTGACCTCTCGGAAAAAAAATTATTTTATTTTTTCCTTAAAGCCTATCTACAAACTTGTCATGTAGGTATCGGTGTAAACAATTCATGCTTGATAAAAATGAAATCAATGAACTAAGAACCTCTACGACCAGCTCAAGAAATGGAAAAGAAGGAAGCAGCTAGAGTTATAAGGACTAGCTGATTTGGGACATTCTTTGAGCAAAGAAATGTGGGCTAGAACTAGTGCTAAACCCAAAACTAATAAGAGTTGGGAATCTAGAATTAATATTCTTATTTAGAAATGAGTTGGGTAGGCTATTCAAACAAAAATTGATAAACTCATTTAAGAGTTGGTAAGAAAGACAAATGAAAGTTGGTTTAAGGTAAGATAGTTTGTTAATTTGCATACCGTAAAAAAGAGTTCATAATTTTATAGAAGTGTGAGTAAGTTACCAATATTGAATTTACCAGGAAATCAGGTGACTGGTAACTATTTTTTACCAAATTTTTTTTAGTACTTACCAACTCTTTCAGATGGGGTTAATTCATATTTAAATCCAGTCCACACTCCAGAGGACTTTCAAACATCCCAAGTATAACAATGCACGTACATCCATGGCAAGTAGGAAAGATCTCTTAACAGTAGCTTAGGGAAATCGGAAGTTACTATATTAAATCTACACGAGTTGTGCACGAGATACAAATCCTACGACCAGATTGATTACTCGCATTCGGCGGATGAGACGGACAACGGGTACTGGAAGCTGTTGGAGTACTGGAACGAGAGGCTCTCCCCCGGGCCGAGGGAATTGCCATCATTGACGAGGCAGTCATCGTAGTAGACCCGCCGGAACACCCTGGGGTTGACGAGGCGGACAGAGCTGAACCAGCCACAGCTGACATGGATGTTAGAGATGGTGCAGTCAGAGACGCACGCGTTCAGGATCTGGACGGTGAATATCGGGATGCCCTGGGGCATCGGAGAGGTCGGCCCTTGGTAGATCATGATGTCGTCCTTCGAGCATGACGAGCCAATCCGGTTCATGCCTCCTCCATCTCCATTAAATCAATGGAAAATGTTTGCATGTCATTACAATCAATTAAATGTGAGAGAGAGAGACAGACAGACAGACAGAGACAGAGAGAGATGCATTTTACCATCATCTGACTGAAGTAGCTTTATGGAGGAGCTAGGGCTTTTACCATTGGGATGCTCAGGTCCTTTATTAATGGCTGGCTCACCAGCAACTCTCTTTTCTTCATGAATTAAAACCAATACTGCAACAAATCAATGCCAAATGCTTTTTTGAGCTCCAAAATGCTCGAATTAATGCTGCTAAGTAAAAGCCTAAAACCTAGTGATGAAGAGACTACAAAGACGCTGTTTTCCCCAGTTTGTCGCTATGAAAGTGTTAAATGATTTGAAAATCAATCGAGCCTAAAGATTTTCATTTCCATGTTATCAGCACGAGTTTCAACCCAAAATCGTAATTTGCGAAAATGCATGTCTTAATAAATTGAGCAATAGCCCTGATTTGAATGATACTTGTAGTTGAAGATTCTATAGGCCCGGAATGGAAAATACTAAAAGGGATCTGAAGAACCGGAACATCTATTTACTATGTTATGATATTCTGAACACTTATTTAGTTATTAGGTGAACGAGGAAATCAGTTGTCCATCACTATGAATGTCATGTTGACGTATATAAAGTTCCAACCAGCCATGAACTCTGGAACTACATGCTGTTGATTGTCCTGTTTCTTCTTAGTCCGAGCTAATCATTTATATATATGACAAGTAAATATTCCCATAACGTACACAATCTAACTCAGAGTCACCCACAAAACAAGAAAATATATTGCTTGCGTGCGTGCGTGCGTGCATGCATGCATGATCAGACATTCTCTTCGTGAATGGCCTCAAGAAAACAGTAGCTAGGTTTATGTCATTCCTCCTGTTCATGCGAGAGAGAGAGAGAGAGAGAGAGAGAAAGAGATGGTACCAAGGAGCGTAGAGACAACCACGAATCTGAAACAAGAAGCAGCTGAAGAGACCGAGCCGAGTCTAGCTTCTTTCACCGCTCCTCCGTGGTGACCCATAATGTTCGTGTCACTTCTGACAGGTAAACACAGCTTCGAAAAGCAAATCCCAGAAAGAGGTAGAAACCCTTCAAGCTTTAGAAACAGCTGAAAGATGAAGAAGAATGATGTGTAAGATATATATGCAAGATGAATGGCGAACGTGCTTAACTCGCAGCAACTGTATCGTACCTATATTTGTACTCACAAGACTGGCGATTTGCTCTGTGTGAATGGACATTATTTTACTTCAACTTCGGAGCGTTTTGGGCGGGACTTTTGTGGAAGAAGAAGGCGGAGGATCGGTAGGAGGAGTTAGGGCATAAATGCAATGGTCATTTATAGCTCTCAAGGGGAGTGTCTGGTCATCACTGGCACAGAAGCAAGCATGCTGTCGCAGGTGCACCCCATCTTAACTCTGTTCCATCTTTTCTTTTACACGTGGATGAACTCAATGTAAAAGTATCCTTTCTTTGTTGTTAAAAGAAAGTAATGCAAACCCTCCAAGGGGTTGGTGGAGCGGTAAGAGCTTTGGGCTTGTGGGTGACTGATCTCAAGTTCGAGTCTCTTTATCCTCCACCTTATCACACCCTTGACTGACATGGAGGTTAACCTGTGAGTTTGGCTAGTTCTCCCCAGTTAGTGCCTAGCTGATTGGATTCTTATAATACGACCGGTGCAAGAGTCTGGGTCATAAAAAAAAAAAGAAGTAATGTATTGGTTACATCGCTATTGGGCTATGATAGGACAATCGCATTGTTTGCAAGATAGGAATCCTGACTTACATATTTTGCATTTGAATTTTGAAAACTATGCATCATTGACTTAGCTTGTTCTTCGTGTGTCATTGTCACCTAGTATAATTTATGCACGAACTCATTTCTCATGTGACCTTTTCGGATCCTCCCCATCATTTTTCCTTTTTTTTTTCTGAGCTAAAAGTTTGGATATATTGAAGGAATTCCTAGCATGAGCATGACTTATATTATAACCTGCTGGATTGGAGAGGATGTGCTTTTAAGCACAGTTTTCACTTCTCTTTTGCTTGATTTTGGAGAAAAAGGGATTGGACTCAAGTTTCATTGACCTGGGAACCTATACATCTGAGAGATTGAGGTCAAGAACAATGAGGCTTCTATTTGTTAAAGATTTGATGGACAATGCCCGGGTCGTGTCTGTCAATTTCAAAACCTTCTCAAAGAAAATCTGCATGAAATCACGCAGGATGCGTGTCAGCTGCATAGTGATCATTCTCTTCCCAGTCCCCACCCCCCTTCTTCTGGGCATTTCTTCAAACAGGACATTAAAGAATGTTGACTATCGAGGTATGTGTGCATGCCAGCCTTAGAATAAATTAGGTTCGCATGTAGTTATGTATGTCCGACTGTGCTCCATATATAACTGGACAAGGGTACGTTCATTTCACTCATTTGTTCTGTGAGAGAGAGAGAGAGAGAGAGAGAGCATTCCAGGTTTGTTTTCTTTTTCCATTGAAAGCCAGACAGAAGGCGATTGCGTCAAAAGACATATCTTCACCAGCATAACTTGGGTGGTTGTATGAATTGGTGAGCACAGTTAAGAGAGCCGCCAAATGCAGTGCCATGCCGGCGTTGCCACTCATGACTCATGATCGGCGTCTGTCTTGTGTTCTTCAATTTGCTGCACCAACACGCTCATTGGCCCCTCCTTTCTGCAGCATTATCTGTTCATTTCATTTCATGACGATATCCACAAATTAAGTCTCGGAAGACTTAACTCAGATCATTCAAGTGGTCATACTTTGATAGAACTTTCTGTTTTAATCGATAGAGGGGCCTGGTGGTGAGGGTCGGTGGCGAGGTGCGACCCTCTCGCCTTCGAGCTGGACGAGAATCGAACTCATCAATCAGGGTAGATCATGGTATGGCTCGCAACACCACCACCACCATCTAGTGGCCTCGCGGCCTCTCTCTCTCTCTCTCTCTCTCTCTCTCTCTCTCTCTCTCTCTCTATGATGGACGCAGCAGTCGCTCTCATCTGAGAACGATGAGGGTCATCTGGGCTTGGGTTAATCCCGACGGCTCTCATCGGCAGGTTGTGTTGATTCGGCCACCCCGTTCTTTCTCTCTCTATGTTTGTAGCCAATACACATATTTAAAATACTATATGACCACGCAGCCACAAATAGGTAAAATCATAATTATCATAATCAAGATTATTAACAAGTAATTAATTAATTGCCCTTTGAATTCGAATTCCAAATAATTGTCATAGATTCCATAATCCTCTCGTGTTTCCTTTTACAGTAATTTAAATTATATTCATGAAGAAGAACAATCAAGTGGTTGAGTTCTTATAGGTAGATTTATTTTAATGTTAATCTTAATGGAACGCTACAATAATATATCAAAACACCAGATACACTTCATTGCATATCAGTTAGGTGCTCGTATATTATGTGTATATTCACAAATTGAAGGAAACGGGCGTCCATATCATGATATGATTTGCATTTAAATTATGCATGACTTCTCACTTAATTAACCAAAGTTTCACACATCATCGTGCATCAACCATGTTTGTTAAAGTGTTTGTACGTAAGAAGGATGTTGAAATATCATATATTGCTTGTTTACAAGGCTTATATGAGCCTAATAAACATATGATCTCTATTCACTTAACGGAAATTGTCCGATCAGCTCTAAACCCATTGTACGGATGTTAATTCAGTTCTAATCTTTCAATTTTACTAATTTAGTTCTAAACTTTTGTGCAAAATTACAATGCAGTTCTTTCTATCAATTTTCATCTGAAATCACTGACATAGCATTGTACCATGCAGGATAGTCAGCGATGAAAATAAAAATTGACCGAAATGACTATATTGAAATTTCACACAAAGATTTAGGACTAAATTGAAAAAATTTAGAAGTTTGGGACTAAATTGGCACCCATACAATAGATTTAGGACTAATTGATAATTTTCCCTAAGTTTCACATTGAATTTGTAAACAATACATTTTAATTAATTCCTATTTTCCATTACTTGTCTAGGATTCAATATAGGCATCACCCTTATAATTAGGATATGGACCTAGTAATCTAGAAATCTTTACTTATGCTAATGTGAAAATAATGTTTTTGGGAAAATTGTTCAAAAAGTCGTAAACCTATTGCATTTTTGTCAATTCAATTACAAATCTTTAAAATTTGCCAATTCAGTCCTAAGCCTTTTGCATTTATATTAATTCAGTCCATCCGATTAATTTTGACAGGCCGACTCTAACATGGATGCCTATCGGCACCGACCATCCAACCAACATTGACGTGGTAATTTTTTAATATTTTACTATTGTTTTTCGAATTTTTTTATTTTTTTCCTTTTTTTTCTTTTCTTTCTTTTTCTATTTTTTTCTGCCCCTCTTCCCTTCCCTCTGGCCGAAGGCGAGGTTGACGTCGTCAGCCTTGTCCGTCCCTGGCTGGGCGAGGTCGAGCCAAGGTGAGGCCAACCTCACCATCGCTGGGCAAGGGAGAACACAATGAGGGTGAGGTCAACCTCGCCTTAGCTAGGTGAGGCTCAACCTTAGCTAGGTGTGGCTCGACCTCACCCACCAGCAATAGTAAGGTCTAGCCTCACCATCGAACCCAACAACGGTGAGGTTGGCCTTGTTGTCGAACCTAGTAATAGCGAGGTCGACCTCACCAGTCACCAGATCGGTTAGAGGGAAGAAGGGTAGAAAAAAAAGAAAAAGCAAAAATAAAAACAAAAAATAAAAAACTCAAAAAAATATTATAATATTATAAAAATTGTCACGTCAGCATTGGCCGGCCAAAATTTTCCGGATGGACTGAATTGGCATAAATGCAAAATTTTTAGGACTGAATTGGCAAAATTGAAAGATTTAAGATTGAATTGGCAAAATTAAAATGTTTAGGACTAAATTAGCAAAAATGCAATAGGTTTAGGACTTTTTGAACAATTTTCCCTAATGTTCTTATTTCGAGCGGTGATGAAATTTTTTGTATACCCTTCGCATCAGTCCTATCAGTATTAATTGAGGATTTAGAAAATGGTATAAAACAAGACTAATTACTCAAATCTCCAAGAGCCATTTCTTCATAGGCAACTTACTTATAAGGTTAGTGTAGTTCATGATCTATTAAAGTTTAAGAGAATCCATGTATTTCACCCTTATATAGTAACATCATTATCGAATTTACAAGGCGCAACGATCGGACAGTATCAATAGAGTTGAAATCTCTAGTGGTATAAGTGAATGCAAACGTGTCAATAGAACACCAAAATTTATTATCTAAATCTGTGCCAAAATCTGAAATTTAATACCGTGCAAATTCGCAGATAGCCCCCATCCACGCCTATAAATCGGTGCGACTTCAATAATCAAATTCACACATTTTGATTTCCTCTTCTCAAATGTCCCCCTCTCTTTCCTTATATACAAGTCCAATATAATTCTTCTGAGTTTAGTGGTGTTTTTGTTGAAGCTCAAGACAAGCTTCAAACCCTAGCTTTAATCATCTTTTTGGCATGCCACAACAAATTCAATCATCAACGCAACAGTTCAAAGGTAGGCAAATCTCATAGAACTTCTCTACCGTTGCTTCCTTAATTTCCTTTTAGGGTTCATCCTTTGTCTTCATGGCTTAATCACTCCTCACCAAGCCAATTATTCATTTCATAATATCTTTTTATTATCTTTTTTCCCTCTACATCAGTGTTAATATTTTTTTTCCAGATTAATGGCTAAGAAAGGACTTGTCAACCCAAAAAGGCTTTCTGAATTACCAACCAAAATGAAAACTATATATATATATATATATATATATATATATATATATTACATATATATATTATAGAATTTATGGTGGCTTGAAATATTGTTTTTGATATGCTTTTAAAGATTCGAGGTCCATGGTATTACATAAAAATCATGTAGAGTTTGAAATCGATTAATAATTTAATACTGTGCGCCTCAAATCTTGAAGAAAATATGAAAAGCAAGGTTTCAAGAGACTATAAATACCTTGATATTATTTGGAATTTAAAACGATTTTTATGAAGCAATTCAAAAATGACCTTTTGGGTTTGGTTTACTCTAGCCATTTAAGGTCGTTCCTTTTAGAGGTGCATTTGCTATCAATCCTGAAAGAAATAGATTCGGGATCGAGCCTTAGGCGGAAGAAGGTTACACAGCTGCATACCCACTATTTACCTTTTCTATTTTAGCCAAATTAATTTTTTTAATTTCTACTAATAAAATCCAGTTATCTTGTTAGCACTTATATTTATTACTGCCATTTAATTTCTTTTTTCAACCATTCATCTCTTTTTTTTCTTGATCTTGAAGAAGATTAAACTTTGCAATTTCAAAAAACTTCCTTTTGGGCCACCTAATAATGAAGCCAGCCTTAACCACTCAAGCCCACCTCAGGCAAAGTGTGTTCAGAAGAACCAAATCCATTTCAATCTCACCTGTTCTACCCCCCATTGACTGACATCTTGAGTCAATTCATGCACAAACCAGTGCAGTACTTCAAAAAAAAAAATCTAAACTTTGCCAAAATCCCAGTCTTAATCCACAAAAAAAGGAGAGGAAAAATCCAAACTTTGCCAAAATTCCGCCATAAAATTGCAGTAATTCCCAGTTTCTGGAATCGAATTCCCTGCCCCAGTTCTTGATTCTTTTCACTGCTTTAGGGTTTTGGGTTTCGCTGCCCACGCTCCCAGTTCTTGCCGGTTCTTGAAATCGCGCTGCGCACGGAAGGGAAGGCGGAAGAGGGGGAATTCCTCTGCTGGGTAGGTGTTCGCGAGCTCATTCAACTTCGGGGTCGACATGGGTCGCTCTCGTGGCAACTTCCACTCGAATGATGAGGACCCAACTCAGAGGTTTGAGCTCGTTTGCTTAAATTTTGTTGCTTGAGCTCTTTTCTTGCTTGCGATGGTTCTTGAGGATCAATCTTAGCTGCATTGAAGATTTTGGGGAGTGTTTCGTGGCTGGAATTGCTGTTGCTTGTGCTTTTCGGGAGCATTTTATCTGCGCTTGGTCCGGTGAATGGCCTGAAAAATTCTTGCTTAAGACCAGAAAGTTGTCACACTTAGTAATTCTCTTGACATGCCGCGAGATAGTAACTTAGCGCTACTAATGCTTTTGTTTAGTTAGGAACTTACTAGAGGATCAAGGAATGGTCACGGGACAATGGAGCATTGTAGAAAATGTGCACTTGCTTACTGTGCAACTTTATGAGTTTTTCTTAGCTTTCTTTTGATAGTAAGAGATTAGCCAGAATTGAGGTGTTAAAACGTGGTGGAACTCATGGGAGTTTTTTTATTTGTTGTCTCTACTTTCGATGAATTTGAACTGAAAATAAAAACTAGCTACCCCTCTGCATTTTCATGAGTTTGTTGAGTGTAGTTAGTTCGGTAGTCTTGCTTCTGTAACTGGTTCGACTAAAAATCGATTTTTCATGTTAGATGCGATTCATGAAGGAGGATACTTGTGATCAGCTTTTAGCTTCAACTTTCTTTAAGCTATTGAGTTGTCTAAGTGCATACTTTCTTTGAACTTTCTCAAATAGTTGATTCCATACCATTCGATGTCCTCATTTCTGGTGACGATCAAATAGTTCGGTAGTCTTGCTTCTCTAACTGGTTCGACTAAAAATTGATTTTTCATGTTAGATGCGATTCGTGAAGGATACTTGTGATCAGCTTGTAGCTTCAACTTTCTTTAAGCTATTGAGTTGTCTAAGTGCATACTTTCTTTGAACTTTCTCAAATAGTTGATTCCGTACCATTCAATGTCCTCATTTGTTGTGACGATCAATATTTATGCAAAAACAGCACTTTTTTTTATGAGCTACTTATGTCTCACCAAAAACGGGTCTTTCATAATTGCCTGTTTTTGGCCTTGCAGATCGAGGAGAAAGAAGAATGCTTCAAGTGGAGAGAACCTGGATTCTTCTTCTGCAGGTACTATAAGTAATAATTTAATTCAGTCTTTTTAAGGTGCTAACTGTTTAAAGTTTTTCGTTGTAACTCATATTTTTTCATTTCACCCTTATTTCATTGCCTTCTGGCCAAATTTTACCTGCATTAACTTGTCAACTGATAATTCAGGTCAAGGATCAAGTGATGGGAAAAAGGCTTTATATCACTGTAATTATTGCAACAAAGACATTACGGGGAGAATCCGTATCAAGTGTGCTATGTGCCCTGATTTTGACCTGTGTATCGAATGCTTCTCGGTTGGGGCTGAGATGGCGCCTCATAAAAGCAGCCACCCATACAGAGTCATGGTTAGTAATAGCATCGTTAAATTTGATCTTCTTTGGTCCATCTGCTAACATTAAACTCTATCGACATTAGCCGGAAGAGAGACAGGATGATCTCTAATTCTCATGAGTGTTCATGTGTCAATTTTTGTTTCCAAACATAGGCATGTTTTTCTAGCATCAATGTCAAAAAATCTGCTGCAATGTAATTTCTCGTCTGTCACATTTCTTGACATCTGGACATAGTGTGAAACTCATTGAGTCATTATCTAGAAACTAGGATCATCCTTCTTTGAACTACAGTACTTTTTAATGATGCTTCCAGAATGTCTGAAATCTGCTGTTATGTAATGTTGACAATGCAAAAAGTTTGATTTTTTTATTCGTGTGAGGTAATTTTGTTATGGTCTCTTCTCATGTCAACAGGACAACTTGTCATTTCCTCTGATCTGCCCCGACTGGAATGCAGATGATGAGATATTGCTTCTTGAGGTTGTCTCTGCCTATTTCGATTCCTTGATTTTTTTTTCTTTTTCCTTGTTTTTGGTATGGGAAGTGGGTATTTATTTTGGAATGCTTTTCAGGGAATTGAAATGTATGGGTTAGGGAACTGGGCTGAAGTTGCTGAGCACGTTGGAACAAAGAGCAAAGAACAGTGCATTGATCACTACAATGAAGTGTATATGAACTCTCCAGTCTTTCCTCTTCCTGTAAGAGATCCTAATTGAAATGAATTCCGTTTCCTCGTTTCCTTTTTTGGCATTGACGTGGCTTGAGATCTTAACATTATTTCTTTGATAGGATATGTCTCATGTCGTTGGGAAAAATCGCAAGGAACTTCTTGCAATGGCTAAAGGACATGGTGAGGACAAGAAAGGTGCTTAATGATGTTTTGTTCTTTACTTGTGAAATTTTGTAAAAGCTTGTGTGACAAAATTTAAAACAGCATCTATCATGAACGCTGACTAATGACCTTGAAGATTGAAAAATGTTACTACTGAGGGATATGCCTGTACTAGTTACTATTGTATATACCGAAAAAAGAAAACCAAAGTTATTAGTGAGGAGCTCATGCTATAATGATTTTGTTTGGATAGAACTCTTTATTGTTCTGTTTTATGTATTGGCATTCTTATCATTTGAGTTGAGCAAAAGTTATAAGTGACAAATACTCTTTTGTGATTCTGTTTGAATGGATCACTTTCTTCTGGTTCATTTCAAGTATTGTTCTTCATATTCAGTTGATATGCAACTGTTTGATCATGGTCATCAAATTTGAACTTCTTGGTTCGTGTTGATTGGGTGGGTTTTTTTACAAAGAAGGTATGCTTGTGATTACCGCAGGACCTTCTGTTGGTGATCTATCATTGAAGGAAGAATCTCCTTTTTCTCCTCCAAGAGCTAAGTATGCACCCATCTCGTTTATGCCTTCATTCTGAACTGTTATACCTTATACCTTCTTGGTTGGTGATGTGCAATTTTTACTCTCAGAGTTGAAGATCCACACAAAGGTGGTTCTTCTGGCCGTTTGCTCTCTGGTACAAATGCTGGTGAGTTAGTCAGATACTTAATTTTTTGTGAATCATTATGCTTATAGTTCCTAACCCTTTGGGGGGTTTGTTATGTTCCCTCAATCTTGCCAATTCAGATATGGATACCGGGTCTTGCTCTAGTAGCAACAATGCAGCATCAGGAGCTGGTATCAAGGCATCCAACAAAACCCAGGCTAAGAACGGAGTTAGCAACATCAAAGTAGAAGGTATGATAAACATTCTTTTGTGGAAAACATAGTACAATTGCATCCGGTGTAAATTTTGTTGTTAACATCCCTTATATGTTCCTGCAGATGCCCAGTTTAATAGCAATTTTAATGGGATGACTCCAAGTACTTTGGGGGATGACGGTCCCTCTCTAATTGAGTCGAGTGGTTATAACCCCAAAAGACAGGAGTTTGATACAGAATATGATAATGACGCTGAGCAGCTACTGGCTGAGATGGAATTCAAAGACACGGACACGGAAGAAGAGCAAGAGCTGAAGAAACGGGTGCTTCGTATCTATTCAAAAAGGTGATGGTCATATCTATTTGCTGTTCTTAGGAGTCGCTAGATAACATTTCTGAAAACTGTGGATTAAGCTTCTCTATTAAGTCCAGGTTATTCCAGTCCCAATGAGTTATGGCGCGTAATCCCTCGTATAATTTTTGCTGGCAGGCTGGACGAGAGAAAACGGCGAAAGGAGTTCATACTAGAGAGGAATTTACTGTACCAAAGTCCTTTTGAGAAGAGCTTGACGCCCGAAGAGAGGGCGCTATGTCGGCGTTACGATGTCTTCATGCGGTTTCATTCGAAGGAGGAGCATGAAGACTTGCTCCAGACCATTGTTGCAGAGCATAGAACTTTGAAAAGGATAAAAGAATTGCAGGTATTTTGTGGCGTTATTCATTTGAAGATGTCTAAGTTTTGCAACAGAGGACGATGCTCACTTTTTTGCAACATTAACAATGTCTCTCTCACACGTTTGAGGACATAACTTTGCAGGAAGCCCGTGCGGCTGGTTGCCGTACATCAGCTGAGGCAGATAGATACTTTGAAAACAAGAGGAGAAGAGAAGCTGAAGAGAGCTCTCGCCGAGGTAAAGATAGTTCTCAGCTTGGTGCTGGTGGCCAGGGACCCTCCTCCACGCATGCTTCCTCAGGATTGGCCAACGATCTCGATGTGATGGGATTTAACGGCTCAGAGTTACTTTCCGATAATGTAAGTCCTCCACCTGACTTTGTATCTTATTTCAGGGTACTATATGAGACTTCTTACTGTTATAGTTAGCTGTTTTGCAATGGGCAAGATCTTTTTAAATTTTTCCACATACTATTGCTTGCAGGAGAAACGGCTTTGCTCCGAGCTGAGGTTACCTGCACCAGTTTATCTCAAAATGCAGCAGGTCATATCGATGGAAATCTTCAGTGGCAATGTCACCAAGAAGTCTGATGCCCACCACTTGTTCCAGATGGAACCGAGCAAAGTCGATAGAGTCTATGACATGCTCGTGAGGAAGGGACTCGCCCCCCCTTGATTCCGTCTCTCTTCTCAAATTTCCAGTTTTGGTATTACCCGTTGCTAACCTGTTTGTACACAATTCAATCTGGAGAAATAGCTCAGTGTTGTATAGTCCTATTTATCTCTGGAATGAAATATCCTCTTTTTGTTGTCATAAGCCAAATCCAACAACCCAGAAACTCACATGAGAGACCAAACTCTCTTCCTCCTTGTGTTATGCCCCCAGCAAATATTGTTAGGCTCTTGAACTCATGGGGCAAAGCCATTTCAGATATTATCTTCAAGGACCATTGATTTGCGAGAAGGAAGGAATGCAAGCATTCGGTTTCTGCGCATGCATTTGCTCATCTATGATAGTGGGAATCCACTCATTGACTTAATATTTGATGTACATACAGGGGAAGAACAGGTCAAAATCAACAAAAGATGGTGCACCTGAATAATAGGTCGAAAAAGTTTTTACTGAAGAGAATTGTAGAACAGAATTAGTACAACAGAGATGCCGATTATGACGGGAAATGCCGTAACTAAGTAGAGCGCTCCGTAGCCCTGCAAGAGAGAGCATTCTTGGTCACTGCTCAACCCTAAGAATAAGCTAGAGCAGACGAAGGAACTTAGATAATTTTGACAATCGTACTGAACTAAGTAATATCTTACTGCCAACACAATCATAGTAAGGTTCGGAATACTACCATTTCAGAGTGAATCCATTCACTCAGAAGTTGAACAACAATAAGAAACCTCTTAACAAGTATGTGATTAATGAAGTTTATATTGCTACCGCCGTGGTAAATCAATTCTCGTGCTCCAGAGGCAGCAACAAAACTTCCCATTAAAACACTAGTTTCACAGCATATAACCACCAAAGACCATCAACATCATCTACTCCAGCCAAAAGAATGTAGAGGTGCTCTTGGGTCGGCTTAGTTCAGTTTAAAGAATCCACTTGCTCTGCTTTGTAGTTGGGCTTTCTCTTTGCCTATTTTGACAAATAGCAATCCGATATTAAGATGTGATTACCATATATTATAGGTACGATGTCATCTCTTTACAGAGGCTACACCTGGAGATGAGGTTAGGATGACATACCTAAAATAGAAGGTATTCAAAAAATTTGCAAGAACAAAGAATCTCAAACAAACCACATTTAAAGGTATCAAGAATGCCAACTTGTGTCAGCATTTACTTTCTTTGTTTTTAAGTTCTGTTTTAAATAGGAAAACATTGATGTGATTATATATTAAGAGAGCAATAATTTCTCAGCTCAAGAATGACAGTGAATATAATGTACGAATCTTCGAGAAAGATGTTCTAAATCACAAGTATTATTAGACACTGATTCAGTTCACAATCACACCAAAACATCACACCTATCTTCTTTGGAAAGTCGCTATATCATCATAATCATGGAGATGGAGCACTAAAAGATACTGTAAGATTGAAGCCAGCATGATTATCTGTTTTGTCCTCCAAATTGTTCTAACTGCATTACCGCATAAGTCATCCTTCTCTTTACCTCTTCGTTACTTGTTTTACTAAACCATGAAATTTGAGAGTTCATTTGCATCTAAGGGAAGAACAAGCCACTGAAGGAATTTTATGCGACTTATTTTTTTTATCCTTCCCTCATTAATGTGATGATCAAGAGACAGCTTGGAGAGAGAAAGATATGGAGACGTACCACAGCTGGAGGCACTTCAGTCTCATCACTGTCATCAGCCTCTTCAATTTCAGCGGCTGAATCCCAGTCAACATTCAGTCTCTTAGCAGCCACTTCAGGACTGATACCAGTGTCCGTGGCTTTTGCATATAGTGATTTGCCTGGCTTCTTTTTGGGGGCCGCCTCCTATTACACAAGGCACAACATGCATGGATAAATTTTACGAGGAAAAGTACTTGTCACGTATTAGAGCAAGCTAAGACTCATTGAAGGAAATGAATCATTATTGACATAACTCAGTAGACAGAATGCACCATCTTAAAGTTAAGCTCTGTCAGCTAGCTCAGATATACTTCACCATTAGCAAAATGGAAAAGGAAAGCTACCTACACTTAGACAGATGAACAAGCAGAAATACACAGATAACCATCTCAAGAGACAGCTCATGACGATGGTCCACATTGATTAACCATCTCATGATAAAACCAAAGATGATTGTGGCCTTGTGAGATCAGGTGAATCGGGGTTTCAGGATTACGAAAGTAAATAAATTCAAACTGTACCTCCAAGTTAGGCCACTGAAGCATCTCCTCCGCAAGCATTTTAAGAGCAAGACGATCTTCAGGGACCTTTCCTTCATTGACCTACAATTGGAACTGCACTATAAATAGTCCCAGTAATAATAGTATTACACATAACATCAAGGAATTTTTACCCCAATGTGGCAGCATAGGACGCTAAGCCATCATAAAGAAAATTACGAATTCAGAGTTATTCATATAGAGACATTTGATGTACTAGCAGAACGGATTCAGAGTATTAGACAAGCACACTAAATGGGGTCTAGCAATACGATTTTCTAATTCCCCTGGTTAGTCCGTCTTTAAGTTCTTTTGGTGTTCTATTCAGGCAAGCAGTGTTCGTGTTCTTGGGTGTTGATTTGGAATTCTTACAAACAGACCTGCACCCCCTTGGTACTTCTTTGGGTAATACTTCACTCGCGAGAAAAAAAAGAATTATGATTTATCAAGCTGTACTCCTACCTTGAACATGCTCAGGTTCTGGGCAATGAACAAAATAATGGAAAAGAGAGATCCAGAAAAAAAGAAGAAGTTTCTCATGTTTAGGAATTTGGTATTAGCTTTTCTTCTTTGTACTCAGTAATATTTTTCTTATTATGGTTGGATCTTCCATGTGAAAATCATAATTATCCCAATCAATTTGCGAGAGAGTGAATGCAATTCTTCAGGTCAAGATTGAAACCTCCCATTATCTTTCTGCAGAAGATTCATGATGCATTCAAAAACAATAACTAAACTCAAGAGTCTATGAAGGCAAACTACTTGAGAAAGAGCTCCAAGCAATATGCAAGACTTGGCTTGCGAGAGGGAAAATTATTTTCCCCCCATCATCAATGATTGAAAATTAGAAAGCTAATTGTACCAATTGCTGCACCATGGCCATTGTCAGATTTCAGTCACTGTCGTTTCGGAAAGCTACTAACCAAAGTTAAAAAGAGCAAGGTGTAGGCTGTCTTCATATGTCCACACATCAATCCTAGATATCGTTAACCATTAGGTGAGTAGACAACAGGGTACCTATAGTCCTCATACATTACATCCTTATGTTAATCCTAGATAGCTTTGACCATTAAGTGGGGCACAACAGTTTAACTACGGTCTCCTGGAACTTAGCACAACTTTCTAGACGCGTTCACTGCAAAATGTCAGCTGCAAGGGCAATTCACAGATTGTCCCCACTTTTAAGATACCTATAAAAACCAACTGCTTCCCGTATGTAATAAACTAAGCTTCATGAACTCCACAGTAGATGCTAAACTAGAACATCCCCTCTTTTATCTCATTCCGCTCTATGAAATCACAAGTGCTTTGGACATTGAACTTTCTATTGGGTTCTCATAATGTCTGGCCAAATTATCACAAGTACTCCAAAAATCAGTGAGTTGAAATCACAAATTTCGAATCTGTGGTAATTTTTAGCTGGTGGTGGTAATATTTCAAATGTGTTAGTACATTCCATTATTTCCTGGACGACTTTCTAAACACTTCACTCACAAATTTGCAGAATCGCCCCACGGAAACACCATTACTGCCTAAAAGCATTCCTCTAGATAATATAACTCACAGTTAAGGTCTCCCATTGGCCAGGATTACTCATAAACCACCAGAAAACCCAGTAAAACACCAAATTCAACGAAAGGCCTGAGAGCTACCCACGCAGCATATTCTTAAAATTCTAGGAGCTGACCTCAAACATATGAGCCCAGAAAACAAAATTCAAGGACAGGAAGACATACTTGCACTAGAGCTTCAACCAAATCGTCTCTAGTCGGGGCATCGGGATCTTCGATCCCAAGGAGTCTCCTTCGCTCGACTTCCCTCGGATCCTCGATCATAATTGTCAGCTTGACCTACAAAGAACCATAAAATTGCACAAGTTAGAACAAAATTCCACTCCATTGGGAACCAAAGTGAAGCAGGCCACAAGAAAAGAGCACCAAACCAAGCAAAAACCAGCAGGAAGAAAGGCAATCACCTCACTGAAGATCATGTCTCTATTCTTCTTCAGAAGCTCCAACACCTGCAAGCAGAGACCAGACAAGGCAATTCGATCGGCGGTGCGGGACAAAGGAAAACCGCAGCGATAACCAAAAGCGCAGAGAAACCACGAGAGCGAAGAGCTTACTCTCCGAATCTGCCGCACATACTCGAGGTCCTGAGGATCGACATCCTCGTACTCACCCCGCTTCTCCTCCCCCTCCTCCTCCTCCACGACAGAGGAAGTCCGCAGCTCGGCCTCCTCCTTCCCCACGCTCCTCACCCTCGCGGCCTTCCTACGCAACCCTCGGCTCCCGCACCGGCGGTTCGGCGCGGAACTGCACCCGACCCCCCGGCTCGGACCCGGCCAAGAGAGAGACCGCGCATCGCCGGAGCCGGAGAAAGCGATAGGGAGAGAGAAACGGCACCGAGGCGGCTGCAGGCTCAGCATCTGGGACGCTCTCGTTTCCCCCCGCCCCACCCTGCTCGTTGCTGGACCCAGCTAGCTGGAGCTAACGGCGGCAGCTGGTGCGCATAGCTCGGTGATGCTTCTCCGATGATGGGGGCGGCGAAGAAGGTGGGGACGGCGGCGGCGGAGGAGGTGGTGGTGGTGGAAGGAGACGGCGGAGCTGCGGAGGATGGCCGGAAGCAGGTGGCGCTGCTGCTTTATCTTCTGCTGCGACAGAGGGACAAGAAGATGATGATGAAGACGATTACTTTGGCTTCGCGGTTTACCGGTAACCGTTGAGTTTCCATCGGTTACGGTCACCTGTCTAATTTCTAGATTCGTTAATTTTCTTTTCTTTTTTTTTTGGCCTTTTGCCAATTTGTGGTTTTTTTTTTGTCGGCAACGAATTTGTGGTTACGTGTTTTCATTTCAGGTTAGTACCGTTAAAAATTTCAAACGGGCATCCACGACGTGATCATCCCAAATTAATTTTCATTTGTAGATAAATTTGGGTCACGGGTATCATTTCGTGATTTTTCGTGAAAAGAAAATTAATTTTGAGTAAGTATGTTATAACGATGTCAGGTCGGGGTTTTTTGTGAGACGAAAACATATTTAGAATTAAATACGTAGCGGCTACCGGTTTAAACTTTTTTAATGGTATTAGCATTTTTAAATTTTTTCTCCCACTCTTTCAACAAAAAAGATGGGGAAAGAAGATAAATAGCAAGAAGATTCTTTCACAGTTACTTCTCGTTTCCATTTTAGAAATTACATTTCCCTAATTTCCAATTTCCTCTAAAAAAATTTAAATGGAAAAAATTATTTTTAATTTTAAGAGAATAATATATGATGATATGTAAGTAACTTTTTCAATGGTTTTGGGAGCGAGCACTGAATAACGGTCATAAAAAAAAAAAAAAAGAAGCCAAAATGATAGTCTAATATTTTTATATTGACTTTGTGGGGTGCAGGTGATTGGAGCCTTGGAGGAGGTCTAGGCCTTCGAAAGGTGGATATGGTCATTCAACCGGACACTACACGGTCTGATATGGTTGATTTCTACAGCTTCCTCAAATGGGTTGCTTCCATGGCGAGTGTAATAATGGGCTCAAAGACCAGCCCAATTACCCCTTAAATTCTTGGGGGATAATGATATAAATAGCTATTGAACTCTAGCCTAACATGCAATGCGGTGCCTGAACTTTTAATTTTTTTTTCAACGTGGTCCCCGAAATTTACCCTAATGTGCAATGTGGCCCCAAACTTTTAATTTATTCAATGTGATCTCTGGACTTTTGGCAAATATTTGATTTAGTCCACGAACTATATGAAGATATTCAATACTGCCCTTCTATTAATTTAAGTTCAGAGACAATATTGAATATTTTCATAAACTGCAGGAAATAAATTGAACACATACCGAAAGTCTACGGACCACATTGAACAAATTAAAAATCAAGGATCACATTGTACATTAAGCTAACGTTCAGGGATGATATGTGCCATTTTCTCAATTTTGGCCACAAAGCTCCACGTCCTTAGTTTAAAAAAAAAAGGAAAGGGAAGAGGAATGTGAGTCTGTCGATGAAGAGGAAAAGGGAATCGCGGACAGAAGAGAGAAATTTTCGCCTAGCCATTTTGGAAGCCGACAAACCGAATCAACTCCGACTTACATCGCCTTTTAAGTATTTAAGCCCATTATTCATATAATCGGAGTAATTTTTCAAACTTAGGTTGTAAATATGAAGTTATGTCAATTTTGAACCGCGATGTTCAATTGAGGAGTTATTAAATTGTAGATTTATATGGAAATAATAGTTTAGGGCATTGTGGAACAGTAGGAATTGATGAAAATTGATTTCGACGTACGGTTTGATCAGAATGAATTTCTGAAAGTTTGCGTTGGAGTTACGCGTAATGGACAATACTCGTAATGGACAAAGATGAACGCTTCTTATAAACAAGTTTCTTAGTTAGCGTGGAGAAGCCGTTTTATCGACGAAAACGCAGTTTAGTTGAGTCGTTCGTTAGAGCAATGTATGACTCAGATTTTGATTTTTAGCTTTCTCAAGTGAATGGTTCTATCTCTTTTTTAGAATTTGTAAACTCATATTTGAAAAAGATATGGCTTAGTCATATTGTGCGTTAAAAAATGACATTTTTGGCTGCGTAAACTGCATTGAGCATTTACAACCGTTTTTGTATATTTGAAATGGCAAGATATCTTTGGATTACAATGAATGCCTGTAAATGGTTTGCAAAATATTTTATAAAAGAATCACAAAAAGTTCATGATTTATGAAAGGTACTTTGATATATATTGAATCGTGAAAAGTTATAAGATTTGGTAAGTAAATCCGAGTTTTGATATGCATGGTTTTTGGTTTTGGTTGTGGGTTATCGGAGATTGAGGTTGGTAGATTGTGCTCATGTCGCTCCCTTGTCACGGGCGTTAAGTGTGACCATAGTCATATAATGAGCAATAAATTAGTTGATGGAATGGACCATTAATGTTTGATTTAATTGAGATTGATTAATGGAATAGATCGTTGGTGATTGATTTGTTATTATGAGTTGATATTGTTGATTGATCTTATAAGTACAAAGTTTTCACTTTTAATATTTTATGTATATTGTACATTGAATTTGGAATTAATGAGTAATGATATCGTTTTATAAAGATGCATAGTGAACGTTTAATTTGCTTAAAAGAAATATACCACTCAATGGGTTGCGGTTGCTTATTCCATTCATCTTACTTGCTTTTCAGATTCTTCAGTTAGCCATAAATAAGACGAGTGCGTTTATATTATGAGGAGGACATTGTAGACAGTGGGATTTTTGGGTATAAGTTGTTTATGTTAGAAATGAACTCGTGAGTTCAGTTGTTAGATGGAGATGTATATACTCTTTTGATGGATTATAGAAACTTTAATCAAATATATATATTTCGATAAGAGGTTGATAATGGTCATGTTTGAGACTGCCATTACCCCTGATCTTGTAAACTTGGGGGTGTGACAGTGAGACAGCTTGGAATGCGGTTAGGAATGGAGGTGGGGCAGCCTCTTAGCATAAGCTTATCTGGTTCTTCCCCAACTTGCCTTAATCTTGCTTTATATCTTGGTTGCCGATACTGAATAGACTCCTTACATTTGATAGGATTGACAAGCGGTCTGTTATTGCTAATTCTTGGCGTTCATTATGTAATATGTGTCTTGAATCAAAGCCTTATTTGTTTTCTGAGTGCCGGTTTTCTTCTCAGATCTGGTCAGAGGTGCTAAAGCTTTGCCTTGTGAGAATTGCTATTGGAAATTGGCAGGTTGAATTGGACAGGGTGAACTGACCAAAAAAAAAAAAATTGGACAGGGTGATGACAGCTAGGCGAAAAGAAAGATTTGAAGATTCTTCTGTTCTCATTAAGATTGTGTGGAATACTTATGGAGAGCCAGAAACGAGAACTTACATTCTCAAAGGTCTTCATCCATTAACAGCATCATTTCTGCCATTCGAATTGTAGCAAAGAGCGGATCCGAAGGTCTAGAATGAATTAGGAACAAGGTGACTACTCCAAACATATGCAGCTGTGTATAAAGTGGGACATATCTTTTTGATTGGGGGTTTCGGTTGACTAGAGTTCTGTACTTTGTATTGTCCTACTTTGATAAGATGTCACTTATGCAGCATGAACATTATAATATCCTGTAAAGATCAGATGTTTCTTCGTGAACAAACTACTTCAATGCTACTTTTTTTTGTAGTTGAAGTTCTTTAACGAAAGCAGTCCAGCAGTTGTTCACCTGCTGAAGAAGCAAACTGCACGCGCACAGCTTCCCTTTTAAATCCCATCTCGCAATTGAATTCCTCTCAAGAGCCACATCCAACTTGAAGAGAAAAAGAGTCGAAAAGTGAGCATCCAAGAAAATGGCTGTGTATCATTTGGTCGTCCTCGTGTCTCTCTTTATGGTTCCTAGATCGGAATCGGCCGCATATGCTTTCAACCGCACCGATTTACATGTGGCGGTCAATGACATGAGATCGAGATCCTTCTTTGGTTTTGCCATCCTACTTCAAATGCTGAACGGCACATCAGAGCCGAACCGGGACTTGACTTTCCTGATACCTACGGATCCTGAATTGTCAGCGTCATCGATCTCAGTCAACCGTCTTGAAGAGTTTCTTCTCAGCCATTCCATCAGAGTGCCTCTGTCCTTCGGTGACCTGTCTCATTTTCCTACAGGAACACTTATCCCGTCGGGGTATAGGGACCGGCTGGTCAGGATCCACAACCATGGGAGACTGAGCTTCTTTGTCAATAATGCTCGGGTTACCAGGCCAAACGTGTGCTCCAACTCTATGATCAAGTGTCATGGGATCGACGCAGTGATCGAGTTCGACCAGCATTTTCCGAGAAATGGAAAGGTTAAGGACAGTCCACCAAATTCAAGTGCACCTCCACCGATGGAAGCCCCGAGTCCTGTCTGAACGGCTTCGCCTTTGGTTTCTGTTCCTAAAACTGACAAATCTGCTTCATACATGGATGACCTTGTTTGTGTGGAAGTGTGATTCCGTTAGCTCTCAAACAAAATTAGGTGGCCAGCTTCTTGATTTGTACATCTATGTTCCCAGACTAAAATTGCAAAATAACAGCCTATTGAAGCATGAATTAATTACTTATCCATGAATTCCACTGGTACATTTAACATTCCCTATCACGAGCAAATCACGAGGAAGACGAATCACTGAATATCGTTACTCACGGACTATGATGACTTCAAGAGTAAGATCGACGAATGGCACGCCAGACTGAGGGATTTACCAGATGAGATGTGGTCCCTGACTGCCACAAGCACGTTATATGTTAAAGATGTCACTTCCTGTGATTACATGTAGAACTGATCTTTAATATTAAGCAGTCTTACAATATGATAACAAAATATCAAGATATACCACCTAGAGGGTACATATATAAGAGTCTGATTACAGATGAAGAGAAGTGTCCACATCGTCACTGTCATAAGCTTGAGTACATTTATCAGATACATCGTGATTCGAGTTTGGTTCGGAAGACATTAAGTTCACTAGGAGAGGGATCTCTGTGCGCCGATAATTGGAGTAATGATCCGCCGTGCTCGGACAAAGGGAGAAAGGAGCTCGTGGAGGTGAATGCCGAGGAAGACTCGGTTCGCCACGGACGAACGATGGATTCGCATGTTGCTGATAACCCCGGGTCTGGTCGGGCGTGTCACACGGCTGTTTGGCCGATTTCGAAAACTCTCTCTCCTCTCTCATCTCCTTCACCCTCTGCAACTGCTTGAATCTCTCTTGCAACAAGGCAATGGAGGAATGATTCACAACATGGTCATTGCTCTCTCTCCCCATTTGCTTCATGACAGGCCCGCGCGCAAGGATGATCTGTCTTTAACCTTAAGCAGCCTCCACCAAAGCCTTTAGATGTATTTATAGGATGATGGTGTGGCACCTAGCTATTGTCCCTTTTATTAAGTTAAGCATATGTAGGCTGCTAGCCTCCCAATGTAATTATAATTCAACTTTCTTTAAAAAGAAAAAAGAAAAAGGACAGTGACTAGTGAGAATCAGCTGGAAAGAGAGCAAAGGTCCAAGAAGAAAGTGTTTGAGTGGTCAATCTAAGGAGTTACTTCATAGGGTGTACATGAAAGTAGAGGCAAGAGCATTGCAAAAGAAGAAAAGGGTCCCTAGAGAGGTCCAAAAGAGAGTTTGAAATTAGCTCATGGAAGTGCATGATTGTGAGAATATGGTTGGGTATAGCTTGTCCCTAGGAAAGAGTCCACTTTCTAAAGCTTTGGAGATGATGGAGATGATGATGAGGATGGAGCCTTTCATTTTGTTTTCCAAAGCCCTGTTTGGCCTTCGTTTCGGCTTATGCATGGTCAAATATTCGACTCGGTTAATCTCTATGAACACACACAAATCACTCCTTTCATGTGCATTAAGCCATAAGGCTCCATCCATTGACAGGGTGGATGGAGTGCCCTTTGAGATTACTCTAATTGAAAGACGGTGCCTTGGGCACAAGATTTGTCGCGGACAAATCGAGCGCTTAATCACTCAGTCGATTCTTGATTGCTACAACCAAATGACGGAGCCTCTCAAATTTTTTTCCCCTAAAACTTTGTTTGGTCTTTGCTTCCTTTTATGGGTAGTCCAACGTTCGACTCGATCAATCTCCACAAATGCATGCAAGTCCGCTCCTTCCATGTGCATGAGGCCATAGGGCTCCTCTACAGAAATGGTGGATGGAGCGCCCTTCAGGGGTTGCTCTGATCGGGAGACGGTGACTCAGGCACGAGACTTATAACATCCGAATCAAGCCTACAATCACACACTCGATTCTTGGCTGCTACGATAGTGAGTAATAATTGCCTCGCTCGTGTTCTACGGCAAAATGATTTCCTAGGGGAAATGAAGGAGAAATAATGGTTGGGATGGGGGGGCGGTCCTGAGGGGAAAAGGACAAAGAGTTAGATGTGAGAATTGACGTTGATTCTTTGGAGTTCGATCATGCGCCGATTGAAAAAGAAAGAAAGAAGAAAAACTAATGCAATGGGACAATGGAGAACGTACACATCAACATTCACAGTCACTCATATTCTCTATTGTCTTGAAGCTGTTGTAGTGGAATGGCATGCCCCAGCTGAAAAAAAAAAAGCCTGCGTGTAGGAGCCTGTGACTGCTGGGCATTGGATGCTCTGCTTCTTCAAGCCCATCCCCCTCTTGTGAATGGCATGGCTTGGACAGCTCCATTGTGAGTTTGGATGATTTTAGTTCAATCGATTAGATAGTTGAAGCTATTCTAGAGTCGCTACCGATCGAGTTTTCTTAGATTTCAAGATCTTTTTAGGGACTCTCAGTCATCTCTGTCGATGTTCGTTTGTCCTTTATATTATTCTTTTGAGAGAAAGTTTCGAATGAGAGCCTGAAATAGAGCGATTTTCTTAACAGATGACTAAGAGTTGAGCTTGTCTCAGATAAAGGAAGTGGAGTTTTTTCGAAAAATGACCCAAAGTAGACATTATCCAAAATAAGAGTCTAAAGTAATCAAATTAATATTAAACAAAGGCCTAAAATGGTCATTTCCTAAAATAAGAACCTAAAGTAACCAACTCATTCTGAAATGAGGGCCCAAACTCACCATCTGATTAAATCTTCGTTGGCCAGCTCGCACGTGCATTTCACTTGCTTATTCCCACGGTAACATCAGGGGCATTTTTATCCGAAATTTTTCACTTTGACCCAAATTGAAGTTAGGGTTCTTCTGTGGGCAATTTTCCTCTTAATACCACTGACATAGCTTCTCCTTTTCGATCATGTCGGTCGTTATTGGCTCTCTATTGTTGCCGTTGAAATAAGAAAGTGAGCAACATGTACAAGCCGACAGGTGAGCTCAGGCTTTTATTTGAGACTAATTTGGCCACTTCTAGTTCTTATTTGAGACAAAATCCGTTGTGAGCTTTTAAATTAATTTGGCGGTTCGATCGAAAATTAATGAAATATCGACCGTCTGATTTGGGCTTATTAAACTAAAAAATATGAGATGGAGTTTCGGTTTTCCGTTTTTTACCCAGCGAGATCACTGGTCATCCAATCACTGAGACGATAGGTGTGTGCCCGACAATGGTCGAACTCACCAGAAATGGAGAGACCGTTGACTTTGAACCGCTTCATGGACCGACTGGTGCTTCTTCAGCCGAGTTCGCTTGTTAGTGCTGGTTTCAAATTCATGTCTGCACTTCTGTTTTTCTCGAGGTGTCTGCTATGTAATGATAAGCTCGGTTAGTGATTGAGTTCGATCGAAGATAAGCTCGAAACAGAGGTATTTTGATCGCCTTCCGTCGAAGTTCGTTTGCTGCAGGTTTGCCAAACTGTTCCTTCTGCTGGGTTTTGTTCAAGATCTGCATTTGATTTTGCGCGCGTGTTTGAGAGTTGACGCTTATTTGAAATGATGAAGAATGATTGCGTGAATCAAAGATAGGAAGAAGGAGAAGGAAGAAGAATGTGAGTACAGAACTGGAGTGAATTGAATGTCAATGGTTAATTGTCTTGTTCTGTGCACATTATTATTCGTGACAGTCAATTAGATGGAATTTGTAATGTTCATCCACTAAAAGTTTTCAGGGTCCTTGTCGAGAATTATTACTTTGGGCTAGTTTGCGATTTTCCTTGATGATTTTTGGCAATTAGGTGATGAGGCAAGCTGCGGATTTGTTCAAGCCTCGTGTAGAACAGCATTGTTGATGAATGTTTCCAATGAAAAACACGTTGAGCCATTGACACCGAAGATGTGTGTCAAGGAGCCATCAAGAACTCACAGGACAGAGAATCGAATAGCGAGGGAGTTCCAAACCAATTGCTGTCTCACTCTCAGCTAAGCTCAGTTGCAGGTGCTCCTCATCTTAATGACTTCACCTACTTGCAAGCATCAATTCACGCTCCAAAGTCGTGTCTCAGTAATCTATTCCACTAGTTTCTATATTAGATGCACAGATTGTGATGGAAGATGCCTGAACAAAAACTTATGATCATCTTCTGTTATTATTTCTTTGCTCTCTATGTATCAATATGATCTCTGGTACCTAAAATTGCAGCTATTTTACTTGCTTATTTGCGAATGAAACTGTACATGTCTGATGATCTCTTACGTAGGTTTTTAAATGATTAGTGAGACTTTTCCAGAAACAAACTGTTATGAGCCTGAAAGAAGTGCTGAGTAGAGGCAATTTGCAGAAAATATAAATGGTATCAAAATGAAAGAGTGGCCTCTAAGTGGATTAATGTGAGAAAAAATGAAGTACAGAGAAGAATTGAGAGGAAAAAGAATTGATTAGGAGACATAGATGGCATTCGTTATGGCGTATAATATTATGTACAAGGCAATCTGAATGAGCAATTCTTGGCAACTAGTCAGTGAAACTCACAAAACGAGGTTAATGAACTGACTCATTCTGTCTGACACGCTTCTATCATGCATTCTCCTAATCCACCTTATTTACAATCCCACGCACCATCATTCAGTTTTTCCATCTCTATTGCGGAGAACATTTTGGGCCTTCAACTTCCAGCTTGAGTGGAAGCTCAAGATTGGGACAGCTGAGTTTATAACCCACTTTTTAATCATCTGGAGTGTGCACTTTCCAGCTAAGTCTATGCACCATGATATTATCCCAAGAAGCAGACACATTCCCCATTCTGCATATGTCAATCTTGAATCACCTGCAATGATATGTGCTATCTCAAGAAATCCGACCTGCAACAACAAAGCGGAAACTATACCCACCCAAAACCATTGACTGCGATGGACCCCTCTGAAGATGTTCTTCTTTTCAGGCTCTCGTGCATTGAATATGTTGAATACTTGGCATAGAAAAAAGCTATTGAATATCACAGTCTCAATCACCTTCTTGTTAAGCCTGAGAATTGTAGGCCCTTTAGACTGTATGGTTGCCAAAACAGACACCTGGTAAGCTATTTGTATGAAAATATTCACCCACATGGCCTTGGTAATGAGTTGTCCATCTTGTTCCAGTGTGAATTTCTTCGTGAGCATCTCACTGGGTGGTTCCATCAGTAGAGCCAAACCACCTAGAAGAGTCAAAACTGAGATTGCCCAGTGCAATTGAATCGTTGTTATAGGCGAACTTCCATGAGAGGCATCTGTGATCAAGGGTATCAACAACCCGGCTAAGGTCATAGTTAGCTGAAATTGAATGTACTTTTGCATACTACTGAATATGCATCTTCCACACTTCATTATGGCCAGGATGGATGTGAATTTGCCTTCCATGATGATAATGTCAGTGCTCTTTCTTGCAATGATAGTGCTCCAAGTAGCAAATGTCAGTCCTACATCGGCAGCTTTCAGCATGGGAATGTCATTTGTTCTGTTTCCGACCACTGCAACTGTGTGTCCTCGATCTTTCAAGCAACTCAGCAGAAGGAGCCTATCAGATGGAAGGGAGCTCCCCATCACAGAAATTCTAGCTGCCATATCCATCCTCTCTCCATCAGACCTACTCCGAAATTCTGCACCTGTGATGACCGGTTCATCTGAATCAGGCCGTATCACTCCAAATGCTGTGGCAATGTTCTGAAGCATTGAAACCTCCTCACTCGATATTAATAGTACTTTAACTCCGGCTTCTCTGCATTCTTTTATCACTTCTGTTGTATCTTTCAAGCTATTCTTCTTTAGCCCCAACAGTCCCAGCATTGTTAGATTGCCTTCATCATACCTGGAGTCATCAACTTGCTTACGAGCAAGCGCGATTGATTCATTATCTTTTGACAGCATTTGCTTAATACGGCCTTCAAAATTTATCTTTTCATTTCTATCCATGGTCCTTATATTGCCTTCAATGTCATAAAAGTGTGAACACATGTCTAATATTGCTGTTGCAGGTCCCCTGCAGTGCCAGTACCTAGGCCCGTTACCTCCATCCTTTCCGATCACTGCTTCAACTATGTCCTTGTTTTGGGTTGGCCATTTAATGATACTGTGACGTTGCTTCCAGATATCCGTTTTCAATCCCCATTTCTCTGCAGCCCAAGAAAGGATTGAGTTATCCACTGAGGTTCGGCTGTCCTCTGGTAATAAAGATAATATGCCAATCCCATCCCAAAATGCTTCGGATATCTTGAAATCTTCACTGATAACTTCTTCACCAATCCAGCACCTTTCAACTTCATGTGGGGTCAATGTTAGTCCCCCTGTTTCGTCAGTGCAGATAATGCTGACTGATGCCATGGTGACAGTAATGGATGGTTCTTGAGCAAAGATCTTGTCACCGAGCATCCTCTTGTTCCAGCAAGTGATGGCAATAGTGATTGCTAATGCTAGTCCTTCGGCTACTCCAACAAGTAGCAAAGTACATGAAGAAGTCAATGCATTTATCATCCCTTGTGTTAGGAAAACTTTCTTTATAGCTTCATATAACCCCTTCAGAGGATGTGGCTTCCCTGAGAATTCTGGCAGGTCCGACTTATCATATTCCTTCTCGAGCTTGAACCGCAAAAAAAGCACCACAAGTATGATTATTGAGATGACAATACTGGTTATCTGTGTCAAAGTGCTCAGCTTGTTGAGTTGCTCCTCTACTGGTGTCTTTTTCGATGGTGGAGCTCTGCTCAAAATATTGCCCAACTTCGTCTCGGCACCAACCGAGGTCACAAGCATTTTACCAGTACCATCAGCTACTTTGGAACCATAAAACAAGAATGGATTCTGATTGTTGATGATGGGATCAGCTTTGTCATTCACTTCCAAGGATTCAGTGGGTATGAGCAAACCATCGGCAGGAACTCGGTCTCCCTTCTCTAATAGCACAATGTCTCCCACAAGGACGTCGGATATGCAAATAATTTGATGGCGTCCCCCTCTTAAAACATGAACTTTCTGTTCTCCATTTTGCCGAAGGTCGTTTCTTGAAATCTGACGTGAACTTTTCCGAAATTCACAAATCGAATGGACTATCACGATCAGAACGACGGCACCTAGTGTAAGAGCCCCTTCATACCAACCCGTTCTGAGTCCTTTCTCCCGGATCCTAAAGGCGAAAGACAGAATGGAGAAAATTAGGAGGAGGAAGATGGTGCTACTGTTGCAAGATTTCCTGAGGAAGTGGATGAAGTTACTATTATGAGCCTCCGACTTGGGTTTAAGGATTGCAGTGCGTCGGCAATGGAGGTCGTCTTCGTGACCTGGAATTCCATTCACCATATCACTGTTGAGAGCCTCTGCTATCCCTTGGACACCTCCAAAGTCTTGTAAGGTAGTCGAATCCTTTTCCATTACCATCCTAGCGATATTTTCAGTTTGGAGCACCACATCAGTAGCTTCATGATTGATGAACCCACAATTGACGCGCAATTCACTGATTGGCTCTGGTTCCCCAGTATCCAGCAATTCTGTGCTCTGTAACAAATGAATATGCTACCTCAGTTTTAGAAGCTTCTTCCCAATGTTTTGTTGTTAGCTATACTATTTTACAGCTAATACTAGATCTTTAACTGAAATCAGTTGATGGAAATCAGTTGCAGCAGACCTAGACGTTATATGTCGGTACTAATGAGTAAGGCCGTGAAAGTAACTTTCAAGCCCTTAATCAACCGATTTATGAACCGAGAGACGCATCTTTCAGTGATTTTTTGTCCCCAGTGGCTAAAAGAGATGAAAGATCATTTGGAGACTGACGAACTTATAAGCAAGATCACTTATCAAATGTTTTGGTGGTGAATTGTTATGAAAGTGTTGTGTGGTCTTGCGATGGAAAAGCGATGATTTGAGACTACTCACTTCAAGTTGTGTATCCATCACGGTGTTATTTGCCGCCGAAACGAGTTTCTGGTGAGCCTTTAGGACCAAGTAGACCAAATGCCACCATCTCCTCTGGGCATTGCCGGCATTGAGGAGACTCGGTTGCTGCGACTCAACATCTTGATCATCAACCACACATGCCTCAATCGCAGCGTTATTCGTTGTCGAAATGAGAAACGAATTTTTCTTCAGGAGGGTCTTCCCAGCATTGACGAGGAGGATCTCTTGCTGAGACCCGACTTCCTGGTCATCCGCAGAGCTCTTCCGTGACATCGCTGAACGGAGTTTCACGTTGATCAACTGGAAAAATGAAAACTAGTCACGCTTCCAGGTAATTAGTGAAGAATCATGACTGCAGAATTGCAGCATAGTCTCTCTCTCTCTCCCTCCACTGAACTTTCGAGCAATGATAGGGAGGAAAACTTCACCTGTTTAATGAATCCAAAAGAAGTAGATGCGGATGAACAACACCAGCAAAAGAAGAGAACGTGGAAGTTTGGAGATGAGAATATGAGCAAAGACTTGGAATGCGGCAATGGAGCTCGCTGTGACCCCCTTCTTATACAGAATCTGAAGCCGCGTATCAACTACATTTCCTCTACATGTCCAAACTAACTCCGCGTCGCTCGTCACGACACTTGAGACCTGCTTCGTCGTAAGTTCGAGCCAAAGACTTCCTGGACTTGTCTTTCCAACCCTTTTTCTCATCAACAAAGAAACGCAAAAATCCACCTTGCGTGCATCCGCGTTTTCCCGAGTCTCACAGTAATTTTCCAAGCAACTACATGATATTAAGGCTTCATATGGCAACCATTCTGTGTCCGAGAACAGATTCTGCTTAGAAATGATTCTTTTTTATTCCGTGTCCGGGAATAATTTCTAAGCATTTGAAGACATTTGATAACTGCCCAAAATTTATATTCTTAGAATAGAAAAAAAAACAGAAATGCGTTTGGTAACTACACAAAATTTCTTTTTATTAATAATATTATAATAACATTTTGAAATTTTTAATATTTGTTTTTTTTCCTTTTTTCTTTTTTTTCTTTTTTCTCCTTTCCTTCCTTGGCCATGGCCTATTGCCGGGGCCAGGGCTGACTAGGGCGTCGCCGCCCTCGTTGCCACCCTCGTCGATGACCTCGCCGGTCGCGACGGCGAGGTCGGCCTCGCCGGTCGCGACGGCGAGGTCGGCCTCGCCGGTCGCGACGGCGAGGTCGGCCTCGCCGGTCGCGACGGCGAGGTCGGCCTCGCCTTGGCTGGGTGAGGCTCAACCCCGCCCAGATCTGGCGAGACCGACCTCGCCATCACCAGATCTGGGCGAGGTCGAGCCTCGCCGTCGCTGTCGCAGTCGCAAGCTGCCCTCGCCGGCTCTGGGCTGTGGCCAATGGCTGGTGGCAGCGGTCGGCCTGCAGCAGCAAGTCGGGAAGAAGAAGAACAACAAATCAAGAAAAAAGAAGAAAATCAAGAAGAATCATAAATGAAAAAATTGTTCCATAATCAAGAAGCTACTTTTTTTTCTTCTTAATTATATTCCAAAACTGATTCTGGGAACAATTTTTTGCAAAATTGTGCCCGGGCACAAAAAATTTAACAAACGGATTTCTGTTCCCAAACTGATTTTGAAAATAAAAGAACAAAAAATTTTCACTATTTGGCAAATTGCCAAATAGGACCCTTATTCTTGTTTGGTCCCTTTTCAAAACCCTGTCTCTCCGTGGCTCTATCTCTATTAGGACATTTCAATATTAAATTGCGCCTTCGTCTAACATCTTAAACTTTCACAGCAGCTAACAATAAGACGAAAATATGATATAATAATTAAATATTCTAATAATCTCAAATTTAATCCAAATCGCCATTTTTACATTTTGGATAGAATGGGCATCATTTTTGTTAAGGCGGTGCTAGCATAACGGCACCGGTAAATAGAATTTCTATACGTGCCCTTGACACCACATAATGGGCATCAAAAGTGTCTTATCCGCTTAGCATGATTAGCATATGATGCAGCCTTAAAGGCCTTGAAACCCCAGCATGCTTCGCAGATGTCTGTACTAGACGATCCAAACAAAAGTACTCGGTTCAAGTGTCGATAGAGGTCATTCATTTGGCTCACAAGTACATGTCTATGTAAAGGTTATGTTAAAGCGATATAATCATTCTTATCTTGTACATGTATTATATATTTGATTTGAGACAAGTGAGTTTTGATGTTGTTTTTGGAAATGTGCATAGTGAATGTTCGGTCCCTTAGAAGAAATGCATTACTTACTGGGCTGTAGTTGCTCACCTCTCTCTTTCCCAAATTTTTTTAGGTCCTTCGGTTAGTGATCAACAGAGCGAGCGCGATATCGACGGAGATTTTTTGGAATTTGATTCTTTGGTCGTGTCCCTCCCTCGTTCTGTAAGGATTTGGGGCACGGGAAAAACTAAGAAGCGCGTTCTAAGCTTAAGGAACATGCCTGACTAAATTTTGTCTGAATCTCCACGCTGCCTCGGCATGCTTCCTTCGTCGTCATTTCCGTGTAAAGATTTTCAGCATGTCTTTTCAACCTTCTTCTTACTTTCCCATCACTGCGGTATTTTTATTTCAATTTTTTTTGGATTTCTAAATGAAGTATGAATGTCTTTCAATTCTTTTCCTGTATTTATAATATACTTATAACTCTCCCTTCAAAATTTAAAAGTATAACATACGATTGAGTTTCGCTGAATTATGAAAAAAATGAGGTAACATTTCAATGTATATATATCATTTGAAAGTCTCGAGCGTTTCGGGTTAAATAGAAGTCAGTGCAAATACATCTAATTATGAGTTTGTCATATAATACTTACGAAAGATTCATGTAGAACAGATGCAATTAAACCATAAGAGTTTATAGGTTGTGAAAATACATATATAGAAAATACATATATATACGCACATATACATGTACATGTACTTTGTGAAAGAAAATATGCGTGAGAGAGAGGTAGAGACATTTTATAGTGATTCTTAGCGTGTGTTTGTTTATGGGGAAATTTCATAATAAAGAAAAACACTTTGCGGGAAATCATTTTCCAGCAAAATGTTTTCCCATTTATTTCAGGTTAGGGAATTCGTTTCCTAACTTTAACAATGCATATTTTCTTTGACCATGAATTGTATTCTATTGACCGATCATTTTCAGCAAACCAAGTGCGTGAAAGTTCAAAAAATTAATTTGCGGAAAAATTTTATACTCAAACAAACACACCCTTAATAAAAGTCGCAGGGGATTCATATGAAGGAATAAGATTTCGATACTTTAGCATAGGTCTAAAGCGTGGAAAAATGCAATTGGGGAGGCAAAGAGAGGTATAGAGAAATTTAAACTCGGGACATCCTACTCTAACACCGTGTTAGATTTGGTGAGATCAATGCCAACTATTCTAAAAATTCAAGCTGTCAGATGAACGCGTGCTTCGAATATTTTAAATATTCTAGTAAAGAAAAAATTAAGAGGGCGTCCCATGATAGGTCCAGGAGGCAAGAGCATATTGTATTCGTGACCGCTCGGGGCTTGCAAAATCGACCTTGCGTGTATGCGCGTTTCGCTCAGTCTCGCGGTGATTTTCCAAGCAACTGCATGACGGTAACCCAATGCTCAACCTCGAGAAATAAGCCATATATCATTGCATTCCCACATCGGCCGTCCTCGGGAGAAGAACCAGGCGAACGCGAAGCCAATTTTGACCTTTCTTTCACGGAATAATGTGCTTTCCGGTCGCTGGATTGGAGGGGTCGATTTGCACGTGTTTACGAAAATCGAGAAAAGCTAGACATCGCAGGTCGAGGACGAGGACGAGTAGTCTCCCTCGTACTTTCTAATATTGGATTTATCTCAAGTTTACTTTTTGGATGGAGTAGACATCATTTTTTGTTTTGTTATCACTATCATTAACTCATCGCCGGGCATCTCGCCCAAGCGACGCCCAGTGAGGCCAATCCTAGCCTAGGCGACGCCTATCCTAGCAGGCACTCGCCCTCGCCCCGGCGAGGGTTACCATCACTCGTGCGAGGGCTGGCAACCATGGCCGTGGAAAATGGAGGAAAAAAAACAAGAGGAAAAAAAGAATGAAAAAATAAAATAAAAATTCGAAAATTATTAAAATATTATTTTTAAAAATGTCCACGTCAGCGTCGGACAACATCCACACTAACGATATCGGGCCAAAATTAATTGAAAGAACTAAATTGGCACTAGGTCAAAAGGTTTAGTATTAAATTGACACCAATACAATAGATTTAAGACTTTTCTAACATTTTTCCGAAGGAGAACAAGTGTGCTAGCATAAGACTCACATATTCTCATGTTTGCACCAAAAATGAACAATATCGACGTATGATAAACTTAATTGATGAGAGCAAAGTTTGGTCATTTATAAATAGAATTATCGAGAACTCGATGAATCGACAGCTTGAAGGAATCAACAAAAAGTGGAGTTGACAATCTCATATCAACTGTCAAAGGAGTAACAAGTAATGTAGTGGAATAAGGCAACCATTAAGATAGTGGAGTTGAAGAAACTGCCGCAATAGTAGAGTTAATCGTCAAAGGAGTAACAGGCAATGTAGTGGAATAAGGCAACCATTAAGACAGTAGAGTTGAAGAAACTGCCGCAATAGTAGAGTTAATCGTCAAAGGAGTAACAGGCAATGTAGTGGAATAAGGCAACCATTAAGACAGTAGAGTTGAAGAAACTGCCACAGTAGTTGAGTTAATGCAACCATCAATGTAACCGGTTGATTGCAACATTGTTTGTTTGCAATCTCCATTGATAACCGTCGATTGTAAGCTTTAAATAACCACATCGTACTCTTCAGAGGCCTCCCGCGCACAAACAAACAAACATGTTATATGTCAATTCCTGCAATTTTGGCATGTTTCTTAGCTGTAATTTTTCAGATTCACATTGTTGGTTAAATTTTGGCATGTATCTTTGCTATGTATCATGAGTGCATTGTCGTCGATTAACTTATATCGTTACATCTTTAAATTCTCAGATTTTGCCATCGATGACATTTGGTTCCGTTCGAAGTGATTACGTTGTCGGGTTGTTGTCAATTAAATTACGACACGATTTGTATACGTTTAGTTTCGCTTGAAGTAAAGTTATCGATTATCTTGTTTACCTATGATATTTTCTGTCCGAAGTCGCCACAGACCCTGTCTCCTTTAATAAAACCAAATAATGACTTTTCGGTGAAAAATTTTTTGTCGCGGAGTCTATTTCCAATCAAACATCGCCGACATGGCGCCATCCGTCGTACGTGGCACGACCATCACGACCGTTATTTCCAGCCAAAATTAGTCAAAAAGACTACATTGGCAAATCGTCAAGAAGGTTTAGGATTAAATTGTTAAAATTGAAAAGTTTATAACTGAATTGATCGCCGTATAATAGGTTTAGGACTTTTGGGACGATTATACCCTTCAAAATTATAGGAGACAAAATCGAATCTCCAAGCTTGAAACTCAGAATTTTGTTCCTTTGAAAGATTTTCTTGTGAGGATGCATCTGATTTGTGGTATCGGCTCTTTCCCCGCCCATTTTTAATGGCGATTTTAATGCTTTTCGCTATTGTTTGAATATTCATTTATAATCTAGCTGTCATATAATCATTTTCTCGTACCGATTTTGTAAATCAATTGTGATTACTATTACCTGGCAATATTCTTGTCCAAGAACATTCTATTGAATCGAGTCGATTGCATTAATAAAAAAAAATTTGATTGTGGAACAATGCTAAATCTCGTAACGAAAAGATTAACAACATGATCACTTTAATTTTTAATTTTTTGTCGTAGACCTTGGTGGGTGGTTCCATGTAAAGAAAGTTTTCTAGATTCAAGGATTTTCTTTGTACTTTCCTTCTGTCTTGGTTAACTCCATGTGGAAAAATACATGATTTAACGCGTAGATTGAAACCAAACAAATTGCCACTCTGTGAAACCAAGTTTTTTTTTTATTTTTCTAATTTGTTGACCGTTCTTATGCCAACAGTGACATGATTCAACTTTATCTTTTTGAGTATGTTACAGAAATTCATGCATTTCAGCGGATCATGCAATAGACCAATGAATGCCCGTCTAAGACCATTTATAGAAAAGTAGAAAGAAAATAGAGAGAACATACCAAGATTTACATAGTGTTTTTCGATTCGATACTTATATTTACGAGGAGAGCAGCCATAAAAGTCTCACGGTAAATCCAGATAATTACAAGTACGATTGCACAAGATCTCGAGTGTTTCCCAGCCGTGGAACCAAGCAATCTCATAAGTGTTTTCACACAATTACAAGTCAGATCTAGGCTCATGACCTTAGATACAGCACAGAGAGAGAGAGAGCAAAAGCAGTTTGGGGGCTCAATGGCGGAATCGCGTGAGGCTTAGACGGAAGCGAGACTGGGTTGGGTGAGTTGGCCGGGACAAATGAGAGCAAGCAACAACTTTTTATTTCGTTAATTTACTTTTTTTTAATTTGATATTATATTCTATTCAAGTAACAAATTTACGCAAAGAGCTTAAAGTGAGTTAAATGAGTATGTACAAGTTTTCATAGGTTGGGTATAATATGGATTTGTTTTAATAATACGAGTTAAGTCGAGTATTGGTTGGATCCATGTCTAGTTGAGTATGGGTTGTTAATTTTATATTGCATTAAAATGGGTCAAGATGAATCAAATGGTCAATTTCGGTCATACGGTTTTTTACCCAACCTGCCCATTTGACGGGATTAGTGGTAAGCTAGACAAACCAATTATGTGAACAAAAAGAAATTAAGCCACACGTCCAAAGGAATCACAAATGCCTGTTTCCCTTAAAAAAACTCTCCAACATTCCAAATCATGCCTCAAACTTTTTTTTTCTCAAACTAAACCTCAAGTTTTAAATCTAGTCCCAAATTTGCACCGAACTTTTTTTGTCTAAATAAATGCTACACTTTAAGTTTTGTCCCAAATCTGCCTCGAATTTTGTTTTGTCTAAAAAAAATCATCAACTTTCAATTTCTTGTCAAATATGGTATAGCCTCAACTTGACGTGACATTTCCACTTCGAAAACAAATGCACATCAACAAGGTGACATGGAAAATTATCTCCAAAATGTAACCATTCCATGATATGAAAATTACGGACGACTAATGACGATTCTTGGAAAGAGGGCTAGTTGGGCAAATTTTGGATTAGAGTAAAAATTGGTAATTTTTCTCTTAGACAAAAGAAAGTTTAGGTAAATTTAGGGCTGCACCTAAAGTTAGAGTTTTTTTTTTAGACAAAGAATAGTTCGGGGCAAATTTGGATTGAACCTAAAGTTTGAGGTTTATTTTTATACAAAAAAAAGTTCGGAGCAGAATTAGGATTAAACATAAAATTCCGAGTTTTTTAGGGAATTAGGCTTAATTGTGAATTGTTGCATGTGGATAATTTTTTACTCAATCCAAGAAAATGTTTGAACTTTTACCTCCGACCCATGAAAGCGTAAAAGCCAACAAAAACCCTAAACTATATCCACTATGATACATTTACCCTAAACTTTTTTTGTGGCACTAAAAATTTGTATATGTACTCTCTGTCAAAGTTTTGTTAATGAAAATTGTTAAAAATTTACCTACGTGGAAGCCCAAAAACAAACAATGTTGATATGGTGCGCCACGTGTCTTAAGTGAAATAAAAACGAAGTTGTTTTTGTTGAAAAATCATCTAACGGAATATTGACGGAGGGTCAATGTGTTATATAAGTACAAAGTTTGGGTTTTTTATATCACAAGAAAAAATTTGAGATAAATATATCACAGTCAGTATAGTTTGTGATTTTTTGTGGCTTTTTCCTTATGAAATGAAAGCTACATTTGAATTCGTTGTTTAAGATTTTGCATGGCCATTACAGTGGACAACACCTGTTAACATGATTGCCACTTCAAAGCACAACTTTACATTATTAAACTAATAAATGGAATAGAGTTTTGTTTTTCGTTTCTACAAAGCAAGATCCCTCATCTTTCCATCACTGAAACGACAGACGTGTGGCCGATGATGGTCAAACTCACCAGAAATGGCGAGGCCGTTGACTTTGACCAGCTTCATGGACCGACTGGTGCGTCAACTGCGCTCGCTTGCAGGTGGTAGTTTCAAATCCATGTCTGCACTTTTTTTTTCTCGACATTTCTGCTGTATAATGATAAGCTCAGTTAGTGATTGAGTTCAATCGAAGCTAAGCTCGAAACGAGGACTTTGGTCGCCTTCCATTGAAGTTCTTTTGCCGCTGGTTTGCCAAACCGTTCCTTCTACTGGGTTTTGTTTAAGATCTGTTATCTGATATTGCACGCGTTGAGAGTTAATGCTTCTTTGAAATGAAGAAGAATGATTGCGTGAATCAAAGATAGGAAGAAGAAGGAGAAGGAAGGAGAATGTGAGTATAGAACTGTCAATGGTTAATCGTCTTATTTTGTCCACACCGTTGATCATAACTGTTGATTAGATGAATTAGTGATGTTCGTTAACTAAAAGTTTCAAGGGTCCTTGTCGAGCATCATATACTGAATGATAGCGGATACTTTTTTGGGGGTTAATTCGCTAGTTTCCTCGATGCTGTTGTTGGTGATTAGGTGATGAGGCAAGCTTTGAATTTGCTTAAGTCTTGTACAAAACAGCATTCCTTAATGAAGGTTGCCAATGGAAAATGCGTTGAGCCATTGACACCAAACATGGGCGTTAAGGAGCCGTCAACTGCTCACAGGACAGAGAATCGAATAGCAATGGAGTTTCAAACCAGTTTCTGTCTCCCTCTCGGCTAAAGCTCAGTTGCAGATGCTCCTCTTATCTTAATGACTTCACCTGCTTGTAAGCATCTATTCACAGTCCGAACTCATGTTTCATTTGTGATGGAAGATTCCTGTATAAAAACTTATGATCATCTTTTGTTACTATTTGCTTCCTCTCTATATATTGAATAATCTCTGATTCTTACAATTGCAGCTATTTTACTTGCTCACATGCGTATGAAACTGTACATTCTGAAGATCTCTTACGTAGGCTTTCAGATACTTTGTAAGACTTTTCCAGAAATTAACTGTCACCACACTGAAAGAAGTGCTAATAAGAGGCAATTTGCAGAAAATATATATGCTATCAAAATGAAAGAGGGGCGATTTCATAGTTTAATGTAAGAAAAAATGAAGCAAAGAGAAAAATTGGAAGAAAAAAGGATTGATTGGGAGATACAGATGGCTATCATTATAGTTCTTTAAATATTTTACATGGCCATGTGAATGAGCAATTCTAGACAACTAATCAGTACAGCTGCTAAACCATGTCAATGAACTGAATCATTCCGTCTGAGTCACTTCTATCGTGCATCCTCCTAATCCACCTTATTTACACTGTCATGTACCCTTATTCAGTTCTTCCATCTCTTGCAGACAAAATATTAACTCTGGTATGTTGGGCCTTCAACTTGCTGCATGAGTGGAAGCTCGAGATTGCCAGCAGGTTCTGGGACAGCTGAGGTTAGGTTTCTGTTATCTCTGACAACTGAGCCTGGTGGCTTTGTCACCCACTTTTTTACCACCAGGAGCGTGCACTTTCCAGCTAAGTCGATGCACCATGAGGTTATCCCAAGGAGCAGACACATTCCCCATTCTGCGTATGTCAATCTTGAATCACCTGCAACGATGTGTGCTATCTCAAGAAATGCAACCTGCAACAACAAAGCTGCAACCATACCCACCCAAAACCATTTACTACGATGGACCCCTCTGAAGACGATGTTCTTTTCAGGCTCTCGTGCATTGAACTTGTTGAATACCTGACATAGAAAAAAGCTGTTGAATATCACAGTCTCAATTGACTTCTCATTTAGCCTGAGCATTGGGGGCCCTTTAGACTGTATGGCTGCCAAAAGAGATGCCTGGTAAGCTGTTTGTATGAAAATATTCACCCACATGGCCTTGGTAATGAGTTGCCCATCTCGCCCTGGTGTGCATTTCTTCATGAGCATCTCATCCGGCGGCTCCATCAAGAGAGCCAAACCACCTAGAGTCGTCAAAACTGAGATTGCCCAGTGGAACTGAATCGTCGTTATAGGCGAATTTCCATGAGAAGCATTTGTGATTAAGGGTATCAAAGACCCAGCTAAGGTCATAGTTAGCTGAAACTGAATGTACTTACGCATGTTACTGTATATGCATCTTCCACACTTAATTATGGCTAAGATGGATGTGAAATTCCCTTCTGTAATGACAATGTCAGTACTCTTTCTCGCAATGTCAGTGCTCCAAGTAGCAAATGTGAGGCCCACATCAGCAGCTTTTAGCGTGGGAATGTCATTTGTTCTGTTTCCGACCACTGCAACTGTGTGTCCTAGATCTTTCAAGCAACTGAGCAGAAGGAGCCGATCGGATGGGAGGGAGTTCCCCATCACAGAAATTCTAGTTGCCATATCCATCCTCTCTTCATCAGAGCTAGTCCGAAATCCTTCGCCCGTTATGACCAGTGCATCTGAATCAGGCCGTATCACTCCAAACTCTGTAGCAATGTTCTGGAGCATCGAAGCCTCCTCACTCGATACCAATAAAACTTTAATTCCAGCTTCTCTGCATTCTTCTATCACCTCTCTTGTACCGTCCCTGCTAGTCCTCTTCAGCCCCAAAAGTCCCAGCATTGTTAGATTGCCTTCATCAAGCCTAGGGTCATCGACTTGCTGACAAGCAAATGCGATGGATTCAAAACCTGTTGACCTCATTTGCTCAATAATGCCTTCAAATTTTATCTTTTCACTTCTATCCATGGGCCTTGTTTTCCCTTCAATGTCATAAAATTGTGAACACCTGTCTAATATTGTTGTTGCAGGTCCCTTGCAGTGCAAATACCAAGGGCCGTTACCTCCATCCTTTCCAATCAATGCTGCAACTATGTTCTCGTTTTCGGTTGGCTGTATGAACTTCACGTCCCTGTGGCATTGCTTCCAGACTTCCGTTTTCAATCCCCAGTTCTCTGCAGCCCAAGAAAGGATTGAGTCATCCACTGAGGTTCGACTGTTCTCTGGTAATAAAGATGATATGCCAATCCCATCACAAAATGCATTCAGAACATGTATGGATATTTTGGAATCTTCACTGATAAATTCTTCACCGATGCAGCACCTTTCAACTTCTTGTGGGGTCAATGTTAGTCCCCCCAGTTTGTCGGTGCAAATAATGGTGACTGATGCCATGGTGACAGCAATCGATGGTTCTTGAGCAAAGGTCCTGTCACCCAGCATCTTCTTGTTCCAGCAAGTGATGGCAATAGTGATTGCTAATGGTAGTCCTTCGGCTATTCCAACTAGTAGCAAAGTAAATGAAGAGGTCAACGTATTTAACATCCCTCGTGGTCTCAGGAAAATTCTCTTTATAGCTTCATTTAATCCCTTCAGAGGATGTGACTTCCCTGGGAAATCTGGCGGGCCCGAGTTATCATGCTTCTTCTTGAGCTTGAACCGCAAAAACAACACCGCAATGATGATTATTGAGATGACAATACCGATTATTTGTATCGAAGTGCTGAGCTTGTTGAGTTGCCCCTCTACTGTTGTCTTTTTTGATGGTGGAGCTCCGCTCAACATATTGACCAACTTTGTCTCGGCACCAACCGAGGTCACCAGCATTTTGCCAGTACCATCAGTTACTTTGGAACCATAAAACAAGAATGGATTCTGATCATTGATGATGGGATCAGCTTTGTCATTCACTTCCAAGGATACAGTGTGTATGAGCAAACCATCGGCAGGAACTTGGTCTCCCTTCTCTAATAGCACAATGTCTCCCAAGAGGACATCCGAGATGCAAATGGTTTGACGGCATCCCCCTCTTAAAACATGAACTTTCAGTTCCCCATTTTGCCAAAGCTGGTTTCTTGACAGCTGGCGTGAACTTTCATTCCGAAATTCACAAATTGAATAGACTATCACGATCAGAATCACAGCACCTAGTGTAAGAGCCCCTTCATACCAGCCTGCTCTCAGCCCTTTCTCCTTGATCCCAAAGGCGAATGACAGAATGGCCAAAATCAGGAGGAGGAAAATGGTGCTACTGTTGCAAGATTTCCTGAGGAAGTGGATGAAGTTTCTGTTATGAGCCTCCGATTTGGGTTTAAGGATTGCGGTGCGTCGGTGATGGAGGTCCTCCTCATGACCTGGAATTCCATTGACCATATCACTGTTGAGAGCCCCCGCTACCCCTTGGACACCTCCAAATTCTTGTAAGCTAGTCAAATCCTTTTCCATTATCATCCTAGCAATATTTTCATGATTGTTGTGCCCAGAATTGATGAATGATTCATGTGTTGGCTCTGGTTCCCCAGTATCCGGTAATTCTGTGCTCTGTAATAAAAGAATAAGTTACTTCAGGTTTAGAAATTTCTTCCCAATGTTATCCTGAAAGCTATATTATTTCACAGCATAAAAAGTATCACAAACATAGCAATTCCAATTTTTTATCTGAAATCATTTCAGCACACTTCGAGTTATACTTCTAACGCTCAAAATTATATGTGCTCATCTGATTAGTGCAAAGAGTGATAGGTTATGTGTGAAGCCCATCAATGCACGAAGTAGACAAGTTCTATCAGCAACACATACATATATATATGGACTGAACAATGCATATGGCAAGTCTTAGATCTAGAGTAGCATCATAAGAAAAAGAGAAGATGTTCGATCATCGTAAATAGATAGATAGATAGATAGATAGATATATATATATATATATATATATATATATATATAGAGAGAGAGAGAGAGAGAGAGAGAGAGAGAGAGAGAGAGATTTATTTAAGGTGTATTAAAAGTCATTATCAGACTTTGGCAAACCTTGTCATTGTAAATTGAAGCAACAATGCTAAAGTGCTTCCAGTATGCTTGCTTTTAAGAGCAGCACGCTCCAGGAAGTGTAGATTCGATGGTGGAAACTTAATATGTGGCTTCAAAACACTTCATGGAAATCAGTTGCAGCAGACCTTGAGATTATATTGTTGGTACTAATGAGTAAGATCATGAAAGTAGCTTTCAAGTTCTCGACTAACTGATTCATTCATTAACTGAGAGACTTATTTTTAGTGCTTTTTTTTTAACTGAGTAGCCATGGAATGCAACCAAGACCAGCTCTTCTTCCAAATAGAAAGTGCTTCCACCATGTTGCCGCTGAGAAGCCTAAGGGACAGTTCTACCAATTTCATTTAGTTACTTACCCATCAATGCATCATGTTCATTAGCACACAATTGCTGTAAATGAAGAATATGGTATTCATGTGAACGAATATGGGTTATTTACGCTGGAACTTTTATGACTCAATAGGACGTGGAGGAAGAACCAGTCTGGGTTTGAAATGGTAATGCCGCCGTCACATGAAAGATAGTTCGGAGATTGGCAAACTTCTAAGCAAGACAAACAAATGAAAGATCACTTATTGAATGTTTTGGGGGTGAGTTGTCATGAAAGTGTTTTGTGGTCTTGTGATGGAAAAGCAATGATTTGAGACTACTCACTTCAAGTTGTGTCTCCGTGGCAGCATTATTTGCTGTCGAAATGATGACCCGGAGAGTCTTGACAACCAAGTAGACCAAATGCCACGGTCTCCTCAGGGTTTTGCCAGTATTGAGGAGAGTCGGTTGCTGCGACTCGACATCTTGATCGTCAACCGCACATGCCTTAATCGCAGTGTTTTTTGTTGTCGAAATGAGAATTGAACTTGTCCTCAGGACCAAGAAGACCCGTTGCCACCGTCTCCTCGGGGCTCCACCAGTATTGACGAGGAGGTTCTCTTGCTGAGACTCGATATCCGGGTCATCTGCAAAGCTCTCCTGTGACATCTCTGGATGGAGTTTCACGTTGATCCACTGGCAAAAAGAAACCTAGTCACTTCCAGGTAATCTCTACCCCCTCCCAACACGCACACACTGAACGTTGAGCAATGATTGGGGGTAAAACTTTACCTGTTTTATGAATCCAAAAGAAGTAGATGCGTATGAACAACACTAGCAAAAGAAGAAACGGTGGGAAGTTGCAGATGAGAATATGAGACTAGTTATACAGCAACGGAGCTCGCTGTGCGCCCCTTCTTATAAAGATGATGGGTCATGGGTCGTCGGCAAAGCTCTCCTGTGACGTCTCTGAACGGAGTTTCACGTTACTCTACTGGCAAAAAGAAAACTAGTCACGCTTCTGGGTAATTAGTAGAGAATCGCGACTGCAGAACTATAGCACATAGTTTCTCTCTATCGAACTTTTGAGCAATGATAGGGAAGAAAACTTTACCTGCTTGATGACTGCAAAAGAAGTAAATGTGTATGAACAACACTAGCAAAAGAAGAAACGGTGGGAAGTAGCAGATGAGAATATGAGCAAAGAACTCGTTATGCAGCAATGGAGCTCGCCGTGCGCCCCTTCTTAGAGAGAGATGAATGGGGGCTGCAAACTGGGAAGCGCGTTGAAGTTGAGGGGAAGCGCTTGTAATTTTTCTCGGAATGTTCTTACTAACACGGCATCGCTCGGTTCACTAAAACCGAACCGCTTCATCCTCGGTCCAATTTTGCATGTCTCTTTTCAACCATCTGCTTACTTTCCCATCGGAATTCTCATATCAAATTTCTGGATTGCTGAATGAAGTGTGAATGTCTTTTTATTCTTTCTTGCATTTATAATATAGGACCAGACCAAGTCCTTAAATTGCTTTGACTAAGGTCCCGTGCGAATCTGGGCATCCCTCGAACGTAAAATATCAAAAGGGAAGAAAAACATAAAGGGGGAAAATAGGGGAGCTAAGCGTACAGATACTGACACGTGAAATTAAGAAACGCAGACATGTCAGCCCACCAGTTACATATACCTAGACAGGCAAGGTAGCCCCGGTTGGAGTTTCAGCTCTTAGTATGTGATGAGATACCTCTTGACCAATCAATGATCCACGGAGTACCCTTGGTCAAGGGATACCTATTAATATAAACTTACAACACCCTCCAAAATTTAAAAGTAAGGGATACTATTTGGGGTTTTCAATGATTAAGAAAGAGGCAACACGTCAAGGTAAAGATGATTCAAGAATTTTCAATGTTTCGGATTAAGTAAAAGTTGAAGTGGGGATTCCGTAACAAGTACACATCTGCAATCTCAGTATACGCGTTTTGCGGAGTGTCTCGGTGATTTTTCCAAGCAACTACGTACATGCCATTGACCCCATGGTCGACGGCCAAAAACTAAAGAAACATTCACTCCCACATGCGCCATCCTCAAAGAAGAACCAGGTTGACACAAGGCCATCTTGACCTCTCTTCACAGAACGACAAGCATTGCTTTTGCTGCAGTGGAGGCTGACTAGGTGCATGCTAAGGGTAAGCAGTCCGATGGCCAATCTTGGTTCCACCTATAATCTACCCATCGGAATTGATTCCCAAAATTTTGAATCCTAAAACCTATCTTATATTTTTTGAAACCTAAAATCTATCATATTACATATTTCAGGGTCAGTTTCATAGTTTATTTAGATTTCATCTGTGCTCTTAATAGAACCTTTTTGTCATAATTGATTTCTCAATTTTTAGAATCTGAATCTTACCGTACATATGTTAGGACTTGGAACCGTGCCACTAATAGGACACTTTGCCTGCATCGACGACATAAGTCGACACAAGTCGTGGGAAACCGAGAAAAGTCGGGAAATTGGAGGTACTGGCGGGCTAGTAGTGCGCCACCACGTGTGACACGTCCCATCCTCATTTTCACCCTCTCCCAAACCGCGTTGCTGTACGTTCTTGTCTCGGATTCAGCCCAAGTCGCTAGATTTACTTTCTGGATGGAACAGGCATCATTATCATCGCGCTCAATTTGTCTTATCGCATGGTTGCGAAGATGTTTCTGCATGACTTGCATGAGAAAATGATAATAAGGTGCGTCAGCTGAGACAGTGGATAGGAGGAGAAATGACAGACATCGTCAAAAGTGTCATCATGTGGCTCACAATATTAGCATAATGCAGCCTTAATGGCCTTGAATTGTCGCAGGGGCGTACCTGATTTTTTGTTATCGGCTCTTTCCCTTCCTTATTAATGGAGATTTAGATGGTTTTTGCTATAAAGCAGCTTGATTCCTCAACTCAACCTCGTTGCGTTAATATAGGGAATGTTAGTAGTATGTTTTGTTATGGGATAAATGCACGGACGGGAAAAGTAGCAAAAGAGCCCTAAGCTTATTGATTCGGTGATACCAATTCGTTAATATAGGGAATGTTAGTAGTATGTTTTGTTATGGGATAAATCTTTTAATTGAACCAATTTAGTCATAAATATTTTCTCAGTGATACCAATTCAGTCCATACGGACAATTTAAGCTGGAAATTACTAACGTGGACGTCGGCCATCCTATGTGGCCTGGTCGGCAGACGACCAACACTGACATGGATATTTTTAACATTATTTTAAATAATTTTTTGAATTTTTATTAATATTTTAAATTTTTTCCTTTTTTTCTTTTTCTTTTTGCATTATTTTTTCCTTCTCTTTCCTTTTGCCTGTGGCCGATACTCGGCCATGGCCGGCGATCGACCACAGGCGAGGGCGTTGCAGCCCTCGCCAAATCTAGAAAGGGCTCGCCTCCCAACGTAAGCAAGGGTCACCCTCATGGCCTTTGGCAAGGGCTGCCTACACTGGCTTTAGCGAGGGCTAGACTCTCCGACCTGGGTGAGGGCCACCCTCGCCGACTATGGCAAGGGTGACCCTCGCCTATGGCCAGTACTTGGCCATGGCCGACAACTGGCCACAGGCCAAAGAAAAAAGAGGGGAAAAAAACAGAAAGGGAAAAATGGAAAAAATTCAAAATTTCAAAAAAAATTTAAAATATTATTTAAAATACGTTAGCGCCGGCCATCCGCCAGCTATGCTACGTAGGACGGCCAACGTCCACATCAGCGCTTTTCACCTTAAATTGATCGGATGAACCGAATTGGTACCAATATAAAAAGATTTATGACTAAATTTATTCAATTAAAAGGTTTAGGACTAAATTGGTATAAATATAATAGGTTTGGTACTTTTTTGATACTTTTCCCATACATAAACACATGACTTAAGTGCGAATCAAATCTAAGGTTGAGCGATGAGGCTTGTGATGGCAAGTAATGACAGCGGAACTATGTCAGTGACGATGCTGGTGGGATGGCCAGTAATGTTGGTTGAGAGGAAGGAGGAAGAAGAAGAAGAAAAATAAAAAGATGGCGAAAATAAGCAATTTTATGGGAAAAAAAATCATTTTAGTTGAGCTAGCTTTACACATCATCTCTCTGGACCCACACTGCTAACTTGGCGATCCACTTTGGCAAAACACACATCACATGGCATTGCACTTTAATTTACGGAAGGCTTATATTGAGTGCGGTCCTAAAAGTTCGAGAACTAAATTGAACCCAAAAAAAAAATAATCATGGGTTACATCAAAAGTCGAACCAAAATCCAGAGATCATGCATACTATCCCTTCTTTTTTATATGAAATATATAGGGAGTAAAAGGAGGCAAAGTCAAAATCATTCTTCTTCTAGTCATTACCGCGTGCGTGTCGTTTCCAAGTTGCCTCTTCGCTTTTTATTAATTGAGGGAAGAAGAAGAAGAAGAGGAGGAAGAACAAGAAGGTCTTCCTGTGAAAAAGAAAGTCATTTTAATTGAGCTGACTAGGGCCTACATTGCTAACTCGGCGATCTAAATTGGCAAGACTCTACGGAAGAATCATATTTAGTGTCATTTTAAAAATTCGGGAACTAAATTATACAAGAAAAGTTTAGAGATTGCCCATCCGATCATCCCCGTTTCTCATGAAATCTAGAGAGTTAAATGAGGCAAAGTCAAAATCATTCGTCTTCGAGTCAGTCATGGTGAAGTTTCCAAGTTGCTTCTTTCCCATTTCTTTCAATTTGCTAAAGGAGAAAAACTTTAATGGCAAAACTGCCAACTGATTTTTTTTTGTCTTTTTACACTAACAAAGATATCTAAAGTACCACTAGCGTACAACAATTTAATAATATTAAAAAGGGATTCCGAAAGCATAGGAAAAAGTAGGGAAAATTGTCTTAAAAAGTCATAAATTTATTACACGCTCATCAATGCAGGCTCAAATTTTTCAATTTTATCAATTGAATCATAAATCTTTTTATGTTTTACCAATCGAGTCAATCAGTTAATTTTGACCGAAAATCACTGATGTGGATACCGGCCGTCCTATATGGCACGGCAGTCCAGCCCAGGCCCAAGCATCCCTCGCCCAAGCCGGTGAAAAAATAAAAAAAAAATTATTTAAAATTGTCAACGTCATCACTTGTCGTGCCACGTAAGCCGGCCGGCCGGAATTCACGTCAAATTAACTCAATTGGCAAAACGTGAAAATGTTTAGTACTCGATTGCAAAATTAAAAGGTTTAGGACTTAATTGACAAAAGTACGATAGGTTTCGGACTTTTTAAACAATTTTCCAGGAAAAAGTATATATCATTATGAAAACGGCACTCAAACAAGCATAAGCACATTCCAGGAAACAACACTAACTAAAGAAAACAGAAGAACAACGTAGTGATGTTGATACTCAGACGAACTATTCACAGCAGTTGAAACTTCTTTTCATTCATTTTCGAATCTTTTCACTCGTTCCGATTCGAAAACGAATGAAAACATTATTTTGTTTTGCTTGTTTGTTCCTGAAGACTCATCTTTGATCGGTCGACAAACTGCGGTCCGAAATGCATCCTAGACTACCTTTTCTGCATTACATTTCACTTTTTTAGCTTATTAATCCCAGTAGTTTAAGCTTTCGTATGCAGTTGGACATGCCTAGAAAGAAAGAGGAAACCCAGCATTCTCTTCGCCTTAATTTTCTCCTCAATGTGATCTTTCCTATGGCGTCGCCTCTCGTGGAATTCTTTTCGTGGTTTCTCTCAAACAGGCATGCGAGCAGTCCGAACTCTGAACTGTAAAGACTAGCCCTCGAGTTCTTTCTCGTCTGAGGACCCAAGATTTCATGGTTTTTGTCGGAAAATCCCGTTTCTTGTTGCTACGGCAGTAGTTTTCTTTTTGCGCAATGTCGCGAGAATTGATTGAAAACATGGCAAATATCTTGATGGAACTATCCGGTGACACCGGAGAGTTTCGTCGGCAAAAATGATGGTAGGCCAAAGATCAAGTTCAAGACTTGCAATAGTTCGATGATGTCATGTGCATGAGCAACCTTTTCAAGCCCGAATAGGCCTACGCCGGGCTGTCGTACCTATGTCAAACGAACGAGAAACGATATGGGGGTAACGGTAGAAGTCGAATGCGAAAGAATGGCCGGAAACATAGACTAAAAAGTGGCTTTCCGGCCGAAAATGGCCCCGAACGACTTCGTCAACTTTGCAGTGTTGGACTCTTTATTATATGCTAAGCTGTGTACAAAATTGCAGACAAACCATGCTACCCTGCTCCTTTTGTCGTTTGGACATTCACGAAGTTCGCATTCCCAGAGAGCGAGGAACAAAGCAAATGGCAAAACAAGAAAAGCAAATCGATGTTGTGCACTATGAATTGTGAGCACTCAATCAAAGTATATATCTACAGACAACATTCCTCCTTATATGGGTTGAAGCAACTACGGTGTTAACAGCAAAATTTACAAAGCCACCAACTAGCACAAGATGTCAAGATTCACCTCCAAGCCGATGAAGTCGACAAAGCTTTACTGATCCAGCCGAGATATAGAGCCCCCTCTCTCCCCTCGATTCTATAATTCCCATGATACTGCTTCAGCATGTTGACTACAGCACGAGTAACCGATGCATTCAGCGGTAACTGATTGAAGCCGGCCATTTGAAATCTCGACCTCCATTTGCCAAAAGGCTCGTGCCTTTCCATCCTCTCTGGCCCCTCGCAGGCTATCATGTTCACAATGTCCCGGGCCAGACAGTTCTGCTCCGCGCTGATCCGCTGCTTGTCGTCCCTCGACCGAGCCACGTCGATGGACTCAAACATGGCCTTGTAATAGTCGAATGTCTCAACGAACCTCGGAAGGAATGAGGATGTGTTGGTGTTGGATTCTTGCTCCACGACGGTCACCACTCTCGGCGACAAACTCTTGATCAGTCTCAACACCCGGTCTCGGTGATTCTGAGTGCTCACGCTCTCATCGGGTATGTGATGTAATATGTAAGGAAAGTTCACTGCCAAGGCTTCCCCGGGCTGAATCATAAGGTTCTGTAGCTCAACCTCAGATGAAGAAACGGCTGCGTCGTGGAACTCGAACGGCACGTTACAAGACTCTGCAATAGACAAAAGCTTCTGGCCTACAATCTCCAGCCCCGCGCCACGAGCATGAGCTGAATCAGAATCGTCGATGCCGGTGATGCGGAGGAGCGGGGGTCCACCAGGCCTCTGCGCGAGGGCCTGGATGAAAGGAATCCACTGGGTGCCCTGCGCGATCTGGAAATCGATGATGTGAATTCTCTGTTCGTTTTCCATGGCTTTGGTGATGATGGCATTAGCGGACACATATGCAAACTTCCAGTAGGGGCAGATCTCATAGAGAAAATGCATGGAAGTCATCAATTCCAAGCTCGTAGGTTCTTTGCACTTGAGCTTTCGGTAAATTCTGCTCCCGGAAAATTCCAATTTTGCCCTAAGCCCTTCCAAGAGGTAAGCACCAAGGCGCTGAACTGGATCGCCCAAAACCGACACCATTTGTTCCAGCATATCCATTAGACCTGCTGCATTAGAAGCATCAGCATCAGAGATTGCTCTTGCACAGGCAATTACCACTTGTTTCAGGTCAGGTTTAGGCGCCATATCTCTAACTCGGTTCGAATGCCACATTGATGTGGGAAAAATATTGTGGGAGTCGTCGTTTAAGCAACAACTCTGGTAATCGCTGATATCTGATTCCGGTCCCAACAATGACATCTTCAATTCCCTCAATTTGTCTTGGAAATCATTGCCATAGTCAGCAATGGAAGAGACGCTTAATGGCGACCCGGACAAATTTTCAACATAAAGATGTTGATCCGAGAGAAAGGACTTCACAAAGGGAGTCCCATCAGGTGAGGTGCTGACATTGGAAGCAGAATCATAGGAAACAAAGCCAGAAGCTGATGTGGAAGAATCGAGGGTGAAAATTTGTTCGCCATAGGTCTGGAACGACGCGTCAGATCCATGGCTGACCAAACCCTTGTTCATGCTGCTGTCCATGAGCTCGTAGTTGGACAAATAACAAGGTTCGATCACTTGCACAGGCTGCTGATAAAAACTGATGACATTCGCTGAACCATGGTGCTTCTGAAAACTTGGCATCTGGATATAACACCAGTGGACACTCAGCCCGAGCTGAGAGTTGTGTTCCGCAGACTGGGATGAATCACTGATTGGAAAATGACTAACGTGCAATGACCCCTGCGATTCTACAAGAGCAATCAGGAGACCCACTAAGCTTTCGATGCAACACGATGGTTAGCAGAGACCACAAGACCAATCGCTTACAGATCCAATAATATCTGTACAAGAAAGAGAGGGAAAATGAAAAGCGTCAGCGACCCGGTTCTTTATGGAGAGAAATGAACAGAGAAAAGTCATGCTCAACAGTTATGCGAGATAAAAAGAATTCAATAGAGCGACAGGAAACTAAAAAATTCATGATAAAATGCCGATTCTATGTACATTTGGTATCTTTGGCGGTAGCCAACATATACGTAAGCTCATCGCAGTTTGGGTTTCTTAAGGCTTCTTTCCGACATCACTGTGGCTATCAATTGTGCCTTAAGCCCTTCTTTCTCTACTGGCATCACTCAGAGTCTGGTCTATATTCGACAGCAAAACCCCGTACCTTTCATCATACCCAAGGCCAAGCCCATTTGGAAAGTATAACATCAGTAGGGACAATCAACAAGCTAAAGAATTACATGGCATGGAGCATCTAGGTCAAGACGCGAAATTAGAAAAAAAGGGACCGACAAAAGAAGGAAGGGAAAGAAGATAGGGAAAAAATCAAGCAGAGGTGCCGAAAGAACAGCTACTAGTGAAAGGAAAGGGGAAAAGAAGAAACTAGTTGACCACCATAAGAAAGATACCAAACAACAGGACAGCCAATAGTTTGAAGCAAATATCAGGTCTTTCAACTTGTACCATCTCTCAGACAACAGTTAGATTCAAAGCAACAACACTTTCTGCAAAAACCCCATCCTTTATTCCAGCGAGTTCGCCACCGACTTTCGAGACAAAGCTAGATTCCGACAATCCTCAACACCATCGATTGCAGACTGTTATGGTTCTTGCGAAACATATCAGATTCAACCAATCAGACCAACAGGACGAAAGATTGCTATCTTTAGAAACTGCAAGAATTCTAACGAGTGCCCACCTCCATAAATCAAGAACCGAGGCAGGACTCAAATCGAGACATCAAGAAAGCAATCCAACGACCAATCGGCGAATACCAGCGCGGACTAGCAAGCACCCACCTACGGAAATCACCAGAAACTCCGACCCAAATCCACAACAACCCTCCAGACGAACTCAAACTCCCGAACAAACCGCAAAAGCTCACGCATTTCGCACGAATTGAAAAAGAAAACAACGAAAAGGGAATCAACGGTAGAGCTCGTTCTCGAGCACCCAACGCACCTTTAGCCGAAGGAGAACTTCCAAGCAGTCTTCCTGGAGAGCACCTGTCCAGCGAAGACCGTCTTTGGTTCCTTGATGCCGGAGAGGAAGCAAGGCGATGGCAGCTTTATAGTTGGGGCGCGGTAGTTAGTGCCACCGGAGTAGCTAATAATTACGGCGGTTGCCATTCCGACGGACAGAACAAATCGGGAGCGCGTAGACATGTACGGTTTTGTTTCGACAAAAAACAGCAGTTTAACTGACAGCGCGTGGACCGTGCGGGGGGATCGTCGACGACTCCGTCCAAAACCTAAAAAAAAAAATAATAATTAACAGTATAAACAACGACGCAAATGAACACGAACGGTCCCTGAATTTTGGCTCAATATGTAAATGTGATCCTTAAATTTTTAATTTATTCAGTGTCGTCCTTGAATTTTTTGTTCGTATTCAATTCAGTCCCCGAACTATATTTTAATATAGTCCTTCCATTAATTCAAGTTCGAGAACTGTATTGAATATTTTCATATAATTTAAGGATTACATTGAACATATACCAAAATTTCAAAGATCATATTGAATAAATTAAAATTTCAGGGATCACATTGAACATTAAGCTAAAGTTCAGGGATCACGTTACACATTGGACCAAAGTTCACGGACTGTTTGTGCTATTATCTTTAACAATAATAATGAAAAAATTATCAAAAAAGTCCTAAACCTACTGTACTTGTAACCTTTTAATTTGGCCAATTTAATCTTAATTATTTTCACCATTTGCCAATTAAGTCTTTCCGGCCAATTTTAGCCAGACATTACTTATATAAACGTCAATCGTCCTATGCGGCACTGCCGGCGATGACGTAAACAATTTTTATAATTTTTTCTATAAAAAATCTCAAATTAGCACACTCATGTCATATTTACCCCAAACTAATTCTCGCGTCACAAAAAATTTCAAGCGATTCGCATCACAAAAAAATCTCAAACAAATACATAAGTCCCACATTTACTCCTAAATAATTTTGCACCACAAAAAGGTTCAAATCGGTACGATTGTAACAAATGTAACAAATATTTTGAGCAAAATTAGCGCAAGAATTAGAGATTTTAGCCGCCTTTTGAAATGTGAGGAAGCTTTTCGAGCAAGATTAGCAGGTTTCAGCAGATTCCCCAGCCTCAATTCATTTTCCATCGGATATGTTTTTAACATAACGGCGTTGTTTAGGGGACCCATTTATGTTGAATTTCCACGTCGCAGCCAACATTTTCAAGTCTTTTGTTACGTGCGTTTTCGGGCGAGCTATATGGAAGAGATATTGGACGGAAGCTAATAAAGCAACACATGACACAAGAATCGGTTCGGAGTCATACGGCACGAGGCCACCAAGTTGGAATTTTGCTTTTTTGGTTATACGAAAACGAGTTCGGAGCACACGCGGCACATCCTCGCCAATTTAGAATTTCCGGGGGTATCCACGTAATTCTCTTCTTTAAGGGCAATGAAAAAAAATCTGATCGTGGCGATTTGCATAGGTGGAGGCCACTAGCGAATTTCTTTGCCGTTAATTAAGAGTAAAGCGGCGAAGAGCACGTGGAAAGCAGACTCAAAAAGTCGCGGGCCACGTGCGGGGGACAGGTCAAAATCAAATGGCAATCTCGTGATTTCGGCCGAACCGCGGGGGCATTTCTCGGGGACCGTGTTTTACCCGGCCCGTCAAGCACGCCCTCCGAAGCTGCCCGCCTTGTTCTCGGAGGCACACATCCTTTCTTTTAGTAATTTTTTTATTATTTATTTGATTAATAATTATATGTATATTAATTAATTAATTTAAAAACGTTTTCATGACGTGGGAAATAGCATCTTCCATGTCATTTCCGAATTCAAAAAATTCGGTCCACTAGTTAGCGGTCGGACGATGCAACAAGCCACGTCTTGGACTATTCTCTTGGCTTGTATGGTTTGCCAATATTGGCAAGTAATTAGATAGTCTCAAGTCAAATATGGGTGTCGACCAAAAAAAAGAAAAAGTCAAACATGGGTTAAAAAAAAAAGATAGCATAATTATCATTTTTGGCTTGCGTTTGTTTCGCAAAAAATGAAATATTCGGAAAACGTTATTTTTTTTTCTGATAAGTGTCGCGACCTAAAAAAAATCGGGTTTCGATCTTAGGCTAATGGATTACTAGATCAATTAAATTAACTAACCTAACTCGAGTTCTCCCAAACTCTACCAAATCGCAACTTAGGTCCAATTGTGAGCATGCAAATATTTTCAATGGGAGTCGCCACTAATCATTTAGGGTAGGTTGATTAGAAACCTAAATAAAATAGCGGGAGTACTATTTTATTTCTACGAACCAGAAATCATAAGTTCGGGGACTTGGTTACGCTAGATTCCCTAACGCCCTTTCGGTACCAATTTCGAGAAAAATACTCAATTTGACAATTTTGATAAATCCTGACTTAGAGTTCAAAGGTGCAGAAATTTCTTTTTGATTTTTACTTATTTAAACGAAGGCTAACCTATATATAATGACGTGCAAAAATTGACATGCGATTAATGCAACCTAACATGCAATCTATATGTCATGCGACGACGTGACTTATTTCTAATGACGGGCATATTATTTTTTTGTATTTTTTTAATGAAATTCGGAATTAAAAATGCCAATTATCTAAACATGCAATTTTAAACTAAAGAAATTGACCTAATCTAAAGCAATCTTTTTTTGGTATTTTTTTTGTGAAATTCGAAATTAAAATCAAATGAAAAAAAAATATAACCGCGAAATCTTTCGAATTAAGTTTCGATCTGAAGCCTGACAGATCAACCCTAAAATTCGAAATACCCGCTATGGAAATAATTCTATCTAAAGCTTGATAGATAGATTTATTTCCACGTGTGCGGTTGCGGATTAAGAAATTTTCCTAATCGATCACATCTTGAAAAATTCTGATATCTCAAATATTTTGGATATATTCAAAAAATTTTGAAAATTCTAAATTCTATCCAAATTTGGTAAGCAACGGATATCCAAGATTTCAAAAAGGAAATAAATCCTAAGTGAGATATTGCCTATCATCTAAATATGCAGAATTAGATATCAATAAGCACAAATTAGGCAACAAAATATTCAAATTAAATCGGGATAAGATAATTACTTGATTTGCAGATTTCTTTCCTAATTTGAACTTGCAGCGGATCAGAATTGCAGATCGGCGATGCGTCGGGAGCGGCGGCGTGGCGTCGGGAGCGGCGGCGTGGCGTCGGGAACGGCGGCGGTTTACGGCGACGACACGGCAGGAACGGCGACGCGGTGGGCGTCTCCGGAAATTATGATTTGAACGCGTGTAATATTCCGGGAATCGAACCAGATCACGGCTTCCGGATGAGGCTCGGTGGATGACTGTGGTGGCAGCAAGTGAACGCGTTGGAATTCTCGGTACCGCTCACGGTACGGAAGTGCTTGTTGGACTCATGGCAATGGACCACGATGTGGATGAAAAGACCAGAACAGAATCGATCGCGGTGGAACGTTTGTGATCGAAGCTTGCTGGTCGCAGCAAGAACACTCCGAGGAACTTGTTATTCGTGGACTGGAACGTTGGTTGCTCGCAGTGTAAGGGCTGGACGCAACGTCAGAAAGTGGTGTATACAATTGGGCTATTGTTTATCTCGCTCAGAGGGTCAAACCGTGATTGTTTCGGGTAGACCCTGGGCAAGACCCACTGAAAACCTTCAACCAAAGAGAAACGTGAAGTTCCCTGGTTCTGGAGTCAATAAAACATAATAATAATAAGAATTTAGTAGGATCAAAGAGATTGTGAGAGAAAAGCTTCCTATTTCTCTCTGGGTATTGAGTGACCCAAATTATAAATCCTCAGGCGTATGTCCTGTGAACGTCTCTCCCTTGTGAGATCAGCACTTGGACTTGGTGGTGACCGAAAACCCACGAGGACTTCACGCCAAAGCTGCTTGATTCGATGAGTGAAGCACCGCAGTCAAACGCCAGGGAATAAACACGGAAGGGAGGCCGAGAGCTTCCCTGTTCCTCTCCGGTTCAACCTTCTCGTTCTCCTCTCTTGCTCACGTGTTTCACTCGCGTGTCTCTCTAAAAATCAGATCTGAAAATTCTGAGACCCCCCATTGTTGTAAGACATAACGATGTATTTATAATGTAAACCTAGGTCAACTAACCGGGCTTTCTAGTCCTAATGGGCTTAGGCTTGGGCTTAGGCTTTAATTTTCATTTAATTTCAAATTGGCTGAATTAATTCGGGCTTTTATTCAATTAACTTGATGGGCTAATTTAAGCTCAAATTAAGACAACCGAGCCCTTTTGACGTGTGATTTTCGGCCCCCGTCTTCCGAGTAGTCGAGTCTCGTTCGGTACCCGAGCTCGATGTACGTGATGAATTTTAAGCTCGTTTGCCACCGCCGATCCGATGCGAAATGCAATTAATCTATATGAACCTAAACTATATGCTATGCAATTTTAATATTTTTGTTTAGGGGTTAAAAATTTAATCCCTAATTTTCTATGCAATTAACACTAAATGATGCGCTAAAATTTAGGTGTCAACAGCTGCCCCTCTTTGAGTGGAGGCTCGCAGAGGTTTCGCTCAAAGACTGAGACCTAAATTTAAACTATGAAAAATGATGAATGATGATTTTTTTTTAAAAAAAATGATGCATGATATGCAAACAATAAGGAACGTATGCTAAGGCTTCTCACTTCATGCGGAGCGGTGAAAGAGTCTTACCTACGGATCGCACAAAAAGCGTCCAAGTGGGGGAAAGCTTTATAATGCTTTGAATTCCCTCGATCTCCAAACTTCTAGTCCACTGGAAGTAAGGTTCTCAAGGTATATGATTGCCTATCTGTTACCTGTAGTTTCCTACAGATGCGAAATAGCGCGTGATATGAAGAAAAAATGGGATGTGTTGTCCATACCACTGGACAATCACGAAAAGGATCATGTCACCTCCTTCATTCGGGCAAGCATGAAATGGTGTGCTTCGTACTCCACTTAGCAACACCAAGAGAAAAATTATGTCACACGTCCTACTGGGCGAACATGAAATGGGGTGTGCTTCGTACTCCACTTAGCAACACCGAAAGAGGAATTATGTCGCCTGTCCTACTGGGCGAACATGAAATGCGGTGTGCTTCGTACTCCACTTAGCAACACCGAAAGAGGAATTATGTCGTCTATCCTACTAGGCGAACATAAAATGGGGTGTGCTTCGTACTCCACTTAGCAACACCGAAAGAGGAATTATGTCACCTATCCTACTGGGCGAACATAAAATGGGGTATGCTTCGTACTCCACTTAGCAACACCAAGAGAGGAATTATGTCACCTATCCTACTGGGCGAACATAAAATGGGGTGTGCTTCGTACTCCACTTAGCAACACCGAAAGAGGAATTATGTCGCCTGTCCTACTGGGCGAACATGAAATGGGGTGTGCTTCGTACTCCACTAAGCAACACCGAAAGAGGAATTATGTCACCTATCCTACTGGGCGAACATAAAATGGGGTGCGCTTCGTACTCCACTTAGCAACACCGAAAGAGGAATTATGTCGCCTGTCCTACTGGGCGAACATGAAATGGGATGTGATTCGTACTCCACTTAGCAACACCGAAAGAGGAATTATGTCGCCTATCCTACTAGGCGAACATAAAATGGGGTGTGCTTCGTACTCCACTTAGCAACACCGAAAGAGGAATTATGTCACCTATCCTACTGGGCGAACATAAAATGGGGTGTGCTTCGTACTCCACTTAGCAACACCAAGAGAGGAATTATGTCACCTATCCTACTGGGCGAACATAAAATGGGGTGTGCTTCGTACTCCACTTAGCAACACCAAGAGAGGAATTATGTCTCCTGTCCTACTAGGCGAACATAAAATGAGGTGTGCTTCGTACTCCACTTAGCAACACCGAAAGAGGAATTATGTCACCTATCCTACTGGGCGAACATAAAATGGGGTGCGCTTCGTACTCCACTTAGCAACACCGAAAGAGGAATTATGTCGCCTATCCTACTGAGCGAACATAAAATGGGGTGCGCTTCGTACTCCACTTAGCAACACCAAGAGAGGAATTATGTCGCCTATCCTACTGGGCGAACATAAAATGAGGTGTGCTTCGTACTCCACTTAGCAACACCAAATGTCACCTGTTCCACTTGGTGAACACATGAGAGAGATAATTTCTCATATTCCGGAGAGAGAAATAATGAAGAATAATTAGCAGACGTACCTGAATTCTTCTTATGACAAAGCCAATAGCATCGCTCCTATTTTTTCCTGAGAAAAGATTAAAATAACACATGCGCAGGGGCAGAGAAAATATAATTCATGAATCTCCTTGCATTACCAAGCTTTACTAGGGAATTTATTAATAAGAACAACCATTTCGTCCTTTTGACATTTTGATCATATTAAATGAGAGACCTTTAATCAAAAAGGACTTTCCACTCACTCTCAATGAAAGGCTTTTGACCCGACCTTTGATGCGGGTATAAGAATCACTCGAACTCTCTTCATCGTGCTTGACAAGGGTTCGGATATTCTCAAAATCAGTATGACTTGGCCAATCTGAGAGGTCTTTATAAGGACTAAAATGTGAGCTTGGTCAATGGTTTAGCAAAAGGGACTCTTCGAGTCGAGGCTATTGAAAGAATTGATATCACCAGCTGCTCTGGGTTTACAAGTCAAGAATGCTGCAAAAATGAGATAGAAAAAATCTTGCTCGCACTTCTTCAAGCAACATTTATAAGCATTTGAAATTCTACGTTAACTCAAGTGCCCTATTCTGAAGAGACTTCGGTAATGGTTGTAACGTAGGTTCGGGTAGGCTTGAAATGAATGGCCTATTTTCATCAAAAGGGGTATTATGAACATGGAGATTGGTGATCATCCCATCTAGCAATTGCTCCACAAATGAACCTTCAAATAGTCTTTTCTTTGAAGAATGATCTTGCATATCGACTCAGTTCTTGCTGAAACTTTTCTCTTTTTTTTTTTTTTTGAGAGATTTTTTTTTTCGAGAGAGAGAACTTCGATTTGATGGAGTCCTTTTGCATCCTTTCTGATGAATTTTCTTTTGAGCTCCTATTTGCCCCAAGTCACCTTGAACTTGTCTTGAGATGATTTCATTTGTTTATCACAAGAATGATCACCAATTGGGTTGAAATGAATTCATCGCTCAAATTAGGTATGCAAAGGGTATACTGTGTAGGGATATAGAAAGAAATGCTCTTCGTCATATCTAAGGCACTCGAGCTAACACAGAACTTACATGCAATAAATATACTTGAAGATTGATGCAAGTGAAAGCAAGAAAATTCTAACCATTTTGAACTTTCTAAGAAATTGCCCCGGTATGGGATTGTTCCTGACAGGGGTAAGAAATGAAACTCCGTTCAAAGGGGTTAAGCAAATGATAACCTGTAGTGTTTAGATAGAGGAAATGAATGCCTCTCATCATTTTGATCGTCATACTTTTCGTGAGATAATCATTTACCTTGTCAGCACGGAATTTTCACTCAACTCGCACTAGGGATTATTATTCAGGACGTGTATAGAAATGTCTTGCCTTTCGTCGTCTTGAAGTCTCTCGTGCAATATGATCACTTCATTAGGACAGAAACAAATTGCCAAATCAAACGCCTTCCTCAAACAAATCTTAGTAAGATCAATTGATTCATAAAATTCAACTTGATACTTGATAGAAATAAAGTCAGAATGAGTACAAATCAAGTGTAATATTTCTTCACAGAATCAGAATTAACTGGACTGGAAAAAACACGACCATCTATCTCGGTCAAAATCAAAGCACCTCCTGGAAGGACTTTCTTCACAATGTACGGGCCGCCATAGTTTGGAGCAAATTTTCCTTCTGCAAGAGGAACTATCGGCAATAACTTCCGTAGGATAAGGTCACCTACCTGAAAATGTCGAGGCTTGACTTTCTTGTTGAAAGATTTAGCAACTCGTTGTTGGTAGCACTGGCCATGACATAGAGCTCTAAGCCTTCTCTCATCAATCATGTTCAACTGGTCCAATCTCTGTTGGATCCAATCTGCTTCTGACAATTGTACCTGTGAAAGAACACGTAATGAAAGAATTTCAACCTCAACAGGTAGAACTGCTTCCATACCGTATACAAGAGAATATGAAGTTGCCCCTGAAACATAAAGTAGAGGATTCAGAAGGACAAACAGGGCTAAACAGTGTATTTTTATTTCTTTTGATTTTTTTTGACTTTTTTTTTTTGAAATTCTTTTCAAAGAAGTTTTAACACGAGGAAGCATGAAGAAGCCCAGGCCTCAGAATTCTCCTTGGACTATATTTTTCTTTTATCGGTTGGATATCATCACCGGGCTGGTTTGATGTACCTCAACATGCCCTCAAAAAATGAAAATAATTTGTAATTTCATTGATTATCACCGAATAAATTACATTTATTGGAATGGAAACTGGGACAATAAAGTTATAGGAATGAAAAATCCTAAAAAGCAGCTCCCAAGACGGGGCAAGTCCTAGAAAGCAATAGAAATTCCCACGCAAGGGAAGTGTGCGAAAAAAATAAAAAGGTGTTACTCTCGCGGGCCAGTGCCCATTTCAGCCAATGGTCCTTCCTCGATAGCTCCAATGAGCATGTTATTGAACAGAGCAGTGATTCCCTCCATCGCATCATCAGGATCTTCTGTCACTGGAGGTGTTAGATCATCCATACCTCCCCATCCATCGGGGACGATATCACGCGGGTCAATATAGAAGCTCGGGGGAGCCGAATATTTCACGCAGTAGTCGAACTTGCCGCTCGGTTGCCCCAGGGTGTCGATCACCTCCTTCTCTTCATGTATCATTCTTGTAGGACTCGGGGATGTGGTCTGGATGTTTGGAACTATGAGAAGATCATCTCGGCCTTGGCAGAGATACGAAGCACGAAATGTTGATGCCCCGGTATCTAAGAGGTCCTGAACCTTGTGCTTTAGATCAACGTCGTACGACCATGGAACCATCTTGTTACTTTCATAAGCGTAGGGCTGAGGTGATGCCAGGACCAATATTTTCGAAGCATCGGGTATAACGATCCCGAGGTCATCGTCAGAGGTGTCCTCGAGAGGGGGCATGTCAGGATCCAACTTAACTTGTTCATCGGTCATCCTTGCGAGTTCTTCATTCCAGTCAATGATGACTTGAGATATAGTGGCCACTACCCCGAATTCATCTGCTGTCCCAATCATTCCTTTTCTCACCAACTCATCCACTTTCTTTTCTATCTCACCGAGTGACACCACCTCACCAGTCGAAACATAACCAGCTCGAACTAAAGCATCGAACATATCTTCGAGAGGGACCCTGAAGCCCTGAACCTGCTTGACTCCCGGACCAAAGACAACATTTGCACTGCTCGAATGATCAGGGAGTGGATTGTTCTGCACATTGGGGTTACCGGCTGGCTGTAGCGCAAACGCTCCTGTCTCAAGTAGATCCTGCACTCGATGTTTGAGTACTTGGCAATCATCTGTCGAATGCCCAACTTCACCTCTATGGTAATCGCATTTCTTCGACGGATCATACCTTGCATAGCCAGCAACATTAGATCTTTGTGGCTCTGAATTTAGCAGGTTCTTCTTCCTTAACACTGCCAGTACCTGAGATAATGTCCCAGGAAGTGGAGTAAACTGACGAGTTTTGCGCTGCTGGCGTGAATCCTGCTGGCTTTGCCGTCTATAAGAGGTTGTTTGCTGGGTACTAAATTGTAGCTTCGGGACCTGAGCTGGCGTCTTCTGTACATAGGTCATGTTGACTTCGAGGACATGCTCTTTGTCCTTCTTATTAGTAAATTTATTGCCTGATGAACCTGACTCATTGTACCATCCTTTCTTGAGTCCGGTCTCAATCTCCTCACCCATGGCTATCAGTTGGCCAAAAGATTGGGCGGCCGTCACTAACATTCGTGAACGAACCGGTTGTGGTAGGGTGGACACGAACAACTTCATTAAGTCACGTTCTGAGGGTTCGGGCATGATCTGTCCTGCCATGTTCCTCCAGCGAGTGGCATACTCCTTTAGAATCTCGCCCTTTTTCTGCTCGGCTCTCTCCAGATCTTCCCTTGTAATGGTGACATCGAGATTGAACTTGAAGTGCTTGACGAAAAGGTTTGCCACCTCTTCCCATGAGTCTTTCCGGTTGATCTGGTGGTTGGTATACCACCTCATTGCGGCATCCTTCAAGCTTGCTTGGAAGGTTTGGATCATTAAAGGTCCATTAGAAACATATCTATTCATGAGCCCTTGGTACATATCGATGTGCTGAATCGGGTTTGAGGTGCCGTCATACTTCTCGAAGGCCGGCATCTTGAATTTATCGGGCACCTGGACCCAGGTAAAAATAGATAGATCAACAGGTGGAATACTTTGAGTTCCTTCCACTTCACGTAACCTCTGGTCGATCTTAGCCAGCAACTTGGCATTCTCATCATTCGGGGGTGGATGAAGAACAGGGGCCACCGGAGACACACTAGTGTCAGTCAGAATGACATCATCCAGTCGAAGGGTTGGATTAGTGTTCACTGCAGGAGATTTGTCGAGGCGAAGGCCCTGACGGGTTGGAAGTGGAATCTCCGATTGAGAGGCAGCATTGATTTGCTGCTGCTTGGCCATGAGATCACTCATCATTTTGGACATGGCAGCCGCGATCTGCTCATTGATCATGTTCATGTGTTCCTTCAGCTTTTCGTCAATCATGACCGCAATCTCAGCTTGATTGGCCATCCTTCTTTTGGTCACCGATCGAGTATTATGAGGATGAGGGGGATCCGTGGCAAATTACTTGTAAAAAGCAACGATCGAATGAATACAACTAGTAAGAATAACGAGTCGGTCCATGACATCCCCTAGACCTTCAAGATGAAATTTCTTGCGAAAGACCGATTCGTCCAGTAAATCTCGAAATTCCAAATTGCGTCATTCAACAAAAACTTGGATTAATTCCAAAATTTACAAATTATAGCTTAATGCTTTTCATTGAATTGCCCACAAAGGAAGATGTCTCAAAAGAATTCTTAGAAAGATCGTCTAGAAACGACATTTATTACCAGAAAACATCAATAGCAAGCTAACATTTCCTCCTAAAAAGAAAGAAAAACTCCGTAAACTAAACAAGAAATCAGACGGTCTTCCTCTTTTTAGAGGGCACGTGATCTATAGACGAATGGGCCTTCAAGGCACGCTGTAATCGTGCATTCTCTTCAGCCAGAGCATCTGCCTTATCTTGGGTCTTCGTCGCCTTTTCTTCGCTGATTTTGATTTGAGTCTGAAGAGTGTGCCGTACTGTCACGACCGGGATCTTCGGGAGTATGTCAGCCGGGATGGTATGATGCTGAATATACCGGGCCGTGGCAAAGTGACTCTTCATCCTTCCGATGGGCTCATCCGCGGGCCAAATCAGCTTCTGAGTGGAACAATTCTGCCAAGCGTCGGAATGATACCTAAGCTCAACTCTGTAGGACTCGCCCTTCTCAAACTGGACTTGAAATTCATTGGGCCTGAGTGGAGGTGGGACGTCCTGCAGAACTCGAAACTGACGTGTAACTCGAAGGGGCTGATAGCAGGTTGCCCCATAAATGCCCATCAAAGGTACGGGCTTCTGATCACCATAGTATAGTCGAGCCTCAACCTCCCGAAACCATACAGCTTGCCAAAGGAAAATCTTAGAGCTCGGATCTTTGAACAGATGGACCCATTGTGTATAGTGCAAACTTTTAGTTTGATCTTGTATTTGTTTGAACCTTAAAATAGGATTATCAGTCGTGTTCATTTCAAATACAGTCATATTTTCCCCGAATTGAGAAAGGTGTGAGAAAAACCAGATTTGTAAAAGCTCAATCGGGGCTCGAAAAATTCTATCTTTTCCTTTCTTAAATCGTGTCAGAGATAAGAAGGTCTCTGCCAGAATTGCATTTATAAAACTAACTCCACCACATATTAATTTTACCGTCCAGGCTATGACAGGATCAATAGCATTTTGACGGAATGGAAAAACGATGAGTCCGAAAAAAGCTAAGATAAAAATCTTAGACCTCATGAAAACGGAGTTATTTTCAAAACATTCAATAAGAAAAGATAGCGGGTATGCTTGACAATTACCCTTTAACACTTTTTCAATTTCCTTTTTGGTCAAATTCAAAAATTCAGCGAGCACTACCACAGGATCTACCCTAATGGGTGGTTCGACTATATCTAACTCAATTGATTTTCCAATAGCAAAACTGTATTCTTCCAGAGTTGGTGTGAGCTCAAACTTACCTCCCAACACAAATGTGGTCATCTCAGGGCACCAAAAATGAGCGAGTGCCTGCATGATTCCGCTCTGAACATCTATGTCTAGGATTGGCAGCATGAATCCAATGCGCTTGAGAACGTACTGCTGACCATCTGGCTTCAACTGGCTCCATAACTTCTTGAGCTCTAGCTTCGGAGTAGGCACGAAACGGATATCGAGGCGACCCATTCTTATATAGACCACGTGCCAAATGACTCAACCTAAATCACGGACCGACCCAAAATAAGATGAAGAAAACCAAAGATAAAGTTCGAGAAATTACCATCCTTGGGGGAGAGAATGTCAATCACAGAGACATGCACATGAATCGTGAATTTAAACCTTAATCTATCTACCCTAAAGGCTTTTGCAAAATGAAGTGATGAACGGAACGACATGTCGCAGCCTCGCGCACACTCATCATGACTAGCCGCAGCCTCGCATACAATAGTCATGACTAGTCGGATCCAATCACTTCGGCTTGATTCGGTCGACAAGGGGAACCTCCATGCGTAGTAGCCTCACGTGCATGAGGACGACCCTTGAGCCATTTTTTGAAAAATTTTCGGGATCCAAATGGGATAACCTTTAGCGAGGTCTTACCGCCAAGGTTAAAGAACCATCTAAATACCATCTTAGAACTATGGGTGTGACCCAGGTCCGGTCACAGGTTGTGTGTGGTGTAGTGTAAATACTGTAAATCATGCACAACAATTATATGCAAACACCACTTCAATAGTGCAAAAATTAAATCACAATTCGACTCCACCAAGCCTGCAAAACAAAGGGTTAGCTAATCACTACTCCCCTTATAACTCCCATCCTGTAAAACCATTTAACACCAAAGAATGAGAATTCAATCAAATTTTGTCAAATCAAGTGATTTTTCCATAAAAAATTTTTTTGGCCTAAGTCCTCCTTAAATTTTCAAAAAAAATTCAAGTTTGTCCCCAGCGGAGTCGCCAAGCTGTCGCGACCTAAAAAAAATCGGGTTTCGATCTTAGGCTAATGGATTACTAGATCAATTAAATTAACTAACCTAACTCGAGTTCTCCCAAACTCTACCAAATCGCAACTTAGGTCCAATTGTGAGCATGCAAATATTTTCAATGGGAGTCGCCACTAATCATTTAGGGTAGGTTGATTAGAAACCTAAATAAAATAGCGGGAGTACTATTTTATTTCTACGAACCAGAAATCATAAGTTCGGGGACTTGGTTACGCTAGATTCCCTAACGCCCTTTCGGTACCAATTTCGAGAAAAATACTCAATTTGACAATTTTGATAAATCCTGACTTAGAGTTCAAAGGTGCAGAAATTTCTTTTTGATTTTTACTTATTTAAACGAAGGCTAACCTATATATAATGACGTGCAAAAATTGACATGCGATTAATGCAACCTAACATGCAATCTATATGTCATGCGACGACGTGACTTATTTCTAATGACGGGCATATTATTTTTTTGTATTTTTTTAATGAAATTCGGAATTAAAAATGCCAATTATCTAAACATGCAATTTTAAACTAAAGAAATTGACCTAATCTAAAGCAATCTTTTTTTGGTATTTTTTTTGTGAAATTCGAAATTAAAATCAAATGAAAAAAAATATAACCGCGAAATCTTTCGAATTAAGTTTCGATCTGAAGCCTGACAGATCAACCCTAAAATTCGAAATACCCGCTATGGAAATAATTCTATCTAAAGCTTGATAGATAGATTTATTTCCACGTGTGCGGTTGCGGATTAAGAAATTTTCCTAATCGATCACATCTTGAAAAATTCTGATATCTCAAATATTTTGGATATATTCAAAAAATTTTGAAAATTCTAAATTCTATCCAAATTTGGTAAGCAACGGATATCCAAGATTTCAAAAAGGAAATAAATCCTAAGTGAGATATTGCCTATCATCTAAATATGCAGAATTAGATATCAATAAGCACAAATTAGGCAACAAAATATTCAAATTAAATCGGGATAAGATAATTACTTGATTTGCAGATTTCTTTCCTAATTTGAACTTGCAGCGGATCAGAATTGCAGATCGGCGATGCGTCGGGAGCGGCGGCGTGGCGTCGGGAGCGGCGGCGTGGCGTCGGGAACGGCGGCGGTTTACGGCGACGACACGGCAGGAACGGCGACGCGGTGGGCGTCTCCGGAAATTATGATTTGAACGCGTGTAATATTCCGGGAATCGAACCAGATCACGGCTTCCGGATGAGGCTCGGTGGATGACTGTGGTGGCAGCAAGTGAACGCGTTGGAATTCTCGGTACCGCTCACGGTACGGAAGTGCTTGTTGGACTCATGGCAATGGACCACGATGTGGATGAAAAGACCAGAACAGAATCGATCGCGGTGGAACGTTTGTGATCGAAGCTTGCTGGTCGCAGCAAGAACACTCCGAGGAACTTGTTATTCGTGGACTGGAACGTTGGTTGCTCGCAGTGTAAGGGCTGGACGCAACGTCAGAAAGTGGTGTATACAATTGGGCTATTGTTTATCTCGCTCAGAGGGTCAAACCGTGATTGTTTCGGGTAGACCCTGGGCAAGACCCACTGAAAACCTTCAACCAAAGAGAAACGTGAAGTTCCCTGGTTCTGGAGTCAATAAAACATAATAATAATAAGAATTTAGTAGGATCAAAGAGATTGTGAGAGAAAAGCTTCCTATTTCTCTCTGGGTATTGAGTGACCCAAATTATAAATCCTCAGGCGTATGTCCTGTGAACGTCTCTCCCTTGTGAGATCAGCACTTGGACTTGGTGGTGACCGAAAACCCACGAGGACTTCACGCCAAAGCTGCTTGATTCGATGAGTGAAGCACCGCAGTCAAACGCCAGGGAATAAACACGGAAGGGAGGCCGAGAGCTTCCCTGTTCCTCTCCGGTTCAACCTTCTCGTTCTCCTCTCTTGCTCACGTGTTTCACTCGCGTGTCTCTCTAAAAATCAGATCTGAAAATTCTGAGACCCCCCATTGTTGTAAGACATAACGATGTATTTATAATGTAAACCTAGGTCAACTAACCGGGCTTTCTAGTCCTAATGGGCTTAGGCTTGGGCTTAGGCTTTAATTTTCATTTAATTTCAAATTGGCTGAATTAATTCGGGCTTTTATTCAATTAACTTGATGGGCTAATTTAAGCTCAAATTAAGACAACCGAGCCCTTTTGACGTGTGATTTTCGGCCCCCGTCTTCCGAGTAGTCGAGTCTCGTTCGGTACCCGAGCTCGATGTACGTGATGAATTTTAAGCTCGTTTGCCACCGCCGATCCGATGCGAAATGCAATTAATCTATATGAACCTAAACTATATGCTATGCAATTTTAATATTTTTGTTTAGGGGTTAAAAATTTAATCCCTAATTTTCTATGCAATTAACACTAAATGATGCGCTAAAATTTAGGTGTCAACAATAAGGACCGCCTGTATCGCCTGTGAAGATGAACGAACGGAAAATATTTTCACCGTTCACAAAAAAGTTCAGAAATTAATTATCATCGATAATTAATAAATTTTTATCATTTTTTTAAAAAGTGTTTTTATGAATCGATTGTTTCCCGTGAGACAAATGGAGCCTTTTTGTAGAATAGTGCCGGCTCCTTGCTGAGAGTCTCTCTGCAACCGGTATTCTCTAACTCAGTCTCGGAATCGCAATTTTCGCTTTTCCAACTCGCCTCGCTCTCAATCTCGATCACGTGCTGACATTAGTGGCAAAGTAGAAAGCGTTAAAATGACGTCAACTTTTTGATTTTACGTTATTAATAAGAAAGGGTCTTTTCCTTTCAAAAAGGTCTTCGCAGTCATCAACCGTCACCATTGCTAGGTTGCATATATTCGACCCAATTGATAATTCGGTCGATTGATCGGTAGTTATAACCAAAGGACACCCTAAATTAATCTATCTTGTATTCACGAATCTCTTTGAAAAGAATAGAATAGAAAAGAATAGAAGAAAAGAAAGAGTGATGTCTCGAGCAAACATTACTTCCATCCTTTTTTGTACTTCTACAAATCTCATTCATGACAAGATTTGAAGACTTCAATAAAACCTTTAAAGGTAAACATTTCGTGCGAGTGTGACCGACCCACTTGCATCTTTCCCTTGACAAATAGAAGCATGTCTGAAAGTCAACTTGACTTGAGATGTTGCCCTAGAATCCAAAGGAAATGGGCCCTCAATGGAAGGCTTCTTCAAAATATCCTGCCGTGGGAATTCAACTTTTTTTGTTGCTCTTGCAAAATGACAATTGATGAAACCCTAGAACTGTAGGGTTCATTAACAGTAACAACGCAGCGGAATATAGAATCCTAAACAGGATCCATGCGTATATTGAAATCGAAAAAGAATTTCGATACGTACCTTTTTGCAAATCGAAGATAAATAAGCAACTGATTATGTCTGGATGAGCGCCCCAAGTGTTGCGCCTCTACCAGTATCCACACACACGAACAGAATTCTCCAACGATCCACGTGCTAGCGAAAGATCTTGAAGTTCCTTTTTCTTGAACGCCTTTTTATTTTCGATACTCTATCGAAAAAACCCTAGATAGAGAACGATTCTCTATCTATTTATACAGCCTCATTATCTAACAGAATTAAAAGAAGTGGACCAGGCTATTTGGGCCCGCCAAACCGTCCACCCTTAATCGTACGTTTAATCGTTATCTCATAACGCGCACGACCGCATAGATAATTTAAATAGGAGAATAAATTAAAATCTACTTCTTAAGTAGATCAAGGCGCATAGAAAATATTAAGTCTGTTCGCTATTGTGCACGACCTTGTAGATTCACTAAATATTAGCAGTGTACCCAAAACTCTTTTGGCTCACAAGTCATAAGCGGTCTCTAGCGAGATATTATGACTACCTAAGTATAGTGAAGATCGGTTTTCCGACACAACCTAATCCACAACTAATATTACAGTATCAATCTTGATTGATTCTTAGGGCAGACCACTAACAAGAACGCCTCCATAAAAAAAAATTTAAAATGAATGCGAATTAAGAAATTCCGAATTGGAATCCTGTGATACACTTACCGTGGAATAATTTTCGTCCCGCAAGGAAATCCAAACCGGTATCGATAAACCAAATCTACCGTCCATTAGCATTCCATTCAATATACCGTTAAAACGCACACGCGATAGAAGACTGCAGGACGAATTCGGCGCAGCGAAGGGTATATTTGGATCGGGCTATGAGTTTGGAATTCTCTCGTGAAACGAAAATCGAGCGTGGAGATGAATACGCCGCTCGCTACTGATTTGAAATTTTTTTCTAAGATGAAAACTAGCTCGGGGCCCGTAGGCTTACCGATTTGGTATTTTTTAACTGTGTTAACCCAGCTTTTAATCAGGGTGAATTCCCTAAAAAACCCCAAACTTTAGGTCAAATCCCAAATCTGCCCCGAACTTTTTTTTGTCTAAGAAAAAACCCTAAACTTTAGGTCCAGTCCCAAATCTGTCCCAAACTTTTTTTTATCTCGAAAAAAACCCCAAACTTTAGGTTCAGTCCCAAATCTGCCCTGAACTTTTTTTTGTCTCGGAAAAAATCCCAAACTTTAAATTCAGTCCCAAATCTACCCCGAATTTTGTTTTATGTAGAAAAAATCAGCAAATTTCAATTTATTTTAAAAAATATACCCCCGTGATCCCATCCCAACTTGACGTGGCACTTCCACGTCATAACAAATCAACATCAGCAAAGTAATGGGGTGATAGAAACAGAACGACGTTGAGTTTTCACTTCGACAACAAATCAAACCAAATAAAAATTGTTGAAATTCTCCGAAATAAAACCAAATAAAATCATTTATTATCGACGTGGAAATGCCACGTCAAGTTGGAACTGGATTATCGGGGTATATTTTTGAAAATAAATTGAATTTTGGTGATTTGTTTTACATAAAATAAAATTTGGGGTAGATTTGGGACTGAACCTAAAGTTTGAGGTTTTTTTCAAGACAAAAAAAAGTTTAGGGCAGATTTGGGATTTGACCTAAAGTTTAGGGTTTTTTCTGAGATAAAAAAAACTTCGGGATAAATTTGGGACTTAACTTAAAGTTTTGGGTTTTTTCTGAGACAAAAAAAATTCGGGGTAGATTTGGGACTTAACCTAAAATTGAGGGTTTTTTAGGGAATTAGGCCCTTTTAATCATGGCAAAGATATATAAATTCTCCATTTAAAAAAGTTTGTCGTGATTATCATGATCATTGTCCCAAATAGCTGGGCGGCACTTTTCATGGAACCTCTCAAATCAATCAGGATAATGTCTCGAAGAAATTGACTTTCAAAGCACCAAAACAAGAAAAAGCAAAAGCTAAAAAAAACAGAGAGGAGTCAGGCAGACACCAACTTAAGTGCTGCGATAGTTGGTCTTTCTTTAGTAAATTTTTATTATTTATTTGATTAATAATTATACGTATATTAATTAATTAATTTAAAAACGTTTTCGATGAGGTGGGAAATAGCATCTTCCATGTCATTTCCGAATTCAAAAACTTCGGTCCACTAATTAGGGGTCGGACGATGCAACAAGCCACGTCCCCAGTTGGACTATTCTCTTGGCTTGTATGGTTTGCCGATATTGGCAAGTAATTAGATAGTCTCAAGTCAAATATGGGTGTCGACCAAAAAAAAAAAGTCAAACATGGGTTAAAAAAAAAGATAGCATAATTATAATTTTTTGCTTGCGTTTGTTTGGCAAAACTGAATTATTTGAAAAACATTATTTTTTCTAATAAGGACCGCATGTATCGCTTGCGAAAATGAACGGACGGAAAATATTTTCATTGTTCGCGAAAACGTTGAAAAATTAATTATCATCAATAATTAATAAAGTTTTCGCTGGCTGATGATTCTAAGCAATACGAGTAATCATTTTTAGGAAAGTGTTTTATGAATCGTTCATTTCCTACGAAATAAGTGGAGCCTCTGTAGAATAGTCTAGGCTCCCTGTTGAGAGTCACTCTGCAACCAGTATTCTCTAACTTGGCCTCGGAATCGCCAACTTTCGCTTTTCCAACTCGCCTTGCTCTTGGTCTTGATCCCATGCCACGTTAGTGGCAAAGTAGAAAGCATTGAAACGACGTTAAGCTCTTTTCTATTTTTTTGTTATAACTCTGTATGTTAATCTTCACGGTTATTGATCGTCGCCTACCGTTACTAGATCATATGTATCCGGACAAATTGATATTTCGATCGATCGATTTACAGCGTAGCGATGAAAAAAGGGCGCACCTAAATTAATCTATTTTGCATTCATGAATGATGTCTCGAGCAAACATTACTTTCATCCTTTTTGTACTTCTAGAAATCTCATACATGACAAGATTTGGAGACTTCAATAAAACCTTTAAAGGCAAACATTTCGGGCGGGTGTGACCGACCCAGTTGCATCTTTCCCTTACAAATCAAAGCATGTCTCAAAGTCAACTCGACTTGAGATGTTGCTCTACAATTCAAAAGGAAATGCCCCCCCCCCCCCCCAATGGAAGACTTCTTCAAAATAATCTGCCTTGGGAATTTAAATATTTTCTGTTGCTCTTGCAAAATGACAATTGATGAAACCCTAGAATACCTCCATAAATTTAAAAAAAAATGAATGCCAATTAAGGAATTCCGAATTGGTATCTCGTGATACACTTGCCTCGGACTAGTTTTCGTCTCGCAAGAAAATTCAAACCGGTATCGGTGACCCATATCTACCGACTGCTACCATTTTATTCGATGTACCGTTAAAACGCACACGCAATAAAATGACTGCAGGACGAATCTGACATGGAGAATGACAGATTCGACCACGTATATTGACAAGTATACATTTTAGTGAAAGGTACATTTGGGTTGGGCTATGAGCTTGGAATTCTCTCGTGAAACGAAAATTAAGTGGGGATAAATATACCACTCGGTACTGATTTGAAATTTTTCTAAGATGAAAACTATTTTAGGGTCATTAGTGGTATCGATTTGGTATTTTCTTAATGGTGTTAACCCAGTTTTTAATCTTGACAAAGACAAATAAATTCTCCATTTATAAAGTTTGCCGTTGCTATCATTATTAGAGTCTCAAATAGCTGCGCAATACTTTTCATGGAACATTTCAAATCAATTAGGATAATGCTTCGAAGAAATTGACTTTCAAAGTACTAAAAAAAGAAAAAGTAAAAGGACAAAAAAACAGAGAGGAGTCAGACAGAGACAAACTTTTTTTTGTTTTGCTAAAACAGACAGACACAAACTCGAGCGCTGCAATAGTTGATCTTTCATTTGGACTTCCATTATTGCATGCTACATGTTGACTGGGCATCGTGCGGCTATGACTTGGACCCGAAAAGAAGATCAGCATGCACACAAGTGCGTTCGTTTCACGAAAAATAAATGAATAACGTGAAATATAATTATTTAAAAATAATTACTTATATCGCTTTTCGTTACCCACTAAAACATTTAGATATAGCTTTTTGTCAATAATGAAAACATTTTTCGTCGGTTAATTATTTCAAGCAATGAAACCGATCATTTTTAGGAATTGTTTTTTCAAATCATTCATTTTCGGCGAAATGAACGAAACCCAAATACTTTTTCTTAAAGACCTTCATAATCTAATTAAGATTATGCTCTGATGTTAATTAGTGGAGCATAGGAGGAACATGACTAAATGTACTAAACTCTCACTAAAATGCCGACCCATCTCTCTAATCTCAGGTTTATCCAACGAGGACCCGACCCGATCCAAACCGACCTGAATTTGAAAAATAACGGTCCGAAAACACCGCTACCCTTTCTTCCTTTGACTTGAAGAAGCTTCGAATCCGAATTTATTAGTGATGGGGCATGGGTTCCACTTGCAAAATAGAGCTCAGCCAAAGGTTGACTCTTCTTAGTTGTTAACTTGTTAAACGAGAGCTCTATCCAAGAAGGTCTTCGAGAAGTTTGCGCACGCCGGCGAGCCAATCCCAGTTCATGAAGACCCCTTATCTAATTTGACAAGGCGACAAATTAGACTTGTTGAAAAGAATGATATGCTTTTTGTAATTTGGCAAGGGTTTAATCCCTAGAACTAAATTTCATGTATGTATCGATTGATGTGCTGGAAAGGACGTTGACATGGGATATTTCTGTCGTCGTCGATCGAATGGAAAACGACGGCTGCTTCAAACGCCGCACGTGAAACTTCAACTCGGAAGCGACGGCGACCTGACGAGTACGGCCGATTGTGAAGATTCGCCGGACAATCCAATCGCGCGAGAACATCCGCTAAGTAAAAATTTTATGGAGTGGAGCTCAAGAGAAAACGAGGTGCTCTAAAGTTTGATAGAACTAATCACTAGAAGGTAGGGTTGAAATTGGTCTGAAATGTTGAAAGTGAGAGAGGAAAAAGCAGGATCTCTCATCAAGCATCGAGTTAAAAGACCAGGATAGATGGGCCTCCATTGTGTTGGGCTGGACCGACAGAACAAACATTGGGTCAAGACCTATGAGTAGAGGTGATCATTGGTGCCACGGACCAATACGTTGGATCGGACCTAACTTATTGTCTAGAGCTGCTCATCGATAAAATAAAACTTAAACTTTTAGATTGGACGGACCACACTCAAGATTAGCATGGCCAAGATTCATAACTAGATGCCCATGTCGATCGAAATTTGTCTTTGGGCAGCAAGCGGGCGTTGCTAGGCTTCATGGGCCTCTAGCCCGTGATCAGGTCTATGGTTCCCATGTCGATCCATCTCTCTCTGTGCACCAATTTACAGTTGGATTGTACCAATTTTTCTCGTGTTATATGTAATTAATCCCTTACAAATAAATTCGCAAGTGATTAAAGGCACTCATGATTAACAAGAGTTTCATATAATTGACAGTTGCCCAAACTAGTTTAGTTCATCCAGTCCAATGCATGATGTAACAAAAAATAAAAAAAAGGAGAAATCTTTAATCGTGACCGGACAATTAATGAGAGTGGTATACGTAACTTGATGATGGGCCGGATTCGATATTGGGATTCATGTATATCTTTAATTGAACATTGCCTATACGAGCAGGTTATGAGTGTTGGTGAATAAGTCTCGTGTAACTTTAAGCTAGCATGATGAATCTCGAATCCTTGCAATAATGCAAAGTACGGGCGAATCATGAATTGCTCTGACGACGAGTGGGGCTGCCTGCCTTCATCAATATCAGAGTCGGGGTGGGAATGTTGAAATTCGGTTGCATCTTCGATCTGACATGTCTGGGCTAATAATTCGACAGATGAGTCTCGTAAAATCATAAAAGTAGGTTCGGTGTGCCTCAAGATCGAGAGCCAGGATGGACGGTATCGTGCCTTCGACAGATCTTCGGACAGTATCATTAAGCCCGTGATATGATCAACATTAAGTAGTCACATCTCAAGAAACCTTCGGTCATCTTTTTGTGTGGGGGCAGTGGAAGCTCAAATCAAGCCACCCACTCCAGTCCAATCCTTCTCACATTTCGGATCAAAGAACCACAAAATCCACCAATATCTAAAAAAAAAAGAAAAAGAAAATCAATCCATTTTTTTCAAAAAAAAAAACCAAAAGTGTCAAAAATAAAAAAATGAAAAAAAGCTCAAAGAATTGAATGAACACGTGTCGAAGACCGATTTGTCAGTTGCCGCGAAACCCGAAACGCTCCTCTTTTCCGCCATTCTTAAAGGCGTGAACTTTCGCATGAAGAAGACTCTCTCCCCCTCACTCTCTCTCTCCTCCGCCATCGTCGTCGTCGCCGCAGCTCGCCGTCGTCCTCACGGCCGTCGCCGTCGCCGTTCGCGTCGCTCTCGGCTCGAAATTCGAATTGGGTCTGCCCTTCCATGGTGATCGCGGGCGACCCAGAGGCGTCGAGCGGCTCGATCTCCTTCCTCGACCCCCGGAATCGCGGTAAAATTCCCTTAAAAATCCCAGCTTTTTTGCCCCCGATTCTCCCGGTGTTGGGTTCGCTGCGCGTGGCCGCGGCATTCCGCCGGTCGTGATCCCGGCATTTGGGTATTCGATCGGTGGTTGTTTGAATTCTGGGTGTCTCGATTTTGGTGTTCTGTCGTCGGTCCGAGCGCTGTGATGAGCTGTCTCGGCAAGAAATGCGAGTGCTTTGGGTTGGCATTTGCAGGATTCTGTCGTTTAGCCATTGATTGCTCCACCTGATTATCACTATGCTTAGGTAGTGGCCGTGACTCCAATTGTGAAATGGAAGCTTCAATGGCTTCAGAACAACTGCGTCCAGTGAAAAGCTGTCGTTTTTATTTTTTAGTTCTCGTAAATCAGCTCTGCATGTTGGGTTTGATTCTAATTTGCAAACTGAATTGTGCTTATTTATGTATGGATGGGAATTGTGTCTGTACTAATTTGGGGTGTTTTTTTTTTTGTTTTTTTCGGTTGAGGTTACATGCTGTGATGCGATGCGTGGTTATCTCCCTTTATTTTGGGCTCTTTTGTGCGCTCGATGTTTATTCCTGCATTTGCTGTGACCGGGGGGGGTGGCGTTTTTATTTGATTAGGTTGTGTTGTTGCTGATAATGACGTGGGTCTTCTCTTTATCCCGTGAGTAGATGTTAGCCAAATGTAGAGGAGTAATTATGGAGTGTGGGATGTGAGTCGAATGAATGATAGGCATGGCTATGGAAGACGTAACAGAGAGATTAGCTACTCTGCATAGAACGCGAAGGGAGCAGGAAAGAGAACGACGCCGGATGCGGGATAGGCAAAGGAGACAGTCTATGACTCTTGAACAGAAGGAAAAGCATCTTGCTAGACGCCGCAGGAATTATCAGCTCCGAAGGGAGAGAAAACATCAGGGATCGGATCATCAATCTGGCCAAACAGATACAGCTTTGGAACATGGAAATACTGGAAGAAACAATAGACAAATGGATCATTGTGTTTCGCAATTTACTGTGCAATGTGATCGTGCTGTTCCTGCAGGGGTTAATGAAGTTCTTCAAAACATCAGTGCTGAAAGCTTGAGGACCAACGGTGGTGCGTACTTTTCTGTTCACCAATTAATTTCGTCACCTATAGCTGCTGCGAATAGGTTACTAGTCGTGCTTAGATCCTGCTAAAATACTAATATTTATCCTGGATTTTTACAACCATTTCTTGATTCACTTTTGCAGGCACAGAGTGTCTTACCTATGATTTAGCTAAAATTCAAAAAAGGTTGCGTCTAATTCACGTTAAGCATTTTGCACGATCCTTAAAGCGTCCCTTGGGTGAGCTTACTAGCAGTAATATCCCTATTGTAGCAAATCTCATCCTGAAAGGAACTACAGAGGCTAAGTGTAAGTTAATTATGTCAATTCTTTTTTTAGTCTGGCTGTTTTTCTGATAGGTATGCCAAGTAGAGTCTGACAAAATTTAGAGATATCAGAAAAGTTGTTACTTTGTCTGCTGCAGCTATGATGGCAGTCTGCGTAGTTCTAGAGATGACAATAACGAGTCTCGTGGCAAATTTTAGAAATGGAAATTGTAAGTTTTTGTTTGATATCTCAGCATGTGTTTCAGGTAAATCAATGACAGGAGTACGTCTAAATCGTCTCAAACGGCTCGCTCGGACAGCTAATTCTGTGCCAAATGAGGCTTCTGAGAAGAACGACCACGATGAAACACAAGGTGCATACACATACATGTACTCTTAGCTAATGCATAATCTACAATCCTGTAGCTTCACCCATCTGGACGTTTTTACTTTGGAAAGTGGTTAAAAAGAACGATATCAGTATTTCACGTGTCTTAACTTTTCTGTGCCTGTGGTACAGGGCAACTGAAGCCAGAACTTGGAGAGGTTCAGCCAAATGGGGATGAAATGCCAAAAATGCCGACTGACAATGTTGCAATTGAAGATAACAACTGCTCTGATGGAAATCATGAATGACTCGACTTTGGAGTCATACCATGTCTTAACGGTAATTATGTGCGGCCAATTCTCTTCCAACCTTCATTTGGAGTTGGTGACTGCCATTTTAGCTTGATCTGGTATGAGCAAGTTCTTGTTGAATTATTGTTGCAGGATTGATAATCGAGAGGAGTTTCTTGGTCAGAAAAGATGAATTAGTTGATTTTCTATTCTGCTTGATTCTCCTATGGCAGTGATGGAAGCTAGAGAGGAGTAGTTATTGTAAGTTCTCTGTGTGGTGACTATTCTTAGGATAGGACTTGACTAGGTAAGCTGCAGTGAATATAACCGAAACAAGATCCAGGGTTATTAAAGAATCGGCACTTGAGGTTACTAAATGCTAACAATCGTTGAATTATCAAGTCCTTATCTAGGCCTTTAGTGTTCCGAAGTATTTGATGTCTGTTATAATCATTTGCACAAGGTTAGTCGGCATGTCTTGTTGGTGTTCTGTAGACCTTGTTCCTAAAGATGACACATTGAAATTTTCCAGATGTTGACTTCCAGAAACTTTTTCTACTTGGCATCTAATTTTTTATTTAACTCGCTGAATTTGGTCTGAGCGGTTGCTGTCTATCCAAGGTTCTGTCTCTATCGAGGCAATACGAGCCATAGTTGTCAAACTTCCATGACTGTTGATGCTGTCAGTTTCATTTCTCGTTACCTAACTCAAATTGCATTCCTGTGCCCAGCCTGGGCTCGTCTGAATCTTTTGTTCCTTTTTCCAGGACTTTTACGGCGGGAGCAATGCAAAATTTGGATGAAAGAACAGCCTGATGCTTACAGTGTTGGGCAAGTCTCTCCTTAACAGACAGGAATGCACAGTATTAGGAAAAACTGTTTAGTTAGCTTACTTCTATTCTTTCATTTGGTCAGGGCGACAGGTTACGGCTTTTCATATTCTCTCTCTCTCTCTCTCTCTCTCTCTCTCTCTCTCTCTCTCTCTCTCTCTCTCTCTGTGAAATATCATGAGGATTGATTTGGCATGCAATTGGGTCAGTTGACAATATTTATCATTTATGTGCTCTTCTTCTCATTTGAAGTGTTCAGAAGTCTTCCTGCGTGCCGACTCCAGAAATGGTTTGGTTTTGGGTTATCGTTCTATGCATGTCTGCGATGTGAGTTCGGTTCAGATCGCCTCGGTCGTGAATTGCAGTATGCTGCGGCCGACTTCAAGGGTTGTATTACATGCTTTCCTTTATTCATTTTATGCCGAGTCTGAGCTACTGATTCGATTAGTATTGTGCGAGTCTGACGACAAACCAACGGGATCACCATTCTCACCGCTCTTCGCTAGGGGAAGTTGTAATTTCTGAGACGCCAAACGTTGTTTAGAGCCCACCGATGTCTTCACCGGCCCACACAAATAAAAGGTGGTGTTGAAACCATTCCTAGTACTATGTTTTTCAGGCCCAGTTACCTTAAAAGGTACCAAAGGTCGGGCTTCAATGATGGCTCGAATTTTTTTATTATTTTTGGTCTCATAAAAAAAACGTTAAATTGTGGGATCTCAATTCTAATAGAAATTTTTGTTTTTTTTTTTGCTTTTAATAAAAAAGCACAAACTTCCCGTCAATTCCCATATCTTGCCTTTGTCGAGGATCTATCCAGTGATGCCGTTAAAGGGAGACATATATGTGAAATGACACGTCGGATCTTCAACGCTATCACTGGTCGGGACCTTACCAGGGGCTGCATTTTGGTGGCAATTGAGTGCCGATTTTTTTATCAGATAAAAAAAAAATTATGTCCAAGCCAAAATTGAGGCTCCGTTAGTTTTGCGAAAATGTGACATTTCTGAAAAATGTTTCTCATGAGTCATTTTCGAGGAAAATAGCAATATTTTCTGATGTTTGGTTGAGACTTAAAAATGAGCTGAAAAATATTTTCCGTCGTTTGATACTGAAAATCTCATTTGGTCAAAAATTGCTGGCGTGGATGTCGAGCGATCTATGTGGCACAGCTACGTTGACGTGGATAATTTTTACAATTCTACTTAAAAATTAAATTTTTGATATTTTTATCTCTTTTCTTTTTCCATCTTCCTTCACCGTCCCCAAGCCTCGACAACATGCTACAGGTGAGGACCTGCCTTAAGCTTGACCTCGCCATATCCCAATGAGGCTCGACCTCGCTTGAGGCCCGCGAGCTCATGCCTCACTAGACCTCGCTGAAATCTTTTGAGCTTGAGCCTCGCCCATCCACTAGCAGCGGTAGAGGAAGAAAGAAAAAAAAAGAAAAAGAAAAAAAATAAAATGTAAAAGGAGAAACAAATCTGTGTTAAGGAAAAAGAAAAAAACAAAAGGAAAAGTAATACATTAAAATTCACAGAGCAATCGCCTTCTTCTAGCCGCCCGATCTCTTCCCCCATCCGACGGTACAGATCCAACCTCGCAGCTCTATATATACCCACCCATAAACCTCGTCCCTCTTCAGTTCTTCCAATTTCTAGGGCTTTAGAGAAGACCTCCGCAGCCTCCTCCTCCGATCTTCCAATGGCGATCCTCCCTCGAGATCTTCCAGGTTCGCGCGCCGCGCCGTCCTTCTCCTCCTCCTCCTTCGATCCGATCATCAACGAGCCCGTCGAGCTCGTTGCGATTCGCGTCGGATCGTTGACGGGGGACTTCCGCGAGGAAGTCCTCGGCTTTTCCCGATCGGAGCAAACCCGAACTCGTGTTTGCAGATTCCGAAGCTAACGTCGCAGATCGATGGCCGCCGGCGTCCGACGGAACTTCCCCCCAGTGGGGGAGCTCCTCCGCCGGCCGGCCGCGTCTCATATTCCATTGCCTTCGGGAGCAGCGTCGCTGCTTTTACCTCTGTGGACTGGCCATGAGACGTACATCATCGCCCGTCGATGTCATCGAAGTTTCGGTTTTTTCTGTCTAAAGTTGCTTCGATTGGTTTATTTCGACGGTGCCGAATGCCTGAATGTGTTTTCCAAGATTAGACGGGTCTTGGGAAGCGTGGTTGAGGGTAAAGTTCAGATTTTTCTTCGAAATTGTTAAGTCCTTGTGAAATCTGACTATGTCTTGGAGTATCGATTAGGGAAGCTATGCTTCAATTAGTTTGCGTTGTTGATTTGGGTTTTCGATTCTTGCGAATTACGTGACGGGGGATTCTTCTCGGGTATCCCTTGCTGCTGCTGTGGAGCAAGCTAAAGCTCTCGTGCTTGCATATTCCCGAAGCGAACGTCACAGACGAAAGCCCGTCGGCGTCGACGGAGCTCCGCCCTCTCCGGGGAGGAGCTTCTCCGCGGGCGGGTGGTCTCATATTCCATCGCCTTGTGGAGCAGCATCGCTGCCTTTACTTCTTGGGACTGGCCATGAGACATACATTTTCGCCATCTTGAATGGCGTCTTCTTTTGAAAAGGATCTTTCTTCCTTTGTTTTTTTTTTCTTGTGTGTTCAAATTGGGTTTTGAGTGGATGTGGCCTGTGATGATATCAGCTTTAAAAATTACCATCTTTCGGGACTGAATGGCTTGTCAAGCCTTGCTGTCATTCCGCAAATTCTGAGGCCTTTCTGATGTTTACATAAAGATCGCTTCTAAGTTCCTTTGATGACTCTTAGCTTTGCCCCTTTGAAAGTTTGCTCATATTGACGTCTGCTTTTGAAGTCAATTAAGAGTAAAGGGAGCAGTTTTATGCCATTTGATTTTATATTTGCTTGTGCTTGAGTTAAGGCGGCTGCTGCTGCTGCTGCTAAGGAGATGGGGAATTCTTGATTTCGAAATCCCTGTTTCTAATGGACGTTTTCCCTCCCCGCAAGTGCTTTCTGGAGGTGGGTTTGTGTGGGATTTGGTGAATCTGATGAAAGATGTTGATAGGAGCGGGAGAAATAATATGAAAGAGTAATAAGTAATTGAAACGATGAAGAAACTTTTATTTCATTGGTGAGATCACGAAGGTAAAGAAGTTCATCCAGAAGTATTAGACATTGAAAGCCTATTGTTGGGTACGGAAAATAGTAAATTTCATGCAAAACGAGCCTACGAAGACATGGGAAGGAAGAGGAAAGAAGGATATGACAGATACATAGTTGTTTTCAGAGAATAAAACGTCTAGTGTGACCAAAAACACCGAAGGCAAGAGAGATGAACAAGGTGAAAGCCGCAAGCTACCCTGCCAGGGTGCTACCTTTGGCGGACCGCCACCCCCAAAGCAACTCCGGCTTGGCTTCGTGGAGAAGTATGGCTGGTTTTCGGGTGGCTTTCTGAATTGAGATCGAATCCGGTGGTGACAAGAAGACGGTTTGCGCTTGCGTGGTATAGTGCGAAAAACCCGCTGCCCGATTCGTGAGTCCGCAAATGGGCAAAATGGGACCGGGCCACATAAGAAGAAACCAAAGCCAAACGTGACACGGATGGTCTAGGGGGGGAACTCTTCGAGGAAATGATCAGTACCAGAAACCTGCCCAAATTTGACGAGTCAAGAAAACAGAGTGAGCTTGCGCCCTTATTGCAAGAATTGACTCTAGCCGAAGGCCAACCGTGGCACTGCGACCAAACTAATGTGGCGTTGCTTCGGTGTAATCCGTTTTCAATTAAATTAGCGCACTTGCTTCCATTTGAAATAGCACATATACATTTTTATGAGTTTAAAGTTGTGCTTGTATTCCGTTCTAAAGAAATTTGTGTGGTGTGTACTAAATTAAATTTGCAAAGGCTCACTTTAAAGATTTCTTTCTTTTGTAAAAAGGAATAGACGTTCCATCACCACCGGCCACACAGTGGCCAATGCCTCCACTTTGCACTTAAACAAATTAAAAAAATTCCACGACCATTTTTTTTTACAAAAATAGAGTACCAGGGGAGACGATATCAGCCATCTTCTAAAACAACGTTTCACAAGTTCTTACGCAGCACTCTAGCGAGACAACATATGCCCGGTTTGAACTTTGAACGACAATGTACCCGAATTGGATACGATCGAGAGGAAGAGACACTAACATATGGGAATTGGCGGAGATGAAAAATAAAATTTAACCAGCAAGTAGGCCGTTGTATACTTTGCCGAGAGTGCTAGAAAACTTTTACCTATGCAACACAGAGAGCGTCGTTACCATCAAGTGGAGCATGTGCTTGCCTAGGCTAGCCGGTCGAGTGTAATTGTGGATAATCGACTTTCAACTATGTAATTGTGGATAATCGACTTTCAACTATTTATCAATATAAGTCACTAGTCTGATATTGGAAAATTTTAAATGTACGTGGATTTTGTGTAATTTTCTTTCGAGAAATTTTGCAATTTGAAATTCACAAAATTTTGGATTTTCTGGGAATTTTTAAATCTTATTTTCATAATATTAATCTTTAATTTTACTTAAAAATAGGTCAATTTCCAAAAAAAAATATTAATTTTACCTTGAGTGACAATTCTGATCCGAAATTTTTTTGTCTCTAAAAAATCATCAACTTTTATTTCATCCCAAATCTGGTTCGAACAATTTGAAAATTTCACATTAACGGGGTTAGATTTGAGACTTGAATAAAATTGTCCTTTTCATGGAGACAAAAAAAAGTTCGGGCCAGAATTGTCATTCAAAGTAAAGTTGGTGTTTTTTTTTTTTTGGAATTAGCCCCTTGAAAACATTGCCTAGGCCGGACGTGCCCCAAAGCTTGGCCCTCAGGCCGGCACCGGAAATTCTCATGCCCAACCCAAGCACGACCCGTTAACCACCTTATTTTGGGACTCCTTTTTAATGTAATTTGTCAACTCCAAGCCTAATCACAAGAAAAGTAGACGGTCTTATCGACTTTTACGGCCGCAGAATGTACTAACTTGTGAAAAAAATTTCCACCAAAAAGGATCAAAAGAAGCTAGACCTGATGGAAGAGGAATTTCCACAAGATCACTTTGTTTGATGCCTAATTAAAGGCGACCCCAATAGATTCCTCTCCTTAATAGCATCAAAGGCATTAAGTCATACAATGTTTGAGCCTCCTAGCATCATGCATGTGGCTTGTGTCTCAAATCATGCAATCTTTGATGCGTGGCACAAGCAATCCCCTCTGTCTTTCCCACTTCTCCCACTTTATTCTCCTATTTCTATATTCCAAAATTCACATGGGAGAAAAAAAATAAAATACAACAAAAATTAAAGAAAAGCTAATTTGGGATGAAGTCATTAACCCCATCTCATCTTTCCAAATGATTGAGAAGATGATTAAATTAATTCATTTTTTTCTCCCATCCAAATCATGCTAATTCTGGACCTCGCAGTCCGATTGCAAACATTGTGGATCACACAACTAATTTTGGATGGACTTACTGTAAAAGCAAGTCAGGATGCAAACAAATGTGACATCCGTTGCCTCTAAAGGAAGTAATCACCCATGATCTGTTGTGAAATGCTCTAGGAAGTTGCACTGCCATTCAAACATTATATTTAAAATATATAATTTAATGCAAGATTAAATTACTTCGGCATACTTGAAAATGAACAATTATGCTGAAATTTCTGTGAAGTTGGGTCTCAAAGGGAGGGGGGAAGAGGCAAGAAGTGGAAGATGGGGGTGCATTATTTGTTTGGATAAACATCTATTTTTTTTTCTTTTTTTTGTGATTGGGTATGACCTCATGACTGTTGATAGATTATACTGAATTAGGATAAATAATTGGAAGGAATCCCTTTCAGTGGTGGCATGCCACATTTAAAAATTAGTGTTAAACATTGAAGAATAATGAGCTGGCCCCCACGCTTTTGCTTGTATGGAAGTCAATGTAACCAAGAAAGGTTCTTTGGTGGGAACAAGTGTAGATGGTTTTTGATTCCTCGAATTTGCTTTGCATTTTTGTCTCGCCAAATTGTGATTAACGATTAATTATATTACACCTTTCTCTCTCTAGCAACAAATTCATCATGAACGAAATAATAATTAAAATGCCAGCATGGAAAAAAAATAATACTCGTATCGAGACTCGTAAACAAAAGGAATGAAAACGCGTTAACACATGGTCGAGATACACAAATGTAATAGGTCCGACTGCTTAACCATATCCTCCGAGCATATTTTCATGGTCCGCCATTTCGAAATTACGTCTCGAAATAGCTAATCGTGTTACGCCGTCCGTTTCAACTCGATCATTACGGTGCAACGTGGGTAGATCAATTAATTTCGTCCATCTATTTTTTTTTTTTCGATTTCTAAGAAAAATATCCCATTTGCTACGTCGTCAACCCTCGCAACACCACTCCAAGTTCATCGAAATTACCCGCGCATAACCAAGGCGACTTTTATATCGATTTTTGCGCTTAACACAAAGTGGCATCGTTATTCCTTTTCCCCCCCAACTAAAACAATGAAAAAAATATTATACCCTTTTCTAAAAAAATTATGACGTCACCATCTCCCCCCAATTCTCTCCTCTCTGTAGCCTTCTTACACGAGGGGAACGCAGCACACATTCTTTTTCCCCCCCCAAAAATCCGCAAAAAAAAATCCCATCGACTCCTCTCGCAAGTTCGATTCAATAAAAATAATTTTCCATCCATTCATTCACGATTCGTTAAACTTATTAAATTACGTGATTTAATTTGATTTGCTTTGATTTAATTTGATTTTTTGTCCATTAATCTTGGGGCCGATGTGAATTGAATCTCGAGAAAAAAGGCCACAGCCGCTTGCCAAACACAGAAAAGAAAGCAAAAGAGAGAGAGAGAGAGAGAGAGGCAGAGGCAGCGGCAGAGACAGAGACAGAGACAGAGAGAGAGAGAGAGAGAGAGAGAGAGAGAGAGAGAGAAAGAGGGCCTCTCGCCCTCCCTTTCTTTATCATTCCTCCCCTCCCTTCTCCTCCCCTCGCCAGATCCTTTCCCCCGTCCCTCCCCGATCCCTCCCCCTCTCCGATTCAATCCGATCTCGATTCCGCCGTCCGGAGCGGCGACAACCCATCTCCGCCCACCCCTTCCTTTGCCCCCCCTCCCACCCCACCCACCCCGGCCTCCTCTCGCCGTTCGCCGGCTTGCGCGAGCGGCCGGGCGATCTTCTTGGGTCCCTTTTTTCCTTTCGAATGCTCGAGCCGATTCGGGGCTGAATTCCCCCTCCCTCCTCCCTCCCCCGACGATCCCTTTCCGGCGCCCGGATTGGAGGGCTCCGGGGTCGTTCCAGATCGGCGGCCGATCCGATGATCCGGGATTGAAGAATTCGCAGAGGACGCGCGGCTTTCGTTCAATCGCCAACCCCCCCTCCGACCGAAGCCAGGAGGCATCCCGGGGTCCTGTTTCGCAAGAGAAAGGTGAGCTCGCCCCGCGCGGTCCGCATTACGGTTTGTTGGGTTCGATTCGGATTCTCTGTTCCGGGTCGAATTCGGGAGCTTTGGGTGGGTCGGGAATCCGGGGAGGATTGGGCTCTTGATCGGTGCCGTGCCTTTACTGTTTCATCGAGGGGGGACGGGGGGGAGGGGGAGAGAATGGAGGTTGCTGTCGAGTGTTCGTCGCGGTTTCGATCGGTTAGATGGTCGAGATTCGTAAGTGGGTGGGTGGATTTTAGATTGGATGGCGACTTGATCGATGCGGTTTCGTGGCCAACGGGATTTTTTTTTTCCCCCTTTTTTTTGTCTTCGCAGGATGGAAATGGATCATGGGAAGCTGTTCGTTGGTGGGATTTCGTGGGACACGAATGAGGACCGCTTGAAGGATTATTTCCAAAAGTTTGGCGAAGTAGTAGAAGCTGTGATTATGAGAGACCGAGCTACCGGACGGGCCCGCGGCTTCGGTTTCGTGGTCTTCGCTGATCCTGCTGTTGCGGAAAGAGTTGTTATGGAAAAGCATGTGATTGACGGTAGAAGTGTGAGTTTCCTTCTTCCTAACGCGCTTTGGTTTTCGCTCTCCCTGCTGAAAATTGCATGTACAGCAGGAATGCGTTTAGTTTATACACACGATACCTGCAGACAGGTGAAATGTGTGAGTTGTCGTTTATCGTTTCACAAATGCAGCTCTGCTTATGTCAGATGCATTGTAATATGATATTTGCTAGGAGGGTTTCATCTTTGCGTATAAGTGCCCTGTATAGATCTTTTAAAGATGACGGCATCAGAGTTCTATTTTGTCGGGCGAGTTCTTGTTGCTAAACGTGGGATTTCAGTTGATTACCGTGTCCAGTGTGAACTTTCCAAAGGGATGCACCTGAGATTGATTACAGCAAGTAAAGAGCTTACTAAAGCAGAGTGCTTTTTAGCTGTTTTTTACCAAGCACGCATATTTTTTTTGGGATTGGTGAAAATAAACAAGAGTGCAAATGTCCTTGTATATTGTTTTGGAAAGTTATATCACTCCTTACCTTACCCCAAAAAAAAAAAAAAACAAGAGTGCAAATGTGATAGCAACTAGTGTGCATGTGCAGAGAATGTATGGCAAGGTGTTATGCATCAGAACCATCTCGGTTATTGCTGCATTGTGATCAGCAGTTGTTTCATGATTATTGCCTTTAGGATGGTCCTTTTTAAATTCATTTAACTTTATTGCTATAAATAAGTGAAAAGATGTAGATGAGACAAATATTTGACTATTTTTACTTTTGATTCTGTGTGAGCCATCTTTATCTTAGTATAGCTCAAATATCAAGGGGCAGAAATGCCATTAACTGTTGAAGAATGGTAAAGGTGCAGAACAATTGAATAGTTGAGCGTTGAATAACATGAAAAGCATCGAGTTCTTGTTGATTGAGTACTTTATCGTGATCAGGTTGAGGCAAAAAAGGCTGTCCCAAGAGATGATCACAACATTCTGATCAGAAACAATAGAAGCATCAGCGGCTCACCTGGTCCTACCCGGATAAAGAAAATTTTTGTCGGAGGTTTGCCGTCAACAATCACAGAGAGTGACTTTAAGAAATACTTTGATCAGTTCGGGATGATCACTGATGTTGTGGTGATGTATGATCACAACACCCAGAGGCCCAGAGGATTTGGATTTATTACTTATGATTCAGAAGATGCTGTGGATAGAGTCCTGTACAAGACATTCCATGAACTGAAAGGTAAAATGGTGGAGGTGAAGCGAGCAGTCCCGAAAGAATTATCTCCTGGGCCAAGTCGAAGCCCATTAGGGAACTATAGCCAAGGTATGAGTAGAGTCAGTGGCTTCCTCAATGGTTATACCCAGGGATATGGTCCAAACTCTGTTGGAGATTTTGGAGCCAGAATGGATGGGAGACTTAGTCCAGTGACAACTGGTCTGGGTGGAGTTCCTCCTTTCACTCCTACTTATCCGAAAGGATTGAATAACGAGCCGGGTTTTAACCCAAGCTTTGGGGCAAATGCAAACATACTTTCGAACCTCAGTTATGGGAAGATGTTTAATTCTTTCTACAATGGGACAAGCAGGTACAACTCTGGGAGCCATGGAGGAAGTGGTTCCATCTTGAGCCCTGCAGGGGGGAGTTTGTGGGGCATCAGCAATCTTGGTTATTCTTCAAGCACTGCAAATACCAACAATCTTATCGGATGCGGGACTGAGCTCTTTTAATACTGCAGGAACAATTTGGGGTTCGTCTTCCAATTCCACACAAGGTAGAAGAAATGGTTCTACCTTAAGTGGTGAAAACTATAGTCTTGGCAGTATGGATGGTAGTTATGTTTCAGGAGCTGGAGGATTTGGAAGAAACAGTGGAGTGGTTGGATCTGTACAAGCTTTGTCATATCCTGCAACAAGTGGTGGCCGCAATGGGACTCCAGATCTTTATGAAAGTAGTTCACTTTATGGAGACCTCACTTGGCAACCATCACCTCCAGAACCAGAAACGTCTGGACCATTTAGCTATGGACTTGGAAATGCAACTTCAGATGTTATGACCCAGAGCTCTGCTGGTTATGTTGGTTATGGGGTTGCTAATAGACAATCAACTAGAGGTGCGATATTTGACGATACGAACTCTTAATTGTGGACATTGCTTGAGCTAGTTATTCTTCTTCTCTTCTACCTTAATTGCATCCTTTTGTCAGTATCATGGGTAGTATAAGCAATGATATCGCAAGAATGAGGTTGATATAGGGAACATGTTGCGGCTTTTAGAGGATTCTGGGTTCTCCACTTTTGCATTTTTTTACCCAGGACAGGAAAAGTTGCTCCATACCCTGTAAACTGCCATTCGGCATCATGTCCTGCATAATAAATCCAAGTCGATAGATTCATTTCTAGCCAATGAATATGTCATGCATGGGAAAGGCCATCAGTTAAAGATTTGATGGCGATCATTGATGTTATGAGTGTTTGGTGTCTCTGGGATAGTCATCTTTGATTATGTATCACGGATTAGCGTTTCTGTTCAGAAATTGGTAAGCATTGATCTATTTTAGTACATTGCTCATAAATTGAGAAGCATATTCTTCCCATGACGAAATGGTAGTCCTTTCATTACCTTCAGATAGAAATGAAGGACAATTTCTCATGCCTAATACAGATTGTCGCAGAACATTGGCAGTAGGTTTGTTGTGGTTTTTAAACCTTTGGTAAAACAGAATTTTCCGTCCAATACCTTGTTAGCATGTCTGGTGGCACAATGAGTTGATTCCTTATCTCCCTATTCCGTGCCTCGAAGAATGTTGGCATTCCCACTCATCTTTTGGTGGCAGCTCAAGGATTGAAAGAATGGGGATGACTGACTTCTTACCCTTTAAATTTGGCTCATCTGTATTCTCTTTGCAAAGTCAAAATTTGACTCACCGCAACAAGCGAGAGGATTTGATTTATCATCTAAAGCTTTTGCGCCCTTGTCTGGTGTTTTACTGTCTGCTGCATTCATATCTAAAAGAAAAGTTGAAATCAAAATATTTAAATATCATTATTGACATTTGTTTCATTGTTTTTTACAGGAATTGCTACCTAGTACATTATATAGACGTCAGAAAGTTACGGTAGGCAAATTGTATCTTTCAAAGCAATTGGAGTATTCCATGTTTGTGTAATTTCCGCATCGAGTTGTTTCTGTGAGTTCAAAGTACGTCTACAGATGATTGGTTTGCCCATCTACAAAAGCCCGTAAATTGAGCAGATACAGGGGGAATCTTGTGCAAGGTTCAGGCTTGAGATTTTCACATAGGTTTTTGTTTCTTGGAGTTCGATTGCGGTGAAAAACCATTGGTAGGGTGTTTCCAGAAATTTGTATCATGCTTCTCTGGTGATCCGGCGATACATAAGAAGGCTGACACTTTTTTCTGTTCACATTTTTTTCTCTTTTGTTCCAAGTGTTCTTTACATTTTTTTTTCTTCACTGTATTATTCAGCAAGCATGCTGGTTCTTGTCAGTAATACCCTCTCTGAGGCTTTTGTTCCAGATAAATGTACACAGGGAGTTACGCTCCAGTTATTAGTTTGATATGGAGTACTCTTGTGAAATTTCAAGAGATGAGTTACTGAATTCTGATCAAATTCTACCATAAGACAACTATTATAAATAAATTTTTCTGATGGGCCAAGGTTGTCATCTCTTGTCATGGTAGTGACTGAATACTCTGTTTTTAAACCGTGTTGCTACTTCACTTGCATGACTCCTGATCAGATTTGCTGGTTGATCATATCGTTGAAGGGGTCTTTACTGGGGTTGGAACGAATAGGTGAAACAGGTTCCTACTTGTTGACTTTGTGCCTTCTTTTCTTTTCAATTGCAGCTGGTTTGACCACAAGACATTTGGTTGTTTCCGGCTCTTCCAAATTTTTCACTTATTCTACTCAAGAAAAAGTTCCTGAATTGGTGCTTCAAATTAGGGGTGGGTAACCGGAACCGAAGTGGCCTTATTTGGTCGGTTCCAAGTCACAGGGATTGACTCGGTTCCCGAATAAAAAAATTTGGGTCCGGTCGACTCCCGTTTGTTGGCCTTGAACCAGTCGATGTTGCCCGGAAACCGGATGATAACATGTTCACATATGAGAATTATTAGTTATCATCTAAGGTTACTTTGTACTGTAGCATTGCTTAAATGCGACAGAAGCCCGATATCTTCGACTGGGGAGGTCGTCAAGGGAGAGCTTAAGTATGAATCCATCAACATATCCAGTTGAACTCATTTTCATTCAAAAACTTAAACCAATAAGTTAGGAGCCAACTAGTATATATTAACTACTCTACACGGCACCCATTCGCCGATGTGGGACTTTTCTAAATACAATTCGTACGTGTATCTCAATAATCTCCCCCTAACGTTTGAGCTCAGTGTTAAGTTTGCTCTCGCGCATGCATCTAAACAATCTCCCCTTCACATGTGAGCTTAGTATTAGGTTTGCTCTTTCTTAATTAAGATATTCTCCTGTATCAACTCATATCAACTTGAATCTCCAACAGCGCCTTCATCCCTAGTATATTTTTCCCGACCGAACCATGATAGTTGCCATCGAGATCGCGTTACTACGCCACAATGCCCACCTGCCCAGAAACCGCATTAATCACCTGATTTTTTCCTTGAGGCTCCATTTGTTTTATGGATAATGAATGATTTGAAAAATATTTTTCTAAAAATAATTATTTGTATCATCTACAAAAATGACGAACGAACAATATTTTCATCGTCCATGAAAATATTTAGATATAAATTATTATCGATAATGAAAACATTTCCTATTGCCTAATTATCGATATAATCGATCATTTTTATGAAAATATTTTTTAAATAATTCACTTTTCGCGAAACAAACGAAGCTTGAGATATTCACCTTGGGGGCTTCTAATCTATTATCGGCTCTGATACCATTTGTTAGGAGCGAATTATAAAAGCTTGATTATGGAGATCGCCAAGGGAGAACCGTAGTTCGAGCCTGTTAATATATCCAATTAGATTTACCTTTATTCAAAAGCTTAAACTTTATGGGTCAATTAGGATATATTAACTATTTCACTTCACACTATACAAATTCTCTGATGAGGGACTTCTCTAGCACAACTTACATGTGCATCACAACATAGGCAATAATAAAATCATAAACTTTATACCCAGCCAATAAGATGATAGTGCGTTGATAAGGGGTGTCACGGTAAAACTAAAATCTAGGCACTTTAGTTTGCTTTCAAACTTATTCATCAATTGTCAAACCACAAGTAATTAATCCGCGTCAGAATCGAATACACCTATTAGTAAAGTGCACAAAATCGAGTAAGTCTAGCCGTCGATTATGTGGAATCCACATGATTAGCTGTCACGATGGTTGAACCGGTTCGTATAGAGCCTGAGTCCAAGTAAGAATTTTCTTTGAGTTGTCGAGTTTCCACAAGGGAAAATTTTCAAAAAAATCCTAAACCTATTAATCATAAATCGTTTTTTTAATCAATTTAGTCTTAAACTTTTTACATATATGCTAGTTCAATCCATCCAGCCAAATTGATTGGAAATTGCTGCACGACGTGGCCGGCACTGATGTGGACATTTTAAATAATTTTTTGAATTAGTGTAACTTTTTTTGTATTTCCTTTTCTTTCTACTGTTTTCTGGGGCTGATGGACTGAATTGGTATAAATGTAAAATATTTACGACGAAATTGATAAAAAAAAAAATTAAGGCTGAATTAATACAATCATAATAGGTTCAGGACACTTTTTTCGTAATTTTTCCGTTTCCACGTTGCTAGGCCACGCGTTCCTGGGGACGTGCATGGAAAAATTGCACGTGAACATCTGTGGCTTTCAATGATCCGACGTGTCGCCCATGTATTGGCCGATTCGTCTCTTATCCGCCGAAAAAGATTTGGTACCAAAATTACACCCGGGCGCACACGTCGATGGTGCCACGTGTCATCCCCCTTGCCGCATATGGAAAAACGATCGTTGACGTCGGCGGTTTTTGTCTGTCGCATGTGGTCCCCACCCCGACAACCGACGGCCGCTGAAAGCGCCACGTGGGACGCGGCCGCCCACCAATTTGCCCTTTCCCAAATTTGCTTTCAACCATTACTTGCACGTGTTGTCGTGCTCGGATCATCTGGACCGTTCATTTAGGAAAAGCCAAAGGAAGGAGGATCGTACGATTGGAGAAGTTACGAATTAACTGGAAATTCTATTATCCCTTCGGATAAAAATGAGCAACGTTTACTTAAACATGCACTAGCAACTGATTTAATTAAAATTAAATTTTTTTCTTTGAGAAATTACTCAGTAATTACAAAGTTTAGCGGCACTAAATGTCGAAAAAATTATTGGAAATTACTAACCACATTTAAAAGTTACTGACTTTTACGTGATAGCTATAAATTTACTCATTATTTTTTGCTATACTTATGGAAATAAAAAAGAAGCTTACGGCATGGAAACGACAAACTTATTCTAATTTGTCGCAATTTACTTTTTTGCTTGAAAAGTAAAATTTTCAACGATTGTAGTAGCGTTTTCAAATAGCAAAAACAAGTTCGACTCCATATCTTGCAACAAAAGCTTGGCCATTTTAACAAATACAAAATTCTCGATATGAATTTTTATTTTTGCTTAATCTAATAAAGAAATAAGAAAAAGACTGGCCATCCATCAATGTAAAGATAAAGAGAGAGAAAATGATAAAAAAAGGTCCGTCGACTTTAGCCTCATGTATAATGTCGTCCTTAAATTTTTAACATGTTTAATATGGTACCTACGTCTAATTTAATCTTTGAACTATATAAAAATATTCAATATTGTCCTCAAATCCAAATAAATGAAAAGATAACGTTGGATATTTTTCATGTAATTTAGGGAATAAATTGAACATCTGCCAAAAGTTCAAGAGCCATAATGAATAATTAAGAATTTCGAGAGTTACATTATATATTGAGTTAAAAGTTTAAAAATTATATTATAAATTAGATCAAAGTTTAAGAATTATTTAATTAATCATCCCGACAAAGAAAAAGTGCGAGGGCAAGTAAGTACAAAAGCTTTTTGGGGATTGGGCCCATGTCCCAGGTTGTCACTGCTCGATTAAAAGAAGGGAAGGACGTGGGGGAAGTGCCGATGCGACATAGCTTTCGGCCAGTCACCATCCACGACGTCCTTCACATTCACGGTCCTTATCATAAAGATATAATTCATAGCCGCTTTGGACCACCACAAGAACCCTAAAAATATAAAAAAAAAGTAATAATAATAATTACTATTATAAATAAATAAAAAAGAATAAATAATTATAATTGTAATTATAATTATATCAGTCTCTTTCTTTGGCTTCTGTCAAGGTGTCACCTCAAGAAGCAGCCTATGCAAAAGCTTATGTGTATTAAAATTATACTAGCTACTTGAACCGCGCTTTCGCTGGCATGCCTCGATTTGCAATTTTCAATTCAATCAGTGATATTAGTTAAAAGGAAATTTGAACGATGACGCGATTTACGAAGATAGCTGAGAATTAAGGTAGAGAGGGAGTCTCTTTGCCCGTATGCGAAACTATGCCGCGTGTCTTTACCACATATCTTGCCACGTGGCTATCAGAAAGGCAAAGTGAAGTGATGCACGGTGTGCACGGACGCGAACACTCTCGACGTCCCGAGTTTAAAAATATACACCAGAATAGATTGGCAAGAGAGAAGGTGGAGAGGGAGTTTACAGACATTATTTTCGGTCATCAAGATGTATGGATTCTCGAAAGAGCTTCATGCCACATGCCTTCTCTATTCCAAGGGCAATTTCAACAAAAGAATTCAGACAAAAAGGGAGTAATTTGAATAAACTTGTTGCTGTCAAGAATTTGGCACCTGGAGGAGAAGGAATACCAGGAGCTCGACTTGCAAACAAGGCCTTGAGAACAGGCACCAACAGGATGGGACTGATTGTGCTGCAATCAAGACTTCAGAACCTCATGTTATTGCGATGGTTTATTCATGTCCCGCAACACCCAGCTTTTCGAGGGGCCGCCTCTTCTTGGCTCTTGCCCTCTCCGTCTAAGACGACAGTCTTCCCGTTCCCCAACCACACCGGGCCTTGCTTGTTGAGCTCTTGGGATGCCACCACTTTCCGTTTCAGTACACCGTATATTTCCTTGACCACGGTTTGGAATGCAGCAGCCACATTCGAAGAATCAAGGGCCGATGTCTCCATGAAGAACAAGCCCTGTGCCTCCGCCAATGTCTTGCCCTCGGCGGCGCTCACCTCCCTCGCGTCCTTTAGATCTGACTTGTTGCCAACCAGAACTGTTATCACGTTCATATCGGAATGAGCTGTTCATACAAATGCTAGAAGTCAGTGCTTGGCTTATTGTTTAGCTTGAAGATCTGGGTTGGTAAAATCGTTTTTATCTGCCTAGGAATGACGTAAGAGAACTTCAAAACCAACAGGTAAAGGTAGAAACCGGTGTCATTTATTAATATCCATCAACTTATCGTAGTTTATATTCATTTGTAACTAAATCAGTTCCATGGCTCCAAATTTAGAAAATGATTTTAAGATAGTGAATAGTGACTAGAAGATCTGTTTGCCGACACCTCAGGGACAGGGCAAAGCAGGAACCTTTCAGCGAGGAATAAAGACTCTTAAGATCTTAAATCCAAAGGTTATGTGAGGAAACTAAGTAATTTCCTCAAAATCAAGTCAACATGCCAATGGGCAAAGAAGAGAAGCAAGAAAAGCAGGATGCAAGCGTACAGGGAGATAGAAGAAACTTACTGTGAAGTTCATTAAGCCATCTACCAACGCTATCAAACGTCTGGCGCCTACTAATATCGTACACAAGCAGAGCTCCAACTGCACCTCTGTAGTATGCAGAGGTGACGGCCCTGAACCGCTCCTGACCTGCTGTATCCCAGATTTGCGCCTTGATCTCCTTGCCATCGATATTTAATTTTTGCGTTTGGAATTCCACCCCGATTGTGGACTTGGAATTAGGGTAAAACTCATCTCTGGCAAATCTTGCAAGCAAATTTGACTTCCCAACTGCTGAATCGCCAATTAAAACTACCTTGAATAAATAATCTTCAGCTTGTTCGTCCTCAGAATTCAAAGCCATCTTCCAACTGCCAGAGTCTTAGGTTCTAGAGTGCCATATTGATGGAGTATACACTTTTAAGGTGGCAAATCTGACCAGGTACTGATGTCCCCAGATAAAACACAAAATTATCAGTCACAAGGTGAGCCGATAAAAAAGTTATAGCCCAACTGAATAAAGGTAAGTCTAAAGTAGACTTGGGAGGCAGGGCAGGAACATACAAGGACAAAACACGAAAGCAAAGAATCTTTGATTACTTGAAGCAGTGAGAAAGAACTTTGAGAAAATTCAAATATTTCCTTTTTCTAGCAAGTTCTTCTCCACCCTCTGCTTCCAAAAGGAAGGTCGGTAGGTAGGGCAAGTATCTGCGCATAATTAAGCAAACATCAAAGCTGCATCCTTTAATAGAACCCTTTTGTTTGTTGCACAAAAGAAAAAACAGAAAACTACTCAGAATACACTACACCCACTTCAATCCGTCAACAGTACAGAGAATGACAGAAAGATGTTACCAGAGAACATCCAATCATTAATCCAAATTATGGTTCCACATTTCACAAGGCATGCTTTAATGCGAAGATCATGTTCCTTGTAGAACTACATGTTGCATTTTGCTAAACCAGTTCCTTTGATAATCCAAATGTGACGAGAGTTATACCGGTCACTAGCCCTACCATGTGTTCTCCGCGAAAACAATTCATTTACCAGATTCTGTCTTAATTTTTCTAAGTTTAAGCAGCAGGATGAATGATATAGCATCAAAAATGATTGGCAAGCTCACTTTAGTACTGCATTGGCAAGCCACTGAATTGAAGCGAGGAAGAATTAAATAAACTACAACATCGCTCTTTCAAAGCTAGGCACCCAGATATTGTGACTACCATTCTCTATGAATCTGCAACCGACAGAGATTGAACTCTAGCCCTTTCTGCCTCACCCTTAACCCGACTGAACAAGTTGAAAATTGTCGTCGACACAAAATGCGCTCTCATCAGAGGGTTTTGTTTCCTTCCAAAACTTCTCGACGCGCACGTCAAAGGCCGTATAGTCTATTCCATCACTGATGGGAGTTCTCTGCAACTATTTAATCTCCTAATAGACCACACACCATAATAAGCAACGCCCCACATTGTTTATCAGCCCTCCATCCCTATCCCTTAGCTATCGATACCGCATTGCCATTCGGCGTTTTCTTGCGGATGAACCCGGCACCAAAGACCCTTTGTTCTAACATCACACCCGGCATCAAACAACGGCGTGGGAACCAAGGATGGGGAAGGTCAACTCGAACACACAGTGACATTGACTTACAAAAAGCACCGAAATCCCTCCTTTGCCCGCACCCCTCATTGGCCCGACATCGACAAGCAGTTCGGAAACGCCCAAAAGCTCGAATTTTTATCGAAGAAAATCCATAATTTCGCGAGTTGAGAACACGACGATCCACCCGATGAACCCAAAACGAAGCCCCACCACCGATGGGTACGCTTCTCACCATGGAAACAACGACGCAAAAATCAGAAATTGCAATGCGGAAAACTCCTCACGGGTTTCAGCTTTCGGCGCCCGACATTGCGTCCTCCGAGCATTTCATCAAATCGGCAGCGGAATTCGAATTCTTCTCGGAGATCGACGGCGCCGGAATCCGAAGACGCGGCGGGCGAATCCGCCCGCAATCGAGAAGCCGGTCACTTGGAGAGAAATCCCGATCGATTTCCCTCCAACATTAGGGGGTGGGACTCGCGTCTGGAGAAGGAGAAGGAGAAGGAGAAGACGAAGATGAAGATGACGATGAAGAAGAAGAAGCGGGAGATGGGGAGGAGAGAGAAAATGGGCTATGGCCCATGATGTGATTCAATGGGCCTGGAGGGCCCAGCTTTTGATGGGCTTTCTGGGCTTTTTCTTTGTTGAGGGACCAACGAATGCACCGAACGATGTGGATGATCCCGGTCATCTTCTTCTAGCAACGGGAAGCATCTGACCAATCTATCTCGAATGTGTCGGTGCTCCGGTCTCATGAGCACGGTGTAACTGTCGGTGGCGTAAAATTCCGTGCTCCTCGAGGCGGTCTTCAGGAGAATGCGCAGATGCGGCGATTCGAAACGAGGTCTCGAGTGAGAAAGACGAACGAGCTTACCATCTGAGCAAATCTTGAGGTTCTTCTTTCTTATCGCTCGTTTTTTGGCGGTTCCAATCGAGGGAGCGTATCTGGTGAAGGTCTTAAAGGACATTTCGAGGGCTAGACTAATTTCTCACATCAAGATTTGGCACTTTGCAGCTCCTAACGAGCAAAAACAGGCTCTCGATGATGACTCGCGAGTTTGTTCTTCCCTATCAGTGAATGATTCGACAAACAAACGATGGCAAAACAGAGCTGGCAAGCCTCGATTTTGAGTGTTTGAGTGATCGGAATGCAGACCAAACTCAAACTTCTTTGGGAAACTCTACATGTACGGAGTAACCATGGAGAGACACCCTCTTTATATCTATAAGATAGTTGTAAATTTTATGCCTCATTGGACAAGCAAGTCAAGATGGCCGAGTTGGTCTAAGGCGCCAGTTTCAGGTACTGGTCCGAAAGGGCATGGGTTCGAATCCCATTCTTGACAAATCCCTTTTTCATTCTGTATTTTTTTTTTGGCTTTTCAATCAAGTCATATTGATTCTTTTCATCCAATTGATAACAAAGCATGTGGGTAAGTTGCATTCAGAAGTCAATGAAACTTCTTTGATAATAATTACAGCTCCAGAAGCCTACGTTATATGGTTTGATGCACCAATTCCAAACGAGTAGTCGATCATTTCATTTGAAGGGATGCTACGCAAAGCGAAGGTGTGGCTGTGCCCCTTGAGGCCTCGTATGTGAATTACATCAACAATCCCAATGTTTTCGGTGATTCTTGCATTAGTCCGGATTGAGCGATATAACAAGTGTTGAGATATTTTCACGAAATGAAAATCTCACCTCTGTTCAACGTAATTTGGCTCCGCGGATCAGTGTCGCTCCGGTTGGTCCGGAAGCTTTTCTAGCAAATACGGGCCCCATTGCCGAAGGTACGTGCTCTAAAACACCAAACTATATCTCCGTTTGAGCATATACAAAGATGCGGCCTGTGAAATTACGATGACAGTAGGACTCTCTACTTGGATTGTTGAGCCTTAATAAATAAAATTAATATGTTCCAGATCCTTATGGTCTGGGTTGCACACGATAGGAAGACGTTCACTCTGTCCACCTAAACTTCAATTCAACTTGCATCCAAGGAGATTTTACTAATTTTGCCCCCTTCTTTGGCATTGACTCTTAAGTTATTTGTAGAGTATTCCCATTTGTGCTTTAGATGCAACCGAAAATGCTCATAAATAGTTTTCATTGATGACAAACAAAGGTTATCACTATCAAAAGCAGTAATCTAATAGATTTTCAGTACAAAGGCAAAAGGGCAATAATCAAGTGCTTCATTTGATCAGATTTAATATAAGCGATCCAACTTCAATTTGGACACGAAATATTTAGGAGTTGAAGTATCAAAATGGCCTATAAGGACATGCAATGTGGGGAAGAGTCGGTATCCAATGCTAATCATACACGAAAAGATAAATTCTCTAAGCTGTGATTGTTGCAAAGTGAGCCTCAGTCAACACACTATATTGAGCACCAACTTTGCACCAACTTTGCACCAATCATCGTGCTTGAAGGTGAATTCAACGAAAGCGGTCCCTTTCCTGCACTTTCTTTAACCGCGTAGTTCTCAAAATCTTCTAGGGCCCAGTTATTCTCATTGTCATTGTTGAAGTCACCTTGAGGCACGATGATTCATGCAAAGTTTGTGCTCCATAGATTCTGTCCAAGTAGTGCCTACTCCTTCAGACATTATAAAAAGAAACAGACTCCAGTTACACATCATCTACTGTCTCCTTTTCATTGAAGAATCTCACATCAGTGCCCATGATGAGTGTTGAATGCCACGTTTGACCTAAAAAGATTATAATCAGCACTCCTATACCCTCTCTTTGTCCACGAGAGAAACCAGATCATTAAGAAGATGTTTTACTACCAGTTCTTCTCAACCAAAGCCGAAGAAGAGGTGGCAGAGGGCCGCAAAGTGCCCTACAAAGTGAAGCGGGCTCTCGTCGAGATCAACGACTATGCCTGGCTGTAATGCCTTGCTGACCCCGATTACTCGTGGATGATTTGGAAATTCATCAGCACATTCGAGATGATCAATTGGGAGCTCCATCTCTCGCACAAGGACACTTTTGACCATGTGTTCTGCGACTGGATGCTCACGATGTGCAACAAGGTGATTTTCGAGGGGTGGTACCCAGTGCGGTTGGTTGACATCACTGACGACGAGAACCACCTGAACTAGCACACCTTCCTGGAGCACAGTTGGATTGGGACTCACTGCCGAGGGTGGCTCAACATTGCCCGCCGCAGGCCCTTCTACATAAGTGACGGGGTTGGATTGTTTTGGGACGTCTAGAGGGCTTTTAGATTCAAGTTTGTGCGAAGAGGACGGTGAATTAGGGGTGGTTGTTTTTGCAATTTTGATATAGTGCTTCTCTTAGAATATGATTTTGTTTTCTGGTTGTAGTAGATAATCTTCAGAGACCGATCGGTTGAGTAATACATATTGGATTTCAGTTTTCACAATTAACTGGATGTACTAAATAGTTTCCTATTTCCAACTTTCAGGTATCAAACATGCCAAGATATTGTTTGTGGTAATGTTGGTCCAATTAATGCTTACTTCATCATTGTGACAAGTAATTTCGATGACCAATCTTGGTGATTCTTAATTCGGGCGCACCTTTACATCTATAGGAACAAGAACATGTTTCTCCACTACGACTCAATCAAGATCCTTATCAAGAATATGAGCTCTGGATTCACAAGATAGAAATTGATGGGCTCTTCATGCATTTCACAGGAAGTCTACACAAGTATCAAGAATGGACCTCTCCTCTTAGTCCTAAAGACAGCTCTAACGAGACTTCCCTATTGCACAAAATTAGGAAAATTATCTAAAAAGTCATAAACCTATTGCATTTTTGCCAATTTAGTCTCAAACCTTTTAAGTTTGCCAAGTCATTCATAAACCTTTTTACTTCTTGCTAATTCAGTCCTAAACCTTTTTCATTTCTTGTCAATTGAGTTCATCCGGCTAAATTTGGCCAGCCGACGCTAACGTGACGCCGACCGTTCGGCCAACGCTAACATGGTAATTTTTAAATATTTTTTTTTGAATTTTTAAATATATTTTTATATTTTTTTCTTGCCCTTCTTCCCTTTGGTCGGCCTGGGGATTGGCCAGAGGTGCGGGCTAGCAAGGTCGACCTTGCCGGCCTCTAGCGAAACTCGCCCATGTCGGCCATTGGCGAGGGCGAGCCCCGCCTACCGCTGCTAGGCCAACCTCGCCTAGCCAAGGCGAGGCTTGACCAACCATGGCCAGGCTGATCTTGCCGTCGCTCAGCCTGGTAGCGACTAGTAAGGCTCACCCTCATTAGTGGCCGGCGGGGGCTAGCTTTGACAGAGGTTGGCAAGGTCAACCTCACCGGTCCGTGCCGGCGACCGGCTAGAGGGAAGAAGGGCAAAAATAAAAAAGAAAGAAAAGTAATAAAAAATTCGAAAAAAATATTTAAAAATTGCCACGTTAACGTTGGCTGGACGGTCGGCGTCGGCTGGCGGCCATGTCAGCGCCAGCTGGTTAAAATTGGCATGATGGACTCAATTGGTAAGAAGTGAAAAGGTTTAGGACTGAATAATCAAACTTAAAAGGTTTATGACTGAATTGATAAAAGTGCAATAGGTTTAGGGTTTTTTAGACATTTTTCCCCACAAAATTACAGCGAGGGTCTCTCCCTATGAAACGAAATCTCCAGAGGCAACATTCTTTTTAATTTGTTAGATATATAAAGTGCAGTTTCTACGAGGAAATAAAACTTTAGCTAGTGAACTAGCTACGGTGGTGGCGAGGATGACTCTCCACGGTCATCATATGCCAAGAACTCTCGTTCCTCCTGCTCATGGTCAACATATGGGAAATTTTCTTCTTGCAGGTTTATTGGATGTTCTAATGAGCTGTTGAATGTCCAAAAGTATAGCTCTACATCGTTTTGTTGCAATCTATGCCTTCGCGTGGTAAGCAATCAAGAGTGACGACTTCTGGCAAGTTAAAGATTTTAAACTTTAACTTCGTTTTCATTGGGAAGCTCTTTAAAGATTTAAATTGAATCCCTTCTTTCAATGCTAATTGCAGGACCATTGGAAGAAGATGATCGGTGATTCAGTCTAGGTAGACAAGAAAAAGGGATTATGTTTAAGATGTGGCATGAGCGAGGTTGCTTTAGGAGTTAATGTACTAGACTTGTCAAAGGGGAAAATTATCAAAAAAGTCCTAAACCTATTGTACGGCGGCCAATTCAGTTCTAAACCTTTTAAGTTTGTTAATTCAGTCCTAAACCTTTTAAATTCTTGCCAATTGAGTTCATCCGGCTGATTTTGACCAGCCAATGCTAACGCGGCGCCGGCCGACCAAAATTGGTCGGAAGGACTCAATTGGCAAGAATTTAAAAGGTTTAGGACTGAATTGGCCGCCGTACAATAGGTTTAGGACTTTTTTGACAATTTTCCCCTTGTCAAAGAGGTAAATGAGTTGTTCGAATTCACAATCATCAACTAACAAAAGCATCATGTAACTCACAGAGAAAGGGCACACGAGAAGCTCGAGAAGATACTTCATGGATGAAGGATATCACGAGAGAGTAAAAAGTGAAATTAGTATTTAGGAGTTGAAGTATCAAGAGGGCCTATAAGGACATGCAATGTGGAGAACAGGCAGTGTCAAATGCTAATTATACACAAAAAGATAATTTCTCTTACCTGTGATTGTTGCAAAATGAGCATCATTCAATACATTCTATTGAGCACCAACTTTGCATGCATTTTCGTGCTTGAAGGCGATTTCAACAAAAGCGGTCCCTTTCCGGCATGTTCTTTAACAACGTAGTTTTCAAACTGTTCTAGGCAAGTTATCCTCGTTGTCATTTTTAAAGTCACCTTCGAACGCGATGATTCGTGCAAAGTTTGTGCTCAATAGATTCTTTTCAAATAGTGCCTACTCCTTAAGACATTATAAAAAGAAACAAAGCCCAGTTATATACTATCTAGTGTCTCCTTTTCATCGAAGAATCTTAAACCAGTGTCCATGATGAGCGTTGAATGCCATGTTTGACCAAAAAGATAATAATCAGCACTCGTATTTCCTCTCTTTCTCCACGAGAGAGACAAATCATTAGGAAGACGTTTTATTAGAAGTTCTTCTCAACCAAAGCCGAAGAAGAGGCTGCAAAGGGCCGCAAAGTGCCCTACAAAGTGAAGCGGGCTCTCGTTCCTGTTGACCACAATTACCCGTGGTTGATTCAGAAAGTCGTCAGCACATTCGAGATCATCAACGGGAAGCTCCATCTCTCGCACAAGGACACTTTCGACCATGTGGTCCGCTACTGAACGCTCGAGATGTTCAACTAGGTAATTTTCGACGGGCGGTATCAAGTGTGGTTGGTTGACATCACCGACGACGGGAACCACCTGAACTAGCATACCTTTCTGGAGCACGGCTGGACCGGGATCTACTGCCTATGTGGCTTGACATTATTGCCCGCCGCCGGCCCTTCTAAATCGCCAACGGGGTTGAATTGTTCTGGGACGTCTGATCGAGGGCTTTTCGATTCAAGTTGCTGCGAAGAGGATGGCGAATTAGGGGCGGTTGCTTTTGCACTTTTGATATAGTGCTTCTCTTAGAATTTGATTTTGTTTTCTAGGTGTAGTAAATAAGTTTCGGAAACCAATATTGGGTTGGATTTCATTTTTCATGATTAACTAGATGTACGAAACGGTTTCCTATTTCCAACTTTTGTCAGATATCAAACATGCCAAGATATTGTTTGTGGTAATGTTGGTCCAATTAATGCTTACTTCATCATTGTGACCAGTAATTTCGATAACTGATCATGGTGATTCTTAATTTGGGTGCACCCTTACACTTATAGGAATTGGGAACATGTTTCTCCACTACGACTTTAATCAAGATCCTTCATGGGAATTGATGGGCTCTTCACGGATTTCACGGAAATCTACACAAGTACCAGCAATGGACCTCTCCTCTCAGTCCAAAAGACAGCTCCGACAAGACTTCCCTATTCCACAAAGTTGCTGCGAGGGTCTCACCCTATGATAGTGGAAAAATTATTGGTGGTATAAATTCTGATTCGTAGCCTTTGAAAGGTTCGATGAGATTATTGAAGAAAATAGACTTGAGCGATCGAAATTTGAGAAAAAAAATCTAATTTCTGTTTGTTTTATGGAAAACTGACTTATTTTCTGCAAAAAAAAAATGATTGTCTGTCAATGTTTCAAGGCTTTTAATTTTTGGATCATTGGGGGTACTTATCGAGCCCATGGACCCAAAATCGGTCTCGAAGGGCATTTTCGTAAATTTTGTACTAAATGGGCTTCTTGGCCCAAGTGGGTATAGCTGCTGTTTCCGAGGGTGTAATTTTTGATAAAGAGCTGAAGCTTGCATTGTTTTTTGGGATATACATTGAAAATGATGATATGGGTGAATTATTTCAAATCATTTATTAGTACGTCGGATATCATGTATCGATATTGGATGGATGCATGGTCAACCTATGTGTTGAGAGATGATATATGTTTCCTGATCGGTTCTGTTTTGGGGGCTTAGCCACAATCGATATGATTTCTAGGGCTTAACTACAGTGGACGCAGCTTCCAGGCTTTGTCACCTACTAAAGTGTGGCTGTAGTATTCCAACACGAGCAACCGGTTTGGTATCCGTATGCTGAGATATTTCGATGGCTTATAATATGTCATATTACATTATATGTGATTTAAATGTGATACTTTTGCTAATGTGGTGCACCCGGATAATTGATACAAAATTTGCATCATTCACTACTTGATTCCATAGAAGCGGTCATTGTCACTTCTCTGGTCATGGTTTTCCTCACCCCTTTCAATGCCATATCAGGTCGCGAATAAGGAAAGTAGAAACTTATCCGAGTCACATAGAGAGCAATCTGGAATGGCATGAAACTAATTTAGATTACCTGAGTAAGGGCTATTAAATGGGATTTCATGAAACTCTCATTTTGATAAATTCACGACACTCCGAACTTTGCTATCATATTCATTCGATAAAAGGTTTTATTAAATTATCATTTCCGCATGATAGCTATTATTGGTTGAAGGCTTCATCCTTTATTTCATAAGGAATTGCTGGCCATTCCCCAAATTTTGGATTTGTATTTGGAGTTCGATACTAGGTATCATTCGTGTGTGCACGCACTCTTTTCTACGAAATGTAAAAATAGCGAACCTTGAAAAGTTGACCAAAGAAAAATGACTTATAAAACATCTTGAGACTTTAGAGTTTTCTTGAAACACGGACAATACCGTGCATAATATTGTTTCGATGAGATGCAATCATGACAGAAGAAAAAAAACTCAGGGAAAATCACGATTTCACAACTATAGAAAACATCACGTATGAAAAAATGTGATTCATGTTGAGACTATAGAAAAGACAGAAGGAGAAGTAGGAAGATGAAGAAGGAACAAGTCTTCTATACGTATCAAAGATTGGTTAATGTTCTGTAACTGATTCTGTTCTTGACCTAAGAGAAAAACAGAGTAGTTAGTATTCTGTTGGTTCAGTTGTATAAATTTGTTTCTTCTGTTAGTGCAGTTGTATAGTTGTACTCTCTAGTGTATGAGCTAAACGCGATATAAAGCAGTAAGATACAAAGAGAGAAAGTATGCTCTCAGATTGAATTTAGTATGTAGTTCTAAGCTCTTCAATTGTGAATTTCCTTTCTTCTTCCTCAAGTTCTTCACATGGTATCAGAGCTTTTCTCTGAGAGCAAAGCTGTGAATCTCGATCTTTTCACTTGAAGAACACAACAATGGCAGCAAGAATACCAAGATATCCTTTTTCCTATCCACGTAAACATTGCTAACTTCGTTACAATTAAACTTGCAGAAGATAATTTTCTTCTCTGGCAGACTTAGTTTCTCATATTTCTCCGGAGTCAAGAGCTATTTGGTTTCGTCAGTGGAGAAATTCCACCACCAGGGAAGCTACAACTCGATATTGAAGGGAATGAGACTGAAGCTGTGAATCCTGATTACAATGATTGGGTGAAAATTGATCAACTGGTTCATCATGGATTAGTGGTGCAGTTTCTGAGCATATACTAGGGCTGATCATTGGCCTGGAAACATCTTCTGAGGTATGGCAAACATTAATGAATCATTTTACACAGAAATCAGTAGCTAGAGAGTTTGAACTGAGGGGGAAACTTCAAGCATGTCAGAAGCGAAATAGAAAGCTTTCTGATTATCTTAGAGAATATAAACTGATTTGTGATCAGCTAGATGCAATTGGGAAGCTTGTTGATAAGATAACCAAAGTCTTTGGTGTCTTGGAGGGCTTAGGCTTAGAGTATGAGAATTTTCGAACAACTATATACTGCTTGAAACCTCAACCCTGATTATGATGAGGTGATATAGCAACTAGAAAGATTTGAAACGAGACTGCAAAACTATTCTTCGAGTCAGTATAATCCTAACATGGCCTATTATGGAGAAAGAAGCCTAGAAATAGAACCGAAGGTGATACTTGACAAAGAACTGCAGCCACAGAATTTTGCGTTTATAGGCCAAAAAGGGAACAATCGTGGGGGACATATCTATGGTCGAGGTCGTCCATTTGACAATCGAGTTCATAGTTATGGATATCAAGGGAGAAGCCAAAATCATAGACCATTTAATCTGAGCCAAGTTCAGGAGGTTCAATCTTTTAGTCCACGGACTAATTTCTTTGGTTCAAATCATGGCTTTCGACCTTTTGCTAGTTCATCATAGCAGTATCAAGACACTAAATCCTATCCATCTCCCAACTTAGTAGTTCACAAGAACTTGTAGGATGAAAAAGCCACAAATGGAGTTCGAGTAACTTGCCAAATCTGCAAACGTCTAGGGCATGATGCTCTTCGATGCTGGTATAGATTTGATAAGTCTTATCAAGGTACATCTATTCCACAAGCTCTAACAGCAATGCATCTTGAGGATTCAACAGGCAATGAATGGTATCCTGACACAGGAGCCACAGCTCACATCACAGCCAATATGGGTATAATTCATAACTCATCCAAGTACACTGGAACTGTTTCTGTAATGATAGGAAATGGTTCATGTCTTCCTATTACTCATACTGGTGATGCATTGTTACTTACTGCAATCGATGCATTACCGCTCAATGATGTGTTGGTAGTACCTGAAATCAAGAAAAATCTTCTTTCAGTTTCAAAACTAACTGATGACTTTCCCTGCTCCTTTGTGTTTGATAAATATGGTGTCTATGTTAAGGACAATAGAACCAACTCCACAGTGTAGCTCGGGCTGAAAATTGGGGGACTTTATCGAGTGGATCAGATGGCAACAAAAGCTCTGTTTACACAACGACATAAAGCTGTTGGAGAGGACATATGGCATCAACGACTTGCTCATACTGACACACAAATCTTGAAGTATCTTCAACAACAGCAGTGGATCATCTATAATAAGAAAGCTTCCTCTGTATGTGGCAGTTGTCAACTTGTCAAGAGTACAAATTTACCATTTTCTTTGTCTCATTCTGTAACTGAACTTCCTCTAGAAAGGATACACTGTGACATCTGGGGTCCTTCACCAGTAACTTCTATTCAGGGCTTCCGGTTTTATGTCATTTTTGTGGACAACTTCTCTCACTACAGTTGGATTTATCCAATAAAATACAAATCTGAGTTCTATAATATTTTCATTATGTTTCAGCAATATGTAGAGACTCAGTTTGACCGCAAAATCAAAGTCTTCCAATGTGATGGTGGTGGTGAATTCACTAGTACAATGTTTCAGGCTCATCTAGACACTTGTGGTATTAAACAATATATTTCCTGTCCTTATACTCCTGAACAGAATGGGATTTCTGAAAGGAAACATCGTCATGTGGTTGAATTGGGTCTCACTATGCTATATCATGCTCGAACACCATTACACTACTGGGTTGATTCATTCTTAACTGCAAATTATATTATTAATCTGCTTCCAACTCCTAAGCTGCAGATGGACTCACCTCATAGCAAACTTTTTCAACAAGTGCCCAAGTATAATCATCTCAGGGTCTTTAGCTGTGCTTGTTATCCTTGTCTCAGATCATATGCTCAACATAAATTTGACCCTTGATCTCTCACTTGTGTATTCCTGGGGTATAGTGAGAGACATAAAGGATATCGCTGTCTGGTACCTACTGATGGTAGAGTGTATATCAGTCGACATGTGACATTTGATGAAAATTTCTTCCCATTTGCCAAGCAATTATCTGCAGATTATCCTCACTATACTTCTTTGTACTGAAAGTGGGTTGATGAGGTTGCTTTTCTAGATTCTACCGGGGCAAATACAGTTAGACAACCTAACTCTTTTCACACTGGCCATCTACAAGATAGTGCTGTTCTGGAGGTGGGCCAAATTCCTATACCATACAATTCTTCACAGGTTGTTGCTGTTCCTGGACCATCAACTTCTTTTGTTTCGCATACTACAATAACCAGTATGCTTGTTCAAGAACATTAGTCTTCTGTTGTTGCTCCTGAACATCAGTCTTCCTCTTCTCCACACTGTGATATTTCTGTTCATCCTATGCAAACTCGACTTAAGTCTAGCATAGTGAAACCAAATCCCAAATATGTCTGCTTAGCTGAATCTACTATCCCTTCTGAACCAAAATCAATTAAGTTAGCCTTAGCTCACGAAGGCTAGACTCGTGTAATGCAAGAAGAAATGGCTGCCTTGATGAAAATCAAACTTGGGTATTAGTTCCATGCACTGCTCAGATGAATGTTATAGGCTGTAAATGGGTGTTTAAGACCAAGTTAGCATCTGATGGGAGTCTCGAAAGGTTAAAGGCTCGTCTGGTGGCTAAAGGTTTTCATCAAGAAGAAGGAGTAGACTATCTTGAAACTTTTAGCCCAGTTGTCAAACAAGCAACCATACGTATTGTCTTGTCAGTAGCTATGGTGCAGCATTGGCCTATTCACCAACTCGACGTAAAAAATGCATTCTTACATGGCACATTGACCGAATCTTTTTATATGGAGTAGCCTCCTGGTTTCATTCATCCTACATTACCTCATCATGCTTGTTTCTTTCAAAAGTCTTTATATGGACTTCGATAGGCTCCGCATGCACGGTTTGAGAAATTCAGCAATTTTTTACTTGAATCAGGCTTCTTCTGCAGCACCACATATCCATCTCTCTTTGTGTACCACAGAGGTACAGACACAGTTCTCTTACTTCTTTATGTTGATGATATTGTCCTAACTGGCAATTCCTCTCAGCTTCTTGCTGACTTAATCAAGTCTTTGAGTCTTACTTTTCACATGAAAGACCTGGGTTCTCTTCATTACTTTCTAGGTATTGAAGCCACACGTAGTTCTGCTGACCTTTTTCTCTGCCAGACTAAATATGCTTTTGATCTTCTTACATGAGCTCACATGCAAGATTGCAAGCCCATCTCCCCTCCTCTATCTGTCAGGTTTATTCCTACGTCAAATGATACCATTCTTTTTGATAATCCCCTTGAATATAGAAGTCTAGTAGGAGGTCTTCAATATCTCACTATTACTAGACCTGATCTTGCATATGCCACTAATCTTTTATGTCAGAAAATGCAGCATCCTACCATTGTTGATTTTCTTAAACTAAGGCGAGTACTTTAGTATGTAAAGGGCACACTTCATCTGGGTATCTTTCTTCACTCGAACAGTACTCTAAACTTGTATGGCTTCTCAGATGCTGACTGGGCAGGCTGTCTTGATACCAGACGCTCTACTACTGGTTTTTGCATATTTCTTGGTTCCAATCTTATTTCCTGGACAGCCAAGAAACAACCCACTGTTTCTCGTTCCTCCACTAAAGCAGAGTATCGTGCACTTGCTTTTGCTACTGCTGATCTAACTTGGATAAGCTTTGTCCTGCGTGACATTGGCATTTCTTTAACATCACCTACTGTCCTTTTTTGCGATAATCAGTCTGCCATTTCACTTACTGCAAATCCTATTTTACATGCTCGAACCAAACATATCGAAGTTGATTTTCATTTTGTCAGAGAAAAAGTTTTCTTGGGATCATTATCCATCCAGTATGTTCCTAGTCATCGCCAGCTTGCTGAAATTTTCACTAAAGCCTTATCACGACTTGATCACTCCACTCTCAGAACCAAACTGGGCTTGGGGTTTAAACCTACACCCAGTTTGCGGGGGGATGTTGAGACTATAGAAAAGATAGAAGGAGAATTAGGAAGATGAAGAAGGAACAAGTCTTCTATACGTATCAAAGATTGGTTAATGTTCTGTAACTGATTCTGTTCTTGAGCTAAGAGAAAAACAGAGCAGTTAGTATTTTGTTAGTTCAGTTGTATAAATTTGTTTCTTCTGTTAGTGCAGTTGTATAGTTGTACTCTCTAGTGTATGAGCTAAACGTGATATAAAGCAGTAAGATACAAAGAGAGAAAGTACGCTCTCAGATTGAATTTAGTATGTAGTTCTGAGTTCTTCAATTGTGAATTTCCTTTCTTCTTCCTCAAGTTCTTCACAATTCATGCGACTCGACACTGTTGTCTTTTTTCCAGTGAGAAAAATATTAGGGTTTATCGTCTTACCATGTTTATGCAATTATCTGACCTAGACTGCAAGATCTCCTGCTTGTCCCATTGAAAAAAACAAGGAGACAGAAGCTGCCATTCTCGTGCTTTGATGTTTAATATAAGAGAGCAATGAGCGCGAGTGATGGACAGAAGCTGCCCCTCTCGACAAGGTTTAGGGCCCGTTTGGCAACGTGCCAAACAGTAAAAATTTCTGTTCTTTTGTTTCCAGAAATAGTTTGGGAACAGAAATGCGTTTGGTAAATTTTTTGTTCTCGAGCACATTTTTGCAAAAATTTGTGCCGAAAAACAGTTTTGGAAGAGAAACAAGAAGTAAAAAAAAGTTGCTTCTTATTTCTCGGCACAATTTTGAGAATCAGTTTTTTTTCTTCTTTTTCTTTTTTTCTTTTCTTATTTTTGTGTTCTTCTTTGGCCATGGCCGGTCGCCGGCGATCGGCGGCCGGAGGCCGGCCACAGGCGAGGGTCGCCCTCGCTGGCGAGGGCGAGGGCTGGACCCTCGCCGCCTGGGCGAGGCCGAGCCTCGCCGTCTCTGGGCGAGGCCGCCTCGCCCAGGCGGCGAGGGTCCAGCCCTCGCCCTCGCCGGCGAGGGCCGTGACGCCCTCGCCGGCCCTGGGCTGTGGCCGGCCGCCGGCCGCCGGTCGCCGGCGACCGGCCATGGCCAAAGAAGAAAATGGATATAAAGAAAAAAAATAAAAAATTCAAAATATTATTAAAATATTATTAAAATATTATTTGGGAACAAAAATTTTGTGTAGTTACCAAACGCATTTCTATTCTTTTCTACTCTAGAAATAGAAATTTTGGACAGTTTATCAAACGCCTTCAAATACTCAGAAATTATTTCCGGGCACAGAATAAAAAAAATCATTTCTGTTCAGAAATAGTTCCCGGGCACAGAAACGTTCTCATGCGCACCATAAACTTTCCAAGGCAAATTCTCCAAAACATGACATCAGCAGTACTAAATCTGTATTGGCTTTCTTTGAAATCCTTAATCTTCGAAATGGATAAGGTCAGCAGCCACGCTCAGATCACATGCTGTTTCTGGCCTCCCAAGCTCATTCACAGAGAGAGAGAGAGAGAGAGAGAGAGAGAGAACAATGGATGGTCAGCATTCTATCCAGGCTAAAACGAAGGGGGAGGAACAATACAAAAAGGAAGAGAGCTGGGGTTGGTAAACGGTTGCATTTATCTGTTCTTCAACGAACCGTATCCACTCGTCCACAGTCCGGCGACGTTCGCGTTGTTTTTTTCCCTCAGTTGGAGAGACGACTGAGGGAAGATCTTGGGAATTTGTCGAAGTCGAAGCCCTTCCATTCTGGTAAGCAGAAGCTTGTCCCCTTATCCTTCAATTTCATTTGATTTTGTTAATCCACCGCATCTTCTTTCCCTGCTAATCTGATATCTTTTTGAATCACGGGTATAATAACCCAATGAAGGCAAAAGATAATGATGCATTGGATCTTATAACCCATTGTTTTTCAATGTTTCTTGCTTAAAATGGGAAAAAGAAGCGATATCCAATTAATAATTTCTCCTATCTGATAAACACGCAGTAGAATATTGAAGTCGAGGTTATTGCGGATTCTAGATCTACAATCGTGACCACCTCAAGATGGTTGCCTTCCTCAGGCGGCGGCCATTGTGTGGTGGTCGCTTCCCCGGGCAAAGTGACAATGGCTAGCTCATGGTGGCGCGGTCGCGCTTTGCCATTGTTATTGTTGTTCGTATTCCTTATTCAATCGAATCCTATCCTTTGCCCTCCAAATATTCAACCCCGTTAGCATATGTCCATACTTTAATGTAAATCTCTCATCTTTTACCAAGTAACACACAAGTCGAAGGCATTCTTTTCCTAATTGAAATCTTATCTTCAAAACTTCCGGGTCGACTAGATAACGATGTCTGAAAATAGAAATGGTAACATTGATTTGAAAATTCCATGGTTGAAAGAATATTGTGGCAATAATTAAAAAAATTTCTACTATTAATAAAACTACGATTTGGGTATGGTAATACTCAAGATTTTAGTGAAGTACAAATCTTTTTACAATATGCCCCATTAAGGTATTAGCTAATAGCGACACTTTAACATGAGAGACTTCAGGGGAATATTACGATATACAATCCTTCTGTCAATTACATTCTTCAATGGTCATTCGATTTTCCATGACTTATTCACGGAAATAATTTGGAAAAAGGAGGACACTACCATAGTTGTTAAGGCCATGCATATCATTCTCATAGAGTCATTCTAATCTAGTCTTAGTACAAATTAAATTTGTGGATATTGGATTATTTATAATAGGGACAAAACCACAAAAAAAACCTAGAAACTATGTCTACTGCGACATATTTATCTAGAATTTTTTTTGTGTGACATAAAAAAACCTCTAATTATGTCCACCGTGATATATTTACCATAAATTTTTTTTTTGACATGAAAAATTTCAAATTTGAACCTAAGCGACATATTTACCCTCCTCCGTCAAGGTTCCGTCAGATATTTTTTAGCCAAAACAATGTCGTTTTCGTTTTACTTAGATCACATGGGTGTCATGTTAATAATGTTTATTTTTTAGCATCCATGAATGCGGATTTTTAAGGGTCATTTTAGACGGAAACTTGAAAAAGGCCAAATGTGTCTTGATGCGAATTTGACAAAGAAATCAAATTGGAGACGAGGAGGCCGCGGGGGGTTGGTGGTGGCGGTACAAGGAATCAAAAGAGAAACCGAATCTGTAGACATCGTGAGCTTAACGCAACCATGTGTCGTGCGCAGTTTTAGTCAGCGGTCAAACGAGACGCGCACGCTCGGTTCGGTTGGTGGGCCCCAACCTTTGAACAGATCCAATTAAGATTACTGGATAAGGCCTTCGATGGATTTTCCAAATTATACCTTTCTTTCCCCATCTGTCATCTTTCAATGATTCCCTCAATCTTTCTTTCCAAATTCTCTACCGTTTTATCCTCCCTTTTCTGGGTACTCTCGTTGTGGCCGCACTCCCTCTGGCCACTGCTTTTTTTTCCCAAAAGCGTCGAAGTGGACTTGGCGATCGCGTTCACACGACAGATATACTCGGGATCTTCTCTCTGCCCCGGCGTTGGTGTTGAATTTGATCGTTAGCGTCTTCTCGGCACGCCCTTGTTCATAATTTGCGAGAGTCGAGAAGACCCAGAAAGCCGAGAGGGAGAGAAGAAAGGAAAGAGGAGGCTTTTCTGGTTCTGGATACTCAGGATCTTCTCTACGCCGGAGTTGGTGTTGGATTGGATGATTAGCGTCTTCTCGTCACACCCTTTGTCATAATTTGCAAGAGTCGAGAAGACCCGGAAAGCCGGGAGAGAGGGAGAAGACGAAAAGGAGGAGGCTTTTCTGGTCCTGGGTATTCTCTGTTCTCGTTCTCTTTTTCCCGTTTCTCCTTTCGTGCATCCGGTTGAGTCGTGGTGGCTTTTGGTGGGTTTTCGGCGCCAGGCATTGGGATTGTATTGGGTCCGTATTGTTTCGAATCCGTGATTCTCTGTTCCAGAGCCTCATGCAGAGTTCAGCTGATCCGATTCAGTGGGATCGATGGGTTGCATGATTTGCTTTCTCTGTTTTTGGGTGTAACATTTGCTGGAATTCGATAGAATAGAATAATTGAAGTTTTCGGACAAAAAGGTAAAAAGCGATGGAGTATGGCGTCGAAAGGCTGATTTATGTTTTCTCCTGCTGAGAGTTGTAATATAATATGCAGCAGAGTGTAAAAGAAATCATAGGAATGGTCAATAACTTAACTTTACTGGATTGGATTGATATAAAAAATTGTGCCTTTTTCATATTGGGAGGCGTAAGCTTTCGGTCGTTGCCGCGTAATGTCCATTTCAGGTAAGCAGAGCAGCGACACTTTCTTTAGTTTTTCGCAGAAAGTCGCGGATTTAAAATATTGTTGCGGTTCCTTCTGAGGTGTGTTTCTGAGGGGGGATAAGATGGAGGGAGGTCATACGAAAGCCGATAAGACGGAGTTCACCGAATGTTGGCGGACCATATGGAAGACGCCGTATATTATGAGGCTTGCGCTCTCAGCTGGAATTGGTGGATTGTTGTTTGGCTATGACACAGGTAGATCAAGCTCTTGCCATGATGTTGTTTCCATTTGCTGTGATTTACTGCAAATTACAGTGGGTAAAGAAAAGTTTGAGCTTGATTGGGATGATTAGCAGTTCGCTATGGTTCTATTGTTCTATGAAATTCTGTTCCTAGGTCGTGATAGCAGAATTGTACCAACCACTGAGTTTTATTAAATAAACTTGTAAATAAATAGTTTGACTCTTGATTTAATTGTTTTCTTATTAAGGTACTATACAAGTTTTTTGCTCTTTCTCTTATTGTCAACCTCCTTTGAGAAGAGTGCGTAGTCTTCTAACTTTTAAACTGTTTTAACCTTTTCTGTTGCCATTTTGCTTTTCTGTTCTTTTACTTTTCCCTCAATCCTAGTTCACTTATCAACCTAGAATACGACCCCAAAATTTTAGAAAAAATGTACATAAGATTCTGTAATTCTGTTTTTAGTAGTATTGATGTTAATCCCATCACTGCCTGTTGTATATGCTCCCAGTCCATATGCTTGTTGCAGCAAGTAGTCAGTTCGAGTGTTTTCCTCTGTATTGCTCTCTTAATTGAGAATTGGCATACAATAGAAAAGTATCACCTGTTAAGAGGAATGAACACTCCTCAAATAGTACATAAACCTGAATACCTCATTTCCTTTGGTTGAAGGCGTCATTTCCGGGGCGTTGCTCTATATTCGGGAGGACTTTGAAGCCGTTGACAAGAAAACATGGCTACAGGTAACTAATCCTTCCTCATTTCCTGTACACTGCTTATGTTTCTCAAGTATGTTAATTCTCAAAAGTTCTTGTCTGCCCACAGGAAACTATTGTGAGTATGGCTGTTGCTGGAGCTATCATTGGGGCTGCCGTTGGCGGGTGGATCAACGATAGATTCGGGAGGAAGATATCGATACTTCTGGCTGATGCCCTGTTCTTTATCGGTGCGATCATCATGGCCGCCTCTGTAGCTCCATGGATGCTCATCATTGGAAGAATACTCGTAGGTTTAGGCGTTGGAATGGCTTCCATGACCGCGCCTCTCTACATTTCCGAAGCTTCTCCAGCTAGGATAAGGGGTGCTCTCGTTAGCACAAATGGTTTGCTCATTACCGGAGGACAATTCTTGTCATATCTCATTAATCTGGCCTTCGTTCATGTATGCATAATCCAACATAATATTTGTTTCCTATATTAGCGATTTAAGATAAGTGGATAAGTTGGCATATTTGAATTTTAGGCACCCGGCACTTGGCGTTGGATGCTTGGGGTAGCCGGACTTCCTGCCCTTGTTCAATTCATCCTCATGCTAAATCTGCCAGAGTCTCCTAGGTGGCTCTACAGAAAGGTATGGTCGAAGCTCTTAACTTCTTTCACATTTTAGTATCTACTGGTCTGGTATCTGATTGTAATAGTTGCATGCATGTACACTGAGAACTTGTTGATGGAAAATACTAGTCTTTTTCCTACCATCATAGCTTTTGGAGGCATAATTATTTAATTGATTAATTTTAGCTTCTTTTAAATCTAGGAATCTGGTTACATGCTTGGTAGTTAAGTTACACATCATTTTCTTGTTTGAAGAATGGTTTTGTTAGCTATGGATCAACAAAATTGTGGAGAATTACATGCTTGGGGGTTATCATTTGAGTTCGTCTAGAGGGATTAGTTCTTAATTAATTCATATTCTTCCAGCTCATGTGAAGTTAGGTGGAATATGGGGCCTAACCTAATCCAATTTTTTGTTCTGGTATTCTAGCGTATAGTCATGTGATCACTGCATGGGTTGGTACATTATATTGTCTCTTATATACATATATCCTCTCTAAAACAGAACAAGATCGATAAAGCCAGGAGTATTTTGGCAAAGATATATCCTGCCAATGAGGTTGAGGACGAATTGAGAGCCCTGCAAGAATCTGTTGAAGCTGAAAAAGCTGATGAGAGCATCATTGGAGAGAGTATGATCGCCAAAGTGAAGGGTGCTTGGAGTAACCCGATAGTTCGAAGAGGATTATATGCTGGAATTACGGTTCAAGTGGCTCAGCAGTTTGTGGGAATTAACACAGTCATGTATTACAGTCCGACAATAGTTCAATTTGCCGGGTTTGCTTCGAACAAGACCGCTTTGGCGCTCTCTCTCATAACCTCAGGCCTCAATGCGGTTGGTTCAATTGTGAGCATGGCATTTGTTGATAGATATGGACGGAGAAGGTTGATGCTCATTTCCATGTTTGGCATAATCTCTTGCTTGGTCGTGTTATCCGCCGTATTCTGGCAAGCGTCTCTACACGCCCCTGCTGTTAGTAAGTTGGGCTCTAATCACTTTGGTGGAAACACTACGTGTCCCGCTTATTTGTCGGCTCCAGATGCAGTCTCATGGAACTGCATGTCTTGCTTAAAAGCCGATTGCGCATTTTGTGCTGATGGAACGAGTAAGGTACGTTTGCTTCAATTATTCTTTTTGCTCAATATGTCCCCTGTATTTTTGTCCCGTTTTATTATGCATACGCTAAGCTCGTGTTTTGTTTGTTTATTATTTAGTATCAACCTGGAGCATGCCTGATTTCTGACAAAAGAATAAGGAGCATGTGTCGAGGCGAGCAACGGATATGGTTCGAGAATGGCTGTCCAAGCAAATTCGGCATATTCGCTGTCCTTCTTCTTGGGCTGTACATCATTTCTTACTCACCCGGGATGGGAACCGTGCCGTGGATTGTGAATTCGGAGATTTACCCGCTGAGGTATCGAGGCACCGGGGGAGGAATTGCAGCGGTCGCTAACTGGTGCTCGAATCTGCTTGTGAGCGAGACGTTCTTGACCTTGACAGAGGCTCTTGGCTCAGCTGGTACCTTCCTCCTCTTCGCCGGGTTTTCTTTCCTCGGGCTCGTCGGCATTTTCTTCTTGGTGCCAGAAACCAAGGGGTTACAGTTTGAAGAAGTTGAGAAGATGTTGCAAGAGGGATACAGGCCCAAGGCTTTTAAAAAGAGGAACACCAAAGTTGAAGGGTCTTCTTGAACTGTTCTGCTCTTCTTCTTCTTCTATATCAAAAGCAGTTTAGCTTGACTGCATTGGTTTGGATTATTTAGAATAACTCTCTTATCTTTTAGTCAAAGAATGAAAATGGGATTTTGATCATATGGTAATTTAGCATATAAGGTGTAAAATCTGTATAGCTTTAGTTGAAACAATAGTATTTTAATTTTATGGTAATTTAGCAAGTAAGGTTTAAAATCTTGTTTCCTTCAAGTACTTTTTGTAGCTTTAGTTGAAATAACGGTTCTCTCTCATAATTACCATCTCTGATTATGTGGTTAAGTTACTTCTTTTTTACAATAATAGTGTCATCCCTTGTTAGCCATCACGAGAATTTCGAGACTACGTGCTTATGTGAACACATGCAACTTTCGACAATGGAAGTTCAATTCCGTTAAGAAGTGTTAACAATAATTCGGATTCAAATTCTAGTCCAAACTATTTTTTATTTCATAAAAAAATAACGATTTTAACTCGATTCTCAATTCCAGCTCAATTTTTGTCTCACAAAAAACCTTAATTTTCACTTTTTATCGTCTCATAAAAAAGCATAAACTTTCACTCGATACACAACTTTGACCTCATCAAGTTTCCCTTTCAATGATATCATTAAAGTCATGACATGTCATTCCATGTGTACTCGACAACTCATGGTTTTCCTCAACGGAGCTATTGCCATAATCCGAATAGTTTCAAGTCATGTAAGAGGAGGAAACTCGAACATTTAAGCATGGATTTTGGTGACAAAAACCGAAATCGATTGAAAAAATGATTTACTCGGGGAAAACGAGACACAAGCGAGCGATTTGCAAGATCTGAGTATGCTTGAAAACTGAGAAAAACAAATCCTTAAGCTCGCAATCATCGACATCAGAAAGTAGAGGAAGCTCTCGGATGAGTTGCCGAGCACATGTGGAGTGACACCATTGCATGTCTAATAGTATCATATCGGGAGTCAAATTTAAGTACCGATTGAATATTGATGTTTCTTTATGAGATAAAAAAAAGTTAGAGCTAAAATTGGGACCCGAGCTTAAGTTAATACTTTTTTACGAGATAAAAACAAGTTTGAGCCAACATCGAGATTTAAACTAATGCCGCATTTAAGGGAATTAGACCAATTCTTTACATGTTAGTGACGAGTATCCTAGGGAAGGAATTCCATATTTTCGTTCATGATACACAAAAGGCAGGAAGGATGACCGACGGACTGATCCGTACAATTTTTACGTCCTTTGGCGGCCACTTGTCAAAAAAACTCGATACATTAAGTGGTGTGTCAAACGACAAACGGGCTTTAAATAAGTGGACCATACTTGCAATCCAGTAGGATCTATTCGATTACTTTGTATATAGTTTTTTAAAAATCTTAATATGTCTGGCACTACATATATTTAAGACCGATACATCCTTTCGAATTAATGTCTCTATCCATTGTTTCAAATTGCTACTGTTGAAATGGGTCAAAAAAGGCCAGAAATAGTTTGTATAGGCTTTTTAGTCGTTGGGCTTTTGGTTCCTTATCACTTGGGCTTGTACTCTCTCTCTCTCTCTAGAAAATTAGGCTTGATCATTGCCATAATACTACTTTTTTCATATATTCAAGTTTGATTGAGGTATGAGTAATATTGATTTTAGTTAGCCACAAATTCAATTCAACACAAAAAAAAAAAATTTGAGACATGTGATTGCAGTTTCAATGCCAATCATTTAGTTTTCATTTTATCTAGAAACTATTAAAGAGTTATGATATATATATATATATATATATATATAAATGGTTTTTTCTTTCGACTTCGATTTTGAGTCCACAACCAATTTGACTTTTAAGCTCATTATATATATATATATATTGCAATGTTCATTTATGTATACATGTTTTGATTCATTCGCTCGGATAGTGGAGCGGCAAACCGAAAAAAAAAGAAAATTTACGTTGGTTACTAGGATATAAGTATGTTTAAATCCAAATTCACTTGTACTTCTTTAGAAGCTAAAGTTATTAATTAGGGTATATTCATTTCTTCTCGAATTGGTCTTTATTTTCTTTTTCTCGTGGAAATTTTTAGGTGGCCAATCTTTTAACTACCAAATATAATCATATTTATTGTGTTGGTGTTTCTTTTTGCCTTACGGCCCTCTTTCAGTACATCGTGTGTGTCCATCTATCTATCTATATATATTACACCTAAATTCAAGCTGTGAATGAAATCTTTGATTCTTTTTCTCTTTTTCCATGCAACTTCTTCAGGGACTAAATCGAACAATCGATAAAAGTTCAGGGACTGACAATGCCTCTACATTTCTGAAAATCGATTATCGACCTGATCAACGACATACCAATACCCTAAAATCGAAGCACAACATTCGGAAAAATTGCCGACGACAAAACCCCGATTAAAGCAGGGAAATGGTAGTTGAGGAGTTGAATTGCAGTTCGAATTAGAAATGGATTGTTAAACAGGGACCTTGCTTGAGACTCCTAAGCTAATCGACGCAATCGCAGGTCCAATAGGTCACGGGACCGCCAATGAAACAAGTCATCCCCCCCTTGCGCTCCACATCATTCATCACCTAACTTAACATTTATATGTAGATCGATGAACCCTTCAACACATACTGAGATTCTCAAAAAAGTCATCATCTCACCAACCTTTGAAAGGGTTGACGATGTCTCTAATTTAGATGATCAAATCTAGCACGACTGCTCAATGCACACAATTATTGTATTCGCATTAATGCCTAGTCGAAGCCGACATACCGAGTGATCATCTAATCGAGTCATTACCGTATAAGTAATTCAGGGTATCGAAATGTTCGGACATTAAGCGGCTAACATAACGACCGTTTCCGTTGATATCGGTCGTTGCATAGTCGCTGCTTCATCGAGAAACCTACGGATTGAACAGTCAATCCATGGCCAACCTCGTGGCTCTCGTTAACCTCGTCGCGTTCTCGTCACTCTCCGACCCTTTACCCCGCCGCTATCGAACCTACAACTCTCCTTTTCGCTCTCGATTATGTTCTCTCCGTTTCTCTATCTCTTTGTCACCGTGCAGCCTCGCATCGAGGTTAGTGACCATGGATGGACCATGATTTGACGTCGCTGGAGGGCCACGGCCCGCCTCAGATCGATCACCATTCGAGGTCCATCTAGGTTTGGGGTGGCCTATCGGGGAGGTAGAGAGAGAGAGAGGGAGAGCACCACGAGTGGGAAATCGACGTGGCGGCGGGTGGCGGTTGGACTAACCGCTAGAAATTATGGTAGACGACTACGGTGCGGCGGTGACGGAGCCGCGGTGCAACGGATGAAGGAAAATGTGGTTCAAGAAATCAAAATTCAACCCAAAAATTAAAAAAAAATAAAGTGTTTTCATGATGGAGACAAATAGATTTTTTTAAGTTTGGTAATTTGACACTAATGAGCACGTGTCCGTCATCATGTGGCCCTAGTTGCCGCAGCAGCATCATATAATCTAGAGAGTCAAAAATAGTAAAAAAAAGAAAGAAAGAAGATGAGCTAATTTTAGTTTGTTCTTCTTTATAGAACAAATAAGGAAGCGAGTGACGCCAGGGGGACATCATTATGACGTCGTGTTAACCAAAAACCCTAGATTTGAATTAGATACATTCCACAATTATTGTAAAGGAAATGGTCAGGAAATCAAACATTTGATGAATTCGCATTTCTTTGACTGATAGTTTTGAGTCTTCGACACACGTGAACGCTCTTATGCAATGAAGACTAATGTATTCAAACTCCGTACAGTTCTTGCTTTTATTCGGGTGGTCGATTTAGCACAGGACCAAAAAAAAAATACCCATTCTTAATTTATTGGATCTGACCGACGTGTTTTCGAGAAATTAAGTTTAGGGGCTAAATTTCATATGAGGGTCTAATTACAAAATAGATCAGGATCCTCCAAATATGTTGGATCTAATGGGTACCGAGTTGCCATGTCTCCACAGCGGCATCCCGCTGGGACCCTCTGAATACATTGGAGGGAAAAGTATCGGAAAAGTTAAAAAATTATTACATTCGTGCCAATTTAGTCATAAACATGTTTTTATGTCAATTTAGTCCTAAACCTTTTGACATAGTATCGATTCAGTCCTTCTAGCTAATTTTGGCCTGATATTACTTACGTGGTTGTCGGCTGGATTACGTGACACTGCCGGTATTGACGTGAATTATTTTTAATAATATTTTTTAATTTTTTATTATTTTTTCCTTTTTTTTCTTTATGTCTCCTTTTGCCGATGATTAGCCATAGCCAGGCAAGCTGACCTCGCTTGGGCAAGGATCTTCGTCGCCCGCCACAGGTGAGGCCCGACCAAGCGAGGGCTCCCCTTGGCCATTTCATGGTGGCCTTGCCAAATTTGGAGAGGGGTGCCCTTGTCGGGGCTCGCTCTTGCCTAGGCAATGGTTGGCCTCGTGTAGGCTAGATTTGGCACGGCTAACCCTCGCTGAGGTTTGCCCAAGCCTGACCAGGCCTCGCCTATGGCGATCGATGGCGACCCTAGCTCAGGCAAGGCCAGCCCACTTGACCATGGCCAGTGGCCAGTCACCAACAAAAGGAGGAAGAAAGAAAAGAAGAAAAGAAAGGAAAAAAAGAAAAAAATCATAAAAATAAAAAAAAAATCGAAAAAAAAATTTATTAAAAATTATCCATATTAGCGCCGGTGGTGTCATGTAAATCAGACGACATCCACGTCAACAATATCCAGTCAAAATTAGCTAGAATGACTAAATTGGCAACATAAGTCCCGGTATTGGTATCGATTAAATTCTTAATTTCCCTATATGTACAAGAGCTATTTTCGTTCGTAGATCTATCGATTCGTATCCCAATCTGGCAGGAGCCACGTTCCTGCTCTCATGAGACATAAATATCAAGTTTGAGGGTTGTATGGCGAGGGTGTAAGCGGTTCAAAATGGCATGGTTTTGCATAAAGGTCCCAACCAATTCGAATCGAGTTGTCAAATTTCCAATTTGAACCGACCCGGTTTGAATACGAAGCATCAAATAATTGATGTTAGTCATGTTTTACAACATTTATAGGGCTAAAAATATTATTCGATTTTTTTGGACATAACGAATACGCAACGGTCATGATCACACAATAAGAAACATCATATGAAAGCACTCGTCAGCACTGTGAATTCCCCATAAAATTCTAGTGAACTCCGGCTACCAAACTTGACTCAAATCTTGCTCAACTGCCGCTCCGATTTCTTCCGTCACTTAAGTCCCGAATCGGATCGTAATCGGACCAAAACCCGGCTCACACGCGTCCATTCAACACAACCCGAACTTCAACTTTTAAAAATGAGATTCGACTCCCAAAAACCGAACCGGTTTCTTGATTTCTTCGATTCTGTTTTTTGAACTCCATACGGGTCAATTCCAAGAGGGTCTAAGAAACTTCTCCGGAGAGGTGGGGCTGGTGAATTGTAGAACATGTCTGCAGCTTCTTCAATTTTCTAAAAGCTTGTTCTTCCTTTAGAGGGAGAGAGAATCCATGGCGAATGACGTTACAGGTTTTGTTGATTTCTGCATGTAACTTTCATGGGAGAGAAAGCACGCAACCTCCTCCTCTTTCTGCATTTCTAGGGTTTCTGCATCCAACACACTGCAAATCTTACAGAGAAAACTACATAAAAGCCCATCAACAGGTACGATGAGGATGTCCATTCTTTGACCTACTTAAGGTGCGCAACACAAGCTTTTGTTTCCTTTTTCCAAACCCATTATAATCGAATCTTTCTTAAGCAGAAAACTGGTCACCTCCTTTTCTTGAAATAAAAAAGAAAATGGCATTGCTGATATCAATCTATAATATCATGGTTAGGGCTTGACGTCACTATATAGGCATGGAGCAAACCCTAGATCGATCTCTCTCGGCAGGCTACTTGGTGTTACTTTTAATGTGCTACTAGATACATATATGTCATATTAAAGTTGTCCTCTCCTATTCCCCTTCTTTTGTCGTCGCAGTACTAGACCTTATGCATGCGCAAGCGCGTGTGTCACGATAGTTTTCCTCTTTTCCGTTTTTGTAATTTCTTCGTGTCCATATACATTTGAAGGAGGGATCTGTGAAATTTCTTCGGGCCGCTGCCACTGTTTTGAAAATTTAAACTGTTAGAAGAAGGCACGGCTCAATATTTGAATACTTCGGCGCTCTATCTCACGTGCAGGTTGGACTTTGGCCTATATTGTAGGGAGGGTTAAATAGAGAGGCCCGGCAAGATTTGAACTTGGAGCTTGCCGCTGTAACTGTTATGAAAATCAGCGATTGCGTCTGTGTATTAAGACACGATGGTTACATTTTTAGCTTCATGCGGAGTTATAATAAGCACGAGATCTTGTTTTGCGGAGAGCTGTCTTCAGATAATTGCCCTAATACGCCAAGCCAAATAGTTCCAATTATGACAGCATATATAGATACATGTCGGGGGGATCAGCCAAGCAATTAAAATTAAAAAAAGAAAGCTAGATATTCTGCCCCCACAAAAAAACAAAATATCATTTTAATATTTTAGTTTAATTGTTATTTTGTTAGGGCAGACATATCGCACTAGCACTCGTTTGAGATCCCGCGGTGTTGTCGTCTCGCATGACATCGATATGCTCGAAGACTACGGGTAAAAAGAATTACGCATTGAAAAATTTAAAACTTATCATGGAAGTATAATTATATTTTAAAAATTACATAAAATAATTAAATTTTAAAAATTATTCAATTTGGTGTAATTAAATTTGACTGACGAAAAGTACTAATGTGACTTTTTATAATATTTTCTCTCTCATGTGCGGCGATGATACGACTAAAACGCGAAATATAAGGCTAAACGACCTTGTTTTGGTCAACATCTGGTTTTTAATACAAATTTTATCTGAATCATATTAAAAAATGAGCTACAATTATAAAAGTTAAAAATATGATAATCACTCGGTTAAGTTAATCACGCGTTATTATAATTGAACGCTTCCGGAAATGTGTTCTTTTTTCTTTTTGCACCCACGAAGCTTCTCAAAACGCGGGGTCGTGTCCGCGACACGTGGCGGCGAGGGGGGGGGGGTGGGGGGCGCGAAAACGACAATGCGTGGCAGGTGAGGCACCCTTGCTGCGACTCGGCGCGCGTTTTGAGGGCCTATTCATTTTTCTATTTATTCTCCATACATGATTTTGTTTTGGTCGTCCTTTGCGCGCGCGAAAAAGTGGACTTTTGAGATGCCAAAGGGGCCCGACCCGTTTGAACTCGGATCGACACCCGATTACCCAGGGGGTTGTGCATCGATTCCAATACAACTCGGGAACTGGACCGGACCGGTTGATTTTGAGTTATTCCCACAATGAGTTGGTGCGATTCCTAGCTCCTAGAGATGAATCGTGCCAACCAGGTGGAACCGACGATGATATGGGCCTTGATTATATATTTATTTTTTGATAGAAGAAATTATATAAAAAAAATAACACCACAGGTTTCCGGAAACAAAACCGAGGCTGGCTGGTCTGATCTGGTCTTGTTCCGGAGAGGACAGGGTCGGTTTCCGGTACCACAGGATGGGAACCAACCCTGTCTGAATTGGTTCTCCGTTTTAAATCGGTTTGATTTCTCCCACTCTGAAATTGACCATTCCCGAAACCGGTTGCCCCGGATTTGATCATTCGTGATCGAGTCAATTATTCGCGTAACCGATGCTTGGAATCTTGGATTGTGTCGCGCCTAACCACGGCAAAAATGACGCAATAATTATCGACCAAATTTTGTGGAGTGGAGTCGATACTTTGCTGCGTCCGCTAACTTGGCTCCCCCATGATAAATTGATGACGCGATAATTGTCGACTCAAATTTGGCTTATTTTATATAGATAGAGGGCCTTCGTTTCATTCTAAACGGCATCGCGTTTCGAAATTGCAAGGAAGCGCCACGTGGCATGTTGACCAGGCGCTGGCGCGTGATTTGGTTTGACCGAGTGGACGGCCCTCAACGACGCGGGCCAACCGTGCACCTAATCCCCAGCCCTACCCGAATCCTCCCTCGTTGTTGGCCAAAACGACGCCGTCTTGCGTTTGGCCATCCCCACCTTAGCTTTGACTTGGTCGATTACCTATTAATTGGCCAATTCTTGGGAACGAGATTTAAATTATTTTATTTTGTCGCATAAACAATTGCACCATAGAATAAAATACCCTAGTGGACATATGTTTATCCGGTGGGTCGTGCCACGGGAGATGGCTGGTGTGCTGATCGAACCGCAACGCCAACAATTTCCGGTCAAAATCGATCGAAAGGAATGCGCTGGCAAATCGTCAGAATATTTAGTATTAAATTGTCCAAATCGAAAATTTTAAGGACTAAATTGACATATGTACAATAGGTTCTTGATTTTTCCTTTTTTTGATAATTATCTCGTTTTTCCAGTGAATACCATGAAAAATTACATGTTACGGTCGGCATTTACGCCGCCCTTTTCGTCGGAAATTAACGATGAGATCGCGATTCATCGAATGCTTAACGCGATCGTGGTGTGCACATTTTTCTTCATGTCATCACATGACCATTTTTTCAATGTCCTTCGAATCGAAGGTTAGACAATGATGCATGAATAATTAAACCACTTTTTTTGTTTTTCGTCACATGATGATTAAGCCACTTTGACTACGTTTGAGCCTTGACTTTGTATCAACTCCACTTGTTCAACGTTCATTTTGCCAGGTCCGTTGTTTCTCTAGCTAGTACGCGCTTGTAGTACAAGCTCCGGAGACGAATTTTCAGGGTTTTTGTTATCTATAACCGACATTTAGACAAGCACCTCGAATTTTCGAAATCCTAGGAATATTGGCATTTTGAGGTAACTCCATGATTTTCGAAGCGTTTTTCGAATTAATTATTAGATGGGTTTCGCTAGCAACCCAAAATGTTCGGTTTGAATCGGTACCCGCAACTGTTGGCAGATAATCTAGTTGGCGTCCAGTTAGTAATTCTAACAAAAATAGCGGTGTTGTGCCGTATATATGGAGCCCGCTCCTAAACATCCTTTTTTTGGAGTTCACAACACATTAAAACACAAGAAAAAGTCATTACTCTAGGAATGAATTTCCAGAGAGAGCAAGGCGGCCAAGAGGCCCGTGATTCGTCGCGAGACATCAAGAAGTCGCCTTGACGAGGTAATCCCGACAAAAAAAAAAATATATTTTATTGCCGGAATCGAGACTGCGTAGACTCGGAGGTCGGAACCCGGTTCGGTTCTAGGCCGGTTTCAGGGTCGACCAGTTCGGTTCCCGATTCCAATGACTAGGTACGAACTCTAACATGATATATTTCGGTAGGTTCCGGATCGCTCTGGAGCGTACTACCTTGAAACCGATCGCCTATGCTTTTGGTGATCTAAGAGAAAAGAAAAATTTCTCGGCAATTGCGTATACATGAACATATGTCAAATCCAACTCGAATCGGATTTATTTCCTATTTTTCATTGGTTATCAACCCAAAAAGAACTTTGCCCTAGCAGGATATGATCTGGTTTCTGGTAAGGACTTTGTGTAGATCCTTTATGATCATTCTCGAGTAGTACATATTATCTTCGCCCCTAATAAATCTTTCCTGTTTCAGGACACCCCCGCTAGGCTTACATAGTCTGCTGTGAAAGACATAGCCTGTCTTATGCTCTCTTTTCTATAGGTCACGTCCATAGGTGTCGTACGTCGTCTATTGCTCTTTCTTTCGGCTGTTCTTGTATGACCGAATCGCACCGCACAGCTGCTGACTCTGGTTCTTCACTGGAATCGTTCGTGTAGGTGAAGTTTTGGGCAGGAGAGGAAGGTGTGAACAGAAAGATATAGGTGGTGGTTGTGGAGAAGTTCCGAGATTTTAAGAAGTCTTCCGTATAAAACCTCACACAAATCTTTAAAAAAAGAATATCGAAAGCGAGAGAGAGAGAGTTACTATAGGGAAGAGCCGCAACCACTCCCGCTTTTTAAGTTGGAAACATTCATCAAACAGGCCACCCATCAACCTAACCCCACCTTCTCCTTATAATAACCCCCCTACCTCGTCTGGTTTCATTGCATTGCACTTGCTCCATCCAGGAAACTGGCCACGAACCCATACCCAAGAACCATCTCTCAGGCTCCCACGATCGCAATACCCCCAGAGCTCTGGTTCTTGAAAGACCCCGCAACCTGACCAGCCATGGATAGGTTCCTCATGCAGGTTCTGGTTTGCACCACCTTGGTCGTGTCCATGATCGTGCTATCCTCCGCGCAGACGTGCTCCAACTATGCCTTCGCTGGCAACAAGATGTTCAGCTCCTGCACTGATCTGCCTTACCTGAACTCGTCCCTCCACTGGACTTACGACTCGTCGACCAACACGGCCCAGATAGCCTACAGGCACACCGCGGTGGACACGTCGAAGTGGGTGGCTTGGGCCATCAACCCGAACTCCACCGGCATGGCCGGGGCTCAGGCGCTTGTGGCGTACCAGCAATCTGATGGGACCATGAAGGCCTACACGTCTCCGATCAGTGGGTACCAGACCCAGTTGCAGGAGGGGGATCTGAGCTTTAATGTGTCTGATCTCTCTGCAACTTATGCGAGCAATGAGATCATCATCTTTGCTACCATAGTCCCCCCAGATAATGGCGCGGTGAACCAGGTTTGGCAGGAAGGCCCGCTCTCCGGCGGGTCCCCCAGGGCACATGCCACTAACGGTGCTAATGTTCAGTCCAAGGCTACTCTAAATTTCGCCTCTGGTCAGACTGGGACATCTGGGGGAGGCAACAATGAGACAGGAAACGGGAATGTTAGTGACAGTAATGTAAGTGACGATCTTTCTTTTCTGTCTTTCTTCCTTCCTTGTTTTGTTTTTCACGTTGGTTTCACGTTATTTGAGTTTGCACATGCTATTTTGGTAGGTGTCGATCATCTATCTGATCTTGAAAGAAAAAAGAACATGTTTATTGATTTTCCATGATGCTGAGATCAATCAGCTTTTGAGCTCTGGTTCTTTCCCATTAAATATTCTTTTTGGGCCACGTGTTTCAGACATGCTCCAACTATGCCTTCTCCGGCAACAAGGTGTTCAGCTCCTGCACTACCCTGCCTTACCTGAACTCGTTCCTCCACTGGACTTATGACTCATCGACCAACAAGGTCCAGATAGCCTACAGGCACACCTCCGTGGACACATCAAAGTGGGTGGCTTGGGCCATCAACCCGACCTCCACCGGCATGGTCGGGGCTCAGGCGCTTGTGGCGTACCAGCAATCTGATGGGACCATGAAGGCCTATACATCTCCGATCAGTGGGTACCAGACCCAGTTGCAGGAGGGTGCTCTGAGCTTTAATGTGTCTGATCTCTCTGCAACTTATGCGAGCAATGAGATCATCATCTTTGCCACCATAATCCCCCCAAGCAATGGCGTGGTGAACCAGGTTTGGCAAGATGGCCCGCTATCCGGCGGGACCCCCACCGCACATGCCACTACCGGTGCTAATGTTCAGTCCATGGGGACTGTGAACTTTGCCTCTGGTCAGGCTGGGTCTTCTGGGGGTGGCAACTCAAAGATAAGAAAGAGGAATGTAAGTGACGGTCTTTCTTTCTTTCTTTCTTCCTTCCTTTGTTTTTCATATTGGTTTCGGGTTATTTGATTCTGCACATGCTATTTTGGTAGGTGCAAATCAACTATCTGGTTTTCAAAGAAAAAAAGAACATGTCTATTGATTTTCCATGATGCTGCGATCAGTCAGCTTTTGAGCTCTGCTTCTTTCTCTTTAAATATTCTTTTTTGGCGGCGTGGGTACACATTAGACGTGCCCTGTTTTAATATTACAAAGGGAAAAGAACAGGCTTAAAGAAAGAGGAAGAAGCAGGTCCCACGTAGATAAAGTTCTTGTGTTCTTTTGTGCGAAGAATTCGTTCTTTTTGAGCAGAAACTTTAGTTGGTATCCCGGAATTCTTCGAATTACGATAGACTTGAAAATCTGGCATAGAACTTTCGACTATAGGTGCACATTTTTAAATGTTCTACACAGTCAGAACTGAACTTTTGTTCCCAAGGGATGTCTTTGATCAGAAGATTGAAAGTTTTCATATGACATTCCAAATCTTTGTGAAAGGCCTAACTGAGAACTTCATAATTTGAATCACTCTTCAATAGCAGTTGAAGTGGTGTAGTATTTGCAACTTTATTCCTCTTATCTTTACTCATCAAGAAGCGCTTTAGTCCTAACCATCATGAACATGGAAACTTTCAGACACATGGAGTACTCAATGCTGTGAGCTGGGGGATTTTGATGCCTATTGGTGCCATCATAGCCAGATACTTGAAGGTGTCCAAAGCTGCGGACCCAGCATGGTTTTACCTCCATGTTGCATGCCAATCCTCGGCCTACATCGTCGGCGTTGCCGGATGGGCAACCGGTCTTAAACTTGGCAGCGAGTCGCCTGGGATAACTTACACCGCTCACAGGACAATCGGCATTGTCCTGTTCTGCCTTGGCACACTTCAGGTATCGAAAGAATTGTCAATTTGTGCGGTCATGTTTTGTGCTCACGTCATAACCTATGTGTCCTCATGCGTTAGTTTACAAAAAACATTTTTAGCAGAACAGGGGAAAAATTCTTTCGATTTTCGTCTAAAACAGATGAAAACTTGTTTTTGGTATGTAATCTTAGAAGGGTTACACTGGAAGTGGAAACAGAACAATGCCATATATGTATGGATTCATCCATAAATATAGTGACATGACATAGGCAATGGAGATCGGAAGGAAGGAAAATAAGTCAGCTGATATAACTTTTGACTTTCAGGTGTTTGCTTTGCTCCTAAGGCCCAAGAAGGACCACAAATACAGATTCTACTGGAACATCTACCATCACTCCATGGGTTACATGGTGATCGTCCTCAGCATCGTCAACATATTCAAGGGTTTCGACATCTTGGACCCCGAGAAGAAGTGGAAGGACGCTTACATTGGAGTGATCGTGGCCTTGGGTTGCGTCGCCGTGGTTTTGGAAGCGTTCACTTGGCAAGTGGTTTTGAAGCGGAGGAGGTCGCAAGGCGGATCGAAAATGCCCCCCGGCATGAATGGATCCAATGGTTACAATCACAACGGATACGGGGCAAGGCCACACCAGGAGGCGTAAAGAATGAATTTATCAGATCGCGGCTGTGGGTCTCTTTGCCCTTCCTTTCATCTTTACTTTCTCTTCCTTTGTATGGGGTACAGGGTTCACAGTGATGCATACTATGTAAATTCTATACACGATTTCATTCAGTTACATGTTATATGTTGTTGAGAGGAGTTTAGGACATAGCAGTAATTCTTTCATAGCTTTTCTTAGGAATGTATCCTCTGGATTTTGGCTTTCCCCAGGTTTCTGGGGACTTCGTACTTTCCGGTGTTATTACTGAAATCACTCCATGCCTTCTTTCTTTGTTTCTAATTCACATCTTCATCATTGACACTTTTGCGACGCGTTAGTACTTGTGAACTCGAAAGTATGAATGGTTTCAAGCTGGATTGAATGTGGGAAGGGATAACGAACGACACTTAGGAGCGTGCATTATACTTGAGCTTGAGTCCGAGCTCGATTTTTCCAAGCTCCAGCTCAATCATGTAAAGTAGTGCGATATGCTCAAACTCAACTCTGCAAAAGTTCAGCTTTAGCTTGAGTTAAGCTCAAATATGAGCTCCAGACAAAACTCATACCTGAACAGCTTCAACTAAATTCTTTAGTTTCCTGTTCATTCAGTAAGTCCCGGTGAAAGCTAATAAATCAGAAAGGCATATGCCAAAGAAAAAAGTTTTAACTATGTGAACAACTAAATGGGGAGTGGATTAGTGATCTCCACAATATACCCGAACGACGTATGCTCATCTCAACAACTCATTCATCAAATCTCCGATACACCAATTTCCCAAATGCTATATTGTAATATGCTTAAGTTAGGGAGAAAATAAGGTCAAGAGGAACATATCCTGAATCGCGATATGATCCTTTTAGCGGCCCCATTACTTGCAAATGGAGGCAATGAATATGGGAACCATGTGAGTTTAACACATTGAGCGAAGGCTTTCAAAAATAAACAAACTCTCAAGGGCCATGAGTCAAGTGGACTAATCATGCACACAATCAATATTAAAGAAACCCGATTATGTTAACCCCTTGTGAAGGAATTTATCAGCAGAGAGCTTCAAGTTGTTCAGAAGAACAAGTAAACTAAAGTTTCTATATCATAATATCAAATAATTGAATCGAGCTCCTTTTAAATTTCACTCAACAGGTTGGTCCCATCTCATTCTGTTTGCTGCAAAACCTCCACGAACGCATCCTTGATGAGAGGGTTTGAAGCTGCAACCCGCTGAGATGTGATGTCAAAATCCTTACCAGATCTGATGCAAAACAACCACCACCAGTATCTCCACATAAGCAAAATCTCTTTCACTAAACCTATGAAGGTTTTAAGATTTTGACATTGCAGTTCATAGATTATATGTAATGGCCCACAAATCATGTGGTCATAACCTTTTGTCCATAAAGCATCAGTTGATATAGTTCATAGAGTAGAGTTAACCTTCTAGGATCTAAATTTGCAGCCACAAGTAATGATTGGTCCGTGCAGTCTCTTTCTTAGAACTCAAAGTTAAACATATAGGTGAGATTATGCCAACTTACGGATCATAAACAAGACCTCCAGCTTCTTTCACTATCACAGCTCCACCTGCCACGTCCCTGGGAAGAAGAGCAAGACATGTTCAACTGTATTCTCCTTCGCAGTAGAATAGTACTTCTACATTACTGCTACACCATAAAACCATACCAGGGACCTCCGAAGCCGGCTTCATAGAATAAATCAAGCCGTCCACATGCAATTCCACAGAGGTTCAATGCACAGGATCCACTCATGCGAACTGACCTCACCTGACCATATATTAAGAAAGAAAGTTGACATCAGGTGGTGGAGAAAACAGAACTCACCATGAACATATGCATGGCAACATCGGATTTACTTTGAAAAGTAGACTTTTGATTCTGTCAGTAGACGCATCCAATGTTGCCTTATCACGCTTGACACCAGCCTGCAGTTCCAGTAGGCAAAAATAGTCGATTAGTCATTTATTTTGCTGCTTCACTCTTCTAGCTAACCAAATCTGCAATTTTTGAAATACATCTAGTGCCCATTGCTTTAGGTGACTGCTACTTCTGAAAGTTTTATTCAGCGAACAGCATAAAGGCTCTTTGCAGTCTTAAAATAAAGCTCCTTGCTAGCAATTCTGGGTGGATCAACTATTTCCAGAGGTGGACAAAAATTAAAATGAGTTCACACAATGCTGTTCAATCATTAGTTAAAAGGTTTGGCAACTAGGAATGGGATAGTAGTGATGTTCATAAGGCCTGATAAGATTATGCCTCAATAGGGACACACACACACCCACACATGCACGTCTGCACCCACATAGTTTCTCTAAGAAATGGAATCTGCTCTGCTTCTTTGAGAGTGACATTCTGCCCCCTTATATATGTCGAACTCTTTCAAGGACCAGCTACAGCAGGTAACTCCATGATTTCGACAAAGTTTTGTAAGATAATATTCAACACGAAATAATGTAAAATGCGTTTAGTTAGATGTGGAATTTACTATTCTAAAATAATTGAGATTAAACTAGCAAAGTAAATCATTCAACTCGGATGTGAAAGTGCAAAAGCTCCTTAATTGAAGAATGTAACATGCAGTTAGTCTAATTTTTGACTCATACAGTGGCAAAACCAAGGTTGTCAAATTTGAATCAACCGAAGATACTTGCATTTAAGGAAGAAAGTCTTTCATGAAATCTGTGTTCAGTTTTGAATTATGAATAAAAGTTAAGTTACTTTCTAAGTAAATTCCTCCTGTTCAATCACCGTCAAAGATTAGAAAGGTCGTTAAGGTATCTTTGCTGGGGGATGATCATCCTGTGACTCACAACAAACATGTTACTCTTTCACGTGGACAAGTGAGACTGTTTACTCCTTTGGTATTATGTCAAGGACTTGGTAACATCAGAGCTCATGGAATACGAAATCATGGTAGAGTGCCTAAGGCATAATAGGACAAATGTATTTTATGACCTATCCAGAAAGCCATCGTCCAACCATAGTAGATATTCAAAAGTCCAAGTTCACCACATCACTTTTGGCAGAGTGAAAGAGGGAAGCAAGCCAAATTTGATACATTTCCAACTCGGATATAATATAAATGTTTGACAAACCAATTGTCTCTTCAATCATCTTTTATTCTTTCAAATTCAAATATAGGAGTAATTATTTATCACTAGAGCGAACCTGTATTATCCTCATCAATGCCGTAAACTAGGAGGAAAGAGATCAGACTTAAATTCATATAACAATCAGGTTAAAAGATAGTATTTCACATCACCAAACCATCAATCCTATGCAAAATTTGCATACCTCAGTTGCAAGTAGGCACTTCACAAGATCCGATTGAGATGACACTGGCAAGTAAAAGATGATTTAACGACCTACTCAGGGATTAAGGAATTTCCAATAGAGATTTGATAGAAGTGAAATCACCTTTGATGGGGTTTCCATTCAGAAAAGCACCTTTCCCTTGAACACCAGTGAAAAGCTACAATCGGAAGCCAAAGTAGTACATCTGTTAAGCACTAAAACGCATCCAAAGAAAGAGCAGAAGTAGTTCAGCAGACACCAAAAGAGGGTCATGGGATTCCAAGCCAATGATCTTTACAGAACAGCCACAATGAATTGATGGCGTTGTATTGCATGTGACCCTTCAGGAAATATATTGCATACTATCTTCTTAAATGTATTTGCATTATATTCAGTTATGTGGGGCATGAGAATGCTCACCTCCTCCATAATTGGATTATATACTACACCAACTGTAGGAACTTTTCCAATCGTAAGCCCAATAGAAATGCAAACGAAGGGGAATCTACAAGTATCACATTGAGCATTACACAATTACAAGATATGTTATTCCAAGAGATGACGATGATGAATGAATCAAACGAGAAACGAGAATATCGGGGAGGTTGATCTTCACCCATGAACAAAGTTGGTTGTTCCATCAAGAGGATCCACAATCCATGTTGGTTCATCAGTCAGCTCTGAGGTCCCACAAGCAGCAGTAGTTTCTTCGCCGATGAACTGTAAGCGACAATAACAGAATGAAGTCAAGAAACTAATCCGACTTGAAGCTGACGAGAAGCCCTTTAAATGGTATCTCCACAGATCAATATGATAGCAAAGAAAAAGAAGCGAGCATCGACCTTGTGTGTGGGATAGCGCTGCTTGAGATGGTTAAATATGAGATCTTCACACGCCTTATCAGTTTCAGTGACTAAATCCACCTGTGAATCAAACCAGATGAGTAAATTAGCCACAAAATGAAGAAGCTACACGACTTCTCTTCATTCACAACTGATGTTCATATTCTTCCCGCGATAGTTGGGAGGCTCCCATCTGACTACACAATAAGATAAAAAGTATACATTGCAAACGAAGAAATTTCTGACTAGTGTACAAGAACTAAAGTTGACAACTTCCTTTTCCTTTATAATTATCAGCCTATAACTATGAAGACATTCTAGTCCATAGAACTCCTTGCAATTGCTGACACCACTTTCGCAGCATACCCGTCACGTGAACACGAAACTCAACAATGCCATCGCCATGGTTACCCACAAACCATCAAGCATAGCCATAATTCACTCAATAACGGGAATTGAAGCAATCGCAGGGCAAGCGAGCGAGCGAAAGAGAGAGAGAGAACCTGGCCCTTGTGCTCGACATGCTTGGTCTGGTAAAACCCTTTGCGAATAACCTGCGAAACTCCCCCAAAGAACCCACAAACGTCAACGTCTTGACGAAACTCGAGCAGCGCGATCAAAAACGAAAAGCACCCAACGAGCGAAGAGAAACGCATTTCGGAATCGAACGGCGACCCACCTCGCCGGCTCCCCGCGCGGCCTCAACGGCAGCCGCCAAGTAGTCCGACAGCAAATCTGGGGATTCACAAGACACATCGGAGAGACCCAGCATTAGCACAACGCGACCAAGAAACGCTAATCAAAGATTCAAGAAACGAACTGGGAAGAGCGACCGAGATTGCACGGGGGGCCAACCATACCATTTCCGGCCATGTCTTCTGCCCCCAATGGCGCGAGGAGAGGGAGGGAGAGAGAGAGAGAGAGAGAGAGAGAGAGAGATAGCGGTAGAGAGAGGTTAGAGAGAGAAAGGAGGGAACGACAACGGCGAGGAGAGTGCTTGGGAGCGAGCGCTTTTTCAATCGACAGAGGAAGAAGGAAGACAGGACAACCATGGACAGTTATGCCCCTACTTTTCCTCTGCTTCACTGTTTCTTTGGTTAATAATAATGATAATAATAAAATTAAATTATTTATATCGGTTTTATTAAGTTATATAGTAAATTATTATCGAATTTTACGCGTATATATATATAAATATATAATATTTTTATAATGTTAGTGATATTAGAACTGGCTTATAATGATCGAGTTATTAACTTATGTAGTAAATTGTGATTGAGTTTTGCTCGCTTGATTAAACGTTGGTTCTGAACATGTAACACCAATTTTTTCTGTGAAACTAATCGAAAAATCCATATCCAGTATTTGGCGATAAGAAAGATCTCGCGATTTGCAGTGTCAATTTTGCACGGCAAATGCCATTTGACCAGTAAGTGACGTTGGCCTCGTCTTCGACTATTGTTTTTAATTACGTTAGATGGTTAACTGCATTTTAAATTTTTTTTTTGGCAGCCAAATGTATAGAGACTAGTGTGTCATCAGTCGATTTTTTTTTCACATCGTGTTCGATTCGAAACACCTTATATTGTCGTCGGTGTCTCGTTATATCCGATCTTATATATTCATTGAGCAAATCGTTAATCGATTTAGGCACGAAAAATCTCTAGTCGAAGGCCATTAGAGCAAGAATTAATAAATCGAGGCGAAAATTATTTAAAAAAAGGAGGAGGGAAAGCATGAATGTGACCGATGTGTCCTTAATAATTAAAAAAAGAATGGGAAGCAAAGTGCCGGAATAATCCGGAAAGGACCAGAGCATGCCAGCATCAGTTTTTTCCAATCTGAAAAGATTCGAATTGCGTGGAAGGAATATGCCGTCTGGTCGGGAGCATCATTGGGGTTCCAGGATTCGGATTCGGATTCAGATTCGGACCGGCGGCTTATTCGGAGCACCAAACACTGAAAAGATGGAGGCCTTCTTTGGGTTCAGAAGTTTCGCGCAAGAAGAGGACGACAGCGATGCTCTGTTTTTGGGAATTTGGGGAAGGTTCGAGGGGACCATGATGCAGCTTCCTCTGCTGCGGACAATCTCTAGGAAACGGGGATTAGTATCATTAAGACGGAGTGATCAGAGACGAATCCCGCCGCCGCCAGATTTGGCGTTCCAAATTGAGTTTAGGGCATGCATGTGGCACGTTTGTTTTCACGTGAAGTGGAGGGAAATATTTTTTCATGAGAATCGGTTTCGAAAGAAGTGATTAGTTTTCGTTTGTTTTGATATATTATATCTCGAATTTAAGATGGCTATGAAATCCTATCCGGTTGGATGTAAAGAGATTCAAGAAAGGAAACTTGTTTCACGATTGAAACAAAAGGGAAAAGAACAAAGCGAAAATTTAATGATATTTAGGATGATCGGTGATACCTTAGGACCATTGACCAATCGGTACAATGCAGGTTCCAAGGGCCTCGGGACCAGGACTGATCCAATCCCTCAGAGAACCAGATCAGGACTGGCTGAGTTGGGCCGACCCAAGGTGGTTGACCCTGGACCGATGCTCACCCCTAGTATATATGTACTAGCCTCATGGACTACTAGCAAACTTGGCTGCTTAAAAAGCCTCGTTGGAGCTCGACAAGAAAACTCCACCCCGACATCGAAATTTCCATTAAGATAGGTTGCAAGGACCATAAGTCGCGGCAATCGCAAGAGCTGGGGTTCGACAGTAACGAGACTTTGAGCCAGAGCTGGGGTTCGACAGTAACGAGACTTTGAGCCTCAAACCAGCCGGCCTCGCCACACTTTCCGATTATAACGAAGTGTAGGGTAGAAAATGTAGAAGAAAGAAAAGTCGATTGCTCAGAATATCATGTGCGAAAAAAAGCACCGGGCAAAGCAAATATACAGACGTGTCTTACACAAATTGCTCCGCTGATTGATTAGGTTACAAAATTTGCATTCTGGTAAAAAAATAATTTAGTCGAAGGACGGGGCGGGCGAGATACTGGAACTTTTACTTTACAGAGGATGAAGAGCCTCTCATAATTCACAGCTATATAATTGCGAGCACAACGGCGATCCTTATGGACATAAGATACAAAACCGGCTTGTTCATGCACTTTCCTTCTGTTCGAGCGATGCTATTTCTTTGACTACTTGAGCTTTATCTGCCTCAAACTGTTCATCCGCTGCAACAAAAGGAACTAAACGTGTTACTCAAGTCCACAGTTGCTACCAACATGAATTTCCGAAAGAGAAGTAGCTTTATCGTACCTTTATCAAACTTAAAGTCCGCAAACAAGCGGAGAAGCTTGCTTCTGTTTGCAATGAGTATGCCGACGATGTCAGGAGGTTTATTTTGATTGGCAGCAAAGAGCTGCAGAAGTTAAAAGTGTTGAGAATAAGAAAACTGTTGCAGCAACAATGTAGATTCACATTCTTAGCGGCCCCCGGAAAAAAATACCTTGAACACATGGAATGCTTCTATCTGGATGCTCTTACTTGACTCCTGCAGAAGGGTAGCAGTTAATGCAGTAAATCACATGGTCATGAACGCAGAAGCATGAAACCCTTAAAATTTACAATCCAAAAAATTCAACTTTGTTCATCTTAAATCCATGATTTCATAAGTCTATAAGATCAGGGTTAAAGACTAAGTGGATATCATTATGTCCGCTGAGATTCAGATTAATTTCAGAGAGCAGAAAGACAAACTATCAACTGTTATAGATAAACAATTACCCTGAGAAGATTCATGAGAATCCTCAAATTATCCCTCGAACTCACATAACGCATCATCACTGCTGAATTTGAACGATCAAGCAGCATATCTCCCAGAAGCTGTCACAAGGGAGAACAAAAGCCAGAATAAAACTAGGGTCCACCATAATCACAGAATCCGATGATGCAAGGACCTATAATGGCAACTCCATTGCAATGTATACAAAGAAAACTCTAGGAACCAGATTTTTTTGAAATCTCTACCCCTGTTTCCATTAGGTTCACATTTCAAATCAAAAGGAACTTAGTGATTCTACAGTGTCTCCAACATGCTATCTCTGGATCGAAAACATGTACTGTTCTTGGTTCTCTAGAATTTCTCAAAGAAAGGACGTTCTCCAGGGGATAAAAAAAAGACTGGTCGGAATTCTATCCGTAGTCTACTTTGCTCTTTCAGAGTATAAGCTTGCAAAAGCCACTATGTAGATGCTTTACCTTCACAGCTTGTCGCCTGGTGATGTAATTGGTTGACTCCAACAGCTTTGAGTTATACTCTTCAAAGAACTACCCACAGAATGAAGGTGAATAAATCACTTCAAATGTTCTAATATCAAGGACTCTAAAATTGCAAAAGTTTACAATTAGGTGGGACTTGTGAAAGCAACCATAAAGAAACAACAAGCAAATATTTGTTCAGCCAAATAAAAACAAAAAGAAAGGATTGCACAAATAGATTAAATTAATCATGTAGACAAGAAATTGGACGATAAGAAGTAGAATTCAGAAGTTGATTACTCCCCCAACCAAGCCCCAATGTGGCAGTTTTAAAATTTTAAAGGACCCAGAACAATGTAAACTTTCTTTGTGTGATTATTCCTGTGGGCTGTTGAGTACAACTACATCTAATAATGTGGAAAAATAGTTATCTGGTGTTCGTGTGCTCATGCACATGCCAAACTCAAAGAACATCTTGGCCATAGAAAAACTGCTTACCCAGTCATAATTCCTGTTAAGAAAATCAGCTACAGTAGATTTATGCCTCGTCAAAAGTTCCTGCAACCAAATGTAGATAGTGTCAGGTACACACCAATGCATATGTACTAGTCAAACATAAATGACAGAAAATCATTTGTTCTTTTTCCTGTTTGGTAAGTTGCAAAAACAGATTAGCATCTTCATCAACTGTATACTGACAATTTTGTTGACAGACTATACACGGCAAAGATAAGCCAGAGCCGTAGGACTCCCATAAGTAATATTTTGGGCAGATGGTGGGGTCCAAAGGTTGTGGCATTGAACCTTCAATGGAGTAATCATGTAAATAGAAAGCCTATATGCAGAGCATATCACAGAACCAAGACAATGTCTAGGCTACCAAAAGTTAAAGAAAAAACCAAATTAACTTAGCTTCCATCTCTCTTAGGAGAATCCCCAGCTCAGAAAACCAATCTTACCAACTGAATAACATCCAGTTAGATGTATGATTTCTACTGAAAACAATTACATGGTCACAATGTGAAGCGAATATCTATTTTCAGAGGAAAGGCATTTCCAGTTTAATAGAAGACGACTTTTTTCCTTGATAGAAGAGGTATTGACTACTTTCAAAAGAAAAACAAATAGACGAAAGGCTGCAGTCTTCAAGTTGAAAGAAAACCAAACATTTGAATCAATTGCACTATAACTTTTCCTTTAAATTACCACAGCATGAAGGAGAATTGAAATGCCACTAAAAGAAGTAACCCATTATTACAAGAACCAGATAACCCAGATGTTAAAAAGTTTCCTAAGAAAAGTCACATTCAAATTCCACACCATGGTCAAAGGCCATAAACAACAGAGCAATTCCTATAACCAACAAAATCTCTCCAATAACAGGCTAATGTTTGCTAATATTAGGTGAGCATGCAGGGCTAATGTGTGCAAGAAAGTGTTTGTACTTGACCTTAAAAGTTGCAGCGGCATCTGCAGCAATGTCAAAATTTGGGAGTTGAATGTAATCGAAAAACTTCTTTATGTGCTGTGATTCCAACACATACCTACACATTAAGTATATAACATCAAATTATTACCAAAACCATGCAAAGCAAACTGTACATCAAAATTTAATTTGACATCTAATAATATCTCAAACATAATTTCCCGGGAGTTCCCTGATGCCACACATTGATGAATCATGAATGTTTTGTGGCATCCAAATTTCTTGACAAACTGGGTAAAAAGTCTTATGCTTGATACACTGATATAGTACTTATGATTTCATTTTCATGTGAACTTCTTCAGTACAAATACTTATCCTTAGTCCTAAATTATACACTGATATAGTAAACAGTAATGATGTTAAACGGTCCTTGGAAAAGCAAAAATGTCAATAACACAAGTATACATACACATAGTCAATGATGCAAAAGGTTTCCTAGGATATACAGAAATATTTATATAACGTTAGATACTCATTTAAATGATAATACTAGCAATTCAATTAGAAATATCATATGCACAGAGTAAACATTATTTTTAAAATGCTCAATCTTAAAAGCACAAGTCTTGCAGTGTTACATTGACAGATATGTCAGCACAACTTTTCCCCTAGTGTTGGCTTTTAGTTTAATAAGTATATAACTATGTTGCTATCTGAATTAGAAGAAACAACACAAGAGTATAGTAGTGACAAACTTAAGAATATCAAAAGTACCTCAATCTGCTAATATGCAACAAAAAGTGGCCATTTAGCTTAAAAAGAAAATAAGCAGAGAGAGAGAGAGAGAGAGAGAGAGAGAGAGAGAGAGAGATTAGGAACACATATTGTTATTTGCAAATTTCTTGAGAGAGCTACAGTACCACATGAGAGTAATGCAACAACCTGATGCTATATTTTACTTCACGGGAAATCAGAACAAGCAAATTAAATCACAAAGAAGAAGAAGAAGAAGAAGAAGAAGAAGAATAGTCCTGGTTTATTATCTCACTTTGCAACAACCTGATGCCGTATGCACTCCCTCAGCATTGCCCCATAGTGTAAAGCCATCTCCGTGTTCTGATAACTACAAGAGACAACATAAGCCTAGTTATAAGATGCAAATGAGTACAGCATCAAATTGAGAGGATTGAAAAACAACAAAATCACGACATGCAATCATCCAAACATATTAATGCTTGCAATTTGCTTGACTGGCGGAACAAAAGATATGCCCCATCCATTGAAAAACTACAGGAAGTACCAACCAGTACGATTTAGCAAGAAAACTGAAACCAGCTTCAAAATATTTAATTTACCAAGAAACTCATAGGAGAAAGTAAGAGACCAATCCACTATATCTAACAGATAATTTTTCTTATGGGTTTCTATACGATTTTCTTTTGGGTTTCTCCAATGGTTAAACAAGGCAGTGGAGGTGATTGATGAACAATAACCCCAGTGGGAAAAGGTGGACTATATTAACCAGGCCAATCTTGGGTGTCTCTCCTCCAATTGTTCTTGCACTAAAGATGCTAGTAAACAAAAGAAATTGCAGCAAAAGCAAACCAGTAACTTCAAATAGAATTTCATTCTTTGAGTTGCTTAATAAACAACATCCTCTTACAATGCAATCAGCAAATCTTAACCTTTATTAAATAGAAATAGCGCGAACCAAAGAATGACGAATAAAAATACAAGAAACAGAAAAGGAAAGACCAAGAGTAAAATATGAAACAGGGGGGAGATCAAAATCTAAGCAGGGAATTCTATAGGGTCTTGATACAAAGTCATAAGCTCTGATTCACACCATATAGTACAAACGGCCACTTACCCTTCCATCAAAATATCCATAAGATCGAGATTTGCTTCAAGGTAATCTGACGAAATCAAACGCGAATAAACTTGTTGCCTCTGTAAGTTTGCAACAACTTGAGTAGCATCTTTACGAGCCTGAAAAAAAGGTAGATACTTATCAATAGAACACACAGAAAGGCCACCCCAAGATTGTCTTAGTAATCACTTAAGAAGCTAGAAAAAAAATTCTCTCATGTAACGGTGTAACCAGCCAATTGAAAGGGGAGACTCTCGGATAAGCTAACCTCTAAGTTCAATTTCGGAAGACAAATTATTATAAGTCTCAGAGTGTTCTCTCTGAAAAATTCCTGAGTCAACTGTGCACAAGCTTCTGCTACCGGCTCAGCTTCACTACTCCCATAGAGAATTGACTTCAACTCCCTTATATTTTTATACAAATCTGCCATCTGCATAAAGAAAAAGAACAGCGCGATCAATTTCTCTTCGACTGACTGCAAAGATCATTGCACAACTCTGGCTTATATAATCAAATGCCGGATCAAAGAACTATTTACATCCTAAAACCCACATGGTAATCAAATAACCGAGCAATGACGAGATTCTTCGGCAATCCATGAGGAATTTCCTCAGAAGAAGAACCCTTAAATAGTCGAGCACTTAATGAAGCTGTATCAGCTCAAAGCGCCAAACTTTAGAGGAAAACCGGCAGTAAACTTCTACTCCGAAGATACTGCAGCAAATTTCAAAAATTCAACTCTTTTTCCTCCATTGGAAGAAAAACCAATCACCAGCCGAACAAAACCTGATTCCAGCTTCTTCAATTCAATCATTAAATCCACGAAACAACAACATCCGAACAACGGACAACTTCATGCACAAAAAGAGAAAAAAAGAGGAAAAATCGAAATAAAAAAAACTGAATCGGACCTTCTCCTCGCGCTTGCTCTCGCGCGCATCGCCGTTGAGATCGGCGAAGATGAGGAGATCGCGCGTCTGCCGGACCACGTCCACCGGGGTCCGCGGCTTCGACTTGAAAAGCCCCTTCATCGTCCGAGTTCCGGATTCGGGGCGATCTCCCGGCGGGGAGGGGTAGGGGGTCCTCCGCCAATACCAGACGCGGCTCGCCGCCGACAACCTCGGCTCGATCGAACGGACGGAGCCCGAGGGGGGAGGGGGCCAAACCGCGGGGACTCACCGGCCCTCGCTCCCTCCCGCGCAATCCTCCATGGAGTAACGCTCCGCCGCCGCCGCCGCCGCCACCGCCGCCTGCTGATGCCCGCCTAGGGTTTCCCGCTCCAGCGCCTGGATTTGACGAAGAACAGATCGGGCATGGCGAGGGAGGAATTCTAGAGAGAGAGAGAGAGAGAGAGAGAGAGAGAGAGAGAGCGCGAAGGAGAGAGAGAGAGAACGTGACCTTCTTCTTCTCCTTCTTCTGCTGATTTACATGCAGGTTCGTTTGTGTTTTCTCTTTTCTTTTCCTTTTTTAATTTAATTTAATTTAATTTTCCGCTCTCTGTTTTTTTTTAATTTTAATTTATTTTAATTTCGGGCGGGGGTTTTATTATCAAAGGACGTGGCGGATGCGATGCCAGATCGCGACCCCACGGGAAGATCCGACGGCTGTCAGGTCGTGCCGGTCACGGGCGGGGGGGAAACGGCGGGCCAGGCCGCGCCCGGGGAGCGATTCGGTGGCCGCGGGTACATGGTAGCGGATTGGCGGGGTCCAATGGGATCTCGAGTCTTTCCTTCGTCTCGTTGTTACACTTGTCGCCCTCCCCTCCCATGCCGTCTCTTTCATGTTATTTATCCTAATATTAAATCCTTTTGCATTATTAGTCATTTGCATGAAAGAAATCTCGTACCTCTCTACATCAACCATGAGATTTTTACATTAGTATATACATATCTTGACGTGATCTTTGTGCTCAAATGTTTACATATGACCATTTTTTTAATGAAAAATTCTATGGAACAATCTATTGGACAGCGAGGATTACGTCTGACTATGGAGGAGATTATGAAGATTCTTGCCTGACTTTGAATCTATTTGATCGGGTTTATCAAAGTCGTGATCTTGTGAGTTCAACGTGTGACTCTTCACGGCGATGGAGGCCACGACTTCAATGGAGGGTGGGCGAAATTTATCGACCCTATCACGACTGACGAGCTCGATACTTTTATGAAGGTTTGAGAGGGGGGGGGGAGGCGAGGGAGTAGATTAGGGTTTGGGTGAGGGGATTTCTTTAGAGGTGGTCAAATGCAAACTAAATTGTACGCGTATTGCGATCTCATGACTAGTAAAGGCCATTATAGTAAAAGTTATTTTTGATGATCGTTATACCCCGTACGGACAACTTAGATATTTCTCTAAGTTTCAATAATGGTCATTAAATCTTTTAGTAAATTTTACAATTAGAATAATGAAATTTGATTTTAATTACTCAATGCACCAAATTTCCCATTTTTCCGCAATAGGATTTCAACCGAAATTCGATGAGCTTTCTTGAAAATCACCGAGGTGGACGTTAAATGGTAATGATATGGAAATCATAAAGTTGACCACATCTCCTCCATGTTAGCATTTAATCAATGAATCGATCAATTATGGCCAAAGGAACCAATTACAACACACTAAAGTCCTAGTACCTCGGATAATTGAAATTAAAGTTTAGTGATTTGATTGCATGCCGAAAATTAGCAATCAAGATTGGCATTGACCCTAAAATGTTCTGTGCACATTAAAAATTTATTTTTACATTTTTTTTGGAACCCATATGTAATACGCGTCAAGAAAGACTAAACTACAATATCGTCACGATATTGCCAGATGATAAAGGTGCGTCCATCACATCATATATGTTCGTGCACCATAACAATTGATTGCAAAAGCATGCACATTGCTTGTCTTGTAACCTATTAGAGTTATTTCACAAGCAAGAAATAACTATTGGAGTTGATCTTTGTACAACCCACTTTCTCCTAAAAGAGAAATAAGAAAGAAAGAAGGAAAGAACACTTTTACGGGTGAATTGTGTATTTGTTTAAGTCTCCATTTGTTTCGTGAAAATGAGTTATTTGGAAAACATATTCCTAAAAACGATCCTTTTTATCGCTTACAAACAAAAAATATTTTCATCGTCCGCAAAAATATTTGGACTTATATTGTTGTCGATAATGAAAAATATTTTTATCAACTAATTTTTCAAGCGTACAATCGATTATTTTTCGAAAAATATTTCCAAATCACTTATTTTCTAAGAAACAAGCGGTGCCTTAGTTGGTTATAGAATTTCTATTTATTAGCTTATAAGGAGTCTGAAGTTAGAACCTTAGAGTATAATTCTCTTTCGCCTAATAGTCTACACTTTTTGCGTTCCAAACTTACAATTAAGTACCTTTCAAAGATGTACACATTGAGAATTTTTATCCGTATACACATTTTATGTAGAATTGAATCATCGGATGTGTCCCGGATGTATGTCAAGTGTAGTTCGAACTTTATTTTATAACATAGAATCGAAAATTTCGAATTCAAAAGGCCATAAATCATGTACAAAGATAGTATAAATAAAAATCTTTTTTCCATTACGGAGTCTATAAACGTTCGTGCTTTAATTGAAATGGCCTTTGGAGGAACCAGGAATCAGCTACTTTTCAATTAATAGACATAACAAGTTAATTTGCTCCCATCCCTTTCTATACAAAAAAACTCTTCATAACTACATATCCAACTTTTAGTCAACTTTTGCATTTATATCCAATCGACCTTTGCGCTCACCTTCTTTCCAACAACACTCTCACATGCCTTCGCCTCTCATTTAATGGAGTGCCTGCCCCCCAATCTAGGGTTTCATGTTTTTGAACTATCTTGAAGAACAAAAATGCTAAGAACTTAAAGAAGTCTTTTTAGGAGCAAGGAGGCGGGATTCCCTGAAAACCTCTACTTCTAGGTCTAATTTCAATTTTGTTCTGAATTTTTTTTTGTCTGAAAAAATTTCAAACTGTCACTCTAATCCCAACCTGCCTAAACGTCTAAAAATCGTTACTGATTTATTCAAGATTATCAATATTACGAGACTGCTATTATTCTATACAAAGGCGATGGTGTTGATGAAGATGCATGTTGTGACGATATACCTCTAATTGACCCTGATAAGAATAGTTTTAAAGAAACTAGTAGGCCTAATTCCAAGAAAAAACACACAAACTTTACCTTGAGTGACAATTATGACTTATAAAAAAATCACAAACTTTCATTTAAATCTCAAATCTGGCTTGAACAATTTGAAAATTTAATGTCACGGGGCCAGATTTGGGATTCAAGAAAAAGTTGATTATTTTTTTAAAAAAGGTCAGATCAGAATTATCACTCAAAGTAAAGTTGGTGTTTTTTTTTTGGAATTAGCCAGAAACTAGTGGCAATTTTTGGACGTGTGGGTAGATTTGGGTTTAAAGTAAAAGTTGTGGTTTTTTTAAAAATTTCGAGACAAAATTGAACCTAATGTTGAGGTTTTTTAAGGGAGTTAGCCAGAGTAAGGATTGTCATAAGAATTTTTGCTAACACTTAGTATACCCAATGATACGGTAACTGGATGTTCAGGTAAGAGCAAAACCTATATACAAAAAGGCGATATCCAATATAATCTTGCCAACTCATTGAGATCCTTGTTGTTTCACGGAAAATAAATAATTTGAAAAATATTTTTCAAAAAACGATTTTTTGTATCGCTTGAAATAATTAGCCAACAGAAAATGTTTTCATTATCGATAACAAATATCATTAACAATGAAAATATTTTTCACCCATTCATTTCTGTAAATCATACAAGAGATCGTTTTTTGGAAGATATTTTTGACATCATTTATTTTACGCAAAATAAACGGAGCCTCGATACTAAAGTTTAATGATAAAAAAAGGATCTTTGTATATTTAGTTGTTTAGTCTCATTAATTGAGTGTTCAATCAAGTTTGAATTCTCAAAGATAATGAGAGCCGAGATTTCAAGAGATGGGCACGAGAAGATAAAAAGATGAACCTCCAAGTCATATCTTAGTTAAGCCAGGAAAATTATCAAAAAAGTCTTAAACCTATTGTACGGTAGCCAATTCAGTCCTAAACCTTTTAAATTTGCCAATTCAGTTCTAAATCTTTTTAATTCTTGCCAATTCAATTCTTCTGGCCAATTTTGGCCGGCCGGCGTTAACGTGGCCGCCGGCTGTCCGGCCAACACTGACGTGGCAATTTTTTATTATTTTTTTTCAATTTTTTAATCTTTTTTTTTGTCTGATTTCTTTCTCTGGTCGGTCCGGCGACCGGCCAAAGGGGAGGGCCGGCGAGGTCGACCTCGCTGGCCTCGCCCAGCAGAGGCTAGGCCGACCTTGCAGTCGCCTGGGTCGACCTCGCCATCGCGACCCAGGTGACGGCGAGGTTGAGCCTCGCTAGATCTGAGCGAGGCTCGACCTCGCTGTAGCGACCCAAGCGTTGGCGAGGTCGGCCTCGCCTCGCCTAGTAGCGGCGAGGCTAACCTCGCCGTCGCTTGGGTCGTGACGGCGAGGTCGACCCAGGCGACGGTGAGGTCGGCCTCACCGCTGCTGGGCCTCACCTCGCCCAGCAGCGGTGAGGCCGACCTCGCCGTCACCTGGGTCGACCAACAGTAGGCATCGGCGAGGTTGGCCTCGCCTCACCCATTAGCGGCGAGGCTGACCTTGCCTAGTAGCGGCGAGGCCGACCTCGCCGTCGCCTAGGTCGCGACGGCGAGGTCGAGCCTCGCTAGATCTGGGCGAGGCCCGACCTCGCCATCACGAAACAGGCGACGGCGAGGTCGGCCTTGCCTCTGCTAGGCGAGGTTGACCTCACCAGGCCTCCCCTCTCGTCGGCCGCCGGTCGCCGGATCGGCCAGAGAAAGAAATCAGGAAACAAAGAAAAAAAGATTAAAAAATTAAAAAATAATAATAAAAAATTGCCACGTCAGCATTGGTCGAACGGCCAGCGGCCACATCAGCATCGGCTGGTCAAAATTGGCCGGAAGGACTAAATTGGCAAGAATTAAAAAGGTTTAAGACTGAATTGGCCGTCGTACAATAGGTTTATGACTTTTTTGACAATTTTCCCTAGTCAAGCCCAATCATCAATGACGAAATGGAACAAAGAGTCGGATAAGATGGAGAAGGAAATTGAAAGATGCATGGTGCTGCGTTATGTCAAATTAGAAGTTTTATTCAACTTCAACCAAATAAGTACAAATCAAATGAAATAGGGAAGAAAATAATCCCATAACTATATGTTGATTAGATAGTTTATTAATCCATGTTGAAACTAGTTAAGAAATTCGCGGAGAAACGTACCAAAATTTACATGATTAAACAGCTCGAAGATGTAGCTTTGATGAGAGAAGTGTGGAGTGAAAACGTTGGATATAGCTTTAACAAGAAGATATATAATACATATGTGCGCGTGCGCCCTTTGAATAGCGATCTCTTTGCTTGACACACCGTTTTGCCATAAGCTTATCTAATTGACACGTGAAAGAATTTGGTTACGTTATTATCCAATAATATACATGTCAATCATCCAATGATGAGAGTGTAAAGATTTCGTTACACTGGTGATGGACCTAATGATTATTCAATAAAATACACATTTAATCTTATCCTTCTTTGTTAAAAGATAAACCTATATTTAAACATCATAGAATATACCATGAGCAAAATTTTTCAATTATTCATTTGTTTGCAAAATAATCATTATTTGACATTCAATATCATTATGCTGATGGAGCTCCATTCAATAGATCATTATGCTGACTTTGAATTGCCAGTCCACAGGAAATTGATGATGGTTCTTGAACGAGGTATTCAAGCTACGCAAATCGAATTCAAAGCCCTAAATAAACCAGAAGGAAATAGATATGTGCACACTTAGGTGTACTGTTTAGTACTGGCTAGGTGTAAAGTTTTACAACTTCATCCATAGTTGCATACAGTAGCCCGAACCATCTTATCTGGGTCCATCTAGATAATATGTTTCGTAGTGAGTAATAGTGGAAATAATTGAGATCGAGTTGACCCGCCAAGGTACTAGTCGGATAGGGTAAGATAGAATACGAAAACATACGGTCGATGAATTTTTTTACCATCCTTGTTGAAGATATGATTGAAGATCCTGATTATGGCAATCGTGATTACGGACTAATTGATTTAGTCAATCCTTGATTGATTTGATAAATAGTGTCGTGACCGACCTCCGGTTTTTTAAACATCAAAAAGGGGGATTTTGCCTGGTATGTGCTAAGTCTAAATTCGGGATTTAACTTGGGCTCTCCCAAGCCCATATCATATCGCAACTTAGGATTTAGGTTTTTAACATGCAAGTGATTTTTATCTAGGAGTTGCCACTAATCGATTTTTGGTAGGTTGATTAGAAACTTAAGTAAGGTAACGGGAGAATCACCCTATTCCTATGAACCAGATATTAAATAAGTTCGAGGACTTGGTTACGCTAGTTGAGTGACTAATACTCTTTCGGTACCTTTCATCCTATTCACTTCAAAAAAACATTTGTTAGGCAGTTTGGATTGATTTTAGGACCTATCTCTTAACATGCGGAGTAATCAAATGAGTGCACAATCATTAACGATTAGCAGTCAAGATAAATATGCACCATAGGGTTTTAACCCTAACTAAGGCAACAAAATTCAAAACACAACAATCTATGCAATTATATTTAATTAAAAAAATAAAATGCATAATAATAATACAACGATAGTAGAAATTAACATGCAAAATAATCGGATAGCCCTATATGCTTATCCAATTTAAACATGATCATTCAATCGAGTAATTCGTATAATTTAGAAAAATATAAAAAAATAATTTCTAAACCATTTCTCAATTTTAAAAGAAAATAATAAAAAATGATTTTTTAAATATATATTTTTTAGAAATAATAATAATAATAATCACGATTAAAAAATAAATTTTTTGATTTTTTAAATTTTTTTAAAAATAATAAAATATTAATATAATAATAAACCGAGTCGATTCAAATCTGACTCGGGTCAACGGATCCGACCCAAAACGTTGACCCGGGTCCGATCCACACATCCGAACTGGGTCAGACTTTGACGGGTTAGTTCTCACGTGCAAAGGCACGCGAGGACGCCGACGGAGTCAAAATCTGCCTCTCGACGGCCAACCCAGGGCAACTCCAGCCTAAATACCGCCTCTAGGGACCACCACCGAGCCTCCTCACTGAGGCATTCCGTCAAACACCTGACATGCACAACCAAAAACGGGAACTTTCGACCTGTTTCGGGGCCTCGCTGTCCTTTGATGACCTAGCCTTACCTTCGGAAATGACGTATGGGCTGCGGGGAATGATGTTATGGGCCGGGATTCGCGTGAAACGGCTGGCACAAGTCTTGGCCGACAGGTGCACAAAAATAGGGGAGAAACAGAGTATGGGGGGATTCTCACCGGTCGGGTTGGCATTTGGGGGATCGCCGGTCGGTTCCGTGGGTGACGACGAGACTGTTGGCACTCCTCAACGACCTTCTGTTGAGGAAAATCCCTAATTAGTTTTGAAGAAAGACAAAACAATCCTTTACTGACCAAAATTACACGTAAGTTATTTGATGCAGGTAAATACCGAGTCATCAGACTTAGTCGATGAAAGGACTTTATTATTAGACTCATAATTACTCATCAGATTTAATAAGTGTTATTTTTTGCAGGTTTATGCAGGACAATCAAATTAATATTTCAAGATATCCTAATTGACAATTACAAGATCGTTCCTTAAACACGAAGAACTACACTTATAGAAACCTTGATTTGATTGAATGGGCGATCAAATCACCTGGAGATAATGGTTTTTCTTCTAACGGCTATGCATTTTCTTTTGGGAAGTTTCTCCAATGGGTTGATTTGGGGATCAATACTCTGAAGATTATTCAATGGATAGATTGGACATAGAGAAGTATAAAAGAAGTGCAAACATCGTACAAGAAGAATAATCAGAATTGAGAATTCTAAAGTCTGAATAGACCTTTGATCTTACACACTTGTGATTACTGTATTCCACATTGTTACTTCAGAGATAAAATTTCTTGAGTGAAGAGTGTAAGTGATAGTGCAATCCATCATCTGAGAATCACTGCTCTTGTAATTTCTTGGTGATTCAATAGTGAAACATAGCCAACAAGCTGCCAGTGTGGAGAGTGGATGTAGGCTTGATAAAGCCGAGCCATTATAAAGATCTGTGTGTAGTATTCTCTATCCCTAAACTTTCATTTATTATTATTAACATTATATTGCATACATATCTATCAAATGAGTTCGTTAGAACATCATCATAGTCATCAGACGTAATCATCTAACGATAACTTATATACAAGTTTGTTATACGTATTTATTCTGATATTGATCATCAAGCTATTGATCTCGACTATATTTATTCCACACTTTTAAATCATCCAATTTAGTAAAATCACTTATTTACCCTCTCCAGGTGATAGCACTAGCCATAACAATTGATATTAGAATCTAGTGCTCATTTTTTCTTTGAATTGTTATTTTACTTCTGAGCTAACGATTCTTGATGGCTAGTAATGCTGAGTTAGGTCACAACAATAGATCGCCATAGTTCAATGGAACTAAGTACAGTGTCTGGGAAAATAAGATGAAGACATTCATTTTGGGAATAGAACATGATATATGGGACATCATTGAACACGAAATTATTCCAAACGTTTCAACCGAAACAAAATCCCCAGAAACTTCAAAAGGGTAAAATGAGACACCTTCTGCCAAAGGAATTAGAGAGAAAATCAGACCTCAAGCTCTACCTCTCTCGGCCAAGGAAATTTCCAAAAGGATCCATTTGGATGCAAAGATTAGAACGGTCATATGCAATGGTTTAGCAAGTGTTAAATATAAACGAATTGCAAATCTAAAAACTGCAAAAGAAATTTGGGATTGTCTCAAACTTGTTCATGAAGGAACAGAGAGAGTCAAGGAGACAAATCTCAACATTCTCCTTAAGTAGTACGAGTCCTTCACTGATAAACCAAATGAAATAATTTCTGAGATGCAGAGTAGATTCACTAAGATCGTAAATGGGCTTAAATTCTAAAACAATCCCATCTCAGAACCTATGAAGGTGAACAAGTTGCTGAGAGCTCTTTCAAAAAAATGGAACAACATTAAAGTTTCTATTCGAGAAACTCAGGGAATCAAACCACTCATGTCACGCCCCGCATCCTACGGTGCGTCACATCCCTGCCACGGTCGAATTTGCATGCGATTTCCCAGGACACGTCGCTGACTCAATGCCCAAACAGAGTACAAGGCACATGCGGAAGCAATATGACACCCGAACAATTTAAAACCACATAATCAAAGATAGCCACACAACAACCAACATGAACAAATATACACTTGTATTGACAGGGAGAACATATACAATATTCATATACAGCTTACGCTAAAAAATCAAAAGCGGGTAAATGGCCACTACCGACAAAAAGGGATAAGTGGCCTGGGCAGTCAGGGTACTAGAACTAGGTAGGGCCCCGATCAAAAAGGTACCGGTTCGACCTAACTAGGGTCTAAAGTCTACTCTAGGGCTCCCAGTTTGGGTAAGAGCTCGACGAGTCGGAAGAACTCTCGGACGACTTCGACTCGGACTCCATGGACTCCAACTCGATATTGGTCCCGGATGACCCTTCGTCCGAACCGTCCTCCTTTGGGGCTACCTCCAGCTCGAGATCCTGCTCCATCGGCTCTGGTTCATCCTCTGAATCCATCGGCTCCGGGTCTGCGTGCCAATCGTCCGGCTCCTCCTCCATCTGCTTTGATTCGTCCATCTCCCAAACCTCCGGCCCATGCCCTAAGTCGGCACTAGAGCTCCCCTCGGATGCACGGTCATGACTCACCAAGTGTCACGCCCCGAACCCCACCGAGCTTGCAATCATCCCTTTGTGGTCAAAATTCGAATGCGACGTCCCAGGACTCGTCGCCGACCCATATGAACATCAAAACATAAAGCACAAGCGGAAACGATTAAAAGCACCCAAACAAGATTAAAGACCATGGGTAGTAGAACACTTGAATAAATAAACCACATACTTCATTCAACGGCACGTACTTATAAAATCCAACCTTACATACAAAAGCCACTAGGGTTAAAACCACCATCATCAAAAGGGGCAAGTGGTCGGATAGGTTAGCCTAGCTATATAAAAAGCATCCACCAACTCCATGGGCTCCTCTTTGGGATCTTGCTTCATCGGCTCTTCCTCGGGATCCCAAAACGTTGTGACGGACCATTCATGGTCGGAGTTGGGGGTCTGAAATGGTTATATAATAACTATGAGAACGAGTCTCAATAAGCAACACTCTAAACCCTACCTAGGTCAATGCGTATCCAGACAAGTCTTACCCAAACACATAATAGAGCAACCACACGACTTAGGCCCTCGGGCCCAAATCAAGCACATAGTGATCCTGCAGGTTAGACACATAACAATAATGGCACTGAGCCCAATAATGGTATATACACCCATATCAATTGGTCACGAACATATGCCATGCACATGCTTGCACTCGAAAATGCACTCTTCGCACACTTGTCAATGTCATGCTTATGTTTGCACGATTCAATGTACACTTGCACACTTGCACACGTGTCAACTTTCCAATTATTCACTTCTGACCCGCGTAAAACGCATTAGGTCCGAACCGCATAAACGCATCAAGTCCATCAATATCTAACACTTCCTGGCCCACGTAAACGCATCAGGCCCAATGTCTCTAGCCCGCGTAAACGCATCAAGCCCAGTGTCTCTAGCCCGCGTAAACGCATTAGGTGCAACACCGATCTCCATATAAAGATCACACCCGCGTAAACGCATCAAGTTGGCCGTCTTCCGGCAATCCGGGCATCGTCCCGCGTAAACGCATCAGGACGGGTTCAATACCCTGCGTAAACGCATCAGGGCTTTATGTGACCACACATGCACATCCACCAGTTATTATCTGAACCTCGTATAAACGCATCGGGGCGATTTAGACGATCACATGCTCATGCCAGTTGTGCATACTCACATAATGCACATGTTATGCCAATGCTCAATATGCACACTCATGGCCATAATGATCACACTCGGGCACTCAATTTAAATTAGCCACAACACATATTTGGCACCCAAATTCATACGATTAATCAATATAATTGAGCACACTCAAGGCTCGCCATGCCCCTCAATTCTCGATCACACTAGCACTCAACATGGCATTGCATAATCAAGCATAATTCACACCCAAATCAGCCACTACATGGCCCAACCAATCACACATGACAATTCATGAACAAACCATATATTAGCCGTACAAGGCCTAATTAAATCCTCAATGGACAGCCATTAATCAGTCCGAGAGAGAGAAAAATCGAGAATATACAAAATCTGGTCCAAATTGGGCAGTTGTACAGTGACAGAAATCCATTTGAAATAAATAGCAAATCAATTCCAAAAATTATGAAATTTGGATATGTTGTACAAAACATCTTGATAAACATTTTCTGTGAAGAACTCGAAACCCAGTTCTAATCGTAAACACCTCGTTTTGATACTCAAAGCCGGACAGAACCCGATTCTCTTGGACAGCCCCTCAGACCATAAAAAATACATCTCATTCAATACCGAAAATTAGTTTGGAAAGCTCTGAAATTTTCATATGTCATAGACACAAGTGTTTTCAATAATTTTTGTGAAGGAAGTTTGTTGAAATAAGGTCTGCAAAATTTTATAAAAATTCGAAAAGATAAGAAGGTCGGGTGAACAGTAAATCGGGCAGTTTTTGAAGGTCTGCAAACCGAGTTCCGAATGATCCCAAACAACTTCCAAAAATTCTGAATTTAAAGTATGTTATACTTAAAGATGTTGGGAACAAATCTATGAAGAACACTTCCTCAGATTCGACCCACAATGATCACCAAAAAAATAATAAAGCACAGAGATATAGTAACAACCAGAAATCTGAAAATCATAAAACTTGCACCATTAAGCAAATCAAGCTCATACAACCACAAACCAACTATCCACAGCCCCTAATCCATCTCTAGACATGTCATTAGTAACTCACTAACCTAACCAAGGATTAGGAAGTCACTTACCTAGGAATTTAAGCAAGAAACCGGTGAAAGGCAAGATGAGTTTCGACGATGAACAGGTCTGGATGGGTGGCTCTGGCGGCTTTCCGGCGATTGGACGGTAGTGGTTGGAACGAGCGTGGGCTGGTGGTGGTCAGGGTGCAAGGTGTGAGGCCAAAAGAGAGAGGGTAAGAGGGAAAATGTGGGTGTTTTGGGCTTGCTTCTGGCGGGATAGGCAGCAGAAATGGAGAAGCCAGCGGTCAAGCAGAAGTAGAAGTAGAAACAGAAGTAGAAATGAAAGAAAACGAAGGAGCAGAAGTAAAGAAGAAGAAGCAATAATAGCAGCAGCAAAGGGGCAGAAGCTGTATGGGTTCAGCAGAAATGGCAGCAGTAACGTGAGGGAGTGATCAGCAAACCAAAAGTCAGCAGCAAGTAAAAGAAAGCAAAAGTCAGCAACAACAGAAATAGCAGGGAGGGAAGTAGCACGTGAAGGTCAACAAAGTCAGCAAACAGAAGCAGAAATGGCATGGTGGGAGCAGCGAGCGTGGGTGTCAGCAGCGTGGGGGCCAGTGGAAAAGATGGAGAGAGAGAGAACAAAGGTCAACGCACTTAAGTGCGATCTGATGGTCCTCGTTCAAACCCGAAAACGATCCAAAGGTCCACAAAAATCCTCATTAATAATTTAGGAAGAGGCCGGTAGACACTAAATAAAATACACCGAGAGGGAGGTCTACTAGTCAAAAATTCACACCCGGTCCAAATTTCACTTTTCCACTATTCCTGGCAATATCGACACCGGCCACAATAATATCGACACTGTTCGATTAAATTCGTCCCGGAACTCCAAGAAATTCAACACTAACGTTTGGGCTATAATAACGGCCAAATTTAATCGAGTGCGATTTTAGGGAAATCTCAATTTTAAAAACAATAACCGAGAGTGATCAGTTCTCGGGCGAGATTTTACTATAAGCACACTGGTGAATTACACATTTTATAAATCCCAAAAATGGATCGAAATTCAGAATGTCACAACTCTTCTCCCCTTACAAAAATTTAGTCCTCGAAATTTGCAATCTAACCCAATTACTCAAACAAATGGGGATATTGGTGTCGCATCAACTCTTCGCTTTCTCACGTCGCACCTTTGGTTCCATGGTGCTCCCAAATTACCTTAACCATCAGAATTGTCTTGTTCCGCAACACTTGTTCCATTTTATCCTTAATCCTGAATGGCTTTTTCAAGTATGACATTCGGTTGTCCACTTCTATATCTTCATAATTCAGCACGTGGGTCGGATCCGGTTTGTACTTTCTTAACATAGCCATGTGGAAAATGTTGTGAACTTGAGACAAATTCGGCGGCAATGTAAGACAATAGGCCAGATTTTCGATTCTTTCCAATATTTCAAACGGACCTACGTACCTCGGGCTCAGCTCCCCTTTCTTACCAAACAGAGACAACCCTCTCATCGGTGAAACCTTGAGAAACACACGATCCCCTACTTGAAATTCCAAGGGCCTACGTCCACGATCCGCATAACTCTTCTGACGACTCTGAGCAGTCTTAAGTCTGTCCCGAATAACCTTAACTGCTTCGATTGACTGTTGGATCAATTTCGGACCCGTTATACTCCGTTCCCCAACTTCGTCCCAATAGACTGGAGTTCTGCACGCTCTGCTATACAACGCCTCAAAAGGTGCCATTTTGATACTCTGCTGATAATTGTTATTATAGGCAAACTCGACCAAATATAACTGTTCCTCCTAGCTACCTTTAAAATCTAGTACACATGCCCGTAGCATATCTTCCAAACTCTGAATTGTCATTTCAGACTGGCCATCCGTTTGGAGGTGATAGGCCATGCTAAACTGTAACTTCGTTCCTAGTGTCGTGTGAAGACTTTTCCAAAAAGGCAGTAAACTTGGGATCATGGTCCGAGGTGATCGTCACTGACACTCCATGTAGACGAATTATCTATTGTATGTACAGCTCTGCATACCTTTCTAACGCGAAGTCTTTTCGTACTACCAGAAAATGTGCCGACTTTGTCAATCGATCTACTATAACCCAAATTGAATCATGGCCCCTTTGGCCTCTCGGGAATCCCCTAACAAAGTCCATCGTGATGTGTTCCCATTTCCACTTGGAAATTTTCAATGGCTGCAACATTCCACCCGACTTGCAATGTTGCGCCTTCACTTGCTGATACGTTAAACACTTAGCCACGTGCTTGAGCACATCCACTTTCATGTTGTTTCACCAATAATGTTGTCGCAAGTTCTAATATATTTTCGTACTACCTGGATGAATATTATAATTACTACAGTGCACTTCAGACAAAGTCTCTTCCCTCAGTTCTACATCATCGGGTACACATAACCGTCCATGGAACTTCAGAATCCCATCCCCGGATACCTGAAAATCCGATTTCCTTTTTATGATCTCCATACCCAAAATCTTCTGAATCTCCGAGTCCGTCGATTGTAAAGCCTTAATCTTAGTCTGGATTTCCGGTTCAATCCTTAATGCTGCAAGTAGGCTCGAGACATGACTCACTTCAAACTTAAATTCTGAATCCCTAATTCCTTCCAACATGGTCCATTCCTTGACCATCATATGCATGATGCTCGATTTCTGGCTCAGTGCATCTGCTACTTTATTACCTTTTCCGAAATGATACCGAATCTCGCAATCATAGTGCTTTAAGGAGTTCCATCTAACGACGCTACCTCATATTCAACTCCTTCCGTGAAAACAAGTACTTGAGGCTCTGGTGATCCATGTAAATTTGAAACTTTTCCCTACACAAGTAGTGCCTTCAAATCTTAAGGACAAATATAATTGCGGCTAATTTCAAGTCATGCGTTGGATAGTTCAGCTCATGCAGTCTCAATTGTCTCGATGCATATACCATCACTCTTCCATATTGCATTAGCACATATCGTAATCCCTTTAGCGACGCATCACTGTAGATTTCATATCCTCCCAGACCTGACGGGACCGTCAACACTGGCGTGGTCGTCACACTCTCTTTTAATTCCTGAAAACTCCTTTTTCACTTGGCCATCCGTTCAAATTTCATTTCCTTCTTTAGCAAACGCGTCCACGGTGTAGCTAACGCTAAAAACCTTTCCACGAAACATCTGTAATAACCTGCCAGACCCAAGAAGCTCCGAACCTCGATTACCGTTATCGGTCTTGGCCAATTCATAATAGCCTCGATCTTTGTCAGGTCCACTACAATTCCTTTCCCGGATATCACATGTCCTAAAAATGCCACTCGATGAAGCCAAAATTCGTACTTACTAAACTTTGCATAGAGTGCATATTCCCTTAAAGTCCATAGAACTCTTTCCAAGTGTAACTCACGCTCGGCGGAACTCTTTGAATACACCAGTATATCGTCTATAAATACGATCACAAATTGATCTAGAAATTCCTTAAATACCCGATTCATTAAGTCTATCAAGGTTGCAAGAGCGTTCGTCAGTCCAAACGGCATCACTATAAACTCGTAGTGCCCATACCTCGTCCTAGATGTCGACTTCGGCACGTCCTTCTTCTTGATCCTCAATTGGTGGTAACAAATCTTCAAGTCGATCTTAGAAAACATCGATGCCCCTTATAACTAGTCAAACAGGTCATCTATCCTTAGAGACGGGTACTTATTCTTAATGGTAACTAGATTCAACTGTCTGTAGTCAATGCACAACTTTAACGATCCGTCCTTCTTTCTCACGAATAAAACTGGCGCTCCCCATGGAGACACACTCAGGCGAATGAAGCCTTTATCCAATAACTCCTGCATTTGGATCTTCAATTCTTTTAATTCTGACAGTGACATCCAAAAGGGCGCTTTCGAAATCGGTTTCGTCCCTAGAGCTAATTCAACCACAAACTCCACTTCTCTTTCAGGTGGCAATCCCGGCAATTCCTGAAAAAAGACATCTGGAAGATTACACACCTCGGCTATGTGCTTTAGCCTTGGTTCCTCGACCAACTAGTTAGCCATAAAATAATTATCTTTCTATACCTCAAAGACAAAGCTCAATCCATCCAATTTCAGTCCAACAGTCTCCCAAAAACAAGTCACATCGATTCTTTACAAAATCTGAAATTTCTAAGCAATACTCATCCTTCCAAACCCGTCCAAGAATATCATCAGTAATCCATAAATCCTTAAACCGATTGCGCCTATTCACCATAAAATTGATTATAAGCCTTACATGACCGTTCAAGCGATAATTTCAAAATCATCTCCTATTGCACCCAATATCATCTCATGACGCATCTAGACTTTCAAGGCACATCCTCCGCTTCCTTCTCGGCCACAACATACACTTTTCCTTACGTCCTTAGCCGATTCTAATTATTCTGTGGGGCAGCTTCCGCTTAATGTCCTACCTGCGGTCGTTGCGATTGCATTAGTGACCTAACCTGTCGATTTGGCAATTTCTCACTTAATGACCTTGCTATCCACATCCACAACATGCTCCACTTCTACCTTGGCAATGGCCATTCCTATGCCTCTTTCCACAAGATCGACATGCAGGGCTGGAGCAGTGGTTCGGCTTTCCAAAGTTCTTACTTACTGGAGGGATAAGTCTCCTATTCTCTGCCATAGACTTTTTCCTAAGTTCCTATTGTCCCTAACTGGCATGTACCGCGATCCAGAAGCGGTAGCCCTTTCACTCATATCCATTTCAACCATCGAGCCCTCTCATACAACTCATTGTAGTCCCTTAAGACTCAAGAGTACTAACTGACTGCGGAGTTCCAGTTTTAATCCATCACGGAACCTCCTTGTCCTATCTACATGGTCCTTCACCATCCTTGGTGCACACTTAGACAACCTTACAAACTTGACCTCGCACTGATCGACTGACATTTGATTTTAGCGAAGCCGAAGAAACTTTGTCTTTTCTATTTTCACGCACTCTCCGAAAAGTACTTCCCATTGAAAGCCTTGACCAAAGCACCCCAATAATTTAAAGCCTTTTTCCAACTCTTATATCCAAAGTGATGTCGCCTCAGGGTCACTTTTCCCATCAAATTTCGGAGGTTTCAATTTCAAAAATTGCTCAACTAGTTATTGCATCAGTCTGACTGCATTAACTTACCCTTAACCTTGGTTCCCATCATTCTCATTAAAATTTCAACTTCTTCGAGTGCCTTCAGAGTTCCATCCACTCTGGAATCCTCTGCAACCCCAACTTGCGGACATACACGACCTCGACCTCGACCTCAATCTCTTTCTCGGCTACTCATACTCACAGAGTTCACACCACTCACCTACCTGCTATAATTCCTCTCGGGAATTGAAGACCTAGGCCAACTATACCAATCTAAAGCCCTAGGTAATGAATCGCAACAACAATTCAGTAAGTAGGAAGCCAATAACAAACAACGATTAATCACAACCAACAAAGTTCGTGCACTTACCTCAAGTCCTGATGCACCGGCATCTCACATATTATTACATAAAATCACTCAGCAATCAAAATCACGCAGTCTGGAGTACGCATGGCACACGAGTCTCCTTAACTGTTTACCCCAAAGTCATCGCTCATTATCACTCTAAGCTTCGACCAACTTGGATCGAGTTGACCTTGCTTTGATACCAAATCAACGGGGATGTCACAGTTCGAACTCCACCGAGCGCGCGATCATCCCTTTGTGGTCATAATTCGAATGCGATGTCCCAGGACTTGTCGCCAACCCATGCGAACATCAAAACATAAAGCGCAAGTGGAAACGATTAAAAGCACCTAGACAAGATTAAAGACCAAGGGTAGCAGAACACTTGAACAAATGAACCACATATTTCATTCAACGGCATGTACTTACAAAATCCAACCTTATATACAAAGGCTACTAGGGTTAAAACCACCATCATCAAAAGGGGCAAGTGGTTAGGTAGATTAGCCTAGCTATACAAAAAGGGTCCACCAACTCCATGGGCTCCTTTTCGGAATCTTGCTCCATCGGCTCTTCCTCAGGATCCCAAAATGCTGTGACGGACCATTCATGGTCGGAGTCGAGGGTCTGAAATGGTTATATAATAACCATGAAAACGAGTCTCAATAAGCAACACCCTAAACCCTACCTAGGCTAATGCGTACCCAGGCAAGTCTTACCCAAACACATAATAGAGCAACCATACGACTTAGGCCCTCGGGCCCAAATCAAGCACATAGTGATCCTGCAAGTTAGGCATATAACAATAATGGCACTGAGCCCAACAATGGTATATACACCCATATCAATTGGGCACGAACATATGCCATGCACATGCTTGCACTCGAAAATGCACTCTTCGCACACTTGCCAATGTTATGCTTATGTTTGCACGATTCAATGCACAATTGTACACTTGCACAATTATTCACTTTCGACCCGCGTAAAACACATCAGGTCCGACCCACATAAACGCATCAGGTGTATTAATATCCAACACTTCCTGGCCCGCGTAAACGCATCAGGCCCAGTGTCTCTAGCCCGCGTAAACGTATTAGGTTGGCCGTCTTCCGATAATCCGAGTATCGTCCCGCGTAAATGCATTAGGACGGGTTCAATACCCTGCGTAAATGCATCGGGGCTTTATGTGACCATACATGCACATCCACCAATTATTATCTGAACCCTGCATAAACGCATCGGGGCGATTTAGACGATCACATGCTCATGCCAGTCGTGCATACTCACATAATGCACATGTTATGCCAATACTCAATATGCACACTCATGGCCATAACGATCACACTCGAGCACTCAATTTAAATTAGCCGCAACACATATTTGGCACCCAAATTCATACGATTAATCAATATAATTGAGCACACTCAAGGCCCGCCATGCCGCTCAATTCTCGATCACACTAGCACTCAACATGACATGACATTGCATAATCAAGCATAATTCACACCCAAATCAGCCACTACATGGCCCCACCAATCACACATGACAATTCATGAACAAACTACATATTAGCCGTACAAGGCCCAATTAAATCCTCAATGGACAGCCACTAATCAGTCCGAGAGAGAGAAAAATCGAGAATATACAAAATCGGGTCCAAATTGGGCAGTTGCACAGTAACAGAAATCCATTTGAAATAATTAGCAAATCAATTCCAAAAATTATGAAAATTTGGATATGTTGTACAAAACATCTTGATAAACATTTTTCATGCAGAACTTGAAATCCAGTTCCAACCGTAAACACCTCGTTTTGACACTTAAAGCCGAACATAACCCGATTTGCTCAGATAGCCCTTCAGACCATAAAAAATACAACTCATTCAGTACCCAAATCACTTTGGAAAGCTCTGAAATTTTTATATGTCATAAATACAAGTGTTTTCAATAATTTTTGTGGAGGAAGTTTGTTGAAATAAGGTCTATAAAATTTTATAAAAATTCGGAAAGATAAGAAGGTCGGGTGAACAGTAAATCGGGCAGTTTTGTGACGGTCTGAAAACCGAGTTCCGAATGACCCCAAACAACTTTCAAAAATTCTGAATTTAAAGTATGTTATACTTAAAGATGTTGGAAACAAATTCCATGAAGAACACTTTTTCATATTCGACCCACAATGATCACCAAAAAAATAATAAAGCACAGAGATATAATAATAACCAAAAATCCGAGAATCATAAAACTTGCACCATCAAGGAAATCAAGCTCATACAACCACAAACCAACCATCCACAGCCCCTAATCCATCCCTAGATATGCCATTAGTAACCCACTAGCCTAACCAAGGATTAGGAAGTCACTTACCTAGGAATTTAAGCAAGAAACCGGTGAAAGGCAAGATGAGCTTCGGCGGTGAACAGGTCTGGACTGGTGGCTCCAGCGGCTTTCCGGCGACTGGACGGCAGTGGTTGGAACTAGCACGGGCTGGTGGTGGTCAGGGTGCAAGGCATGAGGCCAAAAGAGAGAGGGTAAGAGGGAAAATGTGGGTGTTTTGGGTTGGCTTCTGGCGGGATAGGCAGTAGAAATGGAGAAGCCAGCAGTCAAGCAGAAGCAGAAGTAGAAACATAAGTAGAAATGGAAGAAAATGAAGGAGCAGAAGTAAAGAAGAAGAAGCAACAGTAGCAGCAGCAAAGGGTCAGAAGTAGCATGGGTTCAGCAGAAATGGCAGCAGTAACGTGAGGGAGTGGTCAGCAAAGCAAAAGTCAGCAGCAAGTAAAAGAAAGCAGAAGTCAACAGTAGTAGAAATAACAGGGAGGGAAGCAACACGTGAAGGTCAGCAAGGTCAGCAAACAGAAGCAGAAATGGCATGGTGAGAGCAGCGGGCGTGGGTGTCAGCAGTGTGGAGGCCAGTGGAAAAGAAGGGGAGAGAGAGAGAACAAAGGTCAACGCACTTAAGTGCGATCCGACGGTCCTCGTTCAAACTCGAAAACGATCCGAAGGTCCACAAAAATCCTCATTAATAATTTAGGAAGAGGCCAGTAGACACTAAATAAAATACACCGAGAGGAAGGTCTACTAATCAAAAATCCGCACCTGATCCAAATTTCACTCTTCCACTATTCCTGGCAATATCGACGCTGGCCACAATAATATCGACACCGTCTGATTAAATTCATCCCGAAACTCCGAGAAATTCGACACCAACGTTTAGGCTATAATAACAGTCAAATTCGATCGAATGCGATTCTAGCGAAATCTCAATTTTAAAAACAATAACCGAGAGTGATTAGTTCTCGGGCGAGATTTTACTATAAGCACACTGATGAATTACACGTTTTATAAATCTCAAAAATGGGTTGAAATTCGGAATGTCACACCAAGTCTCCATCGAAACACTGAGGGTCAACATCCCCTGACTCGCTAAACGGAACCTCAAAAGATTGAAGGGGTCCGTAAGTCCCGGTAAGATCCTTGATACACCACCTTATGTACACATGGGCCTGGTCCAGCTATTCTCCCGTATCAACCCAAACTGTGTTAAGGTATCTAACATAAAAATCCTTGTTCCCTGCGGGGTACACCGTCTCCTCCCAGTCTATCCGGTAAGAGATCCTAAAACGAATAGGCACTGTAGACATCTCAAGGCTGGGGATTTGAAAAGTTTGGTTTATACAATAGTGAGAATAAATCTCAGCGAGTAGGCCCCATAAACTTAAATTAGGCTAACATGCACCTCCTAATAAGGACTAAATCACACACAATCCAGAATATAAATGACTTGGGCCCTCAGGCCCAAATCCAATACTTACTTGACCCTGCTGGTTAGGCAATTACAAATCACCATAATAACACAGAACCCGATCGTGGGACATGCACACCTCACTTGGTTACAACGCATGTCATACATATGCTCGTGCTTATACTCGTGCTTGTGTCTCGTCAATGCACTTTCGCACACTTGCACTCTTACACACTTGCCATTTACCAATTCTCCTTCGACCCGCGTAAAATGCATCAGGTCTGACCCGCGTAAAACGCATCAGGTCCATCACTTCGAGATCGATCTCTAGCCCGCGTAAAACGCATCAGGCTCATGACACATAACCCGCGTAAGACACATCGGGTTGGTCATCTTCCGATAGTCTGGGTATCGTCCTGCGTAACATGCCTCAGGACGGGTTCAATACCCCGCGTAAAACGCATCAGGGATTTATATGATCACACATTCACATACACCAGTTATTATCTGAACCCCGCATAAAACGCATTAGGGCGATTATGTGATCACATGCTTATGCCTTTGTGCACACACACATAATACACATGTTATGCCCATACTCAGTATGCACGCTCATGGCCATTATATCCACACTCAGCATTCGTGAAATTCACATTGGGCAATCAATATGATTTAGCTATTTATTCAAATAACATCACAACATGTTTAATTCACATTTCAATATGCCCAATGAACCAACCAATCCAAATCAGGCATAACATATAGTTTAGCACCCAAATTCACGTAATTAGACACCAAAACTACACATGCCGATAGCCTACCAAGCATCTCATAAATTAGCCACGCCAAAGCACATCATAGAGCATTACACAGTCACTCTCAAGCCATGATTAACTTAGCATCCTCATGGGCCGATCACCGTTCCCTAAGCAATTCATCCTAAAATCTCGATAAATCAATTATGGCCCAAATCGACCCAATACCAAATCAGCCATGAACAGTCCATCTTAGGCCATCAAATCACTTCTAAATCATCCCATTAGACCACAAAAATCTCCATGAAAGTAGCCACCACTTGGCCCATAAATTACACCCGCCAAATTCACAATTATGCCCAAATCAAGGTGCCTATACTCAGCCAACATACAACACATTATGAGCCACTAAACCTCAATTAAATTATCACACTAAGCCAACAAATTGGCCACAAAGTCAGCCCCCTAACCTCCTCCACAAGCTAACCCCTAAATTACCCTAATTAACCCCTAAACTCATCTAGAAATGTAAATTAGCCTAATTAGGGTTTAGGGTTGTACTCACTTGGATTTCTAAGCTCCTAACAAGGCTGAACAAGTGGGGAAAATGGGCGGGCTAAGTTGATTCCATGGCGGCGCAAGCGGCGACGATAGGCGGCCTCCACATCAGCGCGAGCGGCGGCGGCAGCTTGCGGATGGCGGTCCACTGTGAGGGGGGGCTGTTCCCGCGGCCGAGAGGGGGGGAGAAAGAGAGAGAGAGGGATGGCTGGATGGTGTGCTAGGCGGGGCGCGGACGGTGGCGGCGCCGGCGTGCGGCGGTGGTGACTTCCCGGTGGGCGGCGCGCGGCCGAGAGAGAGAGGGAGAGAGCTCGCGGGAGAGGGAGAGAGGAGGGGGGTTGGCCGGCTGACTTGGGAAGGAGGAAAAATGAGAAGAGAGAGAGAATGAGAGAGATATAGGCTTGAGGAAGATGGTGGGGTGATTGACCAACTTTGCAATAATGACTATCTTGCCCCTAATCCAAGGGCTAGGATCAATTCTAACAAAATATCTAGTCGTATCTTGGTCTGAGATTCTAACAATAATAATAATAATAAACAAGACCATAATATCCGCTAATAAACCTCTAAAATTCAGAATCCAAGCTTAAGGGCCCAGGGGCAAAATCGTAATTTGTCGGTCCCAGGTCAAATTTCCAATTTTCGACTCTGCCGATCCCAAATATAATTGGCCACATAAAAATGACACCGTCCTTGCAAAATAGTCGCGTACGCCCACGAAATTCGACATCGAAGTCCGGACTCAATTCCATGATCGATTTCGCTCAATTTGCGATTTTAGCGTCTCTCACTAACGGGCGACTCTTTAGGGGTTACGCGTATCGACCTAGGGTTACTTGAGTTGTGACGGTCTCGATTTTCCAGAGAGTGCGAGGATTTATCAGTAGTTCCGGGGGTCAGGATCATTTGGAGTAAGTTTGGGGTCATTCGCCATGCGCGCTCTCGGTCATGCGGAATCACCCGTGATCCAATTGTATGTCGTTGGCCAAACTGAATTCGTCACTCTCCTTAGATCGGCCCACATTGGCACAAAATATTCTCTCGTCGTTTCTCGGAATCGGACTTAATTCACGGTCGAGTTCTTGGGTCCACGCACCATTTTCCTAGTTAACCTTTCCCTATTGGTTAGTATCCCAAGAATGATTAGTTTCGGGCGAGACTCACTAAAATGCAATGAGAAATAATATCAATTTCATTGATCACGAAAGTGGGTCGAATTTAGGACGTTACAACTCATGGTGGATGAACTTATCGGTACTCTTCAATCCTACGAAACTGAAAAGTTCTTAGAAACTGAAGAACCCAAAGGTAAAAAATCCATAGCTTTAAAAACTAACATTGATCACGCTGACACAAATTCAGATGAAGATGAGGTTGAAGATGAAGATTGGCTCTAATGGTCAAGAAACTGAGGATGATGGCAAAGAAGGTAAAGATGAATAAGTTGAAGAAGCAATTTGGGAACTCTGAACCATCAAAAGCCAAGAAGCTAAACATTCAGAAGAAATCAAGTGGCGAAGATGAAGAAAACAAGGACGTGATATGTTTCCACTACAAAAAGAACGGATACATAAAGCCAAAATGTTCTCTTATAAAAAAGATCAAAGGAAAGTATGAACGATATAAGAAGGCTTTCAAAGCTGAAATATGGAGTGATTCAGATGATGGTGAAAGCGAACAAGAGTATGCCAATATCTGCTTGATGGCAATTTCAGACTCAGAATCAAGTTCTGATGAAGAAGATTAGGTAAGTAACTTCAAAATACCTGAAGCAGTTGCAAATTATATTGATGAGTTAGTATCTATTGATAAAACTGCTTTAAAAAAGATTTCTATATTGAAGAAGGAGATTTTGTCTTTAAAAAGTGCAACTTAAAACAAGGAAATTGATGAGTCAATTGCATATAAAAAATGAATGTTTAAAAAAGGAAAACAATCTTTTAAAACAGCAAGATATTTCACAAAAGGATAAGATTGATTTTTTGCAAAAAGAATTTAATCTTATAAAGGAGAATAAAGAATTCCTTGAAAAGAAAAATGATTTATTGAAAAAAGAAATTTCTAGTCTGAAAAATATTTCTAAGGAAAGTTTTGATCGTATTTCTAATGAAAAAGAATTTATGAAAAATGAAATTTCAAATATAACCAAGAAATTATCAATGGTTCGAAAAATCTTCAACATATTCTATCAATTCAAGTTCCCTATTATAATAAATCAGGTTTGGGTTTTGAGAAAAATACTGAATTGAAAAATATTTTTCCCAATGTCAAAGAAAGATTAAAGAAAAGACCTCCCATATTTGTGTATCAAAATCACTTTCAAAAGAAGTTTGTGAAATTCAATGGTCAAACTTCTCATAAGTACTCAAATTGTGGTGATTCAAATCACTTTAAGAGTGACTGTCCTAAGGTTTGAAGACATGTTCAGAGAGACATTCTGAGAATGATTGATCCTAACCAAAATGGACCTAAGAAAATATGGGTACCAAAGAAAAAGTGAGTCACTTATCTTTTGCAAGTACTAAAGAAAAGAAAGAACAAGTAGTACCTTGACAGTGGTTGCTCAAAACACATGATCGGAGATCCTCTAAAATTCATCCAGTTAGAAAGAATTAAAGGAGGAAGTCTATCCTTTGAAGGCAACAACAAAGGAAAAATAATTGACAATGGAACTGTTAGAATCGAAAATCTCATCATCAACGAAGTTTCACTAGTTGAAGGTTTGAACTTCATTTTAATTAGCATTAGTCAATTACGTGATATTGGTTACAGAATTACTTTCCAAGAAAACAAATGTTCCAGGATAAGTAAAGACAACAAATAATCATTTATGGGTTGAAGATATGGGAACATTTACCTACTAGACATGAAGTCTAATGACTTGTAATGTCTTGTTTCTGTAAAAGAAGAATTTGATCAGTGGTACAGGAAACTCGAACACATTAGTGTCAACTTCAAAGGAACTCGTTAAAGGACTGTCAAAACGAAAATTCAAGAGCACTGAGATATGTTTAGCCTGCTCTAAAGATAAACATGTAAGAAGTTCATTTAAATCAATAAACTATGTTAGCACTAACCAAGCTTTGCAGTTGCTTTATATGGATATTTTCGGATCTACTCAAACTCTAAGTCTTAGAGGTAAGAAATACTGTCTAGTTATTTTAGACGATTATTCAAGATTTACTTGGATATTCTTTTTGGCTCATAAAAGTGAAACATTTGAATATTTCTCAAAATTTGCCAAAAAGATACAAAATGAAAAGGGTTATTCTATTTCGAGCATTAAATCTGATCATGGAAGGGAATTTGAAAATCAAAATTTTTCTAATTTCTGCGATGAAAATGGTATTCAACATACTTTTTCCTTACCTTATACTCCTGAACAAAATATAGTAGTTGAAAGAAAAAATAAAACTTTGCAAGAAATAGCTAGAACTCTTCTATTTGAAAACAAAATTTGAGCGCATTTTTGGGCTCAAGCTGTTTCAACAGCTTGTTATATTCCAAATATAATTTTTTAAGATAAATTCTTGAAAAGACTCCTTATGAATTGTTCAAAGGTAAAATTCCTAGTGTCTCGTACTTTTGAATATTTGGATGTAAATGTATTATCCTAAAAAATCCTAATGATTGTGTTGGTAAGTTTGATGAAAAATTAGATGAAGAAATTTTTCTTGGATACTCAATGACGAGCAAAACTTACAGAGTATACAACAAAAATACTCAAACAGTGGAACAATTATTGAATGTCAAGTTTGAAGATTCAATTCATATTTAACAAGATGACTCTGACACTGAAAATCCAATATCTGAAAAATCTGACAAAGCATTTGATGAATTGACATTAAGTGAAAGTGATCAGAATCAAAGATTTGATGAAGCTCAACAATCATCAAACCAACAAAATAATGAAAAATTATCAAATTTCATTGATGAAAACGATGAAAGTCAACAAAAATGAAGCAAAAATCCAGTCATCCCAAAGACCTCATCATTGGAAATTTAGATGAAGGAATAGAAATAAGAGCAAGGGAAAAAGAAGTTATAAATACATTAGCTCTCATATCTAAAGTCGAACCAAAGAATGTTGAAGAAGCCTTGAAAGATGAAAACTGGATTGAAGCCATGCAAGAGAAACTATTACAATTTCAGTTCAATCAAGTATGGGAACTCGTTCTTAGACCCAAGAATCACTCAGTTATTGGAACAAAATGGGTATTTCGAAATAAACTGGATGATGAGGGAAAAGTTGTCAGAAATAAAGTAAGACTTGTGGCCAAAGGATATTCACAAGAGGAATAAATTATGATGGAACGTATGCTCCGGTGGCCAGGTTAGAAGCAATAAGAATTTTACTGGCTTATGCTTGTTTCTGTGATTTTAAACTGTTTCAGATGGACGTCAAAAGTGCATTCTGGAATGGCTACATCAAAGAGGAAGTATATGTAGAACAACCTCTAGGATTTGAAGATCCTCACAAGCCTGAACAGGTATATGCTCTCAAGAAAACATTATACGGTCTCAAACAACCACCACATATTTGGTACAAAAGATAGAGTAGCTTTTTGGAACAAAATGAATTCACATAAGGTAATATAGACACTACCCTTTTCATCAAAAGAAAAGGTAAATATATTTTAATTGTTCAAATTTATGTAGATGATATTGTCTTTGGGTCTACATATGAACACTTGAATAAGAAATTTTCCAAAATAATGCAAAATGAATTTGAAATGAGCATGATGGGTGAGTTAAACAAACCAAAAATGACACCTTTCTTTGTTAAGAAAAGTATGCCAGGGAAATTGCGAAAAATTTAGGTATGGTAAATTGCAAAAAGACAGAAACTCCAATGTCATTTTCCATTAAACTAGATAAGGATGAAAAAGGAAAACCATTAGACAAAAAATTATATAGAAGCATGATTGGCTCACTTTTATATTTAACTGCTTCAAGATCATATATTCTGTTCATTATTTGTTTATGTGTAAGATTTTAGTCAGAACAAAAGGAATCTCATCTTAATGCAGTCAAACGAATTATTAAATATATTGGCACCAATCCTACCCTTGGGTTGTGGTATCCAAAGGGATCAAATTTTACTCTTATTGGATATTCTGATGCTGATTATGTTGATTGCAAGATAGACAGGAAGAGTACTTTCGGAATGTGTCAATTGTTAGAACACATGCTTGTTTCATGGTATTCAAAGAAGCAATAAATCGCGCTACAGTAGAAGTAGAATACGTCTTACTTGGAAGTTACTGTGCTCAAATCCATTGGATGAAGCAATAATTGAGAGACTTCAACATCAAAGATTCAACTGTGGAGATCAAGTGTGACAATACCAGAATCATTAATCTGACCAAAAACCCTATTTTGCATTCAAAAGCTAAGCATATTGATATTAACATCATTTTATTCGTGATCATGTTTTAAAAGGAGATATTAATGTTCAAATCATGGACACTAAAAGGCAATTAGCTGATATTTTTACAAAACCTCTAGAAAAGAAAAGTTTCGAGCTTATTAGAGATAAACTAAACATTATTAACCCGCTTTATCAAGCTATACAGTATAATCACACATTGCATCTGATGATTTATCAAGCACATATTTGAAGCATTTGGTTTTGGCGTGCAACTCATAAAAGGTACATGTCTCTCATATATTTTGGATGACATGATTGTTTGAAATAGGTTGTCTTGAATGATACCGTTTCGGAATTAAAATCCCAAAATTTTCGGAATATAATTTTCGAAATTTCCATTAACTGTTAATTGATAGTTTCTAATAATCGATATTTTGCACTACTCGGTTTAAATCCTTTTTCTTCTTCTCTCTTGTTTTCACTCTCTCCGAACAAATGATTTCCTCACTAAAACCATAAAAATCCCATCTTTCTCTTCTGAAACCTAAAATTTCTTCAATGGTGCCTAAATCGACCTAGGAATCGAAGAAAGGACCCAAAGGCTCCAGAAGATCAAATTGTCTCGCCGGAATGTTCACTAGGGCAAAACATGATGGAGAACCAAAGAAGAATGACATCTCCGACATGAGTTCTGACAAGGAGTTGTCTGAAGGTAAGAAATCTTCGAGAATCCCTGTCCATGTGCGTGATCGTTTTGGTAGAGTAAGGCAACTGATAAAGATCATCAAAATACTTTGAGAAAATCGAAGTAATCATAGCACTGTCAATGCGGGTATGTAAGACACTAGGTTTTCTATTTGAACAAGAAGTTGTGGATGAATATGAAAGGGTTATGAGGATTGGAAAAACACCTATCGTTGAAAAGGATATTGTACTTAAAGAGACATCTAATATTAAGGAAACCCCTATGACAGAGAAGAAAGAGATTTCTAGAAAAGGAAAAGAGAAAATAGAGGAACAGTTGAATGTTGTTGTAGATGAATCTATTGGTGAGGAGGAACTCCAGATTGTAGAGAAAAGCAAGAACATTGACTCTAGAAAGGAGAATAATGACGAGAAATTATTCACTGAGTTTGTGCCTATTTCTGGTATTCCCCATGATGATCAGAAAAACGACAGTTTGTTTAGAAACAAAACACATCAGATTGCTTACAACTCTCTCTTAGCTAGAGGAATCATGAATAACAGGGTAGTAGACTTCAATTTCTTTGAAAACTTCAATATCAAGATTCCAAAGCTGATTAAAAATCTTGATTTTCAGAGAATGTGTTCTCTCTCCCACAAGGTTTACCCTGAACTCACTGCTTACTTCTATTCCAATTTATCCTTCAATTATCCTGTTGAGATCGAATTATCTGTTTTTCAAATTATTATAAGTTAAAAGCCTTTAATCTTTCTGCCATTCTAGGAGTAAAACATACTAAATATTCCTTTATTCTTACTAGTTTTGATTCACATACCGATCTTTGTCTGGTAACTCATCTTTCATTAAAGGTTCCACATCTCACGTATCTCACATTCTTTTTCCTCTCAACTTCATTGTGTTGCACAAATAATCATCAACTGTCTCATACCCAAAGGATCCTCTAAAACTGATGTATCTAGAGATGAGGCAAAACTGATTTGGGTAATTCAAAATACCTTTCCTATTTCCCTGTCCCATTTGATCCTTCTACAAATGTACAGATCTGTCAAGAAGAGCAAAGGTCAACTGCTTTATGGAGCTCTGATCACCGCTATTTTTGAGTTCTTAAAAATTTTCGTTCCTGCGAAACTCAAAGGCAAACCTCTTCAAACAATGACCGTAGGGGAACTTATGATGACCAAAATGGGATATAGGTTTGATGGAGAAAGTTAGAAGGATAAGAAGGGTAAGATTATTCCAGTCAAACTGATAAGTGAACAGAACAAGGACTCTGTTAATATACTTCATGAACCTAATGAGGAGGAGTCGATCGAACTTTTAGTGAGAAAGAGGAAAGTGAAAATGACTGCCTCAAGATTAAACAAACCAGCCAAAAGAAAATAAATTGTGGCCAGTGATTATGATGAAATGGAGGTATCTGATGAAAAATTTGATGAGCAATCTCAAGTTGATGATAGAAGCCTTGAGGAAATAAGGATTACGCAATGGTTACTTAATCAAGAAGCCAAACATAAAGCTCATGTAGACAGGCATGTTGCAACTCAACTAGAAATTCAAAAGCTTAGAGATGAGGATGGAAGCTTGATGCAATCACTGAGTGACTTCATCACCAAAATTGTGATGGAGATTCAGCAAGAGCAAATGGCTACTGCAGAAAAAGAAAATGATGATATTCAGTTCTTCGGAGAAGGACCCTCTAGGAGATAGGGTAGCTTGCACATGAAAATGTCACAGAAGCTGAAAGGCAGGATGAGTATGAGCAAGATAATGCTCAAAATGTTGAGGAAAATAGCTTTGAACTGGCTGACATTCAGGAAGAGCAAATTCAGAAGGCACAAGAGGTAGACCGTTCAGAAGCAACATTTGTAGATTTTCCTCTTGAAGGAGATGAACATGAAAATCTTCCATTTGAAGCTCAACAGAAAGGAAAAGAGAGGTACTAGAATCTGTTGCCATTCATACCATAAACACTCTCTCTAGATATAATATCTCATCATCTATGTCAGATCATACAACTATTACAGATCTGAGGTGGTGGCAAGCAGCTGTTCATAATGAAGTCAAAGAACTCATAAATGAACTTAAAGAAGGAATTTAGGAGCTAAAGGACTTGATGGAAGCAAGAATTAATAATATGAAGGTACAGGTCAAAATTGATGTACAAATTGCAGCGATCCACACTGCAACATTGAAGGAAAGATTAATCAGCTTTCATCACATATTGAGCAATGTTTGAACAAACTTTCCAGCTTCAGTCTAGTACAAGTGCCTTTCTCACCTACACCTTTTAGACCTTCATCATTTGAACCCTCTGGACCATTAGCCCATCCAGCCAATCAGCCAAACTGATCACATATCTTTTTATCGACTAGTTTTTGAGATATTTATTTCAATGTTCGATGGTTGTTTTTAATGTGTTTTTGACTTGGTATGAACTTTGGGTGTTGAACTGTGATTTGAAACTGGTTGTTGAACTCTTATTGATTATGATATTTTCTGGTACTAATCATTTTTTCTGATGTCAAAAAGGGGGGAAAAGTATTATATAGATTATGAATGAAAATGCATGTTGGTATCAGAAAATGTTATGCTGGTATCATAAAATTAACACTGCTTTATGTGCTTTGAATGTCATATTTTCTGAATAGAGTATTTTGTTCACATAAATATTTTTAAAGCATATTGATAGTTTTGTCATCATTAAAAAGAGGGAGAATGTTGAGGAAAATCCCTAATTAGTTTTGAAGAAAGACAAAATAATCTTTTACTGACCAAAATTACACGTAAGTTATATGATGCAAGTAAATACCGCGTCATCAGACTTAGTCGATGAAAAGATTTTGTTATCAGATTCATAATTACTCATCATATTCAATAAGTATTATTTTTGGCAAGTTTATGCAGGACAATTAAATTGATATTTCAAGATATCCTAATTGGCAATCACAAGATCGTTCCTTAAACACAAAAAACTACACTTATGAAAACCTTCATTTGATTGTATGGATGATCAAATCACCTAGAGATAATAGTTATTCTTCTAACGGCTATGCATTTTCTTTTGGGAAGTTTCTCCAATGGATTGATTTGGGGATCAATCCTCTAAAGACTGTCCAATGGGAGATTTGACATATATGAGTATAAAAGGAGTGCAAACGTCGTACAAAAAGAATAACCAAAATCGAGAATTCTAAAGTCTGAATAGAGTTTTGATCTTATACACTTGTGATTACTGTATTCCACGTTGTTACTTCAGAGATAAAATTACTTGAGTGAAGAGTATATGTGATAGTGTAATCTATCATCTGAGAAGCATTGTTTATGTAATTTCTTGGTGATTCAATAGTGAAACACAATCAACAGGCTGCCAGCGTTGAGAGTGGATGTAGGCTTGATAAAGTTGAACCACTATGAAGATCTATGTGTAGTATTCTCTATCCCTAAGCTGTCATTTATTATTATTGACATTATACTGCATATATATCTATCAAATGAGTTCGTTAGAACATCATCATAGTCATTAGACGCAATAATCTAACGACAATTTATATATAAGTTTGTCATACGTATCCATCTAATATTGATTATACAAGTTATTGATCTCGACTATATTCATTTCGTACGTTTAAATCATTCAATTTGGTAAAATCACCTATTCACCCCCTCTAGGTGATAGCACTAGCCGTAACACCTTCGAATTCTCTTAGCTCACTCTTTCTCTCTCTTTTCTCTCTTCTCTCTGTGTTCTGCTTCTGGACTGTGTGAACCGACCCCTTCTCTCTCTCATTTGCCTACTTTTATAGTGGCCGGTGGCCACCTGCTCTTGTCCAGAAATTGTTGTCTTAATGGTGTTGCACCAGCCAACCTACTCCGTGACTTTGTTGGCCGTGGAAAGTTCACAATCCCTAGGCGGCTGATCGAGGCAAAGGTGAATAGAGGAGAGAGGAGAAGGGGCTAGCCGGGTTGACGAGGGGGAAGAAGAAAGGAGTGGGCTGGGCTAGGCCTAGCTCGTGCGAGAGGAATAGAAAAAAAGGTGGAGTGGGCTAGGCTCACGGGGCAAAAAGAGAGAGAGCCGGGCTAACTCGGCCTATTTGAATTTTTTTAATTAATTAATTATTTTTTAAAAAAGAAAATATATTCTAATATTACAAAAATACACCATGTCTATATGCAATGCAATCGAAACTAAATATTTTTTTTTGGTTTAGGAATTAAGAACATTAACCTCTAAATTTTGTGTAATTAATTTCGAGCAATTAAAAAGTAGGTGTCAATAGCTGCTTCTCTTTGAAGGTGAGCTCGCAGAGGTTAGGTTCATAGAGGTTGCATTCAAAGATAAAATGACACTCGACTTTAGCCCATGCATGTACAATGAATGCTATTTTTGGCAGGACCAAGGGTCTTATTTTCATGATGCGATATAAAATGATGCATGCTAAAGCAAATAAATACATACTTGAGGTTACTTACCTTATCGGGAGGGTAGAGTAATTCCAAATAGTTGATATTGTGTGTCAAAGACCCGAACCTATCTTCGGTCATTTTGACTGGGGGAAATCGTTTGCCTAGGACCCGAACATATCTTCGGTCGCCTTGATTAGATTTTGTTTGCTTGTTGAAGTACTTGAATTTTGTTAAAGGTACCTAAAAAGGCTTGATGTGAACACCTAGGAGTCATCACCTGAGGATTTGATGGTTTGCCAGGTAGGTCCTCTCCAGCAGGTCTTATAAAGACTCAAACAATGAGCACCTGGGGGTCTTTGCCCGAGGATTTGATGATTTGTCTGGTGGGTCCTCGCCAACAGGTCTCAAAAAGACTCAAATAATGAGTATTTAGGGGTCTTTGTCGGAGGATTTGATGCCTTGTCCGGTGGGTCTTTGTCAGTAGGTCTTGGAAAGACTCAAATAATGAGCACATGAGGGTTTTTGCTTGAGGATTTAATGGTTTGCCTGGTGGATTCTCGCCAGCAGGTCTTGAAAAGACTCAAACATTGAGCGCACCTACGAATCCTTGCTAAAGGATTTGATGGTTTGTCAGGTGGGTCCTCACCAGTAAGTCTTGAAAAGCTCAAAAAATCAGCATCTAAGGTCCTCGCCCAAGGATTTGATGATTTGTCTGGTGAGTCTTCACTAATAGGTCTCGAAGAGACTTAAACAATAAGCACCTAGGGGTCCTCGCCCGAGGATTTAATGATTTGCTTGGTGGGTCCTCGCCAGCAGGTTTTGAAGAGACTTAAATAATGAGCACTTGGAGGTCCTTGCATGAGGATATGATGATTTTTCTAGTGGGTCCTTGCTATGTGACATTCTCAAATGCAACCCACTTGGGATTTATGAAATGGATGATTTATGGACGTGCTTGTAGTTAGATCTCGCCCGGAATTGATCACTCCTGGGATACTAACCGTTAGGGAAAGGCTAATTACGGATTTAAATTTGCGAGACCAAAGAAACTCGATCGTGAATCGACTTTCAACCATAAAAATTATCGAGGTGACATTTTGAGCCAATGTAAGCTGATCCAAGGATAGTTAGGGATCAATTCGCCGCTGTCATATTAGTGGATCACGGGTGATTTCACTTGACCACGAGATGAACTGACGAATGACCCTAAACCGCGCCCGTTGGAACTAGCGATCGATCCTCGCGATTAAGTGACAACCGAGATCGTCACGACCCGAGTGAACTTGAATGTGGTTTGATTTAGTATCGGCCATGGGTCTAATGTGCAAATTTCCCCAAAAGCCATCCGTTAGTTCGAGATATGCTCAAGTTACGTCAATTAAATTTGGTCATTAATTAACGATCAAGATTGGGCCTCGAAAATTATGAATGTCACGACATGATAGTTGGACGACATTGTTATTGGCTTAGTCAGCCTCAGATTTGTCCGGATTTTTCAGAAAATTCGAATTTTGGCGAGAAATGGAAAATGGCCGTTTTACCCCTGGGATTTTGTTAAGGCCAAGTATAATGTGAGAGGGGCATTTTGGTCATTTCACACCTACTTTAGAAATAGAAATTTTTGGATAATTTTGCCCTTGGAAATTTTGTGAAATTCCTATTTTGCTGTCGGATATTTTTGGTAAGGATTAATCTTGGCTGTCGATCTTAGGATAAGATCAAATCGTAGCCGTTGATTTGGATGATAGAGAGGAGGGTAGGATGGTCATTTTATAGGAGGGAGGACACCAATTATTGGTGTCATGGGTATTTCTCTCATTTTCTCTCTCTCCTCCTCATCCTCTCTCTCATTCACGCCAATCTCTCTGTCCTTCACCCCTCTCTTGACCGAGCCTCCTCCTCCCCACCGTGAAGTGGCTAGCCGGCCACTCCCATCGCCGTCGCTTCCACCGCTGAACCGGAGCCACCGCCGTCGCCGTGGCCATTCACCGTCGCCACCACCACCGCCTCACGCCTCTCTCTCCCTTGTTTTTGTCCACACCGAAACACCACCAGCCCCATCTCAGTCCCCAGCTAAGCCAAGAAAACCAGCAGCCAATCGCCTCCGATCGTTGCTGCTCATGGATGCCGGCGAGTTGCTGGTATCCCTTTTCGTGAGACACCGCTGCCGCTGCTGTTTGCCCTCTGTCCAGCCACCGTAGAGGCCTCAATTTCGCGTAGGAATCACAAGTAAGTGATATCCTAACCCTCGCCTAGGATAACGGGTATTTTCGGGGTTAGTTTGGGGCCGTTTTAGTGAGTTTTAGGGGTTAATCGTGAAACAACGGTTGGACTGATTTGGCTGAATGCTTTGGGTGAAATTGTGATGATTTTTGAGGTGGATTGGAGGTTAGAAATGATTGGTTAGGTAATCAGAATGGTTACAGGTGATTATTGTGGCTTATGGCGCGAAAAACGGGCCTAAATGTGCCGTTATGGTGATTTCTATTGTGCCCGAATTACTGTTTATGCTGTGGCTGAATTAGTGCATATTGATGATTAAAATATAATGCAGATTGGTTCGGGTCTTGTCGATAGGAGTACGATACTCGTGAATGGCGGAATTTGGCCTAAAATGCAAAAATTCGGATTAATTGTACACGTGTGAAATTGAATTGGGTTGGCTGGTTTGTGTGGCTATTGTGGCTTGAAATAGACATGGAAATATTGAATTTATGCCCATGATCATGGCTGCAATTGCGAGTCCATTGGCGGCCTTATATGCTCGTTGGTTTGTGAATTAATTGATTGAAATGTGGATCGTTATATGTGCGCATGAGCTGAATTGAATTAGTTGGAAATTAGCCATGTTTGGGTGTTAATTGAGCATGAGAAATTGCGTGATGTGTCGTGTGTGCGGTCACGAGAATCCTGAGGCATGTACTTTAACGCGGGGAATTGTGCCGTCCTGAGGCGATACTTTTATGCGGGACAATGCCCGATATTATTGGAAGACTGTCAACTTGGGGCGTGTACTTTAACGTGGATTGTGCCGTAGGTGGTGGATGTTGAGCCTGAGGCGGTACTGTTACGTGGGCAAGATATATAGCCTGAGGCGGTACCATTACGCGGGCTAAGAAGTGTTGTGAAAATGAAATGGTCAAGTGTGGACCGTGAATTGACAGTGGACCTAAGGCAGTGCTGTTACGCGGGTCGTTGGCAAGTGGAATGAAAATAGTGTGATGAGGCATGAACGAGTGTGTAAAATGTGGAAATGAAATGCCGAGTGTGGAAATGGCACATGTTCGACTTTGTCTGTAGGTATGAGAATTAATTTGAAATGTGCATGTGGTTGGAATTTGTGTTATTGTGGCTAACGTGCAGATTGCACATATTAAAAGCCTAGGTAAGTGCAATTGTGTGCCTATGATGTGCTTATTGAGTGTTATGGTGTTTGAACTTGTCTGGAGGTACGTGTTAGTTTAGGTGGGGTTTAGGGTGTTACTTGCTGAGACGTGTCTCATGGTTGTTTAACCAAATAATTTCAGAACCCCGGCCTGAGCTATGAATCTACCATCGCCGCTGCCTCAGCATTTTGGTATTCCGATGCACACCGACCATAATGTTGTAGAGTACTCGATAGACGAGAATATGATCTAGATCAAACATACTACTGTAGTCTGGGTAGACATAGGGCAACCCCTCTGGCAAGCCTACACCTATATCGCTCGAATGTTTCGGGATGGGATGGATGAGTTTGGTCCCGTCTGTGGCTTTGGTGTGCCCTTTGACGGAGTAGGGGATTGGGATCTGTCGACCATACCCACTCCTAACGGTGAGATGATTAGTCTGGATACTAGTCTCACCCAGTTTGGACATCAGCCTGCGCCTACAGCACCCGAACCTTCAGTGGCTTAGCCTGATCCGGTGCCGGAGGAATCACAAGTAGGGTATGATCCTATGGAAGTGAATCTAGGTGTAATACCAGAGGAGGAACCCAGAGAAGAAGACCCCGAAGAAGAGCTTGAAGAAGTACCGGAAGAAGAACCCGAGGACGAGACAGAAGAAGACCCTAAGGTGGAACTAGAGGACGAACCAGAGGATGAGCCAGAAGAGGAGTTTGATGAGGAGGAGCGGGTTGAGGTTCTACTAGAGTCGAGTGATGAGGATAACTCGATTGAGATCGAGGCTGATTCGGAGTTCTTAGAGGAGCAGGTGGCTCAGAGGGATTCAGACTCGAGTTTTGGGGAGTCGGACTCGGAGTGGACGCCATCTAGAGGGCGTAGGGGCTAGTTTAGGGGTTGAGTAAAGGATTTTGAAGTGTCCCATTTTTGGAGTAGGGTATACCCAGGCTATTGATCTTTTTGATATCGGTGGTGTATAGTTTAGAAGTTTGGTGTGCATATATATTACGTGGATTGTATATGGTAGATATTGTATAAGTTTGAATCAGTAATGGATGTTTTATTCTCCCTTTTACCTCTAGTTAATATTGTCAAGGTGTTTTTGGCTTTCGCTGGTGTTTTATATCTCTAATGGTTTGATTTGGGTTGGCGGCATTTCCTGGAACGTTGCATTAATTCGACCAAAGAGGGGTGCCACAAGCTCGATGGGGTTCGGGACGTGACATGCTAGCAGGTCTTGAAAGGGACTCCAATACGCAAAAGCGTGCCGTGTCAGCTCTATTGGGGAGAATATTCGAGAGTCTTTGGGATGTCTTTGGAGATAGTTTAGATGTCTATCGTTCTTTGAGTCCTTAAGGACATTTTATCTATCATAGACTATTAGAGTAAATATGTATGCATTCATCAAGGATATAGACAAGTTAGGCTATTCCAGAATGCTCATTTCAAAGCTCACTGGAACTGTAGATAACTCAGTTAAAACTTATACATGATGATTTTGCCATGTTTACATCACCAAATATCCACTGAGGGTAATTATTAATGAGATAATTTTTGCTCGCAAGGTGGACTTCTCAAGATGCCGAACGAGGGATCTTTAGTTAAAAAGGACTTTCCACTCGCTCTCATTGAAAAATGTTATTTATCATAACCATTAATATAGGAATATTGAAAACACTCAATCTAACTATCGTCACATTTACAAAGGTCTGAGTTTTCTCGCAAGCGATACGATCTTACCAATATGAGAAATCTTTATTAGGATCGTAATATAGGTTTGGTCAATGGCTTCACAAAGGAGACTATCCAAGTCAAGGCCATAAAAGAAAATATTATGCCATTATCTCCGAGTTTATAAGTCAAGAGCCCTGCAAAATGAGATAGAAGTAGTCTTACTTACACCTCCTCTAGTAACGTTTATAAACATTTGAAATTCTATGTTAATTCAGGTGCCCTAGTCATAAGAGATTTTATGAGGAACATAATGTAAGCTTGGCTCACAGGTTGAGACACAAAAGATCGTTGAGCTAAAAAATGTGTGTAAGGGTGAGAGTTGGCGATTATCTTGGCGTTGTCAGCTGTCTTTTTCTTCACTGTCAGGATCTTTTTCTGTAACCTCCCTGGGTAATCCCATGTTTTGGCTTCTTAGACTTTTGTCCAACAATTGCAAATTCGCTTGGGGTATACAAATTCCTTAGCCTTTTTTTATCGCTTTTTTGTCTATGGGCATTGACCTTTGCTTTTACCAGATACATTACTTTTTTGTTGCCCTTAGTTTTTAGCGTTTTTCTATTTTGCTATTCGTTTGGGGTCTTCATCTTCATCCGGCACTTTGGACCATGATGCTCGAACTGTGGTGACCTTCGCATTGTCCCAATGTGGGGGATGATTACCAATTAAGTTCGTACAAAATGAAATTGCTGGCTTAATTGGGCTAGCAAGGGATATGAGTGTATGTGATAGAAAAAGAATTGCTCTTTTTCATCCTAGGACACTTAAATCATCGTGAGAGTTCAATTGCAATAATAACACTCAAAGATTCATGTAAGTGAGAGCCATAAAATTTCTATTCATTTTTCTTACTTCGCAATGCCGACTTACCTTGAGTTGCCCCAATGTGGGTGGCTCTAGACAGGGATAATTTGAAAGGAGCTTCCAAGTGTATGAGCTCAAAATTGTTAAGTAAAGAATCACCAGTAGTGTATGGGACAGAGAAATGAACCGCCTCTCGTCATTTTGGCTACTGTACCTTATGCGAGAAATCCCTTTACCTTACAGACATGGAACCTTTTCACTCGTCTCACTAGGGATTAGTACGTGAGAATGTGCATAGACTAAGGATTGCCTTTTATCATCCTAACACATCTCGTTCAGTATATCGGAGCAGTTCGACACCATTCGTTGAATTGTCAAAATTTTTACATGGAATTGATGAATAAAATAGGTAAAATTACTATGCAAAATTCCTTTTCAAAAGACATGCGATGCACTTGGGGGAGGATTAAGCATCCATTTGCTTTAACACGTTTTCTCTTTCTTTGTTTCTTTCTACTCTTATGAGAAGAGTTTTTAGGGAAAGTGATACTTACCTGTGTTGCAATGGCGAGGCAAACCTACAAGGTAATAAGAAAAACCGTGTTAATGAACGGCTCTTTGAGGGATAAGAATTGGGAATGATACAACATTACCCTTTGTGACTCTCTTCATTTGAGTTTAAGCTATTGACTCCTTGAGCTTTTCTCGGATGTTGACAATTCCTGTTGATAATAACATGAGCTCATGTTAGGAATAAAATGATCGAGGGTAAATTGAAAAAGATACCAAACTACCCCTCATGTCTCCCTTTTGTTTTCAAAGCTAGTAGAGTCTTTTCTCCTCTCATGGTTGGTCTTGAAACTCGAATAAAATCCTCTATAATTAAGGGTGCTCCCGAATAGGCAGTCCTATCCTCGGTGCATACTATGTCAATGCGGTTTCGGTATGTTGAGGAGCTTCTCAGAAATCCTCTGATTCCTGACTGCATAGGACATGCGTAATTCTTCCATGGGAATATTTGCAGCAAAGCTAATTTTGACTTTAAATGTCTTCGATTGATATGGACGTCATAATCTTTTCTGATGATTACCGTCGAGACTTCCATAGTTGTCAAGATCAGTATCAATATTATCTTGTCATATGCAAAGTCTTTCCGGCTGCTTGTGTTAGACCTTTATTCAAATTCGTCCTATATAAAAGGAAAGGACATGTTATTTCTATACTGATATGGATGAACTTTAGGAAAGAAATACATCCTTTTTGATGGACTAGGGGAATTCCATGCCCCTTAGTCTACTCTTCCAATTAAGCGCTTCCTGCATTTTAAGGGAAATACACGTTAGCTGTTTGTAGAAACTTGGGCTAGGACAAGGAACGAGATACATCTTTTTAGTATTTCGTTATGTTTCGTTCAAGAGGTCCCAACATTTGCGCTCTATCTGGCTTCCTAGCACTCAGAGTGTAGCATGTTCCTCAGTTCGTCACTTTCTTGTATGAGATGATGTTCCACTCATTGTAGAGTCAAGGAATGCTTAGCACTCTCTCCGACTCTCTAGGACTGATATCTTACACTAGTAATAATGAGATTTGCCCCACATTTCATCTTGAAGGTTGGATGATCTTCGTCTGGCTTGCCCTAATCGGATTAGTAGTCTGCGATCATTACCGGGGCCTAATGTGCTCTTTAGTTTGTGTCATTTTCAAATGTTTCTTTGTAATAACAAATCAAAAGGGAATATGCTCTGAGATACGAAGTGAGTGAATAAAAAAAACATGGCTATGAGCATGTATATCTTTCTAACATGATTCATTCTTTGGTCCTTTTGAAAAATGATAAAACGTTCGTTTTATTTTCAAAAGTTTAGAAACGAGGAAGCACAAAGAAGCCCGAGCCTCAGACCAATTTTCTTTACATGGCTAGATATCGTCAATGGGCTGGTTTGGAATACTTCTTCAAGCCCTCAAAACAAAATATTTGTAATTCTTTTGAATAATTTAAGCAAATTACATTTGTTGGAATGGAAATTGTAATACTAAAATTCCAAGCATAATTGAAAATTCAGAAAATTGGGAATCCTAGAAAACAAATGAGACTTTAGAAAGCAAAAAAAGTTTCCACATAAGGGAGGATTCAAACTATTAAATATGCCTCTATTCTAAAGGAGGAAAATTGAGTCTTCAGTTTACTCATTGACAACATCCGCACCTCTTGCTTGATTGAGTGGTCCGTTACAGAATGAAAGCATCTTTGCATCCAACAATTTCTGTACCTTATTCTTCAAGACAACACAATCATTGGCGGAATGCCCCATTTCACCCAAATGATAGTAGCATGCCTTTGAGTGATCGTAGTTGGGAAAACGCTCAGGATTTTCACGCTTTAGCTCTTTAGCAAGCAACTTCTTTTCCAGAAGAGTGGGCATGATCTAAGACATAGGCCAAGGGAGTGGTGTGAACTGCTTTTTGTTATTTTGCCTTTAGGATGGCTGATGGCTCGAGGCCATCTGCTGCCTACCGCTCGTCTAAAATATTAAGGGGGATGAGTAGTCTGGGTGTATGTGAAATCCACATTCGCAAGGAGCTCATTCTCCTTTTTCGTGTTGAGTCTATTGCTTGTGGAGGCAGGGTCAATAAATCACCCTTCACCAATCCCATTTCGATGCGTTCGCCCATCGGAATGAGTTGATTAAGTGACTCAATAGTGGCTCTAACCAGTCGGTGTCTGTATTCATACGGAAGAAACTTAATGAACAGCTTCATTTGTTCATGGTCAAGAAGTTCTGGGGTGACCTGGGCAGCTAAGTTCCTCCATCTAGTGACATATTCTTTGAACAACTCACTCTTCTTCTTATCAATGTGTTCGAGGTTGTCACGAGAAAATGTGACGTCGATATTGAATTGGTATTATTAGAGGTATGCATCAGCGACATCATCCCAAGATTTGAAGGCATCTACATCTTTTGACATATATCATGTCAAAGCTGGCCCTGCCAAGCTTGTTCGAAAGGTCTGGATCATGAGGAGTTCATTATCGACATACTGGGTTATTCGCACATGACACGTGTGCAAGTGGTGCCTAGGGTAATGAGGTGCCATTATATTTCTCGAACTCTAGCATCTTGAACTTTTCTGGCACCTTGACCTTTTTGTACATGGATAGATCAAGTGGGATAGAATGCCGTGTGCCCTGTAACTGCTTCCACATTTCCTCAACCTTCACTAGGCATTTGTCTTGTTCCGTCATTAGCACACTCATGAGTTTGGCCTCCTCGATTGCAAGTGGGAGTGGATCCTCTTCTAGCATAGGCATCTTACTGATTGTGGCTTGATCGTTGCCAGAGGATGAATGTGGTAACACCACCTCAATTGATGCAGGTATGGGAGTGAGTTTGCCATGAATCGGCTCCACCTGCTTCACGAGATTTTCGATTGCATTGAGGACCAGCTTCATCTCGTTTTCCATATTAGTGAGATAGATCGGCACTTCTTCCTTGGCCATTTTCGCCTGGCGAACGGGTATAATTCGTAACTACTTGTTAAAAAAAATGACAACGAATGAGTATAAGACCTCATAAGGATCAGTCCATGACTTAGTCTACTACTGTCTACTTATCACGTATTTTCCTTTTTTTGGCAAAAAATAAGAGAAGCAAAATTTTTTATTTGTATATGTTTTTAAAACAACAACACCATAGTTGCTGTCTTTGGGGTTCGAACCTCGGTCTTTTGGACTGCCTTCACTCTTAGGTACCACCAAGTTGAGGTGTTGGTAGTGTTACATCGGTGCTTCCTTTTTTTATTTATACATCATTTTCTCCCTTCTTTTTTTTTTGAAAATAATAAGAAATCGCATGGGAAACGATAATTTGTAATGTGCTTATAAAAATAAGGGCATGATTTGGAAGTAAATATTCTGAAAAAGTTTTAGTGATTATTTTTTCCAAAATGGCTATGGTATTGAATCCACAACTAAACTAGACTAATTATGGACCAACCGAGATATATGAAAAAATAAGTAAATTGCAATGTGCAGGAATAGAAAACTTACTTTACTAGGAACCATGGTAATCACAGAAACATGCACATGAGGAGTGAGATTTGATTTCTATCTATACTGGTTTAGTAAAGTGAAGCTAAAAGGATGCTTGACCATTGCAATCTCGCATTGTTGTCATGTCCTTCTAACCTCGGCTTAGTCGAAAGGAATACCTTATAGTCATACGAATAGCGGCTAAAGATAGACACTTTACAACATTCAGAAAGAAATTTCGAGGAAAAAAATGCAATCTCTACATCAAGGGCTCGCGTTCGAGGTCGTATCTTTCTTAACGTCATCCTAAAATGCCCTATCACGGCACAGGTTTGGCAGCATGGTTGTATGTGCAATAGTGTAGTGCTAAATCATTAAAGCATGTACAACAATTCATAAACAATCATTACTTCAAATGTTTAGGAAATGAACCCTCACTCCCAAACTCCAAACCTGCAGAACAAGGGGTTAATAAAAATTATGCCCCTTATAACTCCCAACTGCAAGAACATTTAATGCCTCAAATGTCAAGGACGTACCTAGAATCCTCATTGCCAAACAGAAATATTTTTGAATAGGATAAAAATTTTAGGCCTAAGTCCACTTAAGAAAAACTACGGTCCCTAGCGGAGTCGCCAGTCTGTTGAGACCGACCTCCGATATTTTAAACATTAAAAAGCACGTTCTCGCCTAGTATGTGCTAAGTCTAAGTTCAAGACTTAACTCGGGATCTTCCAAGCCCATATCATATCACGACTTAGGATTTAGGTTTTTAACCTACAAGTGGTTTTTATAACATCCTGAATTTCGATCCATTTCTGGGATCAATAAGATTGATATTATTCTCATTTAATTTTAGTAAGTCTCGCCCAGAATTGAGCACTCTCGGGATATTAATCGAAAGGGAATGGCTAATTAGGAAAATGATACGTGGACCAAGGACCCGATTGCGAATCGAGCACCGATTCCGAGAAATGACGAGGAATTATTTTGGGCTAATGTGGGTCGATCATAGGAAGGTGACGGATTTAATTTGACCAGTGACGTATGATCGGATCACGGGTGATTTTGCACGACCGAGAGTACGCGTGGCAAACAAATCCCGAACTTAATCCGAACAATCGCGACCTTCGGAACTAGCGATAATACCTTGTGATCTCTTGGTAATCGAGACCGTCACGATTCGAGTAACCCTAGGTCGATATGCGTAATCCCTAAACAGCTGTCAGTTAGTGAGAGACCCTAAAATTGTAATTGAGCAATTTTGATCGCGAAATTGGATTTGGACTTGGGCATTGAATTTCGGGGGCGTACGTAACTATTTTTATGAGGACGACGTCATTTTAGTGTGGCCAGTCATATTTGGGGTCGGTACGGTTGAAAAATAGAAATTTAGCCCTGAACCGGAAAATGACGATTTTGCCCCTAGGCCTATTTTTGGTATTCTGAATTTTGGAAGAATTATTGGAGTATATTTGGATATTTTAATGAGTTATTTCAGCCCAACAATTTAAAGATTGAAAGACAAAAATGCCCTTGGATATTTTTACAAAACTTAATCTTGGCCTTTGAATTGAGGGGCAAGATGGACATTATCGAAAATTAGTCAAACCTCATTATTACCCCCCAATAATATAATCTCTCTCCCTCTCTCTCTCTCTCTCTCTCTCTCTCTCTCTCTCTCTCTCTCTCTCTCTCTCTCTCTCTCTCTCTCATTCCGGCCACTCCATCCCCCTCTCCTCTCTCCCTCTCGCCGGCCATCCTCTCCCTCTCTCTCGGCTGTGAGTCGCCGATCACAACAGAAGCGCCGCCGTCGCTCGCTGTACCACTCGTCCACTCAGCCAACTTGTGCCACCATCATCGTCCATCTTCTCTCTCGTTCCGTTCCCCCTCTCCATCCAGCACCACCGCCTCCCCCTTCGCCGTTTGAACCGTTGGTCGCCGCCGCCGTTCATTGCCGTCGAGGAGGCCGCCGTTCGCCGCCGCTTGGATAGCCTGTTCCCCGTCGTTTCAGCTGTGTTTGGAGCCTAGAATTAGGTGAGTAAATATCCCTAAACCTTAATTAGGCTTTTATGCATTTCTAGACGGGCTAGGGTTAGATTAGAGATTAATTAGGTTGGAATTAAGCTTGATTAGTGACTGATTATTGGAGACTGATTTGGTGATGATTTGGGGAGTCTAATGGAGTGTTTTGAGGATAATTATTAGCTTAGAGTGACCTGATTTGATGGCTGTCCATAAGGTGATTAATTGGACTTAGGTGGATTAATGGGAGCTTAATTGTGAAATGGCCGTGAATGCCGTGTTGTCCGATTGATGGTTGATTTGTGTTGATTTAGATGTCAATTTCATGATGCCATGCTGTGTATTTATAGTGGCCGAATATGAGGTGGTACGGAGGACCTCGAATGTGCGAACTTACGTTGTGTTAATCGCACGTTTTAAGTGCCATTGGTGTGTCGGGTTCGATTTGGACAAAATTGATGAATTGGGAGGCTTAATGGGTTATTATGAAGTTGATTTATGACCAAGAATGATCTGAATTAGTGGCTGCCCATGTGATAATTAAATTGGCTTGAGTTTGGGTGATTTGGGATTTAGTTATGGCGATGCTTGAGAGTGCCTTGTTTGGTTGATTTGAGAGTTAATTGTGCTCAATTTTATGATGCCGTGTTACGTGTCCTATAGGGGCCTAATATGAAGGGACATGGCAAGCCTCAAGTGTGCGAGCTTGTGTTGTGCTAATCGCATGGATTATGTGCCAATTGTGTGCCGGGTTCGAATTGGACTAAATTGATTAATTGGGCATGTTGATTGTTGTGATACATTGGGCATGCTAGTATGTTAATGGGGCACATTGTGACTAAGTGTACGCGATCGGGTGCCGATATTGTGCCATATAAGATTGATTTGATTTGGTTAATTGGGCATGCTATTGTGTTAGTTGAACACATTATGACTAAATTGAGCATGTCATATTATCATTGAAACACGTTGTGGCCTTGTTGAGCATAACTGTCATAATGTGATTATGTGCCATGATTGGAATTGAGTGCTCATTGTGCATAGTGTTATTGCCCGAGTGCGGGACTGCATGGCCATGCATTTCGCATGCTGAGCATTGGCTCGAAATGAGAATGTGCGAGTATGTGTGCTTGACATGAGCATGTGATCACCCTAATTGCCCTGATGCGTTTTACGCAGGGTTCAGATAAAAATTGACTATGTGCACGTGTGATCACAATAAGCCCTGATGTGTGTTACGCAGGGTATTGATTCCGTCCTGATGCATTTTATGCAGGCTAGAGACACTGGATCTGATGCGTTTTACGCGGGCCAGGAAGTGTTGGTATTGATTATAGACCTGATGCGTTTTACGCGGGTCGAGCTCTAATTGAGAAAATGAGCAGTGTGCCAGTGTGTATTTCTGAGCCAGATGTTGAGCATGGCATAGTGATGGCATATGTGTGCAAGAGTGCATGAGCAAGTGTACGAGCATGTACGTACCGATGATTCGTGTGTGAGGCAGGCACTAATAAGTGTGAGCATGCGTATGGTGTACGTGTGAATCAGTGTGTTCGTGTATGTGTCATGAATATTTTTATGAAATGCCTAACCTGTAGGGTCATTGGTGTGACCGACCTGGGCTCGAGGGCCTAGGTTAATTGATTGTTATACTGTTGTATGCGTTTTGTTTGCCTGTCAGGAGGTGCATGTTAGCCTAGTTTAGGTTTAGGGGGTTTTACTCGCTGAGATTCGTCTCATGGTTGTTGAAAACCAAACATTTTAGACCCCAGCCATGAACCCAGGAAACCTGTCTTCTCGTTTTGGGATCCCCAGTCACGTGGATAATTAGCAGGTAGAGTACCCTCTAGGAGACGATCGAGCTTATGTGAAGCACTCGAGCGTAGTTTGGGTTGACGAGGGTGGATTATACCTGAAGCCCTATTTGTACGTGGCGTGGACGTATCGAGATGGTTTAGAGGAGACCGGCCCACTGACGAGTTTCGACATCCCTTTTGATGGCGTTGGTGAGTGGGATCCTTCGGTAATCATCCCTCCCAATGGCGAGGTCATGGATCCCGAGGAGCCGAATAAGAAGCTGCCCATAGTGCCCCCAATGGAGCCGCGGGATGTACAACCATCGCAAGCAATTCCTCCGGAGCATGAGTCAGAGGACTCAGAAGAAAGTCGGGTGGAGGATGACCCTTAGGTGTCACCGAGGAGATTTAGGGGTTGAGTCGAATAGGTCTGACCGGTCACTTTTTGAAGGATAGGTCGACCTATAATGAAGTTAGAGAATCGAATCACCTATCCCTTTTTGTTGTGTCGGTAGTTTTGGATGCTCGTTTTGGCTGAGTTCGATTGTAGTGCTGTTTGAACGCTCGGTGCGATAGTAATGTATAAAAGTTAGTGTTGATAGTTCATTGTTTCCCTTGATGCTCTACCCTTAGTCTCGTGTTGTTTTAAACTGTATGGGTGTTTATATTACTTCCGCTTATGTCTTGAGCTCTGAGTTGTGTGTTGGGTCGGCGGCGCGTCCTAGGACGTCGCACAAATTCGACCTACGTTGGGATGCTTGCCCGCCGTGGGGTTCGGGGTGTGATAGTTTTTATCTAGGAGTCATCACTAATTGATTTGGGGTGGGTCGATTAGAAACCAAAGTAAGGTGACCGGAGAATCACCCTACTCCTACGAACCAAAGATTAAATGAGTTCGGGGACTTGGTTACACTAGTTGAGTGACGAGTACCCTTTTGATACCTTTCATCCTATTCACTTTATAAAACATTTGTCAGGTAGTTTGGATTGATTTTAGGATCCGTCTCCTAACATATACGGTGATCAAATGAGTGCACAATTATTAATGATTTGCAGTCAAAATAAATATGCAGCCTAGGGTTCTAACCTTAACTAAAGCAACAAAATTCAAAACACAACAATTTATGTAATTATATTTAATTAAAAAAAACAACATTCATAATAATAATACAACGATAGTGGAAAATAACATGCAAAATAACATCGGATAGCCCTATAGGCTTATCCAATTTAAACATGATCATTTAATCGAGTAATTCGTACAATTTAGAAAAATATAAAAAATAATAATTTCTAAACTATTTCTCATATTTAAAATAAAATAATAAAAAATAATTTTTAATATTTTTAGAAATAATAATAATAATAATAATAATCACGATTAAAAAACAATTTTTTGATTTTTAAAAATAATTTTAATTAAAAATAAAAAAATAATAATAAATCGGGCCGGTTTTAGTCTTATCCGACCCGGGTCAATGGATTCGACCTAAAACGTTGACCAGGGTCAGTTCTCGTGTGCAAAGGCACATGGGGATGTCGGTGTAGCCAAAATTGGCCTCTAACTGGCCGATCCAAGCTAGCTCTGGCTTGAATGTCGCCTCTAGGGACCACCACCAAGCCTCCTCAGCCACCTAGGTCGCCGTTCGACCACTCACTCGCCAGCTGGTGACCAAAATCTATTCGGCCTTACTGAGGCATTTTATTGAAAACCTGGCGTGTACAACCAAAAATGGAAACTGTCGACCTATTTTGGAGCCCCGCCGTCTTCCGACGACCTATCCTTACCTTCGGCAACAACATACGGGTTGCGGGGAATGATGGTATGGGCTAGGATTCGCGTGAAATGGCCGACACGAGTCCCGGCCGATCGGTGCACAAAAATAGGGGAGAAACGGAGTATGGGGGATTCTCACTAGTTGGGTTGGCATTTGGGGGATCGCCGGTCGGTTCTGTGGGCGACGGCGAGACTGCTGGTACTCCTCGATGACCTTCGAATTCTCTTAGCTCACTCTTTCTCTCTCTTCTCTCTTCTCCCTCTTTTCTCTCCTCTTTCTTTTCTCTCTTTGTTTTGCTTCTGGATCGTGTGAATTGACCCCTTCTCTCTCTCATTTGTTGACTTTTATACCGACCGAAGGCCACTTGCTCCTATCTAGAAGTCGTCATCTTAATGGCGTTGCATCGGCCAACGTGCTCTACGACTTTGGTGGCCACAGAAAGTCCACAATCCCTAAGCGGCCAATCGGGGCAGAGGTGAATAGAGGAGAGAGGAGAGGGAGACAACTGGGCCGGTAGGGGGAAGAAGAAAGGAGTGAGCTGGGCCAGGCCCAGCTTGGGCGAGAGGAAAAGAAAAAAAAGGTGGAGCGGGTTGGGCCCACGGGGAAAAGGAGAGAGTGCCGGGCTAACCCTTCCAATTCCGATTTTTTTTAATTTTTTTAATTAATTAAAATTTTAAAGTTTTTTAAAAAAGAAAATATATTCTAATATTGCAAAATGTAGATGTGCCTATATGCAATGTAATTGAAACTAAACAATTTTTTTGGTTTAAGAATTAAGGACATTAATCCTTAAATTTTGTATAATTAATTTCGAGTAATTAAAATATAGGTGTTAACAAATAGGGAATTGTAATCGATTGTACATTATTTCCTATTATTTTCTTTCATTCTTACACTATAAATAGATTGATGTACTTGAACACAAATTAAGTGAATAGAATACAATCAGAAATTCCCCAATTCCTTAATTTCTTTCATGTTATCAGAGCAGCTCTTCCTGGCCTAGCTTCTGTGATTCTAGAATTGCCTTTTTTTATTGAGTTGTTATTGCATGTTCCTATCCTACAAAATGAAGCAGCAAACCAAGTAGGAATTCAAAATTTTTTTACCATGCCAAAGGATAAAAACACTGGAAATTCTTCAATGGAGTAAGCCATCAACTCACCTCAAAATCAAACTCCAACTCTGTCGAATCAAATTGATTCGACCCAAGAGGATCGATCTTTTGTTTAGCACCTCGATGGTGCTCAACATTCAGCTCGAATCACTCATGCTTTAGTTTAGATTCCTGGCCCATTTCAATGGCTTTCGATTCACTGGTACCTTGTGTAGGGACAATGGGTCACTGGGTTAGGACAATCATGGGCCCAACCATATCAACATGGTCCACCTGGAGAGGAAAATGTCCTTGGCCTTGGGCCAAACGGAGGAGGGCTAGTACCTCCTTCACATGAGACCAAGCTGAATGACGAATCGGGTTGGATTAATTTGGGTCACAGAACCGGATCCAATCTACTTGGTCTAGGGACAAATCCCTACCCGACTGTTCTACTCGGTTTCCTACGCATCGATGCCGGCTGCCCCGAGCTCAGCGATCCACTCTACACGTCGGCGATCGATGGTCCCGAACTATAGCTCATTAATCGGCAGCTCACTGGGCTAGAGAACTACAAAAATTGGCTCGAGATTTCCGGTGAGCTCTTGCCACAAAAGACAAGGATGGCTTCCGTGATAGAGCTGTCCCTTTTCTAGCCGACGAGCGCCTCCAGAGACACTAGCAAAAGTGCAACTTTGCACTTGGATCAGCAATTGCCTAACTTCTGACATTGCAGCTGGACTTCCACCTATAGAAGACTCAAAATATTTTTGGGAGAGCATATGTGAAATGTATGGACGACTCAATTGGGCAAAACTATTCACTATCACTCAAGCCTTGTCGGAAGTGAAGCAAGGGAACCTCTGCTTGCTTTAACTGGCTCTCAGCTCTGTGGAATGAGCTCGAGGCGATTAAGGAGCAGCTTGAGGGTCCTGAGACTACACTCCGACAATACAAAGAAATTAAAGAAAGAGAAAAAGCAACGAGGTTCTTATTGATTTTGAATGAATCGTATTCATCTTTTCGATCACAAATTCTTGCAATGGAATCCACACCATCACTCAACTGGATCTACCAGTTGGCCGTCCAAGAGAAGAGCCAACGACAAGCTGCTGCCAAACATACGCGGGTGGGTGAGAGTGTTGCCCTTCGAGCTTTTCCACCTAGCGCCATTGCGATGGAGACGACAAACGAAGGCCATGGAGCTCTCGGTAGTGTTGGGACCCGAAGAGCTGTAGTGGCGTCCAGAGGAAATGAGGCGACCAGAGTAAACGAATGAAACCCTAGGGTTTTTCAGACGGATGGCTGGGATCAACACGTGGGATCGGGCAGTCCTTATTCGTCCATCATATCAGCCGAATCAGATAGCCACTATCAAGCCACATCAGCTCCAGTTTATAAAGGATCATATGGTTCACGAAATGCCACATCATCAGGGCAAGTTAGTGGGCAAAACTCAAAATTCAAAAATAAATATTGTGAATATTACAAGCGCCTACACCATACTATTGATACATGCTAGAAACTACATGGAAAACCTAATGACAAAGATAAAAAGGAGAAAGAATCTTCTACTTATCATGTTTCCACAAGAAAAATTGATAGAGCACATCAAACGATTACTCAAGAACAATATCAGAATATTGTGCAAATTTTGAATTAGCTGAAGACCAACGACAAGAATGCAAATTTCTCAGGTAATTTTATTTACAAAGAGAATTCATTCTTAATTGATGCGTGGATAATCGATTTAGGTGCTAGTGACCACATAATATGCAATGAAAAATTCTTTTCCCACATTTAGAAAGGTCCACAATCTTCCATGTCAGTACGTCACCCAAATGGAAATGTCACTTATGTTACCAAAATTGATACTGTGCATCTTGGTCCAAATTTTAAACTCAAGAATGTCCTATATATTCCTGATTGTGAGTTTAACCTTCTTTCTGTCTCAAAAGTCTATGAGGATAATTCTTGTCGTGCCATATTTAGTTTTGAAAAAGGTTTCTTTCAGGACCGTTTGACTGACAAATTGATGGGCTTAGGTAATATTGTTCAAGGATTGTATTTCTGAATTGATTCCTTAGGAGATTTAGATTTATTGAATAAAATCATTTTTTGTAATGCAATTATTCGAAACAAAGATCGCCTTTTACATCAATGCTTGGGTCATAGTGCACGTTTCGCTAATAAAAAATGCCCAATATGTCCTTTGGCTAAACAATCTCGAGTATCTTTTCCAATAAGTGCATCTCGAGCTAACAGTCCTTTTTCCTTACTTCACATGGATATCTGGAGTCCTTATCATACCTATCATCATGATGGATCTCATTTTTTCTTTACAATAGTTGATGATTATACCCGTGCCACTTGGGTATTCCTTATGCAATCCAAAAGCTAGACATTTACTCATCTGTCGAATTTCATTTCTTTGATTAGAAATCAATTCAATAAATCTGTACGAAGAAATGGGTGTGAGTTCTTCACTTCCGATTGCAACACTTTTCTATCCTCTCACGGGATACTTCATGAAAGTTCTTACACATATATTCCACAACAGAATGCAATTGTTGAGCGCAAGCATATATATCTCTTAGAAGTAGCTCAAGCGCTGAAATATCAAGCCTCTATTCATAAAATTTTTTGGGGAGATTGTGTGGTCACGGCTGCCTATTTGATTAATCGCATGCCAACTCGAGTTCTTGATGGTCGAACTCGTTTTGGAATGCTTTATGGTAAACAACCATAAATTAGTCATCTTAAAGTATTCGATTGCTTATGCTATACAACAAATGTGGGCCCTCGAGATAAATGGATCCCCGTGCCACTAAATGTATTTTCATGGGATACCCTCCTCTTCAAAAAGGATATTGTGTTATGGAGATTTCTACGTGACATTTCTTTAAAAGTAGGGACGTTATATTTTCATGAAGATGTATTCCCATTCCAGGAGATGATATCTTCATCACAATCGTTCACGTCATCAAACAACCATCCATTCTTATCCGATGAGGATTTTTCCATGACCCCACAATATGTTGTCATTGCATCGGAACCATCTGTCCCAATTCAAAGGGAATCTTCAAAACCAGTAGCTAAATCATCAATATTATTTGACGATATTTCCCCCAGTCCTTCCATGGTGGCTTCATCTCCACAATATGATTTATAATCCTCACAAGTACCTAAACAGATGCCAACTGAACAACTCCGACGCTCTGGGCGAAATGTTCGTCCACCTACATGGACCAAAGACTACATATGTTATATAGTAAGCTCTTTAGGTACACAATATCCTATCTCTTTGTATGTCTCATTTAGTTGGCTATCACCAGAACATATGTACTGTATTAGCCGCATCTTAGAAGAATAGGAACCATCTTCATTTAATGAAGTAGCACGAGACCCTCGCTAGCAACATGCAATGGAGTCTGAACTCACCGCCCTCTTGGAGAATCATTCTTGGGATATTGTTCCATTACCCCTACATCAAAAATTGATCGGGTGTAAATGGGTATACAAAATCAAATACAAGGATGATGGCTCTATTGAATGTTACAAGGCTCGTTTAGTTGCTAAAGAATTCACACAAAGAGAAGGTTTTGATTATTATGAAACCTTTTCTCGTGTTGCCAAAGAAGTAACCATTTGTTCTTTCTTGACCATTACTGCCATTCGAAATTGGCCATTACATCAAATGGATGTCCACAATGTTTTCCTTCATGGAGATCTGGATGAAGAAATCTATAAAGATATTCCATCAGATTTATGCAGACAGGGGGAGTCTTCAGTATGTCGTCTACGCAAATCCCTATATGGACTTAAACAGGCATCTAGGCAATGCTATGCCAAGTTCACTATTGCACTAACAAGTGCACGTTTCCAGTATTCCAAGCACGATTATACTTTATTTATGCGGACCGTAGGTAATTCATCAATTTATTTGTTGATATATGTTGATGATATTCTTGTCATGGGAAATAATGACTGTCATGTTACAAAGTTCAAAGAATATCTACGTTCCACTTTCCATATCATGGATTTGGGACCTCTAAAATATTTTATTGGTGTCAAAATTGCTCGATCTAACAAAAGTATTGGCCTTAGCCAGAGAAAATTCGTCTTGGAAATTATTCCTGAAGCAGGATTATCAGGTTGCAAACCAGCTGTAATACCAATTGAACAAAATGCCAAGCTGGCTACCCATGAGTATGATTTGGATTCCTCTTTATCTTTTGAGGATCCATTGCTTAAGGATCCATCAGGATATCAACGACCTGTTGAAAAATTAATATACGTTACCATGACAAGACCTGGCATATATTATGCCGTGCAAATACTCAGCCAATTCATGTATAGCCCAAAACAGTCCCATATGAATGTGGCCCTAAAGGTTGTAAAATATTTGAAGGGATGTCCATGACTTGGCATATTTTTATCTCGTGATTGTAACATGAAAATGACAGCTTACTCTGATACAAATTATGCTACTTGCCCAATAACTAGGAGATCCATCACTGGTTTTTGCATCAAATTGGGAAAGCCATTAATTTCATGGAAGACAAAGAAATAGTCAACTGTATCTCTATCATCAGCTGAATCGGAATATCGAGCCATGGCAAAAACTACCCGCGAGATAGTTTGGATATGAGAGCTACTCTCGAACCTTGGAATACAAGTCAATGGACCAAGTGAACTGTTTTGTGACAACGATGCTGCACTCAAATTAGCGGCAAATCCAGTCTTTCATGAGAGAATAAAACATATAGAAATTGATTGTCATTTCACTTAGGACAAGATTAGAGAAGGCGTCCTTATAATAAAAGGAATTGGAACTGTAGAACAGCCTGCATACATCTTCACCAAACCACCGTGTCAAAGGCAACATACATACGTACTAAGCAAGCTACATGTCCTTGACATATATAGGCTACTAGCTTGTGGGGGAGTGATGAAGCTATGATTGAAGATTCTAATTATGGCAATCGTGAGTACGAACTAATTGATTCAGTCAATCTTTGATTGATTTGATAAATAGGGGATTGTAATCGATTTTATATTATTTTCTATTATTTTCTTTCATTCTTATACTATAAATAGATTGATGTACTTGTATATAAATAAAGTGAATAGAATACAATAAAAAAATTCCCCAATTCCTTAATTCTTTCAATCCTCATAGCTGGTCACCATTGTTGACGACAACCACCATCGTGGTGGTTGTGTCTCCATGATGACCATCGCGATGGTGGTGGTTGCCTTTGCTGCAGTGGCCTTTTTTTTATTTATAAAAAATCTATGAAATCACTATTGATAAGCGAATGTTACATCTAATGATGGAGGAGATTATGGAGATTTTTGCCCGACTTCGAATCTATTTGATTGGGTTCATCCAAGTCGTGATCATGTGAGTTCAACGTGTGCGTCTTGACGGTGATGGAGCAGAAAACTTCAATGGAGGGAGGACGAAATTTATCGACCTTTGTCGTGGCTAACGAGCTCGATACTTATGAAAGCTAGAGTAGGGAGGGAGGGAGAGAGAGAGGGATGGTGTTTGTCATCGACAACGGTGACTAGAGGTGGCAATGGCTTGGTTGGGATTTGGGCTAGGGGGAGGGGGGGGGGGAGGGGAGGAGGAGATTAGAGTTTGGGTGAGGTATTTCTTTGGAGGTAGTCAAATACAAATTAAAATGGACGTGTGGTGCGATCTCATGACTAGTAAAAGTTATTGTCGATGATGGTTATACCACTATACAGACAACTTAGATATTTCTCCAAGTTTCAATAATGGTCATTAATCTTTTAGTAAATTTCACATTCATAATAATGATATTTGATTTTAATTACTCAATGCACCCTATTTCCCCTTTTCCAACAAAAAGATTTCATCCGAAATTTGACAAGCTTTCTGGAAAACTATTGAGGTGGAGGTTAAATGGCAATGATATGGGAATTGATCATAAAGTTGACCACGTCTCCACCATATTAGCACTCCATCAAGGAATTGATCAGTTATGGCCAAAGGAACCAATTACAACACAATGAAATCTTAGTACATCGGATAATTGAAATTAAAGTTTTGTGACTTGATTGCATGCTGAAATTCGTTAATCAAGACTAGCATTTACCCCAAAATGTTTAGGCAATATTATATTGGATATCTACTATTTGTGTATAGGTTTCGCTCTTACTTGAACATCCAATTACCAAATCATTGGATATACTAAGTTTTAGCAAAAATTCTTAGTATTTTTGTCCTTGCCCAGGCAAAACCCCCTTAAAAAGGCCCCCAACTTTAGGTTCAATATTGTTCCGAACTTTGTTTTTGTTCGAAAAAATTTCAAACTTTCACTCTAATCCCAATCTGCCTAAACGTCTAAAAATTGTTACCGATTTCTTCAAAATTCTAAATATCATGAGACTGCTATTGTTCTATACAAAGGCAAAGGTGTTGATAAATACACATGTTGTGATAATATTCCTTTAAATTCAGTAACAATGGGAGTCTAAATGATTTGCGAGATTATTTTGGATATCGACTATTTGTGTACAGGTTTCGCTTTTACTAATATTTTGATACTTTTTTTGAATTTTTTATTTGTTCTTTTCTTCTCTTTCCTGCTTTTCAATTTCTGTTGCTTCCCTTTCTCTTTTTTTTTTCTTTTTCCCTTTTTCCCTCGTCCTTCTAGTGAATTCACCAGCTTACCCAATGAATGCACCAAGAGGCTATTGACTCCGCCCTTCTTGTAAACCCTAACTGTTTTCAAGTGCACAAAGGGATCAATGTCGAAGATGCACACTAAGACGTCCATCGAAGCAGGGAGGAGATCGTGCGGGAACGAGAGGTGTGGAGGGGTTTAGAAGCATACACTACAAAAAAACCGGTTTTTTGCTACGAAAATTTGCGACGAAAAAATTTTCGTCACAAATTTGCGACAACTTTTCCAACGAATCTAAAAATTCATCGGAAATTAGCGACGAAAAATTTTTCGTCGCAAAAGTCGTCGGAAATTAGCGACGAAAAATTTTTCGTCGCAAAATTTGTCGGAAATTAGCGACAACAAATTTTGTGACGCAAAATTCGTCGGAAATTTGCAACTAAAATATTTTTCGTTGCAAAATTCGTTGGAAATTTCTAACGAATTTTTCAATGAATTCAAAAAAGGCACAATTCTTCGGCATATTGGAAATTTGTTGCAAAATTCGTTGGAAAGTTCCAACGAATTTTGCAACGAATTCAAAAAGATGAATAATTGTTCGGAATATTCGAAATTCATTGCAAAATTCGTTGGAAATTTCCAACGAATTTTGCAACGAATTTCAAATAGCTCGAACAAATTCAAAATTCGTTGCAAAAATCATTGGAAATTTCCAACGAATTTTGCAACGAATTTTCAAATATGCCGAAAAGTGATGTGTTCTTTGATTTCGTTGCAAAAATTGTTGGAAAAATTCCAACGAATTTTGCAACGAATTTCAAATATGCGGAAAAATAAGGTTTGCTATAAATTCGTTGGAAATTTCCAACGAATTTTGCAACGAATTTCAAATAGCTTGAACAAATTCAAATTCGTTGCAAAAATCGTTGGAAAATTCCAACGAATTTTGCAATGAATTTCAAATATGCAGAAAAATAAGGTTTGCTATAACGAATTTCGAATAGCTCGAACAAATTCGAAATTCGTTGCAAAAATCGTTGGAAATTTCCAACGAATTTGAAATATGCGGAAAAATAAGGTTTGCTATAAATTCGTTGCAAAATTCGTTGGAAATTTCCAACGAATTTTGCAACGAATTTCGAATAGCTCGAACAAATTCGAAATTCGTTGCAAAAATCGTTGGAAATTTCCAACGAATTTTATAATGAATTTTCAAATATGCCGAAAAGTGATGTGTCCTTTGATTTCGTTGCAAAATTCGTTGGAAAATTCCAATGAATTTTGCAACGAATTTCAAATAAGCAGAAAATTAAGGTTTGCTATAAATTCGTTGCAAAATTCGTTGGAATTTTCCAACGAATTTTGCAACAAATTTCAAATAGCTTGAACAAATTCAAATTCGTTGCAAAAATCGTTGGAAAATTCCAACGAATTTCAAATTTGTGGAAAAATAAGGTTTGCTATAAATTCGTTGCAAAATTCGTTGGAAATTTCCAACGAATTTTGCAACGAATTTCAAATAGCTCGAACAAATTCGAACTTCGTTGCAAAAATCGTTGGAAATTTCCAACGAATTTTGCAACGAATTTTCAAATATGCCGAAAAGTGTTGTGTTCTTTGATTTCGTTGCAAAAATCGTTGGAAAATTCCAACGAATTTTGCAACGAAGTTCGAATTTGTTCGAGCTATTTGAACTTCGTTGCAAAATTCGTTGGAAATTTCCAACGAATTTTGCAACGAAGTTATAGCAAACCTTATTTTTCCGCATATTTGAAATTCGTTGCAAAATTCGTTGGAATTTTCTAACGAATTTTGCAACGAAATCAAAGAACACATCACTTTTCGGCATATTTGAAAATTCGTTGCAAAATTCGTTGGAAATTTCCAACGATTTTTGCAATGAAGTTCGAATTTGTTCGAGCTATTTGAAATTTGTTGCAAAATTCGTTGGAAAATTCCAACGAATTTTGCAACAAATTTATAGCAAACCTTATTTTTCCACATATTTGAAATTCGTTGCAAAATTCATTGGAATTTTCCAACGATTTTTGCAACGAATTTGAATTTGTTCAAGCTATTTGAAATTCGTTGCAAAATTAGTTGGAAATTTCCAACAAATTTTGCAACGAATTTATAACCTTATTTTTCTGCATATTTGAAATTCGTTGCAAAATTCGTTGGAATTTTCCAACGATTTTTGCAACGAAATCAAAGGACACATCACTTTTCGGCATATTTGAAAATTCGTTACAAAATTCGTTGGAAATTTCCAACGATTTTTGCAACGAATTTCGAATTTGTTCGAGCTATTTGAAATTCGTTGCAAAATTCGTTGGAAATTTCCAACGAATTTTGCAACGAAGTTATAGCAAATCTTATTTTTCCGCATATTTCAAATTTGTTGCAAAATTCGTAGGAATTTGCCAACGAATTTTGCAATGAAATCAAAGAACACATCACTTTTCGGCATATTTGAAAATTCATTGCAAATTTCGTTGGAAATTTCTAACAAATTTTGCAATGAATTTTCAAATAGCTCGAACAAATTCGAAAATCGTTGCCAAAATTGTTGGAAAGTTCCAACGAATTTTGCAACGAATTTTCAAATATGCCAAAAAGTGATGTGTTCTTTGATTTCGTTGCAAAATTCATTGGAAAATTCCAACAAATTTTGCAACGAATTTCAAATATGCGAAAAAATAAGGTTTGCTATAACTTCATTGCAAAATTCGTTAGAAATTTCCAACGAATTTTGCAACGAAGTTCAAATAGCTTGAACAAATTCGAACTTCATTACAAAATTCGTTGGAATTTTCTAACGAATTTTGCAACGAATTTTCAAATATGCCGAAAAGTGATGTGTCCTTTGATTTCGTTGCAAAATTTCTAACGAATTTTCCAACGAATTTCAAATATGCGAAAAAATAAGGTTTGCTATAAATTCGACCTACTCTTCCACCTCTTCCTCTTCTTGCTCTTCTGCTTCTTCTTCTCCTTCGCTCTACTCTTTCGGTTGCAGAAAGAGCGCCCAGACCATCAAGGACGTCATCGACATTGCCAAGCAGTGGCGACCCAAGAAGCCCAGGCCCCCGCCCGTGCCTGCGCCCGCGCCAAGGCTTCTGCAGAGGACGACGGCGAAGGCGGAGGAGGCGCGCCCGAGTGCGACGCCCCAGGCTCGGACAGGCGCCACGGCGGAGCCCACGTACCCGGCGTTGACCGAGCTGCTGAAGGGCCACCCGTCGCACAACGTGGTGGAGATCATCTTCCACACGAGCTGGGGGCCAAAGCCGTTCGCCGGCCGGGTCGACGTGATCCTCAAGGTGCAGAACGGACAGCGGACGGCGGCCCGGTTCAAGGAGTACCATGAGCTGGTGAAGTCACGGGCTGGGTCGGGCGGCCCTCGGGACGAGGACGCGCAGTGCGCGGCGGACGAGAACGAGGTGATGCGGTTCCGCTGCATGGGCTCCACGGCCCACAAGGGGCCCGCGTGGGACTGCAACTGAGCGTGGGGGGTCGTGGCCGGCGGCGACGGCGGCAAGGGGGCGGCAATTTGTACGTTCGACGGCAGCGGCCGCGCCCACGAGAGCACCGGGGGAGGTAGGGGGAGGAGGGCAATGCTGGTGTGCTGGGTCATCGCGAGCCGGGCCTCGAAGAAGCTCGGCCTCGACCACCCATTCCCGGGCGGCGGCGGCGGGGTCACGTACGACTCCGTGAGTGGGGACAACGGCGAGTTGCTAGTGTTCGATCCTCGGGTAGCGTTGCCCTGTTTCCTCATCATCTATAGGTTGTAAAAAAATCATCATGTCCCACAAATTTTTTCGCTATGTAAAATTGATTTTCAACGAATTCTTACCAACGAATTTTCCCACGAACTTTTCAACGTATTATTACCAACGAATTGGTTTTCGTCGCAAATTACCAACGAAAATTCAAAATTTTTTTGCCAAATTTTGAGACAATAATTTGTGGCGGGAATTTCCTTTTCCAACGAACTTTCCTACGGAAAATTCACGACAAACTTTGCCACGATTTTTCCAACGAATAATTAGCGACGAATTTTCCAACGAATTTAGCAACAAAATTATCTACTAATTTTGCCACAAATTTTGCCACGACTCTATTTTTGTCGCAAATTTTCACGATTTTGTTGTCCCAAAAATTTTCCCACGCTGAATTAGCCACGATTTTTTTTTCATTGAAAATTCTGTTTCCCACGATTTTTACGACGAAAAATTACCGACGAATTTTTCCACGATTTTTTCAACGAATAATTAGCGACGAAATTTGCAATGAAATTTCCAAGGAATTTATCCACGAATTTACCCACGAATAATTACCGATGAATTTTGCCACGAGTTTTCCAATGAATAATTAGCAACGAATTTTCCAACGAACTTTCCAAGGAATTTAGCCACTAATTTACACACGAAGTTTCCAACGAAATTTCCAACGAAAAAAATTTCGTCGCAAATTTTCAATGAAAATTAAAATTTTTTGTTGAAAAATTTTCAAACGACGAATTACCCACGAATTTTTTTTCGTTGGAAAATTTGTTGGAAATTCGTTTTCCAACGAATTTTTCAGAATTTTTCCTTGAAAATTTCGTCGGAAAAAACATGTTTTTTTTGTAGTGATAGGGCGGTGACCGTAGTAGAATGGTGGTGGAGGGAGTCGAGGGAGGAGGCCGTTGTTATGTTATGGAGATGGACAATGGCATCGCTGGTGCTAGAGGTTGCGACGAGGTCGCCAGCCGCTACCGACAAGATTGGAGAGAGGTGGGAGAGGTAGTAGAAGAGTTTGGTTAGTGCTGGGGTATGGCCATTGGGGGAGTGCTTGAGGGGCTTGAGCTTGGAGCCCCAAATGAACTTCTCATATGAGTCCGCGATTAAATTCATGACAGCACAATTCGTGGCCCATAGAGACTGGAAATATTGGAGAGATATGTGCAGAGATGGTGAATTTCCAATCATCTTTGATGTTGAAGGCAATGGCAACGATAGTATGGTTTTAGGCCATCGAATGACGGTAATGTGATTAGGGCATCCCTCGCCTGAGGCCAGCAACAAATTATCTTAGAGAAATCCCTAATTATTTCTAATACTTTTCACCCAAATGTCATTTGAGTTTTCATCAAACAGGCATCACCAAACGCCAGAAGTCAAGAACTTAATTTCCTTCGGCAGATGATATTTCATCTAAAACAATGCTTTTCCCATATTTCAAGTCTAACATAGGTCTGTCCCTTCACTATAGTTGACGTGAGCATATACCAAAGTGATATCCCTTAAATCTGCTGGTCCCTCCGTCAAAGATCAACATTCGAGTATTTCAGTGCACTCCTCGAAGAAAAAGAAAAGGTCACATGCAGATTTCTCATCTCGGCTCACCTAATCTGATCCACCTTTACGAAATTCTTGCATGTTGCATTATGCAAGATCAGACCCAGAAAAGCAGAAGCAGAACAAGAAAAGGAAAGGTAAACCTAGGATCCCCCAAATTGCACCAAATGTTTCAAACAGAAATGGGCCATCACATCAGACTTAATATTTCAATTCTAAAAATGAAAACCGGATCTTGTTTTATTGTCAAATTCCTGAAATGGTTGACATCGATTATTCTCAAACATGACCTCACGCGTTGCCCAAAACGGGCTTGAACGAAGTGAGACGCCTGACATGCTCCCACGGCTTGTCAAAAACGGCGGCCTCGAAGTTCTTGGTCTCAGTCCCGTCCTTGACCTGGATGACGAGCCTGTAGTTTGTCCCTGACACGGTCTGCGTCTCGCCACTCACCACCTTCTCCAGCACCAGCCCCGTCTTGGCCTCGTCATTGTGCGTCTTGACGGCGAACTTAGCGATCTCCCCCACGTACGGGTCGCTCAGGTCCTTTATCGGGCTCCAGCCCCCAACCAGCTCCCTGCGGGCGGCCCCGGTGGCTGAGACTTGGAGGAGGAGGAGGACAGTGGCAGCGGCGAAGATGAGGAGACGCATTTTCGGAGGCTTTCGGCTTCGGTTTTTGGTTTTGATAACCGTTTTCTCGGGTCTCCTCTTATCTTGATGTTTTCCATGGGTGGTGGGTACGAGTATTTATAGGTCTTGGAATTGAGAGAATTACGGACACTTGTCATGTGATTTGGGAAATAATATATGTTTTAGGGTCAACTTAGAACATGAGGCAAGTTGATTATTTCATCGATTATGGAAATTAATTCTTGATATTTAACAGAAGCCACGATGACCTGATTAAGGATGTGAGTAATACGGGAGTTTCGGATTCCATTAAATACAAGCCAATGGACATTTCATCGTACAACAGGACTCCATAGGTCATTTCCATAAGTTGAAGAATAAAGGCTTTTTCTATGAGCTGAACTGTAGTTTCTTAATTTAAGTTGATTTTCTAATCTGATTTTTCCTAATTTAAAGTTTCTTAATGTGAAGTTATTTATAGCGTTTCCTAATTTAGTGTCTTAGTCCTTCAATAAATATGGATCGTGCCAGCATGACCACCTTGTCAGTTTTAGAAATGACGGAGCAATAGTTGCCACAAGTTTTGCAACTGAAAGACTGGAAACCAACCAAATCAATCACTCTTTATTTTCATACCTGTTTTTTTAGAATAGTTTTGTTCTTATCCGTTTCTATCATTTCATCTCCTCAAAAATAACTATGACCATTAAACCCACCTTTTTGTCTAATAGTGCCACCAATAGATATATTTTTCCTGAAAAAAATTAAAGTCTATAAACTTACAAAATTAGACTTATTTAGAAAGTACCAATAAATTATCGGTGTAATTTATTCTTTACGCAAGCGGTTCTCAAATCATGATACATAATTATTATTTACGTTAAAAAATTATTCTTCGTAAGTTAGAGAACGCTTTATAAAATGAAAAATAAATACTTTTGTAAGATGGAAAATATACTATGTTACCTGTGAACAATATAAGTTCTTCAATTTATTCGTGTAATGCCGACTAGTCAATTTACTTATGAATTTTATGTTAAAATTACGAAGTACACTAACATATATATATATATAAAACCGATTCGTGCATGCTAGTGTGGCTTTGAAATGGACTATGCTAGTTTAAGATGGCAAAAGAGTTACGTATCATCTCAATATTGCGATGCCCCTCGACATTAGTGCCTTCATTTAACAAAGTAGTCAGCCCCACCTGACCTTCTCCCAACACGATATTTATACCTACATGACTTAAAATAGGCCATGCTAGTTGGTGTGAAATCAATGAGATACTTGACGCCAAATGATTTAAATTTATTATTTTATGTGACATCAATTCACATATCCTAACTTCTTCCTTACCAAAAAAAAATTCACATATCCTAACTTCTCCTTATATAATGTTTAAATAGATTAAACTAGTTGATACATTTCCGTATCATCGTTTCGAAATATTAGTACATTTCATTCGTTCAAAAGTAATTCAATACACCGTGTTTATATTTATCACTATCACAAAACAAATTTCCTATATGAGTAAGATGATCAAAGGGTGGAATGCGCAATACATTTATCGGAGGAGGAAATTATGTGAAACAAACCGGCAAAGGAGGTTATCGAATAACATGCTACAAAATGAACGGTGAATAATAGCTCGTCATTTGGTTTGATGACGAAGGACGGTTACCCAAGCATTTTCCTAAATAAAAAGTGCATTCTCAGTTATACGCATGCCAAGTTTTGAGTTGGCAGCCGGCCACAATGACAGCTTGCATGCCCCCGCTGAGGCCCAAGTGACCGGCGGAGGGAAATAGGAAAAAGAAAAGGGAAAAAGGGAAGGAAAGGAAAGAATAAGGGAAAAAAATTCTGAATTTTTTTTGAATATCATAAAAAATTTCTGAATATCATCCATGTCAAGCCGGTTATGTCAATGCCGGCCATGTCACGTGGGATGATCAACACTGACTGGAACACCGCATGAGCAATTTGTGGCTAAAATTGACTGGAAAGGCTACATTGAAAATCGTCTAAAGGTTGAGGATTAAATTGATCAAATTAAAAAAATTGAATTAAATGGACTACCGTATAATAGGTTTAGGACCTTTTAGATAATTTTCCCTTTCTTCTTCCTTAATACATTGGTGATTAAGATTTCACTCAATTGTTCATCTTGTCACGGTACTTCCAAATCTTCATAAAATTATCAATTAGACTTTGGTCACTTTTTATCAAGGTCCTATCAATCTTTCTACTTTCACTTCAGATTCCTTCAATGACTATAAAGCATCATTTATATAAACAATACCTGAAATGAGACAACATTTTCATTTGTTAAACAATAATGAGAGTTAGAAGGTTTTGTCAACTTTAAAATTGGCAGAATTACCAAAAAAATCCTCTAACTTATTGCAATTGTGCCAATTCAATGCTGAACTTTTTTTTTTGATAATGAAGTCATATACCTTTTGCATTTGTACAAATTTTGTCTATCCAACCTCCGCCACCGCCTTCGCCTCCGCCACCGCCTTTGCCTCCGCCACCGCCACCGCCTACGGATCCCCTCCTAGGGTTTCTTAGTCCAGTGCTTGAATTTGACAAAGAACAGATCGGGTATAGGAATTCTCAAAGAGAGAGAGAGAGAGAGAGAGAGAGAGAGAGAGAGAGAGAGAGAGAGAGAGAGAGAGAGAGAGAGAGAGAGAGAGAGAGAGAGTAAGTGGCCGAGAGGGGTTAACATTTTCATTTGTTAAACAATAGTAACTTAGCGATGCATCAAGCGGTCTACACAGAACTCACCTTCGGGAAGTGATCTTTCGTCTGAAACAATGCTTTGCCTTTATTTCAAGTCTAACATAGATCTGTCCCTTCCCTATAGTTCACGTGAGCAGATACCGAAGTGATATCTGTTAAATCTACCGATCCCTTCGTTAAAGATCATCATTCGAATATTTCAATGCACTCCTCGAAGAAAAAGAAAAGGTTATATGCAAATTTCTCATCTCAGCTCACCTAATCTGATCCACCTTCACGAAATTCTTGCATGTTGTATTAAGCTAGATCAGACCTTCAAAAGCAAAAGTAGAACAAGAAAAGGGAAGGTAAACATTGGCTCTTTCAAATTCAAATAGAAATGGGCCATCCTTACCAAAAAAAATAGAAATGGGCCATCCGATCAGACTAAAAATTTCAATTCCAAATATGAAAACCAGATCTTGTTTTATTCTCAAATTACTAAAAGGGTTGACAACACAACCTCATGCGTTGCCCTGAACGGGCTCGAACGACGCGAGACTCCTGACATGCTCCCACGGCTTGTCAAAAACGACGGCCTCGAAGCTCTTGGTATCAACCCCGTCCTTGATCTCAATGACGAGCCTGTAGTTCGTCCCCGACACGACCTGCGTCTCACCCTTCACCACCTTCTCCAGCACCAGCCCTGTCTTGGCCTCGTCGTTGTGCGTCTTAACAGCAAAGTCAGCAATCTCCCCCACGTAAGGGTCGCTCAGGTCATTTATCGGGTTCCAGGCCCCAACCAGCGCCTCCTTGCGGGCGGCGCGGGAGAGCAAGACTTGGAGGAGGAGGAGGACGGCGGTAGCAGCGAGGATGAAAAGTTTCATTTTGGGAAGATTTCGGCTTCGGGTTTTGGTTTTTGTAACTGTTTTCTTGGGTCTCCTCTTTGAGCGTTGGTTTTGACAATTGTGGATATTTATTTATTCTTATATTTCCTGGTGGGGGCTTTGAAATCGAACGCTTAACTTGATGTTTTCTTTGGGTGGTGGGTACGTGTATTTATAAGTCTTGGAATTGAGAGAATCACGGACAGTTCTTGTGTGATTTAAGAAAGAAATCTCTATTTTAGGGTCAACTTAGAAAGTAAAATCTATCCGGGTTCAGAAGTAAGTATATTCAGATTCAAAAAATAAGGTTGAGAAGTAAGTATATTTAGATTCAGAAAGTAAAATCTACTCGAGTTTAGAATTAAGCATATTCAAGTTCAGAAAGTCTAAACTACTTGGGTTCATAAGTAAATATATTTTTAATTCAGAAAATGTAATCTACTCAGTTTCAAGAGTAAATATATTCAAATTTAGAAAGTAAAATTTCCCTGGATTCAAAAGTAAATATATTTAGGTTCAGAAAGTAAAACCTACTCAAGTTCAGAAGTAAATATATCATATTTATAAAGTAAAATCTACTCGGGTTCATAAGTAAATATATTCAGATCGATAAAGTAAAACCCATTCAAGTTCAGAAGTAAGTATATTAGATTCAAAAAGTAAAATCTACTTGGTTTCACGTGTAAATCTACTCCGATTCATATTCATCATTTTCACTTCCCAAACATATCACACTTTAAGGAAGCCAATCACACACCTTTTGAATATGTATGAAACAAACAAAATGAATCCAACGGTCACCATATCCATTATATTATACCACATTAAAATGACATATCTCAACCAACCATACTTAAAATTGTTAGGTAGATTGAATTAACTTAATGTCTAGAGTCTTCCTTTACCTCTTAAATAAAATCTTGAACAATCGGATGCCTCAACTACCTTCTAACTCGTGAAAGATAAGATCAAAGGAGAATTTGCTTCTCAAAATGGAAAAATAGAGTGATACGGCTAGGTACGATTTGAGTCAAATGTTACCAAGATTAAAACGATGACCATGGGTAATTATTAGATGGAAGGTTGCATGTAAATCACATGTGGTCATGTCTCACTTAGTTGATGGCCAAATGGGAGAAGAATTTGATGACTAATGCTTTATGGTGATGACACTTATTAGTCTTTAGGTGTCAAGTTAGCATGAGTCTCACCTTGGAAGAGACACATGGCTTCGTACATATCCTTATAAGGGCACGTGAGTATTATGTGTCAAGATAAGTCTTGACATGCAAAGATAACACAAGTGGCTCTCATGCTATTTAAGGTAAACAAGTGGCTTACTAAGGTGGCTTAATACGAATGATGACTCAAGGATATGTGTCAAAATTAGTGGTAAAGTTTGAGTATGAAGGAGGCAAATGGCTGGCTGTCCGTGCTTGGGGAGCGATTTGATGGTCGCGGGTGCACGGTTGCCGATTCGCTGGATCGAACTGGATCTCGAGTCCTACTTTCAAAGTTGTTAACACATGTTGCTCTCCCCCCCTGTCTTCTCTCTCGTCATGTTATTTATCCTAATATTAAATCCTACGCATTATTACTCCTTTGTACTAAAGAAATATTGTACCTCAATATTAACCATAAGATTTTTTGCATTAGTATATATAAAAAAGTTTATACAATACTTATCTTACCAAAAAAAAAACCTTGATGTGATCTTTGTGCTCGAATGTTTATATATGACTTTTTTTTATTTATAAAAATCTATGAAATCACTATTGATAAGTGAGGGCTACATCTAATGATGGAGGAGATTATGGATATTCTTGCCCGACTTCAAACCTATTTGATTGGGTTCATCCAAGTCGTGATCATGTGAGTTCGATGTGTGCTTCCTGACGGCGATGGAGCAAAAAACTTCAATGGAGGGAGGGCGAAATTTATCAATCTCTATCGTGGCTAACGAGCTCGATACTTATGAAAGCTTGAGTAGAGAGGGAGGGAGAGAGAGAGAGAGAGGGTGGTGTTTGTCATCGACAACGGTGACTAGAGGTGGCTGTGGCTTGGTTGGGATTTGGGCTCGGGGGAGGGAGGGAGGGAGGGAGGAGGAGATTAGAGTTTGGGTGAAGTATTTCTTTGGAGGTGGTCAAATGCAAATTAAAATGGACGTGTGGTGCGATCTCATGACTAGTAAAAGTTATTGTCAATGATGGTTATGCCACCATACAGACAGCTTAGATATTTCTCCAAGTTTCAATAATGGTCATTAATCTTTTAGTAAATTTCACATTCATAGTAATGATATTTGATTTTAATTACTCAATGCACCAAATTTCCGCTTTTTCCCCTATAAGATTTCATCCGAAATTTGACAAGCCTTTTGGAAAACTATTGAGATGGAGGTTAAATGGCAATGATATGGGAATTGATCATAAAGTGTAAGAGTTTTCATGTATGTGGACTACATTGATTGAGATTGTAATTAACCGTTTACGGGCTTGGTCTAATAAGGTTGGATATAAGGATTCTAAATCAGTATGATATGGGCCTAGCTTGTGTAGGCTGAGTTGAGCTCAGCTCGTTATGAGAGGACCTGGTGGGCTGAGTTGCGCCCGGCCCGTTATGAGAGGGCCTGGCCGGAAACTCTATAAATAGAGCTGGAGATCCCTCTCCTATCCTAACTGTCACACTCCGAACTCCATCGAGCCTGTGACACACTTCTCTGGTTGATTTATGCGACGTCCCAGGGTATCGCCGACCTTGCTTATGTATATATCAGAGATTTGATACGATTAGCGGAAACCACAAATACTCGGACAATTAAACTTAGGGAGAATGCACATATTCATTTCTCATTCCAACTTATGCAATATCCATAATTTACAAAACCACCACATATAAAAACACACCAAACTACAAACCACCAATATACATAGGTACACCGTACTACAACCACCGATATCAAAAAGGACCGATGACCTAGATGTCCTATCTTCAAAAATGGTACACCTCCAAAAAATCTAATACTAACCCCTACGCTAACCCCTACGTCCTTTACTTGGAGTCCATTTCGAGTCTGATTCTTCGTCCTTTGAATCTAAGTTCCCTTGGATAGTTTGCTCCTCCGAAGACTTCGGCTTAGCCTCAATCTCAATCGGGTTGTTTATATCACCCGACTCAGCGGGAACCTCGTCCCGTTCCTCATCAACCGACTCCTCAAAGAAATCGTCCTCTGGCACAAAGTTAGGGTCCATCCAATATTCATACGGAGGAATGTACTCCGGTTCTCCCTCAGGTTCAGCCGGCTCATCCACAGGTTCCGCTTCGGGTTCCTCCTCTCTTGGTTCCTCCTCTGGGATCGACTCAAGACCCACATCCATTGGATCGTCTCCCGCTAAAGACTCTTCCGGCTCCGGCTCGTGCTCAGCCCCTGAAGATCCCGGTGCTGCAATCCTGACTGCGCCAGACTAGTCTCCACACTAGTCAACTCGCCATCAAGAGGAGGTATAGTAGACGGGTCTCAGTCCCCAACTCCATCAAAGGAGATGTCAAATCCGTGAACGGGACCGAACTCATCTACCCTGTCTCAGAAGAACCAAGCTGTGTATGTATGGGGTTCCCACGGGAGTAATCCTACATCTATAAATACTACAGTAGTATGCCTAATCCAGGTCATCTAGTCATCTACAGGGAACTCTACTACATCGTGTTCGATGTGCATTGATACTCCAAAACGCTCTAGCGGTGGCAATGGAGGGGGATTCATTGTTCCGGCCGCAGTTCTGAAATGTTTGGTTGAAATAACCATGAGAATACATCTTAGTAAGCACACACCCTAAACTCCACCTAGGCTATCACGTATCTCCAGACAATCACGATAAACAATCACACCTAATTAATACACCGCATATACACAATTAGTACTTACCTGGTCTTTTCAGCGTGCAACCTGCACGTTAGACATAATCGCATTATTTCACTCACATGCATGTTATAATTATATTTCATGCATTCGTTCCGACCTCATTACACCTTTTTCCATAACTCTCGCCAGTGACCTGTGTTACAATATATGCCTCAGGTCCACTGTGACCAACTCATAATAACACTTCAGGGCCCGCATTACAATATACGCCTCAGGCCATGTCTCTTGCTCGCGTTACAATACACGCCTCAAGCTTAACACCCACCACCTACGGCACAATCCCCGTTGAAGTACACGCCTTAGGTTGGCAGTCTTCCGGTAATACTGGGCATCGTCCCGCGTTAAAGTACACGCGTCAGGACAGCACAATTCTCTACGTAATGGTATCGCCTCAGGGATTTCCACAATCACACATGCCACTCCCCACACAATCTCTTACTCATTCACATGCTCAACACTCACTTGCCAAATAATTAGCCAATCACACGTGGCCCGTGCATGCATCAATTCACACACAATTTCATACTCAATAAGCATCCAATATGGCCAATTGATAATTAATTCAATTTGGCCCGAGCGTGCACATAATCAAGCATATTTCCAATCAATCAATTAATTCTTTCTAATGTTACCGAGATTAAAATGATGACCATGGGTAATTATTAGATGTAAGGTTGCATGTAAATCACACGTGGCCGTGTCTCACTTAGTTGATGACCAAGTGGGAGAATAATTAGATGACTAATGCTTTATGGTGATGGCAGTTAGTCTTTAGGTTTCAAATTAGCATGAGTCTCGTCTTGGAAGAAACACGAGGCTTTGCATGTATACTTATAAGGACATGTGAGTATCATGTGTCAGGATTAAAGGATATCTGCTCACGTGAACTATAGGGAAGGGACAGACCTATGTTAGACTTGAAATAAGGGAAAAGCATTGTTTCAGATGAAATATTATTTGTTGAAGGTAAGTTCTTGACTTCTGGTGTTTGGTGATGCCCGTTTGATGAAAACTCAGATGACTTTGGTGAAAGACAAGTGTAAGAGATAATTAGGGATTTTTTTTAATAATTTATCGCTCAACAGTGTTCTTTCCCTACGAAAAGCTCTCATACGAGGAAGTGCTTAGTCGAGTCAATTCCATGATGGTTGTGTTTCGATGCCAACGGCAACAACTGCACATCACCTAGTTGAGCATTTATTATTTTTCACAAAGGTGTGTTGACACCTAAATTTTTGCGCATCATTTAGTGTTAATTGCATAGAAAATTAGGGATTAAATTTTTAACCCCTAAACAAAAATATTAAAATTGCATAGCATATAGTTTAGGTTCATATAGATTAATTGCATTCCGCATCGGATCGGCGGTGGCAAACGAGCTTAAAATTCATCACGTACATTGAGCTCGGGTACCGAACGAGACTCGACTCACTCGGAAGACGGGGGCCGAAAATCACACGTCAAAAGGGCTCGGTTGTCTTAATTTGAGCGTAAATTAGCCCATCAAGTTAATTGAAAAAAAGCCCGAATTAATTCAGCCAATTTGAAATTAAATGAAAATTAAAGCCTAAGCCCAAGCCTAAGCCCATTAGGACTAGAAAGCCCGGTTAGTTGACCTAGGTTTACATTATAAATACATCGTTATGTCTTACAACAAAGGGGGGTCTCAGAATCTGAAAATCAGAATTTTCAGAGACACGCGAAGAATTTTTTAAAGAGAGAGAGAGAGAGAGGTTCACGGCTGAAAAAGAAGAGAAGTTCTCTCCTCCCACGGTGGTTCGTCCGGTGCATGGCAACCATCCATCATCGCCGAGCCAACACTTCCATCTTTCGAGAGATTTGGCCATTGAAGACCCACTGCCAAAGAAATAAAATCTAGTCAACACTAGACATGGTCAAGCGATAGGTTTTGTCCTTGGTGGTCTCTGGGCAAAAGATAGAAGAGAGGAAAGGAGAAGAAAACAAAGGAGCGAGGCCTTTTCTTCAAGGTCTCTGCCCCCGCTCGCTACAAGATTGGATCCAGTTTTCACGTGCTCAATAATTCAAAGATTCTATCTTTGACTGGTCACCCTCGTATTCTCGCCGATTGCACGTGAATCTTTCCACCACCGTCGTGACTTGTCCCGCATCTACGAGCCCGACATTGAACACATCGCAACGGTCCCTCCTTGGCCGTGGGCAGCACACCTTCACGGCCAGCCTTGGCCACGCAAATCACACTGAAGAGTCCACACCGCGGTAGTCCTTGCCGTGAGTCTAGTCGGGAGCATCCACTGAGCCTCATCCGGAAGGCGTGTTCTGGTTCGATTCCCGGAATATTACACGTGTTCAAATTAGAATTTCCGGAGACGCCCGCCGCATCGCTGTTCCTGCCATGTCGTCGCCATAAACCACCACCATTCCCGACGCCACGCCACCGCCGTGTTGCATCGCCGCTGTCCCGCGCCGCCGCTCCCGACGCAGCGCCGCCGCTCCCGACGCATCCCGATCCGCAATCCCGATCCGTTGCAAGTTCAAATTTGGAAGTAAATCTGCAAATCAGGTAATTATCCTATCTTGATTTTATTTGAATATTTTATTGCCTGATTTATGCTTATTGATATCTAATCTTGTATATTTGAATAATAAGCATTATCTCAATTAGGATTTGTTTCCTTTGTTAAAATCTTGGATATTTGTTGCTTACCAAATTTGGATAAAATTTAGAATTTTCAAAATCCTTTGAATATATCCAAAATATTTAAGATATCAGAATTTTTCAAGATGTGATCGATTAGGAAAATTTCCTAATCCGCAACCGCACATGTGGAAATAAATCTATCTATCAGGCTTTAGATAGAATTATTTCTATAGCGGGTATTTCGAATTTTAGGGTCGATCTGTCAGGCTTCAGATCGAAATTTAATTCGAAAGATTTCGCGGTTATTTTTTTTACTTGATTTTAATTTCGAATTTCGATAAAAAAAATTCCAAAAAGATTGCTTTAGATTAGGTCAGTTTCTTTAGTTTAAAATCGCATGTTTAGATAATTGGCATTTTTAATTCCGAATTTCATTAAAAAAATACAAAAAATAATTTGCCCGTCATTAGAAATAGGTCACGTCGTCGCATGACATATAGTTTGCATGTTAGGTTGCATTAATCGCATGTCAATTTTTGCACGTCATTACATATAGGTTAGCTTTCATTTAAACAAGTAAAAATCAAAAAGAAATTTCTACACCTTTGAACTCTAAGTTAGGATTTATCAAAATTGTCAAATTGAGTATTTTTCTCGAAATTGGTACCGAAAGGGCGTTAGGGAATCTAGCGTAACCAAGTCCCGAATTTATGATTTCTGGTTCGTAGAAATAAAATAGTACTCCCGCTATTTTATTTAGGTTTCTAATCAACCTACCCTAAATGATTAGTGGCGACTCCCGTTGAAAATATTTGCATGCTCATAATTGGACCTAAGTTGCAATTTGGTAGAGTTTGGGAGAACTCGAGCTAGGTTAGTTAATTTAATTGATCTAGTAATCCATTAGCCTAAGATCGAAACGACGATTTTTTATAGGTCGCGACAGCTTGGCGACTCCGCTGGGGACAAAACTTGAATTTTTTGAAAATTTAAGGAGGACTTAGGCCAAAAAAAATTTCATGGAAAAATCACTTGATTTGACAAAATTTGATTGAATTCTCATTCTTAGGTGTTAAATGGTTTTGCAGGATGGGAGTTATAAGGAGAGTAGTAATTGGCTAACCCTTTGTTTTGCAGGCTTGGTGGAGTGGAATTATGATTTAATTTTTTGCACTATTGAAGTGGTGTTTGCATATAATTGTTGTGCATGATTTACAGTATTTACACTACACCACACACAACCTGTGATCGGACCTGGGTCACACCCATAGTTCTAAGATGGTATTTAGATGGTTCTTTAACCTTGGCGGTAAGACCTCGCTAAAGGTTATCCCATTTGGATCCCGAAAATTTTTCAAAAAATGGCTCAAGGGTCGTCCTCATGCACGTGAGGCTACTACGCATGGAGGTTCCCCTTGTCGACCGAATCAAGCCGAAGTGATTGGACCCGACTAGTCATGATTATTGTACGCGAGGCTGCGGCTAGTCATGATGAATGTGCGCGAGGCTGCGACATGTCGTTCGTTCATCACTTCATTTTGCAAAAGCCTTTATGGTAGATAGATTAATGTTTAAACTCACGATTCATGTGCATGTCTCTGTGATTGACATTCTCTCCCCAAGGATGGTAATTTCTCGAGCTTTTTCTTTAGTTTTTCTTCGTCTTATTTTGGGTCGGTTCATGATTTAGGTTGAGTCATTTGGCACGTGGCCTCTAAAAAGAGGAAGACCGTCTGATTTCTTGTTTGGTTTAGGGAGTTTTTCTTCTTTTTAGGAGGAAATATTAGCTTACATTTGTACTTCATGCTATTGATGCTTTCTGGTAATAAATGTCGTTTCTGAACGATTTTTATAAGAATTCTTTTCAGACACCTTTCATCTTGGGCAATTCAATGAAAAGCATTAAGCTATAATTTGTAAATTTTGGAATTAGTCCAGGTTTTTATTGAATAAAGCAATTTGGAATTTCGAGATTTACTAGACGAATCGGTCTTTCGCAAGAAATTTCATCTTGAGGGTCTAGAGGATGTCATGGACCGACTCGTTGTTCTTACTCGTTATATTCATTCAATTGTTGCTTTTTACAGGTAATTTGCCACGGATCCCCCTCATCCTCATAATACTCGATCCGTGACCAAAAGAAGGATGGCCGATCAAGCTGAGATTGCGGCCATGATTGACGAAAAGCTGAAGGAACACATGAACATAATCAATGAGCAGATCGCGGCTGCCATATCCAAAATGATGAATGATCTCATGGCCAAGCAGCAGCAGATCAATACTGCCTCTCAATCGGAGATTTCACTTCCAACCCGTCAAGGCCTTCGCCTTGACAAGGCTCCTACAGTGAACACTAATCCAACCCTTCGACTGGATGATGTCATTCTGACTGACACTAGTGCGTCTCCGGTGGCCCCTGTTCTTCAGTCACTCCCCAATGATGAGAATGCCAAGTTGCTGGCTAAGATCGACCAGAGGTTACGTGAAGTGGAAGGAACTCAAAGTGTTCCACCTGTTGATCTGTCTATTTTTACCCGGGTCCAGGTGCCCGATAAATTCAAGATGCCAGCCTTCGAGAAGTATAACGGCACCTCAAACCCGATTCAGCACATCGACATGTACCAGGGGCTCATGAATAGATATGTTTCTAATGGACCTCTAATGATCCAAACCTTCCAAGCAAGCTTGAAGGATGCTGCAATGAGGTGGTATACTAACCACCAGATCAACCGGAAAGACTCATGGGAAGAGGTGGCAAACCTTTTCGTCAAACACTTCAAGTTCAATCTCGACGTCATCATTACAAGGGAGGATCTAGAAAGAGCTGAGCAGAAAAAGGGTGAGACACTAAAGGAGTATGCCACTCGCTGGAGGAACATGGCGGGACAGATCATGCCTGAACCCTTAGAACGTGACTTAATGAAGTTGTTCGTGTCCACCCTACCGCAGCCGGTTCGTTCACGAATGTTAGTGACAGTCGCCCAATCTTTTGGTCAACTGATAGCCATGGGTGAGGAGATTGAAACCGGGCTCAAGAAGGGATGGTACAGTGAGTCAGGTTCATCGAGCAAGAGATTTACTAGTAAGAAGGACAAAGAACATGTCCCCGAAGTCAACATGACTTATGTACAGAAGATGCCAGCTCAGGCCCCGAAGCTGCAATTTAGCACTCAGCAGACAACCTCTTATGGACGTCAAGGCCAGCAAGACTCACGCCAGCAGCGTAAAACTCGCCAGTTTACTCCACTTCATGGGACGTTATCTCAGGTATTGGCTGTGCTAAGGAAAAAGAACTTACTGAATTCAGAGCCACAAAGATCTAATGCCGCTGGTTATGCAAAATATGATCCGTCGAAGAAATGCGATTACCATAGAGGTGAAGTTAGGCATTCGACAGATGATTGCCAGGTACTCAAACATCGAGTGCAGGATCTACTCGAGACTGGAGCGTTTGCGCTACAGCCAACCGGTAAACCCAATGTGCAGAACAATCCACTCCCTGATCATTCGAACAGTGCAAATGTTGTCTTTGGTCCGGGAGTCAAACAGGTTCAAGGCTTCAGGGTCCCTCTCAAAGACATGTTCGATGCTTTAGTCCGAGCTGGTTATGTTTCGACTGGTGAGGTGATGTCACTCAGCGAGATAGAAAAGAAAGTGGATGATTTGTTGAGAAGGGGAATGATTGGGACAGCTGATAAATTCGGGGTAGTGGCCACTATATCTCAGGTCATTATTGACTGGAATGAAGAACTCGCAATGTTGACTGATGAACCAGTTAAGCTGGATCCTGAACTAAATGACATGCCCCCTCTCGAGGACGCCTCTGACGATGACCTCGGGATCGTTATACCCGATGCTTCGGAAATATTGGTCCTGACATCACCTCAGCCCTACGCTTATGAGAGTGACAAGATGGTTCCATGGTCGTATGACGTTGATCTGATAACAAGGTCAGGGCGAATTTATGCTGATAATCAACCGGCCAAGCCAGTGGCTGAGAAAGAAGCGAAGGAATTCCTAGCTGTGATAAAGGCTAGTGAATATAACGTGGTTGACCAGCTGAGAAAGTTACCTGCACAAGTTTCGTTGTTGGAACTTCTCCAGACATCAGATAAACATCGGAATGCTCTAATGAAGGTTTTGAGTGAGGTTCATGTGCCCGAGACTATTGAAGAAGACAAGCTAGAAGAGTTTGTCGGGACGATCCTCCTCAAAGATCAAGTAGCATTTTCTGACGAGGAAATCCCAGTTGAAGGACGTGGTCATAATAAGGCGCTTCACATATCGGTGAAATATAAAGAGACTCACGTGGCTAGGGTACTTGTTGATAATGGGTCGGCCTTGAATTTATGTCCGTTGGCCACTTTGAAAAGGCTGGGCATTCCTCCATCTACCATGCAAGCAGCCAAGACTTTTGTTCGAGCCTTTGACGGAGTAAAGAAGGATGTGATAGGCCAGATTAACTTAGCACTGCAAATTGGACCCTCGGTATTCGATATTCTTTTCCAAGTGCTGGATATTCCTTCTGCTTTTAATTTCTTGCTGGGACGGCCATGGATCCACAATGCAGGCGCAGTGCCCTCCAGTTTGCATCAGAAAATCAAGTTCGTGGCTAAAGCAAAGCTGGTTACAATTTATGGGGAGGAAGATCACCGAATCTTCAATGCAACATCGATCCCATACATAGAGCCCGATCATGTTGAAGAGGATAGCTATCATTCATTTGAGATAGTTCAAGTTGTTCAGGCTTCCTCGGATATGCCATTGCTCGTTCCGGAAGTTTCTAAAGCAGCTATCATGGTGGCCAAGGTCATGGTCGGTAATGGTTTTGAGCCAGGTCAGGGTCTTGGGAAGGAAGGCCAAGGCATTCAGGCCCCGATTGAGACAAATGGACAATACCACAAGACTGGTTTGGGATATCATGGTCCCGTAAGCCGGGAACAAAGCAACGATTGTTGCAGAGGTAGAAGTCCCTTATCACCTCCCATTGACCACATCTTTCACTCGGCTGGAGTAGTGGGTGGATATGAGAGGTTAAAGCTAAGCCCGACCGAGGATGATCTTGGGCTTATCTTTCCTGAGTCGCCACAAGCCTTAACTGAACCACCTAAGAAGCATGGTAAAGCGATTGTGGTCGGTCTGTCTGACGATTCCGAGGGTGACCAGCCACCCTGTATTTTCAAGAAGCCGGAGTCGAGGGTGGTGGACTTTGACTTTAATGACGGTATACCCTACCTCACTAGATGGTTTGCTAAGACTTCTATCGGTGCAATCACCGAAGGACCACTGGAAGGGATGGGCGTTGGCCCTCAAGAGTAATCATTTTTAGTTTTCGTATCTCCCCTGCGTGGGAATCTTTATTGCTTTTTTCCAATTCATGTTGCACTTAGGTTTTTCAATCCAATAAGATGTAATTCATTGATTCAATATCAATAAAATTACAGCGGTTTTTATCATTTTGAATCTTGTTGAAGTACCCCAAACCAACCCGATGACGATAACCAACGATTGAAAAATTTGTCATCCACGGTAAGAACTGAGGGTTGGGCTTCTCAAGAATTCGCATTTCGAGGTCTTCGAAAGCAAAATGAATTTCAAAAAGCAAGGAACAATTTTCGAAAATTGCAGTGGTTAAGCCCTCTCTTGTCTTTTTGATTCCTTTCTTTCATGTTTCAGGACTAATCTTGAGGCATGCGAAGGGACGGGAATCGGGGATCCTCATATATGTGATGCAAGTCAGTCTGATGATTCAGACGATTCTAATTTAAATGATGAAGAGATACGACGGAACTTGGAAATCCATGAGAAATCTAAGCCTCTGACTGTCGAAGAAATTGTGGTGATCAGCCTTGGTGACACGGAGAATCCTAGAGAGGTGAAGATTGGGGCATGTCTTTCTCAAGATATGGCCAAACGCTTGACCCAGTTATTGAAGGATTATCAAGACATCTTTGCCTGGTCTTATGCTGACATGCCGGGTCTTGATCGATCGATCGTTGAACATTGTCTACCGAATGACCCTTCAGTTGAGCCTGTGAAGCAAAGGCCGCGAAGAACTAAGCCAGAACTGGCAAAGAAGATCAAGGAAGAGGTCATGAAACTTTTTGACGTGGGATTCATTGAGACTACCCAATACTCAGAATGGGTCGCTAATATAGTCCTGGTGTTGAAGAAAAACGGTCGGGTTCGAGTGTGTGTTGACTACCGAGATCTGAACAAAGCTAGTCCCAAAGATGATTTTCCACTCCCGCACATTGATGTGCTTGTGGACAGTACAGCTGGGTTCGAATTATTCTCCTTCATGGATGGTTTCTCAGGTTATAGCCAGATCTTGATGAACGAGGATGATAAGTTGAAAACGACATTTACCACTCCATGGGGAACATTTCATTACAAAGTGATGCCTTTCGGTCTCAAAAATGCTGGGGCAACTTACCAGCGAGCAATGGTCACGTTGTTCCATGACATGATGCATAATGAGATTGAGGTCTATGTTGATGATATGATTGCAAAAACTCGGCGTGGAGAAGATCACATAGAAACCTTGATGAAATTATTCGACAGGCTTCGTAAGTTCAAATTACGCCTCAATCCGGCAAAATGCGTGTTCGGGACAGCCTCTGGCAAATTACTTGGCTTCATTGTTAGTAACAAAGGGATTGAGATTGACCCGTCGAAAGTAAAGGCCATTTGTGAAATAAAATCGCCCTCTTCGGTGAAGGAAGTTCGTAGCTTAATGGGTAGGCTAAACTATATAGCCAGATTTATTTCTCAGTTATCTGAGACGGCGAAGCCTTTCTTTAAACTCCTCAAGAAGAATGCGCTGGTCAGATGGGATGAAGAGTGTGAACTGGCATTCGACAAAATTAAGCACTACTTGATGAATCCGCCGGTGCTTGTTCCACCAACGCCGGGGCAACCTCTGATCCTGTACCTCACAATCCACAGTGAGTCCTTAGGTGCCATGCTTGCTCAGAAAGGTGAAGAGGATGGAAAAGAACGTGCGATTTATTATTTGAGTAAGAAGTTCACCGCCTCTGAGATGAACTATTCCGAGGCAGAAAGAACGTGCGCAGCACTGGTCTGGGTGCTACACAGATTGAGGCAATACACTTTACACTATCGGATATTGCTCGTAACAGAATGTGATCCAATCAAATACTTGCTCAATCAACCAGCTTTAGTTGGAAAACTGGCAAAATGGCAGATTCTCATATCAGAATTTAATGTTCAATTCGTGTCTCAGAAATCAGTCAAAGGACGAGTAATTGCAGATGTTTTGGCTAAAAATCCTGGGAAAAATGACGATCTGGATCCGCTAGAGGATAGAGTCATGCCAATTGATGAGTATGTATGGACCATGTATTTTGATGGGGCCGTAAACTTGTCAGGATCAGGTATTGGGGCAGTTTTAATATCCCCGGGCGGACAACATTATCCGATCGCAGCGAAACTGATGTTTCCCTGCACGAATAATATCGCTGAATATGAAGCATGCATCCTCGGGTTACAAGCTGCAATCGAAATGGGAGTAACTCGACTTAAGGTGTTCGGGGATTCAGCCCTCATTATTCTTCAGACCGTTGGCAAATGGCAAACTGGAGATGCTAAGTTGCAACCCTATCACGTTTATTTAGAGGAATTGGTGGAAGAATTTGAAGACATTTCGTTTGAATACTTGCCAAGGACTCAAAACAGTTTTGCCGATGCTCTGGCTACGTTATCGGCAATGCTACGAGTGACGAGTGGTTTAGAAGTTGAACCTTTGAAGATAGAGGTCTTACAGAAACCGGCTTATTGCATGGCCACGACAGAAGAGCCTGACGGCAAGCCGTGGTATCATGATATCAAGGTATATCTTCAAACACAGGAGTTTCCTGAGAAAAGTACCGCATCTGACCAAAAGTATATCAGGAAAATGGCGTCGAAGTTCTTCTTGAACGGAGAATGCCTATACAAGCGGTCCTATGATTCAGTTTTATTAAGGTGTGTTGATTCAACTGAGGCTGTCCACTTGATGCTAGAAGTGCATGAGGGAGTATGTGGTCCGCACATGAATGGTTATATGCTAGCAAGGAAGATAATGAGGATGGGTTATTACTGGCTCACTTTAGAAAGTGATTGCATTCAGCATGTCTGAAGTTGTCACAAATGTCAAATCTATGGTGACAAGATTAAAACTCCTCCGAATGAATTGCATCAAATGTCTGAACCATGGCCATTTTCTATGTGGGGCATTGATATGATTGGCCCAATTAATCCTAAAGCGTCGAATGGACATCGGTTTATCTTGGTCGCTATCGATTACTTTTCGAAGTAGATCGAAGCCATGTCTTATACGACAGTGACGGCCCGGGTTGTGGTGAAGTTCATTCGTCGGGATATCATTGCTCGATATGGTGCACCTGAGACCATAATTACTGACAATGGGTCGAATCTGAATAACAAATTGGTGGATGAACTGTTCAAAGAATTCAAGATCAAACATCTTAATTCCTCTCCATATCGTCCGCAGATGAACGGAGCGGTCGAAGCAGCCAATAAGAATATCAAGAAAATTTTGGCTAAAACAGCCGAAAACTATCGTGATTGGCATGAGAGATTACCTTTTGCACTGATGGCATATCGGACTTCTATCCGGACATCTACAGGGGCAACTCCATATTCTCTTGTCTACGGTATGGAAGCAGTGCTACCTGTTGAGGTTCAAATTCCTTCGTTACGTATTCTTTCACAGATACAATTATCAGAAGCGGATTGGATCCAACAAAGATTGGACCAGTTGAACATGATTGACGAGAGAAGGCTTAGAGCTCTATGTCATGGCCAGTGCTACCAACAACGAGTTGCTAAATCTTTCAACAAGAAAGTCAAGCCTCGACATTTTCAGGTAGGTGACCTTGTCCTGCGGAAGTTATTGCCGATAGTTCCTCTTGCAGAAGGAAAATTCGCCCCAAACTATGGTGGCCCGTACGTTGTGAAGAAAGTCCTTCTAGGAGGTGCTTTGATTTTGGCCGAGATGGATGGTCGTATTTTTTCCAGTCCGGTTAATTCTGATTCTGTGAAGAAATATTACACTTGATCTGTACTCATTCTGACTTTGTTTCTATCAAGTGTCAAGTTGAATTTTATGAATCGATTGATGTTACTAAGCTTTGTTTGAGGAAGACTTTTAATTTGGCAATCTATTTCTGTCCTAATGAAGCGATCATATTGCATGAGAGACTTCAAGATGACGAAAGACAAGACATTTCTATACACGTCCTGAACAATAATCCCTAGTGCGAGTTGAGTGAAAGTTCCGTGCTGACAAGGTAAAGGATTATCTCACGAAAAGTATGACGATCAAAATGATGAGAGGCATTCATTTCCTCTATCTAAACACTACAGGTTATCATTTACTTAACCCCTTTGAACGGAGTTTCATTTCTTACCCCTGTCAGGAACAATCCCATACCGGGGCAATTTCTTAGAAAGTTCAAAATGGTTAGAATTTTCTTGCTTTCACTTACATCAATCTTCAAGTATATTTATTGCATACAAGTTCTGTGTTAGCTCGAGTGCCTTAGATATGACGAAGAGCATTTCTTTCTAAATCCCTACACAGTATACCCTTTGCATACCCAATTTGAGCAGTGAATTCATTTCAACCCAATTGGTGATCATTCTTGTGATAAACAAATGAAATCAGCTCAAGACAAGTTCAAGGTGACTTGAGGCAAATAGGAGCTCAAAAAGAAAATTCATCAGAAAGGATGCAAAAGGACTCCATCAAATCGAAGTTCCCTCTCTCGGAAAAATCTCTCTCGAAAAAAAAAAAGAAAATCTCTCTCTCAAAAAAAAAAGAGAGAGAAGAAGAGAAAATCTCTCTCTCAAAAAAAAGAGAGAGAGAGAAGAAAAGAAAATCTCTCTTCAAAAAAAAAAAAAAGGAGGAAAAGAGAGAGAGAAAAGCTTCAATAAGAACTGAGTCGATATGCAAGATCATTCTTCAAGGAAAAGACCATTTGAAGGTTCATTTGTGGAGCAATTACTAGATGGGATGATCACCAATCTCCATGTTCATAATACCCCTTTTGATGAAAATAGGCCATTCCTTTCAAGCCTACCCGAACCTACATTACAACCATTACCGAAGTCTCTTCAGAATAGGGCACTTGAGTTAACGTAGAATTTCAAATGCTTATAAATGTTGCTCGAAGAAGTGCGAGCAAGATTTTTCTATCTCATTTTTACAGCATTCCTGACTTGTAAACCCGGAACAGCTGGTGATATCAATTCTTTCAATAGCCTCGACTTGAAGAGTCCCTTTTGCTAAGCTATTGACCAAGCTCACATTTTAGTCCTTATAAAGACCTCTCAGATTGGCCAAGTCATACTGATTTTGAGAATATCCGAACCCTTGTCAAGCACGATGAAGAGAGTTCGAGTGATACTTATACCCGCATCAAAGGTCGGGTCAAAAGCCTTTCATTGAGAGTGAGTGGAAAGTCCTTTTTTATTAAAGGTCTCTCATTTAATATGATCAAAATGTCAAAAGGACGAAATGGTTGTTCTTATTAATAAATTCCCTAGTAAAGCTTGGTAATGCAAGCAGATTCATGAATTATGTTTTCTCTGCTTCTGCGCATGTGTTATTTTAACCTTTTCTCAGGTAAAAACAGGAGCGATGCCATTGACTCCGTCATAAGAAGAGTTCAGGTACGTCTGCTAATTATTCTTCATTGTTTCTCTCTTCAGAATAGGAGAAATTATCTCTCTCATACGTTCACCAAGTGGAACAGGTGACATTTGGTGTTGCTAAGTGGAGTACGAAGCACACCCCATTTTATGTTCGCCCAGTAGGACAGGCGACATAATTTCTCTTTCGGTGTTGCTAAGTGGAGTACGAAGCACACCCCATTTTATGTTCGCCCAGTAGGATAGGCGACATAATTCCTCTCTTGGTGTTGCTGAGTGGAGTACGAAGCACACCCCATTTTATGTTCGCCCAGTAGGACAGGCGACAAAATTTCTCTCTCGGTGTTGCTAAGTGGAGTACGAAGCACACCCCATTTTATGTTCGCCCAGTAGGACAGGCGACATAATTTCTCTTTCGATGTTGCTAAGTGGAGTACGAAGCACACCATATTCTCATGTTCGCCCAGTAGGACAGGCGACATAATATCACATTTGGTGTTGCTAAGTGGAGTACGCGGCACACCATATTCTCATGTTCGCCCAGTAGGACAGGCGACATAATTTCACATTTGGTGTTGCTAAGTGGAGTACGCGGCACACCATATGCTCATGTTCGCCCAGTAGGACAAGCGACATAATTTCTTTTGGTGTCGCTAAGTGGAGTACGAAGCACACCCCATTTCATGTTCGCCCAATAGGACAGGCGACATAATTTCTCTTTTGGTGTTGCTAAGTGGAGTACGCGGCGCACCCTATTTCATGTTCGCCCAGTAGAACAGGCGACATAATTTCTTTTGGTGTTGCTAAGTGGAGTACGAAGCACACCCCATTTCATGTTCGCCCAGTAGGACATGCGACATAATTTCTCCTTTTGGTGTTGCTAAGTGGAGTACGCGGCGCACCCTATTTCATGTTCGCCCAGTAGAACAGGCGACATAATTTCTCTTTTGGTGTTGCTAAGTGGAGTACGAAGCGCACCCCATTTCACGTTCGCCCAGTAGGACAGGCGACATAATTTCTCTCTTGGTGTTGCTAAGTGGAGTACGAAGCACACCATTTCATGCTCACCCGAATGAAAGAGGTGACATGATCCTTTTCGTGATTGTCCAGTGGTATAGACAACACATCCCATTCTTTCTTCATATCATGCGCTATTTCGCATCTGTAGGAAACTACAGGTAACAGATAGGCAATCATGTACCTTGAGAACCTTACTTCCAATGGACTAGAAGTTTGGAGATCGAGGGAACTCAAAACATTATAAAGCTTTCCCCCACTTGGACGTTTTTTGTGCGATCCGTATGTAAAACTCTTTCACCGCTCCGCATGAAGTGAGAAGCCTTAGCATACGTTCCTTATTGTTTGCACATCATGCATCATCATTAAAAAAAAAAATCATCATTCATCATTTTTCATAGTTTAAATTTAGGTCTCAGTCTTTGAGCGAAACCTCTGCGAGCCTCCACTCACATAGGGGCAACTGTTGACACCTAAATTTTTGCGCATCATTTAGTGTTAATTGCATAGAAAATTAGGGATTAAATTTTTAACCCCTAAACAAAAATATTAAAATTGCATAGCATATAGTTTAGGTTCATATAGATTAATTGCATTCCGCATCGGATCGGCGGTGGCAAATGAGCTTAAAATTCATCACGTACATTGAGCTCGGGTACCGAACGAGACTCGACTCACTCGGAAGACGGGGGCCGAAAATCACACGTCAAAAGGGCTCGGTTGTCTTAATTTGAGCGTAAATTAGCCCATCAAGTTAATTGAATAAAAGCCCGAATTAATTCAGCCAATTTGAAATTAAATGAAAATTAAAGCCTAAGCCCAAGCCTAAGCCTATTAGGACTAGAAAGCCCGGTTAGTTGACCTAGGTTTACATTATAAATACATCGTTATGTCTTACAACAAAGGGGGGTCTCAGAATCTGAAAATCAGAATTTTCAGAGACACGCGAAGAATTTTTTAAAGAGAGAGAGAGAGAGAGGTTCACGGCTGAAAAAGAAGAGAAGTTCTCTCCTCCCACGGTGGTTCGTCCGGTGCATGGCAACCATCCATCATCGCCGCGCCAACACTTCCATCTTTCGAGAGATTTGGCCATTGAAGACCCACTGCCAAAGAAATAAAATCTAGTCAACACTAGACATGGTCAAGCGATAGGTTTTGTCCTTGGTGGTCTCTGGGCAAAAGATAGAAGAGAGGAAAGGAGAAGAAAACAAAGGAGCGAGGCCTTTTCTTCAAGGTCTCTGCCCCCGCTCGCTACAAGATTGGATCCAGTTTTCACGTGCTCAATAATTCAAAGATTCTATCTTTGACTGGTCACCCTCGTATTCTCGCCGATTGCACGTGAATCTTTCCACCACCGTCGTGACTTGTCCCGCATCTACGAGCCCGACATTGAACACATCGCAACGGTCCCTCCTTGGCCGTGGGCAGCACACCTTCACGGCCAGCCTTGGCCACGCAAATCACACTGAAGAGTCCACACCGCGGTGGTCCTTGCCGTGAGTCTAGTCGGGAGCATCCACTGAGCCTCATCCGGAAGGCGTGTTCTGGTTCGATTCCCGGAATATTACACGTGTTCAAATTAGAATTTCCGGAGACGCCCGCCGCATCGCTGTTCCTGCCATGTCGCCGCCATAAACCACCACCATTCCCGACGCCACGCCACCGCCGTGTTGCATCGCCGCTGTCCCGCGCCGCCGCTCCCGACGCAACGCCGCCGCTCCCGACGCATCCCGATCCGCAATCCCGATCCGTTGCAAGTTCAAATTTGGAAGTAAATCTGCAAATCAGGTAATTATCCTATCTTGATTTTATTTGAATATTTTATTGCCTGATTTATGCTTATTGATATCTAATCTTGTATATTTGAATAATAAGCATTATCTCAATTAGGATTTGTTTCCTTTGTTAAAATCTTGGATATTTGTTGCTTACCAAATTTGGATAAAATTTAGAATTTTCAAAATCCTTTGAATATATCCAAAATATTTAAGATATCAGAATTTTTCAAGATGTGATCGATTAGGAAAATTTCCTAATCCGCAACCGCACATGTGGAAATAAATCTATCTATCAGGCTTTAGATAGAATTATTTCTATAGCGGGTATTTCGAATTTTAGGGTCGATCTGTCAGGCTTCAGATCGAAATTTAATTCGAAAGATTTCGCGGTTATTTTTTTTACTTGATTTTAATTTCGAATTTCGATAAAAAAAATTCCAAAAAGATTGCTTTAGATTAGGTCAGTTTCTTTAGTTTAAAATCGCATGTTTAGATAATTGGCATTTTTAATTCCGAATTTCATTAAAAAAATACAAAAAATAATTTGCCCGTCATTAGAAATAGGTCACGTCGTCGCATGACATATAGTTTGCATGTTAGGTTGCATTAATCGCATGTCAATTTTTGCACGTCATTACATATAGGTTAGCTTTCATTTAAACAAGTAAAAATCAAAAAGAAATTTCTACACCTTTGAACTCTAAGTTAGGATTTATCAAAATTGTCAAATTGAGTATTTTTCTCGAAATTGGTACCGAAAGGGCGTTAGGGAATCTAGCGTAACCAAGTCCCGAATTTATGATTTCTGGTTCGTAGAAATAAAATAGTACTCCCGCTATTTTATTTAGGTTTCTAATCAACCTACCCTAAATGATTAGTGGCGACTCCCGTTGAAAATATTTGCATGCTCATAATTGGACCTAAGTTGCAATTTGGTAGAGTTTGGGAGAACTCGAGCTAGGTTAGTTAATTTAATTGATCTAGTAATCCATTAGCCTAAGATCGAAACGACGATTTTTTATAGGTCGCGACAAGGTGGCTTTCGATGCCTATCGCGCAGCATCGCCCAATAACAATTTTCCCAAGCTAGCCATGTAGGATGCTTGATGTGTTACTAAGTTACTATTTCGCAAGCAGCCACATTGGCCACTTGCCCCCTCCGATTCTCGATGTTTCGTTTATCTTTACACCACCACTAGGCTCGCCACCCTCAAACTAGCTAGATATGGAAGACATTTCGCGTGTTGTTACACCACCACTACACTTGCCGCTATCAAACCAACTAGATTTAGAAGTTTTGCCATAAACAGCTATGGACACTGCCTCATCCTCCAAGTCTTAGCCAATGGACACTGATATACTTGATTTCAAACTCAAGCTGACTTAATCACCTTGAATTTGAGGGCATGTTAGAAATTATTAGGAATTTCTCTAACATAATTTCCCATGTTAGAGATTATGTTAGAGATATTTTGATAGAATTTTATAGATCCAAAAAGTCCTAAACCTATTACACATTTGTCATTTCAGTTCTAAATTCAATTTTGTCAATTGAATCCTAAAGATTTTCATGTCAATTGAGACCATCTTGTCAATTTTGGCCAAAAATCGCTGACATGGATGCTGGCTGTCCACTTGGCATGTCTGGCATGACGTCAATAATTTTTAGCATTTTAGTTTTTTTTGATTTCTTTTTTTTCTTTTTTTCTTTTTTGCCTTTTCTCTTCTTTTCTTTTTTTTTATCTTTTCTTTTTCCATTTTTTCTTTCCACCCAGCCTCGTCAATGGCCAGTGGAGGTTGCCAGCCTCCGGTGAGGGATGCCCTGATCAGACTGCTATCGTTCGGCGGCCTAAACCCTAATTTCATCACCATTGCCATCGACATCAAAGAGGATCGGAAATTCACCATCTCTGCAAATTTCTCTTCGATATTTCCAGTCTCTATAGGTCGCAGATCATGCTGTCATGAGTTTAATTGCGGACTCGTACAAGAAGTTCATTTAGGCCTTCAAGCTCAAGCCCCTTAAGCACTCCCCCGATGGCCATACCCTAACCCTAACCAAACTCATTTGCTACCACTCCCACCTCTCCCCAATCTCATCCATCACGGCAATGCCACCGTCCACCTCTATGACCTGATGGTGGCCTCCTCCCTCGGCTTCCTCCACCACCATTCTGCTACGGTCACCAATCTCTGCTTTTGCACCCCCCCTCCACACCTCTCGTTCCTGTGCGACTTCCACTCTGCTTTGGCGAACGGCTTAGTGTGCGTCTTCGACACTCATCCAATAATAGTTAAGGTTTCCAAGAAGGGCAGAGTCAATAGTCTCTTGGTGCATCCATTAGGAAAGCTGGTGAATTCACTAGAAGCGTGAGGGAAAAAGGGAAAAAAAAAAGAAAAAAAAGAAAGGAACAGAAAATCCAAAAAAAGAAAAGGAGGAAAGAGAAGAAAAGAACAAATAAAAAATTTTAAAAATGTATTAAAAGCGAAACATATACACAAATAGTCGATAATCAACATAATATTGACAAAACATTTTAGGGTGAATGCGAGTCCTGATTACTGAATTTTAGCATGCAATCGAGTCATAAAACTTTAATTTCAATTATTCGATGTACTAAGATTTCATTGTATTTTAATTGGTTCCTTTGGCCATAGTTTATCAATTCCTTGATGAGATGCTAATGTGGAGGAGACATGGTCGGCTCTATGATTCCCATATCATTACCATTTAACCTCCACCTCAATAGTTTTCCAGAAAGCCCGTGAAATTTCATTTGAAATCCTGTTGTGAAAAAAAGGGAAATTTGGTGCATTAAGTAATTAAAATCAAATTTCATTATCGTGATTGTAAAATTTACTAACAGATTAATGACCATTATTGAAACTTGGAGAAATATCTAAGTTGTCAATATGGGGGCATAACCATCATCGACAATGACTTTTACCATAACGGCCTCAACTAGTCATGAGATCGCAACACATGTCCATTTTAATTTGTATTTGACCACCTCCAAAGAAATCCCTCACCCAAACCCTAATGTCCTCCTCCCTCCCTCCCTCCCTCCCTCCCCCGAGCCCAAATCCCAACCAAGCCACAGCCACCTCTAACCACCGTTGTCGATGTCAAACACCGTCGTCGATGACAAACACCGTCCCTCTCTCTCCCTCCCTCACTACTCGAGCATTCATAAGTATCAAGCTCGTTAGACGCGACAAAGGTCAATAAATTTCGCCCTCCCTCCATTGAAGTTTTTGGCTCCATCGCCATCAAGAGGCACACGTCGAACTCACACGATCACGACTTGGATGAACCCAATCAAATATATTCTAAGTCTGGGCAAGAATCATTATAATCTCCTCCTTCATTAGATGTAAACCGCGCTTTTCAATAGTTGTTTCATAGATTTTTGATACATAAATAAAAGTCATATATAAACATTTGAGCACAAAGATCACATCAAGGTATTTATATACCAATGTACAAAATCTTATGGTTAATGTTGAGGTACAATATTTCTTTGATACAAAGGAGTGATAATGCATAGGATTTAATATTAGGATAAATAACATGATGAAAGAGAAGACAGGGGAGGAGAGAGCGACAAGTGTTAACGACTTTGAATTGGGACTAGAGATCCGATCGGATCCCGCCAATGGGCTACCGTGCACCTATGACCACCAAATCGCTCCTCGAGCATGGACGGACAGCCATTTCCCGCGCGCGACCAGCATGACCTGGCGTTGGATCTCTCGCGGATCATGATCTAATATCGCATCATCACGTCCTTAATTAATAAACTCTGAACAAATTAATAAAAAATAATGACACAAATTGTCCCTAAACTTTTACTCAAAAGTGTAAATGTGATTCTTAAATTTTTAATTTGATTAATGTAATTCTTGAATTTTAGCTCAATGTGCAATGTCATCCTTGAACTTTGAAGTTGTTTAATATAATCTCTAGACTTTTGGTACATGTTCAAATTAGCCCCTAAACTATACGAAGATTGTTCAATATTGTTCTTACATTAATTTAAATTCCAGGATAATATTAAACTTTTTTATATAGTTTAGGGACTAGATTAAATATGAATCAAAAGCTCAAAAACTATGTTTAACAAATTGAAAACTCAGAGATGACATTTCACATTGAGTTAAAGTTCAAGAACCAATCTAATCCTCAACCTTTAGACGATTTTTCAATATAGCATTTTTAGCCAATTTTAGCCGCTCACGTGGTGATCCAATCAGTGTCGGTTATCCTACGTGGCATGACCGGCATTGACATAGCCGGCTTGACATGGATGATATTTGCAATTTGTTTCCCTTTTTTTCTTTTTTTTCTTCCTTTCCTTCCCTTTTTCCTTTTTTTTTTCCTATTTTCCTCTGCCTGTCGTTGGGGCCTCGGCAAGGCCATGCGAGCTGTCGTTGTGGCTGGCAGCAAACTCAAAACTTTTATTTACGAAAATGCTTAGGTAACCGTTCTTGGTGATCAAACCAACTAGATTTAGAAGTAAAGAATCTTAAACTAGGAAACTTCACATTAAGAAACGTTAAACTAGGAAAAATCAGATTAGAAAATCAACTTAAATTAGGAAACTACAGTTCAGCTCATAGAAAGCGCCTTTATTCTCCAACTTAGCGAAATGAACTATGGAGTCATGTTGTGCCCGAAATGCCCCTTTGCTTGTATTTAATGGAATCCGAAACTCCCGTATTACTCACATACTTAATCGGGACTGGATTAAATAGAAAAAAAAAGAAAAAACAACATGGAGGTGAGGAGGAAGAAATGTAAACATGGAAATGCCACATGGACTGGATTTTTTTAATAATATGTCAAGTCATATAAAATTTTTAATTATAAAAGCCATTTATTATTTTTTGCTAGAATTTCTCGCCATTGGCACTTAAGTGATCGTTTTTTCTCTGATTTGCCACTCAAATGGTCCAGCAAAAATTTTTGACACTAAAGTAAACGTTTTACACAATTTTTGACACTTCTAATGTCCTTCTCCCTATTTTGTGCCCGAAATATCCCTTTGCTTGTATTTAATGGAATCCAAAACTCCCGTATTACTCACATCCTTAATCAGGTCGTCGTGGCTTCCGTCAAATATCAAGCATTGATTTCCATAATCCATGAAATAATTACGTTGCCATATATTCTAAGTTGACCGTAAAACATATATTTTTCCCAAATCACACGACTAGTGTCCGTGATTCTCTCGATTCCAAGACCTATAAATACACGTACCTACCACCCATGAAAACATCAAGATAAGCGTTCGATTTCAAAAAGCTCACACCAGGAACATAAAGCATAAATAAACATCCACAATTGTCAAACCCAACGCTCCAAGAAGAGACCCAATAAAACGGTTACCAAAACCAAAAACCGAAGCCAAAACCTCCGAAAATGAGACTCCTCATTCTCGCCGCTGCCGCCGTCCTCCTCCTCCTCCAAGTCTCAGCCACCAGGGCCGCCCGTAGGGAGCTGGTCAATGGCTGGAACCCGATAAAGGACGTGAGCGACCCGTACGTGGTGAATATCGCTAAGTTTGCTGTCCAGATACACAATGACAAGGCCAAGACGAGGCTGGTGCTGGAGAAGGTGGTGAGGGGCGAGACGCAGGTCAAGTCGGGGACGAACTATAGGCTCGTCATCCAGGTCAAGGATGGGGCCGAGACCAAGAGCTACGAGGCCATCGTTTTTGACAAGCCGTGGGATTATGTCAGGCGTCTCACGTCGTTCAAGCCCCTTTTGGGCAACGCATGAGGTCGTGTTTGAGAATAATTGATGTCAACCCTTTAGGAATTTAGCAATAAAACAAAATCTTGTTTTCATTTTTAGAATTGAAATATTTATTCTGATGTAATGTAGGGGTGAATAGCTCCAGGTGCACCTGGAACTTAGAACCTACCAATGGCAATAGGTTTATCATTTTTTGGAACTTAGAACTTATCCTACAGATTTTAGAACCTAGCATGGTCCATTTCAAAGCCACACTTGCACGTACAAATCAATTATATATAATAATAATAACCAGAATATTAGAAAAGGTTATGACAAAAATGAATCCTTTAAAAAGTCCTTCCAAAATACTGAATGCTACAATTGTGGAAAGAAAGGACATACTACCAAATATTGCAAAATAAGTAAAAAACTTAACAAATTAAATCTAGATGAGGAAACTCTTAATCATCTTAGTCAAATCATGGCTGAAACTGATAGCAGTTACGTAGATGAATCTAAAGAAAATGGACTTCAGGCTAATGATATTGAAACCACTTCCTCTTCAGAATTAGAAGAATCTCAAGATTTTTTTGAAATAAATGTCCTAACAACAGAAGAAGAAATTCTTTTACAAACAGTTGATCAAATCATTGACCCTAAAGATAGAATTAAAAAGATAGAATTAAATGTCTCAATGATCTCCAATCTTCTATAACCTCTAAACAGCATTTTGTTGCCCCTTATAATCTTTCTACCATTCTCAATAGGGGGCAGAAAATTATTTCTCAACCTATTTCCATTAACAATCTTAATCAAGAGATCAACCACTAGAAGCAAGAAATTCAGAATCTCAAGCATACCCAAATTGAGATGCAAAAGGAAATTCTAGAGATAAAATCCAATTTTATAAAAGGAAATGAAAAAATTGAAGACTCTTCGGAATCTCAATTGAACTCTAGCCCTAACCCCTCCGATCCAAACTTTTTGCTCGTGCTTTTAGAAATAACAACAAGAAAATGGTTTACAAATATCACTATAAGAATCAATAATGATTTCATTTTAAATACAACAGCACTCTTTGATATAGAAGCAGATCTTAATTGTATTAGAGAAGGCTTTAGACCGACCAAATATTTTGAGAAAATAACCCAATTACATAAATCAGCAGTAGGAAATATATTACATATTAATTATAAAATTCCAAAAGCCAAAATAGTAAAAGGTAATACTTCTTATAAAACTTCGTTCCTTCTTGTTATGAACATTAAACATAAAGTCATCTTAGGGACACGGAATGAACACTATTGAACAACAAATTATCTTAGAGAAATCCCTAATTATTTCTAACACTTATCTTTCAACCAAAGTCATATGAATTTTCATCAAACGGGCCTCACCAAACGCCAGAAGTCAAGAAGTTACCTTCGGCAAATGATATTTTATCTGAAACAATGCTTTTCCCTTATTTCAAGTCTAACATGGGTCTGTCCCTTCCCTATAGTTCACGTGAGCATATACCAAAGTGATATCCCTTAAATCTGCTGGTCCCTCCGTCAAAGATCAACATTCGAATATTTCAAGGCACTCGTCGAAGAAAAAGAAAAGGTTATATGCAGATTTCTCATCTCAGCTCACCTAATCTGAACCCCCTTCACGAAATTCTTGCATGTTGCATAAAGCAAGATCAGACCCAGAAAAGCAAAAAAAAGAACAAGAAAGGAAAGGTAAACATAAGATCCCTTAAATTGCACCAATTGTTTCAAATAGAAATGGGCCATCACATCAGGCTAAATGTTTCAACTCTAAAAATGAAAACCAGTTCTTGTTTTGTTGTCAAATTACTAAAAGGGTTGACATCAATTTTTCTCAAACACGACCTCGCGCATTGCCCAAAACGGGCTTGAACGACGTGAGACGCCTGACGCGCTCCCAAGACTTGTCAAAAACGACGGCCTCGAAGCTCTTGGTCTCGGCCCCGTCCTTGACCTGGATGACGAGCCTGTAGTTCGTGCCCGACACGACCTGCATCTCGCCCCTCACCACCTTCTCCAGCACCAGCCCCGTCTTGGCCTTGTCATCGTGCATCTTGATGGCGAACCCAGCGATCTCCCCCACGAACGGGTCGCTCAGGTCCTTTATTGGATTCCAGCCGCTGAGCAGCACCTCCCTGCGGGCGGCCCCAGCGGTCGAGACTTTGAGGAGGAGAAGGACGGCAGCAGCGGCGAGGATGAGGAGTCTCATTGTTGGCGGTTATCGGCTTTGGTTTTTGGCTTTGGTAACTGTTTTCTAGGGTCTCCTCTTGGAGCGTTGGGTTTGACAATTTATGCTTTATTTTCCCTGGTGTGAGCTTTGAAATCGAACGCTCATCTTGATGTTTTCTATGGGTGGTGGGTACATGTATTTATAGGTCTTGGAATTGAGAGAACCACGGGCACTTCTCGTGTGATTTAAGAAAGATATCTCTGTTTTAGGGTCAACTTAGAATATATGGCAAGGTAACTATTTCATGGATTAAGAAATTATTGACTCAGACATTTGATTGAAGCCACGATTGTAACACCCCAGAACGTCACACGTGACATGTTTTCTTTCTAATTTTCTTTCAATTTATTAATAGCACGCGGAAGCACAACTAAAATTTACATCATCCTAAACAAAAAATCACACAATTTTAATAATATACACATGCATCTTCCTTATAATAGCATCAGTGGCTACTAACTTGTTACATCATTTAAGCAAAACATAACGAAATACATAGTCTTGGGTAGAGGGTCGGGGTAACTAGCGCCACTACTCCCACATTAACCCAAAATACATAGTCTTGGATCATGTCATACCATGACTACATGAGTCATGTCATCGTAAGATATAATGTCATCTCAACCTTGTAGAGAATCATCATAAACGGTAGAACATTTGACTAACTCCAGAGTCTTATTCACATCTCATACAAGAGAATTCGCTCAGTGGCAAATAGGCCTTGGCAAAGGTCTTAATCACACCATTCGCATGCAATTCATAATAATACCATGTTCATCACAATAATTTGTCATTTTTCATGCAAATAATGATAAACGATCAATTACAAGCACTTCCATACATATACTCCTCTGCCCTTCTTATTTGGTCATGCATTTATCAACATAATGAAGTACATTAGTCACTCAATCAAATAAAAAAACAACATGTGGCTATACTCAATAAATAGATATACTCAAAAGATAAGTAAATACTTTCAGATTTAGAAATTAAATATACTCAAGTTCATAAAGTAATCATACTCAAGTTTAGAAAGTGATTATACTCAAACTCAGAAGGTAAATATACTCATGTTCAAAAGATAAATATATTCATATTCAAAAAGTAAAATCTACCTAGGTTTAGAAGTAAGTATATTCATATTCAAAAAGTAAAATCTAATCGGGTTCAGAAGTAATTACATTTAGATTTAGAAAGTAAAATCTACTCGAGTTCAGAAATAAATATGTTTAGATTCAAAAAGCCTTATCTACTCAGATTTAGAAGTAAGTATATTTAGATTCCGAAAGTAAAATCTACCTGGTTCAGAAGTAAATATATTCATATTCATAAAGTAAAACTTACTCGAATTCAAAAATAAGTATATTAGATTCAAAAAGTAAAATCTACTTGGTTCAAAGGTAAGTATATTTAGATTCAAAAAGTAAAACATAATCAAATTCATAAGTAAGTATATCAAATTTAGAAAGTAAAATCTACTCGGTTTTAGGATTAAAACGATGACCATGGGTAATTATTAGATGGAATGTTGCATGTAAATCACATGTGGCCATGTCTTACTTAGTTGATGGCCAAATGATAGAAGAATTTGATGACTAATGCCCTATGGTGATGACATTCAGTTTTTAGATGTCAAGTTAGCATGAGTCTCACCTTGGAATAGACACATGGCTTTGCATGTATCCTTAGAAGGGCATGTGAGTATTGTGTGTCAAGATTAAAAGAGTATTGACATGCAAAGATAACACAAGTGGCTCTCATGCTATTTAAGGAAAACAAGTGACTTATTAAGGTGGCTTAATAAGAATGATGACTTAAGGATATGTGTCAAAATTAGTGGTAAAGTTTGAGTATGAAGGAGGCATATGGCCAAGCACTCATTCTCAAATGCCACATGATGTGTTTGTGTCCTAATCCAAGATATTTATGAATAATTATAATAAAAACAGTATTCTTCTATTTTTGGGGCCATTAATGCAAGTGATTACAATTAGTGCTAATTAATTTAAGTTTAAATAAATAATACCACACATCAACTATTAAGACGACGGTGAATTAATTAACACCGTTATAATATTAACATATACATAAACTTCTTTTAATTTGCAACACGTTGAACTTGACGATTACGTTTGAGAAAAAATCATCTCTGTGTTAGAAAACTCCTAATGAATTTTGAAGCTGACAAAACTTTCTATATTTATTTTGTGAATCTGACATGCATTCCATTCCAGGTTAATATATTCTGGAAGTTCAAAAGGAAATATCAGACTTTACAAATTCTCAGAACTAAAAGTTCAAACTCAGAATGAGAAGTTCAGACTTTACCATAAAAATCATTCAGACTCTATTTTAAGTCATCAAAGAATTTCAGACCCTATGAGAAATAGGTTCATATCTTATTAAAAGAATCCCACTAATCTAAGTTCTAAAAGAAACGTAGACGCAGAAGTTATGCAGATATAGAAGCAAAAGTTTTTTAGACGCAGAAGCAAAACTCTTTTGGAACAAAACATTACAGCTAGTGATCTGGCTTGGATTTCACGAAAAGAAAGTTTTAATTGACTCAATCTTAGCTTAATTGATTGACAATCAAACATTATGACAAGTATGCATTACAACGAATAAAACTCTACTTATGGAAATCAAGATTCTGATTGTATGGGCGATCAAAATCAGCGGGATTCAGATTTTGTCAACCAATGGCTACTCAATCCATTTTATACAAATATGTCCAAGATGAAGATTGAAAAATGATCCTCTGAAAACTGTCCAATGGCTAGTTTGGAAGTGGATGAGTATAAAAGGAGATTTATAAGGAGCAGAAGGTGAAGAACAAAATCGAGAATCAACAAGTCCAAAGTCTGAGCATACTCCGATCTTTTCTCTTGTCTTTCTTGAGTTAAACACTAAGATCTTGAGGGATACTTTGTAAGAGTGAGTGTGTTAGAAAGAGAGTCCTATCATATACAACAATGCTGTCACTCAGAATCTGTAATTCCTCTTGATTACATAGTGAAATCCAACCAGTAGGCTGTCAGCGTGGGAGAGTGGACGTAGGTTTGCTATAAACCGAACTACTATAAACTTGTGTGTAGTTTTCTCTAATCTCTTACTTTACATACTGCACATCAATAACTCTGTCTATATAAACTGTTTTGAATCTGAATTTTATTCAGACTCCACTGTGATCAATTATTTCCGCTATAAATTGATCAAAATTATTTAAATCATCTATTCACCCCCCTCTAGGTGATCCATGCTAGCTACATCAATTGGTATCAAAGCAGGTTGCTCGTTTATTTAAGTGTATTACTTCTAAGCTAACAATCTATATGGCTAGCTTGAGTACTCCAGGTCTCATTGAAAGATAAAGCAACAACAGACCACTATATTTTGATGGCAAGGAATATAGTGTCTGGAAGAATAAGATGAAAGCATTCATCAAGTCAATTGATCACATGCAATGGGATGTTATCATCAGAGAAGTCAAACCAAAAGCTTCTGATTCAAAAAAATAAAAAATAAAAGGAAGCGCACCAGCAGATCCTCCATTATCTCAAACTGAGATATAAAAAATAGAAGCTTTAGATTCAAAAGCAATTTATTCTTTCTATTATGCTTTAACACCTATTGAATATAAGAAAATTGCTTCTTGTGAATCAGTTAAGGATATCTGGGATACTCTCCCCATTACATATGAAGGAACAGATCGAGCCAAGGAAATTAAAATCAATCTATTGCTTGGTCAATATGAATCCTTCAGAGTGAAGTCAGGAGAATCAGTTGCTAATATGTATGACAGATTTGTTGACATAGTAAACGGTCTTGCATATCAAGGACAACCGGTCTCAGATGCGATGAAAGTCAACAAACTTTTGAGAGGAATGTCAAAGCAGTACGATAATATGAAAACATCACTTCAAGAGACTCAAAGGATCATGCCTCTATCAGTGAATGAGCTAATTGGAACTCTTCAATCATACGAAACTGAAAAATTGAATGAGGAGAATGAATCAAGAGGAAAAAAGTCAATTGCGTGAAAATCTAATATTGATTCTAATAATGCAGATTCTAAAGATGAAGATGTTGACGATGAAGAACTGGCTCTTTTCATAAAGAAGTACAAAAAAATGAAAATCAAAGGAAGAAACTTCAAAAGGAAGAAGCCTTTTGAGAAGAAGAAGACTCTTGATGAAATAGAAAAATCAAAGGAAGTAATCTACTTTCATTGCAGAAAACGTGGACATATCAAGCAAAACTGTCCACTTCTGAAAAAGAAAAAGAGCAAATTTGAGAAAGCAAAGAAAGCCTTAAAAGCATAAATCTGGAGTAATACAAAGTGTGAAGACAGTAATGAAGATATCTCAAACGTTAGTATGATGGTCAAGTCAGACTCAAACTCAAATTCAAACTTTGATTCAGATTCTGATGCTGAAGTCGAAATTGAGGTAAAGTATCTTGAAATTTCAATTAAAGTGTCAAATTGCATTGATGAATTATGCTTTGAATTTAAGGCTGCTCTTAAAAGAATCTCTTAATTGAAAAAGGAAAATTCATTACTGAGGCAGCAGGATGTTTCACAAAAAGATAAAATTGATTTCCTTCAAAAAGAATTCCATCAAGTTAAGGAAAATTGAGATTTACTTTCCAAAGAAAATGCTGTTTTGAAAAATGAATTTTCAGAAATTACTTTCAAATTTTCAAAAGGTTTAGAAATACTGAAGCATATTCTTTCTATACAAATTCCTTACTTTAAGAAATCTGGTCTTGGATTTGTAAAGGAAAATAACAATTTAATTGACTTTCCAAAGTCAAGGAGAGATTGAGGTAAAGACCTCCTAAACAAATTTATAAAAATCATTTCAAAAGGAACTTTGTCAAACCTATTGGCCGAAGTGCACTCAAGTGCTCGAAATGTGGAGATCCACAGCACTTTGAGAATGAATGTCCTAAGATCTGGAGACCAATTCGAAGAGACTTTGTTAAGACAACCTATAATAATTCTCAAGGACACAAATAAATTTGGGTACCAAAGAAAACTTAAGTGGTTATGATTTTTGCATCTTACCATAAAGAGAAAAAGAAAGTAGTACCTAGACAGTGGATGTTCTAGATACATGACAGGAGATCTAAGCATGTTCGTTAAACTACAAAGCCTGAATAGTGGAAAATTTTCCTTTGGAGGAAATAACAAAGGAAAGATAGTTGGTAAAGGAACAGTTGAAATTGGAGGACTCAAATCAATGATGTACCATTGGTAAAAGAACTCAACTATAACTTGATAAGCATAAGCCAACTTTGCGACATAGGCTTCAAAATCAACATTCAAGAAATTAAATGCTCAAGAACAAGCAAAGATTCTTCTCAAACATTCACAGGAAGAAAACATGGCAATATTTATCTTCTAGATGTCAATCCTAACTCCACATATTGCTTAATCTCAATCAAAGAGGATGAAGATCTATGGCATAAAAGATTTGGGCATATTAGTATGAAACAAATCTAAAAAATCTCAAATTAAAAATTGATTTGAGGTCTATCAGATTTGAATAACAAGAAAATAGAATTATACAATGCCTACACCCTAGGAAAACAAGTAAGAAGCTCTTTTAAGTCTATACATCATGTTTCCACTAATCATGCTTTGCAGCTTCTACATATGGATCTATTTAGACCAACCAAGACATAAAGTATTGGTGGTAAGAAATATTGTTTAGTTATTATTGATGACTTCACAAGATTTACATAGGTGCTCTTTTTGCTCATAAAAATAAAGCATTTTCATATTTTTCAAGATTTGCAAATAGAGTTCAAAATGAAAAGGGTTATACTATTTCCAGCATTAAAACTGATCATGGGGGAGAATTTGAAAATCAAAATTTTTCATATTTCTATGAGAAAAATGGCTTTCAACACAATTTTTCTACTCTTTATACACTAGAACAAAATGATATTGTGGAAAGGAAAAATCGTTCTTTGCAAAATATGGCAAGAACTCTTTTGATTGAAACCAAGATTCCTTTTCATTTTTGGGCAGAAGCGATTTTTACAGCTTGTAATATCATTAACAGAGTTTTTCTTATGCCCATTCTTAATAAAACCCCTTATGAGCTTTACAAAGGTAGAAAACCCAATATTTCATATTTTTGTGTATTTAGTTGTAAATGCTTTATACTCAAAAATCTAAATGATCGCTCTGGAAAGTTTGATGAGAAAGCAAATGAAGGATTTTTCCTTGGATACTCTAACACAAGCAAAGCATATAGAGTTTTTAACAGAAGCTCTTAGACTGTGGAAGAAACAATGAACGTGAGATTTGATGAAAATGTTCAGACTCAGAAAGATGAATCTGAACTATCTCACAATGTTCAAGAGATGTCTAAAGTTCAACAAGAATCCTCAAAGACCAGTGAAACAGATGAAGAAAGAAAGGAAGATTCATTCATCACACAACCAAAACCATCAGAATCTGATAATACTCGAAAGGATAGATTCGACAGAAACTGGAAATATAAATCCAGTCATCCGAAGAACCTCATCATTGGAGAAATAGAAGATGGCATTAAGACTATCTAAACACAAGGAAAACATTAGCAACTTGGCGTTGATATCAGAGATAGAACCAAAAAGAATTGATGAAGCATTATCAAATGAAAGCTAGATCGAAGCTATACAGAAGGAATTTCAGTAGTTCAGAATCAATAAAATATGGGAACTTGTGCCAAGACTTAAAAATCATCCTGTAATTGGAACAAAATGGGTATTCAGAATGGATGACAAAGGGAAAGTCACAAGAAACAAAGGAAGGCTTGTAGCAAAAGGCTACTCATAAGAAGAGGGCATAGATTATGATGAAACCTATGCAACGGTTGCCAGGTTAGAAGCTATTAGGCTACTTTTAGCTTATGCTTGTTTTTATAATTTTAAATTATTTCATATGGACATGAAAAGTGCTTTCCTGAATGGCTATATCAAAGAAGAAGTATATGTGAAACAACCACCTGGTTTAAAGAACCAAGGAAGACTGATCATGTTTACAAACTCAAAAATGCCCTTTATGATCTAAAATAAGCACTTCGTGCTTGGTATGAGAGATTAAGTAACTTCCTTATGCAAAATGACTTTACAAAAGGTAAAGTTAATACAAATTTGTTCATTAAGAGAAAAGATAAGGATTTTTTACTTGTTCAAATTTATGTTGATGGTATTATTTTTGGATCCTCTAACAAACTACTTTGCAAAGAATTCTATAATAATATGCAAAATGAGTTTAAGATGAGTATGACGGGTGAATTGATATTCTTTCTTGGATTACAAGTGAAACAAATGAAGGATGGGATCTTCATTTGCCAAGAAAAATATGCAAAGTAGATTGTCAAGAAGTTTGGATTGTAGAATTGCAAGAAAACAAACATTCCTATGTCTCATTCATCCAAAATGGATAAAGATGAAAATGGCAAAAATGTTGATCAGAAGGTGTATAAAAGCATGATAAGATCATTGTTATATCTTACTGCGTCTCAACCTGACATATTATTTAGTGTCTGTATGTGTACAAGATTTCAATCTGACCCAAAGGAATCACATCTCTCTGCAGTTAAAAGAATAATCAAATAAATTGGAACTTATCCAATGTTAGGTCTTTGGCATTTCAAATAAACATATTTTACTCTTACTGATTATTTTGATGCTGATTTAGCTGGCCGTAAAGTGGACAGGAAAAGTACCACAGAAACATATCAATTACTTGGAAATATATTAATATCCTGGTACTCAAAGAAACAAAGTACAGTTACACATTCTACAGCAAAAGCAAAATATGTAGCCTTGGGAAGTTATTGTGCACAGATTCTATGAGTGAAACAACTGTTGCGAGACTTTGCTATTGAAGATTCAAGTGTTGCCATCAAATGTGACAACACAAGTGCTATCAATTTGATCAAGAACCCAATTCTTCATTCACGAGCCAAGTACTTTGAAATCAAGCAATACTTTATTAGAGACCATATTTATAATGGTGATATGAATATTCGATTTATTGATTCTAAAAATCAATTAGCTGATATATTCACAAAAACTCTTAATAAGTCTTCACTTGAATATATTAGAAGTAAACTATGCATTACTTACCCATTTTCTTGAAGTCTTTGTTAGATAGAAATTTTTCAGACTCAAATAATCTCAGTCTGAATGTTCATTTCAGCCTCAAACGAAAGGTATGTCCTTAATTCAAATTTTGGCGAGTATATTTTTGGCATTGCTGGTAGGATATTTTGGTACATGTTTCTTTTTTTTAAGCAAATCATGCATGTATTCTAATTTATCTGATTGATTGAGTGTGCTTGAAATATTTTTCTCCATTTCCAAAATTCCTAAATAATAGGATCACATTTTATAACTTCTAAAAGCGGTTTTTCTTTCTAAAAACCTTCTTCCTCTTTTTATAAAACCCTAACTGTACCAACTCATTCACTTCCGATCATCTCGACCTTCAGAGTCTACTTCTCCTCCTTCTCCAAGAACAAATTTTTTTGCCTCTGTGAATCACAATGCCTTACAAGATAAGATCGACAAGAATTCTTAACAAAGACACAAAGATGTTAGAGAAATCAAAGTTCATGGAGATTTCTGATTCATCAAACACAGAATCGAACCACCACCAAGATCCTTCAGAAGCGACACCACAAGAACCACAACCATCATCTCTACAAAAAACTATGGGTAAAACTGATTTTCGTTTCAGTAATATCAAACTTGTGTGGAAAGCACATGAAAGGTTGAAACGTAGTAATGCTTCTGCATTGGTTCTTCGTCAGTGTCTGAAAGACAACGACTTTCACACTGAACAAAGTCTTGTGCGAAGTTATTCTCAATTTCCTCTAGAACTGGTCATGATCAGGCTAGTACTACTCAAAAGGAGATTATTTCCAAGAACGAAAAAGAGAAAGTAGGGGAACTATCCACTTCCTCTGAAAAGAAATCTGTTCATATAAGCCCTAAATCTATAAGTGGGTCTAAATCTACGATTCCTGATGATGATGCTAGACTATTTCATAATTTTGAGATGAAGGTTGGAATTGCGTCTGGTGTACAAGGTAATGGCAATTTATTGACAAATATAGAGCACAATGTATATTATCAGTTACTACTTGCTAGAGAGATTATGAATCATCGTAATGTGGATTTCGACTATTTAGATAAGGCTGGAATTTCTGTGAAACATCTTTTTGAAAGATTGGACATTTATGAATTCTGTCTGCAATATGCACATGTATATGCAGAACTGACTGCTTACTTTTACTCAAATTTATCCATTCTGTCCACAAATTGGCTTTAATTTACTATTGGTGATAGAAAGTATGATCTGAAAGTGGAAGATTTGGCTTTTGATTATTGGAGTGAAAAATTACAAGTTCATTCCATTTGAAGTGAGTTTAGAAGATGCTTCCAAAGCAGTTTTAGAAAATTAGAATTTTGCGAGAGGCTCTAAACGCCATATCTTATATTCTGATTTGACCAAAAGGACCGTGATCATGCATGAGATCATTATCAATTGCTTAAGACCTAAAGCTACTTCCAAGACTGACTTTTCTAAGTCTGCAATCAAGCTTATCTGGGCTATTTTGAATGGAAAACTTTTCTCTCTTCCTCACATCATCATTTTTCACATGTACATAACTCTCCAGAAGGACAAGGGATAACTTCCTTATGGTACACTCATCACTAGAATCTTTATCTTTTTAAACATTCCTATTCCTAATGATTTGTGCAAAACCTATGTTCCTTTGATGTTTGTTGGAGAAAAGATGCTTACCAAAATGAATCTTAAGCAATTCGTTGATAGAAAGGAAAGAGCAAGTACAGACAAAGGAAACGGTGTTCAGCAGTTAGAAGCAAAATGTATTGGCAGGAAAACTGACCAAGACAAAGAGCAGAAAAAGAAAAAGTAAGAAAGCAGACTGTGTCTCCGAGTCCATTAAGGGTGTACAACAAGAAGAGAAAAATTTTTCTCAGAGATGAAGATGATGAATCAGAACACTTTGAAACAGGACAGAATGTTGATCCATAACATGTTTTAGCACCTGCTGAGAAGGTTTCAGAATCAGTATATGGGGACTCACATCTGCAGCAACAGGATGATGTTCCACAGAGGACAGATATAAGTCAATCTCCACTTAATCCTAAAGAGGCTTTGAATGAAAATACTACTACATGATAGGCAGATTTTCAGAGGGAGATTCCAATAGAGACAAGGGATGAGTTCGAACAGAATGCACCGGACAATGTTCAAGGACAGACCTCAAACAATATGACCATTCTGACCCTTCTACTAGAAATAAAAGACAAACAAGCTGCACTTGAAAATGACGTGAAGAATCTTCAGAAAATTATTGAGGAAAACAATCAAACTCAATGTCTTCATATAGAAAAAGACAAAGTAGAGATTAGGGAAGCTATTGCTCTATGTTTAACAAATATGGAGAAAGCTATGAGTCATTGTTCTACAAAGATTGAAGAAGCTATTTCTATCCTGGAGAACTTTCAGCTTGTTCGAACCCCATCCAAGAAATAGCTTGTTTCATACCCTCTTTTTAAACTATTCTTATTTTCAAACTGGTTCTGTAATTTTTTCTTAACATTTGCGTTTGTTAAACCGTTTGGATGGTTTATATCAGTGCTTTATTCGACTTCTTATTGTTTTATTCTTTTTGCTGATGACAAAAAGGGGAGAGATTATGCAAATATAGCCATACTAACATTCCAATATGCAGGTTATACTCAAAGGAAGAGAAAAACACAGATCTTAAGAGTTTGCGCATTTATTTTTTATGTGTTTCATGCGCTTAATATAATTATTTTCTTCAAATTTATTTGACATTGATTGAATCTGCATTGAAGTTTTATCACCATAAAAAAGGAGGAGAATGTTGAGAAAAACTCCTAATGAATTTTGAAGCTGACAAAACTTTCTATATTTATCTTGTGAATCTGACATGCATTCCATTCCAAGTTAATATATTCCGGAAGTTCGGAAGAAAATATCAGACTTTAGAAATTCTCAGAATTAAAAGGTCAAACTCAGAATGAGAAGTTCAGACTAGACCATAAAATTCATATAGACTCTATTTTAAGTCATCAAAGAATTTCAGATCCTATGAGAAATAGGTTCATATCTTATTAAAAGAATCCCACTAATCTAAGTTCTGAAAGAAACGCAGACGTAGAAGTTATGCATACATAAACGCAGAAGTTATGCAGATGTAGACGCAAAAGTTTTTCAGACGTAGAGCAAAACTCTTTTAGAAAGAAACATTACAGCTAGTAATCTAGCTTGGATTTCACAAAAGGAAAGTTTTGATTGACTCAATCTCAACCTAATTGATTGACAATCAAATATTATGACAAGTATGCATTACAACGGATAAAACTCCACTTATGAAAATCAAGATTCTGATTGTATGGGCAATCAGAATTAGCGGGATTCAGATTTTGTCGACCAACGGCTACTCAATCTATTTTATACAAATCTATCCAAGATGAAGATTGGAATATGATCCTTTGAAAATTGTCCAATGGCTAGTTTGGAAGTAGATGAGTATAAAAGGAGATCTACAAGGAGCATAAGGTGAAGAACAAAATCGAGAATCAACAAGTCCAAAGTCTGAGCATACTCCGATCCTTTCTCTTGTCTTTCTTGAGCTAAACACTAAGAACTTGGGAGATACTTTCTAAGAGTGAGTGTATTAGATAGAGAGTACTATCATACACAAGAGTGTTGTCACTCAGAATTTGTAATTCCTCTTGATTACATAGTGAAATCTAGCCAGTAGGCGATCAGTATGGGAGAGTGAACGTAGGCTTGCTATAAGTCGAACCACTATAAACTTATGTCTAGTTTTCTCTAATCTCTTACTTTACATACTGCACATCAAGAGCACTGTCTATATAAACTGTTTTGAATCTGAATTTTATTCAGACTTTATTGTGATCAATCATTTTTGCTATAAATTGATCAAAATTGTTTAAATCACCTATTCACTCTCCTCTAGGTGATCCCTGCTAGCTACATCAATCTCCACATTTCTGTGCCTCATAAAATTAACATTTTAACTAAGATTTCTACATGTCTACCCAAATTTTAAGCTAAATACTACTTCACTTTATAACCTAAATGTTATTATTGGACATAGAAAATTCTTAATGTCACACAAATATTATTATGAAAAATCTGGATGTCGCAAAGATAGCCGATTTTTTTTTTTTGGTCTGTTATACTTTAACTCTCAACTCACTTTCAGACTTTTGATTTGCCTCTTTACAAAGTGTGAGAGTCAAAACTCAATCTGAAACTAAACTTTCCCACCCTTAAAGCCCTCCCCTCCGAGAGAAGGTAGAGAATCAAACTCTCCATCTCTCCCTTTATAAGTAGGAAGGATGATCACTACGGCAAATCCCAGTAGTTATGATGGCCCGATTAAGGTTGTGAATAATACGAGCAAAGGGACATTTCGAGCACAACATGACTCCATAGGTAATTTCCATAAGTTGAAGAATAATGGCTCTTTCTATAAGCTGAAGTGTAGTTTCCGAATTTAAGTTTATTTTCTAATATAATTATTTCCTACTTTAATGTTTCTTAATGTGAAGTTTCCTAGTTTGAGATTCTTTATAGCATTCCCTAATTTAGTGTCTTAGTCCTTCAATAAATATGTATTTCGCTGGCATGACCGCTCTGTCAGCTTTAGAAATGACGGAGCGATAGGGGCCACAAGTACTCCAACTGAAAGACTGAAAACCAAGCAAATCAGTCACTCTTTATTTTCATATCTTTTCTTAAAATATTTTTCTTCTCATTCGTTTATGTCATTTCATCTCCTCAAAAATACCTATGACCACTAAACCTACCTTTTGGTCTAGTAGTTCCACCAACAGATATATTTTTCGTGAAAGGAATTCACAAAAAATTAAAGTCTATAAACTTACAAAATTAGACTTATTTAAAAGTACCAATACATTATCGCTATAACTTATTCTTTACATAAGCGGTTCTCGAATCATAATACATAATTATTATTTGCGTTAGACAATTATTCTTACGTAAGTTAAAGAATACTTTATAAAATGAAAAAAAACAAGGGAAAAAATTCAGAATTTTTTTTAAAAAATTGCAAATATCATTCATGTCAAGCCGGCTACGTCAATGCCGGTCATGCCATGTGGGATGAGCGACACTGATTGGATTACTGGGTAAGCAATTTGCAGCTAAAATTGCCTTAAAGGGCTACATTGAAAAATTGTCTAAAAGTTAAGGACTAAATTGATAAAATTAAAAAAAATTAATTGAATTGACCACTATACAATAGGTTTATGACTTTTTTTGAAAATTTTGCCTTTCTTCTTCCTTAACACATTAGTGATCAAGATTTCACTCAATTGGTCGTCTTGTCACAATACTTCCAAATCTTCACAAACTTCCTGTTCTTCCTGACTTTGGTCACTCTTTATCAAGGTTCATCCAGCTTCTATCAATCTTTTTACTTTCACTTTAGATTCCATCAATGACTATAAAGCATCATTCATATAAACATTACTTGAAATGAAACAACATTTTCATTTATTAAACAATTATGAGAGTTAAAAGGTCTTGTCAACTTTAAAATCGGCAAAACTACCAAAAAATTTCTCAACTTATTGCAATTATGCCAATTCAGTCCGAAACTTTTTTTTAATTAATTAAGTCCTAAACCTTTTGTATTTGTGTCAATTTAGTCCATCTAGCCTACGCCACTACCTTTGCCTCCGCCACCGCCTATTGATCCCCTCCTAGGGTTTCCCGCTCCAATGCCTGAATTTGATAAAGAACAGATCGGGCATGGCGAGATAGGAATTCTCAAAAGAGAGAGAGAGAGAGAGAGAGCAAGAATATGATCTTCTTCTTTTGATTTACATGCAGTTTGTTTTTTTTAGTTAATTAGTTTATTTTTCCCTTTTTTAGGTAAAATGACATAAATGGTGATGAACTTTTGCCTAATGTGCAATGTGGTCCTTGAACTTATAATTTATTCAATATAGTCCTTGAACTTTAGTCTAATATCCAATATTATCCATGAACTTTTAATTTATTTAGCATAGTTTCTAAACTTTTGATTCAGATTCAATATAGTTCCAAAACTATATGAAAATGTTTAGCATTGTCCTGGAACTTGAATTAATTGAAGAACAATAATGAACAATTTTCATATAGTTTAGGACTAATTTGAATATGTACTAAAAGTTCAAGGACTATATTAAATAACTTCAAAGTTCAAAGATGATATTGCACATTGGCTTAAAGTTCAAGGATCACATTGAGTAAATTAAAAGTTTAAGGATCACATTTACACTTTTGAGCAAAAATTTAGGGACGATTTGTGTCATTATTTTTTTATTAATTTGTTCAGAGTTTATTAATTAAGGACATGATGATGCAATATTAGATTGTGACAAGGGAGCGATCCAACGGTTGTCAGGTCGTGCCAGTCACACGCAGGAATCGGTTGGCCATCCACGCTTGGGGAGCGATTCGGTGGCCACGGGTGCACGGTAGCCGATTGGTGGGATCCAACTGGATCTCGAGTCCTACTTTCAAATTCATCAACACTTGTCGCTCTCCCCTCCCTTGTCTTCTCTTTCGTCATGTTATTTATCCTAATAATAAATCCTATGCATGATTACTCCTTTGTATTAAAGAAATATTGTACCTCAACATTAACCATAAGATTTTTTACATTAGTATATAAATACCTTGATGTGATCATTCTGCTCAAACGTTTATATATGACTTTTTTTTTTCTAAAAATCTGTGAAATAATTATTGGAAAGTGCAGGTTTCGCCTGATGTTGGAAGAGATTATGGAGATTCTTGCCCGACTTCGAATCTATTTGGTTGGGTTCATCCAAATTGTGATCACGTGAGTTCGACGTGTGCCTCTTGACGGTGATGGAGCCAAAAACTTTAAAGGAGGGAGGGTGAAATTTATCAACCTTGATCGCTGCTAACAAGCTCAATACTTATGAAAGCTCTAGTAGAGAGAGAGAGATCTAGTAGGGAGGGGGTGGGGGGATCGTGTTTATCATCGACAACGGTGGCTAGAGGTGGTTGCGGCTTGGTTGGGATTTGGGCTAGGAGGGAGGGAGGGAGGGAGGGAGGAGGAGATTAGGCTTTAGGTGAGGGATTTCTTTGGAGGTGGTCAAACACAAATTAAAATGGACATGTGTTACGATCTCATGACTAGTTGAGGCCATTATAGTAAAAGTTATTGTCAATGATGGTTATGCCCCATATGGACAACTTAGATATTTCTCTAGGTTTCAATAATGGTCATTAATCTTTTAGTAAATTTTGCAATCAAAATAATGAAATTTGATTTTAATTACTCAATGCACCAAATTTCCACTACAAAAAAACACGTTTTTTCCGACGAAATTTCCAACGAAAAATTTGGAAAAATTCGTTGGAAAACGAATTTCCAACGAATTTTCCAACGAAAAAAAATTCGTTGGTAATAGGTCGTCGGAAATTTTTCCAACGAAAAATTTCAATTTTCGTTGAAAATTTGCGACGAATTTTATTTCGTTGGAAAATTCGTTGAAAAACTTGTGGCTAAATTCGTTGGAAAAACTACAAATTTTTTTTTTGGTCGAAAAATCGTGGAAATTTTTTTTCCAACGAAAAATTTTTCGTTGGTAAAATTACAAATATTTTTTTTTGGTCGAAAAATCGTGAAAATTTTTTTCCAACGAAAAATTTTTGTTGGTAAAATTACAAATGTTTTTTTTTGTCGAAAAATCGTGGAAATTTTTTTTCCAACGAATTTTTTTTTTCAAAAAATCGCCCTCACCGCCGGCGAGGGCCAGCCTCGTCGCCGGCGAGGGCCAAGGTCGCCCAGATTTGGGCGACCTCGAGCTCGTCGCCGGCGAGGGCCGAGCTCGCCTAGATCTGGGCGAGCTCGAGCTCGCCGGCCATGGTGAGCTCGGGCCTCGCCATGGCCGGCGAGGCCCAGCCTCGTCGCCGGCGAGGCTCGCCCGCGACGAGGCTGGGCCTCGCCGGCGACGAGCTCGAGGTCGCCCAGATCACCGGCGACGGCGATGAGGTGGTTGAGGCGGCGGGCGAGGTGGCGGCCCATGGTGGCGTCGGGGGCACCGACCGCCGCGGGGGCCTGGCCCTGGATGGCCGTGGCAGCGAGAGAGCCGATGTCGCCCTGGATGGCCGCGGGGGAGGGAGCCGACGTCGCCTAGATCTGGGCGCGGAGGAGTTGAGGGCCCCGATCTTGGTGTCCATGGCGCCGGAGCCGGAGCCGGAGCCGGAGGAGGAGGGGGGGCGGCGGGGGAGGAGGCGGAGCGGGAGGCGGAGCGAGAAGGTGAAGGCGGAGGAGGGGGGGCGGCGGGGGAGGAGGCGGAGCGAGAAGGTGAAGGAGAGAGAGAGAGAGAGAGAGAGAGAGAGAGAGAGAGAGAGAGAATGAATGTGGAATGAATTGAGCGCGAAAATATGAATAAAGAAGAAGTAGTGTTTTCGTTGCAAAATTCGTGGGAAATTTCCCACGAATTTTGCAACGAAAATTGTACACACTAAAATAATTGCCCGGAAAATTCAAATTCGTTGGAAAATTCGTTGGAAATTTCCAACGAATTTTCCAACGAACATTGTACACACTGAAATAATTGCTCGGAAATATGAAATTTGTTGGAAAATTCGTTGGAAATTTCCAACGAATTTTCTAACGAATATAAAAAAATGCCGAATAGTACCGATTTTTTGGAATTCGTTGGAAATTTCCAACGAATTTTCCAACGAAAATTGTACACACTGAAATAAGTGCCCGAAAAATTGAAATTCGTTGGAAAATTCGTTGGAAATTTCCAACGAATTTTTCAACGAATATAAAAAATGCCGAATAGTACCGGTTTTTTGGAACTCGTTGGAAACGAAATTTCCAACGACAAAAAATTCGTTGGAAATTTCCAACGAAATTTCCAACGAAAATTGTACACAATGAAATAATTGCTCGAAAAATTCAAATTCGTTGGAAAATTCGTTGAAAATTTCCAACGAATTTTCCAACGAATATAAAAATGCCGAATAGTACCGGTTTTTTTGGAACTCGTTGGAAAATTCGTTGGAAATTTCCAACGAATTTTCCAACGAATATAAAAAATGCCGAATAGTACCGGTTTTTTTGAATTTGTGGCAAAATTCATTGGAAATTTCCGACGAAAAATTTTTCGTTGGAAATTTACAAGGAATTTTGCGACGAAAAATTTTTCGTTGGAAATTTACAAGGAATTTTGCCACGAAATATTTTTCGTTGGAAATTTCCAACGAATTTTGCCACGAAAAATTTTTCGTTGGAAATTTCCAACGAATTTTGCTTTTCGTTGGAAAATTTGTCGAAATTTTGCGACGAAAATTTTTTCGTCGCAAATTTTCGTGGCAAAAATCCGGTTTTTTTGTAGTGTTCCCCTTTTTTCACAATAGGATTTCAACTGAAATTTGACGAGCTTTCTGGAAAACTATTGAGGTGGAGGTTAAATGGCAATGATATGGGAATCATAAAGCTTACCACGTCTCTTCCATGTTAGCATTTCATCAAGGAATTGATCAATTATGGCCAAAGGAACCAATTGCAATACAATGAAATCTTAGTAAATTAGACAATTGAAATTAAAGTTTTGCGACTCGATTGCATCCCGAAAATCAGTAATCAAGACTGACATTCACCCTAAAATGTTTTGGCAATATTATATTGGATATCAGCTATTTGTATATAGGTTTTGCTTTTAATAATATTTTAGTACTTTTTTTGAATTTTTTTTCTTCTCTTTCCTGATTTTCTTTTATTTTCTTTTCTCTTCTTTTCTTCTTTTTCTTTATTTTCCCCATTTTCCCCCACCCTTCTAGCGAATTCACCAGCTTCCCTAATGGATGCACCAAGAGGCTATTGACTCCGCCTTTCTTGTAAACCCTAACTGTTATCGAGTGCACGAAGTGATGAGTGTTGAAGATGTACACTGAGCCATCCGCCGAAGCAGAGATGAGGTCGCGCAGGAATGAGAGGTGTGGAGGGGGTGTAGAAGCAGAGGGTGGTGACCATAGAAGAATGGTGGCGGAGGGAGCCGAGGGAGGAGGCCGCCATTAGGTCATGGTGTACGGTGGCGTCGTCGGCGACAGGGCAAGCTGCAGTGACGATCGAGATTGGGGAGAGGTGGGAGGGGTAGCAAAAGAGTTTGGTTAGGGTTAGGGTATGGCCATGGGGGGAGTGCTTGAGGGGCTTGAGCTTGAAGTCCCAATTGAACTTTTCGTACGAGCCTACGATTAAACTCATGACAGCATGATCCGCGACCTACAGAGACCGAAAATATCGAAGAGATATCCGCAGAGATGGTGAATTTCTTATCCTCTTTGATGTTGAAGGCAATGGCGACGAAATTAGGGTTTTGGGCTACCGAACGACGACAATGTGATCAAGGTATCCCTCACCCAAGGCCAACAACCTCCGTCGACGATTGACAAGGCTCGGCGAAAAGAAAAAATGGAAAAAGAAAAGAAAAAAAAAAGAAAAGAGGAGAAAAGGAAAAAAAAGAAAAAAAAAAGAAAAGAAGGAAAAGAGAAGAAAATAAAAAATAAATTAAAAATAATTAAAATATTAAAAATTATTGACGTCAATGCCAAACATATCAAGTGGGCTGACAGAGTCCACATTAGTGATTTTTGGCCGAAATTGATCGGATGGCCTCATTGGCAAAACATAAAAATCTTTAAGACTTAATTGACAAAATTGAATCTATGATTGAATTGGCAATGATACAATAGGTTTAGGACTTTTTAGATAAATTTCCCAACAGAATTCTATCAAAATATCTCTAACATAGAAAATTATGTCAGAGAAATCCCTAATTATCTCTAACATCCCCTCAAATTCAAAGTATTCAAGGTGATCAAGTCAGCTTGAGTTTGAAATCAAGTCAATCAGTGTCTATCGGCTAAGACTTGGAAGATGAGGTGGCATCCGTAGATGTTTATGGCGAAACTTCTAAATCTAGTTGGTTTGAGAGCGGCAAGTGCAGTGGTGGCGTAACAAAACGAGAAATGTCTTCCATAACTAGCTGGTTTGAGGGTGACGAGCCTAGTAGTGGTGTAAAGATGTGTGAAACGTCGAGAATTGGAGGGGACAAGTGGCTGATGTGGCTGGCTTGCGAAATAGTAACTTAGCGATGCATCAACCAAGCTATACGGCTAGCTTGGGAAAATTGTTATTGGGCGATGCTACGCAGCAGGCATCGAAAGCCACCTCCATGAACAGTGGCATCACCGGTGCTGGAGGCCACAACAGGGTTGCCAACGACGACCGATGAGATTGGAGAGTGGTGGGAGAGGTAGTAGAAGAGTTTGGTTAGGGTTAGGGTATGGCCATGGGGGGAGTGCTTGAGGGGCTTGAGCTTGGAGTCCCAAATGAACTTTGTAGACACCTATTTTTAATTTGCCCAAAATTAATTACACAAAAATTTAGGAATTAATGTCTTTAATTCCTAAAACAAAAAAATATTTCAATTTAAATACATTGCATATAGAATTAGGCACATTTTGCATTAATATGGCTATTAGAGTAAATATTAATTAAAAAAAAAAGAGAAGAATCAAATCGGACAGGGCCGGGCCAACCCGGCCCATTTCTTTCCGCGCGCGGGCCCCCGGCCCGGTCCCTTTCTTTTTCTTTTTTCCCCCCGCGCGGGCCCCCCCGGCCCACTCCCTTTCTCTTTCTTTTTTTCCTTCCGCACGGCCCAGCCCGCTTCTTCCTTTTCTTCTTTTCCTCTCCATGCGAGCTAGGCCTGGCCCGGCCCGGCCCAGCCCCTTCTCCTCCTTCTTCCTCCCCTCCCGCCAAGCGTCGATGTCCTTCCCTTGTTCGCGATCGTCACGCCGACGCACGGTGGTGCCGCTCCTCGCCGTCGCTATCCAGCCAGCCAGGGCCGGATGAGCACGCCAACAGGACCGGCATTAAATGCCAGTCCCGTCCCCCCCATTTCCCGGAGCCCCCTTATCCTCTCCTCTCTCCCGGCGTCCTGTTCGCCCCTGCCTTGCTCTGCCCCGGCCTGCAATGGCCACCAAAGTCGTGGGGTGACGACGGTCGGTGCAAGCCGTCGTCACGCCGACGCAGAGGAGGCCGTCATGGTCATGGTCATCGTCGTCGCCGGCTATATATATAGCCAGAGGGAGAGGGAGCCGGGGGGCCGGCCAAATTTTGGAGGAGCTCCGGTGAGTGAAGATAGAGAGAGAAAGAGAGAGAAAAGAAAGAGAGTAGAGAGAGAAAGGGAGCCCCCGGTGGCCACCGCGCCTCATCTGTCCATCCCCACCGCCGAGCCGACGGCGGCGACACAAAGAGAGAGAGTAGAGAGAGAAACAGAGAGGGAACAGAGAGAAAAGAAAGAGAGTAGAGAGAGAGAGAGTCGCCGAGGTCCGCCGGAGTCGAAGAAGGGCCAGCAGCGTCGCCGTCGCCCACGTAGTCGCCGGAAAGCCACCCAGGCGCGCCGCGAACCGGTGAGCCCCCCGTCCGAGTTCCGCCTCTGTTTTCCCCTGTTCGCGGATACGGTTTGGCCAGGACTCGCGCCGGCCGAGTCGCGCGAATCCCGGCCAATACCGTCTCTGGTCCCGGTCCTTAGTCGCCGTCGGAAGTGAACCGAAGCCGCTGGAGCCGACCGTGCCGCCGGAGGAGGTCGAAATCGGCTGATTTCCACCGCGCACGCTCAGTGTTCGACAAAATGCCTTAATGAGGCCGGTTTTTGTTTCGTCGCCGGCCGGCGAACGGCGGACCGACGGCAGCTCAGGTAAGTGGCGCAGCTTGGCAGTGGTGCCAGGGGGCCGATTTGGGGGCGGCGCTGGCCTGGGCCGGCCGGCGGACGGCCAATTTTGGCCCCGCCGGCGTCTGCCCCCTCCGCGGGTCTGTTTGTTCGGGTCGGATCCGACCCGAATCGACAGATCCGACCCGGGTCAACGCCCGGGTCGGATCCGTTGACTCGGGTCGGTTCCGCCCGACCCGGATCGATAGATCCGACCCGGGTCAACGACCGGGTCGGATCCGTTGACCCGGGTCGGTTCCGATCGACCCGGATCGACAGATCCGACCCGGGTCAACGACCGGGTCGGATCCGTTGACCCGGGTCGGTTCCGACCCGATCCGGATCGACCGATCCAACCCGGGTCAACGCCCGGGTCGGACCCGACCCGACCCAGTTAATATTATATTATTTTTTATTTTATTTTTGTTTTATTTTATTTTTAATTTTTTTAAATAAAAAAATTAAAAAAATTTTAAAAAAATTAAAAAAATTCTAAAAAAATTTCTAAAAAATTTTTTAAAAAAACTTTTAAAACAAGTTTTATTTTTATTTTATTTTCTTTCTGTATTTTTATTTTTATTTTTTCCGAAAAAAAATCAATTTTTTTAAAAAAAAATCAATTTTTTTTTAAAAAAGTTTTTTTTATGTGATATATATGTAAGTGTTTTAATCCATTGTTTTATTATTGTGCATGTTATTGTCTTATTTAAATTAGACAAGCCTGAGTTATGCGGTGGTTTTTTGCATGTTATTTTTATCACAGTTGCGTTGTTGTTACGCATGTTTTTAATACAATTGCATGAGCTGTTGTATTTTGAATGTCATCTGACTTAGTTAAGGTTAGAACCTTAGGCTGCATGAATTGTCGTGTTCCTGATTGCTAATTGTTTCTGATTACGCACTCGCTTGATCACCTCACATGTTAGGAGAAAGGTCCTAAAATCAATCCAAATTGCCTGACAAATGTTTTCAGAAATGAATAGGGTAGAAAGGTACCGAAAGGGCATTAGTTATTTAACTAATGTAATCAAGTCCCCGAACCCAGTTAATCTCTGATTCGTAGGAATAGGGTGATTCTCCCGTCACCCTATTTAGGTTTCTAATCGACCTACCCCAAATCGATTAGTGGCGACTCCTGCATGTAAATCACCTGCATGTTAAAAATTTAAACTCTAAGTCGCGATATGGTATGGGCTTGGGAGAGCCAAAGTTAAGTCCTGAACCTAGACTTAGCACGTACCAGGCGAGCCCTCCTTCTTTTTGCATGTCGTCCGATAGAAAAGGCTCGAGAGAGTTCGGTCGCGACAAACTTCTCATACGAGCCCGTGAGTAAATTCATGACAGCATGATTTGCAGCCTGTAGAGACTGGAAATATCGGAGAGATATGTACAAAGATGGTGAATTTCCGATCCTCTTTGATGTTGAAGGCAATGGCAACGATATTATGGTTTTGGGCCATCGAATGATGGCGGTGTGATTCGAGCATCCCTCACTCGAGGCCGGTGACCTCCGTTAGGCCTCATCGCGTTGGCGACAAAATTACGGTTTTAGGCCATCGATCGATGACTGTGTGATATGGGTATCCCTCTCTTGAGACCGGCGACCTCCACCAACCATCTGTAAGGCCCGACAGAGGGCAAAAGGAAAAAAAAAACAAAAACAAAAGAAAAGAAAAGAAGTGAAATGGAAAAAAAGAAAAGAAAAGAAGGAATAGAGAAGAAAAGAAAAATACATCAAAAATAGTTAAAATATTGAAAATTATTCACGTCAATGCCGAAGATGCCAAGTGGATAGCTTTGGTATCCACCTTAGTAATTTCTGACTAAAATTGACTAGATGGCCATAATTAGCAAAACATGAAAATCTTTAGGACTATATTGATAAAATTGAAGTGTTTAAGACTAAATTGGCAAAAGTACAATAGGTTTATGACTTTTTAAACAATTTTCCCTACAAAATTCTATCATAACATAGGAAATTATGTTAGAGAAGTCCCTAACTATCTCTAACATCCCTTCAAACTCAAGGTGATTAAGTGAGCTTGAGTTTGAAATCAAGTCAAACAGTGTCCATCGGCTAAGACTTAGAGGATGAGGCGGTGTTCGCAGTTGTTTATGGCAAAACTTCTAAACCTATTTGGTTTGAGAGCGGCGAGTGTAGTGGTGTAACAACATGCGAAATGTCTTCCATATCTTGCTGGTTTGAGGGTGGCAAGCCTAGTGGTGGTGTAAAGACATGCGAAACGTCGAGAATTAGAGGGCACAAGTGGCCGACGTGGCTGGCTTGTGAAATAGTAACTTAGCGAACCATCAAGCGGCCTACATGGCTAGCTTAGGAAAGTTGATACTGGGCAATGCGGCATGGCAAGCATTGAAAGGCACCTCCATGAAAAAAAATAAAAGAAGAAATGCTCAACTGGGTGATGTGTAGCTGTTGCAGTTTGGCATCGAAACACAACCATCATGGAATGAACTTGACTAAGCACTTCCTCGTATGAGAGTTTTAAACACGGAACGAATGCTGTTGAGCAACAAATTATCTTAGAAAAATCCCTAATTATTTCTAACACTTATCTTTCACCCAAAATCATATGAGTTTTCATCAAACGGGCATCACCAAACGCCAGAAGTCAAGAACTTACCGTCGGCAAATGATATTTCATCTGAAACAATGCTTTTCCCTTATTTCAAGCCTAACATAGGTCTGTCCCTTCCCTATAGTTCACATGAGCCGATACCAAAGTGATATACGTTAAATCTATTGGTTCCTTCGTTAAACATCAACATTCGAATATTTCATTGCACTCCTCGAAGAAAAAGAAAAGGCCATATGCAGATTTCTCATCTCAGCTCACCTAATCTGATCCCCCTTCACGAAATTCTTGCATGTTGCATTATGCAAGATCAGACCCAGAAAAGCAGAAGCAGAACAAGAAAAGGAAAGGTAAACCTAGGATCCCTCAAATTGCACCAAATGTTTCAAACAAAAATGGGCCATCACATCAGACTTAATATTTCAATTCTAAAAATGAAAACCGGATCTTGTTTTATTGTCAAATTACTAAAAGGGTTAACATCGATTATTCTCAAACATGACCTCACGCGTTGCCCAAAACAGGCTTGAACGAAGTGAGACGCCTGACATGCTCCCACGGCTTGTCAAAAACGGCGGCCTCGAAGTTCTTGGTCTCGGCCCCGTCCTTGACCTGGAGGACGAGCCTGTAGTTCGTCCCTGACACGATCTGCGTCTCGCCCCTCACCACCTTCTCCAGCACCAGCCCCGTCTTGGCCTCGTCATTGTGCGTCTTGACGGCGAACTTAGCGATCTCCCCCACGTACGGGTCACTCAGGTCCTTTATCGGGCTCCAGCCCCCGACCAGCTCCCTGCGGGCGGCCCCGGTGGCCAAGACTTGGAGGAGGAGGACGGTGGCGGCGGCGAGGATGAGGAGACGCATTTTCGGAGGCTTTCGGCTTTGGTTTTTGGTTTTGATAACCGTTTTCTCGGGTCTCCTCTTCTCTTGATGTTTTCCATGGGTGGTGGGTACGGGTATTTATAGGTCTTGGAATTGAGAGAATTACGGGCACTTGTCGTGTGATTTGGGAAAAAATATATGTTTTAGGGTCAACCTAGAATATATGGCAAGGTAATTATTTCTTGGATTTGAAATTAATGCTTGATATTTAATGGAAGCCACAATGACCTGATTAAGGATGTGAGTAATACGGGAGTTGGATTCCATTAAATACAAGCGAAGGGACATTTCGGGTACAACATGACTCCACAGGCAATTTCCATGAGTTGAAGAATAAAGGCTCTTTCTGTAAGCTGAAGTATAGTTTCCTAATTTAAGTTGATTTTCTAATCTGATTATTTCCTAGTTGAACGTTTCTTAATGTGAAGTTTCCTAGTTTAAGATTTTTTGTAGCGTTTCCTAAATAAGAGGTGCATTTTCAGTTATAAGCATGCAAGGTTTTGAGTTTGTTGCCGCCACTATGAGAGCTCGCATGCCCTCACTGAGGCCCTGGCGACTGGTGGAGGAAAATAGGAAAAAAAAGAAAAAAGAAAAAGGGAAGAAAAGGAAGGAAAAAAAGAAAAAGGGAAAAATTCAGAAAATTTTTAAAATTTTGCAAATATCATCCATGTCAAACCGGCTATATCAATGCTAGTCTTGTCACATAAGATGGCTGACATTGATTGGATCACCGTGTGAGTAATTCACAACTAAAATTGACTAGAATGACTACATTAAAAAATAGTCAAAAGGTTGAGAACTAAATTGGTTAAACTAAAAAAAAATTGAATTGAATTGATCGTCGTACAACTAGTTTAGGGATTTTTAGACAATTTTCCCCTTGTTCTTCCTTAGCATATTAGTGATCAAAATTTCACTCAATTGTTCACCTTGTCACGGTACCTCCAAGTCTTCACACACTTCTCGTTCTTCCTGACTTTGGTCACTTTTTATCAAGGTCCATCTAGTTTCTATCAATCTTTTCACTTTCACTTCGGATTCCGTCAATGATTATAAAGCTTTATTTATATAAACATTACCTAAAATGAGACAACATTTTCATTTATCAAACAACAATAAGAGATAGAAGGTTTTGTGAACTTTAAAATGGGGAAAATTACCAAAAAAGTCCTCAACTTATTACAATTATACCAATTGAGTCCTAAATTTTTTTTTTGCCAATTAAGTCCTAAATCATTTACATTTGTGCCAATCAATCTGTCCAACCAACTTTCACCGAAAATCGTTGACATGGCGCCACCGGCATTGATGTGAATAATTTTCATAATTTTGTATGAATTTTTTATTATTTTATCTATCTTTTTTCCTTTTTATCTGTTTTTTATCATTGCCGATCGGCTACCTCACTGTTCGGGCTAAGCTGGACCTTCTTGTCACTGGGTGAGGTCGGCCTCGCCAAGGCTAGGTTGGTGAGTCTAGACCTTATCGTCATTGGGCGAGGTCAACTTCGCCAAAAGCTAGGCTAGAGAGGGTCGAGCCTCACTAGTCATGGGTGAGGTTGGCCTCACTAGATCCAGCGAGGGTCGAGCCTCACTAGATCCGATGAGTTAGGCTAGACCTTGTGACCACTGGTGAGGGCTGCCAGGGACTGGGCGAGGCACGACCCTCATCAACCTAGCTCTAGCAAGGCCAACCTTACCTAGCAAAAGGGAGGTCTAGCCTCACCTTGCCGGCCACAATGAAAAACAAAAAAAAGGAAAAAAATAATATAACAATAAATTCATATATTTTTTAGAAATTATAAAAATTGTTTACGTCAATGTCGGTGACACTAGTTAGCGATTTCCGGACAAAATTAACTAGATGGATTGAATTAGTATAAATGTAAAAGGTTTGGGACTTAATTGATAAAAAAAGATTTATGACTCAATTGACATATTTACAATATGTTTAGATATTTTTTGGTAAGTTTCCCCTTTAAGGCGTCATTAAAGGTTTTCCCAACAAAGTTGATATATTGTCTAGAAAGTTGGAAAAGCTGTCTCAGAAACTAACACAATCAAGTTCCTTGAAGACCCATCTCAGTGACTATGACGTCTCGGGAACTTTCATTGTTGGAGACCCTTCTCCATATCTTAGGATGAGGTGCCATCTAATTAGAGGTGACATCTCCATCAAAGTAGGTTGGGTGATGCGGCAGTATCGAATCCCATTAAAGACAATTTTGTTGTTTATTCAAGCAAAAGGACATTTCGGGTACAACATGACCCAATTGATCCAATGAGGAGAAAGCGTCCAAGATGGAATTTCTATAAATTGAAGAATAAAGGACTTTCAGCTAATTTAAAAGCTGAAGGATAGCTTCCTGATTTGATGTTTCCTAGGTTTATCTGTCTTAGTCCCTCCATAAATAAGAAGTGCATTCTCAGTTGTCTGTACGCAAATTTTTAGTTGATAATATATTAGAATTTTTCTCAATTGAGTGATTCCTTTGGTTTTTTATCCATTTTGTTGGTGATGACCCTTAAAATCCCTTTGGGCCATAACTTATTTTTGAGGTCGACCTCCTTTCTTTTCCCTAAGTTAGGGTTTCCTCTTCTTTCCTTTGAAGGCGCCGCCTCTTTGAAGTGCCGCTACTAAGGGAGATGGAGCTCTCTCTCTCTCTCTCTCTCTCTCTCTCTCTCTCTCTCTCTCTCTCTCTCTCTCTCTCTCTCTCTCTCTCTCTCTCTCTCTCTCTCTCTTGAAGCCCTTCGTTTTTCTCTTCTCTCTCGATTTGTTATGGGTGTGAGTGAATAAATTTCTGCAATTGGTATTGTGTCAATGTGAAGACCAATTTGGCCATTTGTCTAATCGAAAACTATCGAGGAGAATGTTTGTAACGAGACTACAACCTCTATTAGATTAGGCTGCACTCCTCTGCCGATTTAGATTTAGTTCAAGTTTTGGTGGTTTTACTCTCTCAAACTAAATCTAGATATAGATCTAGAAGCTCCTTAGTATTTGATCTGTGTTCTTTCAACATTTTAATGGTAGTATCTCTGTATAGTGATGGTGAACCTAGATGCATACTACAAATCATTGCAAATAGAGTGGGAAATCTCGACATGTGCTCATCACTAAATCTAGTGATCGACCACCAATCTTTTATTGTGGTAGATCTATGCTTGAAGGATAAGGGTGCGCATGAGAACGTTTCTGTGCCGGGGAACAATTTCTGAACAGAAATGATTTTTTTTTATTCTGTGCCCGGAAACAATTTCTGAGTATTTAAAGGCGTTTGATAAACTGTCCAAAATTTCTATTTCTAGAGTAGAAAAGAATAGAAATGCGTTTGGTAACTACACGAAATTTTTGTTTCCAAATAATATTTTAATAATATTTTGAATTATTTTTTTTTTCTTTATATTAATTTTTTTCTTTGGCCATGGCCGGCGCCGGCGGCCGGCGGCCGGCGGCCGGCGGCCGGCGGCCGGCGGCCGGCCACAGCCCAGGGCCGGCGAGGGCGTCACGGCCCTCGCCGGCCGCCGGCGGAGGCGAGGGTCGCCCTCGCCGGCGAGGGCGAGGGCTGGACCCTCGCCGCCTGGGCGAGGCCGCCTCGCCCAGATCGGGCGAGGCCGAGCCTCGCCGTCGGTCGCGACGGCGAGGTCGGCCTCGCCCAGAGACGGCGAGGCTCGGCCTCGCCCAGATCTGGCGAGGCCGAGCCTCGCCGTCGCGACCCACGGCGAGGTCGGCTTCGCCGTGGGTCGCGACGGCGAGGTCGGCCTCGCCCAGAGACGGCGAGGCTCGGCCTCGCCAGATCTGGGCGAGGCCGAGCCTCGCCGTCTCTGGGCGAGGCCGACCTCGCCGTCGCGACCCACGGCGAGGCTCGGCCTCGCCCGATCTGTGCGAGGCGGCCTCGCCCAGGCGGCGAGGGTCCAGCCCTCGCCCTCGCCGGCGAGGGCGACCCTCGCCTCCGCCGGCGGCCGGCGAGGGCCGTGACGCCCTCGCCGGCCCTGGGCTGTGGCCGGCCGCCGGCCGCCGGTCGCCGGCGACCGGCCATGGCCAAAGAAGAACACAAAAGAAAGAAAAGAAAAAAAAGAAAAAAAACTGATTCTCAAAATTGTGCCGAGAAACAAGAAGCAACTTTTTTTTACTTCTTGTTTCTCTTCCAAAACTGTTTCTCGGCACAAATTTTTGCAAAAATGTGCCCGGGAACAAAAAATTTACCAAACGCATTTCTGTTCCCAAACTATTTCTGGGAACAAAAGAACAGAAATTTTTACTGTTTGGCACCTTACCAAACGGGCCCTAAGAGTATGCTTATAGCTGCAAACCATACTTTGCTATTTACTTTCTAGCGTTTGATTTCTTTTGTAGTTCTATGATACAGAAATATATATGTTCATGCATTCTGTAATATCTTTGTCAAATCGTAGTTTCTCATTTAGTTGTCATATTATATAATGAGCCAACTTTCAAGCATTAGGTTACATTTATTTTCTCAGTTATATCAAAGGCAAATTCTGCGTGTCAAAATTGGGGTATTTACTAAAATCCGAAAAATTACTTTCTTGGAGTTTGACACCAAACAGACAGGATTGAAAGTGAGATCTCACGCTTTATGGAATATAAGATCGTACTCATTTCATTTTATTCTTGAGCTTAGTAGCTACAAAATAAGGTCGAGTCAATAAAGTATATTGTGATTTTTAGGTAGGCTGCGTGACAAAATCCACAAACCAAAGCCAATGAAATAAGACGTGAGACCATCAGCATTCAATGGATTTTATCCAAAAAAAAGTGCGTGGAGAAAACAAATCGCAGCAGAAACTTTGACAGGTCGTGAGGGATGAGCAATAGCGACGGGAAGTGACAGTGCTTGCCACCGATGGATCGCATAACGTTTGAATGGTCTGTCTTGTTGTCCATTTTCGATGAACAAGTCGCAAGTGGTCGTAAAAAGGATGAATCTGGAACTCTTCTTCTTTTAGGGTTTAGCTGCTTGTTCTCTTTCTTGAACTTGGCACTTTAGTTCTGAGCTTCGAACCAGCCTGCTTTAGTTTTGTGGAGTCATATTGACGTGGCGTTTGGAAGTACATTCACGTGATTAGAAGGTTGAATACGAGATTTTGCGAGGGTGTCGCTAGGTCAAACGTACGATAAAGATACGAGGCTGGAGCAGTTGACTTAAGCCAATGCAGCAAGCACTTCAATTCAACTCCCGACAGCAACTCTAAGAGCTACCGAAGGAATCACTAAACCATTTTCGGTGACGGACTTTACTTACGAGAATGAATGACGCTAATATTGTTATCTACTTAGCCTTGATCTAAAGAAAAATCTCTGGTCCCTATAATTTTTTGAAAAGTTTTAAAAGATGCTATACTTTTTGCCAAAGTCACAACCGATGCGATGTTAGTCGACTAACGTATGGGTCACTGTCGGGAGGACGGTCACCTCGTGGTGGTGGTCGCAAGCCATAGGCATTTTTGGAGAAGGTTTATTCAATGAAATTAACAATACTAAACTCCATTTGTTTCGCGGTGGAAAATTATTGAATCAAAAATAATTTTTTTGAAAAAATGATCGCTTATATTATTTACAAAAAGAAATGAACAAAAGATATTTTCATCATCCGCAAAAATATTTAAAGATTTATCATTGTTGATAATAAAATATTTTTTATTAGCTAATTATTTCATGAAACAAATGGAGCCAAACTTCTTTGCTTTCGTTTTCTTTGCAGTAATCTAGTTTTTGAATCAATGAAATTTATCTGCTTCCACACTCCCAAGTTCCATCCAACAGTGAGATCAACGAAAGAAAGAAGAATTCAGAAAAAAAAAAAAAACAAGACAAACATATCTATTTCATAGGAAGCGCCAAATATGGTCTTTCCCTCAATTCAATGAGAGCTTTATTATCAAATTACTGAAAATGTAATATGCCTAAGGATGATTATTGATAATTTACCACAAAGACGAAACGACAACCTCACACGTTGGCCGGAATGGCCTTAAACGATAGGAGACGCCGGAAATGCTCCTACGCCTTGTCCCAAACGACGGCCTCGAAGCTCTTCATTGTGGCCCCATCCTTGACCTTGACAACCAGCCTGTGCTTCATCCCCTCCACGACCTGCATATCGCCCTTCACCACCTGCTTCAGTACCAGCCTCATCTTGGCCTCGTCATTGCGCGTCTTGAGAGCGAACTCAGCGATCTCCCTCGCCTCCGGGGTCACTCAGGTTCTTTATCGGGTCTACCCCCCAACCAGCACCTTCGTGGGGCAGCCCTGGAGTCCGAGACTTGGACGAGGAGGACGGCGGCAACGGCAAGGATGAGGAGTCTCATTTTCAGAGGTTTTCGGCTCTAGTTCTTGGTTTTGGTAACTGCTTTCGTGGGTCTTCTCTGGCTTTGAAATGGAATGCTTATGATGAAGGCTTGTACAGGTGGAGGGTAAGAGGATTTAGGTTTTGGAAACGCGAGAGTCACGGACACTTTCTATGGGTAGTGAAAGAATTTGTGCTTTTCTTTTGGGTCAGCTAAGAATTTCCATAGACTGAAAACAATTTTTGCATCTACTAATTTGAGGATTAATGTTTTTAATTTGCGTGCTGAAAAGGTGGCTATACGTTACCCTTAATGATTCTTTTAAGTGTCATGCATGCATATCACAGAGAGGATTATAGCCTGAGATTTCATGGCAAGGTCTTAATGAATTCATGCTTTAAGAGATTAATGAGCTCTTTGGACTTAGCAATTACATCTATATGTTCATGTATTTTTTAAGTGGAGTTTATATCATTATGAAGTCTGTTTATTAACTCGTATATTCTAATTTATTTATCAGATGACGTCAAGAGTCCACTTTCATGCATTAATTTTAGTCATCTTCCTAATTCAGTCGAAGGCAAACTATGCACGTCGGAACTGCGGGCTCTCCAAAGTCCAAAATTGTTTTCTTGGAGCTTTAACTCCAAGAGAGGAAATTGAAAATGAGATCTCATGCTCTTTGGAATAAAAGATCGTACTCTTTCATTATATTTTTCAATCAAGCCCTTGAGTTTAGTAGCTAAAAAAAATGAAGTCATCTTACCTTTACCAAAAAAAAAAATGAAGTCGTGTCAATAAAGTATGTCGCGATATTTTGGTAGGGTGTGAGACAAAATCCAAAAACCCTTAAAATAAGATGTGAGTTTATCTGTGCTCGATCGGTTTGATCCAAAAACAGTGTGCGGAGAAAAGAAATCGCAGCAGAAACTTTGACGGGCAGTGGGGGATGAGCGATGGCGACGGGAATCGACAGTGTTCACAACAGATGGATAGTACAAACGTGAGAATGGGGCAAGTGAGAGTCCAAAACATGAAGCTTCTTTGGAGTGTCGTAAGATCAGTGGAGGATGGCCTGTTTTTGTCGTCCATTTTCGATGAATGAGCCGCAAGTGGTCGCGGAAAGGATGGATTTTGGAGCGTCTTCGAGTTGGGGCTTCCTTTACAGCTTGAACTCCTACCGTTTTTCGGGGTTTGACTACTCGTGTACTCTTTCTTGTACTTGACGTCTTGATATGAGCATTGAACGAACCAAATTTTGATTTTGTGGAGTCCAACTCACGTGGCGTTTAAGATTAGTTTGAAATGACTTAAAACGTTAAATACGAGATTTTGGAAGGGTCGCAGGGTCTAATTCAGTTAAAAGATACAAAGGTCAGAGCGATTGGTTTGAACCCGACCATGCAAGCACTCACTAATGCTTGGTTTTGTGATGGATTATGCGGCCGCCACATAGTTCAATTCAAATCCCAGCAGCTCCTAGATGAGCTAGGAAAGGTAAAAAATATTGTCCATAAAGATATAGAAATAACAAGGTCACTGGTGATCGTTATATAACCATGACTCAAAATTCATATTTATTCACTTGTTTTAGTTTTCAAAAGAGTCATTGCTCTATACTTAACCATTTCCGGTGAAAAATTTACCTATAGGGACAAATTGACGCTAATTTTGTTATCTATGTAGGGTTGATTAAAAGTGAATCCCAGCATTTTGTACTTTTCTTAAAAGAGAATCCCATTTTGGGTCCACAAGCTCCACTCCTCCCATACTAAATCAAAAGTGAGCCTAAACGTTAACCAAGCCACTATCCAACTCAAGGGTTGATGGCCTTTGGCTTCATCTCTTCCCCTCCATTGCCATGTCCAGGGGATTATCCTACAAATCTGAAAAATAAAGGGTTAGCCAAAGTGTAGTAAACGAAATCTCTAAGTCTAAGATAAGAAATCACCTTGCTACTCAATCCGGTATCAACAGACAATAAGAATTCAAGCATCACAAGATAACCATGATGACAAGTATATCAGTATGGTTCTCCCCGTGGATGTAGATATCGATACTTGGACCGAACCACGTAAATCTTTATTACCCTTTATTGTTCCTTATTTATTTTTCTGATGATTTCACATTGACTTAAATTGCAAGATGCTTGTTAGCTTCCGCGCTAATATTACAACATAAACATTACATGAAATGAGACAACATTTTCATTTATTAAACAATAGTGAGAGAAAGAAGGTTTTGTCAATTTTAAAATGTCATTAGAGGTTTTCCCAACAAAGCTGATGTATTGTCTAGAAAGTTGGAAAAGCTGCCCGAGAAACTTTCACAATCGAGTTCCTTCAAGTAAAGGTGATTATGGCATCTCGGGAACATTCATTGCTGGATGCCTTTCTCCATATCTCGAGGATGAAGCGCTATCTAATTAGAGGTCACATCTCGAAGAATTAAGACGGGGGACCATCTGCATCCAATGAATTTTATCCCAAAAAAAGTGTGTGGAGAAAATAAGATCGCAGCAGAAATTTTGACAATCGTGAGAGACGAGCAATAGCGACGGGAAGTGACAGTGTTTACATCAGATGGATCGCACAAACGTTAGAATGGTCAGTCCTGTTGTCCATTTTCCATGAACAAGTCGCATGTGGTCGTGAAAAGGATGAATGTGGAGCGTCTTCGGTGTGGCCTCCTTTACAGCTTGAACTCTTTCTCCTTTTAGGGTTTGACATTTGTTCTCTATCTTGAACTTGACGTTTTAAATTTAAGCTTCGAAACGAGCCTGCTTTAGCTTTGTGGAGTCCAATTGACGTCGCGTTTAGAAGTGCATTCAAGTGATTAGAAGGTTGAATATGAGATTTTGCGAGGGTCGCGAGGTCTAACGTACATAAAAGATACAAGGTTGGAGCAATTGACTTAAGACAATGCAACAAACACTTCAATTCAACTCCCAACAGCAACTCCAAGAGCTATGAAAGGAATTACTTATTGGGGTATGGTTCATACTCCTCTCCGACAGAAAAGAGTCCCGCTCCCTAGTGAGAGGGCGGGGTCCGGGGGGCCGCCCCCGAATGGAGTCATACGGGGCAGCACCTCCGCAAAGCTAGAAGGCTTTTATATTTTGAGTATATATTTTATTAGCAGTTTGTATTTGGACCCATGAATAGTTACTGTTATATATATATATATTCTCTTTCTCTTACACAGAGGTGAGAGATAATAATTATAGTGAAATTCTCTGCTGGCTTTAACTATAATTTAAGAATGAACCAAATTAAAACTTTGTGTCTTGATTTTCTTTTCACTTTTACTTTAATTTCCTTGTGATTGCGGGCCGAATCCTAACATCACTAGACCAGCAATAAACCATTTCGATGATGGATTTACTTATGAGAATGAATTATGCTAATCTTGTTATCTAATTAGCCTTGATCAAAAGAAAATCTTGGTCCATGTAATTTTTTCAAAAGTTTGAAAAGGCGCTATACATTTTGCCAAAGTAACAACAGATGCAAGTGATGGTAGTTGACTAACGGATGGGTCACCGTCGTCCCGACGGTCACCTCGTGGTGGTGGTCGCAAGCCATAGGCGTCTTTGGAGAAGTAATATTTAATGAAATTAACAATACCAGATTCCGTATGTTCCGCTAAAAATGACTAATTTGAAAATTAATTTTTTAAAATCACTTATATCATTTACAAAAATAAATGAACAAAATATATATTCATCATCTACGAAAATATTTAAATATAAAATATTGTCGCTAATGAAAATATTTTTTATTTGTCTAATTATTTCGTGAAACTAACGGAGCCAAACTCTTGGCTTCCGTTTTCTTTGCGGTAATCTAGTTTTTGAATCAATGAAATTTATCTGTTTCCACACTCCCAAGTTCCATCCAACAGTGAGATCTACGGAAGAAAGAAGAATTCAGAAAAAAAGAAAAAAGAAAAAGGAAAGCAAACATATCTATTTCATAGGAAGCGCCAAACATGTTCTTTCCCTCAATTTCTATGGGAGCTTTATTATCAAATTACTGAAAATGTAATATGTCTAAGGATGATTATTGATAATTAACCAAGCAGACGAAACAACAACCTCACACTTTGGCCGGAACGGCCTTAAACGACGTGAGACTCCTGAAATGCTCCCACGGCTTGTCCCAAACGATGGCCTTGAAGCTCTTCGTGCCGGCCCCATCCTTGACCTTGATGACCAGCCTGTAGTTCGTCCCTGCGACGCCCTGCGTCTCGCCCTTCACCACCTCCTTCAGCACCAGCCCCGTCTTGGCCTCGTCGTTGTGCGTCTTGACAGCAAACTCGGCAATCTCCCTCACATACGGGTCGCTCAGGTTCTTTATCGGCTTCCACCCCCCCAACAGCGGCTCCGGGTGGGTGGTCCTGGAGGCCGTGACTTGGAGGAGGAGGACGGCAGCAGCGGCGAGGATGAGGAGTCTCATTTTCGGAGATTTTCGGCTATAGTTCTTGGTTTTGGTAACTGCTTTCTTGGGTCTTCTCTGGCTTTGAAATGGAATGCTTATGGTGAAGGTTTTTATAGGTGGTGGGCACGTGGATTGGTTTTGGAAACGCGAGATTCATGGACACTTTATATGGGTAATAAAAGAATTTGCATATTTCTTTTGGGTCAGCTAAGAATTTCCGTTGACTGAAAACAATTTTGCACCTACTAATTTGAGGATTAATGCTTTTTGTTAAAAATATATTATCTGATTCTAAGTGTCTTTTGGATCATGATATCGTCATTTTGATTCTGAGTATCTCTCATATCATAATCTCGTTATTCTGATTATCAGTATTTTTCAGAATCATAATCCCGTTATTCTAATTTATTGTAATTCCTATTGTAATATTATGTTACTATAGTTTGTCATTTTGGAAAGCCTATAAATAGGTTCATGTATAGTTCAATGAAACACACAGAAAATTCCACAACTTTATTTTCCGCTTTGCATTTATCACTTTTAATTTACGTGCTTAAAAGGTGGCTATACGTTACCCTTTCTGGTTCTTTAAAGCTTCATGCATGGATGTCGCTGAGAGGATTATAGCCTCAGATTTCATGTCAAGGTCTTAATAATTTCATGCTGTAAGAATTTAATGCGCTCTTTGGATTTAGCTGTTACATCTATACTGGAAGCGACAATCAATGTATTACGGAATAGGTAAACTTCATCGTGATATAGAAGTATATATGTTCAAGTATTTTTAAGTGGAGTTTATATCATTATTTAGTCTGTTTATTAACTCGTACGTTCTCATTTATTTATCAGATGGCATCACGAGTCGACTTTTATGTATTAGCTTAAGTCATCTTCCTAGTTCAGTCAAAGGCAAACCATGCACGCCGGAACGGGGGGATTCCAAAGTCCAAAAATTGTTTCTTTCGAGCTTAACCCCAATTGAGGAAATTGAAAATGAGACCTTGCGCTCTTTGGAGTACAAGATCGCACTCTTTCATTTTGGTTTTCAATCAAGCCCTCGAGTTTAGTAGCTACAGGATATAGTCAGGTCGATAAAGTATGTTGTCATATTTAGGGAGGGTGCGGGACAAAATCCATAAATGAAAAACCCTTAAAATAAGATGCGATTTTATCTGTGCTCGATCCAAACAGAGTGTTCGGAGAAAAGAAATCACAGGCAAAAGTTTTGATGGGTACCGAGGGATGAGGAATATCGACGGGAAACGACGGTGTTCACGACAGATGGACGGCACAAACGTGAGAATGGGGCAAGCGTGAGTCCAAAACGTGGTGCTTCTTTGGATTGTCGTAAGATCAGTGGGCGATGGTCTGTTTTGTCATCCATTTTCGATGAACGAGCCGCGAGTGGTCGCGGAAAGGATAGATCTTGGAGCGTCTTCGGTGGGGCTTCCTTTGCAACTTGAGCTCCTCTCTTTTTAAGGGTTTGACTACTCATTCTCTTTCTTGGACTTGACGTCTTAATGTGAACTTTGAACGTGCCAAACTTTGATTTTGTGGAGTCCAATTGACGTGGCGTTTAAGATTAGTTTGTAATGATTCGAATGTTGAGTACAAGATTACGGAAGGGTCACATGGTCAAATATAGGTAAAAGATACAAAGGTCGGAGCCATTGATTTATGCACAACCAAACTTTATTCAAATTTTAATCTAAAGGCAAGATTTTGGCAACTTGAAATTGATCCAAAAGACAAACACAAAATTAGATTTTGCATCCCAAACAAACATTTCCGATGGAAAATCCTTCCATTGGCCTCAAGACATCGGCATCATTATTCCAAAGGTCATTTGCAAAATAATTTATCCAATCAGTGCAAACTCCCAGATATACATTGATGATATCCTCCTCTAGAGTCCTAAAGAGGAATCTCACTGCAAGCTGCTCAAGCAATTTGCTGATTTGGTTAAGCAATATGGTATTATGCTATCCCAGAAGAAGATGGTGATCATCCAGACGGAAATTGAGTTTCTAGGGATGCATTTGAAGGATGGAGCATTCCATCCAAGTGATCATATTGCAAAAGAACTTCTCAAATTTCCAGATGAGAATTTATCTCACAAGCAAGTCTAGCAGTTCCTTGGAATTGTTAATTATCTTAGGGACTTTGTTCCCAATATTTCGAAGTTTATGCGTCCACTCCAAAAGATGTTGAAGAAAGAACCACCACCAAGGGGAGAAAGACCAGATCGTGGCCATTAAATCCTTAAAGGAAAAGCTGCAGAATTTACCTCCGATGCAAATTCCTTTGGATGGTAAACGCATTCTCTAGACTGATGCTAGTGATAAAAACTGGGCAGCAATCCTTTTTGAAGAAGAAAATGGAAAGAGAAGAGTCTGTGGACACAAGAGTTGAAGATTCTCTTGGGCTGAAATGCATTACCCTCCTATATTCAAGGGAATTTTGGGGGATAAACATTTGAGTTCCATCTTATCGGCCATCATTTTCTTGTAAAAATAGGCATGTCATCATTCCCTCATATGTGGTTGGGGCAAATTGCTCACACATTCAAGTGTTTCCCACGCATAGATTAAACCCAAATGTGGAGTGTTTACAAATAAACAACTCAATATGAAGTAAAACTCACGGCACAAATCATCGGGCCCAAAGCAAAGCTCTATGAACGGATGAAAAACAAGAACGTCAGATGGATAATGTGTGAGTTGTGTTATAGAAGTCCCACATTGGGGAATTGGCGTGGAGTTGAGCAATTAATATATTCTAATTGGCTCATAACTCATTGGCTTAAGCTTTTGAGTGAAAGAGGGTCCAATTGGATATCTTGACTGGCTCGAACTTGGGCTCCCTCTTGGCGGTTTCCGTGGTGAAAGTATCGGGCTTCTTCTGTGCGCTCCAAAAACATTAAAGGCAAGAAAAACATTCTCGCGGATTTTCTTTCTAGGCCCAAAGAGACAACATTGTCTATTTTCATGTTTCATGCTGAAGGATCGTCATCAGCATCAGGACCACCAAAACTCCGAAGAGAACTTCCTTTAGAAATTCCACAATTCCATCAGCAGAATGGGTTCTTTACCCAATGTAGAGAGATAATGCGGGTATATCAGCTCAAAATCTTGAAACAATATGGCAAATTAAACCTTCAACCATTTGGCATGCATCATCATCAATACCCATTTATTCACGAATTTAAAGTTGATCCGGTCAACTTTCCTAAAGAACATAAATGGTTTTTCTAGATATGTATTTCATAATCTTCTTGTCACTACAAAAAAATTGATTTTTTCCGACGAAATTTCCAACGAAAAATTTGGAAAAATTCGTTGGAAAATGAATTTCCAACGAATTTTCCAACGAAAAAAAATTCGTTGGTAATAGGTCGTTGGAAATTTTTCCAACGAAAAATTTCAATTTTCGTTGGAAATTTGCGACGAATTTTTTTTCGTTGGAAAATTCATTGAAAAATTCGTTGGAAACGAATTTTTTTTCGTTGGAAACTATAATTTTTTTTATCGAAAAATTGTGGAAATTTTTTTTCCATCGAAAAAAAATTTTTTTGGCCGAATTTTTTTTTTTGTCGAAAAATAGCCCTCGCCGCCGGCGAGGGCCAGCCTCGTCGCCGGCGAGGGCCGAGCTCGCCGGCCATGGCAAGCTCGGCCCTCGGCATGGCCGACGAGGGCCAGCCTCGTCGCCGGCGAGGGCCGAGCTCGCCCAGATCTGGGCGAGCTCGAGCTCGCCGGCCATGGCGAGCTCGGCCCTCGCCATGGCCGGCGAGGGCAAGCCTCGTCGTCGGCGAGGGCCGAGCTCGCCCAGATCTGGGCGAGCTCGTCGCCGGCGAGGGCCGAGCTCGCCGGCCATGGCGAGCTCGGCCCTCGCCATGGCCGGCGAGCTCGGCCCTCGCCGACGACGAGGCTTGCCCTCGTGGCCGGCGAGGCTGTTGCGCAAAGACCAAGAAGATGCAGAAGAAGCAGCAGCAGCAGCAAGGGCGGGAGCAGGCGGGGTCGCCGCCCGTCAAGTCCGTCGTCCTAGCCTCGCCGGCGACGAGGCTTGGTGGCGTCGGAGGGTTGGTGTCCGTGGCGCCGGAGCCGGAGCCGGAGCCGGAGGAGGAGGGGGGCCGGCGGGGGAGGAGGCGGAGGGGGAGGCGGAGGGGGAAACGGAGAGGGAGAAGGTGCAGAGAGAGAGAGACAGAGAGAGAGAGAGAGAGAGAGAGAGAGAGAGAGAGAGAGAGAGAGAGAGAGAGAGAGAGAGAGAGAGAGAGAGAGAGAGAGAGAGTGAATGTGGAATAAGCGCGAAAATTATTGAATAAGGAAGAAGTAGGGTTTTCGTTGCAAAATTCGTGGGAAATTTCTCACGAATTTTGCAACGAAAATTATACACACTAAAATAATTATCCGGAATTGGGAATTTCCAACGAATTTTCCAACGAAAATTGTACACACTGAAGTAATGGCCCGGAAAATTATAATTCGTTGGAAATTTCATTGGAAATTTCCAACGAATTTTCCAACGAATATCAAAAATGCCGAACAGGATAGGGTTTTTTTTGTAATTCGTTGGAAAATTTGTTGGAAATTTCCAACGAAAAAAATTCGTTGGAAATTTCCAACGAATTTTCCAACGAAAATTGTACATACTGAATTAATTTCCCGGAAAATTGAAATTCGTTGGAAAATTCGTTGGAAATTTCCAACGAATTTTCCAACGAATATAAAAAATGCCGAACATTATCGGGTTTTTTTGTAATTCGTTGGAAAATTCGTTGGAAATTTCCAACGAATTTTCCAACGAAAATTGTACACGCTGAATTAATTTCCCGAAAATTGAAATTCGTTGGAAAATTTGTTGGAAATTTCCAACGAATATGAAAAATGTGGGTTTTTTTGTAATTCGTTGGAAAATTCGTTGGAAATTTCCAACAAATTTTTTTCGTTGGAAATTTCCAACGAATTTTGCAACGAAAAAATTTTCGTTGGAAATTTCCAACGAATTTTCCAACGAAAATTTTTCGTTGGAAATTTCCAACGAATTTTGCTTTTCGTTGGAAAATTTGTTGCAAATTTCCAACGAAAATTTTTTCGTCGCAAATTTTCGTGACAAAAATCTAATTTTTTTGTAGTGTGTGGCCATTGAGGTACCAACTGCATGGATTTATATGTTCATCAAGGGGTAAGAAGACAGATATGAAGACCATTATTTCAAGTATTTAGCAGAAGTTCTTCAATGGTTGTATCTGTCATGATACCGGAGCGTTTAGTTTGACATGGAACTGAAATTTATGGATAAAAATATAATTTCCCAAGTGAAGAAATCCAGACAACTGTGCTTTGTCACAGATCGCGAAGATATGTTTCACCAACTGACAGGTTTCATATTCCTCGTACTTTGAAACTCCAATATCTCAGTCCCACAGTTTCTTTGCAAGAATACACAGGTCATATGAATGCAATATTGCTGACCCTGACTTCAAATACAGAGTGATCAAGAAGATACTGTGTGAAAAGAATCAGACGATACCTAAGGAGATTTGGCCTAGTGCTTTCAGCGAAGTGCCATGGGATTATTCACATGCGTATGAACCAACTAGAGATGCCATTCAGCAAGCTCTATCAGAGTTTTAAGCAAATAATCCTTCTCAGCCAGTCTAATCACCACAACCTCATCAATTAGCCTCTCAAGACCTTTGGGGTGGACCACTTTCACCGGATCCATTGGATTATGGTCCCTCCATCTAATTTGTCATATATAGCCAACTGGCCACAACCAATGATGCCTCACGAAGAAACCAATGCTCCTCAAAAGACTCCCAATGCCAACACCAGTGCTTGCAATATAAGAGCATCACCAAATTCCGCATCAGGCATACACATAGAAAGGGGGAAATTATCCAAAAATTCCTAAACCTATTGTATTTTCGCTAATTCAATCCTAAATATTTTACATTTGTGTCAATTCAGTCTATATGGTTAAATTTGGGCAGCCGGCGTTAACGTGGATGCCAACCAGTGCCGGCCGTCTGGCCAACACTGATGTGGTAATTTTTAAAATTTTTTATTTATTTTGTAATTTTTTTCCCTTTTTTCTTTCTTTTTCTTTTTATTTTCTACCCTTCTTCCCTCTTGCCGGTCCGGCGCCTTGCCGGCCTCTAGCGAAGCTCACCCCCACCGGCCACTAGTGAGGGTGAGCCTCACCCAGCCAAGGCGAGGCCGACCTCGCCGTCACTAGGCAAGGGACAACCTAGCGACGAGGTCAACCCAGCCATGGTATGGTCGACCCCAACATCGCTAGGCGAGGGAGACCCAGCGGCTGTGAGGTCAGCCTCGCCCTCACCAGTGGTCGGTGGGGGCGAGTTTCGCCAAAGGCCAGTGAGGTCGACATCGTTGACTAGAGGGAAGAAGAGGAGAAAAAATAAATAAATAAATTCAAAAAAATATTAAAATTTTTTTAAAAATTGCCACATTAGCGTTGGTTGGACGACCGGAGGCCGGCAATCAAAATTGGCCGGATAGACTGAATCGGTACAAATGCAAAAGGTTCAGGACTAAACTAGCAAAATTGAAATATTTAGAACTAAATTGGTAAAAATGTAATATGTTTAGAATTTTTTAGATAATTTTCCCCATAGAAAGGCTAAAACTTAGTTTGGACATAAAGAGACGCGGATGGTTGATGTTCTCATAGGGATATAATGCTGAAGATATCCGCGCATTTGATATCGATCTTTCAGAAATTGAAAATTAGATCTCATGCTCTTTGGAATGTAAGACCGTATTTTTAAATTTAATTTTTCAATCAAATCCTCAAGTTTAGTAGCTACAAGATAAAGTCGAGTCGATAAATTGTCGTGATATTTATTTAGGGTGCGAGACAAAATCCATAAATCAAAATCCTTAAAATAAGATGTAAGTTTATCTGCACTCGATCGATTTGATCCGAAATAGTACGCGGAGAAAAAAATATCGCAGCAGAAGTTTTGGCGGGCATCGAGGGATGAGCAATGGCGACGGGAATTGACAGTCTTCACGACAGATGGATCGCACAAGCGACAGTGTTCTTTGGAGTGTCGCAACTTTAGTGGATGTGGTTTGTCTTGCTGTCCATGGTCGATGAACGAGTCGCAAGTGGCCGCGGAAAGGATGGAACTTGGAGTGTCCTCGGTGGGGCTTCCTTTGCAGCTTTGCTGCTTGAACTCCTCTCTTTTGTTTAGGGTTTCACCACTCGTTCTCATTCCTGGACATGACGTCTTACTTTGAGCTTTGAACAAGCCAAACTTTGATTTTGCGGCGTCCAATTGACGTGGCATTTAAGATTAGTTTGAAATGATTCGAACGATGATTACGAGATTTTGGAAGGTGTCATAAGGTCAAATATAGATAAAAGATACAAAAGTCGGAGCCATTGATTTGAGCCCAACCAAGAAAGCACTTACCAATTTTTTGTGATGGATTATGCGGTCACCACATAGTTCAATTCAAGTCCCAACAGCTACTAGAAGAGCTATGAAAGGTAAAAAAAAAAATTCCCTATAAAGATATAGAGATAATAAGGTCACTGGTGATCTTTATACAACTCTGACTCGAAATTCATAATCATTCTCCAGTTTTAGTGTTCAAAAGATTCATTGCTCGTCGCTTAACTATTTCGGGTGATAAATTTACTTATAGGGATAAAATGACACTAAATTTTTTTATCTATCTAAAATTTGATTTAAAAAGAATCCCAGGTCTTTGTAATTTTCTGAAAAGTTCGAAAATGTGTTATATTTTTTTGCAAAAGTCACATCAAATGCGTGCGATGATCGTTGTTGTCTTGTGAGTTTCGGGTGACAACGATTGCAGCATGATGGTTCTCTCTCTCTCTCTCTCTCTCTCTCTCTCTCTCTCTCTCTCTCTCTCTCTCTCCTCAAGTTCTTGACCATCACCTTGTGGTATCAGATTGTTCGAATCGAATCGACCAAAATTTCTTAATTTTTTTATTATTTTTTATTTTGAAAAAAATCATAATTGGTAAATTATTTTTTTTCTTTTAATATTGGGAAACTCCCACTTATAAAGAATAGAAGAAACCAAAAAAAGAAAAAGAAATAACTAGTTTTGAGACCGACCCTAGAATCGGACTAGGCCCAGGATCGGGTAGGTCCGTTTCCCAGTTCCACATACAGGGAATCGACCTTGCTTGGTCCAGTTTTAGATTCTAGGGTGGGAACAACCCTCCCTGGAACCGATCACCCTTATTATGCGTAATCGACTCGTTTGGAGATCGAAATGCTTTCTATTAGTTATGCTTAATTTGTACTCTGAGAGCATCTATTAACAAGATCTTCATCTATTTCCACACTCCCAAGTTTCATCCAACAATGAGATTAACAGGAGAAAATAAATATTTTTTGCCAAAAACATTGAAAAAAATAGAAATATCTCTATTTCATAGGGAGCACCAAACAAGTTCTTCCTCTCATCATAAAGCTAATTATAATTGACTATCGTCTTGCTCACAGCACATTTGATCATTTTTATATAGAGTTGTAGAAAAATCAAAATAGTCCCAAAGACTTAGCAATTTAAGGAGAATAATTACTAAGAATTGCAACTCGAGTGGGGTCGAGTATGAGCATGGGTACAAGTTACTATAATTGTATTGCATAAAAATGAATCCATATTGATTAAATGGGGTCGATTTGGATTGGACCACTTTCATCCAGACTAGGCCCAAATTCGATCCGGCCGATTCGTTTGCGGACGAAGAAGGGAAGAGTGTCCATTCTTATATCTTCCCTAAAGCCTAAATTAGTAATCTAACTTTTCATCCAACGTCCCCACACCGAACGCTCTCTTAAATTTTGTCAAGTCACTACCGTCAAGAAACCATCCTTGTCTTTTCGACAAGAAGTCAACAAAATTAATCTTCGGCACATGATAATTTGTCTGAAACAACCCTTTTTCTTTATTTCATATCTAACATAGTAAAAAGGCATGTACAAACAAGTGATTTATTTATAGTCAGTCCATAGGTCTGTCCCTTCCCCGTAGTTCACGTGAGAATATACTAGCATATACTTAAATAAATCTCCCGTCAAATCTGCTTGTCCCACAGTCATCCGAGACGTTTCTCGGCCATCCATCCACATCCCAGATCAAAGATCAGCAGCAACATCTTTCTTCATATGCAGATTTCTCTCTTCGGCTGACCTAATCTGATCCATCTTCACAAGATTCTTGCACGTTGCATTAAGCAACATCAGACCCAGAAAAGCAAGAGCAGAACGAAAAAAGGAAAGGAAAACATAGGATCCCTCGAATTATACCAAAGTTTTCAAACAGAAACAGCGCAACAGATCAGACAGAAGCTTCCATTTCCAGAAGATTTTACTTCTATAGACTCTCAATTTATTCTCAAACTACTGAAACTGTAATATGACTGAGGATTACTAGTAATAACTCAGAAGTACGACGAAACGACGACATCACGCGTTGCCCTGAATGGCCTTGAACGACGAGAGACGCCTGAAACGCTCCCACGGCTTGTCCCAAACGAGGGCCTCAAAGCTCTTCGTGTCGGCCCCGTCCTTGACCTCGACGACGAGCCTGTAGTTCATCCCAGAGACGACCTGCGTCTCGCCCTTCAACACCTTCTTCAGCAGCAGCCCCGTCTTGGCATTGTCATTGTGCGTCTTGACGGCGAACTCAGCGATCTCCGTCACGTACGGGTCGCTCAGGTTCTTTATCGGGTTCCACCCCCCGAGCAGCGGCTCCGTGCGGGCGGACCCGGCGGCCGAGACTTGGAGGAGGAGGAGGACGGCGGCGGCGGCGAGGATGAGGAGTCTCATTTTCGGTGGGCTTTCAGCTTCGGTTTCTGGTTTTGGTAGCTGTTTTCTTGGGTCTTCTCTTGGGGCGGTTGGGTTGTGATAATTGTGGATGTTTATTTATGCTTTACTTTTCTTGGTGGGGCTGCGAAATCAAATGCTTATCTTGAAGGTTTCTATAGGTGGTGGGCAACTGCATTTATAGGCTGGGAATTGTGAGAGTCACGGACACTAGTCTTTTTTTTTTGTTCAAATCACGGACACTTGTCGTCTGGTGTGGGAAAAAAAATCAACTTTGAATATATGACAAGGTAATTTTTTTATGGATTATGAAATTAATGACTCTTTCGATTTATCAGTTGGGCTTTACTAACGTAATAGACTTTAAGTCATGTGAGAATAATATAATATTGTGAGCCATAAATTCTTGAAGGAGTATACCCCATAATAATTTATAATTTATTTTTTATAATATAATGTGAACCATAAATTCTTGAAAAAATGAATCTCACAACAATTTATAATTATTTGTTATATATTTTCACATTAGATTAAGCACATAATCATTAACATGATTCAATAAGTAATTTCTATAAGTTGAAAAACAAAGGCTCTTTCTATAAGCTGAAGTGTAGTTTCCTAATTTAAGTTGATTTTTTAATTTGATTATTTTCCTAGTTTAACATTTCATGTTTCAAAGTTTAAGATTTCTTATTTAGCATTTCCTAGTTTAGTGTCTTAGTCGCTCTATATATAAGAGGTGCTTTCTCGGTTGTATGCATGCAATATATGTTTTGAGTTGATAATACATGAATTTTTTTTTCAAGTGAGTGATTCACTTGGTTTGTTGTCCAATTTATTGATGGTGAACCTTAAAGTTCTTTACTTTTCATTGGGGGAACATTCATTTATGCCTTGGTGGTAAACTAATCTATTTCTTTTCCTGCAAATACATCAAAGACTTTCATTGTCAAATTCGTTTAGCAGCTTTACCTAAATCAACTATGCATCAAGTTGGTATCATAGCTTATAGGTTGAGTTAGGTGGGTAAGTTCTTCGATTCTCCGCTTCATACTTCTGTTCTAAAATGTACGAGTGATCTGGTGCCTAGAGACTTGACTTTGGAACCAACCCATGATGAAAGGCAAGAGCCATAGAGAATCTATAGCGATAGATGACTCAAGTCCTCATTGTCTTGGAGAATCAAGCGAGACAAGGACAAGCACGAAGACCACTGGTTCATTGTCCACAAAACGTTGATACACATCACCATGCCAACTTTGGTAATGTTTCCGATGGCTTGGAAGAATCAAGATAAGGTGAACCACTAGATGGACCTTGGTGATGGTGAACAAGCTTAGAATGGTAATATTTGTTTAAGCTTGGAAGGACCGCCGCCCTTGTGAAGGTGAACAGCTTGGTAAAGTTACAATCGTCAATATACTTGGAAGGACCAAAAGATAAAAGAGCAGCAGATCGCTATTAAGACAACAAATTGTTTACTGTAGTAGTCTCTTCATATGAGGTGGGAAGATAGTGACAATGCCGATAATCTAGTGAGTTTAGTGAAAATGAGAAATCAACGGTGATGTTGATGTCATTAGAGGTCTTGGATGCTGAATTGGTCAATCAATGAAGACGAACAATCATCGGGAATGCTAATGTCCTTGGAAGTCTTTGGAAGCTAATGAAGCCAAGACGATCATTGGAAGATTGATCGGAAGTCATTCCACACAATTTCGTTGGGGGGTCTCACTAACAAGTTATTAATGATCTACACTCTTGATTATATGGGTAAGGGATAGTGTAGATAACAAGTTGTGGGAAGTGGTGTTCGCATGCTCATTTAATTGGAATGTTGATCAACACCAATATAGCCGTTACAAAGGCTTGGAATTCACATCTTGAGAACTGGAGATAAATTAGAGTAGAACGGCAAAATTGACAAAAGATAGACATTGACGGGAGTAGTCTGACTAGTTTGGAAAACTATCACTGTCAGCAATAGCTGTTCTAATGCTGGTGAGTGATAGGGAGCCATTCTACTTATGGCAATGGTAATACCAACGGATACTTCATGGAGTTGAGTGCCAAACGGTCATATGAGGGTTGCATGTATATATGTTCTCAATCCAAGTGAAATAGTAAGGTTAAGGTGGAAATGAACAAACTGAGTCCATAACTCTTGAGTATTTTTCTTTACTTTTTTCTTTTTTCTGTTGGTAGCACCTATGATGCTAATAATGTCTCTATGTTTGTGCTATTAAGTTGTAATCATAGTAGAGTCAAGTGTACAAATGTAAGAGCAATGGTTGTATCTTGATAGTGTGATCTATCGTGTGAAAGGAACAATACTTACCAGTTATAACTTGCAATGTTGATTACTAGTGGATTTCAGCCTACTATGACCGTTAGTGTTGAGAGTGAATGTAGGCTTAGGGATAAAGCCTATATAACTCATTGTGTTATCTTCTATCTCTTCATTATATGTTTATATCGTATTAACAATCAAAATATGGTTGAAAAAAAGAGTCTCTATTTGACAGGACTTCTTCCTATACCTACGATTTCCATGGGATCCAAAAATGTTACATTGGAAGAATCTTTTGAGTCTTCTAATATCAATAGGTTGATTGTTTCACTCCTCAATCTTCCAAAAGGAAAACAGATCTCTAAGAGTTGTTTCCTAGATCTGAAAAAGAGATTACTTGGGTTTTCCCAATAACGAAAAAATGTATCATGTGTCAATCTAATTGGGGTTCACAGTGGTCGAGGAACGCAATCAGAAAAAAGAGGGATTCTAGCTGTAAGATATATAATGAAACAATCGTTGGATTTTGTCACGCCCCGAACCCTACGAGCCCGCGATCATCCCTTTTGTGGTCGTAATGTACGCGACATCCCAAGACTTGTCGCCGACCCAATCGAAACACTAACGAGTAACGCATGCGGAAGCAACCTCGAACTCTCTGTACAATATATAAACAATGGGATAGTAGAAAGACAAAGAATACACATAAACAAGACACTTTTATAAACATAACGTCGATTACAACACATACATTTGCAAGCCTTCTACGAGGCCACTATCTACGAACCACGCACAACAATAAGGATCGGGTAGTTGGTAAGCTTAACTCCTCTATAAAAAGGTGCACTCAAAAGACGGGGTGACTCGACCTATCCTCAATCCCTGTAGTATCCTGGCAGCGTCTCCGGATCAATCACGATCGCGGGTCTGAAATGATTTGGTTATACAACCATGAGAACACTTCTCAATAAGCAACTACCTAAGCCTCGCTTAGGCCAAAGCGTACGTCCGAACAATTCTAAACATGCGATTCAAACAGTCGAATTGCCATAAACAATCACAGGCGTCCTTACCTCGCCTTGGCGCATACACAAGCCCTGCACATTAGAATATCGCTATAACATGACCAATTGCCCATCAAGCACACACAAAGCAATTCATGGCATGATCAAGCATAATATGGTTAATAATCCAGACGTGCTCATCAATTAACTCAGGCAAAGCATTCCCCAATGCAAATCGCACTCATTAAGTCCAAATTATTAACGATCCCTCGGGCCATCGAACTCCCGCCGGTCTTCTGGCGTAACCAGGCATCGTCCCGCTACTTCGACGATAGCAACGTCCGGAACTCCCGCCTAGACGGCATTCCACAAAGGAGCATCGATTCGGCCTTTACCGCGATCGGCAACGTCTAGAACCCCCGCCTAGACAGCATCCGAACTCCCGCCGGGCATCGTCTAGAACTCCCGCCTAAACGGCATCCGAAGTCCCGCCGGGCATTGTCTAAAACTCCCGCTTAAACATAACGTGTCATGACCATGCACACACCTCAACAATCATTATCAATTCTTATTTTTGTAAATTAGCCCAATGTCAACTAAATCCACCAAAATGTCACGGTAACACCGCAGTTCCCGAGAGAGAGAAAAACCGAGTATGCACAAAACCGGAGCCAAACTGGGTGGTTGCGCAGTGACAGAAATTCATTTGAAATAAATAGTAAATCAACTCCAAAAATTATGAAATTTGGATACGTTGTATAAAACATCTTGATAAATATTTTCCATGAAGAACTCAAAACCCAGTTCCAACCGTAAACACCTTGTTTTAACACTCAAAACCGGACAGAACCCGGTTCGCTCGGACAGCCCCTTAGACCATCAAAAATACAACTCATTCAGTACCCCAATCACTTTGGAAAGCTCTGAAGTTTTTATATGTCATAGACACAAGTGTTTTTAACAATATTTGTGAAGGAAGTTTGTTGAAATAAGATCTGGAAAATTTTATAAAAATTCGGAAAGACAAGAAGGTCGGGTGAACAGTAAATCGGACAGTTTTGTGACGGTCTGAAAACTGACTTCCGAATGACCCCAAAAAACTTTCAAAAATTTTGAATTTAAAGTATGTTATACTTAAAGATGTTAGGACCAAATTCCATAAAGAACACTTCCTCAGATTCGGCCCACAATGATCACCAAAAAAATAACAAAGCGCAGAGGTGCAGTAACAATCAGAAATCCGAGAATCATTAAACTTGCACCATTAAGCAAATCAAGCTTATACAACCACTAAACCTACCATCCACGGCCCTAATCCACCCCTAAACATGTTCATTAGTCACCCCTTAGCCTAGTCAAGAGTCAGGAAGCCACTTACTAGAGAGCCTAAGCAAGACAACCTAGCAAGGGAGCAAACAAGAGCCTTGGCACGGCAACGGCTACTCCGACGAAGCAACGGCGAGGGCGGACAGCGCATGGCAACTCAGGTGGTCGGTGATGGTGTGAGAGTGATCGTGGGTGGTGGTGATAGCCGAGTGGTGGAGCTGGTCTCGGCTAGGAGAGGAAGAAGCCGAGCGAAAGCAGAAGATAGAAGAAGAGACAGCAGCAGCAGCGAAGGGGCAGAAGCAGCAGCAACGTGATCAGCAGCAGCCCAGAAGAAAAGAAGAAAAAGATGAAGAAAGGGAAGAGAAGGAGGAGGGGGAAATGATGGGGAGTGGGTGAGTTGGTGGGGATAGTCAGCAGCAACGTGGGGGTGGAGAGGAAGTCAGCAAAAGCAGCAGAGGTCAGCGGAAGCAATAGCAGAAACATAAGCAAAAACAAAAGCAGAAATAATGTGGGGTAGCATGGGGTGTTCGGCGGGAGAGAGAGAGAGAGAGAGAGAGAGAGAGAGAGAGAGAGTCAAACGCACTTGAGTGCGATCTGACGATCCTCGTGCAAATTCGAAAACGATCCAACGGCCCACGAAAAACCTTAATTAATTAATTAGGAAAAAGCCAAAAGATATTAATTAAAACACACTATGAGGGGGTCTACTAGTCCAAATCCGCACCTGGTCAAAATTTCACTTTTCACTTACCCCGGGTAATGTCGACGCTGGCCACAATAATATCGACACCGTCCAATTAAATTCATCACGAAACTCTGAGAAATTCGACACCAAAATTTGGACTCTAAATAACAGCAAAATTCGATCGAGTGCGATTCTAGCGAAATCTTTAATTTAAAAAGAAATAACCCATGAGTGATCAGTTTCGGACGAGATTTTGTTATAAGCGCACTGACGAAATACACGTTTTGTAAATCCCAAAAATTGGTCGAAATTCGGAATGTCACAACTCTTCCCCCCTTACAAAAATTTCATCCTCGAAATTTACAATCCAGCTCAATCATTCGAACAAATGGGGGTATTGATGTCGCATCAACTCTTCGCTTTCCCACGTAACACCTTCGGTTTCATGGTGCTCCCAAATTACTTTAACCATCGGAATTGACTTGTTCCGTAGCACTCGTTCCATTCTGTCCTCGATCCTTACAGGCCTTTTCACGTACGATACTTTATCGTCCACGTCTATTTCTTCATAATTCAACACATGGGTCGGATCCGGTTCGTACTTCCTTAACGTAGATGCGTGTAATACATTGTGCACTTGAGACAAATTTGGCGGTAGCGCGAGACGATAGGCCAAGGCACCGACTCTCTCTAAGACTTCGAACGAACCCACGTACCTCAGGCTTAACTTCCTTTTTTTTTTAGCCAAACCGTGACAATCCTCTCATAGGCGATACCTTGAGGAAAACGTGGTCCCGCACTTGAAATTCCAAAGGTTTACGTCTCCGGTCTGCTTTTCTTTTGGCGGCTCTAAGCGGTTTTAAGCCTGTCCTGAATCACCTTAATTGTCTCGATTGACTGCCGAACCAATTCTGGACCCGTTATACTCCGTTCCCCAATTTCATCCCAACAAACTGGAGTTCTGCACGATCTGCCATACAACGCCTCAAAAGGCGTCATTCTGATACTCTGCTGATAACTATTGTTGTAGGCAAACTCGACGAGGTGCAACTGTTCTTCCCAACCTCCTTTAAAGTCTATAATGCACGCTCGTAACATGTCCTCGAGCGTCTGAATTGTCCTTTCAGACTGATCATCTGTCTGTAGATGATAGGCCGTACTATATTGCAGCTTCGTCCCCATAGCCGTCTGAAGACCTTTCCAAAAGGTTACGGTAAACTTAGGATCTCTGTCTGACGTTATTGTCACTGGCACTCCATGGAGACGGACTATCTGTCGCATATACAGCTCGGCATACTTATCCATTGCGAAATCCTTTCGCATTGTCAGAAAATGTACTGACTTAGTTAATCTGTCAACGACAACCCAAATGGATCATGATCTCTCTAGCTCCTCGGTAATCTCATAATAAAGTCCATCGTGATATGCTCCCATTTCCATTCGGAAATTTCCAAGGGTTGCAACTGTCTACCGGGCTTACAATGCCGTGTCTTCACTTGTTGACACGTCAAACACTTGGCCACATATTTGGCTACATCCACCTTCATTCTGTTCCACCAGTAATGCTGACGCAAATTTTGATACATCTTTGTGCTGCCCGGATGAATGCTGCAGTTGCAACGGTGAGCTTTAGACAAAATCTTCTCCTTAAGTTCTGCATCACCGGATACACACAATCGTCCACGGAACTTCAGAATCCCATCCTCGGATACCTGAAAATCCGATTTCCTTTTTTTTTGTGACATCCATACCCAAAATCTTCTAAATCTCTGGGTCCGTCGATTGTAAAACCTTAATCTTAGTCTAGATCTCCGGCTCAATCCTTAATGCTGCAAGCAATCTTGAGACCTGACTCACTTCAAACTTAAATTTCGAATCCCGAACTCCCTCTAACAGAGTCCATTCCTTGACCCTCATATGCGCGATGCTCAATTTTTGGTTCAGCGCATCCGCTACTTTATTAGCTTTTTCGGGATGATACATAATCTCGTAGTCATAGTCCTTAAGGAGTTACTTCCAACGACGTTGTCTCAAGTTCAATTCCTTTTGGGGAAAACAAGTACCTTAAACTTTGATGGTCCGTATAAATCTGAAATTTCTCCCCACACCGGTAGTGTCTCCAAATCTTAAGGGCAAAGATGATCGTGACCAATTCCAAGTCATGCGTCGGATAATCCTGCTCATGCGGTCTCAATTGTCGCGACACGTATGCCACTACTCTTCCGTGTTGCATTAGCACGCATCCCAATCCTCTTAACGACCTGTCACTATTGATCTCATATCCTCCCGGACCTAATGGGATTGTCAACATTGGCGCGGTCGTCAACCTCTGTTTTAATTCTTAGAAGCTCCTTTTGCACTTATCCGTCCACTCAAACCTCGTCTCCTCCTTTAATAATCGCGTCAACGGCGTTGCTAATGCCGAAAACCTTTCCACGAAGCGTCTGTAGTACCCTGCTAGGCCTAAGAAGCTCCGAACCTCGGTTACCTTTGTCAGTCTCGGCCAATTCGTAACGGCTTCAATCTTTGTCGAGTCCACCGCAATTCCTTTCCCGAATATCACATGTCCTAAGAACGCCACTCGACGAAGCCAGCATTCGCACTTACTAAACTTAGCATAGAGCGCATGTTCCCTTAAAGTCTGTAAAACTCTTTCCAAGTGTAGCTCATGCTCGCGCGGAACTCTTTGAGTATACCAAGATATCGTCTATGAAGACTATGATGAACCGATCCAAAAATTCATTGAATACCCGATTCATTAAATCCATAAAGCAGTAGGGGCATTAGTCAATCCAAATGGCATCACCGTAAACTCATAGTACACATATCTCGTCCTAAATGCCATCTTTGGCACATCCTCCTTAATCCTCAATTGATGATAGTTAGTCCTTAAGTCGATCTTTGAAAATATCGACACCCCTTGTAACTGATCCAATATATCATCAATCATTGGCAACAGATACTTATTCTTAATGGTCACCTGATTCAACTGTCTGTAGTGAATATACAACTTTAACGATCTGTCCTTCTTCCTCACGAATAAAATTGGCGCTCCCCATGGAAATGCACTCGAGCAAATGAAGCCTTTATCTAATAACTCCTGCATTTGGACCTTCAATTCCTTCAATTTCAACAGTGACTTCCTATAGGGCACTTTCGAGATCGATTCTGTCCCTAGGGCTAATTCAACCACAAACTCCACTTCCCTCTCAGGTGGCAATCCCGGCAATTCCTGAGGAAAGACTCGAGAAGATTACACACCTCGGCTATGTCCTTTAGCCTTGGTTCCTCAACCAATTAGTCAGCCACAAAATCATTATCTTTCTATACCTCAAAGACAAAACTCAATCCATCCAATTTCAATCCAACAATCTTCCAAAAACAAATCACAACGGTTCTTTGCAAAATCTGAAATTTCCAAGCAACACTCATCCTTCCAAACCCGTCCAAGAATATCATCATTAATCCATAAATCCTTAAATCGATTGCGCTTATTCACCATAAAATTGATTATAAGTCTTACATGACCACTCGAGCAATAACTTCAAAATCATCTCCTATTGCACCCAATATCATCTCATAACGCATCTAGACTTTCAAAGCACATCCTCCGCTTCCTTCTCAGCCACAACATACACTTTTCCTTACGTCCTTAGCCGATTCTAATTAATTTGCGGGGTAGGTCTTGCCTAATATCCTACCTACAGTCGCTGCGATTACATCAGTGGTCTAACCTGTCGGTTCAGCAATTTCTCACTTGGTGATCTTGTTGGCCACATCCAAAGCACGCTCCAAGTCCACCTGGGCAAGGGCCATTCCCATGCCTCCTTCCACAAAACCAACATGCGGCACTATAATAGTAGTTCGGCTTTCCAATATTCTTTCTTACAGGAGAAACAAACCGCTTATTCCTAGTGATAGGCTTCTTCCCAAAATTGCGATTGTCCCTAGCCGGCACGTACCACGATCCAAAGGCGGCAGCCCTCTCATTCATATCCCGCTCAACTATCTGAGCCTTCTCATATAGTTCGTTGTAATCCTTTAAGTTCAGTAGCATCAGCTGACTACGGAGTTCCAGCTTTAGTCCATCTCGGAACCTCCTCGCCCTATCCACAGGATCCCCGACCATCCTTAGTGCGTACTTAGACAACCTTGAGAACTCAACCTCATACTAATCCACAGTTATTTGATTCTAATGGAGCCTCAGAAACTCTGCCATTTTCTATTCCCGTGCAGTCTCAGAGAAGTATTTCCCATTGAAGGTCTCAACGAAGGCAGTCCAATTTGGGATCGTGCTTACAGGGAAAGCCTTACCTTGGGTGGCCTCCCACCAGCCATTTACTACACCCTGAAGTTGATACATCACTAGGGTCACCTTTTCTTCCTCCGTGCACTCCAGCAGTGCAAAGGCTTTCTCCAATTCTTAACCTAGAGAGTCGCAATCTCAGAATCACTATTTCCTTCAACTTGGGTGACTTAAGTTTTAGAAACTATTTCAACATGTGATGTATCTGACAATTCCCAATTCCTATCCCTTGATTACAGTTAACAGTAGCGATAGTAGCCTCAGCAACTAGCGGCAGCTCCTTTTTGAGCCTACTGTCCCATTATGATTCCAACTTCTACAAGTGCCCTCAAAATCCCATCCCCTCTGGGATCCTCCACAGTTCTAGCTCGTGGACCTACACGATCTCGACCTCGACCTCCACTGCTCAAACTCACAGGGTTCACACCACTCACTTACCTGCTATAATTCCCCTCGGAATTAAAGACCTATGCCAACTATACAAGTCTAAAGCCCTAGGCAGTGAATCACAACAGCAATAATAAGACAAGCAACCACAAAGCAAGCATGAGAGACACATAATTAACAGAGTTTCGGTCTCACCTTAATCCTCACAGTGCCTGCAACCAAGAATATTGCCAAGCAAGCATCCAGCAATCACAAGCACATAATTGCGAAGCATGTATTAAGCATTCTAAACTTGTGATCAAACAGGTCTCCCTAACTGACTACCCCAAAGTCATTGTCTTTATCACTCTAGATCTCAACCAAACTTGGATCGAGCTGACTTTGCTCTGATACCAAATCAACGGAGATGTCACACCCCGAACCCTACGAGCCTGCGATCATCCCTTTTGTGGTTTAATGTACGTGACATCCTAGGACTTGTCGCCGACCCAATCGAAACACTAACGAGTAACGCATGCGGAAGCAACCTCGAACTCTCTGTACAATATATAAACAATGGGATAGTAGAAAGACAAAGAATACACATAAACAAGACACTTTTATAAACATAACGTCGATTACAACACATACATTTGCAAGCCTTCTACGAGGCCACTATCTACGAACCACGCACAACAATAAGGATCAGGTGGTTGGTAAGCTTAACTCCTCTATAAAAAGGTGCACTCAAAAGACGGGGTGACTCGACCTATCCTCAATCCCCGTAGTATCCTGGCAGCGTCTCCAGATCAATCACGGTGGCAGGTCTGAAATGGTTTGGTTATACAACCATGAGAACACTTATCAATAAGCAACTACCTAAGCCTCGCTTAGGCTAAAGCGTACTTCCGAACAATTCTAAACATGCGATTCAAACAATCGACGTGCCATAAACAATCACAGGCATCCTTACCGCGCCTTTGCGCATACACAAGACCTGCACGTTAGAATATCGCTATAACATGGCCAATTGCCCATCAAGCAAGCGCAAAGCAATTCATGGCATGATCAAGCTTAACATGGTTAATAATCCAGACTTGCTCATCAATTAACTCAGGTAAAGCATTCCTCAATGCAAATCGCACTCATTAAGTCTAGATTATAAACGACCCCTTGGGCCATTGAACTCCCGCTGGTCTTCTGGCGTAACCAGGCATCGTCCCGCTACTTCGGCGACGGCAACGTCCAGAACCCCCGCCTAGATGGCACTCCACAAAGGAGCATCGATCCGGCCTCTACCACGATCGGCAACGTCTAGAACCCCCGCCTAGACGGCATCCAAACTCCCGCTGGGCATTGTCTAGAACTCCCACCTATACAGCATCCGAACTCCCACCGAGCATTGTCTAGAACTCCCGCCTAGACGAAACGTGTAGTGACCATGCACACACCTCAACAATCGTTACCAATTCTCATTTTTGTAAATTAGTCCAATGTCAACTAAATCCACCAAAATGTCATGGTAACACCGATCAATTCCCGAGAGAGAGAAAAACCGAGTATGCACAAAACCGGAGCCAAACTGGGTGGTTGCGCAGTGACAGAAATCTATTTGAAATAAATAGTAAATCAACTCCAAAAATTATGAAATTTGGATATGTTGGATAAAACATCTTGATAAACATTTTCCATGAAGAACTCAAAACCCAGTTCCAACCGTAAACACCTCGTTTTAACACTCAAAACCGGACAGAACCCGGTTCGCTCGGACAGCCCCTTAGACCATCAAAAATACAACTCATTCAGTACCCAAATCACTTTGGAAAGCTCTGAAATTTTTATATGTCATAGACACAAGTGTTTTTAACAATATTTGTGAAGGAAGTTTGTTGAAATAAGATCTGGAAAATTTTATAAAAATTCGGAAAGACAAGAAGGTCGGGTGAACAGTAAATCGAACAGTTTTGTGACGGTCTGAAAACATGTTCATTAGTCACCCCTAAGCCTAGTCAAGAGTCAGGAAGCCACTTACTAGAGAGCCTAAGCAAGACAACCTAGCAAGGGAGCAAACAAGAGCCTTGGCATGGCAACGGCTACTCCGACGAAGCAATGGCGAGTGCGGACAGCGAATGGCAGCTCAGGTGGTCGGTGATGGTGTGAGGGTGATCGTGGGTGGTGGTGATGGCCGAGTGGTGGAGCTAGTCTCAGCTAGGAGAGGAAGAAGCCGAGCGAAAGCAGAAGACAGAAGAAGAGACAGCAGCAGCAGCGAAGGGGCAGAAGCAGTAGCGACGTGATCAGCAGCAGCCTAGAAGAAAAGAAGAAAAAGATGAAGAAAGGGAAGAGAAGGAGGAGGGGGAAATGTTGGGGAGTGGGTGAGTTGGTGGAGATGGTCAGCAGCAACGTGGGGGTGGAGAGGAAGTCAGCAAAAGCAGCAGAGGTAAGCGGAAGCAACAGCAGAAACAGAAGCAGAAATAACGTGGGGCAGCATGGGGCATTCGGCAGGGGAGGAGGAGAGGAGAGAGAGAGAGAGAGAGAGAGAGAGAGAGAGAGAGAGAGAGAGAGAGAGAGAAAGTCAAACGCACTTGAGTGCGATCCGACGATCCTCGTGCAAATTCAAAAACGATCCAACAGCCCACGAAAAACCTTAATTAATTAATTAGGACAAAGCCAAAAGATATTAATTAAAACACACTACGAGAGGGGTCTACTAGTCCAAATCCGCACCCAATCAAAATTTCACTTTTCACTTATCCCAGGTAATGTCGACGCTGGCCACAATAATATCGACACCATCCAATTAAATTCGTCATGAAACTCCAAGAAATTCAACACCAAAGTTTGAGCTCTAAATAACAGCCAAATTCGATCGAGTGCGATTCTAGCGAAATCTTTAATTTAAAAAAAATAACCCAGGAGTGATAAGTTTCGAACGAGATTTTGTTATAAGTGCACTGACGAAATACACGTTTTGTAAATCCCAAAAATGGATCGAAATTCGGAATGTCACAGATTTGAAATCTCATTCAAAGAGAAAGAAATCAAATATCTATCGACACCGCACTTGATTACGTTATTAGTTCATCAACAGAACTCATGATTATGTTAAATTATTTCCGCGGCTAATGAAGCTTCACCTGTCGTATTCCCCAAAAGTCCTTTATAGTTTCTCATTCAGCCTATTCACCCCCCTCTAGATTGTATTGTTAGCCCCAACAATTGGTGTAGGAGCCTAGTTGCTTATTATTATAAGTGCTTTACTCCTTTGCATAAAGATCTTGTTATGACTAACTTTACTAGAGGTGTTTTTACAAATTTCTATTTGTTATTGATTTATTCTTTGAATTCAAGATTTCTGTAATTACTTCGTTGCTTTTAAAGATTTCTTTATTGTGAATCAAATGCTTCATATTTGTAGTTTACTAAAAGATCCTCTTTCAAAATTTCATGAAATCTCCTCCTTGGCATTGAAAGAGTTTTTCATATTACTTTGATTGTACTTTTTGCAAGTATTATGACTCAATTGCAATTTCGTAACAAATTTTAGGATTTCTAGTGAACATATCCCTATAAACAAAGATACTTTTTCCGGTCTTTGAAGAAAATTTATTCAATGAAATGAACAATAGTTACCACATGACACTCAAACTTCGTAAATTTCGTTTTCTTTCATATAATCTAGTTTTTGGATTAATGAAATTCATCAATTTTCACACTCCCAAATTCCATCCAACAGCGAGATCAACGGAAGAAAAAGAAAAGGGTTGATACCACGAAAAATCCCAAACCGATACATCTGTTATAATTTTACCTCAAACTAATTTTTTGACAGCAAAAAATCCCAAACTGATACACTTGTGATAAATTTACCCACAGTTTATTTTCCTTAAATTTTACTGTCAAATTGTTTTGTTAAATGACACGCTACAGTTGTCTAATTTGCCAGTTTTATGTTTTATCCTCTATTTGTCACATGTGTATCAATTTGTGATTTTTTGTTGTATAAATCTAATTTAACGAAAATCAATGAAAGGTAAATTTATCACAAATATACCAGTTTGGGGTTTTTAGTGATCAAAATATTAGTTTTGGGTAAATTTGTCATAAATGTATCAGTTTGAGATTTTTTGTGTTCAAAAAATTATTTTGTGGTAAAATTATCACAACAGTTTGGATTTTTTTAAGGTATTAATCCAAAAGAAAAAGATCAACCAAAAATTTTGAAAAAGAACAGACAACTGTATAAGTTCTTCTCTTCAATCATAAAGCTAATTATGATTGGCTATTATGTCGCCCGCACCATATTCGGTCGTTTTATATTACAGACTGCTGTAGGAAAATCAAAATAGCCTAAAAATATTAGCAATTTAAAAAGAATATTAGCTAAGAATTGGAGCTCGGTTGGGTCCAGATCAAGTACGAGTATGGGTATGGGCGCTAAATTGGTGCTACATAAAATGGGTACATATTTATTACATTTGTTAATTTGGATTGAAATACTTTCGATATGATTGGATGCAAAGCTGTCCTAATCCACCTGTTTGACGGGCTTACGTAGAAGAACGAAGAGTCTTCATTCTTACGTCTCCCCTAATTTTTTAATTTTTATTCTCCTTACTTTTCTCCCAACGTCCCATCACCGAACGCGCCCTTAAATTTCGTCCAGTCACCACAGCCAAGAAACTATCTTTTTCTTTTCGACCAGAAGTCAACAGAACGTAATCTTCGGCGCATGATAATTTGTCTGAAACAACCCTTTTTCTTTATTTCAAATCGAACATAGCACAAAGTTATGTACAAAAAAAAGTGATTTATTTATAGTCAGTCTATAAGGTCTGTCCCCCGTCAGATCTGCTCGTTCCCACAGTCATCTGCGACGTTTCTCGACCGTCCATCCCCATCACGAGTGACAGATCAACGATAACATCTTTCTTCATCTGCAGATTTCTCTCTTCGGCTGACCTAATCTGATCCATCTTCGCAAGATTCTTGCACGTCACATGCAGCAAACATCAGACCCAGAAAAGCAAGAACAGAACAAGAAAAAGGAAAGGAAAACATGGGATCTCTCGAATTGCAGCGAAGTTTTCAAACGGAAACAGCGCATCAGATCAGACTGAAGCTTCCATCCCTAGCGACAAACAACCAGATCTCACTTCTACAGACTCTTTAATTTATTCTCAAACTGCTGAAACTGTAACATGAACGAGGATTACTAGTAATAACTCAGAAGAAGTACAACGAAAACGACGAACTCAGTCTCTGCCGTGAACGGCCTTGAACGACGAGAGGCGCCTGACATGCTCCCACGGCTTGTCAAAAACGAGGGCCTCGAAGTTCTTCGTGTTGGCCCCGTCCTTGACCTCGACGACGATCCTGTAGTTCGTCCCGGAGACGACCTGGGTCTCGCCCTTCACCACCTTCTTCAGCAGCAGCCCCGTATTGGCATCGTCATTGTGCGTCTTGACGGCGAACTCAGCGATCTCCCTCACGTACGGGTCGCTCAGGTTCTTCATTGGCGTCCATCCCCCGAGCAGCGGCTCCCCGGGGGCCGCCCCGAAGGCCGAGACTTGGAGGAGGAGCAGGGCGGCGGCGGCGGCGAGGAGGAGGAGTCTCATTTTCGGGTTTGGTTTTTGGTTTTTGGTTTTGGTAACTGTTTTATGCTTCAGTTTTCTTGGTGGGGGCTTGGGAAGTGAATGCTTATCCAGGTGGAGAATACGTGTAGTTATAGCCCTTAGGAATTGCGACGGACACGGACACATGTCGTGTGGCGGGGGGTAAAGAATAAATTTTTTCTTGGGTCGACTTGGAATTTATGGCAAGGTTGTAATTATTTAATGGATTTAAGGATTTAACGTGTTAAAGATGTGAGGGTACTAAAATAATACGAAAAAAATATTCGCAATGCATAAATATACATGTTCATGTGTTTTTAAGCGGGTTTATATTAGGGTTAGAACTACCAAAAACTCCAAATTGATACATATGTCACGCCCCGAACCTCATCGAGCTCGTGACATCCCGCTCTGGTCGAAATAATGCCACGTCCCAGGAACGTCGCCAACCCAACCCAAACATCAGAGTCACGTGCGGAAGCGAATAATAAAAACCTCGGACTAAAAGATGACGACGACGGGGTAGAACACCATAAGGATCAAACAACAACATCTTCATACAGCACCAATTATGCAATCATCGTATTACAGACATAATTAGCAAACCAGCATCCGAAATCACCGTCATAATAAAAAGATCAGGGTCTGGTTAACTTAACTTCCCTATGGGTCAATCCGATTTACACAACCCCTAAAATACCATAGGGAAAACCTAAGGATTGCCTTGCTTTCCATTCCGCTCCTGTTTCTCTAGCTTGCCTCCGAAATTCACCTGCAGCTGCACTAGGCACCGAAGGCAGCTCCCTAGACTTCCAAAAAGAGGAGGTGGACTTCCCGGGTTTAAGGCTGGGGGTCTGAAAGTGGCGGTTATACAACCGTGAGACGAATCTCAATAAGTGTACAATCCTAAACCCCACGTAGGCACTCATGTACTGCCAGACAGAACACGCATCTCACACGTCAATCAATCAATCTAACAATCACACACGAACTTACTTGAAACCCATCATGCACGTTCCTGCACGTTAGACCATAACACAGCCAGTCCATCACAGCAAGAAATCACAGACGCGCGCGTGCCTCAATTATAAGACAGAAACCACTTGGGCACGTCCCATATCATACCTAGCAGTTTCTACCCCATAATTAAGCATCACATCACGCGATACAAACACACTCGCACACTACTCACACCATGCGTCACTTTCTCAAACCTCGCACCTCAAGCCAATTCTCACTCATTCTCAACTCTTCCACCGCTACCGCGCCCGCGTAAAACGCATCAGGCCAACGGTTTTCTGACCTCGTCAGGCATCGTCACCCCGTCAGGCCAGGCATCGTCATCTCGTCAGGGACGGCATCGTCCCGCGTAAACGAACACGCCTCAGGACGGAATCCTACCTCTCCCTTTCCTTAATTACCGTGCCCGTGTAAAACGCATCAGGCCAACGGTCTTCTAACCTCGTCAGGCATCGACACCCCGTCGGGCCGGGCATCATCACCTCGTCAGGGACGGCATCGTCCCGCGTAAACGTACACGCCTCAGGACGGACCTTACCCCACGTAAACGAACACGCCTCAGGGTATCACTTTTCCAATCCATCATACATTCTTGTACCTTAATTTCACACTCTCCACACATACCACACGGCCACACATACACACAGCCAAACATACGCACCTCACACACATATCACAATTTCACATCCTCGTCACACGAACACCACCTGAACACTCATGCTTGGCATGCAAACTCAATGCGCAATTACACCATCACGCCTCATGGCCACACACTCTCGGCACACAATCACGGCACATTCAGCCCAAGACACAATCCGGAATCAACCAATAATCACAAATCATACAATCGCATATACGAACTCTAAAAATTCTGAATTTTGGATATATCACAAAACACATCCCGATAAACATTTCTTATGAAGAACACGAAATCCGGTTCAATCTACAACTATGCCTTTTTGTCCCTCGAAATCAGATCAAAATCAGTTCGCTCTAACAGACTATTTTGTCCTCAAAATACATTTATTTCAATACACAAATCACCTTGAAAAGTTTTGAAATTTTTATATGTTATAGCCACAAATATCCCCAACAGTTTTTGTGAAGGAACTATTTTCAAAATAGGCCTGGAAAAATTTATAAAAATTCGAATAGACCTGAAGGTCGGGTGAACAGTAAATCGGGCAGTTTTATTTCGGTCCAAAGATGGACTTCCGAATGGCATCAAATGATTTCCAAAAATTCCAAAATTAAAATAGGTTATACTTCAAGATATTGGGAATAACTTTTATGAAGAAAACTTCCTCAAATTCGGCCCCCAAAATTCTCCACAAAAATAGCAAACCGGATGGGTACAGTAGTCACAAATCCGAAAATCACATCAAATCACACGAATTCAGACCGTGATCGTTCCATATCATCACGGCCCTATCCAAACCTCTCAAATCTCATATTTTCAGTCTCCAAATCAGTCCACAACTACCCGAACCACCAGCCACTATTTCAATCCAAAACAACCACGAAAATCACCTAAATCGAACTATAAACGAGCCTAGCAATACCCGAGGTCCTAGGTGTCGATTGGGAAAGTCACTTACCTAAGAAAGGCGAGACAAACGGGCTGGACAAGGGGCTGGAACAGCCGGCCCAGCAGCTCTGGCGATGGCGAGCTCACGATCGGCGAAGGGAGAATTGGCAAAGAAGAGAAATTGTGGAGAGAGAGAGGAAGGGGAGTTCTGGTTGGGGGAGTGGCCGAATGAGGAGGTGAAGGGGAGAGAGAGAGTCAATATTGGTCAAAAAAGTGGGCTAGTGGGGGGGGACACGTGTCGCCGATCCGGGAGATTTGACTAAAAACCCTTAATCCAACGGTCTTGGTTGATCTTATCCAAATAATTGAGAGGCATTTTGGTCTTTGGCCCCAATAATTGAGCTGAATTATCCAAATAATTATGCCCAAAATTTTCCCAAAATTCGGAACTAAAAATGGCCTAGGGGCAAAATGGCCATTTTTCCGGTCCTGGGGCGAAATTTCAATTTTTGTCCAAATCAACTCTAAATATGCGTGGCCAACATAATATGGCGTCGGAATAGTGAAAATAGCTTCTTAAGCCCTCAAAAATCGATTGCAAAGTCCTGGGAATAAAATAATATTATTTTTCACTTCCGAGCCAAAATTCCAATTTTTGACCGAAACAACTCTAAATGTGCGTGGCCACCCCAAAATGACATCGGCCTCGAAAAATAATCTCATACGGCCTCAAAATTGACATCGGTGACCAGAGGGGCAAAATGGTAATTTTTCCGGTCCCGAACCGAAATCCATTTTTTTGCAGAAATGGGTGGGCCCAAGGTTGGCCAAGCCAAAAACGTCATCGGCCGTCCAAAATTGTCACTTTCAAAATTCTCGATTTCCGGGCCGGAATTCCAAGAAATGACTAAAATCGAACAATCGCGACTTTAGCTTATCTCTGGCTAACGGGTGGCTCTCTGGAATTACGCGCTCTCGACCCGTGACAGACACTAAGTCAAATCACGTTTAAGTTTGCTCAAGCCAATGCGACCTCGATTGTCATGTAATTGCGAGGGTCTGTCGCTAGTTCCCTTTGGACACGATCAATCAAATAGATCGCTCTCTGTTGGCCCAAAACATTCCCTCGTCAATCCTTATGGTCGAAGGCCGAACCAAGGTCGAGTTCTTTGGTCGTGCGAACTCAATCCCGTAATGGCCTTACCCCTAGGGTTAGCATCCCGAGAATGCGCAGATCCCGGATGAGATCTCACTATAGTATATTGATCAATATTCATTTCATGAATCTTGGGAAAATGATCGAAAATTCAGTCTGTTACAACATATGTGACAAATTTACCAAAAACTAATTTTTTAACCATCAAAATCCGTAAATTGATACACCTATAATAAATTTACCCTCCATTAGTTTCCATTATATTTTACCGTCAAATTATTGAGTTGATTGACACTTATCAATTGACGAGTACACCAGTTTAGGGTTTTACCCCTCCGTTTGTCGCAGGTTTACCAGTTTGTGATTTTTTGCGGTATTAATTCAAATTAACAAATGGTAAATCTATCACAAGTGTACCAGTTTTGAGTTTTTTGTGATCAAAAAATTATTTTGAGATAAATTTCTCACAGGTGAACCAGTTTGAGGTTTTTGATGATCAAAAAATTAGTTCAGGATAAATTTGTCACAGATATACCAGTTTGAAATTTTTTATGATATTAATCATTTATATTATTAATATTATTTAATCTGTTCATTAGATCATATATTCGCATTTATCTGTCAGATGATATCTTGGATCAATTTGCACGTGTTAGGTTAAGTCGGATTTTTTAGATTGGTCAAAGGCGAACTATGCATGTTGGGAGACGAGGGGATTCTTCGAAGTCCAAAATTTGCTCCTTCGAAAATCGATTCTAGGGCTTCGTTTGTTTCGCGGTAAACATTTTTTGAAAAAAAAAATCTTCATTTTCCGGCATTTGAGACGTGGAAAATAAGTGGTAAAAAAAAGTTTTCCGTCAGCGGAAAATACCCTTCTAAAATTGGGAAAAATGGAAAAAAGGAAATCATTTTTCCTCTTTCTCATTCTAGAGCCTTTTCCTCTCGCCTTCTTTCCAACCTTTTTTGAACTAAGATTCTATTTGTTTTATGGAAAATGAATAATTTTGAAGAAATTTTCCTAAAGGCGATCGTTTGTATCACTCAAGATAATTAATTAATGAAAAGTGTTTTCATTATATTATATCTAAATATTTTCATGGACGATGAAAATATTTCTCGATCATTCATTTTTCGTAAGAGATATAAGCGATTGTTTTCGGAAAAAGATCTTTCTAGTAATTCATCTTCCCCGAAACGAAAGGAGCCTAACTTAACTCTTGAGATTCGTATAGTTGAAAAAATATGCTCCTTTTAGACGACGAAAAAATATTTTCCTTTTCATTTTTAGGTTTCAACTAAACATCGAAAAATATGATCATTTTTTTTCTAGAAAACGACTTCCTCGAAAATCATTTTCCAAAAATGTCGTACTCTCCGTGACTAACGGAGTCCAAGTAAGTTAATTGCAAATGAGATTTCACGATCTTGGAATGTGGGTCTTACTTGTTTCATTTTGTTGCTCGATTAAATCCCGGGGTTTAGTAAGCTACAAATAGACGTAAGCCCCATAAAAAACATTGTGATATTTTTCAAAAAAAGAGAAAAGAAAAGAGTCAAGTGTGTGAAGAAAAGAAGGGGCAGAAAAAACTTTTGACGGGTCGTGATGGAACGCACCACCAACGTTAAAAATGGGAGCAAAGTGAGTGTCCAAAACACGGAGCTTCTGTCGGGGGTCGGGAGATTAGCGGTGGGTGCGCTTTGTCCGAAACACGGGAGCGTCTTCGGTGTGGTTTCCTTTACAGCTCGAACTCCTCGCTAGGAGAAAATTACCAAAATGGTTCTAAATTTATTATTATATATCAATTCAGTCATATACATTTTAATTATACCGATTGAGTCATAAACCTATTCACATTTTGTCAATTAAATCTATCCTATCAATTTTGACTGAAAATCGCTGATGTGGACGCAGACCATTCTATGTACCGTGACTGACGCTGACAATTTTTAATAAATATTTTAATATTTTTTCTAGATTTTTATTTTTTTCCTTTTTTTCTTTTCTTCTTTTTTCCTCCTTTAATTTTTTTTACTATGGCCGATGAGGGTTGACCCTGGCCGACCACGAACGAGGACGCCTTGCTCGAATCTGGGCGATGGCTGCGACCCTCATCTGCAGCCGATGAGGACATTGCGGCCTTGATAGCAGTATGTGAGGGCTTCACTACCCTTGCCTAGCGGGTGGTGAGAGCCTAGCGACTCTCACCGGCCACAGTAAAAAGGAAAAAGAAACAAAGAAAAAATAGAAGAATAAAAAAATTAATAAAACAAGTCAAAAACTATTAAAAATTAAAAAAAATTATCCACGTCAGCATTGACCATGACATGTAGGACGATCAATGTTCACGTTAGCGATTTCCAGCAAATATTAGTCGGATTAACGCAATTGACAAAACATAAAAATATTTATAACTTAATTGACATAATTAAAAGATTTAAAATCGAATTGGTAAAATTGCGACATATTGAGGACTTTTTTGGTAATTTTTCCTAGGCTCTTTCGAGTGTTGACGACAGTTGTTCTCTTTCTTGAACTGGACGTTTCAATTTGAGCTTTGAACGAGGCCTCCATTGATCTTGTGGAGTCTAATGGCCGTGGCGTTTAAGGGTAGTTCGAAATGATTCGAAGGTTGAACATGGGATTTCGCAAGGGTGGCGAGGTCAAATGCACGTAAAACATACGAGGTCGGAGCCATTGAATTGAGCCCAACCAAGCAAGCACTTACTAACGTCTGGATTTGTGATGGACATAAGCGGCGCCCACGCAGTTCAATTCAAGTCCCAACAGCTGCTAGAAAGGGCTATGGAATGCAAAAGAAATTGTAATGCATAAACATAGAGAGAATAATATCGTAACGGTGAAGTTTATGTTATTATACCGATCGATAACGTGATCCCACATTCATTTTATTATTGCCCCACATTAATTAATTTCGTTGACGTTTATTGTCGGTATTAAGCTGCGTCCCAATTTTAAGTTAACTATTTTGATGGAAGAGGTTATCTTTGCTATAAGGGTGCGAATGAAAATATAAATACGTCTAAGTCAAACTCCTCAGGATATAGAAAAACACGCAAGAGCGCAACTGACTAAAAGTATTCATTCACCGATCGCTCAAGTCTTTGCATATCTGGTTTTCAACTTTGTTAATAGTTGGTGGTTTATACAGAATTTTTCACGTCTTCGCATTTGATCCTGATTATGCATGGTTTTTGTTCATCCATTAATAATCAGAATCTTCAATCTTTTCGCTAATCTTCCAACAGTTTATATATCTCCGGTTCAAAATTCATTGTCGTTCCTGTACTTTCGTTTCAAGATATTCATTGCCCGCTCCATATTCAGTCGTTTTATATACAGACAGTTGGTAAGGAAAATTGAGAATAGTCCCCAAAGAATTACTCCTGACACTTGTACTACACTGTTGATGAATCCTGGAGCCCTCTTTTGCCTGTTGAATTTGGGAAGCGAAACTCCAATGGCAGAAGACATCTCTCCTCTGCTATGGCACCTTACCATTTGTTCCGAAGACATATGCTCCTACACCCAACAGAAAAAAAAGAGCAGTTCGAATCAGGTTTTGATCAGGAATTCGACGATAGAGCAGTTTTCATCTGAAGCGCGATTAAAGTCGAACGACTCAACTGAGAACAAACGATGTGGTAACTGATGAAGTAGTTTACAACTTTACACCAAGAAGAGGGAATTTACCTAAAGTGGGCATCAGCAAGGACAGTATGGCAATGCCAGTAATCTTGAGAGGCAAACCGACCTTGATCATGTCGGCGATTTCGATGTGGCCGGTCGCGAAGCTGACGGTGTTGGAAGGAGTGCCAGTGGGGAGCAAGAAAGCGAATTGAGCACCAATTGCTCCGGAAACCACCAGGAGCAGCGGGTGCACGCCCATGGTCTTGGCAATCTGAATGAGGAGAGGGATGAGGAGTGTTGTGGTCGCGTTGTTTGACGTGAACTCGGTGATCGTCCCACTTATGGCGCAGACGGCCGGGGCGATGGCCAGGTACGGTGCCGCCTCTAGGAATCCTAGGGTTTCCGATAGGACGTCTGCGAGCCCGCTGGAGCGGACCCCGTCGGCGATCGCGAAGCCGGCCCCCAAGGAGGAGGATGATGTTCCACGGCAGCTTCTTGCACTTGTTCCAGTCCATCAGTTTCTCTCCTTTCTGCTTCTTGTTCGGGATTATGAAGAGCAACGTCGCCATCATCACCTGTTCTCAATAGCAAAAATCACGCAATTAGGGTTTCGTAAATACCATGTTGTGTGACATCGCGACAAGAACACGAGTCGATGTCCAGATGGATCGAACTTTTGGTGTAACTTAGTTTTGAACTCATATATACTCACACTGACTGTTCCATCGCCTGCTCTTCCTTCAAATAGAGCTCCCCAACCAGGAATGTCTTCTGTTATGCTTCTTGTCATCCACAAGACTATTAGCATCTGCACATTTTTTTTTCATTTATTCATCTTAATAATGCTGTCAATCGCATAAGCTAGAGAAATTACTAGTAAAATTCAAGTTATGAACGCACCGAGAAGACGGTCAACACCATCTTTTCAGCAAATGCCATTGGACCTGCACTCATATATTTTCACACAAATTAACTTGAATTAGCTCATTCATCAACAAAGAAAAAGATGCCTGCCATTTTTCTTTTGATTAAGAAACACGTTGCACTTAATGATTTCAAGACCAAGATCATGAAATGAAAGGTAGGAAAGTGAGTTTTGGGGTCTCATTTACCTAACAATTCAAGCTCTCTCTTTAGATGGGCCTTGTCCAAGTAAGCAGATAGAGTCGTTCCTGAGCCCCTTGAGTAGTACATCAAGCAGAGGATCCCCCACAAGCCCAAGAAGATCAACAAGGCCAGAGGGAACCCGAAGAAGAATCATGTGTTGAAGCTGATGGGGTTTGCCTCCGGGAAGTAGCTCTTCCACATCCCCACCAATATCAGGTTGACACCCGTCCCGGTGAGGGTGCTCATCCCCCCGATGGCAGCCGAGTATATCACCCCCAGCACCACCGCCTTGCAGAACTTGCCTGCCGCATCGGGTTGGGCTGGCCCCTCCAGGAGGCGCTGGAGGATCCCCGTGGCGACGGGCATCATCATCACCGCCGCCGCCACGTTATGCATCCACATGCTCACGAATGCCGTGGTTGCGCATATCCCGAGGAGCAATAGAGGCGGGTTCAGCGGCTCTCCGCAGAAAAGTAATGTTATTTGCCTTATTCACAATTACTAATTATTAGGGGTGTAAAAAAGAACCGCCCATCTTAAAACCCGAACAAAACCGAATTGACCAGAACAAAAGATTTTGAATCTTTCTGAATTGGGTTTCTTTTTTTTTTTTCGGGTAGTAAGTAAAACAATGGGTTTCCGATGGTTTAATTGGTTTCATATCATAAACCCGAATCGATTCCAAAAACATTATTGAACTTACTTCAAAATCAAAACAAAATTCATATCATAAACCCGAATCGATTCCAAAAACATTATTGAACTTACTTCAAAATCAAAACAAACATAGTAAATAGAGTTTATTAAACACTAAACACATTCACGAATACGGAAAATAAAAACCAATAACCCGACACGATCATTTTTTGTTCAGTTCTATACGAGTTGGATCTTGAGTTTGATATCACTGCAGACTCGAAACCAATTTGGCCTGTTGTCACCCCTACTAATGACAGAGCTACAACTTAAGGATGACCAATTTCTCAGCATACAATTCATATGGTGGTTAAACTTTGTGCGTATACATTTACACAAATCGATTTACTGAATACCCTACTGGCTAATATTATAATATTTTCCTATGAGACAACGTGATGGTTTATAGGAATAGGGAATCGCACATCTACATGTGACGATGCTTCTTTAGTCCACATCACAATGACAAATGCTTACATGTGTCATCATGGAGACTCCACCCCAATATAAAAGAAGGGCATCATTGAGATGATGTTAGTGACAATTAATCCACATTATAGAATGGCTTTGATCCGATGATCAAGCATAATGTACCATACAAATTATTAAAGCTCAAGAGAAACCCTCCATTTCGCTTTCACTTTGTGGACGAAAAGAGAGGATTGAGACCCCTTTTGGAAGGACCCAGCAATATGGGGTGTCCTAGGCTCATTGATTTGACACCAAAGTTAATCCAAGAAGAATAAATTTGAAACAAAGAAAAAGTCAAGATAGAAATTCTTGAAATTAACGTTTATACTCGAAATAACATATAGTGCAATAATCATGAACTATATTGAAAATAAATTGCAAGTGGACCCATGTAGAAGAGGAGAAGGAAGATTATCGACGAAGAACTCACATTCAAGGCGAGTCTCCGGTGGATGTTATAGTGCTCGACGGCGAGAGCAAGGATGAAGCTCCCAAGGACAAGCGCGATCACGTCGTCCATGTAAGACCTGGTGACAGCGTCTGCGGATGCGATCCCGAGCATCGGGAACAGGAAGAGCGGCGCCATCGAGGTCACCGGCATCAGCACGGCCTCAGTCAGCCACCACGCAAACATCCACGCCAGCACGCCGAGCATGTTACGACCGGCCACCGACCTGTCGAGCCTCACACAGAGGCATGTCACGGCGCACAGGAGTGGGCCGAGTGCGACAAACGCGTTCCCCAGCGTGAAGAGATCGAGGAGGGGCGAGGGGGATGGCGAGCCGGGCGGCCCTCGTTCGTTGCGATCTCCGTGGAGCGGGAGGAGAGGGGCTTTGGGGTCATCGTTGTTGCCATTCATCTTGTGGGGAGGTGGGGGGGAATTGTATAGGCAGCGTTTCTTTTGTATCTGTGAAATTTGGAGCTAAGTTGGTCCCGCTTTGGCAGTGGACAAATTCATCTTTTTCTTCTCATGGCAATTTTATTATTATCTTGCAATTTTTTTGGGTCTTCGATGTTGTCAATTAATGAAATTAAATGCGGTCTTAGACTTACTTTGTTTAATGTCAATATCATCTTCTTCATTATTTTAACTAGATGGTAGTCCTTAATTAATTTTTATTTTCTTGCTGCCACATGCAAGTGTGTCCAAGCAGATAACATGGCAGCGTTGCGACTTTTTCAAACGTACAATCCAAGTTCTTTTTTTCTTTCAGCTTATGCAATTTCAACTTGATTTCATTCCATACTTATAGACGATTTTCCGATAATATTTCCTTCCATCCTTGTAGAAACAAACAAGAAAGATTGAAGTGTCTCAATCCGAATCACTGCCGTGGCCATCCAAACGAAACCCGCCTTTGATCTGATCGGGAAGATGTTGCGCCACGCAAAATAAGCCGGGGTTGGAGCAGGGCTCTGACATCATGTTACAATGTTTATTCCAAAAAACTTAATTAATAAGTAGAGAGAGATCATATATAGATATGAAAAATATATAAAATCCATACATAACTATCCTGACACTTTGATATCAATATGTTTTTTTTAATTATCATGCCATTTATGAAGCTAAAATACACATCGATTAATCTTTGGTCAACACAAGAAATATCGAATTCTAATTATGTGATGTGGAATTATGGTTAGTGCTAATCACCTTGAGGTGCTAGAAGCGTGCGAGATGCTGATGAGATCGTTTTCAAGCGCGTGGAGCCCCAACGATGGAGAATTTAAATATGACACTCAGCTCCATTTTTACTTTTTTCTTTCTTAAACTGTTGCTGTTGCGTCGTTACCCATATGTGGTCGTTTTGTAAAATCAAATGTTGTCTTAATCCAATTTGCTTACGTGGAATTTCTCGATGAAGATTGAGCTGACACATTAGCACCGCCTGCTGATTATCATCATCTTTTTTTTATTAGCAAAATGCATTAAATTAATAATATGAGTTGAATGTTGTTTAATGGGTATTGATTCGCTAAATGGCTGCAGATTGATTTATCACGCTCGTTCCAATTTGGCCAGAAGAAGTGTTGAAGAGATAAGGATCATGGCTCAATCATGCTCTTACACAACATAGGTTGAGTTAATCTCCTTATTTTAACATCTCGAGTCACATTAATATTGGGAAAATTGTCCCATCAATTCTAAACTCATCGTTTGGATACTAATTCGGTTATACATTTTTCAACATTATTAATTTAGTCATAAATTTTTGCGCTAAATTCCAATATATTTCTCCCGGCCAAATTTTCTTCGGAAATCATCGACATGCCGATGTGCCAATTGTCAGCCATCCTACGTACCATATCGGCACGTCAACGATTTTTGATGAAAATTTGCTGAAAAGATTATATTGAAATCTCGCACAAAAACTTAAAACTAAATAGATAATGTTGAAAAATTTATGACTAAATTAATATTCAGAACTGATTGATCACTTTTGCCCATTAGTATCACCTTCAAGAATCTCTAATGTTCCGATCTTTACCTTTTCTATCCTATCCCAACTTAGAGAAATTTACACGTAATTTTAATGAGGGTGAAACACGTAACCTCCGGCGTGCTGTCTGGTTATGCCAACCTTAACCTAGGAAGGAGGTTCACGAGGGACTTTAGCTCGAAAGTTTGGAAATATTGGAAATAATAATTCAGATGATTGATTGAAGGGGATGGGTACGTGCCGCGTGGGCACAGCAGACAGGAAGGTGAGCCGATAAAATTATGCAGCACTCCGGGCCAAAAACTTTTCTGTGGCCCCCACCGAAAGGGTTGATGATGATCTGGCAGCACTTTCGCACGTTGTGATGATCTGGCATGTTTTGATTGATCAGAAGTCGGCTGATAGACCAATCCAAAGATCCACGTTCATGTCGAAGGTCTTCGACGCGTGGCATCTTCTTAGTGGCTACGTACGCCTAATGATTGAAGATAGTGGCAAAAAAATGGGCAGGGCGGGGGCCGATCGATTTCTGATTAGCTTGGGCTGCGCTTGACAAAGCATTGTCAAGAGATTTTGAACTTATAAAAAGCTTTTGGCAAGAAGAGTTGCGTTTGGTGATGTAATTTCGAAGCAAAATTGGTAAATGCAATGCATTCCAAAAGCCCTTTCTCTCAAGGCAGGGGCAAATCGGCTTTGAGCATTCTAGCATTTCCAAATATGCCGAAACAAAGAGTTGATGAAATTCTTGGATTTTCCATTTCACCCTTGTTCAATAATTGTAATTTTCGAATTGATAAAACAAAACCTAGATCTCTATCTTTTCTTTACATTCTTGACCAAAAGTTTTTTTAACGTGTAGCGTGTTTTTGGTAGCTACGTGCAACAAGTGGCGTCCATCAATGTTATGGTCTCCATTGGAGATGATTTAAGCAAGTGGGAGGGATCAATGAGCTTTTGCTACAATCGTTAGCCTCCTTCGTGTTAAAGAACTCATGGAGTATATGGTCAAAAAGATTACATGATTTATATTATCAAAATTCTGTGATAGATGTAGATATTGGTAGTGCAACCTTGTTTTACCGGGACGAATGATACTATCACAGATGACCAATTGTGTATATTAGTTTTGAGCTCCCGTTGTCAATGTTACAAATCGACACTTGAGATCACAATTTTGCACTATTCAATTCTCCGTCTAAGCTCAACCTTCCCCATGTCAATTGCTCACTATTCACTTGGCCCACCTTAGATCTTGGAGAGAAACTCTAGAAAGAAAAGGGTTTGAGAGAGAGTGCTCTATTACTCTTCTTGTGTGCATATTTGTGCAAGGTTAGAAATGAGGGGAGGGGCCACTATATGAATGTGAATCCGTCCAATTACAACCGTAGATCTCTGTTTAATCTAATAGTAGGGATCTATTCTCCCCATCCACAAGCACCCCATTAATTACAAGTATTTTCTTGGATGCAAATGTACATAAATAAAAAAAAATCCTAGACTAATAGAAACTTGAAAGCATGCCCGGTCATTTCGATCGCCCTTGGCCTGTTGCACCTTGAAAATCTTAGGTCTGTGACATTCACCTCTAACCAACTTGGTGCTCTCGACTCAAAATCATTCACTTGCTAGATCGACTCTTTCTCTTGATCATTGACTCCCCCGTAGATTATTTTTGGAGTCCGCTCAGTGAGTGTTAATATATTCCACATTGCCTATCTATTGGGTCAATATGCTCTTCATATACATACGTAGTCCTTTCATATACAAGTTTAAAGCTTTTTGATTGGATCTTCCGACTGTGAGGGTTCGAAGCATCGGATTCTTTGTATCGAACCCAATCGTGTGGCTAGTTGTTAATGATTCCGTTTGGTCGGCATCACGACCTGGATAAGTTTCTTGCCGAGCTGTGCGAGGCTGAGGCATTGATGGATGAGATCATCGCTATTGTTTGCCGTCGCGGCAAAGTCCTTCGCACACTGTAGTTAAAGAACGAGGATATGTTCATTTCACATGAAAAGAGTGTTGACAAATACCGCTTCATTTGTCCAATTTATTGATGGACGATGCTGTCACTCTTTTTTCGCAACAAAATAGAAGGTTTATAACTAATCACATACCTTTCATTTCCGGTCTTCTCTTGCTTGTATGCGGCAAGACTCCCATTTACCCAACAATGTATACCGAGCATATTAATCAAGGATCGAACTCATATGCGAAGATATGCAACCACAAAATAGTGGTCGTTGAGCTTATGATCAAATTTTTTATAAATTGAAGGGTTAATACTATGAAAAATCCCAAACCGGTACACTTATGATAACTTTATCTCAAACTAATTTTTTGCCCATAAAAAATCACAAACTAGTACATCTATGATAAATTTACCCCAAACTAAGTTTTTGACCACAAAAAATCCCGAACTTATACATTTGTGACAAATTTACCCTTCGTTAGTTTTCATTAAATTGAATTAATACCACAAAAAATCATAAACTAGTACACCTGTGACAAACGGAGGGTAAAACAAAAAATTGGTATATCCGTCAATTACAGCGTGTCATTTAACAAAACAATTTGACAGTAAAATTTAATGAAAATAAACTGAGGGTAAATTTGTCACAGGTGTACCAGTTTGGGGTTTTTGGTAGTAAAAAAATTAGTTTGGAATAAAATTGTCCCAAATGTATCTATTTGGAATTTTTTACAGTATTAACCCTAGATTGAATACACCATGATTTACTAGTTGAATGAAAAAGAGCCCCCGATTGGAGAGAAGCTATGCCCCTCTTTATAGAAAATCAATAGAGAAACTTCTCAAACCGAAGCGCCAATAAAATTAGTATCTGAATCCATATCTGAATCATTGATATGGTCAATCTATTCTTTGCACGGTCAATTAAGGCAATACTGATTCCATATCTGCGATCATATCTACTTTTTTAGTTTTTTTTTTGCAAGTAAGCCCACTTTCCATGAATAAGTCACGAGACCATGAAATGGTAAGAGAAATAGATTCAATTCTGATGAGCCTAAATCGAACGATCTAATGTCACGATCGCTTGCTTCGGCTCTTTTCTTTTCATTTAGGGGGCGAGATAAGTGTACACAAAAAGAGAATTGTATTATCCCTGTATGTTTCATAATGAAGAGTACCCGAGGAACTTAGATGGCTATATAAGATAACAAGATATTACAATATTAGTTACAATCGATTAGGATCAATCCATGATATCCACAGTCACAAAGAATAAAGGAGATGGAGATAACGATATATCTCCAGTTGGTAAAGGCATTACGAAGCCCCTGCAAAATGGCGTGTTGGACGCGCGAGACATATTCGATTTTGCATGGAAGCAGCCGACAAGGTACACGCCGATTTGGCTCCTGAGAGCTGGAACTCGCCGTCGCCGATAAGGCATGAGGGGCCAAGGCTGAAACCCCAGCTTTACCAACAATGTATATCAAGCATATTAACCAATAATTGGACTCATATATGAAGATACGAGACGAAAATACAATGATCGTTAAGCTCATGACCGAAGTCTAGATTGAATCGAGCTTAATTTATAGATCTAATAAAAATGACATGACGTTGGGAAAAAACTATGTCGCTTTATATAGAGAAGCCACAGAGAAAATTCCCCTTTGTTTGTGATTAAAGTGCCAATAAATCTAGTATCTGAATATGTATCTCAACAACTATTGCCAAAAAATAGGATATGTATATGAATTATTGATATGGTGAATCTATCCCTTACGGAGTCAATTAACACAATATTAATTCCGTATCTACATCGATATCTTCTTTTTATTTTTTTATTTTTTATTTGTAAACAAGCCCGTTTTATGTGGATAAGTCACAAGCCCATGAAATGCGATAGAAAGTAGAAATAATCCAAGCATTTCACACTTATGACAAACTTCTTGTCCCTATTGAAAGTTTCTAGGATACGTAAGGTGTTCATTTTTTTCCAATATTACTAATTTCACAAGATTTCTCCAAACCTGTCATTTCATTCTCAAAAGGATTAAAAGAAAAGGCAGGTTAATTAAAAGAATCGAGAGTAGATTACAAGTAAATCTCAACATGTCATTCTGCATGAAAGACTATCAATTCATTTCAATCTCTCAAGTAAACCAATTCATTTTATTTTTCCTGTATTAATTAAGCATGCAAGATTAATCCAATCAGGTCATTAGAGAATAATAACAAAATGGCAAGTAAAATCTCTGCATTGCCGTATTAACAATCTTCGACACTTTGATGCACTTGTTATAGAAATAAATCGCCATATTCATTACTGTCATTAAAAATGAATAGAAAAGGGCAGGTTGCATTTATGTCATTATTTGAAAATACATGGCTAGTAAAAATCGATTCTATATATTTGCAAACAAAATTTCTATTGGCAAGATTACACCAAATTCATCAGGCAATTAAATAAGGGTGAATACCACGAAAAATCTCAAATTTGTACACTTATGATAAATTTACCCAAAACGAATTGTTTGACCACAAAAACCCCTAAACTAGTACACCAGTGACAAATTTATCCTCCGTTAGTTTTCATTAAATTTTACCGTCAAATTGCTGAGTTGAATGACATGTAACAGTTGATAGGTGTACCAGTTTAGGATTTTATCCCTCTATTTATCACAGGTTCATCAATTTGTGATTTTTTGTGATATTAATCCAGTTTTACGGAGGATAAATATGTCACAAATATACCAGTTTGAAATTTTTTATGGTCAAAAAATTAGTTTATGGTAAATTTGTTATAGGTTTTATCAATTTAAGATTTTTTATGGTCAAAAAATTAGTTCGGGGTAAATCTTTCATAAGTGTACTAATTTGGGATTTTTCGTAATATTAATCCATTAAATAATAAATAGAAAAGGACATGTTGCAACAATGCCGCCTTTGCAAATGCACGGCAAGTAAATCTTGAACTTCTCACTTCATGGTCTACGTGAAGTGCCTTTGTCCCTCTATTGAATCTTTAAGTATATGCAACAAAGCCATTTCATTATCTAAACTAAAGACATTTAATAAAGTTTCCCAAAAACAAAAATCAATTTGTCAGCATTAATCCAAATTTATCAACTAATTAATGAATATATAACTAGAAAAGACATATGAGTTGACCATAAAAATATATAGCAACTCTCAGGACTGCATTGACCATATTAACTTCCTTCGACACTTGGAAACTCTATTTATAAGAAACCATTTTCTAAGTTTATAAAGTCATTAAAATCGAATAGAATGCATATCAAACATTCATCAATAGTCAAAACAACGTCTAAATTCATTAACTAATCAAGTTTATGGCTTAGTTCTGCTGACTTAATATATTCTTGTTCTTTTCTTTTTTTTGACGGGTTGATAAACGCATTTTAACATGTAAAGCTCGAGGCTCATGAAGAGCACCTTTAATTTCTTGATTCATTTAAGAAGCGAGTCAAAACCCGTTTAATAAGAAAAATATCTCATAGTCATAATAATCCAAGAAGGAACAACTCAATCTCCTGACAAAAGCTTGTCTGTAAGATTAATAATCTAGTATAACAGATGAAGTGTGCATTCTTCATCGTGTAACTAGTTTACATGTATTATAGCGGGGGAATTTCTCCAAAAAAAATCCCAAACTTATTATATGATGGCCAATTCAATTTTAAAATTTTAATCGTATCAATTTAGTCCTAAGCCTTTTGAAAATTTTTCATTTCAGTCCTATATTTTTTAATTGTGCCAATTTAGTCCTAAACCTTTTGAGGATTTGCCAATTTAGTTTTAAACTTTTTAACGGATTACCAATGTAGTCATATTGGCTAATTTTAGCCGGAAATTACTAACGTGACCATCCAGTTAGCGTCAGTCCTACGTGGCGCAGCTGGTGCAAACGTAGACAATTTTTTGAATTTTTATTAATTTTGTATTGATTTGTTATTTTTTATTATTTTTCTTTCTTTTCTTTTCTTTTTTTTTTCTTCTTTTTTCTTCATAGGGTCGGCTGGGGCCATCGACCCCCACTGATTCTAGGGCCTTTGCTAGCTATGACCCTCGTGTAGGCCCTAACAGGCCACAGCGAAGGCAGACAAGGGCCGCAATGCCCTCGCTATTGCCCACGAAGGCTAGAGCAAGGGCTTGTGAAGCCCTTCTCAGCCACAATGAAGGCTCGTGAGTCCTTGCCAAGTTCTGGCAAGGGCTTTGTGGCCCTCGCCCAGGGCAAGGGGGTTGTTGTCCTATAAAGAAAAAAGAAAAAAGAAATAAATCAATAAAAAATTCATAATTTTTTTAAAAAATAAAAAAAATTTGTTCACATAAACGTTGATCATTCCTCGTGGGACAACCAACATTGAATGGATCGCCACGTTAGCAATTTCCTGCCAAAATTAGTTGAAAGAACTACATTGGCAATTCGTTAAACGGTTTAAGACTAAATTGACAAAGATTCAAAAGATTTAGGACTAAATTGGCATGATTAAAATGTTTATGACTGACTTGGTAGTCGTATAATAGTTTTAGAACTTTTTAGAGAATTTTTCCTATCATAACGCATGTCACTGAGAAAGTTTGAGATATCTGGACATAAACTGACAAATTGATTGTTGAATGCATAAGTTCTAAGAGAATAAATTAAAATTATCAAACGGGATTGGACTAGATAATTCACTTTGGAAGCTTGACATTGTTAACATCTAATTTTTAGCTCATTTTTTTTTCATATTTTTAAAAATTTCAAAATTAGGTCTAGGGATCTTGGCGAAGCCTAGAAACCTATTTCTAAACCAAAAAATAATTTTTTTTATAATTTTTCTGCATTTTTTCTTAATTTTTTTAGTCAAAATAAGCAAGAAAATCAAGAAAAATAGTAAATGAAATCAGAAAATTCCATAAAAATAGTCACTAATATTATTTTAAATCCAATTTCATAAATACACTGTCAATTTTAGAAAATCTCAATTGGGTATATGTTTTTCCCAAAATTGGACAAAATTAAACACGAATTGAACCAAAAATGAAATTAAATTTTTTCTAGACATTTTTAAGTCATAGTATCTTCACAACAATTGATTCTGGGACCTTTAATTGCATAATGGTCGGTCCAATTGCACAATTTGACATAAAAATAAAAAATCCCCAAAATTTGATTGAAAATTAAGAATTTTGAACCCAAATTGGGGAACGTGCCCAAAATGAAATTGTTGAAATGTGAGATTACCATTTCTAAGGTTAATCAAGGGTGGGTAATTCAATTTTGGCATCAATTTTTCCTACTCAGGTCATTAGGACCTCAAATTGAACAAAACCCTATTAACCTGAATATAAAAATGAAAAAATCTTGGGCACAATTATAATGAAAATTGGAGAAAATTATATGTTTGGGTTCGGAATATGATGGGAAATTCAATTTTGGGGTCGAAATTCAAAAATTTTGTGGAAATCAGACTTAATTTGTGAATTTATGCAAAACCGGAACTGCCGGGTCGGACGGGCTGACCCGACCCGACCCAAATAGTTCATCTTTTTCACTCGGCCACTTAGCCCGCGATAAACCCAGAAAAAATGACTCAAACTAGCGACTTTATTGATCATGTTTCAATTTTTGAGCACGTTTTAATCGGTTTTTCCAGCTGTATGATATCCAGCTGGCATTGGTCAACAACCAAAACCGATTAGAATTTGGTTCCAACCGAATTTTGAGTGGAAAATCAAGGATCAAAAACAGAAAAAACTGAAGAACATTGAACAGAAGGTGTTTGAGATTTTTCCCTAGAGGGAGAAGAGAGAGAAAGGAGCGAAACCGAAGGGAGAGAATTAGAGATAGAGGGTCAGAGGTCCCCCCGAGAGTGTTCGGCGCCGCCCTATATGGCGGGACGCTGGCGAATCGCTGGCGAATCGCGAGTCGGCCGTGACCTCCCCTCACCGTGTCAAGCCGGAAAAGCTGACCGCGAAGGTCTGAAAATCAGCCTCGGCTGGTGCATCCGGACCTGTTTCGGCAAATATAAGAAAACTTGGAGGAAGAAAAAGTGTCAAGGAACAACCCTTGGGGTGTAGATCAGTTCAACAATTTCATTTGACCATCGAATGGCGCAAGTAAATATCGTTCGTGGTCACTGTTTGACAAATTTTTCAGAATAGGTTTTATCTCAATCGTGTGTGTTTCTTCGTGTTTTTTTGTTACGATTGATGCCTAAAACATATTCTGTGTCCCTCTTGTTTGTTTTTTGATGTTGTGAATGATGAGAAATGCATTCAAACCAAGTCAGCCATGATTGTTATGTGTCGTCAGAAACCCCGAAGCTTCGCCGGAGCATCGCCGAGGCCATATGCCTATCAAGTCAGTCTGTTCTTACCTTGTTTGATGTTTTGAAATTATTTTAATCGATGTAGACAGCTAGGGCGATCGGAATAGGGGTGAATGTTAGAAAAGTTGCTAATATCAGTTTTGAGTTGGCCTTTTTAGGCTCGGTTTCTGTTGGCTGGTGAACGTCCGCCGGCGTGCCGAATAGGTTAGATTGAAAGTAGAATATACGGACTCTGTTGTGGTGCAACCAGAATAGCCAAAAGGTCGCTGGAGGCTCATCGACGGTGAGCTCGAACTGACGGTCTCGAGAACTCTAAATCAGAAATTATGCACACTAACTGTTTGAAGAAATGCCAAAATGAAAAAAAAACACAAACGACGCCGTTTTTGGTGTTGGGCTCGCCGGAGAGGACGACCGGTGCCAGCGTCGGTGACGGCCGATTCGGTCTCGGCCGAACTGGTCTAAATCGGTCCGGTCCGGTTCATTCCCATAGGAGGGAAAATTCAAAAATAAAAAATAAAAAATAAATGAAAAAAAATTAGAAAAATTCTAATAAAAATAATAAATAAATAAAAATAAATAGATTTTCTTAGAAAATAAAAAATCAGAAAATTCATAAAAATTCAAAAAATTACAGAAAATTCATAAAATTCAAAAATTTTCAGAAAATCCATAAAAAATTTGAAATTTTAGAAAATACAAATAAAAAATTTCGAAAATTTTGGAAAATCAATAAAAAATTGAAAAATTGGAAAATTCACAAAAAAATTCCAGAAAATCATAAAAAATTAGTTCTCGCTTTAAAGAAATTTTTCCGAAAAAAAAATAAAAAAAATTCAAAAAATTGAAAATTCACAAAAAGGTCCAAAATCATCATGGCTAGCCATAAAAAATGAAATTTGAATTTTTGAAATGTCCAAATGGCACTTAAAAATTTTTTGAAAATCTACAGAATGATTAAAAATCATTGTGGTCAGTCATAAAAAGTGAAATTTGGATTTTCCAAAATACCCAAGTGGCATTTTTTGGAAAATTCTAAATTTAGGAACAAAACTCCTAAAAAAACCTAAACGCTAAAAAAATGAAATGAACAAGTTATTAAAGTTTCATTAAGGTTTGGGTGTTCTGCTTAATTTTCATCTTTAGTGGCCAAATTAGGGTCACTGTAATTGATTTGCCATTAGATGTGCAATTGATTTTTGGATGCTTAATTGTCTGTCTATGATTAGATTAGTGAATTGACCTTAGGGATTTGTGTGATACGTTAGACATGTCATATTGTTTTTAGGTACCGAAAAGGCGTTAATGGTCTCAATTTGAGATCGTTAACGTAACCGAGTTCCTTATCCAGAATCTTTGATTTGTAGGATTGCGGTACTTCTCCCGTACCTCAATTTGGTTTCTAGTCAACTTACCGTAAATGACTAGTGGCGACTCCAAGTTCAAATTTAAATCAAGTAAACCCCGCTATCACGTGAGGTATGGTCTGGAAGAGGCCCGTATAGAAAAATACCTCCATTCTAGCATGCGAGCGCGTGGCGCGACAAGCATATATAAAGACGAGCCCCCAATATAGAGCGATTATATTCATTAACACATTGGAAACAAGCCGATAGCATAATTAAAGCCATATATTTATTTAAATAACTAGACTGATTACAAATGAGTCAACAACGTATATCAAACATATATACCACATTACACCTATCATTTCACTTGCAGTACTACGCTTACTTCTCTTATTATACTCTTCGAAGTTAGTTCTGTTCATAAGCCTCAATGCGTTTCAACACTCCATAACACCGATTGCCCGACCGAGTTGCTACTCTCATCGCCAATTGAATATCCTCATAGATCACTTTCGGAGTCCACTCGATGAGTGTTCGAATCGCCATGTTCTTCATACGGAACTGAGTCATGCAACCGGCCATCAATCATTCACCGATGAGATCGTCGCAATCTTGTGCCCTAGCGCTGCAGTTGAAGAATAAGGATGCGTTCCTTTCATTCATTTTATATAGAAAGAATAAAAGGCTTATATCTAATCACAAACCTTTCATTTTCGGTCTCCTCTTCTTCCCTCGCAGGAAGACTCTTACTTAACCAATAATGTATATCGAGTATATTAATCCATGATTGGACTCATATCCGAATATAGGCAACCACAAAGAGTGGTCGTCGAGCTTATGACCAAATTCTAGATTGAATAGAGCATGATTTACATTATCAAATGAAAAATGATACTCCAATTGGAGAGAAGCTATACCTCTATTTATAGAAAAGCCATAGAGAAATTTTTTCAATTGATTGCGACCAAAGAGCCAATAAAGTCAATATCTGACTCCGTATCTGATATGGTCGATCTATTTCTTGCATAGTCAATTAATGTAATATCAATTCCGTATCTACACTCATATCTTTTTATTGAGCTTTTTTGACAAGTAAGCCTAATTTATGCGAATAAGTCACAAGCCCATGAAATGCACCGGTAAACTTTAAACTCATTGGTCAGGTAAGATGTGATTTAAGAGCTGAGCCGATGGGTCGAACATAAGAATACTTGCACTGAATCAATGATGGAAGGAATCTGATGTATGTCATTCATACAATGCATATATACATACAACTTTTACTAAACTCCAATGGGTTTTAGTAAGATAATATCTTATTACATAATTTGTCCATCGAAAGCTCATTTAACTAGCCTTAATCTAATGATTGCTACACACCATAACCATATACATCACAATGGTCGTCACGGCATTGCATAGTTCTCATTCTAACCACTCTTTTCTAGAGAAAATTACAGGTTACCCCTAGAGATTATTTTAGCCAACTCTCTATAATTTGTTTTGTCTTGATTTGAGCTAAAATCTTAAGTTAAGATATAGAATGATGAAATCTAAAACACCTAGCAATGAAAGAGCAAATTTAAAACAAAGCCATCACCAATAGGCATGCAGCCCTGCTAGTAAATGGATTGGGGGGGGGGGTGGAGACACTAGTATCACAGGTGCAGGGTTCAACTCAAAAAATCGAAATTAATTTGAGTAAAATCGAAAACGAAAAAACCATAAAATATTAATTAAGACTAATTAATCTCTCTCTCTCTCTCTCTCTCCAAAAAATTTCTCTGTCTCCAAGCACTCATCATCTTCCGAAGAAAAACTGGAAAAATAAGAGGAATAACAAGCAGATATGATTCAATATTTTCTCTAACAATTCCCTCATAGTGTATAATTAGCCTTTGTTTTCTTGTGGACGTGTCATGTTATGAAATTATTTATGGCCAAAAGATATAATTTTAAGGGAAAATTTCAAATAAAGGCATGAAGTGAGGTCGTTTTCTTAAAAGAGGGTTTAGAGTGAACCTTTTTTTCTTAAATAAGAGTCCGAAGTAGCTAATTTGGCCTCAAAAAAGGCCTAATCTCACATATGCATTTCACTGTCACTTTCCAAAGACTTTTTTGCCCTTTGTTTTTCATTTTCTGTCTTTTGCTGTCTATTTACCTTCTCTCTTGCATAGTAGCCTTCCTACTACATAAACTCTTGATCATAGGTGTTTAAAATTTTCATTTCGGCATAGGACCATGGTCAAGAGCTTAAAGCTCAAGCAGCCATGGCCGTGGCCAAGAGCTCGAAGAGATGGTGGCCGTGGCTACGAGTCAAAAAGAGAGAACGACCATTGGCATCGTCGAGTTAGTGCCAGATAGAGGAACAGTTGTATGTGATCCAGTAGAGAACTCACCAACGATGACTTCATGACATTGAATGAGATCGGACATCAAAAGTGTCTCGGCACTAGTGCATAAGGAAAAAAGGAAGAGCAAGATGAACAGAGAACATAAGAAAAACAAGGGAGTTAATACTACGAAAAATCCCAAACTGGGACACCTGTGACAATTTTACCCTAAACTAATTTTTTGACCATAAAAAATTTCAAATTGATAGACCTATAACAAATTTACCCTAAACTAATTTTTTGACCACTAAAACTCCCAAACTAGTACATTTGTGACAAATTTACCCTCCGTTAGTTTCCATTAAATTGAATTAATATCACAAAAATCACAAACTGGTACGCCTATGACAAATGGAGGGTAAAACATAAAATTGGTACATCCGTTAATTACCGCGTGTCATTTAACAAATGACAGTAAAATTTAATGGAAATAAACTGAGGGTAAATTTATTACAAGTGTACCGGTTTAGGGTTTTTAGTTGTCAAAAATTAGTTTTTGGTAAAATTATCACAGGCATACCAGTTTGGGGTTTTTTGCGGTATTAACCCAAAATAAAGATAGAAAAAAGGCCCTTGGATGAAAATACCCTCAATTATGGCTTGGAAAGTTACACGTGAGTGGCACATGTGAGATCAGGCCTTTTTAGACTAAATTGGCTACTTCGTAACCTTATTTGAAACAAAAGTCACCATGGGCCCTCTTTTGAGAAAGTGGCCTCACTTCAAGCCATTAGTTGAGATTGTCTCCAGATTTAATTCCGACGAGACTGAATCTAATGATCTAATTTCACCATCATTTGCTTCAACTCTTTGAATACTAAAATCTTAAATATGATGAGTTCGAAATATGCAGAAGAAAATTGTATATTTTTCTGTGCTTCATAATGAAGAGTACATTAGTATTTACACGCTTTACAAGATGACAATGTAGGATCAATCAAGGATACATACCATCAAGGGAGATATATGCATAATCCCGAGAGATATGGAAAATATTCTAGATATATCTCTAACATGAAGATGATAGTTACAAACTTTATGATGATAATTACAAACTTTTCTCAATATTGAAATATAATCGTATCTACAAGTGCAACTTCCCAGAAAATGGCAATTGTGCCAATCACGCAGTTAGCCACCTCCTAGAGTTTTGCAATCATCGTTTTCCGAGCATTCACCCTACTCTATGCCTATCCGTTGTGCTCAACTATTGCAAGTCGCTTTGAGGAGTCTTCGTGTTGTTCAATCACGCTTTGCACTTATCTTGCCGGAGCATGCTTGCAACACTTGTGAATGGCATCTTTTGTTCATGTGGAACAAGGCCCTCACAAAAGGGCATGTTGGATCTGTGGCACTCATCCGATTAGTCATTAAGGTACTGCTTCGTGTAACGTCCTGAATTCGACTCACTTTCGTGATCACTAAAATGGATATGTATTTTTCATTTAATTTTAGTGAGTCTCGCTCGGAACTGATCATTCTCGGGATACTGACCGATAGGGAATGGCTAACTAGGAAAACGGTACGTGGACCCAAGAACTCGATCGTGAATTGAGTCCGATTTCGAGAAACGGCGAGAGAATATTTTGGGCCAATGTGGGCCGATATGAGGAAAGTGACAGATTAAAAACGATGTATGATCGGATCGCGGGTGATTCCGTACGACCGAGAGTGCACGTGGCGAACGATTCCGAAATTAATCCGAACGATCGCGACCCCTGGAACTAGCGATAAATCCTCATGTTGTCTTGGGAGTCGAGGTCATAGCGACTCGAGTAACCCTAGGTTGATATGCGTAATCCCGAAACAGTCGCCCGTTAGTGAGAGATGCTAAAATCGCAAATTGAGTGAAATCGATCGTGGAATTGAGTCCAGACTTTGATGCCGAATTTCATGGGTGTACGCTACTATTTTGCGGGGATAACGTCGTATAAGTGTGGCCACTTATAGTTTGGATCGATAGAGTCAAAAATTGGAAATTCGGTTCGGAATCGGAAAATTACAATTTTGCCCCTAAGTCTATTCCTAGTATTCCGAATTTTGGGAGATTAAATTGGATTAATTTAGCCTATATTATTGATGGAAATGATGGACCATATTACCTCAAGATATTTTGAGTGGGATTAATCCTAACCCTTGAACCAATGACATGATGGTCATTTAGTGCAAAGTTGGTCACCTAACCACACTTAGTCAATTTGCCTATAAACCTCTCTCATTCTCTCTCTCTCTCCCCCTCATTTCTTTCCCCTTGAACTAGCCACTCCCCCTCCTCTCTCTCAATCTCGCCACTCTCCCTCTCTTCCTCTCCTTGCACGGCCACGAGAAGCTCGCCGGACTGCCGCCGCTCGCGTCGCCGCACGCCAAGGCCGCCGTCCGCCGTCTCACCGTCACCACCACTCACCCGACCAGCTCTCTCTTTCTCCCTCTCCTCTCCCCATCTGCCACCGATCAGCCCCCGCCTAGGACCGCCATCGCCGTTGCCACCGTCGAGCGCCGCCGAGGGAGCCGCCACTCGTCGCCACTGGTCCGGCGTGGAACCGCCACTGCTCAACCACCCTTGCCACCTGTCCAGCCTTCATTAGGAGCTTAGGAACCTTGGTGAGTACAACCCTAAACCTTAGTTAGGCTAATGTATATTTCTAGATGAGTTTTAGGGGTTAATTAGGGTAATTTAGGAGTTAATTTGTGGAGGATGTTAGGGGCTGACTTCGTGGCGAATTTGGTGGCTTAGAGTGATTATTCAAATGATGTTAAGTGGCCTAAGGTGATCTGGTTGGTGACCAATTAATGTAGGCTCGATCGGATTATTATGTCGATTAATCGTGATCTAAATGCGGGCTATATTGGGTGCAATGATTGGGCCGTGGAATGGCTGGTTATGTGGTGATTTTAGTGACCTAAGGTGATGATTTAAATATGTTTTGAGGGCCTAGAATGGGCTAGTTGGTGGCTGTTAAATGTGGACTTGATTTGGGCTAATAGGTGGATTATTGTGGGTACATTATGAGGGCCGAGTAGTGGCTGACTATGGGGTGATTTAGTGGTGTAATATGCTGATTTGGGAGTGGAATAAATGGCCTAGAATGACCAGATGGGTGGCTGATCATGGGAGCCTTGGTTCTGGCAAAAATGTGGATTAGGCGGGTGTAATTTGTGGACCGAGTGGTGACTGTTTCCATGGTGATTTTTGTGGTCTAATGTGGTGACTTGGAAGTGACTTAGTGACCTAGGGTGGATTATTCATAGCTTATTTGGCATTGGATTGGTTCGGGCCATAATTGGTTAATCGAGGTTTTAGTGTGAATCGCTAAGGGAATTGTGATCGACCCATGAGGAGGTTGAATTAAGTATGGCTTAATTGTGATTGTGTAATGCCCTACGATGTGGTTGGCCTGACCAATTCATGAGATGCTTGATAGACTATCAGCATGAGTAGTTTTGATGTGTTAATTGCGTGAAATTGGGCGCCAAATTACATGTTGCGATTGATTTGGACTAATTAGTCTATTGGGCAAATTGAAATGTGAATTAAACATGTTGTGGCGTTATTTGAATAAATAGCCAAATCATAATTGAGTGCCCCGTGTGAATTTCACGAATGCCGAGTGCGGATATTGTGGCCATGAGTGTGCATCTCGGGCATTGGCATAACATGTGCATATACGAGTGTGTACGAATGACATGAGCATGTGATTACCTAAAATACCCTTATGCATTTTACGTGGGGTTCAGATAATAATTGGTGATTGTGAACGTGTGATCACATAAAGCCCTGATGCGTTTTACGCGGGGTATTGAACCCGTCCTGAGGCGTGTTACGCGGGACGATGCCCGGATTACTGAAAGATGGCCAACCTGATGCGTTTTATGCGAGTTTGTGTCATGAGCCTGATGCGTTTTACACGGGCCAGAGATCGATCTCGAAGTGATGGACCTGATGCGTTTTACGCGGGTCGGAGGAGAATTGAGAAATGGCATGTGTGCAGGTGTGCAAGAGTACAGCAATGAGCATGAGCATGAGTGTGAGTATAAGCATGAGTATGAGCATGAGTAGATGTATGACATGCGTTGTGATCAAGTGATGCTGTGCAAGCACCGCGATTGGGTTTTGTGATATTATTGTGAATTTATAAAATGCCTAACCTGTAGGGTTAATTAAGTATTGGATTTGGGCCCGAGGGGGCCTACTCGCTAAGATTCATTCTCATTGTTGTTGAAACCCAACTTTTCAAACCCCCATCCTTGAGGATGACAGGCGTACCGATACGTTTGGGAGGAGCCCCGGCTAGATATAGTGCCTGACCGCTGAGCCACCTACCCTCTTTCGATGTTGGTGGCTGTTGACCCGTTTTAGTTTTTATGTGTTTATTCTGTTATAATGGATATTGTAAATCCTTGTTATTAGTGCAAGTTGTATTTATGGTATTATTGCTATCCTTGGTCATGTGGTTTTAATTTGTACGGGTGTTTATTTGCTTCCGCTTGTACATTGTTCTTTGTTTTGGGTCGGCGACGCGTCCTGGGACGTCGCACTTGAATCGACTTCGGTTGGGTTGTCGCATGCCGTAGGATTCGGGGCGTGACACTTCGAGCTCGAACTTGCCGTTGCCAATAAAGAGCAAGGGGCCAAAGTTGAAAACTCCCACTTAACCAACAATGTATATCAAGCATATTTACCAATAATCAGACTCATATATGAAGATATGAATCGAAAAAGCAGTGCCTATCGAGCTTATGACCGAACTCTAGATTGGATCGAGCGACGACGGGAAAAACTATGCCCCTATATATAGGGAAGCCATAGAATAACTTTCCCTTTGATTGCCACCAAAGTGCCAATAAATTCTGTGTCTTGACTCCGTATCTCTATCATTTTCAAAAAAGAAAAAAAATCGCATATCAAATATTTATATGGTAAATCTATTCCTTATGTAATTAACGTAATATTAATTCCGTATCTACATTGATATCTTCATTTTCATTTTTATTTTTTTGTAAATAAGCTCACTTTACGTGGATAAGCCACAAGCCCATGAAGTGCAATAGAAAACTCTAAATTCATAGATTAAATAAGATGTGATTCAAAGGTAGAAATAATCCGGGCACATCACACTCATCACAAACTTGTTGTCCCTATTCAAAGTTTTTAAGATATGGAAGGTGATCATTCTTCCCAATATTCCTAATTTCACAAGATTTCTCCAAACATATCATTTCATTCTCAGAAGAATTTAAGGAAAAGGCAGGTTAATTAAAAGCATCGAGAGTACATTACGATTACATCTCAACATGTCATTATGCATAAATCAATTCATTATATTTTCCCATATTAATTAAGTTTGCAAGATTAATCCAATTTATCAAGTCATTAAAGAATAATTTGAGAATGGCATGTAAAATGCCATATATATATCAAAATGGCAAGGAAAATCTCAGCACTCCATTGCCATATTAACAATCTTTGACACTTTGATGCTCTTGTTATATAAATTTCTCATACTCGTTGCTGCCATTAAATGTGAATAGAAAACGACAGGTTGCAATTATGTCACCATCTGAAAATAGGGCAGGTAAAATTTCACTCCATTATCTGAAGGAATTGTCTTTGACATTAATTATGCAAGAAAAAACCATTTAAACATGTAAAAAAAAAACCCACGCTACTTATGTAAAGGACAAATTGATTAGTAAAAGCCCAGTTAATATTTCCCAAAGATTTTTGATTTTGCAATATTTTTGGTCTTTAAATAATAAATTGAAAGACAAGTTGCAATTCAGTCACCTTTCAAAATAAATGGTTAGTAAAATTCCAATTACGTAACGAGTTTTCAACATTAACCCAAATTTATCGTGTTATTAAAGAATATATAGCTATAGAAAGATATGTGGGCTAGTTATAAACTTCATGAAGGTGACATCCCATTGTCTATATTAACATTCTTTGACACTTGGTAACTCTAACTTTAGAAAATAATTTTTCCAAGTTTATCAAGTCATTGAATAGAAATTGACATACTGCAATTTTACATTATCTATGAAAATACTTGACAAGTGAAATCTCAACAATGCATTGTCCACGTGAACAGTCTTTAACACTTTTAACACTACTTATGTTAAAAAAAAACAGACAAATTAATTAGTAAAAGCCCGTTTAATATCTTTCAAAAAAATATTTTAATTTGCGAGATTTTGGATCTTTACGTAATGAATAGAGAAGGACGTACAAGTTGCAATTATATCATCTTTGCACATGGCAAGTAAAATCCCAACTACATGACAAGTTTTTTTTAACATTAACCCAAATTTATCAGGTCATTAAAAATATATAATTAGAGAAATATATATAGCTAGCTATGAAAATACATGACAAGTGAAATCTCCTCACAGAATTTCCCATATTAACATTCTTGGAAACTTGGTAACTCTAATCATAGATAATAATTTTCGATGCTTATCAAGTCATTAAAAATGAATAGAAAATGACATATCGCAATTATGCTAGCTATCAAAGTACATGACAGATCATTTCAAAAAAAAGTGCATGACAAATGAAATTTCAAAAATGCATTGTCCACACGAACAGTCTTTGACACTTTTTTAACACTACTTATGAAAAAAAAAGACAAATTAATTAGTAAAAGCCCATTTAATATCTTCCCACAAAAATTAAATTTAAGAGATTCCAGGTACTTAAATAACAAACAGTTTTTCGACCAAAAAAAAGTAACAAACAGGAAAGGACAGGTTGCAATTATGTCACCTGAGAAAAAACATGGCAAGTAAAATCTCAACTACAAGACAGGTTCTCAACATTAACCCAAATTTATCAAGTCATTAATAAATACATAACTAGAGAAAGATATATAGGTTAGCTATGAAAATACATGACAAGTGGAATCTCAGCACTACATGTTCATATTAACATTCTTTGATATTTTTCATTCTAATGATAGAAAATCATTTTTTTTATCAATATCATTAAAAAAATGAATAGAAAAGGACATATGCAACTATGCTACCAATGAAAATACATTGTCGCGACCTCCCCGAACCGGCCCCGCTGCCTAACGGGTTGGGCTAATGGATTACTGAGTTAAACCTAGCTCGAGCTCTCCCAAGCTCATACCAATTCGCGATCTAAGTTTAACTTATTAACATGCAAATCAATTTCATTTAGGAGTTGCCACTAATCAGTTTTTGGTGGGTCGATTAGACACCCAAGCAAAGCACGGGAGAAATGCTTTACTTCTACGAACCAGAGATTCAATGGGTACGGGGACTTGATTACACTAATTGACTAATTAGTGCCCTTTCGGTACATGAACTTGTTCAATTACCGCCTAATGTGTTCACAATAATCGAGAGTCTCAAAATTCCAAGCTAAGGAAAGTAACAATCAATACATAGAAAATGCGTAATCGAGTAATTAAAATTGAGATGCGCAGACAACGGACCAGCATCATTTCTAGGAAAGAAAAAGCAATCAAAAGCCCTAAAGGCTTATTCAATTTTTCGGGCAAATTTTCAAAGCTTTTTCCTAATTTAAAAAGAGATTTTCAAAAAAAGGTTTTTTTTTAAAAACATATTTTTTATATTGAAATAAAAATAACTCTTTTTTTCTCTTTTTTTTAAAAAAAACTAAAATCCAGGACCTGGGCCAGGTCCCGGGACCTAGTCCGAAATATGATTAAAGAAGACCTTCTGGTTTGGGTCACAAAAACAGGAAAAAGCTAAGAAATAAAGTGGACTCATTGACTTGAACCCGACCCGCTTCTAACAGGAGACAAGTCCAAAAATCACCACCGCAATCAGCCCAAAGCCGATTTGAATCCCAAAGAAAAAAACAAACACCAACGCAGGTCAAAATTCAATTAACCAAACTGAGTCCAAGGCCACTTAAGCCCACTTAACCATTTACTTTTCTTGTCCTTCACCCTTCACGGATCCGATTCACTCAAGCTCAAGTTTCCTCTTGCAAACCGAGAACAACACTTTGACGGATAAACTCAAATTTTTGAAGCTCGGGCAAACCAACCGAGAATCATTGATTAAGAATTTTAAACCATGGAACAACCTACGCCCCACCATACTCTCAAGCTATCTATCCCTGAACCCCCAATACCATCCTTCTCTCGGAATTGTTCATCACTGCCGTCCGCTACCTCTTTTCGTCACAGCGACCATCCAGCCACAACATACAAACAGAGAGCCAAGGAGTGCAAACGCGGAACAATGAAAGCGTTTGTCATAAGAAAATTATGCAACCCGACATCATCTTCGGGCATTACAAACCGACGTGCATTTTGATAGTCCAACAAACCGAATCCATGTGTTCACCATTATCGGCCATTAACAACTATAATGATAGGCAACAAAGAGCGAAGAGGATGCAGAGGCCCACGGACATAGACTCACATCGCAAGAGAATGAATGCGGTATGGACGAAGCGAAGACTAACGTTGCGATTTAAGTAATGAAATGCATGACCAAGTGTTTTAGTTCAAAAGCTTTTCCTTAAACAAGAAACATAGCTTCATTCAGACATTATTACAAACACTCGGTGGTTAGTTCGTATATATGGTACAGAGACGAGCTTGTGTGAGTCTGGTTCGAACATGTGGTCAAGCCTGCGGTGTGCACACGTTAAGGAGACGGAATTTAGCATTTTCCGAACTCGGACCCAGATCTAGACCCAGAGAAAGTCATCTCGCGACAAGCAAAAATAACCACATCAACATATCCAAACTCAGTACGCCTATGAATCCCAAGACAAAGAACGAGCCTTGATTTCACGGTTCGGCCAAGACACGGCCAGTGAAGAGAGAAACACCGAGATTCAAGAACGCATCACACGCAAAGGAAACAACTTGCGGATCTCATTCAAACATTTCAGCGAGCAAGTGGTGTGCGACATTGAAAGGGAGGCCACGGACTCAAACGAAGTATGAAATGCATATCACCATCAACATACAGCAACCAAAACACGCCTGAGATCATTCAATGGCTGTCCATCTACACTTGACACAAACATAAATAGGGAACCACATATCTCGGCATCGGTTAAGCTCAAAAAATGGAGAAAAGGGCATCCAAAAATCGCAAGAAATGCGAGCTCAATCTCCGAAAGTGACCCTACCCAGCTAGGCGACGGCGAGTAAAGGGCGAATTCGATATACGTCGGACTCAGTCCTGTCGCCTCGCAACGTCTCCGAACCAGGATCCTCAGGTAATCGACTCAAAATCTTTGAAGAAAATCTAAATAACCGAGATCTACCTTGGGCGCGAGAGGGAAACTGTAGGTTCGAGTGGTGTGGCCAGAAGTCGTCGACGCTCGGGCGCGGCCGGGCTACAGGCAAGCTCTTCGCTCTCTCCTCTTTCTTGGATCCCTCAGTCTCCCCCACTTTTAACGTCTAGAGAAGGAGAAGGCTCTGCTCCACCTCCCCTTTTCGGGCGACGCCTTCCTTCCATTTCGAGCTTAGGGGAGCCATGGATCAGTGTGTCCTCCCCGTTTGAGCTCATGCCATCAGCCGATCGTCTCCTCGAGGGTTGAATCACGCCCATTTTTTGCTAAAGTGGCTGTGGGATCTCTCGGGTCCTTGCACCATCAAGGTGCAGCGCTGCGCCGCTGCTTCCTGCTTCTGGCGTCACAGCTTCGGCCTCCTCGTGCAGAGCACATCTCCGTTTGTCTGCTCTGGCTTCTTGCTTCCGCGTTCTGTGCTTCTGCGTTGTCTTCTTCGTTTTCCCTTTTTCACACAAGTGCACGATGCGGGGTCAGTGAAGTGGGCCAGCGTTGACTAATTCAACGCTGGCCTCTCTCTTTTTTTTTTGTTTAAATTTGAATTTAAACCAAGAAAGCATGTTCTAATATACCTTATGTGAATGCACCTAAAGTCTATGTGCCATGCAATTTAATGAAACACATTTTTTCTTTCTCTCTTTTTTTTAGTGGTTAAGAATTAAACCTAATTTTTTTATGTGATAAGACCCTAAATGATTGAGCAAAATTTAAGTGTCAACAGCTGCCCCTCTTTGAAGGGAAGCTCGAAGAGGTTCCTTTCAAAGATAAGAGACACTTAAATTTTGTTCATGGAGGGCACTAGAAGATGCATGAAATGATTAACGAGCCTGTGATTGAATGAAGAGGGAGCCATACCGTGTAAGAACGGGTTTTTGGCTACACGAAGTCGTGCTATGTAAAGATAGGAACTCTGGGCTGCGAGAGCTCACCAGGTCGATGAGGTGCTCCGGGCTGCGAAAGCTCGCCGGGCAAGGAAAGAGGTAGACTCTGGGCTGCGAAAGCTCGCCAGGTTGATGAGGTGCTCCGGGCTGCGAATGCTCACCAGACAAGGAGAGAGGAAGACTCCGAGCTGCGAAAGCTCGCCAGGTCGATGAGGTGCTTCGGGCAACGAAAGCTCGCGCGGGCAATTCCAAGGTTGTAAACCTATCAATCAAAAAGATTCCGAAATGGCCACTGCACATCTAACGGAATATATTATAACAGATGCCTCGGTAGGAAAAGCATACCAAGCGAGGTTGATTTCATTTAGACGTTATGAAGGACACTATCGAAAGAATGGCATCACTGACAAAGTGTTGATTGCATGGGCAAATCAAACCAGTTTTCGATTGTTCAGAAAACATTTAGCATCATTCAATATCACAAAATTGCCATTGGGCTTGGGAAATGCCATTGATCATCAATTCTCTAAGGAGACAAACCTTTGTCAAAAAGACCTTGGCTCATGAAAAGGGTTCGTTAAGTATGCCAAACAAGAGTTGCTTAGTCAAAAAGGGCTTTTCGCAAGCTCTCAAAGAAGGCTATTTACCCCCATCCATTGACGTGGGCGATAGGCATGTTTTCTCTGTATAGCTCACACTATCAGTGCCAACGGCTTCGAGGATCATTCGCAATAAGAACGCATTGACCAATCGAAGAGGTCTTTTAAGGACTGTGATGTAGGTTCGGTCCTGGTTTTAACAACGAATTAGCACTATCGGCCAAGAAATGAAATAATTGTCAATCAGCATCTCCATCAGGTTTACAAGTCAAGAAACCTTAAGATGAGATAAGACAACCTTGCCCCCATTTCTTCAAGCAACGGCTTCTCTGTAAAGTCCCCACTTTCACTTGTCTCATCCCAATCAGAAGAGACTTCGGGAAAGGGTTGTAACATTGGTTTGGGTAGAGGCTAGAAAGGCTTAGAAATTTTTAAAAGGGATTCAAAAGTTGGTGATCACCATGACATCATTACCATATCATCCAATCTTTTCTAAGGCACTTGATTTTTTGAAATCCAACTTGCCTCAAAAGTCCATTTGCTAATCATTTCAATGCAAGAGCTTTGCTCTTTTCTCTAATGACTTTTGCATTTGTAATGATTTTCTCTTCATGCAAGCATTTTGCTTTTGACACTTTTTCTTGCGAAGGAATTATTCTCTTGATGCTACCGTTTTTGCTTTGCTTTGCTTTGCTTTTCTTTTTTTTGATGGGCATTGGCCTCGCTTTTACCAGGCACACTGCTTTTTTATGCCCTTAGTCTTCACTTGACTCTTTCTCTTTTGACTATTTTGGGCTTTTAGGATCTTCGAGATTTTTCCACACGTTGTCGCACAAGCACTAGTTGCTTTGGTAAATCATGTGCCTTGTCCCTGGTAAATCATGTGCCTTGCCCCAGTGTAGGGAGACAATCACCACTCGGGCTTTAGAAATGAATGTTCAGGCTCAACTTGGCTAAGCAAATGGTATGAGTGTTTGGGTAGAGAAATGAATGCTCTTCTTCATTTGGGATGTTTCAAGCTCCCATAAGGACTCACCTGAAGTTACTACAAAAAGATTAATGCAAGTAGGGGCAAAGAAATCCTTCTCATCTTTTCCTCTGGAGAACATCAACCAAAACCTCCAAATTCGCCCCGTTGTGGGGGTGGTTCTTGACAGAGATATTTTGTAGAAATTCTCCACATGTAAAGGCTCAAAGGGGCTTGGCCATGGTCACCTGTAGTGTGTAGGATATACGAAAGAAATGCCTCTTTTCATTTTGGTCTGTGTATTACTCACGAATGAATCTCTTGACCTTGAACAACACAGGTTTTCTTTTCCGCTCAACTCTCAGTATTTATGGGACATATTTAGAAATGGTTTGCCTTTCCTCATTCTAAGTGTTTCTCGCTTGGCATGATTAATATCTCCTCTCATTTTGTTGAGATCATTTGAGTCAATTAATCTCCATGGAGAATTGTGATTCAAAATGAATGATTCGCCAAGCACAAAGACAATTTTTGAATAAGGATGATACTCAAAAATTTTTCTCTTCTTTTTTTTTCTTTAAAAAAAGCAAATTTTCCATTCGGCTTTTTTTGTTTTTGTTTTTTTGGTATCAAGAGAAAGGGTACTTACCTGCGACCTAGTAACTTGGTAACCCCCTATTTAGCTTGCTGGATGCTTGCCAAGACGGTTCAGTCGTTTGCGGATCAATTTGCGGATTGTTTGGGACCTACAGTAAACATGTATGCATGATATGCATGATATGAATAACCTACAGTGATTCGGATTGCATCGAAAATGGCTTCCGGGCCTTGGATTTCATTCAAGGAAAATATTTTTTCACCGAATCGGCATTTACAGGATTTGGCAACTCTCGGCCATCCATTTCTACAAGAATTAAAGCACCCCCAGGTAGAACCTTTCTAACGACATATGGACCGTCATAATTTGGGGCGAACTTCCTGCCTAATTCAGGTGCGGTGGACAACACTTTCCTTAGTACGAGATCTCCAGCTTCAAAACGCTGAGGCCGGACTTTGCGATTGAAAGACTTGGCAACTCGCTTTTGGTAGCATTGACCGTGGCATAAAGCCTTCAGCCTCTTCTCGTCGATCATGTTCAATTGATCCCATCTTTGTTGAGCCCACTCCTCCTCAGAGAGATCCGCTTGTAAGAGAATCCTTAATGAAGGGATCTCGACTTCCACGGGTAAGACCGCTTCCATACCATAAACGAGTGAGAAAGGAGTTGCCCCTCTCGAAGTGCGGATCGAAGTTCGGTATGCCATCAACGCGTAAGGCAACCGTTCATGCCAATCTCGATAATTATCAGCAGTTTTTAATAAGATCTTCTTTATGTTTTTATTGGCTACCTCCACAGCTCCATTCATTTGTGGACGATAAGGTGAGGAGTTCAAGTGATGAATATGAAATTTGTCAAGTAAGCCATCTATAATCTTGTTGTTCAGATTTGAGCCGTTGTCAGTAATGGTCGCCTCCGGGACTCCATAGCGAGCAATGATGTCACGGCGAATAAACTTGACCACATTCTTGGCGGTGACATTAGCATATGAGCTTGCCTCGATCCACTTGGTGAAGTAATCGATGGCCACCAAGATGAAACGATGTCCATTGGAAGCCTTGGGATTAATTGGCCCAATCATATCGATCCCCCACATTGAGAAAGGCCATGGCTCGGACATTTGACGCAATTCATTTGGCGGTACGTTGATCTTATCTGGATAGATTTGACACCGATGGCAATAACGAACATGCTGAATACAGTCGGTCTCCATAGCCATCCAGAAATAACCCAATCTCATGATTTTTCTGGCCAAGAGATGACCGTTCATGTGCGGACGCATTCTCCTTCGTGAATTTCCCTCATCAACCGATTAGCTTCTCTGGCATCGACGCATTTCAGCAAAACTGAGTCAAAGGACCTCTTGTAAAGAGCATTGCCACTGATGAAGAACTTCGACGCTAGTTTCCTTATGTATTTCTGATCCGTTAGTTCACTTCTAGGAGGATATTCACCCCTCTAAAGATAGTTCATGATGTCGTGATACCACGGCTTCTCATCAGGTTCATCTGCGATTGCCGAACAGTAAGCCGAACGTGTCAGTATTTCGATTTTCAGTGGCTCGATGTCTAACCCCTCCATGACCTGCAGCATTGATGATAACGTGGCCAAGGTATCGGCAAACTGATTTTGCGATCGGGGTAAATACTCAAAAGAAATCTCTTCAAATTCATTTATTAACTCCTCAAGGAATTCGTGGTAAGGAATCAACTTGGAGTCGCGGGTTCGCCATTGGCCCTCTGTCTGAAGAATGATGAGGGCAGAATCGCCGTAAACCTGCAACTTCTTAACCTTCATGTCGACGGCCAATTGCAATCCCAGTATGCAAGCCTCGTATTCTGAGATATTGTTGGTGCAAGGGAATACCAACTTGGCAGCCACAGGGTGATGTTGACCCGTCGGGGAGATAAGAACTGCCCTAGTCCCCGAACCAGCCAGGTTAAAGGCGCCGTCGAAGTACATAGTCCACTTATCACTCACTATCTCTGAAACGCGCTCCTCTATGGGATCTGACTAATGATGGTCTTCTGACCTTTCAATGTTTTCTACCAACATGTCAGCTATAGCTCTTCCCTTGACAAATTTCTGTGTCATGCTGTGGACGTCAAATTCGGACACCAGAACTTGCCACTTTGCTAACTTTCCGGCTAACGCAGCTTTTTCCAGCAAATATTTGATGGGATCATTCTCAGTTACGAGCAGGATCCGATGATGGAGTGTATATTGGCGTAAGCGGTGTAATACCCACACCAAAGCCACACACGTTTTTTCAACTCCAGGGTAACTTATTTCGGATGAAGTAAACTTTTTACTGAGATAGTATATCGCACATTCTTTCTCATCGCTTGATCTCTTTTGAGCTTGCAAGGCCCCCAACGACTCATCATGAATAGTCAGGTAGAGTATTAACGGCACTCTAGGGACAGGTGGCACCAGGACCGGTGGCTGAGAAAGATATTGCTTTATTTTCTCGAATGCCTTTTGACAGTCAATATCCCACTTAACTTTGCCGTTCCTTTTCAGGAGCTTGAAAAATGGTTTAGCTGTCTCAGACAATTGAGAAATAAATCTCGCCACATAGTTTAGTCTCCCCAGCAAACTCCGAACCTCTTTAACAGTAGAAGGAGGCTTCAAATCACAAATGGCCTTTACTTTCGATGGGTCAATTTCAATGCCTTGACTACTGACCATGAACCCCAATAATTTCCTGGACTTTGCCCCAAACACACATTTGGCGGGGTTAAGTCTTAGCTTGAACCTTCGAAGTCGGTCAAACAACTTCCGCAACACCTCGATGTGGTCCTCTCCATATTTGGATTTGGCAATCATATTGTCTACGTAGACCTCTACCTCTTTATGCATCATATCGTCAAATAGGGTGACCATTGCTCTTTGGTATGTTGCCCCGACGTTCTTCAAGCCGAAGGGCATTACCTTGTAACAAAAGGTCCCCCAAGGGGTAATGAAGGAGGTCTTACCTTTATCTTCTTCTTTCATCCGGATTTCATTATAGCCAGAAAATCCATCCATAAAGGAAAATAACTCAAATCCCGTGGTGCTGTCGACCAATACATCGATGTGAGGCAGCGGGAAGTCATCTTTCGGACTTGCTCGATTCAGATCGCAGTAGTCAATACAAATCCTGACTCGACCATCCTTCTTCATGATAGGGACTACATTGGCGATCCAGTTTGAATAGTGCGACACTTCTATAAAACCCACCTTCAACAACTTCATGACTTCTTCTTCGATCTTCTTGGATAATTCAGGCTTTGTTCTTCTGAGCCTTTGTTTCTTTGGCGGGATACTTGGATCAGTTGGTAGAGCATGCTCTACAATTTCTTTATCCAACCCTGGCATATCCGCATATGACCATGCGAACACATCTTGGTATTCTTTTAAAAGGTCGACCATCCTTCTAATGCTGCTTTCAGAAAGGCCATCTCCAATCTTGATTTCTCTAACATTCTTCGAATCGCCCAGATTTATTGTGATTGTAGGCTCTGCGGTCAACGGCTTAGACTCTTTATGCTGAATCCAATCTTGTTCGATGCTTTTCCGATCACAGTCATCCTTGTCATCCTCGGTCCCAGAGGAATTTTCGTCGAGCAAATCCAACTCACATATGTCCCTATCATGATCATGTGAAATGTTATGTTTGAGATGCCACAAAGAAGGTTAGTGATTAAATTGGCAAATGTTATTGCACCTAATGATATGCATGCGTTTTGAAATCGTTTTGAAAGAGTTTTTGAAATGAGGGACATGTCCTCATATCCTTGGACGTCCCTATTTGCAAATGATTTTGGAAACCAGGAAGCGTGCGGAAGTCCAGGCCTCAAAGCATCATCATCAGTCTGGTTCGGGTGCTTCCGCACGTCCCTAATAAAACATGACCATGATTTCATTGATAGGATAGAGCCGTTTACATGACTCGAGGTCCTGGACCGACGGCTCGCAGTCCGAGACTTTGATTACAAAGAGAAACAACCCTAGACCTAAACAGACGTCCCATGGAAGGGATAAACACATACTTAGACCAGACAAAACAGAAAAGAAAAGCAGCATCCCTACTCAAAAGGGTCGGCGATGGCAACAGAAGGCTCGACCTCTTCATTTTCCGTGACGGCACAAGCAAACTCCCCCTCAAATAAATCAAGGAGACCAAAAACGGCTTCTTCCTCCTCTTGCAGCAGCTTAGGTGGACCCAGGAATATTTCTTTCAGTTGCGAAAGAAGTAAACCCTTCCGACCTTCTCCTAATCCGAATAAACTCCCCCGACTTCTGTAACTCTCACAATTAGCTAGGCCTTCATAGTCATTACAGTCTTAATTGCTTCCACGGCCTCCTTGACCACGACGGCCCCCGTGCCGACCTCGACCTCCGATGTTACCTCGTCCTCCATGGCTACCTCGGCCGCCGGAATCGCCTCCATGATAACCCAAGCCCGTCCTTTTGCGCCATTTGGAGACCTGAAGGGGTTCTTTAATACCCTGGCCATGCAGTCCCAGGCTGGTTCCGGGGACATGGCCATTTTCGAGCAACATCTTGCTCGACATGATCGAAGGCCTAGCCATTTCTGAGTCTCGCATGATGGTCCCGACGGGTACATGGACCATCGAAACCAACTCCAACGTTTGATAACTTGATTCAGCCTTGATCTCGAGTTCCACGTATGGGATTATAGTGTCATGAAAGATTTTGAAATCGGTTTCTCCATAAACAGTTATCAGCTTCCCATCAACAATGAATTTGACCTTTTGGTGCAGGCTAGAGGGTACGGCTCCGGCGGTATGTATCCAAGGTCGCCCTAGCATAAAATTGAAGGCACTGGGGATATCGAGGACTTGGAAGCTGACCAGAAAAAGGATTGGACCAATTAGTAGTTCGAGCTCAACCTCCCCTCCCCGATTACTTCCTTCTTCATACCGTCGAAAGCACGAACGGTAGATTTTGATGCCAGCATTTTCCCTTCATCCACCCCCAGACGACGAAGGGTGGCAAGCGGGCAAATGTTTAATGCCGAGCCATTATTGATCAATGCCCTCGCCACCATTCTATCACAACACTTTACTGAGATAAGTAGCGCCTTGGTATGATTGCGACCTTCCGGAGGAAAATCCTCATCGGCAAAAGAAATTTGATCTTTTAGCAAGATAGACCCAACAAACTCCTCCAATTGGGTGTCATCGATAGTCTCGGGGACGTGCACCTCGTTCAGAACCTTGAGTAGTGCATTTTTATGCTTCTCGGACGATTTAAAGAGATCCAAAAGAGAGATCTAGGCAGGCATCTTTCTCAACTGGTTAACGATGTTGAATTCACTCGTCTTTACGATCGCTAAGAATTGCTTTGCTTCCTCCTCTGAGACGGCTTTCTTCTCAACTGCCCCTGCAGGTGCATAGCAGCGACCTGAACGTGTGATGGCGTCAATTTCGTTCGTCTTATAACTCCAAGGGACCGCCTTGGGGTCGTAGTTCGGGGTTCTGTCTATTATTATGTCTTCCTCGTCCTCAGGCGGGAGTTCAATCACCACTGGCTCCATGACGCGATCATCGATCTTTAGGGTAGCGAACTCTTCGGCCACCAGGTCGATGACTACCTGCTCGACATCTTCCCCATTCGGCATCCATAAATCTTCTTCGACAGATAAGTCAATCACCACAGGGGTAATCATGCCAACCATCTCCTCGGGTTCAAGTGGGTCGTCCATACCTTCCCATCCGTCAGGAACAAGATCCTTAGGATCGATGAAGAAACTGGGTGGCGGTGAATACTTCACAAGATAGTCGAATTTACCGCTGGGTTGACCCAGTGTATCGACCACTTCCCCATTCTTGCGAGCGAGCTTTACGAACTCATGATTCCAATCCGCATTTCTGGCTTGAGACCTAAGATCCCCCTGTAAATTTTCTCCTTCATTGCTAATTAAGCTTTCTGACGCACCCTCATTAGGTAGCTCATTAGTTTCTATAGGCTCAGCAAGTGTCTCTTCCGACTCCTCCTCGCGAAATGAGTTAACAACAGCCATCAAGGCCGTCATACCATCTCCCTTCGTACTGTAGATTACCCCCATGTCCACCATCTGGGTGATACGCTTCAATTTTTCTTCTATCGAAATATCCTTTCCGTCCTTAAAGTGTCCAGCTGACACTAGCAATTTATAGAGTCTGTGAGCATCCACATTAAAGGTCTACTTACTCCTGTCACCCTCCTCAGTAACCACATTGACATCCTCAGCATGGTTGGGCAATGGGTTTTGTTGAACATTAGGGGTCGGTTCTTTAAAGGATAAAATGCCTTTGTCAAGTAGGTTCTGAACCTTGATCTTAAGAATGAAGCAGTCATCTACATCGTGACCCTTTTCGCCCCTATGGAACTCACAGGACTTTGACAAATAAAACCCGGGGAATCTTGGAGGATTATCCCGAGGCACCTCTTTGGCTATCATCCCTCTTCTTAGCAGCATGGGCAACAACTTGGATAGTGGCCTAGTTAGGGGAGTGAACTGCCTCGGTGCTCTCCTTTTGAATTTGGGATTCTGATACGCCCTATCTCGAAATACAGATGAGCCTTGGGAGGATGAGGCGGAGGGCCTTGTCACGATCGGCGCTTGTACATATGCGATCTCCGTGTCCTTTTCCTTTCTATTCGGGACCTTTCGACTAATCCCTTCGCTTAATCTACCATCATGCATGGCCCCTTCTATCCTCTCCCCGACATCTACCAGCTGGGAGAAGGTCAAGCATCCAGAGCCCACCAACTTTAGATATAAATCACTAGGTAGGGCCTTGAGGAAAAGGTTAAGCAGCTCCTTTTCACTGAGCGGAGGTCGAACTTGAGCGGCGAGAGTACGCCATCTTTGAGCGAAGGCTCTGAAAGACTCCTCCTCTTTTCAATTCGAGTGAGCACTTCGCGCGTAGAGGCTATCTCGGTATTGTACTTGTACTGCAAGACGAACGCCTCAGCTAGTTCCTCCCACTTCTCGAACTTCTCGGGCTCTGACAACACGTACCATTGCAGCGCAGGCCCTGTCAGACTCTCTTGGAAGGTCTGAACCATTAATGGGACATTCTGGGCATACCTTGCCATTCTGTTCAAGTAGTACTTCAAGTGGATCTTCGGGTCTCCAGTCCCATCATACTTAGTGAAATCGGGAATCTTGAACTTCTCGAGAAAGCTCATCTGTGCATATCGAGACAGGTCCTCGATCATATATTCTTCGTATCCTCGCAGCGCACGGAGTTTCTCTTCTATCTTTGCGAACCTTTTGTTGTGTTCCTCCTCCAAACGGGCGGTGACGGCTTTTGAGACGGGGTCTAGTTCGACCACCACGAGTGTGGAACCTAATGCCTCTTCAGTAATATTCCTTCTTGTAGGCCCTTCCACAGGCTCGGGAATAGCTTGGGGCACGGTCTGACTAGCATTCGGTACTGCTAATGCGGCCCTCATGCTGAATCGAGTAAGCTGAGCCGCAAGGTCGTTGATCTTGTCGTCGAGCGCGGCGAAACGGGCGTTCTGCTCCTCGATATTCATCTGCGTGGCTCTTGATCGTGTCCGGATCGACGACTACCTGGAAGCCGTAGCTTTGCTTTGGTGGAGGAAGGGATCGCTGGCGGGCTGTCGAACTTGGTGTAGACACTACAATCACCGGAAGACCTCTTTCTTTGGCCTCTTGATCTCCCAATTCCTCCCTTCGTGCGTTGAGTGGACTCGGGCGATTTGTGAACACCTGAAAAATGAGCGTATGTGAGCGCACGATTCAGATGGGAGGTTGGCCCATGGTAATGATCTAGGCGTTCTGTGTCCATCGAGAGAACATTTTTTTGTTTGTTTTTTTTTGTTTTTTAACATCAAGATCCTGGAGTTTTTAGTCATTATAGACGATAAATGAAATGAAAACTGCTCAAAATGAGATTTTCTTGAGATTGAAACAAAGAAGGTACATAATGATCCCTAAGCCTCGAAATTAGAGAAAAAGAAATTACCTAAACAATGAAACTAGGGAAGTACATGAAGCTTCCAAGACATCAGAAGAACGAAACTCCCTAGACAATAAAACTAGACAAGCAATAAAACCTCCTAAACAAAAAACTAGAGTGACAATTTTAGTGAAAGCGTCATTTCAGACTTCTCGTGACAACTCATTCTATATGCGATGGGGAACCCGTGGCTTTGCGGAGCCGCTTGTTTTCCTGAGTTAACCTCAAGATGCGAGTCTTGTCCATTTCCACCCTCTTTTCAAGATGCTCAATTTGCGCCTTCTGGGATGGCTTGTTAGTCACTTCTGGGACCAATGGTCGTAGAATGGTCGGAATTCGGTGGGTGCGGATGTAGAATGTGGAGGCATGGTGAATCTCTTCTTCCTCATTCAATTTCTTAGGCACGACAATCCTTTCAGGACGGCATTCGCTCCATGCGATCTCAATGGCACGGATTTCGTCGAAGTAGTCGTAGTCTGTGCGGGTAAAGCGAGCCTGAAACATTTCCGTCTTGAGGGGTGGCGGAATCTCTTGAAGGGCTCGGTATTGGCGGGCCACCCTGTACGGGTAATAGGCAGTGGCGCCAGAGACACCGAGCAGCGGGATCGGGTTGGCAAATTTGTGAGCGAAGCGGGCTTTCTCAACTTGGAACCATTTAGCATGTCATAGAAATGCCTTGGGCTCGGGGTCTTTTAGGAAATTTATACAACGGGAATATTCTTTGTCGGGGGAATGCTTCTCTAAGACCTAGAATCTCTGTATTGTGTGCCTAAACTCATCTACTTGAAACAATTGCATAAGGTGCCCAAATACCCTAATGTGAGAAAGAAATCATATTTGCAAAATTTCCCGGGAAGCTCGCATGATTTTTTCTCCGTTTTGTTTAAAACGATTAAGGGACAAAAATGTTTAGGCTAAAATCATGTTCACATAGTTTAACCTAGCACACATGTGTTTGACCACCCAAGCAATTGAAGGATTTATGACATTCTTACGATGAGGAAAAATGATCAGTCCGACAAATGCTAAAATGAAAATCCTACTCCTTTTAGCTATTGGTTGATTAGAAAAACACTCGGCCAAAAATGAGAATGGGCATGCGTAACAATTAGCCTTAACAACCCTCCTTACCACCTCGGCCCTAACTCTCAAAAATTGTGACAACTCGGAGATGGGGTCTATACCTATGGGTGGCTTGATAAGCTCGGTTCCAAGAGACATTCCAATGGCAGTGCTATATTCTTCCAAGGTCGGAGTTAGCTCGAACTCACCAAACATGAAAGTCGATGTTTAAGGGCACCAAAAGTGCGGTATCGCTTGCATAACCCCGGAATGGATGTTGATCTTGAGCAACGGGAGGAGACGACCAATCCTTGTCTCGACCTGTCTTTGGCCAGTTTGATCCAACTGATCCCACCACGCTATGAGCTCTTTCTTGGGAGTGGAAATGAACTGGACATCGGCTCTCCCCATCGCATATAAATTGAGACTAATGATCGACCTAGTTTGCCATGGACTAACAAAAGAAAATAAATAAATTGCATAACAAGAGAGATAGAGGCTTACTCTATCGAGAACAATGGTAAACACAAAGACACACGCATGAAAAGTGAGGCTTACTTCCTACCTACACAGCTTAACAAGGTGAAGCTAAGAGGGTGATCTGACCGTCGCAGTCTCGCGTTGGTGTCAGGTTCTCTTAACTCCAGCTCAGTCGAAAGAGATATCCTATAGTCACGTGGTCTCGCGGACAAGGATAAACACTTACGACACCAGAAAAGAACTTTCGGGGAGAAGAAAGGCAACCTTTACATTGCGGTCTCGCGTTCGAGGTTGTATCTTTCTTAACACCATCCTAAAGTATCCTATCGCGGCCCAGGTCCAGCAGCATGGTTGTGTGTGCCATAGTGTAGTGCCAAAATATTTAACGCAGGCACAACAATTAATAAGCAAACAACGCTTCAAGCACCCGAAAAAATAAACATTCATTTCCCAAATCCCAAACCTGCAAAATAAGGGGTCAGTGGCAAGACATTCACGTTAGGGATGCATTCGAACAAGATAAACGGCCTAAGTCCACAAAATTTCCCCAGTGGAGTCGCCAAGCTGTCACGACCTCCCCGAATCGGCCCCACCGCCTAACGGGTTGGGCTAATGGATTACTGAGTTAAACTTAGCTCGAGCTCTCCCAAGCTCATACCAATTCGCGACCTAAGTTTAAGTTATTAACATACAAATCAATTTCATTTAAGAGTCGCCACTAATCAGTTTTTGATGGGTCGATTAGACACCCAAGCAAAGCATGGGAGAAATGCTTTACTTCTACGAACCAGAGATTCAATGGGTACGGGGACTTGATTACACTAATTGACTAATTAGTGCCCTTTCGGTACCTGAACTTGTTCAATTACCGCCTAACGTGTTCACAATAATCGAGAGTCTCAAAATTCCAAGCTAAGGAAAGTAACAATCAATACATAGAAAATGTGTAATCGAGTAATTAAAATTGAGATGCGCAGACAACGGACCAGCATCATTTCTAGGAAAGAAAAAGCAATCAAAAGCCCTAAAGGCTTATTCAATTTTTCGGGCAAATTTTCAAGGCTTTTTCCTAATTTAAAAAGAGATTTTCAAAAAAAGGTTTTTTTTAAAAACATATTTTTTTATATTGAAATAAAAATAACTCTTTTTTTCTCTTTTTTTTTAAAAAAACTAAAATCCAGGACCTGGGCCAGGTCTCGGGACCTAGTCCGAAATATGATTAAAGAAGACCTTCTGGTTTGGGTCACAAAAACAGGAAAAAGCTAAGAAATAAAGTGGACTCATTGACTTGAACCCGACCTGCTTCTAACAGGAGACAAGCCCAAAAATCACCACCGCAATCAGCCCAAAGCCGATTTGAGCCCCAAAGAAAAAAACAAACACCAACGCAGGTCAAAATTCAATTAACCAAACTGAGTCCAAGGCCACTAAACCCCACTTAAGCCCACTTAACCATTTACTTTTCTTGTCCTTCACCCTTCACGGATCCGATTCACTCAAGCTCAAGTTTCCTCTTGCAAACCGAGAACAGCACTTTGACGAATAAACTCAAATTTTTGAAGCTCAGGCAAATCAACCGAGAATCATTGATTAAGAATTTTAAACCACGGAACAACCTACGCCCCACCATACTCTCAAGCTATCTATTCCTGAACCCCCAATACCATCCTTCTCTCGGAATTGTTCATCACTGCCGTCCGCTACCTCTTTTCGTCACAGCGACCATCCAGCCACAACATACAAATAGAGAGCCAAGGAGTGCAAACGCGGAACAATGAAAGCGTTTGTCATAAGAAAATTACGCAACCCGACATCATCTTCGGGCATTACAAACCGACGTGCATTTTGATAGTCCAACAAACCGAATCTATGTGTTCACCATTATCGGCCATTAACAACTATAATGATAGGCAACAAAGAGCAAAGAGGATGCAGAGGCCCACGGACATAGACTCACATCGCAAGAGAATGAATGCGGTATGGACGAAGTGAAGACTAACGTTGCGATTTAAGTAATGAAATGCATGACCAAGTGTTTTAGTTCAAAAGCTTTTCCTTAAACAAGAAACATAGCTTCATTCAGACATTATTACAAACACTCGGCGGTCAGTTCGTATATATGGTACAGAGACGAGCTTGTGTGAGTCTGGTTCGAACATGTGGTCGAGCCTGCGGTGTGCACACGTTAAGGAGACGGAATTTAGCATTTTCCGAACTCGGACCCAGATCTAGACCCAGAGAAAGTCATCTCGCGACAAGCAAAAATAACCACATCAACAGATCCAAACTCAGTACGCCTATGAATCCCAAGACAAAGAACGAGCCTTGATTTCACGGTTCGGCCAAGACACGGCCAGTGAAGAGAGAAACACCAAGATTCAAGAACGCATCACACGCAAAGGAAACAACTTGCGGATCTCATTCAAACATTTCAGCGAGCAAGTGGTGTGCGACATTGAAAGGGAGGCCACGGACTCAAACGAAGTATGAAATGCATATCACCATCAACATACAGCAGCCAAAACACGCCTGAGATCATTCAATGGCTGTCCATCTACACTTGACACAAACATAAATAGGGAACCATAGATCTTGGCATCGGTTAAGCTCAAAAAATGGAGAAAAGGGCATCCAGGAATCACAAGAAATGCGAGCTCAGTCTTCGGAAGTGACCCTACCCAGCTAGGCAACGGCGAGTAAAGGGCGAATTCGAGATACGTCGAACTCAGTCCAGTCGCCTCGCAACGTCTCCGAACCAGGATCCTCGGGTAATCGACTCAAAATTTTTGAAGAAAATCCAAATAACCGAGATCTACCTTGGGCGCGAGAGGGAAACTGTAGGTTCGAGTGTGCGGCCGGAAGTCGTTGATGCTCGGGCGCGGCCGGGCTATAGGCAAGCTCTTCGCTCTCTCCTCTTTCTTGGATCCCTCAGTCTCCCCCACTTTTAACGTCTAGAGAAGGAGAAGGCTCTGCTCCTCCTCCCCTTTTCGGGCGACGCCTTGCTTCCATTTCGAGCTTAGTGGAGCCATGGATCAGTGTGTCCTCCCCGTTTGAGCTCATGCCATCAGCCGATCGTCTCCTCGGGGGTTGAATCACGCCCGTTTTTTGCTAAAGCGGCTGTGGGATCTCTCGGGTCCTTGCGCCATCAAGGTACAGCGCTACGCCGCTGCTTCCTACTTCTGGCACCACAGTTTCGGCCTCCTCATGCAGAGCACATCTCCGTTTGTCTGCTCCGGCTTCTCGCTTCCGCGTTCTGTGCTTCTACGTTGTCTTCTTCGTTTTCCCTTTTTCACACAAGTGCACGATGTGGGGTCAGTGAAGTGGGCCATCGTTGACTAATTCAACGCTGGCCTCTCTCTTTTTTTTTAAAAAAAAATTTGAATTTAAACCAAGAAAGCATGTTCTAATATACCTTATGTGAATGCACCTAAAGTCTATGTGCCATGCAATTTAATGAAACACATTTTTTCTTTCTCTCTTTTTTTTTAGTGGTTAAGAATTAAACCTAATTTTTTTATGTGATAAGACCCTAAATGATTGAGCAAAATTTAAGTGTCAACATACAGGACAAGTGAAATTTCAACACTACATTGTCCACGCAAAAATCTTTGACACTTTTTAACACTACTTATGGAAAAAAAAGGACAAATTAATTAGTAAAAGCTCATTTAATATTGAGCATATAAATCCATGATCGGACTCATGTCTGAACACATGCAACCACAAATAGCGGTCATCGAGCTTTTGACCGAATTCCAGATTGAATAGAGCTTTATTTACGAATTGAGTGATAATCACACTCCTATTGGGGAGAAGCTATACCACTATTTATAGAAAAGCCATAGAGAAGGTTTTCAATTGTTTGCAACCAAAGAGCTATGAATTCAGTATCTAAATCCCCATCTTAATCATTGATACGGTCCATTTATTCCTTGCACAGTCTATTAATGCAATATTAATTTCATATCTACATTCACATCTCCATTTTAATTTCAACCTCTCCTTTTTTGGGGAATAACCATAATCATCACAGTGATCATTACACAAGTCTCACTCTAACTAGGGGTGATCGGTTCTAGGGTGGATCGATTCCCATCTTGAAACTAAGAATGGGATCGACCAAAAAGGTCAATTGTGATTGAGGACATAGTCATGAGCATATCCCTTCTTGGCGAAGGCAGCATCTCTCCCGTCATGCTCTACATGCCTGACTTGTTCAGGCGCAGCTTCTCTCGTCATCCTTGCATAATGCACTAAAGGATTTGATTCGAATGAACTATGTAATATCATATGTACTTGTTAACAAAATGCTGGTCATCAAAACCAGTTAAAATGACACGGGTTAGAAATTCATAAGAAATTTTGAGGGACAAGCCCATTACATGAAAGAGACTTTATAATAAAGTCCTTATATGACAAGATTTCCAAGAATGAGAATTTATGATTCATATCTCAATCTTTGGTATGGTCAATGCCTTCACCTGTAAAGTTATTTTTTTTTGGTCGAACACCTGTAAAGTTATTTACTTTAATGCCAAATGCCCTAATATTTCTCCTTTCCCATTGGCAAGTATCGAGATATATAATCAGTCTTTGTTTTCGTGTCAACATGTCATGTTATGGACTTATTGCCGGCTAAATGAAATAGATCCAATTCCGATGAGCCTAAATCTAATCATCTAATGACTCTATTGTTTGCTTCAGCTCTTCGAAAATTGAAAATTGAAATTTGATAGGACAAGAACGTGCAAGAGAACTGTATATATATATTTTTTTTTGGTAAGGGAGAGAACTGTATATTTTTTGTGTGTTTTATATTGAAGAGTACATAAGTATCTACAAACTTTACAAGACAATTACGTAGGATCAATCAAGGATACATACAATCAAATGACATATATGCATAATCTTAAGAAATATGGAGAATCGAGATATGGAGGATATATATCTGAAATGATGGTGATAGTTACAAATTTTATGTCATAGTTATAAAATTTTATCAATATTGTAATGTACTCGCATCTATTTTGAGATACTAAACAACTCATCTCCGTGGCATCTCTTTTCAGGCTCTACAAGTACAATGTTCCAGAAAACAGCAGTTATGCAAATTGCACAATCAATCCCTTCCTGATGTTTTGCAATCATCACCTTTCGAACATTCACCCTGCTCTGTGTCTCGTGCTCAATTATTGCAAGTCGCTCCGAGGAGTTAGTCGTGTTGTTCAATGAATATCTTGCCAAAGCACCCTTGCAACACTCGTGAATGGCATCTTCCGTTTGGTCATTACAAGACCGGCCAACTTGGTCTTGGAACCGAACTGGACCGGCTCCCGGGTAGGTCCAGGAACCGGTAGTATCTCCCCTTTCCCCACACTCACATCAGATTCATGGACTCATAAAGAGAGTAAAGAGAGTTCACATTGACATAGCTTTGATGGAGAGAGGAAAATTCACTTCGATTTTGAGGGGACTTTGGTCTTCTAGAGAAGTTGTTGCATTTTTATGACTAGTCTGGCGAGACAATCGGAAGCTACGAAAGAGGACACCAAAATTGCGCACAAGGCGATGCCAGTTCGCTACCTCACACACGGGCGTCTTGGCCGCACTGAGACATATCCAAATTCCAAGATGGAATTAGTAAGCAAGGTACTTGCCTGTTTGGCTGCTTCGGCGGCCTCGAACTTGACTTCGCCAACAAAGAGTGAGAAGCTAAGGTAGAAAACTCCCACTTAAACAACAATGTTTATCAAGCATATTAACCAATAATCGGACTCATATATGAACAAAAAAAATGAAAAAGCAGTGCTTGTTGAGCTTATGCCTGAAGTCTAAATAGAATCGAGCTTAATTTACAGATCTAATAAAAATGACATGACGATGGGAAAAAACCTATGCCTCTATGTATAGAAAAGCACTAGAGAAACTTTCCCTTTGTCTGTGATTAAAGTGCCGATAAATTCAGTATATGATTCCGCATCTCAATCATTGCCAAAAAAGAAAAATTAGTATCTCAATTATTAATATGATATTTATATTCCTTAAGCAGTCAATTTACGCAATATTAATCCCATATCTACATTGATATCTTCTTTTTCATTTATTTATTTATTTCTTGGAATTGAGAGAATTACGGAAACTTGTCGTGTGATTTGGGAAAAAGCCTATGTTTTAGGGTCAACTTACAATATATGGCAAGGTAATTATTTCATGGATTTGAAATTAATGCTTGATATTTAATGGAAGCCACAATGACCTGATTAAGGATGTGAGTAATACGGTAGTCGGATTCCATTAAATACAAGCGAAGGGACATTTCGGGTACAACATGACTCCACAGGCAATTTCCATGAGTTGAAGAATAAAGGCTCTTTCTATAAGCTGAAGTATAGTTTCCTAATTTAAGTTGATTTTCTAATCTGATTATTTCCTAGTTGAACGTTTCTTAATGTGAAGTTTCCTAGTTTAAGATTTTTTTTATAGCGTTTCCTAAATAAGAAGTGCATCTCAGTTATAAGCATGCAAGGTTTTGAGTTCGCTGCTGCCACAATGAGAGCTCGCATGCCCTCGCTGAGGTCCCAACGACAGGCAGAGGAAAATAGGAAAAAAAAGAAAAAAGAAAAAGGAAAAAGGGAAAAATTCAGAAAATTTTTAAAAATTTGCAAAGATCACCCGTGTCAAACTAGTTATGTCAATGCCGGTCTTGTCAGGTAGGATAGCTGACACTGACTAGATAATCATGTGAGCAATTCACAGCTAAATTTGACTGGAATGGCTATATTGAAAAATAGTCAAAAGGTTGAAGACTAAATTAGTTGAATTGGAAAAAAAATTTTGAATTGAATTGATCACTGCAGGTTTAGGGATTTTTAGACAATTTTCCCCTTGTTCTTCCTTAGTACATTAGTGATCAAGATTTCACTCAATTGTTCACCTTGTCACGGTTCCTCCAAGTCTTCACAACCTTCTCGCTCTTCCTGACTTTGGTCACTTTTTATCAAGGTCCATCTAGTTTCTATCAATCTTTTCACTTTTACCTCAGATTCCGTCAATGATTATAAACCTTTATTTATATAAACATTACCTAAAATATGACAACATTTTCATTTATTAAACAATAATAAGAGATAGAAGGTTTTGTGACCTTTAAAATGGGAAAAATTACCAAGAAAGTCCTCAACTTATTACAATTATGCCAATTGAATCCTATTTTTTTTTGCCAATTAAGTCCTAAACCATTTACATTTGTGTCAATCAATCTATCCAATCAACTTTGACCAAAAATCGCTGACATGGCGCCACCGCTGTTGATGTGGACAATTTTCATAATTTTTTATGAATTTTTTATTATTTTTTCTATCTTTTTCCTTTTCTTTTCTTGTTTATTATCATTGTCGGCGAGGTCATTGGCTACCTCACCGTTTGGGCGAAGCTGAACCTTGTTGTCGCTGGGCGAGGTCAGCCTCACCAGGGCTGGGTTGGTGAGGCTAGACCTTACTGTCATTGGGCGAGGTCGACCTCACCAGTAGCTAGGCTGGAGAGGGTTGAGCCTCACTAGTCATGGGTGAGATTGACCTTGCTAGATTTGGCGAGGATCGAGCCTCGCTAGATATGATGAGTTAGGCTAGACCTTGTGATCACTGGTGAGGATTGCTAGGGACTGGGCGAGGCACGACCCTTGCCAGCCTAGCTCTAGCAAGGCCGACTTTGCCTAGTGAAAGGGAGGTCTAGCCTCGCCTTGCCGGCCACAATGAAAAACAGAAAAAAGGAAAAAATAATAATATAATAATAAATTTTTAGAAATTATAAAAATTGTCTACATCAATGTCGGTGGCGCTAGTTAGCGATTTCCGGACAAAATTGGACAGATGGATTGAATTGGTATAAATGTAGAAGGTTTAGGACTTAATTGGTAAAAAAAATGACTCAATTGGCATAATTGCAATATATTTAGGTTTTGGGAAAAAACCACAAAAAATCCTAAACTTTCTCACCTGTGACATATTTACCCCGAATTTTTTTTGTGACACCAAAAACTCCAAACTTTGTTATTTGTGACACATTTACCCCAATATACATTGTCCATGGGTATTTTCGTCTTTTTAGCTTTTTCTTTTTCTTTTTACTTTTTTTTTCTTTCCGGCGAGGGGGGCCCTCGCCGGCGTCGGGCGAGGCTCGCCCTCGCTCGCCCAGGCGAGGGCGAGCCTCGCCGGCGTCGGGCGAGCCTCGCCCTCGCTCGCCAGCGAGGGCCAGCCTCGCCGGCGTCCGGCGAGGGCCGCCCTCGCCAGATCCGGCGAGGGCCGGCCTCGCCGGCGTCGGGCGAGGCTCGCCCTCGCCTGGGCAGCGAGGCGAGGGCGAGCTTCGCCCGACGCCGGCGAGGCTCGCCCTCGCCTGGGCGAGCGAGGGCGAGCCTCGCCCGACGCCGGCGAGGCCCCCCTCGCCGGAAAGAAAAAAAAAGTAAAAAGAAAAAGAAAAAGCTAAAAAGACGAAAATATCCATGGACAATGTATATTGGGGTAAATGTGTCACAAATAATAAAGTTTGGGGTTTTTTGTGTAAAAAAAAAAAGTTCGGGGTAAATGTGTCACAGGTGGGAAAGTTTGAGGTTTTTGATGATTTTTTCCCTTAGGTTTTTTTTGGTAATTTTCCCCTTTAAGACGTCATTAGAGGTTTTCCCAACAAAGTTGATATATTGTCTAGAAAGTTGGAAAAGCTGTCTCAGAAACTAATTAACACAATCAAGTTCCTTGAAGTAATAGTGACCATGACGTCTCGGGAACTTTCATTGTTGGAGGTCCTTCTCCATATCTTAGGATGAAGTGCCATCTAATTAGAGGTGACATCTCCATCAAGCTGGGTTGGGTGATGCGGCAGTATCGAATTCCATTAAAGACCATCTGTTGTTTATTCAAGCAATAGGACATTTCGGGTACAACAGATCCAATGAGGAGAAAGCGTCCAAGATGGAATTTCTATAAATTGAAGAATAAACACTACAAAAAAACGATTTTTTTCCGACAAAATTTCCAACGAAAAATTCTAGAAAATTCGTTGGAAATTTTTTTTCTAACGAATTTTCCAACGAAAAAAATTCGTTGGTAATTCGTCGTCGGAAAATTTTCCAACGAAAAATTTGAATTTTCGTTGGAAATTTGCGACGAATTTTTTTTCGTTGGAAAATTCGTTGGAAAACTCGTGGCTAAATTCGTTGGAAACGAACTTTTTTTTCCGATGAATTTTTTTCGTTGGAAACTATAATTTTTTTTGATTGAAAAATCGTGGAAATTTTTTTTCCATCGAAAAAATTTTTTTTTGGTCGAAAATTTTTTTTTGTCGAAAAATAGCCCTCGCCGGCGGCGAGGGCCAGCCTCGTCGCCGGCGAGGGCCGAGCTCGCCGGCCATGGCAAGCTTGGCCCTCGGCATGGCCGACGAGGGCCAGCCTCGTCGCCGGCGAGCGCCGAGCTCGCCCAGATCTGGGCGAGCTCGAGCTCGCCGGCCATGGCGAGCTCGGCCCTCGCCATGGCCGGCGAGGGCAAGCCTCGTCGTCGGCGAGGGCCAAGCTCGCCCAGATCTGGGCGAGCTCGTCGCCGGCGAGGGCCGAGCTCGCCCAGATCTGGGCGAGCTCCAAGCTCGCCGGCCATGGCGAGCTCGGCCCTCGCCATGGCCGGCGAGCTCGGCCCTCGCCGGCGACGAGCTCGCCCAGATCTGGGCGAGCTCCAAGCTCGCCGGCCATGGCGAGCTCGGCCCTCGCCATGGCCGGCGAGCTCGAGCTCGCCCAGATCTGGGCGAGCTCGGCCCTCGCCGGCGACGAGCTCACCCAGATCTGGGCGAGCTCGGCCCTCGCCGACGACGAGGCTTGCCCTCATGGCCGACGAGGCTATTGCGCCTGAACAAGAAGATGAAGAAGAAGCAGCAGCAGCAGCAGGGGCGGGATCGAGCTTTGGTCGTCTAACGAGAGCAGCAGCAGGCTCTTGCTCTCGTCGTCGTCTCCTAGCCTCGCCGGCGACGAGGGTCGGGGGCGTCGGGGGCGTCGGGGGCGTCGGAGGCTTGGTGTCCGTGGCGCCGGAGGCGGAGCCGGAGCCGGAGGAGGAGGGGGGCCGGCGGGGGAGGAGGCGGAGGGGGAGGCGGAGGGGGAAACGAAGGGGGAAGGCTTCGGCGAAGGAGAGAGAGAGAGAGAGAGAGAGAGAGAGAGAGAGAGAATGAATGTTGAAATTTAAAATTGCGGGGAAAATGAGCGCGAAAATTGAAATTCGTTGGAAAATTCGTTGGAAATTTCCAACGAATTTTTTTCGTTGGAAATTTCCAACGAATTTTCCAACGAAAATTGTACACACTGAATTAATTGCCCGGAAAATTGAAATTCGTTGGAAAATTCGTTGGAAATTTTCAACGAATTTTCCAACGAATATAAAAAATACCGAACATTATCGGATTTTTTTTGTAATTCGTTGGAAAATTCGTTGAAAATTTCCAACGAAAAAAATTCGTTGGAAATTTCCAACGAATTTTCCAACAAAAATTATACACACTAAATTAATTTCCTGGAAAATTGAAATTCGTTGGAAAATTCGTTGGAAATTTCCAACGAATTTTCCAACGAATATGAAAAATGTGGGTTTTTTTGTAATTCGTTGAAAATTTCGTTGGAAATTTCCAACGAAAAAAATTCGTTGGAAATTTCCAACGAATTTTCCAACGAAAATTATACACACTAAATTAATTTCCCGGAAAATTGAAATTCGTTGGAAAATTCGTTGGAAATTTCCAACAAATTTTTTTTCGCTGGAAATTTCCAACGAATTTTGCGACGAAAATTTTTTCGTTGGAAATTTCCAACGAATTTTCCAACGAAAATTTTTCGTTGGAAATTTCCAACGAATTTTCCAACGAATTTTGCTTTTCGTTGGAAAATTTGTCGCAAATTTGCAACGAAAATTTTTTCGTCGCAAATTTTCGTGGCAAAAATCTTGTTTTTTTGTAGTGAAAGGACTTTCAGCTAATTTAAAAGCTAAAGGATAGTTTCCTAATTTGATGTTTCCTAGGTTATCTGTCTTGGTCCCTCCATAAATAAGAAGTGCATTCTCAGCTGTCTGTACGCAAATTTTTAGTTGATAATATATTAGAATTTTTCTCAATTGAGCGATTCCTTTGGTTTTTTATCCATTTTGTTGGTGATGAACCTTAAAATCCCTTTGCTGCAATGTTCAAGCACATATGGCTTCTATTCATCGATAAGGAGTCCTTATGGTGCAAATGGATAAACTCCAACTTTCTCAAGAAAAAAAATTTCTGGGTGGCAACCAAACCGACTTTCTGCTCTTGGACCTAGAAAAAAATCCTGGAACTTCGCACGGACTTCCAGCTAAACTTCCTTTGGAAGATGGATGACGGGGCGTCCATTTCATTTTGGTTTGATAATTGACATCCTAGGGGCCCTCTCTATAAACTATTTTCTGATAGAGACATATATCGTTCTGGTATCTCGAGAAATGCATCGATTCGGGATTTCTCTTCTTCCGTCTAGCAAAACTCTAATTTTCTGGATATTTTCAACTCTTGGACAGATAGTATCCCGGCTCTTGATGTGGACAGGCCTGATCGCTTTACTTGGAAAGGCCATTCCTCCGGATTGTTTTCCACTTCTTCGGCATGGGAACTTATAAGAAACAAAGGCTCGTATGTTCCATGGAGCTCCTTCATTTGGGATCGAGCCATTGCGCCAAGGTACAGCTTCTTGCTATGGCTCATCTCTTTGAATTGACTCCCTACGCAAGTCATTTTGCTAAGTTATCACGAAATCTCCGAAGGTGTCTGTGCGTTCTGTAGAAGCAAACCCCATTCTATTGACCATCTTTTTTTTTGTTGTGCTGCCACCAGGACTCTTGCTTTATTTTGGGCAAATAACTGTAAAATCTTGGCAAGAAAACCTCCATTGGGCCATCCGAATTATTGGGGGCCAGAACTTTCATCGGCAAATTGCTCGATTTGCTCTTGGCGCAATGTGCCATATCATCTGGTCGGAGCGAAACCACATTCTATTTAGGTCTCATCCCGTTTTCATGTCGGCCCTCTGTAACCACCTCACTAAACTTGTAAGAGACAAAGGCTTGTCCATGAAGCCTGTTGTAGATAGCGTCCGCAACAGAAGAATACAGCAAAAATGGGGCATCTCTCCTTCCATTTTTGAGTAATCTTTTGATTACTTTGTAAGTAGTTTGTAGGTCTCTGTTTCTGTTGGCCATCTTTGTGGCCTTGGCATTATGCACTCTTGCTTGTAGCCCCTGTATTGGTCGCTATACCTTTGCACCTGTCGGGACACTTGTTGTGTCGCATCAAGTGTGAGGTTTTTGTGTTCGACTACTTTCTCTATATGACGCACGTTGAAAAGTATATAAAATTCTTACCTTACCAAAAAAAAAACCTTAAAATCCCTTTGGGCCATAACTTATTTTTGAAGGTCAACCTCCTTTCTTTTCCATAAGTTAGGGTTTCCTCTTCTTTCCTTTGAAGGCACCGCCTCTTTCAAGTGCCGCTACTAAGGGAGAGGGAGCTCTCTCTCTCTTTGTCTTTTGAAGCTCTTCGTCTTTCTCTTCTCTCTCGATTTGTTATGGGTGTGTGTGAATAAATTTCTACAACTGGTATTGTGTCAATGTGAAGACTAGTTTGACCATTTGTCCAATCAATAACCATTGAGGAGAATGTTTATAATGAGACTCTACAACCTCTATGAGATTAGGCTACTTTTTCCTCTGCCGATTTAGATTTAGTTCAAGTTTTGGGGGTTTTACTCTCTCGAACTAAATCTAGATATAGATCTAAAAGCACCTTAGTATTTGATCTGTGTTCTTTCAACATTTTAATGTCAGTGTCTCTGTACAGTGATGGTGAACCTAGATGCGTACTACAAATCATTGCAAATGGAGTAGGAAATCTCGACGTGTGCTCATCACTGAATTTAGTGATCGACTACCGATCTTTTATTGTGGTAAATCTATTCTTGAAGGATAAGAATATGCTTATAGCTGCAAACTATACTTTGTTTTTTACTTTCTGGCATTTGATTTCTTTTGTAGTTCTATGATACAGAAATATATATGTTCATGCATTATGTAATATCTTTATCAAATCGTAGTTTCTCATTTAGTTGTCATATTATATAATGAGCCAACTTTCAAGCATTAGGTTAAATTTATTTTCTCAGTTATATCAAAGGCAAATTCTGCGTGTCAAAATTGGTGTATTCACTAAAATCCAAAAAATTGCTTTCTTGGAGCTTGACTCCAAACGACGGGATTGAAAGTGTGATCTCACGCTTTATGGAATATAAGATTGTACTCGTTTCATTTTATTTCTTGAGCTTAGTAGCTACAAAATAAGGTCGAGTCACCCATCTATGGGTAGCTCAGTTGGTTAGGGCGTACTTGAGATTATGTGGTTAGGTGCACTGGTCCCAGTTTCGATTTCCCAACAGAGCACTTGTGATTTAATTGGGGGGTCATGGCGGTGGGTTGCTGTGCTAATCTCCCCCAAGAAATAGTCGAGGTGCATGCAAGCTGGCCCGGACACCTCGGTTATCAAAAAATAAAAAATAAAATAATAAGGTCGAGTCAATAAAGTATATTGTGATTTTTAGGTAGGCTGCGTGACAAAATCCATAAACCAAAACCAATGAAATAAGACGTGAGACCATCAGCATTCAACGGATTTTATCCGGAAAAAAGTGCGTGGAGAAAACAAATCGCAGCAGAAACTTTGAAAGGTTGTGAGGGATGAGCAATAGCGACGGGAAGTGACAGTGCTTGCAACCGATGGATCGTACAAACGTTAGAATGGTCTGTCTTGTTGTCCATTTTCGATGAACAAGTCGCAAGTGGTCGTAAAAAGGATGAATCTGGAACTCTTCTTCTTTTAGGGTTTAGCTGCTTGTTCTCTTTCTTGAACTTGGCATTTTAGTTCTGAGCTTCGAACGAGCCTGCTTTAGTTTTGTGGAGTCATATTGACGTGGCGTTTGGAAGTGCATTCACGTGATTAGAAGGTTGAATACGAGATTTTGCGAGGGTGCCGCTAGTTCAATCGTACGATAAAGATACGAGGCCGGAGCAATTGACTTAAGCCAATGCAGCAAGCACTTCAATTCAACTCCCGACAGCAACTCTAAGAGCTACCAAAGGAATCACTAAACCATTTTCGGTGACGGACCTTACTTATGTGAATGAATGACGCTAATATTGTTATCTACTTAGCCTTGATCTAAAGAAAAATCTCCGGTCCCTATAATTTTTTGAAAAGTTTTAAAAGATGCTATACTTTTTGCCAAAGTCACAACCGATGCGACGTTAGTCGACTAACGTATGGGTCACCATCGGGAGGACGGTCACCTCGTGGTGGTGGTTGCAAGCCATAGGCATTTTTGGAGAAGGTTTATTCAATGAAATTAACAATACTAAACTCCATTTGTTTCGCAGTGGAAAATGATTGAATCGAAAATAATTTTTTTGAAAAAATGATTGTTTATATTATTTACAAAAAGAAATGAACAAAAGATATTTTCATCGTCCGCAAAAATATTTAAATATTTATCATTGTTGATAATAAAATATTTTTTATTAGCTAATTATTTCATGAAACAAATGGAGCCAAACTTCCTTGCTTTCGTTTTCTTTGCAGTAATCTAGTTTTTGAATCAATGAAATTTATCTGCTTCCACACTCCCAAGTTCCATCCAACAGTGAGATCAACGAAAGAAAGAAGAATTCAGGAAAAAAAAAAAAGAAGACAAACATGTCTATTTCATAGGAAGCGCCAAACATGTTCTTTCCCTCTATTCAATGAGAGCTTTATTATCAAATTACTGAAAATGTAATATGTCTAAGGATGATTATTGATAATTAAGCACGAAGACGAAACGACGACCTCACACGTTGGCCGGAATGGCCTTAAATGATAGGAGACGCCGGAAATGCTCCCACGCCTTGTCCCAAACGACGGCCTCGAAGCTCTTTATTGTGGCCCCATCCTTGACCTTGACAACCAGCCTGTGCTTCATCCCCTCCCCTCCACGACCTGCATATCGCCCTTCACCATCTGCTTCAGCACCAGCCTCATCTTGGCTTCGTCATTGTGCGTCTTGAGAGCGAACTCAGCGATCTCCCTCGCCTCCGGGGTCACTCAGGTTCTTTATCGGGTCTACCCCCCAACCAGCACCTTCGTGGGGCAGCCCTGGAGGCCGAGACTTGGAGGAGGAGGACGGCGGCAACGGCGAGGATGAGGAGTCTCATTTTCAGAGGTTTTCGGCTCTAGTTCTTGGTTTTGGTAACTGCTTTCGTGGGTCTTCTCTGGCTTTGAAATGGAATGCTTATGATGAAGGCTTGTACAGGTGGAGGGTTAGAGGATTTAGGTTTTGGAAACGCGAGAGTCACGGACACTTTCTATGGGTAGTGAAAGGATTTGTACTTTTCTTTTGGGTCAGCTAAGAATTTCCATTGACTGAAAACAATTTTTGCATCTACTAATTTGAGGATTAATGTTTTTAATTTGCGTGCTGAAAAGGTGGCTATACGTTACCCTTAATGATTCTTTTAAGCGTCAAGCATGCATATCACAGAGAGGATTATAGCCTGAGATTTCATGGCAAGGTCTTAATGAATTCATGCTTTAAGAGATTAATGAGCTCTTTGGATTTAGCAATTACATCTATATGTTCATGTATTTTTTAAGTGGAGTTTATATCGTTATGAAGTCTGTTTATTAACTCGTATATTCTAATTTATTCATCAGATGACGTCAAGAGTCCACTTTCATGCATTAATTTTAGTCATCTTCCTAATTCAGTCGAAGGCAAACTATGCACGTCGGAACTGCGGGCTCTCCAAAGTCCAAAAATTGTTTTCTTGGAGCTTTAACTCCAAGAGAGGAAATTGAAAATGAGATCTCATGCTCTTTGGAATAAAAGATCGTACTCTTTCATTATATTTTTCAATCAAGCCCTTGAGTTTAGTAGCTAAAAAAAATGAAGTCATCTTACCTTTACAAAAAAAAAAAATGAAGTCGTGTCAGTAAAGTATGTCGCGATATTTAGGTAGGGTGTGAGACAAAATCCAAAAACCCTTAAAATAAGATGTGAGTTTATCTGTGCTCGATCGGTTTGATCCAAAAACAGTGTGCGGAGAAAAGAAATCGCAGCAAAAACTTTGACGGGCAGTGGGGGATGAGCGATGGCGACAGGAATCAACAGTGTTCACGACAGATGGATAGTACAAACGTGAGAATGGGGCAAGTGAGAGTCCAAAACATGAAGCTTCTTTGGAGTGTCGTAAGATCAGTGGAGGATGGCCTGTTTTTGTCGTCCATTTTCGATGAATGAGCCGCAAGTGGTCGCGGAAAGGATGGATTTTGGAGCGTCTTCGAGTTGGGGCTTCCTTTACAGCTTGAACTCCTACCATTTTTCAGGTTTTGACTACTCGTGTACTCTTTCTTGTACTTGACGTCTTGATATGAGCACTGAACGAACCAAATTTTGATTTTGTGGAGTCCAACTCACGTGGCGTTTAAGATTAGTTTGAAATGACTTAAAACGTTAAATACGAGATTTTGGAAGGGTCGCAGGGTCTAATTCAGGTAAAAGATACAAAGGTCAGAGCGATTGGTTTGAGCCCGACCATGCAAGCACTCACTAATGCTTGGTTTTGTGATGGATTATGCGGCCGCCACATAGTTCAATTCAAATCCCAGCAGCTCCTAGATGAGCTATGAAAGGTAAAATCATTGTCCATAAAGATATAGAAATAATAAGGTCACCAGTGATCATTATATAACCATGGCTCAAAATTCATATTCATTCACTTGTTTTAATTTTCAAAAGAGTCATTGCTCGTTACTTAACCATCTCCGGTGACAAATTTACATATAGGGACAAATTGATGCTAATTTTGTTATCTATGTAGTCCCAGCATTTTGTACTTTTCTTAAAAGAGAATCCCACTTCGGGTCCACAAGCTCCACTCCTCCCATACTAAATCAAAAGTGAGCCTAAACATTAACCAAGCCACTATCCAACTCAAGAGTTGATGGCCTTTGGCTTCATCTCTTCCCCTCCATTGCCATGTCCAGGGGATTATCCTACAAATCTGAAAAATAAAGGGTGAGCCAAAGTCCAGTAAATGAAATCTCTAAGTTTAAGGTAAGAAACCACCTTACTACTCAATCCGGTATCAACAGACAATAGGAATTCAAGCATCACAAGATAACCATGAATGACAAGTATATCAGTATGGTTCTCCCCGTGGATATAGGTATCGATACTTGGATCGAACCACGTAAATCTTTCTTACCCTTTATTGTTCCTTATTTATTTCTCTGGTGATTTCACATTGACTTAAATTGTAAGATGCTTGTTAGCTTCCGCGTTAATATTACAACATAAACATTACATGAAATGAGACAATATTTTCATTTATTAAACAATAGTGAGAGAAAGAAGGTTTTGTCAATTTTAAAATGTCATTAGAGGTTTTCCCAACAAAGCTGATGTATTGTCTAGAAAGTTGGAAAAGCTGTCCGAGAAACTTTCACAGTCGAGTTCCTTCAAGTAAAGGTGATTATGGCATGTCGGGAACATTCATTGCTGGATGCCTTTCTCCATATCTCGAGGATGAAGCGCTATCTAATTAGAGGTCACATCTCGAAGAATTAAGACGGGGGACCATCTGCATCCAATGGATTTTATCCTAAAAAAAGTGTGTGGAGAAAATAAGATCGCAGCAGAAATTTTGACAATCGTGAGAGACGAGCAATAGCGACGGGAAGTGACAGTGTTTACATCAGATGGATCGCACAAACGTTAGAATGGTCAGTCTTGTTGTCCATTTTCCATGAACAAGTCGCATGTGGTCGTGAAAAGGATGAATGTGGAGCGTCTTCGGTGTGGCCTCCTTTACAGCTTGAACTCTTTCTCCTTTTAGGGTTTGACATTTGTTCTCTATCTTGAACTTGACGTTTTAGATTTAAGCTTCAAAACGAGCCTGCTTTAGCTTTGCGGAGTCCAATTGACGTCGCGTTTAGAAGTGCATTCAAGTGATTAGAAGGTTGAATATGAGATTTTGCGAGGGTCGCAAGGTCAAACGTACATAAAAGATACAAGGTTGGAGCAATTGACTTATGACAATGCAACAAACACTTCAATTCAACTCCCAACAGCAACTCTAAGAGCTACGAAAGGAATTACTTATTGGGATATGATTTATACTCCTCTCCGACAGAAAAGCACAGCAGGGTCTGGGGGGCCGCCCCCGAATGGAGTCATACGGGATAGCACCTCCGCAAAGCTAGAAGGCTTTTATATTTTGAGTATATATTTTATTAGTAGTTTGGATTTGGACCCATGAATAGTTACTGTTACATATATATATATATATATATATATATATATATATATATTTCTTTCTTTATAATTGAGAGATGTAACATAGAGTTGTATTACCTATATATATATATATTCTCTTTCTCTTACATAGAGGTGAGAGATAATAATTATAGTGAAATTCTCTGCTGGATATAACTATAATTTAAGAATGAACCAAATTAAAACTTTGTGTCTCGATTTTCTTTTCACTTTTACTTTAATTTCCTTGTGATTGCAGGCCGAATCCTAACATCACTAGACCAGCACTAAACCATTTCGGTGATGGATTTACTTATGAGAATGAATTATGCTAATCTTGTTATCTAATTAGCCTTGATCAAAAGAAAATCTTGGTCCATGTAATTTTTTGAAAAGTTTGAAAGGGCGCTATACATTTTGCCAAAGTAACAACAGATGCAAGCGATGGTAGTTGACTAACGGATGGGTCACCGTCGTCCCGACGGTCACCTCGTGGTGGTGGTCGCAAGCCATAGGCGTCTTTGGAGAAGTAATATTTAATGAAATTAACAATACCAGATTCCGTATGTTCCGCTAAAAACGACTAATTTGAAAATTAATTTTTTTTAAAATCACTTATATCATTTACAAAAATAAATGAACAAAATATATATTCATCATCTAAATAAATATTTAAATATAAAATATTGTCGCTAATGAAAATATTTTTTATTTGTCTAATTATTTCGTGAAACTAACGGAGCCAAACTCTTGGCTTCCGTTTTCTTTGCGGTAATCTAGTTTTTGAATCAATGAAATTTATCTGTTTCCACACTCCCAAGTTCCATCCAACAGTGAGATCTACGGAAGAAAGAAGAATTCAGAAAAAAAGAAAAAAGAAAAAGGAAAGCAAACATATCTATTTCATAGGAAGCGCCAAGCATGTTCTTTCCCTCAATTTCTATGGGAGCTTTATTATCAAATTACTGAAAATGTAATATGTCTAAGGATGATTATTGATAATTAACCAAGCAGACGAAACAACAACCTCACACTTCGGCCGGAACGGCCTTAAACGACGTGAGACTCCTGAAATGCTCCCACGGCTTGTCCCAAACGATGGCCTCGAAGCTCTTCGTGCCGGCCCCGTCCTTGACCTTGATGACCAGCCTGTAGTTCGTCCCTGCGACGCCCTGCGTCTCGCCCTTCACCACCTCCTTCAGCACCAGCCCCGTCTTGGCCTCGTCATTGTGCGTCTTGACAGCAAACTCGGCAATCTCCCTCACATACGGGTCGCTCAGGTTCTTTATCGGCTCCCACCCCCCCAACAGCCGCTCCGGGTGGGTCGTCCTGGAGGCCGAGACTTGGAGGAGGAGGAGGAGGGCAGCAGCGGCGAGGATGAGGAGTCTCATTTTCGGAGGTTTTCGGCTATAGTTCTTGGTTTTGGTAACTGCTTTCTTGGGTCTTCTCTGGCTTTGAAATGGAATGCTTATGGTGAAGGCTTTTATATAGGTGGTGGGCACGTGGATTGGTTTTGGAAACGCGAGATTCATGGACACTTTATATGGGTAGTAAAAGAATTTGCATATTTCTTTTGGGTCAGCTAAGAATTTCCGTTGACTGAAAACAATTTTGCACCTACTAATTTGAGGATTAGTGCTTTTTGTTAAAAATATATTGTCTGATTATAAGTATCTTTTAGATCATGATATCGTCATTTTGATTCTGAATATCTCTCGGATCATAATCTCGTTATTCTGATTATCAGTATTTCTCATAATCATAATCCCGTTATTCTAATTGATTGTAATTCCTATTGTAATATTATGTTACCATAGTTAGTCATTTTGTAAGGCCTATGAATAGGTTCATGTATAGTTCAATGAAACACACAAAAAATTCCACAACTTTGTTTTCCGCTTTGCATTTATCACTTTTAATTTACGTGCTTAAAAGGTGGCTATACGTTACACTTTCTGGTTCTTTAAAGCTTCATGCATGGATATCGCTGAGAGGATTATAGCCTCAGATTTCATGTCAAGGTCTTAATGATTTCATGCTTTAAGAATTTAATGCGCTCTTTGGATTTAGCTGTTACATCTATACTGGAAGCGACAATCAATGTATTACGGAATAGGTAAACTTAATCTTGATATAGAAGTATATTTGTTCATGTATTTTTAAGTGGAGTTTATATCATTATTTAGTCTGTTTATTAACTCGTACGTTCTCATTTATTTATCAGATGGCATCACGAGTCGACTTTCATGTATTAGCTTAAGTCATCTTCCTAGTTCAGTCAAAGGCAAACCATGCACGCCGGAACCGGGGGATTCCAAAGTCCAAAAATTGTTTCTTTCGAGCTTAACCCCAATTGAGGAAATTGAAAATGAGACCTTGCGCTCTTTGGAATACAAGATCGTACTCTTTCATTTTGGTTTTCAATCAAGCCCTCGAGTTTAGTAGCTACAGGATATAGTCAGGTCTATAAAGTATGTTGTCATATTTAGGGAGGGTGCGGGACAAAATCCATAGATAAAAATTCTTAAAATAAGATGCGAGTTTATCTGTGCTCGATCGGTTTGATCCAAACACAGTGTGCGGAGAAAAGAAATCGCGGGCAAAAGTTTGATGTGTCCCGAGGGATGAGCAATATCGACGGGAAACGACGGTGTTCACGACAGATGGATGGCACAAACGTGAGAATGGGGCACGTGTGAGTCCAAAACGTGGAGCTTCTTTGGATGGTCGTAAGATCAGTGGGAGATGGTCTGTTTTGTCGTCCATTTTCGATGAACGAGCCGCAAGTGGTCGCGGAAAGGATGGATCTTGGAGCGTCTTCGGTGGGGCTTCCTTTGCAACTTGAACTCCTCTCTTTTTGAGGGTTTGACTACTCGTTCTCTTTCTCAGACTTGACATCTTAATGTGAGCTTTGAACGTGCCAAAACTTTGATTTTGTGGAGTCCAATTGACGTGGCATTTAAGATTCGTTTGTGATGATTCGAATGTTGAGTACGAGATTACGGAAGGGTCACATGGTCAAATATAGGTAAAAGATACAAAGGTCGGAGCCATTGATTTATGCACAACCAAACTTTATTCAAATTTTAATCTAAAGGCAAGATTTTGGCAACTTGAAATTGATCCAAAAGACAAACACAAAATTAGATTTTGCATCCCAAACAAACATTTCCTATGGAAAATCCTTCCATTGGCCTCAAGACATCGCCATCATTATTCCAAAGGTCATTTGCAAAATAATTTATCCAATCAGTGCAAACTCCCAGATATACATTGATGATATCCTCCTCTAGAGTCCTAAAGAGGAATCTCACTGCAAGCTGCTCAAGCAATTTGCTGATTTGGTTAAGCAATATGGTATTATGCTGTCCCAGAAGAAGATGGTGATCATCCGGATGGAAATTGAGTTTCTAGGGATGCATTTGAAGGATGGAGCATTCCATCCAAGTGATCATATTGCAAAAGAACTTCTCAAATTTCCAGATGAGAATTTCTCTCACAAGCAAGTCTAGCAGTTCCTTGGAATTGTTAATTCTCTTAGGGACTTTGTTCCCAATATTTCGAAGTTTATGCATCCACTCCAGAAGATGTTGAAACAAGAACCACCACCAAGGGGAGAAAGACCAGATCGTGGTCATTAAATCCTTAAAGGAAAAGCTGCAGAATTTACCTCCGTTGCAAATTCCTTCGGATGGTAAACGCATTCTCTAGACTGATGCTAGTGATAAAAGCTGGCAGCAATCCTTTTTGAAGAAGAAAATGGAAAGAAAAGAGTCTGTGGACACGAGTTGAAGATTCTCTTGGGCTGAAATGCATTAGCCTTCTATATTCAAGGGAATTTTGGGGGTTAAATATGAGATTAAAACGTTTGAGTTCCGTCTTATCGGCCATCATTTTCTTGTAGAAATAGGCATGTCATCATTCCCTCAGATGTGGTTAGGGCAAATCGCTCACATACTCAAGTGTTTCCCATATATAAATTAAGCCCAAATCTGGAGTGTTTACAAATAAACAACTCAATATGATGTGAAACTCACAGCACAATTCATCGGGCCTAAAGCAAAGCTCTGCGTATGGCTGAAAAACAAGAATGTCATATGGATAATGTGTGAGTTGTGTTATAGAAGTCCAACATTAGGAAATTGGTGTGGAGTGGAGCAATTAATATGTTCTAGTTGACTCATAACTTATTGGCTTAAACTTTTGAGTGAAGGTGGGTTCAACTGGATATCTTGACTGGCTCGGACTTGGGCTCCCTTTTGGCGGTTTTTGTGGGTGAATGTATCAGGCTTCTTCTGCACGCTCCAAAAACATTAAAGGCAAGAAAACATTCTCGCCAATTTTCTTTCTAGGCCCAAAGAAACAACATTGTCTATTTTCATGTTTCATGCTGAAGGATCGTCATCAGCATCAGGACCACCAAAACTCCGAAGAGACCTTCCTTTAGAAATTCCACAATTCCATCTGCAGAATAGGTTCTTTACCCAATGTAGAGAGATAATGTGGGAATATCTGTTGACACCTAAATTTTACCTATTTATTTAGGGTTTAAATTCCATGAAAAATTAGGGATTAATTTTTAACCCCTAAACAAAAATATTTTCATTAAATTGTGTGGCATATAGACTTTATCGCATTTACATTAATAAGGCATATTAGAACATGATTTCCTTGTTTAAGTTCAAAAAAAAATTAAATTAAGAAAAAAATAAAAAATAAAAAATAATTAAATTTAAAAAAAAAAGGAAGAGGGAGGCCAGCGTTGAATTAGTCAACACGGGCCCACTTCTCCAACCCTACGCCGTGCGCCTCTGAGAAGCCAGAAGGGGGCGATGCAGAAGACAGGAACGAAGCAGACGAAGCAAAATAGAAGCCCAACGCAGAAGCCAGAAACCGGAGCAGACAAACGGAGGTGTGCTCTACACGAGGAGGCCGAAGCTGCGATTCCAGAAGCGAGAAGCAGTAGCGCAGCGCTGCACCTTGACGGCGCAAGGATCGAAGAAATCCCACAGCCGTTTTAGCAAAGAAACGGGCGTGATTCAACCCCCGAGGAGAGGACTGGCTGATGGCATGAGCGCAAACGGGGGAGGGCACACTGATCTATGGCTCCCTTGAGCTCGAAATGGAGGGAGAGCATCGCCGGGGAAGGGGAGGAGGAGCAGAGCCTTCTCCTTCTCTAGATGTTAAAAGTGGGGGAGGGAGGAGAAGGGCGAGAGTGAGAGAAATCGGGGAAAAACAGAGAGAGCGAGAGAGAGCTCTCGAGAGAGAGAGATTCAAGAGAGAGAGAACTCGGCCACATCCCTCGACACTCGTCGTTTGGTGTCGTAGCCGAGAATCGCCCATCCTTCCCCCCATGTCATTTTCTTTGGTAAGTTTAGATCCGAGTTTCTGTTGAGCGTCAGAGGTGCGACAACAATATTGATTTGATGGAAGAAATTTTTTTGAAGGTGAAACGATCACAATTTGCGCCTTTCTATTGCATATCTCAATTACAAGAGAAATAGACTATATATAGACCATAGTTTGATTCGAAATAGGAAACCTTTTTTCTAGGAAACCTATTCTAATTAGGAAACCTACTTGACTTAGGAAACTTTCCTAAATATAACTAGAAATAATATCTCACAATATCTTATCTTATCTCTTAATATCTCACCGTATATATGAAAAATCAAAATATGGAAATACGAACAGACTCAAAAAGGAAACAAGTACTAACAAATTTGGTTTAATTTCTAACACTCCCCCTTAAACCAAATTCTCTTTCATCGATCATTCCAAGCAGACTCTTGAACTTTCGAAAAGTATCGATCTTGAGAGGTTTAGTAAAAATATCTGCTACTTGATCTCTGGTTTTCACATGCAATACTTCAACTTCATTCTCTTTAACCTGTTCTCGGATGAAGTGATATCGAACATCGATATGTTTACTTCGTTCATGAAAAACTGGATTTTTCGCCGAAGCAATAGCAGAAATATTATCAACAAAAATCTCCGTTGCTTTTTTTTGCTCCATAAGAATATTTTTTAGTAGTCTTCTCAACCATATTGCATGACAAACACATAAAGATGCAGCTACATATTCAGCTTCATATGTCGATAGAGTAACACTTGATTGCTTCTTTGATGACCACATAAAAGCAGTGTCGCACAAGAAAAATACAAATCCGATGGTGCTTTTTCGATCGTCGATATCTCCACCACAATCACTATCCGAATAAGCTCTAAGTTTGAAAGATTCAGAGCAATAATAGTGTAAACCATGAAAAATAGTACCTTTGATGTACCGAAGTATTCTCTTTGCAGCTTTAAGATGAGATGATTTCGGCTTCTCCATGTATCGACTAACAATTCCAACACTACACATAATATCCAGTCTCATGCATGTCAAGTATCTCAAACTCCCAATCAAGCTTCTATAATATGTCGAATCAACATCGGCACCATCATCAAACTTCAAAAGTTTGGTTCCACACTCCATTGGTGTATTGACAGACATACAGTTCTTCATGTTGAAATTTTCAAGGATATTTTCTGCATATCCTTTTTGGGAAATAAAAATCCCATTGGCACTTTGCTTCACTTCAATACCAAGAAAATAATTCATGAGACCATTATCGGTCATCTCAAATTCTTTTACCATCGATGCCTTAAAAGCATCAATCATAACTGAATTATTTCCTGTAAAAACAAGATCATCAACATATAAACAGACGAGCAAAATATCACCTTTTTCTTGCTTCAAATAGAGTGCATGCTCGAATGGACATTGAGAGAATCCATTCGCCTTGAAATATGCATCAATTCTGGAATTCTATGCTCTCGGTGCTTGTTTAAGCCCATATAGAGCTTTCTTCAACCTCAGTACTTTATCTTCATGACCTTTCACAACAAACCCCTCGGGTTGTTCGACATAAATTTCTTCTTCAAGGATGCCATTCAAGAATGCTGATTTGACATCCATTTGATAAATCCGCCAATTATTTTGAGCAGCAATGGAAATAATCAATATAATCGTTTCCATGCGGATAACGGGGGCAAAAACTTCATCATAGTCAATTTCGGCTTTTTGCTTGTACCCCTTCGCGACTAATCTAGCTTTGTACCTTGTCACTTTACCTTTCTCATTCTTCTTGGCCTTGTACACCCATTTAACACCAATTGATTTCTTGTCCTTCGGAAGATTAGCAAGCTCTCATGTTTGATTTTTCTCGATGGCTTCAATTTCTTCGTTCATGGCATTCCTCCACTTTTCTTCTTTGGCCGCATCATCATAAGCAAGTGGTTCATAATCTGCAAGAAGACATATAAGATGAAGCTCTTCGGTAGCTTTGTAAATTTCATACAATCTTCTTGATTTGGGCAATAGCGGTTCATCGACACTATTTGAAGAGGATGGTGTTGATGAACTTGAATAAGATATTGGAAAAGAAGGTGAAGATTGATCTTTCAACTCCGTTTGATTGGAATCACCACGAACATTCGCTTCTTCTTTTGGATTTTCTTCCCACATTCCATCTTCATCGAACTTGATATCTCTACTTACATACACTTTCAAAGTGTTAGGATCAAATAATCGATAAGCTTTGGACGATGAGTCATACCCGATAAAGATGAGCTTTTTGCTCTTGTCTTCAAGTTTCGATCTTTTTTGGTCCGGGACATGAGCATAGGCAATGCTCCCGAAAATTCTCAAGTGCGAAACACTTGGTGTTCTCCCGGTCCATGCCTCTTGTGGAGTTACGCCTTCAAGTCCATATGTTGGACATCTATTTTGAAGATAGACGGCACACGAAACAGCTTCAGCCCAAAGTTCCTTGGACAAACTTTTGCTCTTCAACATGCTTCGAACCATATCGAGAATGGTTCTATTTTTCCGTTCAGCCACACCGTTTTGTTGAGAATACGGGGCTGTCAAGAAACGCCAAATACCATGATTTTCACAGAATTTGTTGAATATGGCTGAGGTGAATTCTCCACCACGATCAGTCCTTGAAGCCTTGATAAAATAGCTGCTTTCCTTTTCAGCCAGATTCTTGAATTGTTTGAAAGTATTAAATACTTCTGTCTTTTCTTTCAAAAAATACACCCAAGTTTTCCGAGTAAAATCATCAATAAAAGTAACAAAATATCGATGATTACCATATGAGTGAGGATTGATCGGGCCACACAAATCAGAATGAATCAATTCAAGCGGCTTCTTCGCTCGATAAGTCGTCTCCTTCGGAAAGCTAATTCTGGAATGCTTACCGATAACACACCCTTCACATAATTGATTAGGATGATCAATATGTGATAAGCCATAAACCATTTTCTTGCGAGAAAGCAAATTGAGTCCGTCAAAATTGAGATGGCCAAACCTCAAATGCCACAATCATGAAGGATCATCTACGCATGCCTTTAGACATCAAGACATCTCACTCTTTATATTAAGAATAAATATCCTATTCTTCGACATCTTCACATTTGCAATCAGTTTATTATTTCGATCTCTCAACATAAGATTAAGATCTCTCATATAAACAGTATAACCTTTCTCTAGAAGTTGTCCCAAACCCAATATATTGCTTGACATTTTTAGAACATAATAAACATTAGTAATAAACTGACGTGCGCCATTTTTTAAGCGAATCAAAATTGTACCTTTCCCTTCAATAAGAATTTTAGAGTTATTACCGAATGAGACATTCCCTTTAATTGTCTCATCTAATTCAGCAAACATCTCCTTTCTCCCACACATGTGATTACTTACACCGGTATCCAAATACCATATATCACTTTGACCTTCTTCATATTCTTTTAATGCCAATAAGAGAACTTGATCAGCATTATTCATCAAGTTCGCCTTTTCGTCTACTCTGTTACTTTCTTTATTCTAGCAGTTAGAAGCATAATGGCCAAGTTTATTGCAATGATAACATCGGATTTTAGATTTATCATACCATTGGCTTGTCGAGTTCTTTTCTCTTCCACGAACGTCTCTTTGGTACCGGTATCCTCCATCACTTCGAGCAGGATCTCCTCTGCTTCGTCCATGACCTCTTCCTCAAAAGTGACCTTGGCCACGACTTCGATTACGATCTTGATTTGTCCCGCAATTTTGTACGGGATCTCTTCTTTGCTCCTTCTCATCTAGTATGGTCAACTACATTTGGAGAACTTCCTCCACCGATTCAATCTTTTTCTTTCTCAATCTTTCTTCATGGGCTTGTAATGAACCCATAAGTTCATCGACTGTCATGGTATCCAAGTCTTTGGATTCTTCAATTGCAACAGCAATATAATCATACTTCTTGTCTAAGGACCGAAGTATTTTATCAACAACACGAACATCAGAAACATCTTCTCCATTTCTTTTCATCTGATTAACAATTGCCAAAATTCTCGTGAAATAATCAGCAATCGATTTAGATTCTTTCATGTGAATTACCTCGAATTCGCCTCTCAAGGTTTGAAGGCGAATCTTCTGAACTTTCTGAACTCCTTGATGTGTGTTTTGAAGAATCTCCCATGCCTCTTTAGCGGTAGTGGCGTTCGAAACTTTTTCGAACATGGAATCATCTAACGCTTGATAGATGATCGACAGGGCATATTGATCTTTTGTTCGAGCCTTCTCCAAGGCATTCCTCTGGTTCTGATTCAACGTGGCTTCATCCTCTGGCTCATCATAGCCAGTGTTAACAAGTTCCCACACACCGTAGGCGCCGAGTAGAGCTTTCATTCTAACAGCCCAATTACCATAATTTTCTTTGGTAAGACGAGGGTATTGAAGAGGAAGCTGATTGTTCGTTGAGGCCATGATCACGAACCGTAAGCTCTGATACCAATTTGTTGAGCGTCAGAAGCGCGGCAACAATATTGATTTGATGGAAGAAATTTTTTTGAAGGTGAAACGATCACAATTTGCGCCTTTCTATTGCATATCTCAATTACAAGAGAAATAGACTATATATAGACCATAGTTTGATTCGAAATAGGAAACCTCTTTCTAGGAAACCTATTCTAATTAGGAAACCTACTTGACTTAGGAAACTTTCCTAAAATATAACTAGAAATAATATGTGACACCCCGACCTCGAGGTTATAAACGTGACATTCCGTTCGTTATTATCTTTGATTACACACAAGCGGAAGCATAATTCGGGACAATCACATGAAAAACAACAGCGGGATTAAAACAAACAGCATCATGAACAAACCTTGTATTTATAGGATACGCAAATATATTTTACAAGCCAACTTAGTCCTTTTTAGCCATTTACACATAATAACAAGTGGCTTGGGGTCCTAAGCCCACTACTTCGGATTCACAGCTCCAAGGTTTCCCCGAACTCGAACATGGCTCAAACTTCCCCTGTCGCTGCCGTCCGTTCGACCATCCTATGGACCTAAGGGTGGGAAAAACGGGGGATGAGTCGGGGAGACTCAGCAAGTGAAAACACTAATATCAAGCGAGGATATATCGATCGCCGTTAACACAAGTCGGCTCTTACCGCACCCACATCGATGGCAGATCAATAGCAAAGTTCAAACAAGAGAATATCACGCACGGCTATCACATGTGCACTTTACTAGCCAACTCTCGGTTACCAACCAAGGCTCGGTTCTATCTCATGTACACTTTACCAATCAAGGCTTGGTTCTATCTCAAAATAACATCAAACATGAAACATGGTCAAACTAAGGAAATGAACCAACTACGACCAACCAAACGACCGAGAAACGGTCCAAGCAAACCACGTCACAACGCATCTCAATATCCTTTCCCGATATTAAGGAATTCACTTACTCAACGATATCAAACAAGAACTAGAGAAAACGAGACGTGTGAAGGACACGTGAGTCTCGCCGATTCTTAGGCGATTCTTGATGATTCTCGGGCTTGAACACGAACACTCGGCCTTAGACGTGGCTTTCTCACTCGATCAAATCACAAGAGAGACACGGGCTAGTCGGTAAGCTTTTCCTCTCTTTCTTTTTCTCTCTTTCTCGGTCATGAACAAGAAGTAAAGAAGCAAAAGAGAAGGTTGTTGGTGTGTGTGAGAATGGAGAGAGGGGCGTGAGAATGGCATGAGAGAGAGGGGAGGGTTTCTCTATTTATAGAACTTCAAACTTGCTCACCAAGTTGCTAATCCAAGTTTGCCTAAGAAGATACATGGCCATCATGACAAAGCCTCCAAGGTCAAGACTCATCATGGCATGCATTTAATGCCATTAATGGACTAAACCTCTTAGTCAAATTTCATGATGGCATGTAATTAATGTAATTAATGGACTAAAATGATGTAGAAGCCAACTTTGGTCCTCTCTTTCTCTCTCCCTCCCTCACGGCTACTCTCTCTCTCTCTCCCCCTTGGTAGAATGGCCTACTTTCTATTTATGGAGAGATAAAACTTGGGGCCAAAGTTTGGGGTATGAAGTCATGGCATATGTCATCCAAGCATGAGGTCATGGCTTAGGTTATTTGGGGCATGAGGTCATTGCTTACCTCACATGGCCATTAAGAACATAAGCCAAAAGTCATGATGAAGGTGATAAGCTTGGACCAATAAATGTGACTTTCACAAGAAGATTTAACCCTTGATTTGGTTAATTTCGTTTTCCCCTGGGATGACCTCTAATCAAAGCATAAAATATCTCATTTGAAAGCTTGCAACGTGTACTTTAAATCACCAGAAGACACCAAGTCCAAATTCCAACGTTCTCACATAAAAAATGCTGATTCTTTGAAATCTGACAAAATCGAACAGCTTTGCACTGTTCACGAAATTGGACTTGCAATCATAGTAAACGGACTCCGAAAATTCTCAAATTTGGATATGTCATAAACAAGGCCTTAACAAACATTTCTCATGAAGAACACAAATTCGGAATCTTTCTGTAAACACCATTTTTAGTAGCTCAAACATAGACTAAAAACAGCTCACTGGAACAGCATTCTTGTTTCTCAAAATAAGCTCTGTCCAGAATCCAAATCATCTCAGAAAATTCCCAAATTTGTGTATGTTATAGAAAAAGACATTCTTAACAACTTTCGTGAAGGAAACTTTTCCCAAATCAGCCCAGAAAAGCTCGTAGAAAATAAAGACGGTGTAAACATCACCGAAATATCCATTCTGGGCAGTTTCACATGGTCCGAAAATCAGGCCATCGTACCACTCATATCAACTCCAAAAATTCTGAAATTAAAGTATGTAAAACTTCAAGATGTTTGAAATAACTTTCAAGAAGAAAGTGTTTGGAAATTCGGACCACAAAATTCTTCCCAAAAATAACAAAACGAAGGGGTATAAAGGATCCGAAACTGAATTTTCCAAAACAAGAGAAAACAATTTAGTTCTGATTCGAAAACCACCGAACTGAAACCATAGCCATTTTCCCGGGACCGAAATTGAGGATATTCCAATTTACCTGCGGCTTCCCAGGCCCAAAAATCGGGATGTGACATAATATCTCACAATATCTTATCTTATCTCTTAATATCTCACCGTATATATGAAAAATCAAAATATGGAAATACGAACAGACTCAAAAAGGAAACAAGTACTAACAAATTTGGTTTAATTTCTAACAGTTTCCGCCAAGTTTTGCTTGATTTGGAGGGTCGATTTTCCGAGGATCTCGGCTCGGAAGCGCGCGAGGTGACCGGACATGGTCCGATCTGTCAAACTCGTCCTCATCCGTCGCTCCCGAGCTAAGTAGGGAACTCCGTCGATCCCCCTGTTTCGCTCGAACCGTGCTTTGTTTTTTTTGGGTTTTGGCTGACCGGAGTTGAGACTCGCCGGCACCCGACCGTATGCGGTTTCGAGCGTCGGTGAGCCTTCCCCGGCTGTCGTGGTTGTTGTCCTTAATGCTGCTTTCTTTGTGGTTGTGTATTTGAGCCTCAGCTTGCTCGTTTTTTTATCCTTAGATTGACACCCGCCACATGTTTGCTGAAGTGCGTCAACTAGATCCATAAACTTTTCTCTCGAGTCCGGGTTGTTGAAATGCCAGGATGCACGTTGGTTTATGATGCGTGAAAATGGGTTGGGTTGTATGATTCCCCGAACGGCACGGCTCATGACAAATGCCCTTGTTGTTCCATGTTTGTGCTTTTTTTTTGTTCCTCCGTCTTCGGTATTCTCTGATGATGTAGCTGCGCATGTGATGTGTTTGGCTGGTCATTGCGATGGACGATGGTAAAACTCGTTAACTCTAATGTTTGGTTTGGTAGTACGAGATAGTATTGTTCTTGTTGAGCATAGGACGTTATTATTGTTGTTGAAGTTCTGGTATTTTAGAACAAATGCGTAGCGTTTAAAGTTTCTGGGTAGCAAGAGTGTGAAGCAAAAGTTGGTATTCTAGCTTCATGTATTAGCTTCTGGGCAACGGAACGAAGACGTCCAGAAGAGAAAAAAAAAGAGGAAAAAGAAGCAGAAAAAAAAGAGGAGGAAAAGTCAAGAGGAGAAGGCGTCCAAAGGAAAAGAAAAAAAAGTAGAAAAGAAAAGAAAAAACAGGAGAGAAGAAAAAGTAAAAGAAAAGAAGGGAAATAGGAATAATAAAAAAGATCAGAAAAGAAAAAAGGGATCGGCGGCCGGTGGCCGGTAGGGTTTTCGACGATTCGGGTCCGCGGTCGCAAGACGGGTCGCAATCGGGTAGGGTTTTGTTAGTATTTGGGCCGATTTCATGTTTATTTGGCATTTAATATTTTGGGCCTATTAGTTATTAGAGTGGGTTTTATTAGGTCTTGGGCCTTTCGCGGATGGGCCGAGTTTGAAAATTGGGCTAAACTGTTCTTTTTCTTGTCTTTCTTTTTTTTTTTTCGGGCTGGGCCTTTTCTGTTGTTCTTTTTTTTATAAAAAATTTACCTTACTAGGCTCTACAAAGGAGCCCGGTTCGGCGGTGGACCCGGGCTGGCTTGCCCGGGTCGGTCTTGATCCAGGTCAGATGTGGAGATCCGACCCGGATCCGTTTTATATTATTTTTTTAATATTATATTTATTATTTTAATATATAAAAAAATAAATAAAAATCGAAATTTTAAAAAAAAAAATCGAAAATTAGAAATTGGAAATTGAGTTTTAAAATTGTTTTTCTCTCCCATTTTGTATGATTAGCTTATGTTTGATTGCACCTTATTTGATTCGCACGCTTTGAATTGCGCGTTTAATTTAATCTCGCATGTGGTCAACTATGCATGTTAGGTTTAGGTATTAATTGTTGCTTCCCTTAGCTTAGTTAGGAATTGAATTTTGAGACTTCCGATTAGTGTGAACACATTAGGTGGTAAATTGAACAAGTTTACGTACCGAAAAGGCACTAATTAGTAAATTAGTGTAATCAAGTCCTCGTACCCATTAAATCTCTGGTTCGTAGAAGGAGAGCATTTCTCCCGTGCTTTGCTTGGGTGTCTAATCGACCCATCAAAAACTGATTAGTGGCGACTCCTAAATGAAATTGATTTGCATGTTAATAACTTAAACTTAGGTCGCGAATTGGTATGAGCTTGGGAGAGCTCGAGCTAGGTTTAACTTAGTAATCCATTAGCCTAAACCCGTTAGGCGGCGGGGCCAATTTGGGGAGGTTGCGATAGCTTGGCGACTCCACTGGGGAATTCTTAGTAGACTTAGGCCATTTATCTTGTTCAAATACATCCCTAACGTGAATATGCTTGCCGTTGATCCCTCGTTTTGCAGGCTTGAGATTTAGGGAATGAATGTTTAGTTTTTCCGATGCTCAAAGCATTGTGTTGTTTATAAACTGTTGTGCATGCTTTAAACGTTTTAGCACTACACTTTTGCATACACAATCATGCTGCCAGACCCGGGCCGCGATAGGATACTTTAGGATGGTGCTAAGAAAGATACAACCTTGAACGCGAGACTGCGATGCAGAGGTTGCCTTTCTTTTCCTCTAAGAATTCTTTCTTGGTGTCGTAAGCGTTTATCCTTGTTCGCGAGACCGCGTTACTATAGGATATCTCTTTCGATTAAGCCGGAGTTAAAAGGACCTGACACCAACGTGAGACTGCGACGGTCAGATCACCCTCTTAGCTTCACCTCGTTGGACTGTCTAGACAGAAAGCGAGCTCCACTTTTCATGTGTGTGTCTTTGTGTTTGCCACGGTTCTTAATAGAGTAAGCCCTTTTCCTCCTGTTATGCAATTCATTTATTTTCTTTTGTTGGTCTATGGCAAATTAGGTCGGTCGTTAATCTCAATTTATATGTGATGGGGAGGACCGATGTCCAATTCATTTCCACTCCCAAGAAAGAGCTCATAGCGTGGTGGGACCAGTTGAATCAAGATAGCCAAAGACAGGTCGAGGCGAGGATTGGCTGGCTCCTCCCGTTACTCAAGATCAACATCCATTCCGGAGTCATGCAAGCAACACCACACTTCTGGCGCCCTCAAACGTCAACCTTCATATTTGGTGAGTTCGAGCTAACTCCGACCTTGGAAGAATATAGCATTGCCATTGGAATGCCTCTTGGAACCGAGCTTGTCAAGCCACCCATAGGTATAGACCCCAAGTCCGAGTTGTCGCAATTTTTTAGAGTTAGGGCCGAGGTGGTAAGGAAAGTTGTTAAAGCTAATTGTTACGCCTGCCCATTCTCGTTTTTGGCCAAATGTTTTTCAAATCAACCGATGGCCCAAAAGAGTAGGATTTTCATTCTAGCATTTGTCGGGCTCATCGTTTTTCCTTATCGTAAGAATGCCATAAACCCTTCGATTGCTTGGGTGGTCAAACACATGTGTGCTGGATTAAACTATGTCAACATGATTTTAGCCGAAACGTTTTTGTCCCTTAACCGTTTTAAACAAAACGGAGAAAAAATCATGCGAGCTTCCCCAGAGATTTTGCAAATTTGGTTTCTTTCTCACATAAGGGGATTTGGGTACCTTATGCAATTGTTCCAAATAGATGAGTTTAGGCACACAATACAGAGGTTTCAAGTTTTATAAAAGCATTTCGCTGACAAAGAATATTCCCGTTGGATAATTTTCCTAAAAGACCCCGAACCCAAGGCATTTCTATGGCATGCTAAATGGTTTCAGGTTGAGGAAGCTCGCTTCGCTCACAAGTTTGCCAACCCGATCCCGTTGCTCGGCCTTTCTGGCGCCACTTCCTATTACCCGTATAGGGTGGCCCGCCAATACCGAGCTCTTCAAGATGTGCCGCCACCACTCAAGACGGAGATATTTCAGGCTCGCTTCACCCGCACGGACTACGACTACTTCGACGAGATCCGAGCCATTGAGATTGCATGGAGCAAATGCCGTCCCGAAAGGGTTGTCATACCCAAGAAATTGGATGGGGAAGAGGAGATTCACCACGCCTCCGTGTTCTACATATGCAATCACCGAATTTCAACCGCTCTACGACTGCTGGTCCCGGAAGTGACTGACAAGCCCACCCAGAAAGCGCAAATTGAGCATCTTGAAAAGAGGGTGGAAATGAACAAGACTCGAATCTCGAGGTTAACCCGAGAGAACAAGCGGCTCCGCAAGGCTGCGGGTTCCCCATCGCATATAAAATGAGTTGCCCCGAGAAGTTTGAAATGACAATTTCACTTGGCCTCAATGTTTAGGAGGTTTTGTTGTTTTCTAGTTTCGTTGTTTAGGCAAATTCTGTTTTTTTTATGATCCGGAAGTTTCATGTACTTCCTTAGTTTCAAAGTTTTCATAATTTCTCTCTTTCTAATTTTGAGGCTTAGGAATCGTTATGTACCTTCTCCGTTTCAATGTCAAGAGAATCTCAGTTCTTAATGTTAAGGTTTTTATTTTATTTTATCTTTTGTCTGTAATGTTTAAAAATTCCAAAATCTCAATGTTTCGAAAATTTTCTCTCGAGGGACCTAAAACGCCTAGATCAATGCCATGGGCCGACCTCCCATAAGAACTATGTGCTCACATATGTTCATTTTGCAGGTAATCACAAATCGCCAAATTAAGCCCGTTCGACGCACGAAGAGAGGAATCGAGAGATCGAGTGGCTAGAGAAAGAGATTTTCCAGTCTGACAGCCTGCCAACGTCCCCTTTCTCCACCAAGGCAAAGCTACGGCTTCGAGGCAATCGCCGATTCAAACACGATCGAGGGCCACGCAAATGAATATCGAGGAACAGAATGCCCGTTTTGCCGCTCTTGACGATGAAATCAATGGTCTTGCCGCCCAGCTCGCTCAATTCGCCAGTGAGATGAGGACCGCATTAGCAGCGCCAAATGCTGATCAAGCCTCACCTCAAGCTGTTCCCGAGCCCGTAGAGGGACCCGCGAGAAGGAATGTTACTAAAGAGGCATTGGGCTCTACACCTGTAGTGGTCGAATTAGACCCTATTTCGGAAGCCGTCACTACCCGCTTGGAGGAAGAACACAACAAAAGGTTCACGAAGATAGAAGAAAAACTCCGTGCGCTACGAGGATACGAAGAGCACATGATCGAGGATTTGTCTCGATATGCATAGATGAGCTTTCCTGAGAAGTTCAAGATTCCCGATTTCACTAAGTATGATGGGACTGGAGACCCAAAGATCCACCTGAAGTACTATTTAAATAGGATGGCGAGGTATGCCCAGTATGTCCCATTAATGGTTCAAACTTTTCAAGAGAGTCTGACGGGGCCTACATTGCAATGGTACATGTTGTCGGAGCTCGAGAAGTTCGAGAAGTGGGAGGAGTTAGCTGAGGCGTTCGTCCTGCAATACAAGTACAATACCGAGATAGCCCCCACGTGCGAAGTGTTGACTCGAACTGAAAAGAGAAGAAATGAGTCCTTCAGAGCCTTCGCTGAAAGATGGCGTACTCTCGCCGCTCAAGTTCGACCCCCGCTCAGTGAAAAGGAGCTACTGGATCTTTTCCTCAAAGCCTTGCCTAATGATTTCTATTTAAAGTTGGTGGGTTCTGGATGCTTGACCTTCTCTCAGCTGGTAGATGTCGAAGAGAGGATAGAGGGGGCCATGCATGATGGTAGATTGAGCGAAGGGACTAGTCGAAAGGTCTCGAATAGAAAAGAAAAAGACGTGGAGATCGCATATGTACAAGCGCCAGCTGCGACGAAACCCCTTGCCTCATCCTCTCAGGCCCCCCTGTGTTTCGAGAGAAGGCATATCAGAATCATGAATTTAAAAAGAGAGCACCGGGGCAGTTCACTCCCCTGCCTAGGCCACTATCCAAGTTGTTACCCATGCTGTTGAGGAGGGAGATGATAGCCAAAGAAGTGCCTCGGGATAATCCTCCAAGATTCCCCGGGTTTGATTTGTCAAAATCCTGTGAGTTCCATAGAGGCGAAAAAGGTCATGATGTGGATGACTGCTTCATTCTTAAGATCAAGGTTCAGAATCTGCTCGACAAAGGCATTTTATCCTTTAAGGATCCAACCCCTAATGTTCAACAAAACCCGTTGCCCAACCATAATGAGAATGTCAACGCGGTTATTGAGAAGGCTGGTGAGAGTAAGCAGGCCTTTAATGTGGATATTCATAGACTCTATAAATTACTAGTGTCAGCTGGACACTTTGAAGATGGGGATGATATTCAGATTGAAGAAAAATTGAAATGTATCACCCGGATGGTGGACATGGGAGTAATCTACAGTACGAAGGAAGATAGTATGACGGCCATGACGACTATTATTAACTCATTTCATGAAGAGTCGAAGGACACGCCCGCTGAGCGTGTAGAAACTAACGAGCCAACCGACGAGGGTGTGTTGGAAAGTCTAATCGTGACCGCCGGTGAAGGAGAGAACTCGCGTGATGACCTTGGGCTTCAAGTTAGCAGTGTGCATCAAGAGTTCATAAAACTTGCTCGCGAGAAAGGGGAAGTGGTTGACGCACTGGGTCAGCCTAGTGGCAAATTCAACTATCTCGTGAAGTATTCACCGCCACCCAGTTTCTTCATCGATCCCAAGGACGTTGTTCCCGATGGGTGGGGAGGTATGGATGACTCGCTCGAGCCTAACGAAGAAATGGTTGGCATGATTACCCATGTGGTAAATGATTTATCTGTCAAGGAGGATTTATGGATGCCGGACAAGGGAGATGTCGAGCATCTAGTCGTCGACCTTACGGGCGGGGAGTTCGTTACCCTAGAGATCGGTGATGGTGTCATGGAGCCAATCGTGATTGAGCTCCCGTCTGAGGATGAAGAGGACTTGATAATAGAGAAAACCCCGAGTTACAACCCCAAGGCAATCCCTTGGAGTTATAAGACGGACGAGATTGATGCCATCACACGTTCGGGCTGTTGCTATGCACCTGCTGGGGTAGTCGAGAAGAAAGCCATCTTGGATGAGGAAGCGAAGCAGTTCTTGGCAATTGTCAAGACGAGCGAATTTAATGTCGTGAACCAATTGAGAAAGATGCCTGCCCAGATCTCTCTTTTGGATCTTTTTAAAACATCCGAGAAGCATAAAAATGCACTACTGAAAGTCCTTAATGAAGTGCATGTGCCAGAAGATATCGATGATAGTCAGCTAGAGGAGTTCGTAGGGTTCATTTTATTGAAAGATCAAATCTCATTTGCCGATGAAGACTTCCCCGTTGAAGGTCGCAATCATACCAAGGCGCTACTTATCTCGGTAAAGTGTCGTGATAGGATGGTGGCAAGAGTATTAATTGACAATGGATCGGCATTAAACATTTGCCCACTTGCTACCCTTCGTCGTCTGGGGCTAAATGAAGAAAAAATGCTGGTATCCAAATCTACCGTTCGTGCTTTTGACGGTATGAAAAAGGAAGTAATCGGTGAGGTTGAGCTTGAACTGCTAATTGGTCCAGTCCTTTTCCTGGTCAGCTTCCAAATCCTAGATATTCCTAGTGCCTTCAATTTTCTACTAGGACGACCATGGATACATACTGCCGGAGCTGTACCCTCGAGCCTACACCAAAAGGTTAAATTCATCGTGGACGGAAAGCTGGTAACTGTTCACGGGGAAACTGACTTTTTTTTCACGACAGGGCAATCCCATATGTAGAACCCGAGGACAAGGCTGAATCGAGTTATCAAACTCTGGAGTTGATCTCGATGGTCTATGTGCCCGTTAGGACCATCATGCGAGACCTAGACGTGGCTAAGCCTTCGCTCATGTCGAGCAAGGTATTGCTCGAAAATGGACATGTCCCCGGAACCGGCCTGGGATTATATGGACAAGGTATCAAAGAACTCCTCCAGGTCTCCAAGTGGCGCAGGAAGGCAGGCCTAGGTTATCATGGGAGCAATTCTGGTGATCGAGATAACCATAGAGGACGAGGCTGTGTCGGAGGACGAGGTCAACAGGAAGGCCGTGGTGGTCGTGGTGGCCATACTAATTATAGCGGCCAAGCAAGCAACAAAGACCATGGTGATTACGGAGGCCTAGCTAATTGGGGAAGTGGCAGAGGTCGAGGAAGTTTATTTGGGTTAGAGGAAGGTCAGAAGGGCCTACTTCTTCCAGAGTTGAAGGAAATCTTCCCGGGGCCACCCAAGCTGCTACAGAAAGGGGATGTCATTCTTAGTCTCGTCGATCTATTCGAGGGGGAGTGCATTTGTACCATCACAGAAAATGAAGAGGCCGAGCCTTCTCTTGCCACTGCCACCCCTTTTGAGTAGGGATGCTGCTTTTCTTTCCCGTTTAGTCTTGTTTGAGTTTGTGTTCATCCCTTCCATGGGAAGTTCATTTAGGGCTAGGTGTTGTTTCTCCTTGTAATTAAAGTCCTGGACTGCGAGCCGTCGGTTCAGGACCTCGAGTCATGTAAACGGTCCTATCTTATTAATGAAGTCATGATCATGTTTTATTAGGAACGTGTAGAAGTACCCAAACCAGACTGATGATGATGCTTTGAGGCCTGGACTTCCACACGCTTCCTGGTTTCCAAAACCATTTACGGATAGGGACGTCCAAGGATATGAGGACGGATCCCTCATTTTCAAAAATTCTTTCAAAATGATTTCAGAACACATGCACATCATTAGTCACAATTGTGACGCCCCCACCTCGGGGTTATAAACGTGACGTCCCATTCATTATTATCTTTTATTACACATAAGTGGAAGCATAACTCGGGACAATCACAATCAATACACAACAGAAATAAGACACGCAGTATCATGAGCCAACTTTATGTTTACAATGCATACCAACATGTTTTAACAAACCCTTCGGGCCATGACAAACAACACATATTTCATAGCCGACTATAAATAACAATTCTTGACATGGGTTATCCTATACCCACTACGGCTTCTCGCTCCTCGCTTCTTCACCTCCACCCCGGTCCCATCCGCCTGGCCACCTCACATCCCACCCGTGGCTTTATCCCGGAGCCGGCCTGTCCTGAGGTACCAAGTCCGTTAGGCCCTCATGGAACATCACAAGCGTCGTGATTTGACGATAGGAGCGGTCTTCTCTGACATCTATCACGATGAGCAGTTCGGCTCTCTGCTCCATGGGATTGCCAACGTGGGCTGAGGGAGATGCCATCCTACGGACTTGAAAAAGGGGAAACAACGGGGGATGAGTCGGGGAGACTCAGCAAGTGAAAACACTAATATCAAGCGAGGATATATCAATCGCCGTTAACATAAGTCGGCCCTTACCACACCCGCATCGATGGCTGATCAATAGCAAAGTTCAAACAAGAGAACATCACGCATAACTATAACATGTGCACTTTACCAACCAACTCTCAGTTACCAATCAAGGCTCGATTTTATCTCATGTACACTTTACCAATCAAGGCTCGGTTCTATGTCAAAACAAATGTCAAACATGAAACGCGATTAAATCGAGAAATGAACCAACCACAACCAACCAAACGACCGAGAAACGGTCCAAGCAAACCACGTCACAACGCATCTCAACATCCTTTCCCGATATTAAGGAATTCACTTACACTCAACGAAACCAGAACTAGAGAGTAGAAAATGGACTGGAAAGACGACGACCTCGGGATCTCATCAACTCACGGCGGTTGCCCTTTTCTTTTCTCTCCCTCGGCTTTCTTTCTCTCTCGATTTTCTCTCTCTCTCTCACGGTTCTCTCTCTCTTTTCTCTCTTGGCTTCTCTTTCTCTCTCTATTTCTCTCTCCCTTTGGCCGAATGGTCTTGTTTCTATTTATAGGGAGGCAAAACTTGGGGCCAAAGCTTGGATGAAGTAAGCGCACGTGTCATCGGGGAGCATGAGGTAAGCGCACGTGTCATGTGGGGGTGTGAGGTAAGCGCACGTGTCATTGGTTATTAATAGCATAGGCCAGAAGTCATGATGGAGGTGCCTCTAAAGTCAAAAATCATTTAAGGCTTGTTATAATGATGTGCCCCAAAGTCTAACTTCAATTAATACAAGCCATTAATGATCCTTATCTCTTCCTCTCTTTCTCCTCAAGCTTGGCCGTGGGTCTCTCTCTCTCTCTCCTTCCTTGCCGTGGCTTTCTCTCCCTTTCTTGGTCAATATTTAATGGCCAAGACTTCAATTAATGGCTTCATAATGGCTTGTTGAAAAAAAAACCAAGCATTAATGAGAGTAATGATGAAGGTGATAAGGTTTGACCTAGTCAAACTTTCTAGGATTTTCTACCAATTTTCAGACCGTGGACTCCCTAGAGTCTTCTGGATTTACTGAATTCTCATGCAAATGACTCGGGCCAATCGGGTCACACGAAATATATCATTTGGTACAAAAATCACAATCCGTGCCATACTTAATCACAAGATTTTCTGAAAGTTTTCCGCGATAAACACGCATAATAATTCCATCTAACCTGAGGTTTGGCATGGAAAATCCTCTAAATATGCCTCAACTATCACCAAAAGACATCAAGTCGAGATTTCAATTTTTTTCATATAACAATTGATAAATCTTTGAAATCTGACAAAACTGAACAGCTTTGCACTATTCACGAAATCGGACTTGAAAATATAGTAAATGGACTCCGAAAATTCTCAAATTCGGATATGTCATAAACAAGGCCTTAACAAACATTTCTCATGAGGAACACAAATTCGGAATCTTTCTGTAAACACCATTTTTAGTAGCTCAAAGACAGATTAAAAATAGTTTACTGGAACAGCATTCTTATTTCTCAAATTAAGCTCTGTCCAGAATCCAAATCATCTTGGAAAATTCCCAAATTAATGTACGTTATAGAAAATGACGTTCTCAACAACTTTCGTGAAGGAAACTTTTCCAAAATCGGCCCAGAAAAGCTTGTAGAAAATAAAGACGGTGTAAACATCACCGAAATACCAATTCTGGGCAGTTTCACACGGTCTGAAAATCAGGCCATCGTACCACTCATATCAACTCCAAAAATTATGAAATTAAATTACGTAAAACCTCAAGATATTTGGAACAACTTTCAAGAAGAAAGTGTTTGGAAATTCGGATCATAAAGTCTCCCCAAAAATAACAAAACGAAGGGGTACAAAGGATCCGAAACTGGGTTTTCCAAAACAAGAGAAAACAATTTAGTTCTGATTGGAAAACCACCGAACTGAAACCATAGCCATTACCCAGGGACTGAAATTGAGGATATTACAATTTACCTGCGGCTTCCCAGGCCCAAAAATCGGGATGTGACAACAATAACATTTGCTAATTTGGTTACTAACCTTCTTTGTGGCATCCCAGGCATGACATTTCACGTAATCATGATAGGTGCATATGTGGGTCGAATTTGCTGGACGAAGATCTCTCTGGGTCTGATGATGACAAGGATGACTGTGATCAGAGAAGTATCGAACAAGATTAGATTCGGCACGAGGAATCTAGACCGTTGACCGCAAAGCCTATAATCACAATAAATTTGGGCGATTCAGAGAATGTCAAAGAAATCAAGATTGGAGCTGGCCTTTCTGAAATCAAGTCTGGAAGGATGATCGACCTTTTAAAGAAATACCAAGATGTGTTCACGTGGTCATACGCGGATATGCCGGGGTTAGACAGGGAAATTGTAGAGCATGCTCTACCAACTGATCCGAGTGTCCCGCCAAAGAAACAAAGACTCAGAAGAACAAAGCCCAAATTATCCAAGAAGATCGAAGAAGAAGTCATGAAGTTGTTGAAAGTAGGCTTCATAGAAATGTCGCACTACTCAGATTGGATCGCCAACGTGGTCCCTGTTATGAAGAAGGATGGTCGGGTCAGGGTTTGTATTGACTACAGCGATCTGAATCGAGCAAGCCCAAAAGATGACTTCCCGCTGCCTCACAGACAGCACTGCGAGATTCGAGATATTTTCTTTTATGGATGGGTTTTCTGGCTATAATCAAATTCGGATGAAAGAAGAAGATAAAAGTAAGACCTCCTTCATTATCCCATGGGGGACCTTTTGCTACAAGGTAATGCCTTTCGGCTTGAAGAACGCCGGGGCGACATACCAAAGAGCGATGGTCACCCTGTTCCATGATATGATGCATAAGGAGGTGGAGGTCTATGTAGATGACATGATTGCCAAATCCAGACAGGGAGAGGACCACATCGAGGTATTGCGGAAACTGTTTGACCGACACCGAAAGTTCAAGTTAAGACTTAACCCAACCAAATGTGTGTTCGGGGCAAAGTCTGGGAAACTGCTAGGGTTCATGGTCAGCAGTCGAGGAATTGAAATTGACCCGTCGAAGGTTAAGGTCATTTGTGAGTTGAGACCTCCCTCAACTGTCAAAGAAGTTTGGAGTTTGCTGGGGAGACTGAACTACGTGGCAAGATTTATTTCTCAATTATCCGAGACGGCTAGGCCCCTTTTCAAGCTCTTGAAGAAGAACGCCAAAGTTAAATGGGATGCCGGTTGTCAAGAGGCATTTGAGAGAATAAAACAATATCTTTCTCATCCGTCGGTCCTGGTGTCACCTGTCCCTAGAGTGCCGTTGATACTCTACTTAACTATTCATGATGAATCGTTGGGAGCCTTGCTAGCTCAAAAGAGACCAAGTGATAACGAGGAATGTGCGATATACTATCTCAATAAGAAGTTTACTTCATCCGAAATGAATTACTCCGGGGTTGAGAAGACGTGCGTGGCTTTAGTGTGGGCACTACACCGCTTACGTCAATATACGCTCCATCATCAGATTTTGCTGGTAACTGAGAATGACCCCATTAAATACTTGTCGGAAAAGCCTGCGCTAGTCGGGAAGTTAGCAAAATGGCAGGTTCTGGTGTCCGAATTTGATGTCCACAACATGACGCAGAAATCCGTCAAGGGAAGAGCTATAGCTGATATGTTGGCAGAGAACTTTGAAAGGCCAAAAGATCCTGATCAGTTAGATCCTATAGAGGAACGCATTTCAGAGATAGTGGACTATAAATGGACAATGTACTTCGACGGTGCCGTAAACCTGGCAGGTTCTGAGACTGGGGCAGTTCTTATCTCTCCGACGGGTCAACATCACCCTGTAGCCGCCAAGTTGATATTCCCCTGTACCAACAATATCTCAGAATACGAGGCTTGCATACTTGGACTGCAATTGGCCATTGACATGAAAGTTACAAAGATGCAAGTCTATGGTGATTTCGCCCTCATCATTCTCCAGACGGGAGGCCAATGGTGAACTCGTGACTCCAAATTGATTCCTTACCACGAGTTCCTTGAGAAGCTAACAAAGGAATTTGAGGAGATTTCCTTTGAGTATTTACCACGATCGCAGAATCAGTTCGCCGACACCCTGGCCACTTTATCGTCGATGCTACAAGTCATGGAGGGGTTAGACATCGAGCCACTGAAAATCGAAATACTAACGCGTCCGGCATATTGTTTGGCAATCACAAGTGAACCTGGCGAGAAGCCGTGGTATCACGACATCATGGACTATCTTCAAAGTGGCGAATATCCTCCTGGAAGTGAGCTAACGGATCAGAAATACATAAGAAAGCTAGCGTCGAAATTCTTCATCAGCGCCAATGCTCTTTACAAGAGATCCTTTGACTCAATTTTGCTAAAATGCATCGATGCCAAAGAAGCTAACCAGTTGATGAGGGAAATTCATGAAGGAGAGTGCGGTCCGCACATGAACGGTCATCTTTTAGCCAGAAAAATCATGAGGCTGGGTTACTTCTGGATGGCTATGGAGGCTGACTGTATTCGGCATGTTCGCTATTGCCATCGGTGCCAAATCTACGCAGACAAAATCAACGTACCGCCAAGTAAATTGCATCAAATGTCCGAGTCATGGCCCTTCTCAATGTGGGGAATCAATATGATTGGGCCAATTAATCCTAAGGCCTCCAATGGATATCGCTTCATTTTGGTAGCCATCGATTACTTCACTAAGTAGATCGAGGCAAACTCATATGCCAATGTCACCGCCAAGAGCGTGGCCAGGTTTATTCGCCGTGACATCATCGCTCGCTATGGAGTCCCGGCAGCGATCATCACTGACATTGGCTCAAATCTGAACAACAAGATTGTAGATGGCTTACTTGACGAGTTCCGTGTTCGCCACTTGAACTCCTCACCTTACCGTCCGCAAATGAATGGAGAGGTGGAGGCGGCCAATAAGAATATAAAGAAGATCTAGTCAAAAACTGCTGACAACTATCGAGACTGGCATGAACGGCTGCCTTATGCGTTGATGGCATACCGAACTTCGATCCGCACCTCGACGGGGGCGACCCCGTTCTCACTCGTCTATGGTATGGAAGCGGTCTTACCCGTGAAAGTCGAGATCCCTTCATTAAGGATTCTCTCGCAAGCTGGGCTTTCTGAAGAGGAGTGGATTCAACAGAGATGGGATCAATTGAACATGATCGATGAGAGGAGACTAAAGGCTTTATGCCATAGTCAATACTACCAGAAGCGAGTCGCAAAGTCCTTCAATCGCAAAGTCCAGCCTCGACATTTTGAAGCCGGAAATCTCTGCTAAGGAAAGTGTTATCTCTCACACCAGAATTAGGTGGAAAATTCGCCCCAAATTATGATGGCCCGTATGTTGTTAGAAAGGTTCTACCTGGGGGTGCTTTAATTCCTGTAGAAATGGATGGCCGGGAGTTGCCAAAGCCTGTAAACGTCGATTCGGTGAAAAAGTACTTTCCTTGAATGAAATCCAAGGCCCGAGAGCCATTTTCAATGCAATCCGAATCACTGTAGGTTATTCACATCATGCATATCATGCGTACATGCACACATGTTTACTTTGTAGGTCCTAAACAATTCGTAGCTTGATCCACGAACGATCAAACTATCTTGGCGAGCATCCAACAAGCCAAATGCGAGGAGAGAGTTACCAAGTCATTAGGCCGCAAGTAAGTACCCCTTTTTTCCTAATGCCAAAGAAGGTCGAATGGAAAATTTGCTTTGAAAAAAGAAGAGAGTTTTTGGGAAGTCTTAAAAATAATATAAGGGGCATAGCAGTTGAAACTGTGAGAATAGACTTTTGAAAGTTATCTTGATGCTTGGTGGAACGCTCATTTTGAATCAAAATTCCCTATGGAGATCAATCAACTCAGGTGACCTTGGTGAAACAAGAGGAAATATGTTAATCATGCCAAGCGAGAAGCACTTAGAATGAAGAAAGGCAAACCATTCCCAAAGACGTCCTATAAATACTTTGTGAGTTGAGTGCAAGAGTCGTGTTTTAGGACGAGAGATTCATTCGCAAATCGTACATAGATCAAAATGAAAAGAGGCATTTCTCTCATCCATCCTACACACCACAGGCAATCATAGTTAAGCCCCTTTGAGCCTTCGCATGTGAAGAATTTCTACAAAATACCCCTGTCAAGAATCACCCCACGATGGGGCCAGATTAGAGGTTTTGGTTGACATTCTTTGGAGGGAAAGATGATGAAGATTTCTTTGCTCTCACCGGTATCAATCTTTTTGTGGTAACTTCAGGTGAATCCTTGTGGAAGCTCAAAACATCCCAAAATGAAGAAGAGCATTCATTTCTCCACCCAAACACTCATACCATTTGCTTAGCCAAGTTGAGCTTGAATACTCATTTCTAAAGCTCGAGTGGTGATTGTTTTTCCACCTTGGGGAAAGGCACATGATTTACCATGGCGATTAGCACAACAAGTAAAAAATCTCGAAAGTCCTAGGAGCTCAAAAGATTCAAATGAGCAAAAGTCAAATGAAAACTAGGGGGCATGAAAAAGCAGTGTGCCTGGTAAAAGCAAGGCCAATGCCCATTGAAAAAAAAAAGAGCAAAAAGTAGCATCAAGAGAAGAATTCTTTTGCAAGAAAAACTATCAAAAGCAAAATGCTTGTATGAAGAGAAAATCATTACAAATGCAAAAGTCATTAGAGAAAAGAGTAAAGCTCTTGCATTGAAATGATTAGCCAATGGACTTTCGAGATAAATTTGATTTCAAAAGTCAAGTGTCCTCAGAAAAGATTGAATGATATGGTAATGATGCCATGGTGATCACCAACTTTTGAATCCCTTTTGAAAATTTCTAAGCCTTTTGAGCCTTTACCCAAACCAATGTTACAACCCTTTCCAAAGTCTATTCCGATTGGGATGGTTCGAGCAGAAATTTGGATTCCCAAATAAGCTATCGCTTGAAGAAGTGGAGGCAAGGTTGTTTTATCTTATATAAAGGATTCTTGACTTGTAAAACCTGGCGAAAATGATGATCAATGATTATTTCATTTCTTAGCCATCAATGCTTATCCATTGTTGAAACCATGACCAAGCCCGCATTATAGTCCTTACAAAAGACCTCTTGAATTGGTCAGTGTGCTTATTGCGAATGATTCTCGAAGCCTCTGACACTAATAGTGTGAGGTATACAGAGAGATCAGATTTACTTCCCACATTAATGGATGGGATCGAGCTACCTTCTAGAAGAGTATGTAAGAAGTCCTTTCCGACTAAGGAGTTCTCGTTTGGCATACTTAATGAACCCTTTCCATGAGCCAATGTCTTTTTGACGAAGATTTGTCTCCTAAGGGAATTTGATGATTAATGATATCTTTCAAGCCTAAAGGCAATTTTACGATATTGAATGTTAAATGCTTCCCGAACAATTGAAACAAACCTGAGTTGCTCATGCAATCAACATTTTATCATTGATGATACTCTTTTGATATTATCTCTTATGACATGTAATCAAATGACATTGATCTCGCCTGATATGCATTCATTACTAGAGCATTTGGTATAACACATTCCATCAAATGTGCAGTATCCATTTTGAAATCTTTTGATCGACATGTACGGTAAGCTCTAACAACCGAAACCATTCTTACATGAGAAGTCTTCCCTACATGAGATCATGCTTTCTGAAGGTTTGTGCGTTTGTCCTTAAACCACGTAATGCAAAGGTGTATGCATTTGTTGCATAATACTCCGATTTCATAAGGTTCCGGGTTTTTCCTGAAACCCTGATTTCACAAGGTTCTGGGTCTTCCTTAAACCCCGATTTCAAAAGGTTCCGGGTCTTTCCTTAAACCCCGATTTCAAAAGGTTCCGGGTCTCTTCTTAAACCTCGATTTCAAAAAGTTCCGAGTCTCTCCTTAAACCCCGATTTCAAAAGGTTCTGGGTCTTTCCTAAAACCCTGATTTTACAAGGTTTTGGGTCTTCCTTAAACCCCGATTTCAATAGGTTTCGGGTCTTTCCTTAAATCCCGATTTCAAAAAGTTCTGGATCTTTTCCTGAAATCCTGATTTCAAAAGGTTCCAGGTCTTCCCTTAAACCCCGATTTCAAAAGGTTCTTAGCCCTTTCCGAAATCCTGATCTCAAAAGATTCCGGGTCTGTCCTTAAACCCTGATTTCAAAAATGTTCACAGTTCTGTCTTTAAATCATGTTTTTTACAACATACAGTCCTAAGTGAAAACTTTAGGCATTAAAATCCTGAGTGAAAAACATTAGGTATTTCAAAATATTGAGTGTAATTTGCCGTTCATAGGGTTTTAGTCCCTAAGTGTACTTTTAGGGTTTTAGTCCCTAGTTGTTCCTTCGAGTTGTTGCTCCTATTGTCGTTTGTAGGGTTTTAGTCCCTAGGCGAGATCTTAGCTGCTCATAGGATTTTAATCCCTAGGTGGAATTTCCGACGTTTACAGGGTTTTAGTCTCTAAATGTCAATACGGAGTCCTTTTTCTTTGCACGGTGAGCTTTTGCAGCCCGAAGCACCCTTATTGACCTGGCAAGCTTTCGCAGTCCAGAGTCTTTCTCTTTCCTTGCCTGGTGAGCTTTCGTAGCTCAGAGCACAACATCGACCTGGCGAGCTTTCGCAGCCCAGAGTCTTTCTCTTTCCTTGCCCGGTGAGCTTTCCCAGCCCGGAGCGCCTTATCGACCTAGCGAGCTTTCGCAGCCTAGAGTTTTTCTCTTTCCTTGCCCGATGAGCTTTCGTAGCCCAGAGCACCACATCGACTTGGCGAGCTTTTGCAGCCCATAGTCTTTCTTTTTCCTTACACGGTGAGCTTTCGCAGCCCGAGGCACCCTTATCGACCTGGCGAGTTTTCGCAGCCCAGACTCTTTCTCTTTCCTTGCCCGGTGAGCTTTCACAGCCCGGAGCACCTTATCGACCTGGTGATCTTTCACAGCCCAGAGCCTTTCTCTTTCCTTGCCCGGTGAGCTTTCGCAGCCCGGAACACCCCATCGACCTGGCGAGCTTTCGCAGCCCAAAGTCTGTCTTTTTCCTTGCCCTGTGAGCTTTCGCAACCCGAAACACCCCATCAACCTGGCGGGCTCTTGCAGCCCAAAGTCTTTCTCTTTCCTTGCCCAGTAAGCTTTCCCAGCCCGGAGCACCATATCGACCTAGCGAGCTTTCGCAGCCCAGAGTTTCCTTCTTTACATAGCAAGACTTCATGTAGTCGAAGGGCCGTTCTTACACTGTATGGCTTCCTTTTCGGTCAAAGTCCGTTCTTACACAGTGCGATCTCTTCGTTTAGCCAAAAGCCCGTTCTTTCGTGGCATGGCTTTCTTCTTGGTCGAAACCATTCTTACATGGTAAGACCTTGTCGAATAAAAGGATTCCCCTTTTGGATGGTATCCGTGAAAAAAAAAAAATCAATCACCCCCCATGCCTCAAGCTTTATGCCATCCCATGCCTTCCCCCAATAAAATGTAGATGTCTTTTGTCTTTAAATGGAACTTCTTCGAACTCCCCTTCAAAGAGGGGCAACTGTTGACGCCTAAATTTTACCTATTCATTTAGGGTTTAAAATTGCATGAAAAATTAGGGATTAATTTTTAACCCCTAAACAAAAATATTTTCATTAAATTGTGTGGCATATAGACTTTAGGCGCATTTACATTAATAAGGCATATTAGAACATGATTTCCTTGTTTAAGTTTAAAAAAATTAAATTAAGAAAAAAATTAAAAATTAATTAAATTAAAAAAAAAGGGAGAGGGAGGCCAGCGTTGAATTAGTCAACGCGAGCCCACTTCTCCAACCCTACGCCGTGCGCCTCTGAGAAGCCAAAAGGGAGCGATGCAGAAGATAGGAACGAAGCAGACGAAGCGGAATAGAAGCCCAACGCAGAAGCCAGAAGCCGGAGCAGACAAACGGAGGTGTGCTCTGCACGAGGAGGCCGAAGCTGCGATTCCAGAAGCGGGAAGCAGTAGCGCAGCGATGCACCTTGACGGCGCAAGGACCCAAGAAATCCCACAGCCGTTTTAGCAAAGAAACGGGCGTGATTCAACCCCCGAGAAGAGGACTGGCTGATGGCATGAGCGCAAACGGGGGAGGGCACACTGATCTATGGCTCCCCTGAGCTCGAAATGGAGGGAGAGCGTCGCCGGGGAAGGGGAGGAGGAGCAGAGCCTTCTCCTTCTCTAGACGTTAAAAGTGGGGGAGTGAGGAGAAGGGCGAGAGTGAGAGAAATCGGGGAAAAACAGAGAGAGCGAGAGAGAGCTCCCGAGAGAGAGATTCAAGAGAGAGAGAACTCAGCCACATCCCTCGACACTCGTCGTTTGGTGTCGTAGCCGAGAATCGCCCATCCTTCCCCCCACGTCATTTTTTTTTGGTAAGTTTAGATCCGAGTTTCCGCCAAGTTTTGCTTGATTTGGAGGGTCAATTTTCCGAGGATCTCGGCTCGGAAGCGCGCAAGGTGACCGGACATGGTCCGATCTATCAAACTCGTCCTCATCCGTCCCTCCCGAGCTAAGTAGGGAACTCGGTCGATCCCCCTGTTTCGCCCGAACCGTGCTCTTTTTTTTTGGGTTTTGGCTGACTGGGGTTGAGACTTGCCGGCGCCCGACCGTACGCGGTTTCGAGCGTCGGTGAGCCTTCCCCGGCTGTCGTGGTTGTTGTCCTTAATGCTGCGTTCTTTGTGGTTGTGTATTTGAGCCTCAGCTTGCTCGTTTTTTTATCCTTAGATTGACACCCGCCACGTGTTTGCTGAAGTGCGTCAACTAGATCTATAAACTTTTCTCTCGAGTCCGGGTTGTTGAAATGCCAGGATGCACGTTGGTTTATGATGCGTGAAAATGGGTTGGGTTGTATGATTCCCCGAATGGCACGGCTCATGACAAATGCCCTTGTTGTTCCATGTTTGTTCTTTTTTTTTTCCTCCGTCTTCGGTATTCTCTGATGATGTAGCTGCGCATGTGATGTGTTTGGCTGGTCATTTCGATATGGATGATGGTAAAACTCGTTAACTCTAATGTTTGGTTTGGTAGTACGAGATAGTATTGTTCTTGTTGAGCATAGGACGTTATTATTGTTGTTGAAGTTCTGGTATTTTAGAACAAATGCGTAGCGTTAAAAGTTTCTGCGTAGCAAGAGTGTGAAGCAAAAGTTGGCATTCTGGCTTCATGTATTAGCTTCTGGGCGACGGAACGAAGACATCCAGAAGAGAAAAAAAAAGAGGAAAAAGAAGCAGAAAAAAAGGGGAGGAAAAGTCAAGAGGAGAAGGCGTCCAAAGGAAAAGAAAAAAAAGTAGAAAAGAAAAAAAAACAGGAGAGAAGAAAAAGTAAAAGAAAAGAAGGGAAATAGGAATAATAAAAAAAATCAGAAAAGAAAAAAGGGATCGGCGGCCGGTGGCCGGTAGGGTTTCCGACGATTCGGGTCCGCGGCCGCAAGTCGGGTCGCAATCGGGTAGGGTTTTGTTAGTATTTGGGCCGATTTCATGTTTATTTGGCATTTAATGTTTTGGGCCTATTAGTTATTAGAGTGGGTTTTATTAGGTCTTGGGCCTTTCGCAAATGGGCCGAGTTTGAAAATTCGGCTAAACTGTTCTTTTTCTTGTCTTTCTTTTTTTTTGGGCTGGGCCTTTTCTATTGTTCTTTTTTTTTAAAAAAAATTTACCTTACCGGGCTCTACAAATGAGCCCGGTTCGGCGGTGGACCCGGGCTGGCATGCCCGGGTCGGTCCTGATCCGGGTCGGATGTGGAGATCCGACCCGGATCCGTTTTATATTATTTTTTTAATATTATATTTATTATTTTAATATATAAAAAATAAAAAAATTCGAAATTTTAAAAAAAAATCGAAAATCAAAAATTGGAAATTGAGTTTTAAAATTGTTTTTCTCTCCCGTTTTGTATGATTAGCTTATGTTTGATTGCACCTTATTTGATTCGCACGCTTTGAATTGCGCGTTTAATTTAATCTCGCATGTGGTCAGCTATGCATGTTAAGTTTAGGTATTAATTGTTGCTTCCCTTAGCTTAGTTAGGAATTGAATTTTGAGACTTCCGATTAATGTGAACACATTATGTGGTGAATTGAACAAGTTTAGGTACCGAAAGGGTACTAATTAGTCAATTAGTGTAATCAAGTTCCCGTACCCATTGAATCTCTGGTTCGTAGAAGTAGAGCATTTCTCCCGTGCTTTGTTTGGGTGTCTAATCGACCCACCAAAAACTGATTAGTGGCGACTCCTAAATGAAATTGATTTGCATGTTAATAACTTAAACTTAGGTCGCGAATTGGTATGAGCTTGGGAGAGCTTGAGCTAGGTTTAACTTAGTAATCCATTAGCCTAAACCCGTTAGGCGGCGGGGCCGGTTCAGGGAGGTCGCGACAATATCAACTCAAAATCTTGAAACAATATGGCAAATTAAACCTTCAACCATTTGGCATGCATCATCAATACCCATTTATTCAAGAATTTAAAGTTGATCCGGTCAACTTTCCTAAAGAACTTAAATGGTTTTTCTAGATACGTATTTCATAATCTTCTTGTGGCCATTGAGGTACCAACTGCATGGATTTATAGGTTCATCAAGAGGCAAGAAGACAGATATGAAGACCATTATTTCAAGTATTTAGCAGAAGTTCTTCAATGGTTGTCTCTGTTATAATACTGGAGCGTTTAGTCTGACATGGAACAGAAATTTATGGATAAAAATATAATTTCCCAGGCGAAGAAATCCAGACAACTGTGCTTTGTCACAGATCGCGAAGATATGTTTCATCAACTGGCAGGTTTCATATTCCTCGTACTTTGAAACACCAATATCGCAGTCCCATAGTTTCTTTGCAAGAATACACAGGTCATATGAATGCAATATTACAGACCCTGACTTCAAATACAGAGTGATCAAGAAGATACTGTGTGAAAAGAATCAGACAATACCTAAGGAGATTTGGCCTAGTGCTTTCAGCGAAGTACCATGGGATTATTCACATGCGTATGAACCAACTAGAGATGCCATTCAGCAAGCTCTATCAGAGTTTTAAGCAAATAATCCTTCTCAGCCAGTCTAACCACCACAACCTCATCAATTAGAGTCTCGAGACCTTTGGGGTGGACCACTTTCACCGGATCCATTGGATTATGGTCCCTCCATCTAATTTGTCATATATAGCCAACTGGCCACAACCAATGATGCCTCACGAAGAAACCAATGCTCCTCAAAAGACTCCCAATGCCAACACCAGTGCTTGCAATATGAGAGCATCACCAAATTCCGCATCAGGCATACACATAGAAAGGGGGAAATTATACAAAAATTCTTAAACCTATTGTATTTCGCTAATTCAATCATAAATATTTTACATTTGTGTCAATTCAGTCTATATTGTTAAATTTGGGCAGCCGGCGCTAATGTGGATGCCAAACAGTGCCAGCCATCCGGCCAATGCTGATATGGTAATTTTTAAAATTTTTATTTATTTTGTAATTTTTCCCTTTTTTTCATTCTTTTTCTTTTATTTTCTACCCTTCTTCCCTCTTGCCGGTCCGGCGCCTTGCCAGCCTCTAGCGAAGCTCAACCCCACTGGCCACTAGCCAGGGCGAGCCTCACCTAGCCAGGGCGAGGTCGACCTCGCCGTCACTAGGCAAGGGACAACCTATCGACGGGGTCAACCCAGCCATGGTATGGTCGACCCCACCATCGCTAGCCGAGGGAGAACCAGCGGCTGTGAGGTCAGCCTCGCCCTCACCAGTGGCCGGCGGGGGCGAGTTTCGCCAAAGGCCAACGAGGTCGACATCGTCGGCCAGAGGGAAAAAGAGCATAAAAAATAAATAAATAAATTCAAAAAAATATTAAAATATTTTTAAAAATTGCCAAATCAGCGTTGGTTGGACGACCGGAGGCTGGCAATCAAAATTGGTCCGATGGACTGAATTGGTACAAATGCAAAAGATTCAGGACTAAACTAGCAAAATTGAAATATTTAGAACTGAATTGGTAAAAATGCAATATGTTTAGAATTTTTTAAATAATTTTCCTCATAGAAAGGCTAAAACTTAGTTTGGACATAAAGAGACGCGGATGGTTGATGTTCTCGTAGGGATATAATGCTGAAGATATCCGCTCATTTGATATCGATCTTTCAGAAATTGAAAATTAGATCTCATGCTCTTTGAAATGTAAGACCGTATTCTTACATTTAATTTTTCAATCAAGTCCTCAAGTTTAGTAGCTACAAGATAAAGTCAAGTCGATAAATTGTCATGATATTTATTTAGGGTGCGAGACAAAATCCATAAATCAAAATCCTTAAAATAAGATGTAAGTTTATCTGTACTCGATCGATTTGATCCGAAACAGTGCGCGGAGAAAAAAATATCGCAGCAGAAGTTTTGGCGGGCGTCGAGGGATGAGCAATGGCGACGGGAAACGACAGTCTTCACGACAGATGGATCGCACAAGCGACAGTGTTCTTTGGAGTGTCGCAACTTTAGTGGATGTGGTTTGTCTTGCTGTCCATGGTCGATGAACGAGTCGCAAGTGGCCGCGGAAAGGATGGAACTTGGAGTGTCTTCGGTGGGGCTTCCTTTGCCGCTTTGCTGCTTGAACTCCTCTCTTTTGTTTAGGGTTTGACCACTCGTTCTCATTCCTGGACTTGACTTCTTACTTTGAGCTTTGAACAAGCCAAACTTTGATTTTGCGTAGTCCAATTGACGTGGCATTTAAGATTAGTTTGAAATGATTCGAACGATGATTACGAGATTTTGGAAGGTGTCATAAGGTCAAATATAGATAAAAGGTAGAAAAGTCGGAGCCATTGATTTGAGCCCAACCAAGAAAGCACTTACTAATTTTTTGTGATGGATTATGCGGTCGCCACATAGTTCAATTCAAGTCCCAACAGCTACTAGAAGAGCTATGAAGGTGAAAAAAAATTGCCTATAAAGATATAGAGATAATAAGGTCATTGGTGATCTTTATACAACTCTGACTCAAAATTCATAATCATTCTCCCGTTTTAGTGTTCAAAAGATTCATTGCTTGTCGTTTAACCGTTTTGGGTGACAAATTTACTTATAGGGATAAAATTACACCAAATTTTTTATCTATCTAAGATCTGATTTAAAAAGAATCTCAGTTCTTTGTAATTTTCTGAAAAGTTCGAAAATGTGTTGTATTTTTTTGCAAAAGTCACATCAAATGCGTGCGATGATCGTTGTTGTCTTGTGAGTTTCGGGTGACGATGATTGCAGCATGATGGTTCTCTCTCTCTCTCTCTCTCTCTCTCTCTCTCTCTCTCTCTCTCTCTCTCTCTCTCTCTCTCTCTCTCTCTCTCTCTCTCTCTCTCTCTCTCTCTCTCTCTCTCTCTCTCTCTCTCTCCGCTCGAGTTCTTGACCATCACCTTGTGGTAGTGGTTACAAGCCATAAGCCACAACGGCAAGTCATGGTTTTGGGTGGTTCTCTGGGGGGACTGATTTGGTACCTAGTTCTACATAAGGAACCGGACCAACCAAATTGTTCGAACAGAATCGGCCAAAATTTCTTAATTTTTTTTTATTTTTTATTTTGAAAAAAATAATAATTGGTAAATTATTTTTTTCTTTTAATATTGGGAAACTCTCACTTATAAAGAATAGAACAAACCAAAAAAAGAAAAAGAAATAACTGGTTTTGAGACCGACCCTAGAATCGGACCAAACCCAGTATCGGGTAGGTCCATTCCCAGTTTCACATACAGGGAATTGACCTTACTTGGTCCAGTTTTAGATTCCAGGGTGGGAACGACCCTCCCTGGAATCAATCACCCTGATTATGGGTAATCAACTCGTTTGGAGATCGAAATGGTCTCTATTAGTTATGCTTAATTTGTACTCTGAGAGCATTCGTTAACAAGAACTTCATCTATTTCCACACTCCCAAGTTTCATCCAACAACGAGATTAACAGGAGAAAATAAATATTTTTTGCCAAAAACATTGAAAAAAATAGAAATATCTCTATTTCATAGGGAGCACCAAACAAGTTCTTCCTCTCATCATAAAGCTAATTATAATTGACTATCATCTCGCTCGCAGCACATTTGATCATTTTTATATAGAGTTACAGGAAAATCAAAATAGTCCCAAAGCCTTAGCAATTTAAGGAGAATAATTACTAAGAATTGCAACTCGAGTGGGGCAAGTGTGAGCATGGGTACAAGTTACTATAATTGTATTGCATAAAAATGAATCCATATTGATTAAACGGGGTCGATTTGGATTGGACCACTTTCATCCTGACTAGGCCCAAATTCGATCCAGCCAATTCGTTTGCGGAGGAAGAAGGGTAGAGTGTCCATTCTTATATCTTCCCCAAAGGCTAAATTAGTAATCTAACTTTTCATCCAACGTCCCCACACCGAACGCTCTCTTAAATTTTGTCAAGTCACTACCGTCAAGAAACCATCCTTGTCTTTTCGACAAGAAGTCAACAAAATTAATCTTCGGCACATGATAATTTGTCTGAAACAACCCTTTTTCTTTATTTCACATCTAACATAGCAAAAAGGTATGTACAAACAAGTGATTTGTTTATAGTCCAGTCCATAGGTCTGTCCCTTCCCCGTAGTTCACGTGAGAATATACTAGCATATACTTAAATAAATCTCCCGTCAAATCTGCGCGTCCCACAGTCATCTAAGACGTTTCTCGACCATCCATCCACATCCCAGATCAAAGATCAGCAGCAACATCTTTCTTCATATGCAGATTTCTCTCTTCGGCTGACCTAATCTGATCCATCTTCACAAGATTCTTGCACGTTGTATTAAGCAACATCAGACCCAGAAAAGCAAGAGCAGAACGAAAAAAGGAAAGGAAAACATAGGATCCCTCGAATTATACCAAAGTTTTCAAACAGAAACAGCGCATCAGATCAGACAGAAGCTTCCATTTCCAGAAGATCCTACTTCTATAGACTCTTAATTTATTCTCAAACTACTGAAACTGTAATATGACTGAGGATTACTAGTAATAACTCAGAAGTACGACGAAACGACGACATCACGCGTTGCCCTGAACGGCCTTGAACGACGAGAGACGCCTGAAACGCTCCCACGGCTTGTCCCAAACGAGGGCCTCAAAGCTCTTCGTGTCGGCCCCGTCCTTGACCTCGACGACGAGCCTGTAGTTCGTCCCGGAGACGACCTGCGCCCCGCCCTTCAACACCTTCTTCAGCAGCAGCCCCGTCTTGGCATTGTCATTGTGCGTCTTGACGGCGAACTCAGCGATCTCCGTCACGTACGGGTCGCTCAGGTTCTTTATCGGGTTCCACCCCCCGAGCAGCGGCTCCGTGCGGGCGGACCCGGCGGCCGAGACTTGGAGGAGAAGGAGGACGGCGGCGGCGGCGAGGATGAGGAGTCTCATTTTCGGAGGGCTTTCAGCTTCGGTTTCTGGTTTTGGTAGCTGTTTTCTTGGGTCTTCTCTTGGGGCGGTTGGGTTGTGACAATTGTGGATGTTTATTTATGCTTTACTTTTCTTGGTGGGGCTGCGAAATTAAATGCTTATCTTGAAGGTTTCTATAGGTGGTGGGTAACTGCATTTACAGGCTTGGAATTGTGAGAGTCACGGACTTTGTTCAAATCACGGACACTTGTCGTGTGGTGTGGGAAAAAAAATCGACTTTGAATATATGACAAGGTAATTTTTTTATGGATTATGAAATTAATGACTCTTTCGATTTATCAGTTGGGCTCTACTAACGAAATAGACTTTAAGTCATGTGAGAATAATATAATGTTGTGAGCCACAAATTCTTGAAGGAGTATACCCCATATCAATTTATAATTTATTTTTTATAATATAATGTGAGCCATAAATTCTTGAAGAAATGAATCTCACAATAATTTATAATTATTTGTTATATATTTTCACATTAGATTAAGCACATAGTCATTAACATGATTCAATAAGTGATTTCTATAAGTTGAAAAACAAAGGCTCTTTCTATAAGCTGAAGTGTAGTTTCTTGATTTAAGTTGATTTTTTAATTTGATTATTTTCCAAGTTTAACATTTCATTTTTGAAAGTTTAAGATTTCTTATTTAGCATTTCCTAGTTTAGTGTCTTAGTCCCTCTATATATAAGAGGTGCTTTCTCGGTTGTATGCATGCAGTATATGTTTTGAGTTGATAATACATGAATTTTTTTTTCAAGTGAGTGATTCACTTGGTTTGTTGTCCAATTTATTGATGGTGAACCTTAAAGTTCTTTATTTTTCATTGGGGGAACAATCATTTATGCCTTGGTGGTAAACTAATCTATTTCTTTTCCTACAAATACATCAAAAACTTTCATTGTCAAATTCGTTTAGCAGCTTTACCTAAATCAACTATGCATCAAGTTGGTATCAGAGCTTATAGGTTGAGTTAGGTGGGTAAGTTCTTCGATTCTCCGCTTCATACTTCTGTTCTAAAATGTACAAGTGATCTGGTGCCTATAGACTTGACTTTGGAACCAACCCACGATGAAAGGCAAGAGCCATAGAGAATCTATAGCGATAGATGACTCAAGTCCTCATTGTCTTGGAGAATCAAGCGAGACAAGGACAAGCACGAAGACCACTGGTTCATTGTCCACAAAATGTTGATACACATTACCATGCCAACTTTGGTAATGTTTCCGATGGCTTGGAAGAATCAAGATAAGGTGAACCACTAGATGGACCTTGGTGATGGTGAACAAGCTTAGAATAGTAATATTTGTTTAAGCTTGGAAGGACCGCCCTTGTGAAGGTGAACAGCTTGGTAAAGTTACAATCGTCAATATGCTTGGAAGGACCAAAAGATAAAAGAGCAGTAGATCGCTATTAAGACAACAAATTGTTTACTGTAGTAGTATCTTCATATGAGGTGGGAAGATAGTGACAATGCCGATAATCCAGTGAGTTTAGTGAAAATGAGAAATCAATGGTGATGTTGATGTCATTAGAGGTCTTGGATGCTGACTTGGTCAATCAATGAAGACGAACAATCATCGGGAATGCTAATGTCCTTGGAAGTCTTTGGAAGCTAATGAAGTCAAGAGGATCATTGGAAGATTGATCGGAAGTCATTCCACACAATTTCGTTGGGGGGTCTCACTAACAAGTTATTAATGATCTACACTCTTGATTATATGGGTAAGGGATAGTGTAGATAACAAGTTGTGGGAAGTGGTGTTCGCATGCTCATTTAATTGGAATGTTGATCAACACCAATATAGCCGTTACAAAGGCTTGGAATTCACATCTTGAGAACTGGAGATAAATTAGAGTAGAACAGCAAAATTGACAAAAGATAGACATTGACATGAGTAATCTAACTAGTTTGGAAAACTATCACTGTCAGCAATAGCTGTTCTAATGTTGGTGAGTGATAGGGAGCCATTCTACTGATGGCAATGGTAATACCAACGGATACTTCATGGAGTTGAGTGGCAAACGGTCATATGAGGGTTGCATGGCTATATGTACTCAATCCAAGTGAAATAGTAAGGTTGAGGTGGAAATGAACAAACTGAGTCCATAACTCTTGACTATTTTTCTTTACTTTTTTCTTTTTTCTGTTGGTAGCACCTATGATGCTAATAATGTCTCTATGTTTGTGCTATTAAGTTGTGTTGACACCTAAATTTTAGCAACCATTTAGTGTAATTTGCATAGAAAATTAGGGATTAAATTTTTAACCCCTAAACAAAAATATTTAATTTGCATAACATATAGTTTAAATTCATTTTAGGTTAGTTGCATTTTTGCATCGGACCGGCGGTGACGAACGAGCTTAATCGAATGTGACTCGGCTCACTTGAAATGCAAGGGCCGGAAATTACAAGTCAAACGGGCTCGGTTGTTTTAATTTGAAATTAATTCAGCCCATTGTCATTAATTAATTCAGCCCATTAATTCAGCCCATTTAAATTAAAGCTCAAGCCTAAGCCCATTAGGACTAAAAGCCCATCTAATTGACCTAGGTTAATACTATATATACATTATTAGGTCAGAATTTTAGGGGACACACAATTTCAGATGAGAATTTTCAGAAAGTGAGAGTGAGGAAAGGAGAGAGAGAAGGAGACCGGCCGGAGCACCCTCCACACGGCCAGAACCGCGCGACGCCGCTGCTGCCTCCCGCGCGCCTGCCGCCGCCCCTTGCCGCGCGCCGCCCCTCGCCGTGCGCTCGCCTGCTGCCCGCCGCGCCTGCAGCTCCCTGCCGCGTGCTCACCGCCGCGCGCTCGCCCTGCTGCCGCGCGCCATCCCTGCCGCCGTGCACTGCTTCTGCCGCTCCACGACGTCGCTGCTGCCTCACGTCCCGCGCGACGTTGCCGTTGCTGCCGTCCCTACCGCGTGCTCGCCAGCTGCTGCACGCCGAGCCCCGACGCCGCTGCTGCCGTCCCTGCCGCGCCCGCTGCCGCGCGCTCGCCAGCTGCCGTACGCCGAGCCCCGACGCCGCTGCTGCCATCCCCGCGCGCGCCGCCGACGCTGCTGCTGCCTCCTGCTGCCGCGTCCCGCTGATCCTCTCCCGCCGACGCCGTGACTGCTGCTTCTTGCCGAGCGACGCCGACACCGCCGGTGCTGCTGCTCGCCGCTGCTCCTCAGGCCGACGCCGACGCCGCTGCTGCTTGCTGCTGCCGCTGCCCTTCCCGCCAACGTCGTACGCCGGTGCTGCCTTGCTGTCCCAGCCGCTGTCCCCGCCGAGCCCGACGTTGCTGCCTCCGTCCTCGCCGGAGCCGTCACACGCCGGCGCTGCCTTGCTGTTCCGTCGCCGCCGCTCCGTCGTCGTTCCCGTCACCGCACCGCCAAACCCGCCGTTCACCGTTCGTCCCAATCCGCAAGTTCGAATTTGGAAATTATCCGCAAATTAGGTAATTGAACATTATCTAATATTTTTAGAATATTTCGTTTCTTAATTTTTGAGTGTTTGAATATTCTGTGAATATTGCGTGGATTGCTAGATATCTTAGGATAATGTTTGCCTTGTTCGCAATATTTGAAAATATTCAAAATTAGGAATCTTTCCTAATTCAGCAACGTATCTGGACAATTATCCGACCTTATCCCTAAGGTATGATACGTGGCGATACGGAAGATCATTATCCTATCCCTAATCCCTTGGATACGATAATGATTTTTATCTGCTTTCCAAATTTGAACGATCGACTTTCCATTAATATCTATAACCCTGTAGATATGACCGGTAATTCGATTTTTGTGCCTGATCCGAGTTTGAAACGAATATTGTGGATTGCGTGGTTATTTTAAATGTGGATGCTATCTTTGTTTAAATTATCTTTCCTTTTCAAATAAAAAAGAAAATTCAAAAAAATATCAGTTAGGATTTGAATTTGAATTTTGCATGTTTAGGAATCCTAAATATATCTAGACGATAGAGTAATTATTTAATTTAAATTAGAACTTGAGATAATCCATTCCCTAGTTTAAATTAAGTAATTTTCTAATCTTAATAGATTATTTAGGTTATTTTTTATTCCGAATTTTCATGAAAATCCCAAAAAAAGAATGAATTGTTTTATGGTAGATTAGGATAGATTGCATTCTTTATTTAAGTAATTTATTATTTCAAATTTTAACAAAAATCCCAAAAATAAATCATGTTAGGACATATTAGGTCGTCATAGGTTGCATGCTAATTTAGGCATATTTTTATTCCGAATTTCACCAGAAAATACCAAAAATAAATCATTTGCCCGTCATCAGAATTAGGTCACGTCGTCGCATGACATATAGTATGCATGTTAGGTCGCATTACTTGCATGTCATTTTCGCACGTCATTGCATGTAGGTTAGCTTTCATTTAAATAAGTGAAAATCAAAAAATGTGGAATGAACTGCCTGTTAATTAGAAATCATATTAGGTTGTTGATGTGATTTTCTAGCTAACCATGCAGATGCTTACGTTGCTTCGAGGTAAGTAATTCTCCTAATCTTGCAATTTATTTAATGCTTTCTTGAGTGTTAAATTGGTGGTTTGCGTACCCGCATGAACACCTCACATGTTAGTGACTAAGTTAAAATGGATCCAAACTGCTCGCCAAAATATTTTTGAAAAGAAAAGGTACCGAAAGGGCGTTAGACTAGATCTAGCGTAATCAAGTCCCCGGGCTTAGAATCTCTGGTTCGTAGGAATAAAACATATCTCCCTATGTTTTATTTAGGTTTCTAATCGACCTACCACAAATTGATTAGTGGCGACTCCAAGCATAAAAACATTTGCATGTTAAAAACTTAAACCCTAAGTCGCGAATTGGTAGGGCTTGGGAGGGCTCGAGTTAGGTTTAGTCCTAATAATCCATTAGCCTGAGAGGAAGAAATTTTTAGGTCGCGACAGCTTGGCGACTCCGCTGGGGAGTTGAGTTAAAACTCTTAGTGGACTTAGGCCAGTCTTTCTTTTTCAAAAAAATTATTTTTGCTTGGCAGCGAGGATCCCAGGTACGTCCCTAACATTTTAGGTGTTAAATGTTTTTGCAGAATGGGAGGTATAAGGGGAGGCGTGACTGTTAACCCTTGTTTTGCAGGGAGGTGTTGGATGTATGGTTTATTTTATGCACGAAGCGCTGTATGATATAACCTGTTGTGCATGCCTTACATTTACACTACACCGCACACACTACCCGCTGCCGGACCTGGGCGGCACAGGTTTAGGATGGTACTGAGAAAATGGACACCCCGACCACACCCGCGTGGTATGGGTCGCCTTTCTTGGTCCCGAAAGTTCTTTCGTGGTGTCATTGAATACCTGCCACGGTTGCACCCTTTGCAACCCGGGTCGGCTCTTTGACTAAGCCGGAGTCAGGGGAATCTCAGCCTAACCACCACCATGACTGGTTTAGCTCGGTAATCCTCATGTCTCCATTTTGCAAGCCAGAGTCTAGGTAGAAATCGAACCTCACTTTTCATGCGCATGTCTATGTGATTGCCATCATTCTACCCGGTAAAGTAAGATTTCTGAACCTTTATCTCGCAATTTATTTATGTTTCGTCTTTTTCTTTGGTCGGTCCATGACATTAGGTCGGTCGCGAGTCTTGGTCTATACACTATGGGAGGGGCAGACATCCGGATTCTTGATGCTCCTAAGGACGAGCTCCGTGCCTGGTGGAATCTACTCAGTCCGACCAACCGCAGGTTAGTTGAGGGCCACATCGGGAGGCTCCTCCCCCTACTGGAGGTCAAGGTCCGTACCGGCCTCGTTCGAGCATTAGCGCACTTCTGGTGTCCCGAGACCTCTACCTTTATATTCGGTAAGCACGAGCTCACCCCGACATTGGAAGAATATAGCGTGCTCATTGGAAAACCATTGGAGTCGGATTTAGTCACACCACCTTTGGGAATTGATTCTACTTTAATGTTGGCTGAATTTTTGAATGTCGGAAAAGATGAATTGGGAAAAGTTTTAAAAGCAAATCGTGGCACATGTCCTTTTTCATTCCTGAGCCAGTGTTTTGAAAAAGCCACATCTTTTCAAAAAGGCAGAATCTTTTTGCTAGCGTTTTTCGGGTTCGTGATTTTTCCTCACTGTAAGAATGCATGTAATCCGTCAATCGCATGGTTGGTCCAACAGGTCTGTCTTGAAAAGAATTTTATCAACATCATTTTAGCAGAGACTTTCATTTCCCTCACTAAATTTAAGCAACATGTTGACAAAACTTTTCATGCCCCCCTCGAACTTTTGCAAATCTGGTTTTTGTCTCATATAAAAGGGTGCGGCAATTTACTCACAATATCCGAGCTTAGTGATTTTAGCCATCCAGTTTTAAGGTACAAAGAAAAACAAGGGGATGCACCTGATTATCATTACTCTGAATGGATCATTTTCATGAAAAATGCTAGACCCCAAGGTTTCCAATGGCATGCTAACTGGTTCAAAGTCGAGGAAGCTCGGCTTACCTGTAATGGTATCGGGCCGGTTCCGCTGTTGGGTTTCACCGGAGCAATTGAATACTACCCCGCCAGAGTGTCTCGTCAGTATCAGATTCTCCAAGGGCTCCCTCCGGCGTTACAACCAGAACTCCTGCAAGTTGACTTCGCCGATGATGATAAAGACCACGAAGCGACTGTAGCCCAGCTCAATAAGATGTGGAGGAAGTGTCGTGTGTTGAAGATAGCACGGCCCGAAAGAGAACTAAAGGGAGAACAGAAGTCCTATTTCGCGACAACCCAGTACATTCGTCGGCACAAAATCCCGCAAGATTGGCTCCCGAAGATACCTAAGGTGCCTCTCAAGTCCGCCAATCGCTCAGAGAACAATCGCCTCAAAAGGAAGGCCGAAGAAGCTGAAGAAAAAGCATCCAAGATAGCTCGAGCTTATGAGCAACTGAAGAAGGAAGTCGCCTCCCATATGTCTATAGATCAAGCTAAATAAAAAAGCTTGAAGTTCTTTTCTTATCTCAGTTTCAGTTTTTAAAATTTGTTTAGGAATTGAGTCATTTGTCTTTATATTCAGTTCAATTTCAAGTCATTAATTGGTGTAAAAATTTTCGCCATTTCAATAAAGAGGTCCTTTCAATTCAAAGCGGTTAGACCAATGTCATGGATTGGCGTATCATTTCGCTTAACACTCATGTATGCCTGTTTCATTTCGAAATTAGGTAGCTACGGACCGATCACGATCGCCCATTCGTACACGGTCGAGAGCCAGAATGGCCGATCAAACTGACTTGCAAGAGCGTGTTGTTGGTGTGGAAGACCAGATCAAGCAACTTGTCATCACAATGCAACAAATGTCCGCTGAGATCAAAGCTCTCCGGTCGGTTCCTGTTTCGGCACCCCTCGAAGCGTCAGTCCCAAAGCAGAAAATCAGAAAAAGTGTCGATGTTGACGGGGATGACGATATTCCTGATTTAGAAGATGACCCCGTCCAGATCATCGTCAACAAGGACAAACCTGATGAACGGGTCAATAAACTTGAAGAAAGAGTGAAGCAGCTGGAAGGTTCGCAGGATTCACCTTCGATCGATCTGTCCCTGTACTCACAGATCAAAATCCCAAAGAAGTTCAAAATGCCGGATTTCGACAAGTACAATGGCACCACATGTCCAAAAGCCCACCTACAGCTCTATCACGTACAAATGACTTCGTACGTTGATAACGAACTCCTGATGATCCATGCCTTTCAAGCAAGTTTGACGGGTCCTGCTTTGAGCTGGTATCTCATGAAGAAGATAAATGGCCTCAAAACTTGGAAAGAAGCCAGTGAAGCATTCTTGAAGCAGTACAGATTCATAACAGACATCATTCCTACCCGTGATGATCTCGAACGCGCCCAGATGAAAAAGACTGAGTCCTTCAAAGACTATGCTATCAGATGGAGAAATTTAGCTGCTCAGGTTGTCCCAGAACCCATAGATAGTGAGTTAAAGAGGATGTTCATGAAAACTCTCCCGTTCGAATACCGTAATCGGATGGTTGCCATTCCGACTGACAACTTCAACCAACTCATCCCCATGGGCGAACAAATTGAAATAGGGTTGAAAGATGGATGGTTTGTCGAGCCGCCCTCCTCGACCAGAAGATTTGGTGCGAGAAAAGAGAAAGAACCGGCAGCTGAAGTGAATGTGGCTTATAACCAACCGAGCCGGCGGAATGCTAACTCCGCCCCAGCAATCCAAGTAGTAGAAGCTCAGCAACAAAACTCGAGTCGTCAACCTTTTCAGAGGAGGAACAACAAGAGGCAATTCACTCCCCTCCCCGGGTCGTTGTCTCAAGTGTTGACGGTGCTCCAGAAGAAAGGTTTGCTCACTACTGAGCCAAAGCGGCCCAATCCTGAGCGGTTCTATAACTTCGACCCGTCAAAGAAATGTGATTATCACATGGGTGAGCCGGGACACTCAACCGATGATTGCTATGCCCTCAGGCACCAAGTCCAAAACCTCCTAGACACGAAGGCGTTCTCATTTCAACCTGCTAAGCCGAATGTTCAGAGCAACCCACTCCCTGATCACGCAGGCAATGTGAATGCCATATTTAGCTTCAATGCTGGTCGAATCAAGAATGTTAAGGTGTGTACTACCGACGTCTACGGTGAGTTAGTGAAGGCCGGTTGTTACCCAAGTAATGAAGACCTGCCCCTGGCTCTCATGAAAGAGAGAATCTCAAGAATGGTAGAAGCTGGGATGATTGTTTATGCTGACCACACTGGCATCGTTTCCACTATCTCCGAAGTGGTTATTAATTGGGAGGAGGAGTTTGCTACATTGAACATCAGGAGCGACAAGGGCGACCCTCTGCCTGAAGACATGCCTCCACTTGAAGACGCGTCCGATAATGAGGAGATCATTGTAAGCACGCCTACAACTGATGAAGGGATAGTGATCGAGATACCTCAACCGTATGAGTACAGTGACAATAAGGCGGTTCCCTGGTCCTACAGTCTCGATGTCGACTTAGTTACCAGATCTGGGCGTTCCTACGGCCAAGCTAATGCCCGACCTGCAAAACCCGTTACTGATGAAGAAGCCAAGGAATTTCTAGCTGTGATTAAGGCTAGCGAGTACAACATAGTTGAACAATTGCGCAAGCTGCCCGCGCAAATCTCCCTGCTTGAGCTGCTCCAGACATCTGTCAAGCATCAGAAGGCCTTAATGAAGGTGTTAAGTGAAGTCCACGTGCCAGAAACGATTGATCATGACAAATTAGAGGAATTTGTGGGCTCTATACTCCTTAAGGACCTCATAGCCTTTTCAGATGAAGAGTTCCCTCTAGAAGGGAGGGGGCATACCAGGGCACTCTATATTTCCGTCAAATACAAGGCCTCACATGTTGCCCGGGTACTCATTGACAACGGATCAGCCCTGAACATCTGTCCTTTGGCGACTTTACACCGCCTTAAGATAGATCCTTCTAGGATAAGTTCTGCAAGAACCTCCGTACGAGCCTTTGACGGAACGAAGAAAGAAGTGATGGGAGAAATACACCTTGACATACAGATAGGACCAACGATGTTCAATGTCCTATTTCAAGTTATGGACATTCCCACTGCATTCAATTTTCTGTTGGGACGTCCATGGATTCATACTGCCGGAGCTGTGCCATCCAGTCTACATCAGATGGTGAAGTTTGTCGTGGAAAGAAAGTTAGTCACAGTCCACGGTGAAGAAGAGCACCCAATCTACCACGCAACGGCTATCCCCTATGTTGAGCCGGATTGCAAAATAGAATCGAGCTATCAGTCGCTCGAGCTCGTATCAACCATACATGCGTCAAGAGGATCATCACCGCCTATTCCTGAGGTGTCAAATGCTGCAGTCATGGTTGGAAGGGTAATGGTCTCTCATGGCTTTTCTCCGGGTGAAGGCCTTGGTAGAAATGGTCAAGGTATCCGCCAACCGGTCGAAGTTTCTCAGAGGCCCCGCATTACTGGGTTGGGATACCTGGGGTCGAGTGAGCCGAACAATGTGGCACGTGGACGTGGACGTGGTCGAAGTCAAGTTCGAAGAAATGGTCAAAATAGATTGCGATCCGAAGAAGAGCCGAATGGTGAAGAACGTGGGCGTGGTAGGTTGCTTCCACACATCCGCACCACATTTCCAGGCCCCGCAAGAATGATGCATGAAGAGAAAGAGGTGATCGACACTCTGGGGCAGCCGAGCGGCAAGTTCGACTATTATGTGAAATACTCAGCACCCCCGAGCTTCTATGTTGACCCCCGTGACATTGTCCCGGATGGATGGGGAGGTATGGATGATTCAACACCTCTAGTGACAGAAGATTCTGATGATGCAATGGAGGGAATCACTGCCCTGTTCGATAATTTCTTAATTGGAGCCATCGAGGAAGGACCGTTGAAGGGAATGGGCATTGGCCCACAAGAGTAACACATTTACCTTTTTCGCACATTCCCCTACGCGGGAATTTTTACTGCTTTTTAGGACTTGCCCCGTCTCGGGAGCTACTTTTTAGTACTTTTCATTTCTAGGATTTGATTGTTGCAATTTCCATTCCAATAAATGTAATTCATTTGGTGATAATCAATAAAATTACAAGTTATTTTCGTTTTGAGGGCATGTTGAGGTACATCAAACCAGCCCGGTGATGATATCCAACCGATAAAAGAAAAATATAGTCCAAGGAGAATTCTGAGGCCTGGGCTTCTTCATGCTTCCTCGTGTTAAAACCTTTTGAAAAGAATTTCAAAATAAATCAAAAAAAAATCAAAATACACTGTTTAGCCCTGTTTGTCCTACTGAACCCCTTACTTTATGTTTCAGGGGCAATTTCGTGACACGAAAGGGTATGGGAATGGTCCAATCTGATGAATTATGTGCTACCGAACCTGATCTCGATGACGCCAATGAACTCGAAGATTCCTCGGACCTCCAGCGTGATCTAGAGCATCATGAAAGACCTAAAGTCCTAACGATAGACCAAACTATCACTGTCAACTTGAGTGATTCTGGAGAACCCAAAGAGGTGAAGATAGGGGCAACCCTTCCTGAAGGTGAAGCTAAACGCCTGGTCCAACTGCTGAAGGATTACCAGGATATCTTTGCCTGGTCGTATGTCGATATGCCGGGTCTAGATTCTTCTATCGTGGAGCATAGTCTACCTACTAATCCAGACATGTCGCCCAAGAAACAGAAGCTGCGAAGGACCAAGCCTGAACTTTCCAAGAAAATAGAGGAGGAGGTCATGAAGCTTTTGAAAGTGGGATTCATCGAAGTCACCCAATACCCCAGCTGGGTGGCTAATATTGTCCCAGTCATGAAGAAGGATGGTCGAGTTCGGGTTTGCATCGACTATCGCGATCTAAACAAGGCCAGTCCTAAAGACGATTTCCCATTGCCACATATAGATGTTTTGGTGGATAGTACAGCAGGGTTCGAGCTGTTTTCCTTCATGGATGGTTTTTCGGGCTATAATCAGATAAAAATGAAAGACGATGATAAGGAGAAAACGGCGTTCATCACTCCTTGGGGGACATTCCACTATAAGGTCATGCCCTTCGGTCTTAAAAATGCCGGGGCAACATATCAACGGGCAATGGTGACGCTCTTCCATGATATGATGCATAAGGAGATTGAGGTTTATGTCGATGACATGATCGCCAAGTCTCGACCTGGGAAGAGTCACGTTGATACCTTGAGGAAATTATTCGAGAGGCTCCGTGAGTTTAAACTCCGTCTCAATCCAGCCAAGTGCATATTCGGAGCAACCTCGGGTAAATTACTTGGGTTCATAGTAAGCAGTAAAGGCATTGAAATTGACCCCTCCAAAGTAAAGGCTATATGTGAGTTACAACCCCCGTCGACCGTAAAAGAAGTGCGAAGCCTCTTGGGTAGATTGAACTACATAGCCCGTTTTATTTCTCAGCTCTCAGCAACTGCTAAGCCATTCTTCAAACTTCTAAGGAAGAATGCTCAAGTGAAATGGAATGAGGATTGTCGGGAAGCGTTTAACGAACTAAAGCAATACCTGATGAAACCACCAGTGCTAGTCCCACCAATGCCGGGCCAGCCTTTGATCCTTTACCTCACGATTCATAGTGAATCTTTAGGTGCGATGCTAGCCCAGAAAAGTCCTGAAGATGGAAAAGAGCGAGCCATTTATTACCTAAGCAAGAAGTTCACTGTCTCGGAGTTGAATTATTCTGAAGCCGAGAAGACTTGCGCTGCGCTAGTATGGGTGCTCCATAGGCTGCGACAATATACACTGCATCACCAGACTTTACTTGTGACTGAGAACGATCCCATTAAGTATTTACTTGATCAGCCAGCTTTGGTAGGGAAGTTAGCCAAGTGGCAGATTTTAATTTCAGAGTTCGATGTCCAGACGAAGCCACAGAAGTCAGTTAAAGGTCGAGTAATTGCTGATGTGTTAGCTGAAAATCCTGGAGTCCCTGATGATGATAGATATTTTCCAGAAGATCGTATTTTGGTAATAAAGGAAGACACGTGGACCATGTTTTTCGATGGAGCTGTAAACTTAGCCGGTTCCGGCACTGGGGCAGTTTTAATATCCCCAGATGGGCAACATTATCCAGTAGCAGCAAAGTTGGTGTTCCCCTGTACCAACAACATAGCCGAGTACGAAGCTTGCATCCTCGGACTCCAAGCCGCAGTGGAAATGAGGATAACCAAGTTAAAAGTGTTTGGTGATTCTGCTTTGATTATTCTCCAAACTGTGGGAGAGTGGAAGACAAGAGACACCAAGCTAGTGCCGTACCATGAATACCTCGAAGAAATCATAAAGGAATTCGAAGATGTCTCTTTTGAGTACTTATCGAGGTCTCATAATCAGTTTGCTGATGCGCTAGCTACGCTATCATCCATGTTGCAAGTGATTGATGGGTTAGAGGTAGAACCCTTGAAGATTGAAGTCCTGACAAAACCGGCCTACTGTATGGTTGTGACCGGAGAACCTGATGAAAAGCCATGGTATTACGATATCATGAGTTACATCCAGAAACAAGAATTTCCTGAGGGAAGCACCCCGGCCGACAGGAAGTACATAATGAAAATGGCTTCAAAATTCTTTGTTAGTGGTGAAAAGCTGTACAAAAGATCGTATGATTCAATCCTATTAAGGTGTGTGGATGCGGCTGAAGCTACCAGAATCATGCAAGAAGTACACGAAGGGGTATGTGGTCCACACATGAATGGCCACATGTTAGCTAAGAAGATTATGAGATTGGGTTATTATTGGCTCAGTCTTGAGAGTGACTGCATCCAACATGTTCGAAGATGTCATCGCTGTCAGGTTCATGGGGATAAGATAAATGTTCCCCCGACGGAATTACATCAGCAGTCTGAGCCATGGCCCTTTTCAATGTGGGGCATCGATGTGATTGGCCCGATTAATCCCAAGGCGTCAAATGGACACCGATTTATCCTGGTCGCGATTGATTATTTCTCTAAGTGGATTGAGGCGGCATCTTATGCAAACGTCACCGCAAAGAATGTTGTAAAATTCATCAGGCGAGACATAGTTGCTCGTTATGGTGTCCCTGAGGCTATTGTCACTGACAATGGGACAAATTTGAACAACAAGTTCATTGATCAGTTGTTCAACGAGTTCAAAATCCGGCACCTGAATTCATCTCCTTATCGTCCACAGATGAATGGAGCAGTTGAAGCCGCCAACAAGAACATCAAGAAGATCTTGGCCAAAACGGCTGAAAACTATCGTGACTGGCATGAAAGGTTGCCATTTGCGCTAATGGCGTATCGAACTTCGATCCGAACCTCTGTCGGAGCAACCCCTTTTTCATTAGTATATGGCATGGAAGCAGTCCTACCCGTCGAAGTAGAGATCCCTTCCTTACGAGTATTGTCTCAAGTGGAGTTGTCCGAGGCAGAATGGATGCGACTAAGGCATGAGCAGTTAAACCTAATTGATGAGAAGCGATTGAGAGCCATTTGCCACGGTCAAACCTATCAGCAGAGGGTAGCTAGATCTTTCAATCAAAAGGTGCGTCCAAGACACTTCGAGGTAAATGATCTAGTCCTAAGAAAGGTACTGCCAGTCTTTCCTGTTCCTGGAGGAAAATTTGCCCCAAACTACATTGGTCCATATGTGGTTAAAAAGGTGCTTCCCGGAGGTGCCCTGATCCTCGCAGAAATGGATGGTCGTGAGTTCTCCACTCCTGTTAATTCTGATGCTGTGAAGATCTATTATCCCTGATAAGATCTAACATTTTTGCGGCGAAAGTTTTTAAATGTTCGGTTTTATATTCTGAATTGCAAACATCTCATTTATGAATAAATGGTTTCAATCAATTGAAAAATGGAATGTGTGCCTTGGCTTTAAATTATGTTTGATCATTTTGTCAGTCTGCATTATCGATTTCAAAAGGGGAATCTATTTAGACGATATGATAACTCACGTGGAATGAATTGAATGTGTTGAATGAGGTACATCGGGGTGATGAAAGGCAAGCCATATCCTATACACAGTCCCGTTCACTAATCCCCAGTGAGTTAAGTGGAAAAATTCCATGTCGGCAAGGCGAAGGGTTATCTCGCAAAAGGTACGGCAACTGAAATGATGAGAGGCAGTTCATTTCTCTATCCCAAACACTACAGGTTATCCGTTGTTTCGCCACTTTGAGCCTAAACACTTGGAGAAATTCATTCAAATTACCCCTGTCAAGAACCACCCCACATCGGGGCAAACTGGAGGTAAGTCAACGTCATAAGGTGAAAAATGAGTAGAAATTTTCATGCTCTCACTTGCATCAATCTTCGAGTGTTGCTTTTTCAGATGAATTCACGTGAAGTTCAAGTGCCTTAGGATGACGAAGAGCATTTCTTTCTCTATCCTATACACACTTTATCCTTTGTTAAGCCCAATTGAGCCTGCAAATTCATTTCTTAAACCCAGTTGGTGATCATCCCCCACACTGGGGCAAGGCAAAAGTCATCATTGTTCAGGCAGCATATCCGGAGCGCCGATAAAAGACGAAGACCTTGAGAGTCCAAATGTTAGTCATTCGGTCAAAACAAGCCAAAGTGTGACTGGCCAATGTATGCATTGTAGACAGTGTGAGTCAAAAAAAAAAAAAAAAACTAGAGGGCATGAAAAAGCAGTGTGCCTGGTAAAAGCAAGGCCAATGCCCGTGAAAAAATGGAGAAAAGTGACGACTTTAGAAAATGTTGAGATGTGTCAAAGTCACAAAAATATCCAGAGTCTTAAGGAGTCAAGTGATAAGCTCTCAAAGCCAATGGAACATCTACCGAAGAGACAACCCCTGGTGAAGAAGAAGACTGGTGACAATGCCGAGATGATCACCAACTCTCACCCCAATTATACACATTTTGAGCCTTATGATCCATTCATTTCTCAACCCATGAGCCTAGCCTACGTTACGTCCCTTGCAAAGTCTCTTCAGATTAGGGCACTTGAACTAACGTAGAGTTTCTGATGTTTATAAGCTTAGCTCGAAGAAGTGCGAGCAAGTCCATTTCTATCTCATTTTGCAGGTTCTTGACTTGTAAACCCGGAGACAATTGCAGAGTATTTTCTTTCAATAGCCTCGACTCGAAGAGTCTCTTTTGCTAAGCCATTGACCAAGCCCTATGTTACAGTCCTAACAAAGACCTCTCAGATTGGTAAAGTCGTACTGCTTGCGAGAATACTCGGACCCTTGTCAACATGATGACGGTGAGATGGAGCGATTCTCCATAAATCAGCCTTTCGATGAGAATGAGAGAAAGCCCTTTTGGACCGGAAGTCCCTCATTCGACATTTTCAAGATATCCGCTTGAGTTCGGGTTGTCTTGTCATGATTTTTCCCCAGCGAAGTTTGTAATGCCGATTTGACAAAACCATCGTGCATGAAAATCAGTTGAAATCATAGTTCATGTGTATATGTATTCTTGACAGTGTGCGAATGCATATTACATGTTACTTAAAATCGTGTCTAACAGGAGACACACCTTCAGAGTTGGAGATGTCACCAGGTAAGTATGTCTCTATCCCTAGGATATCTATGACTATCTAGGTATCCCTAACCTGTTCAAGCAATTGTCAGGTCCCACATTTGATCATTTTTTGCAATCTCTAGATGCCTTTGATTGTGTTCAGGTGTCTATTGATCAAACCTTTTCAGGTACTTCTGATGATATCCAGGTACTTTGTCAAGGAACTCTTGAACACTTGGGCTAGCCCCTTTGTTCATCAAATCACAGATTTTCATACAATCTCGAGAAGATTCCCCCGTTACATGACTATGAGCAGATATAGGCATGGCGGCCAAATCTTTACATATGAACAGATATATGTAAAGATCGGAATATTTTCTCAAATTTCAGGTATTCCCCCGCTACTCACCTATGAACAGGTATAGGTGAAGCGGCCAAATCTTTACATATGAACAGATATATGTAAAGATCGGAATATTCTCCCAAATTTCAGGTATTCCCCCGCTACTCACCTATGAACAGATATAGGTGAAGCGGCCAAATCTTTGCATATGAGCAGGTATATGTAAAGATCGGAATACTCTCATTATCTCAGATGTTCCCCCGCTACTCACCTATGAACAGGTATAGGTGAAGCGGCCAAATCTTTACATATGAACAGGTATATGTAAAGGTCGGAATATTCTCTCAACCCCAGGTGTTCCCCCGCAGTTCACTTATGAGCAGGTATAAGTGCGGCGGCCAAACCTTTGCATATGAGCAGGTATATGTAAAGGTCGGAATATCCTCTTGATTTCAAAAGTTTCCCCCGCAATTCACTTATGAGCAGATATAAGTGAAGCGGCCAAATCTTTGCAAACACCTATGGAAATATATAGGTAGTTCGTAAAGATCGGAACTGTTCTCGCGAATCCAGATGATGATTGGATACGTCGAGTTTTCTTCGTGTGTTTTGACTTGACTGCAGATCACCGAAGTTCATCAACATATATCAGGCAATACCGATGGGAACTGAGCCCATACATTTGCCAAAACAACATACAAGTTAAGGTTGTGCCTCGAATTGCGCTATCGTCAGGTAAGTAATTCCAGGTACGTTTTCTACTCATGTCAGCATGCATCATTTCTTAATGCATTGTAAAATGGGACTCATAATCCCGACAAAAACAACATTCATTGCATTTGCATAAGTGAAATTTAGGTATCATTTAGTCTTTAAATGCAACCTCTGCGAGCTCACCTTCAAAGAGGGGCAGCTGTTGACACCTAAATTTTAGCAACCATTTAGTGTAATTTGCATAGAAAATTAGGGATTAAATTTTTAACCCCTAAACAAAAATATTTAATTTGCATAACATATAGTTTAAATTCATTTTAGGTTAGTTGCATTTTTGCATCGGACCGGCGGTGACGAACGAGCTTAATCGAATGTGACTCGGCTCACTTGAAATGCAAGGGCCGGAAATTACAAGTCAAACGGGCTCGGTTGTTTTAATTTGAAATTAATTCAGCCCATTGTCATTAATTAATTCAGCCCATTTAAATTAAAGCCCAAGCCTAAGCCCATTAGGACTAAAAGCCCATCTAATTGACCTAGGTTAATACTATATATACATTATTAGGTCAGAATTTTAGGGGACACACAATTTCAGATGAGAATTTTCAGAAAGTGAGAGTGAGGAAAGGAGAGAGAGAAGGAGACCGGCCGGAGCACCCTCCACACGGCCAGAACCGCGCGACGCCGCTGCTGCCTCCCGCGCGCCTGCCGCCGCCCCTTGCCGCGCGCCGCCCCTCGCCGTGCGCTCGCCTGCTGCCCGCCGCGCCTGCAGCTCCCTGCCGCGTGCTCACCGCCGCGCGCTCGCCCTGCTGCCGCGCGCCATCCCTGCCGCCGTGCACTGCTTCTGCCGCTCCACGACGTCGCTGCTGCCTCACGTCCCGCGCGACGTTGCCGTTGCTGCCGTCCCTACCGCGTGCTCGCCAGCTGCTGCACGCCGAGCCCCGACGCCGCTGCTGCCGTCCCTGCCGCGCCCGCTGCCGCGCGCTCGCCAGCTGCCGTACGCCGAGCCCCGACGCCGCTGCTGCCATCCCCGCGCGCGCCGCCGACGCTGCTGCTGCCTCCTGCTGCCGCGTCCCGCTGATCCTCTCCCGCCGACGCCGTGACTGCTGCTTCCTGCCGAGCGACGCCGACACCGCCGGTGCTGCTGCTCGCCGCTGCTCCTCAGGCCGACGCCGACGCCGCTGCTGCTTGCTGCTGCCGCTGCCCTTCCCGCCAACGCCGACGCCGCTGCTGCCTTGCTGTTCCGTCGCTGTCCCCGCCGAGCCCGACGTTGTTGCCTCCGTCCTCGCCGGAGCCGTCACACGCCGGCGCTGCCTTGCTGTTCCGTCGCCGCCGCTCCGTCGTCGTTCCCGTCACCGCACCGCCAAATCCGCCGTTCACCGTTCGTCCCAATCCGCAAGTTCGAATTTGGAAATTATCCGCAAATTAGGTAATTGAACATTATCTAATATTTTTAGAATATTTCGTTTCTTAATTTTTGAGTGTTTGAATATTCTGTGAATATTGCGTGGATTGCTAGATATCTTAGGATAATGTTTGCCTTGTTCGCAATATTTGAAAATATTCAAAATTAGGAATCTTTCCTAATTCAGCAACGTATCTGGACAATTATCCGACCTTATCCCTAAGGTATGATACGTGGCGATACGGAAGATCATTATCCTATCCCTAATCCCTTGGATACGATAATGATTTTTATCTGCTTTCCAAATTTGAACGATCGACTTTCCATTAATATCTATAACCCTGTAGATATGACCGGTAATTCGATTTTTGTGCCTGATCCGAGTTTGAAACGAATATTGTGGATTGCGTGGTTATTTTAAATGTGGATGCTATCTTTGTTTAAATTATCTTTCCTTTTCAAATAAAAAAGAAAATTCAAAAAATATCAGTTAGGATTTGAATTTGAATTTTGCATGTTTAGGAATCCTAAATATATCTAGACGATAGAGTAATTATTTAATTTAAATTAGAACTTGAGATAATCCATTCCCTAGTTTAAATTAAGTAATTTTCTAATCTTAATAGATTATTTAGGTTATTTTTTATTCCGAATTTTCATGAAAATCCCAAAAAAAGAATGAATTGTTTTATGGTAGATTAGGATAGATTGCATTCTTTATTTAAGTAATTTATTATTTCAAATTTTAACAAAAATCCCAAAAATAAATCATGTTAGGACATATTAGGTCGTCATAGGTTGCATGCTAATTTAGGCATATTTTTATTCCGAATTTCACCAGAAAATACCAAAAATAAATCATTTGCCCGTCATCAGAATTAGGTCACGTCGTCGCATGACATATAGTATGCATGTTAGGTCGCATTACTTGCATGTCATTTTCGCACGTCATTGCATGTAGGTTAGCTTTCATTTAAATAAGTGAAAATCAAAAAATGTGGAATGAACTGCTTGTTAATTAGAAATCATATTAGGTTGTTGATGTGATTTTCTAGCTAACCATGCAGATGCTTACGTTGCTTCGAGGTAAGTAATTCTCCTAATCTTGCAATTTATTTAATGCTTTCTTGAGTGTTAAATTGGTGGTTTGCGTACCCGCATGAACACCTCACATGTTAGTGACTAAGTTAAAATGGATCCAAACTGCTCGCCAAAATATTTTTGAAAAGAAAAGGTACCGAAAGGGCGTTAGACTAGATCTAGCGTAATCAAGTCCCCGGGCTTAGAATCTCTGGTTCGTAGGAATAAAACATATCTCCCTATGTTTTATTTAGGTTTCTAATCGACCTACCACAAATTGATTAGTGGCGACTCCAAGCATAAAAACATTTGCATGTTAAAAACTTAAACCCAAAGTTGCGAATTGGTAGGGCTTGGGAGGGCTCGAGTTAGGTTTAGTCCTAATAATCCATTAGCCTGAGAGGAAGAAATTTTTAGGTCGCGACAAGTTGTAATCATAGTAGAGTCAAGTGTACAAATATAAGAGCAATGGTTGTATCTTGATAGTGTGATCTATCGTGTGAAAGGAACAATACTTACTAGTTATAACTTGCAATGTTGATTACTAGTGGATTTCATCCTACTATGACCGTTAGTGTTGAGAGTAAATGTAGGCTTAGGGATAAAGCCTATATAACTCATTGTGTTATCTTCTATCTCTTCATTATATGTTTATATCGTATTAACAATCTAAATATGGTCGAAAGAAAAAATCTCTATTTGACAGGGCTTCTTCCTATACCTATGAATTCCATTGGACCCAGAAATGATACATTGGAAGAATCTTTTGAGTCTTCTAATATCAATAGGTTGATTGTTTCACTCCTCAATCTTCCAAAAGGAAAATAGATCTCTAAGAGTTGTTTCCTAGATCTGAAAAAGAGATTACTTGGGTTCTCCCAATAACGAAAAAGTTTATCATGCCTGAATCTAACTGGGGTTCGCGGTGGTGGAGGAACTGGATCGGAAAAAAGAGGGATTCTAGTTGTAAGATATATAATGAAACAATTGTTGGATTTTGTCACGCCCCGAACCCTACGAGCCCGCGATCATCCCTTTTGTGGTCGTAATGTACGTGACATCCCAGGACTTGTCGCCGACCCAATCGAAACACTAACGAGTAACACATGCGGAAGCAACCTCGAACTCTCCGTACAACATATAAACAATGGGATAGTAGAAAGACAAAGAATACACATAAACAAGACACTTTTATAAACATAACGTCGATTACAACACATACATTTGCAAGCCTTCTACAAGGCCACTATCTACGAACCACGCACAACAATAAGGATCGGGTGGTTGGTAAGCTTAACTCATCTACAAAAAGGTGCACTCAAAAGACGGGGTGACTCGACCTATCCTCAATCCCCGTAGTATCCTGGCAGCGTCTCCGGATCAATCACGGTCGCGGGTCTGAAATGATTTGGTTATACAACCATGAGAACACTTCTCAATAAGTAACTACCTAAGCCTTGCTTAGGCCAAAGCGTACTTCCGAACAATTCTAAACATGCTATTCAAACCATCGAATTGCCATAAATAATCACAGGCGTCCTTACCTCGCCTTGGCGCATACACAAGTCCTGCACGTTAGAATATCACTATAACATGACCAATTGCCCATCAAGCACACGCAAAGCAATTCATGGCATGATCAAGCATAACATGGTTAATAATCCAAACATGCTCATCAATTAACTCAGGCAAAGCATTCCCCAATGCAAATCGCACTCATTAAGTCCAGATTATTAACGATCTCTCGGGCCACCGAACTCCAGCCGGTCTTCTAGCGTAACCAGGCATCATCCTGCTACTTCGGCGACAGCAACGTCCGAAACCCTCGCCCAGACGGCATTCCACAAAGGAGCATCGATCCGGCCTTTACCGCGATCGGCAACGTCTAGAACCCCTGCCTAGACAGCATTCGAACTCCCGCCGGGAATCGTCTAGAACTCCCACCTAGACGGCATCCGAACTCCCGCCGGGCATTGTCTAAAACTCCCGCCTAAACGGAACGTGTCGTGACCATGCACACACCTCAACAATCATTACCAATTCTTATCTTTGTAAATTAGCCCAATGTCAACTAAATCCACCAAAATGTCATGGTAACACCGATCAGTTCCCGAGAAAGAGAAAAACTGAGAATATGCATAAAATCGGAGTCCAAACTGGACAGTTGCGCAGTGACAGAAATCCATTTGAAATAAATAGTAAATCAACTCCAAAAATTTTGAAATTCGGATATGTAGCATAAAATATCTTGATAAACATTTTCCATGCAGAACTCAAAACCCAATTACAACCGTAAGCACCTCGTTTTGACACTCAAAATCGGACAGAACCTGGTTCGCTCGGACAGCCCCTCAAACCATTAAAAATACAACTCATTCAGTACCCAAATCACTTTGGAAAGCTTTGAAATTTTTATATGTCATAGACACAAGTGTTTTTAACAATTTTTGTGGAGGAAGTTTGTTGAAATAAGATCTCCAAAATTTTATAAAAATTCGGAAAGACAAGAAGGTCGGGTGAACAGTAAATCGGGCAGTTTTGTGACAGTCTGAAAATCGACTTCCGAATGACCCCAAAAAACTTCCAAAAATTCTGAATTTAAAGTATGTTATACTTAAAGATGTGAACAAATTCCATGCAGAACACTTCCTCAGATTCGGCCCACAATGATCACCAAAAAAATAACAAAGCGCAGAGGTATAGTAACAACCAGAAATCCGAGAATCATTAAACTTGCACCATTAAGCAAATCAAGCTTATACAACCACTAAACCAACCATCCACAGCCTTAATCCACCCCTAAACATGTTCATTACTCACCCCTTAGCCTAGGCAAGAGTCAGGAAGCCACTTACTAGAGAGCCTAAGAAAGACAACCTAGCAAGGGAACAAACAAGAGCCTTGGCACGGCAACGGCTACTCCGACGAAGCAACGGCGAGGGCGGACAGCGAATGGCAGCTCAGGTGGTCGGTGATAGTGTGAGGGTGATCGTGGGTGGTGGTGATGGCCGAGCGGTGGAGCTAGTCTCGACTAGGAGAGGAAGAAGCCGAGCGAATGCAGAAGACAGAAGAAGAGACAGCAGTAGCAGCGAAGGGGCAAAAGCAGCAGCAACGTGATCAGCAGCAGCCCAGAAGAAAAAAAGAAAAAGATGAAGAAAGGGAAGAGAAGGAGGAGGGGGAAATGATGGGGAGTGGGTGAGTTGGTGGGGATGGTCAGCAGCAACGCGGGGGTGGAGAGGAAGTCAGCAAAAGCAGCAGAGGTCAGCAGAAGCAATAGCAGAAACAGAAGCAGAAACAAAAGCAGAAAAAACGTGGGGCAGCATGGGGCGTTCGGCGGGGGAGGAGGAGAGAGAGAGAGAGAGAGAGAGAGAGAGAGAGAGAGAGAGAGAGAGGAGAGAGAAAGTCAAACGCACTTGAGTGCGATCCGACAATCCTCGTGCAAATCCGAAAACGATCTAACGGCCCACGAAAGACCTTAATTAATTAATTAGGAAAAAGGCAAAAGATATTAATTAAAATACACTATGAGGGGGTCTACTAGTCCAAATCCGCACCCGGTCAAAGTTTCACTTTTCACTTATCCCGAGTAATGTCGACGCTGGCCACAATAATATCGACACCGTTTAATTAAATTCATCGCAAAACTCCAAGAAATTCGACATCAAAGTTTGGGCTCTAAATAACAGCCAAATTCAATCGAGTGCGATTCTAGCGAAATCTTTAATTTAAAAAGAAATAACCCATGAGTGATCAGTTTCGGGCGAGATTTTATTATAAACGCACCGACAAAATACACGTTTTGTAAATCCCAAAAATGGGTCGAAATTTGAAATGTCACAACTCTTCCCTCCTTACAAAAATTTCGTCCTCGAAATTTACAATCCAACTCAATCATTCGAACAAATGGGGGTATTGGTATCGCATCAACTCTTCACTTTCCCACGTAGCACCTTCGGTTCTATGATGCTCCCAAATTACTTTGATCATCGGAATTGGCTTGTTCCGTAGCACTCGTTCCATTCTGTCCTCGATCCTTACAGGCCTTTCCATGCACAATACTTTGTCATCCACGTCTATTTCTTCATAATTGTTGACACCTAAATTTTAGTAACCATTTAGTGTAATTTGCATAGAAAATTAGGGATTAAATTTTTAACCCCTAAACAAAAATATTTAAATTGCATAACATATAGTTTAAATTCATTTTAGATTAATTGCATTTTTGCATCGGACTGGCGATGACGAACGAGCTTAAATTTCATCGAATGTGACTCAGCTCGTTTGAAGTGCAAGGGCCGGGAATTACAAGTCAAACGGGCTCGGTCGTTTTAATTTGAACTTAATTCAACCCATTCTCATTAATTCAGCTCATTATCATTAATTAATTCAGCCCATTTAAATTAAAGCCCAAGCCTAAGCCCATTAGGACTAAAAAGCCCATCTAATTGACCTAGGTTAATACTATATATACATTATTAGGTCAGAATTTTAGAGGGGGTCTCACTCATAATTTTCAGATCAGTTTTTTTTAGAAGGTGAGAGTGAGAAAGAGAGAGAGAGAAAGAGACCGGCCGCGCACCGCCCCCTCGTCGCCGCGCTCGCCTGCTGCCCGCCGCGCGACGCCGTGCCTGCCGCGCCTCACGCCCACCGCCGTCGTTGCCGCTGCTTCTCGCGCGACGCCGCGCCTGCTTGCTGCCGCCCTACCGAGCCCGACGCCGTGCCTGTCGCGCCGCTCCCAGCCTGCGCTGCTGCCGCCTTGCTGTGCCTGCTGCCGCCGAGCCCGACGTCCTAGCCGCTCCCAGCCTGCGCTGCTGCCGCCTTGCCGTGCCTGTTGCTGCCGAAGCCCGACGTCCCAGCCGCTCTCTGCCAGGCGCTGCTGCTTCCCGCGCATCTGCCGTTGCCGCTGCCGCTGATCCTCACGCCGTCGCCGCCGCTGTTGCTTGCTGCTGCCGAGCCTGCTGCTTCCCGCCGCGCGACGCCGACACCGCCGGTGCTGCTGCTCGCCGCTGCTCCTCAGGCCGACGCCGACGCCGCTGCTGCTTGCTGCTGCCGCTGCCCTTCCCGCCAACGCCGACGCCGCTGCTGCTTGCTGCCGAGCCCGACGCTGCTGCTGCCGTCCTCGCCGGAGCTGTCGTACGCCGGTGCTGCCTTGCTGTTCCGTCGCTGCGCCCTGCCGACGTCCCAGCCGCTGTCCCCGCCGAGCCCGACGCTGCTGCCTCCGTCCTCGCCGGAGCCGTCACACGCCGGCGCTGCCTTGCTGTTCCGTCGCCGCCGCTCCGTCGTCGTTCCCGTCACCGCACCGCCAAATCCGCCGTTCACCGTTCGTCCCAATCCGCAAGTTCGAATTTGGAAATTATCCGCAAATTAGGTAATTGAACATTATCTAATATTTTTAGAATATTTCGTTTCTTAATTTTTGAGTGTTTGAATATTCTGTGAATATTGCGTGGATTGCTAGATATCTTAGGATAATGTTTGCCTTGTTCGCAATATTTGAAAATATTCAAAATTAGGAATCTTTCCTAATTCAGCAACGTATCTGGACAATTATCCGACCTTATCCCTAAGGTATGATACGTGGCGATACGGAAGATCATTATCCTATCCCTAATCCCTTGGATACGATAATGATTTTTATCTGCTTTCCAAATTTGAACGATCGACTTTCCATTAATATCTATAACCCTGTAGATATGACCGGTAATTCGATTTTTGTGCCTAATCTGAATTTGAAACAAATCTTGTGGATTGCGTGGCTGTTTTAAATGTGGATGCTATCTATGTTTAGATTATTTTTCCTTTTCAAATAAAAAGAAAATTCAAAAAAATATCAGTTAGGATTTGAATTTGAGTTTTGCATGCTTAGGAATCCTAAATATATCTAGACGATAGAATAATTATTTAATTTGAATCAGGACTTGAGATAATCCATTCCCTAGTTTAAATTAAGTAATTTTCTAATCTTAATAGATTATTTAGGTTATTTTTTATTCCGAATTTTCATGAAAATCCCAAAAAAAAGAATGAATTGTTTTATGGTAGATTAGGATAGATTGCATTCTTTATTTAAGTAATTTATTATTTCAAATTTTAACAAAAATCCCAAAAATAAATCATGTTAGGACATATTAGGTCGTCATAGGTTGCATGCTAATTTAGGCATATTTTTATTCCGAATTTCACCAGAAAATACCAAAAATAAATCATTTGTCCGTCATCAGAATCAGGTCACGTCGTCGCATGACATATAGTTTGCATGTTAGGTTGCGTTGTTCGCATGTCAATTCTTGCACGTCATTGCACGTAGGTTAGCTTTCATTTAAATAAGTGAAAATCAAAAAAATGTGGAATGAACTGCTTGTTAATTAGAAATCATATTAGGTTGTTGATGTGATTTTCTAGCTAACCATGCAGATGCTTACGTTGCTTCGAGGTAAGTAATTCTCCTAATCTTGCAATTTATTTAATGCTTTCTTGAGTGTTAAATTGGTGGTTTGCGCACCCGCATGAACACCTCATATGTTAGTGACTAAGTTAAAATGGATCCAAACTGCTTGCCAAAATATTTTTGAAAAGAAAAGGTACCGAAAGGGCGTTAGACTAGATCTAGCGTAATCAAGTCCCCGGGCTTAGAATCTCTGGTTCGTAGGAATAAAACATATCTCCCTATGTTTTATTTAGGTTTCTAATCGACCTACCACAAATTGATTAGTGGCGACTCCAAGCATGAAAACATTTGCACGTTTAAAAACTTAAACCCTAAGTTGCGAATTGGTAGGGTTTGGGAGGGCCCGAGTTAGGTTTAGTCCTAATAATCCATTAGCCTGAGAGAGGAATTTTTTAGGTCGCGACAGCTTGGCGACTCCACTGGGGACTTGAGTTAAAACTCTTAGTGGACTTAGGCCAGTTTTTCTTTTCAAAAAAAATTATTTTTGCTTGGCAGCGAGGATCCCAGGTACGTCCCTAACATTTTAGGTGTTAAATGTTTTTGCAGTATGGGAGGTATAAGGGGAGGCGTGATTGTTAACCCTTGTTTTGCAGGGAGGTGTTTGAATGAATGGTTTATTTTATGCACGAAGCGCTGTATGATATAACCTGCTGTGCATGCCTTGCATCTACACTACACCGCACACACTACCCGCTGCCGGACCTGGGCGGCACAGGTTTAGGATGGTACTGAGAAAGCGGACACCCCGACCACACCCGCGTGGTATGGGTCGCCTTTCTTGGTCCCGAAAGTTCTTTCGTGGTGTCATTGAATACCTGCCACGGTTGCACCCTTTGCAACCCGGGTCGGCTCTTTGACTAAGCCGGAGTCAGGGGAATCTCAGCCTAACCACCACCATGACTGGTTTAGCTCGGTAATCCTCATGTCTCCATTTTGCAAGCCAGAGTCTAGGTAGAAATCGAACCTCACGTTTCATGCGCATGTCTATGTGATTGCCATCATTCTACCCGGTAAAGTAAGATTTCTGAACCTTTATCTCGCAATTTATTTATGTTTCGTCTTTTTCTTTGGTCGGTCCATGACATTAGGTCGGTCGCGAGTCTTGGTCTATACACTATGGGAGGGGCAGACATCCGGATTCTTGATGCTCCTAAGGACGAGCTCCGTGCCTGGTGGAATCTACTCAGTCCGACCAACCGCAAGCTAGTTGAGGGCCACATCGGGAGGCTGCTCCCCCTACTGGAGGTCAAAGTCCGTACCGGCCTCGTTCGAGCATTAGCGCACTTCTGGTGTCCCGAAACTTCTACCTTTATATTCGGTAAGCACGAGCTCACCCCGACATTGGAAGAATATAGCGTGCTCATTGGAAAACCATTGGAGTCGGATTTAGTCACACCACCTTTGGGAATTGATTCTACTTTAATGTTGGCTGAATTTTTGAATGTCGGAAAAGATGAATTGGGAAAAGTTTTAAAAGCAAATCGTGGCACATGTCCTTTTTCATTCCTGAGTCAGTGTTTTGAAAAAGCCACATCTTTTCAAAAAGGCAGAATCTTTTTGCTAGCGTTTTTCGGGTTCGTGATTTTTCCTCACTGTAAGAATGCATGTAATCCGTCAATCGCATGGTTGGTCCAACAGGTCTGTCTTGAAAAGAATTTTATCAACATCATTTTAGCAGAGACTTTCATTTCCCTCACTAAATTTAAGCAACATGTTGACAAAACTTTTCATGCCCCCCTCGAACTTTTGCAAATCTGGTTTTTGTCTCATATAAAAGGGTGCGGCAATTTACTCACAATATCCGAGCTTAGTGATTCTAGCCATCCAGTTTTAAGGTACAAAGAAAAACAAGGGGATGCACCTGATTATCATTACTCTGAATGGATCATTTTCATGAAAAATGCTAGACCCCAAGGTTTCCAATGGCATGCTAATTGGTTCAAAGTCGAGGAAGCTCGGCTTACATGTAATGGTATCGGGCCGGTTCCACTATTAGGTTTCACTGGTGCGATCGAATACTACCCCGCCAGAGTGTCTCGTCAGTATCAGATTCTCCAAGGACTCCCTCCGGCGTTACAACCAGAACTCCTGCAAGTTGACTTCGCCGATGATGATAAAGACCACGAAGCGACTGTAGCCCAGCTCAATAAGATGTGGAGGAAGTGTCGTGTGTTGAAGATAGCACGGCCCGAAAGAGAACTAAAGGGAGAACAGAAGTCCTATTTCGCGACAACCCAGTACATTCGTCGGCACAAAATCCCGCAAGATTGGCTCCCGAAGATACCTAAGGTGCCTCTCAAGTCCGCCAATCGCTCAGAGAACAATCGCCTCAAAAGGAAGGCCGAAGAAGCTGAAGAAAAAGCATCCAAGATAGCTCGAGCTTATGAGCAACTGAAGAAGGAAGTCGCCTCCCATATGTCTATAGATCAAGCTAAATAAAAAAGCTTGAAGTTCTTTTCTTATCTCAGTTTCAGTTTTAAAGTTTGTTTAGGAATTGAGTCATTTGTCTTTATATTCAGTTCAATTTCAAGTCATTAATTGGTGTAAAAATTTTCGCCATTTCAATAAAGTGGTCCTTTCAATTCAAAGCGGTTAGACCAATGTCATGGATTGGCGTATCATTTCGCTTAACACTCATGTATGCCTGTTTCATTTCGAAATTAGGTAGCTACGGACCGATCACGATCGCCCATTCGTACACGGTCGAGAGCCAGAATGGCCGATCAAACTGACTTGCAAGAGCGTGTTGTTGGTGTGGAAGACCAGATCAAGCAACTTGTCATCACAATGCAACAAATGTCCGCTGAGATCAAAGCTCTCCGGTCGGTTCCTGTTTCGGCACCCCTCGAAGCGTCAGTCCCAAAGCAGAAAATCAGAAAAAGTGTCGATGTTGACGGGGATGACGATATTCCTGATTTAGAAGATGACCCCGTCCAGATCATCGTCAACAAGGACAAACCTGATGAACGGGTCAATAAACTTGAAGAAAGAGTGAAGCAGCTGGAAGGTTCGCAGGATTCACCTTCGATCGATCTGTCCCTGTACTCACAGATCAAAATCCCAAAGAAGTTCAAAATGCCGGATTTCGACAAGTACAATGGCACCACATGTCCAAAAGCCCACCTACAGCTCTATCACGTACAAATGACTTCGTACGTTGATAACGAACTCCTGATGATCCATGCCTTTCAAGCAAGTTTGACGGGTCCTGCTTTGAGCTGGTATCTCATGAAGAAGATAAATGGCCTCAAAACTTGGAAAGAAGCCAGTGAAGCATTCTTGAAGCAGTACAGATTCATAACAGACATCATTCCTACCCGTGATGATCTCGAACGCGCCCAGATGAAAAAGACTGAGTCCTTCAAAGACTATGCTATCAGATGGAGAAATTTAGCTGCTCAGGTTGTCCCAGAACCCATAGATAGTGAGTTAAAGAGGATGTTCATGAAAACTCTCCCGTTCGAATACCGTAATCGGATGGTTGCCATTCCGACTGACAACTTCAACCAACTCATCCCCATGGGCGAACAAATTGAAATAGGGTTGAAAGATGGATGGTTTGTCGAGCCGCCCTCCTCGACCAGAAGATTTGGTGCGAGAAAAGAGAAAGAACCGGCAGCTGAAGTGAATGTGGCTTATAACCAACCGAGCCGGCGGAATGCTAACTCCGCCCCAGCGATCCAAGTAGTAGAAGCTCAGCAACAAAACTCGAGTCGTCAACCTTTTCAGAGGAGGAACAATAAGAGGCAATTCACTCCCCTCCCCGGATCGTTGTCTCAAGTGTTGACGGTGCTCCAGAAGAAAGGTTTGCTCACTACTGAGCCAAAGCGGCCCAATCCTGAGCGGTTCTATAACTTCGACCCGTCAAAGAAATGTGATTATCACATGGGTGAGCCGGGACACTCAACCGATGATTGCTATGCCCTCAGGCACCAAATCCAAAACCTCCTAGACACGAAGGCGTTCTCATTTCAACCTGCTAAGCCGAATGTTCAGAGCAACCCACTCCCTGATCACGCAGGCAATGTGAATGCCATATTTAGCTTCAATGCTGGTCGAATCAAGAATGTTAAGGTGTGTACTACCGACGTCTACGGTGAGTTAGTGAAGGCCGGTTGTTACCCAAGTAATGAAGACCTGCCCCTGGCTCTCATGAAAGAGAGAATCTCAAGAATGGTAGAAGCTGGGATGATTGTTTATGCTGACCACACTGGCATCGTTTCCACTATCTCCGAAGTGGTTATTAATTGGGAGGAGGAGTTTGCTACATTGAACATCAGGAGCGACAAGGGCGACCCTCTGCCTGAAGACATGCCTCCGCTTGAAGACGCGTCCGATAATGAGGAAATCACTGTAAGCACGCCTACAACTGATGAAGGGATAGTGATCGAGATACCTCAACCGTATGAGTACAGTGACAATAAGGCGGTTCCCTGGTCCTACAGTCTCGATGTCGACTTGGTTACCAGATCCGGGCGTTCCTATGGCCAAGCTAATGCCCAACCTGCAAAACCCGTTACTGATGAAGAAGCCAAGGAATTTCTAGCTGTGATTAAGGCTAGCGAGTACAACATAGTTGAACAATTGCGCAAGCTGCCCGCGCAAATCTCTCTGCTTGAGCTGCTCCAGACATCTGTCAAGCATCAGAAGGCCTTAATGAAGGTGTTGAGTGAAGTCCACGTGCCAGAAACGATCGATCATGACAAATTAGAGGAATTTGTAGGTTCTATACTCCTCAAGGACCTCATAGCCTTTTCAGATGAAGAGTTCCCTCTAGAAGGGAGGGGGCATACCAGGGCACTCTATATTTCCGTCAAATACAAGGCTTCACATGTTGCCCGGGTACTCATTGACAACGGGTCAGCCCTGAACATCTGTCCTTTGGCGACTTTACACCGCCTTAAGATAGATCCTTCTAGGATAAGTTCTGCAAGAACCTCCGTACGAGCCTTTGACGGAACGAAGAAAGAAGTGATGGGAGAAATACACCTTGACATACAGATAGGACCAACGATGTTCAATGTCCTATTTCAAGTTATGGACATTCCCACTGCATTCAACTTTCTGTTGGGTCGTCCATGGATTCATACTGCTGGAGCTGTGCCATCCAGTCTACATCAGATGGTGAAGTTCGTCGTGGAGAGAAAGTTAGTCACGGTCCACGGTGAAGAAGAACACCCAATCTACCACGCAGCGGCTATCCCCTATGTTGAGCCTGATTGCAAAATAGAATCGAGCTATCAGTCGCTGGAGCTCGTATCAACCATACATGCGTCAAGAGGATCATCACCGCCTATTCCTGAGGTGTCAAATGCTGCGGTCATGGTTGGAAGAGTAATGATCTCTCACGGCTTTACTCCAGGTGAAGGCCTTGGTAGAAATAGTCAAGGCATCCGCCAACCGGTGGAAGTTTCTCAGAGGCCCCGCATTACTGGGTTGGGATACCTGGGGTCAAGTGAGCCGAACAATGTGGCACGTGGACGTGGACGTGGTCGAAGTCAAGTTCGAAGAAATGGTCAAAATAGATTGCGATCCGAAGAAGAGCCGAATGGTGAAGAACGTGGGCGTGGTAGGTCGCTTCCACACATCCGCACCACATTTCCAGGCCCCGCAAGAATGATGCATGAAGAGAAAGAGGTGATCGACACTCTGGGGCAGCCGAGCGGCAAGTTCGACTATTATGTGAAATACTCAGCACCCCCGAGCTTCTATGTTGACCCCCGTGACATTGTCCCGGATGGATGGGGAGGTATGGATGATTCAACACCTCTAGTGACAGAAGATTCTGATGATGCAATGGAGGGAATCACTGCCCTGTTCGATAATTTCTTAATTGGAGCCATCGAGGAAGGACCGTTGAAGGGAATGGGCATTGGCCCGCAAGAGTAACACATTTACCTTTTTCGCACATTCCCCTACGCGGGAATTTTTACTGCTTTTTAGGACTTGCCCCGTCTCGGGAGCTACTTTTTAGTACTTTTCATTTCTAGGATTTGATTGTTGCAATTTCCATTCCAATAAATGTAATTCATTTGGTGATAATCAATAAAATTACAAGTTATTTTCGTTTTGAGGGCATGTTGAGGTACATCAAACCAGCCCGGTGATGATATCCAACCGATAAAAGAAAAATATAGTCCAAGGAGAATTCTGAGGCCTGGGCTTCTTCATGCTTCCTCGTGTTAAAACCTTTTGAAAAGAATTTCAAAATAAATCAAAAAAAAATCAAAATACACTGTTTAGCCCTGTTTGTCCTACTGAACCCCTTACTTTATGTTTCAGGGGCAATTTTGTGACACGTAAGGGTATGGGAATGGTCCAATCTGATGAATTATGTGCTACCGAACCTGATCTCGATGACGCCAATGAACTCGAAGATTCCTCGGACCTCCAGCGTGATCTAGAGCATCATGAAAGACCTAAAGTCCTAACGATAGACCAAACTATCACTGTCAACTTGAGTGATTCTGGAGAACCCAAAGAGGTGAAGATAGGGGCAACCCTTCCTGAAGGTGAAGCTAAACGCCTGGTCCAACTGCTGAAGGATTACCAGGATATCTTTGCCTGGTCGTATGTCGATATGCCGGGTCTAGATTCTTCTATCGTGGAGCATAGTCTACCCACTAATCCAGACATGTCGCCCAAGAAACAGAAGCTGCGAAGGACCAAGCCTGAACTTTCCAAGAAAATAGAGGAGGAGGTCATGAAGCTTTTGAAAGTGGGATTCATCGAAGTCACCCAATACCCCAGCTGGGTGGCTAATATTGTGCCAGTCATGAAGAAAGATGGTCGAGTTCGGGTTTGCATCGACTATCGCGATCTAAACAAGGCCAGTCCTAAAGACGATTTCCCATTGCCACATATAGATGTTTTGGTGGATAGTACAGCAGGGTTCGAGCTGTTTTCCTTCATGGATGGTTTTTCGGGCTATAATCAGATAAAAATGAAAGACGATGATAAGGAGAAAACGGCGTTCATCACTCCTTGGGGGACATTCCACTATAAGGTCATGCCCTTCGGTCTTAAAAATGCCGGGGCAACATATCAACGGGCAATGGTGACGCTCTTCCATGATATGATGCATAAGGAGATTGAGGTTTATGTCGATGACATGATCGCCAAGTCTCGACCTGGGAAGAGTCACGTTGATACCTTGAGGAAATTATTCGAGAGGCTCCGCGAGTTTAAACTCCGTCTCAATCCAGCCAAGTGCGTATTCGGAGCAACCTCGGGTAAATTACTTGGGTTCATAGTAAGCAGTAAAGGCATTGAAATTGACCCCTCCAAAGTGAAGGCTATATGTGAGTTACAACCCCCGTCGACCGTGAAAGAAGTGCGAAGCCTCCTGGGTAGATTGAACTACATAGCCCGTTTTATTTCTCAACTCTCAGCAACTGCTAAGCCATTCTTCAAACTTCTAAGGAAGAATGCTCAAGTGAAATGGAATGAGGATTGTCGGGAAGCGTTTAACGAACTAAAGCAATACCTGATGAAACCACCAGTGCTAGTCCCACCAATGCCGGGCCAGCCTTTGATCCTTTACCTCACGATTCATAGTGAATCTTTAGGTGCGATGCTAGCCCAGAAAAGTCCTGAAGATGGAAAAGAGCGAGCCATTTATTACCTAAGCAAGAAGTTCACTGTCTCGGAGTTGAATTATTCTGAAGCCGAGAAGACTTGCGCTGCGCTAGTATGGGTGCTCCATAGGCTGCGACAATATACACTGCATCACCAGACTTTACTTGTGACTGAGAACGATCCCATTAAGTATTTACTTGATCAGCCAGCTTTGGTAGGAAAGTTAGCCAAGTGGCAGATTTTAATTTCAGAGTTTGATATCCAGATGAAGCCACAAAAGTCAGTTAAAGGTCGAGTAATTGCTGATGTGTTAGCTGAAAATCCTGGAGTCCCTAATGATGATAGATATTCTCCAGAAGATCGCATTTTGGTAATAAAGGAAGACACGTGGACCATGTTTTTCGATGGAGCTGTAAACTTGGCCGGTTCCGGCACTGGGGCAGTTTTAATATCCCCAGATGGGCAACATTATCCAGTAGCAGCAAAGTTGGTGTTCCCCTGTACCAACAACATAGCCGAGTACGAAGCTTGCATCCTCGGACTCCAAGCCGCAGTGGAAATGAGGATAACCAAGTTAAAAGTGTTTGGTGATTCTGCTTTGATTATTCTCCAAACTGTGGGAGAGTGGAAGACAAGAGACACCAAGCTAGTGCCGTACCATGAATACCTCGAAGAAATCATAAAGGAATTCGAAGATGTCTCTTTTGAGTACTTATCGAGGTCTCATAATCAGTTTGCTGATGCGCTAGCTACGCTATCATCCATGTTGCAAGTGATTGATGGGTTAGAGGTAGAACCCCTGAAGATTGAAGTCCTGACAAAGCCAGCCTACTGTATGGTTGTGATCGGGGAGCCTGACGAAAAGCCATGGTATTACGATATCATGAGTTACATTCAGAGACAAGAATTTCCTGAGGGAAGCACCCCGGCTGACAGGAAGTACATAATGAAAATGGCTTCAAAATTCTTTGTTAGTGGTGAAAAGCTGTACAAAAGATCATATGATTCGGTCCTATTAAGGTGTGTGGATGCAGCTGAAGCTACCAGAATCATGCAAGAAGTACACGAAGGGATATGTGGTCCACACATGAATGGCCACATGTTAGCTAAGAAGATTATGAGGTTAGGTTATTATTGGCTCAGTCTTGAGAATGACTGCATCCAACATGTTCGAAGATGTCATCGTTGTCAGGTTCATGGGGATAAGATAAATGTTCCCCCGACGGAATTACATCAGCAGTCTGAGCCATGGCCCTTTTCAATGTGGGGCATCGATGTGATTGGCCCGATTAATCCCAAGGCATCAAATGGACATCGATTTATCTTGGTCGCGATTGACTATTTCTCTAAGTGGATTGAAGCGTCATCTTATGCAAACGTCACCGCAAAGAATGTTGTAAAATTCATCAGGCGGGACATAGTCGCTCGCTATGGTGTCCCTGAGGCTATTGTCACTGACAATGGGACAAATTTGAACAACAAGTTCATTGATCAGTTGTTCAACGAGTTCAAAATCCGGCACCTGAATTCATCTCCCTATCGTCCACAGATGAATGGAGCAGTTGAAGCCGCCAACAAGAACATCAAGAAGATCTTGGCCAAAACGGCTGAAAACTATCGTGACTGGCATGAAAGGTTGCCATTTGCGCTAATGGCGTATCGAACTTCGATCCGAACCTCTGTCGGAGCAACCCCTTTTTCATTGGTGTATGGCATGGAAGCAGTCCTACCCGTCGAAGTAGAGATCCCTTCCTTACGAGTACTGTCTCAAGTGGAGCTGTCCGAGGCGGAATGGATGCGACAAAGGCATGAGCAGTTAAACCTAATTGATGAGAAGCGATTGAGAGCCATTTGCCACGGTCAAACCTATCAGCAGAGGATAGCTAGATCCTTCAATCGAAAGGTGCGTCCAAGACACTTCGAGGTAAATGATCTAGTCCTAAGGAAGGTACTGCCAGTCTTTCCTGTTCCTGGAGGAAAATTTGCCCCAAACTACATTGGTCCATATGTGGTTAAAAAGGTGCTTCCCGGAGGTGCCCTGATCCTCGCAGAAATGGATGGTCGTGAGTTCTCCACTCCTGTTAATTCTGATGCTGTGAAGATCTATTATCCCTGATAAGATCTAACATTTTTGCGGTAAAAGTTTTCAAAAGTTTGGTTTTATACTCTGAATTGCAAACATTTCATTTATGAATAAATGGTTCCAATCAATTTAAAGATGAAATGTGTGCCTTGGCTTTAAATTGTGCTTGATTATTTTGTCAGTCTACATTATCGATTTCAAAAGGGGAAATCTATTTGGACAATCTGATAATTCATGAGGAATGAATTGAATGTGTTGAATGAGGTACATCGGGATGATGAAAGGTAAGCCATATCCTATACACAGTCCCATGCACTAATCCCCAGTGAGTTGAGTGGAAAAATTCCATGTCTGCAAGGCGAAGGGTTATCTCGCAAAAGGTACGGCAACCGAAATGACGAGAGGCGGTTCATTTCTCTATCCCAAATACTACAGGTTATCCATTGTTTTGCCACTTTGAGCCTAAATATTTGGAGAAATTCATTCAAATTACCCCTGTCAAGAACCACCCCACATCGGGGCAAACTGGAGGTAAATCAGCATCATAAGGTGAAAAATGAGTAGAAATTTTCATGCTCTCACTTGCATCAATCTTCGAGTGTTGCTTTTTCAGATGAATTCACGTGAAGTTCAAGTGCCTTAGGATGACGAAGAGCATTTCTTTCTCTATCCTATACACACTTTATCCTTTGTTAAGCCCAATTGAGCCTGCAAATTCATTTCTTAAACCCAGTTGGTGATCATCCCCCACACTGGGGCAAGGCAAAAGTCATCTTTGTTCAAGCAGCATATCCAGAGCGCCAACAAAAGACGAAGACCCTGAGAGCCCAAATGTTAGTCATTCGGTCAAAACAAGCCAAAGTGTGACTGGCCAATGTATGCATTGTAGACAGTGTGAGTCAAAAAAAAAAAAAAAAACTAGAGGGCATGAAAAAGCAGTGTGCCTGGTAAAAGCAAGGCCAATGCCCGTGAAAAAATGGAGAAAAGTGACGACTTTAGAAAATGTTTAGTTGTCTCGAAGTCACAAAAGTATCCAAAGTCTTGAGGAGTCAGGTGATAAACTCTCGAAACCAATGGAGCATCTACTGAGAAGACAATCCCTGATGAAGAAGAAGACCGGTGACAATGCCGAGATGATCACCAACTTGTTCATCCCAATTATACACATTTTGAGCCTTATGATCCATTCATTTCTCAACCCATGAGCCTAGCCTGCGTTACGTCCCTTGCAAAGTCTCTTCAGATTAGGGCACTTGAACTAACGTAGAGTTTCTGATGTTTATAAGCTTAGCTCGAAGAAGTGCGAGCAAGTCCATTTCTATCTCATTTTGCAGGTTCTTGACTTGTAAACCCGGAGACAATTGCAGAGTATTTTCTTTCAATAGCCTCGACTCGAAGAGTCTCTTTTGCTAAGCCATTGACCAAGCCCTATGTTACAGTCCTAACAAAGACCTCTCAGATTGGTAAAGTCGTACTGCTTGCGAGAATACTCGGACCCTTGTCAACATGATGACGGTGAGATGGAGCGATTCTCCATAAATCAGCCTTTCGATGAGAATGAGAGAAAGCCCTTTTGGACCAGAAGTCCCTCATTCGACATTTTCAAGATATCCGCTTGTGAGTTCGGATTGTCTTGTCAGGATTTTTCCCCAGCGAAGTTTGTAATGCCGATTTGACAAAACCATCGTGCGTGAAAATCAGTTGAAATCATAGTTCATGTGTATATGTATTCTTGACAGTGTGCGAATGCATATTACATGTTACTTAAAATCGTGTCTAACAGGAGACACACCTTCAGAGTTGGAGATGTCACCAGGTAAGTATGTCTCTATCCCTAGGATATCTATGACTATCTAGGTATCCCTAACCTGTTCAAGCAATTGTCAGGTCCCACATTTGATCATTTTTTGCAATCTCTAGATGCCTTTGATTGTGTTCAGGTGTCTATTGATCAAACCTTTTCAGGTACTTCTGATGATATCCAGGTACTTTGTCAAGGAACTCTTGAACACTTGGGCTAGCCCCTTTGTTCATCAAATCACAGATTTTCATACAATCTCGAGAAGATTCCCCCGTTACATGACTATGAGCAGATATAGGCATGGCGGCCAAATCTTTACATATGAACAGATATATGTAAAGATCGGAATATTTTCTCAAATTTCAGGTATTCCCCCGCTACTCACCTATGAACAGGTATAGGTGAAGCGGCCAAATCTTTACATATGAACAGATATATGTAAAGATCGGAATATTCTCCCAAATTTCAGGTATTCCCCCGCTACTCACCTATGAACAGATATAGGTGAAGCGGCCAAATCTTTGCATATGAGCAGGTATATGTAAAGATCGGAATACTCTCATTATCTCAGATGTTCCCCCGCTACTCACCTATGAACAGGTATAGGTGAAGCGGCCAAATCTTTGCATATGAACAGGTATATGTAAAGATCGGAATATTCTCTCAACCCCAGGTGTTCCCCCGCAGTTCACTTATGAGCAGGTATAAGTGCGGCGGCCAAACCTTTGCATATGAGCAGGTATATGTAAAGGTCGGAATATCCTCTTGATTTCAAAAGTTTCCCCCGCAATTCACTTATGAGCAGATATAAGTGAAGCGGCCAAATCTTTGCAAACACCTATGGAAATATATAGGTAGTTCGTAAAGATCGGAACTGTTCTCGCGAATCCAGATGATGATTGGATACGTCGAGTTTTCTTCGTGTGTTTTGACTTGACTGCAGATCACCGAAGTTCATCAACATATATCAGGCAATACCGATGGGAACTGAGCCCATACATTTGCCAAAACAACATACAAGTTAAGGTTGTGCCTCGAATTGCGCTATCGTCAGGTAAGTAATTCCAGGTACGTTTTCTACTCATGTCAGCATGCATCATTTCTTAATGCATTGTAAAATGGGACTCATAATCCCGACAAAAACAACATTCATTGCATTTGCATAAGTGAAATTTAGGTATCATTTAGTCTTTGAATGCAACCTCTGCGAGCTCACCTTCAAAGAGGGGCAGCTGTTGACACCTAAATTTTAGTAACCATTTAGTGTAATTTGCATAGAAAATTAGGGATTAAATTTTTAACCCCTAAACAAAAATATTTAAATTGCATAACATATAGTTTAAATTCATTTTAGATTAATTGCATTTTTTGCATCGGACTGGCGATGACGAACGAGCTTAAATTTCATCGAATGTGACTCAGCTCGTTTGAAGTGCAAGGGCCGGGAATTACAAGTCAAACGGGCTCGGTCGTTTTAATTTGAACTTAATTCAACCCATTCTCATTAATTCAGCTCATTATCATTAATTAATTCAGCCCATTTAAATTAAAGCCCAAGCCTAAGCCCATTAGGACTAAAAAGCCCATCTAATTGACCTAGGTTAATACTATATATACATTATTAGGTCAGAATTTTAGAGGGGGTCTCACTCATAATTTTCAGATCAGTTTTTTTTAGAAGGTGAGAGTGAGAAAGAGAGAGAGAGAAAGAGACCGGCCGCGCACCGCCCCCTCGTCGCCGCGCTCGCCTGCTGCCCGCCGCGCGACGCCGTGCCTGCCGCGCCTCACGCCCACCGCCGTCGTTGCCGCTGCTTCTCGCGCGACGCCGCGCCTGCTTGCTGCCGCCCTACCGAGCCGACGCCGCTGCCTCGCGCGACGCCGCGCCTGCCTGCTGCCGCCTTGCTGTGCCTGCTGCCGCCGAGCCCGACGTCCTAGCCGCTCCCAGCCTGCGCTGCTGCCGCCTTGCCGTGCCTGTTGCTGCCGAAGCCCGACGTCCCAGCCGCTCTCTGCCAGGCGCTGCTGCTTCCCGCGCATCTGCCGTTGCCGCTGCCGCTGATCCTCACGCCGTCGCCGCCGCTGTTGCTTGCTGCTGCCGAGCCTGCTGCTTCCCGCCGCGCGACGCCGACACCGCCGGTGCTGCTGCTCGCCGCTGCTCCTCAGGCCGACGCCGACGCCGCTGCTGCTTGCTGCTGCCGCTGCCCTTCCCGCCAACGCCGACGCCGCTGCTGCTTGCTGCCGAGCCCGACGCTGCTGCTGCCGTCCTCGCCGGAGCTGTCGTACGCCGGTGCTGCCTTGCTGTTCCGTCGCTGCGCCCTGCCGACGTCCCAGCCGCTGTCCCCGCCGAGCCCGACGCTGCTGCCGCCGTCCTCGCCGGAGCCGTCACACGCCGGCGCTGCCTTGCTGTTCCGTCGCCGCCGCTCCGTCGTCGTTCCCGTCACCGCACCGCCAAATCCGCCGTTCACCGTTCGTCCCAATCCGCAAGTTCGAATTTGGAAATTATCCGCAAATTAGGTAATTGAACATTATCTAATATTTTTAGAATATTTCGTTTCTTAATTTTTGAGTGTTTGAATATTCTGTGAATATTGCGTGGATTGCTAGATATCTTAGGATAATGTTTGCCTTGTTCGCAATATTTGAAAATATTCAAAATTAGGAATCTTTCCTAATTCAGCAACGTATCTGGACAATTATCCGACCTTATCCCTAAGGTATGATACGTGGCGATACGGAAGATCATTATCCTATCCCTAATCCCTTGGATACGATAATGATTTTTATCTGCTTTCCAAATTTGAACGATCGACTTTCCATTAATATCTATAACCCTGTAGATATGACCGGTAATTCGATTTTTGTGCCTAATCTGAATTTGAAACAAATCTTGTGGATTGCGTGGCTGTTTTAAATGTGGATGCTATCTATGTTTAGATTATTTTTCCTTTTCAAATAAAAAGAAAATTCAAAAAAATATCAGTTAGGATTTGAATTTGAGTTTTGCATGCTTAGGAATCCTAAATATATCTAGACGATAGAATAATTATTTAATTTGAATCAGGACTTGAGATAATCCATTCCCTAGTTTAAATTAAGTAATTTTCTAATCTTAATAGATTATTTAGGTTATTTTTTATTCCGAATTTTCATGAAAATCCCAAAAAAAAGAATGAATTGTTTTATGGTAGATTAGGATAGATTGCATTCTTTATTTAAGTAATTTATTATTTCAAATTTTAACAAAAATCCCAAAAATAAATCATGTTAGGACATATTAGGTCGTCATAGGTTGCATGCTAATTTAGGCATATTTTTATTCCGAATTTCACCAGAAAATACCAAAAATAAATCATTTGTCCGTCATCAGAATCAGGTCACGTCGTCGCATGACATATAGTTTGCATGTTAGGTTGCGTTGTTCGCATGTCAATTCTTGCACGTCATTGCACGTAGGTTAGCTTTCATTTAAATAAGTGAAAATCCAAAAATATGTGGAATGAACTACTTGTTAATTAGAAATCATATTAGGTTGTTGATGTGATTTTCTAGCTAACCATGCAGATGCTTACGTTGCTTCGAGGTAAGTAATTCTCCTAATCTTGCAATTTATTTAATGCTTTCTTGAGTGTTAAATTGGTGGTTTGCGCACCCGCATGAACACCTCATATGTTAGTGACTAAGTTAAAATGGATCCAAACTGCTTGCCAAAATATTTTTGAAAAGAAAAGGTACCGAAAGGGCGTTAGACTAGATCTAGCGTAATCAAGTCCCCGGGCTTAGAATCTCTGGTTCGTAGGAATAAAACATATCTCCCTATGTTTTATTTAGGTTTCTAATCGACCTACCACAAATTGATTAGTGGCGACTCCAAGCATGAAAACATTTGCACGTTTAAAAACTTAAACCCTAAGTTGCGAATTGGTAGGGTTTGGGAGGGCCCGAGTTAGGTTTAGTCCTAATAATCCATTAGCCTGAGAGAGGAATTTTTTAGGTCGCGACAGCTTGGCGACTCCACTGGGGACTAGAGTTAAAACTCTTAGTGGACTTAGGCCAGTTTTTCTTTTCAAAAAAAATATATTTTTTGCTTGGCAGCGAGGATCCCAGGTACGTCCCTAACATTTTAGGTGTTAAATGTTTTTGCAGTATGGGAGGTATAAGGGGAGGCGTGATTGTTAACCCTTGTTTTGCAGGGAGGTGTTTGAATGAATGGTTTATTTTATGCACGAAGCGCTGTATGATATAACCTGCTGTGCATGCCTTGCATCTACACTACACCGCACACACTACCCGCTGCCGGACCTGGGCGGCACAGGTTTAGGATGGTACTGAGAAAGCGGACACCCCGACCACACCCGCGTGGTATGGGTCGCCTTTCTTGGTCCCGAAAGTTCTTTCGTGGTGTCATTGAATACCTGCCACGGTTGCACCCTTTGCAACCCGGGTCGGCTCTTTGACTAAGCCGGAGTCAGGGGAATCTCAGCCTAACCACCACCATGACTGGTTTAGCTCGGTAATCCTCATGTCTCCATTTTGCAAGCCAGAGTCTAGGTAGAAATCGAACCTCACGTTTCATGCGCATGTCTATGTGATTGCCATCATTCTACCCGGTAAAGTAAGATTTCTGAACCTTTATCTCGCAATTTATTTATGTTTCGTCTTTTTCTTTGGTCGGTCCATGACATTAGGTCGGTCGCGAGTCTTGGTCTATACACTATGGGAGGGGCAGACATCCGGATTCTTGATGCTCCTAAGGACGAGCTCCGTGCCTGGTGGAATCTACTCAGTCCGACCAACCGCAAGCTAGTTGAGGGCCACATCGGGAGGCTGCTCCCCCTACTGGAGGTCAAAGTCCGTACCGGCCTCGTTCGAGCATTAGCGCACTTCTGGTGTCCCGAAACTTCTACCTTTATATTCGGTAAGCACGAGCTCACCCCGACATTGGAAGAATATAGCGTGCTCATTGGAAAACCATTGGAGTCGGATTTAGTCACACCACCTTTGGGAATTGATTCTACTTTAATGTTGGCTGAATTTTTGAATGTCGGAAAAGATGAATTGGGAAAAGTTTTAAAAGCAAATCGTGGCACATGTCCTTTTTCATTCCTGAGTCAGTGTTTTGAAAAAGCCACATCTTTTCAAAAAGGCAGAATCTTTTTGCTAGCGTTTTTCGGGTTCGTGATTTTTCCTCACTGTAAGAATGCATGTAATCCGTCAATCGCATGGTTGGTCCAACAGGTCTGTCTTGAAAAGAATTTTATCAACATCATTTTAGCAGAGACTTTCATTTCCCTCACTAAATTTAAGCAACATGTTGACAAAACTTTTCATGCCCCCCTCGAACTTTTGCAAATCTGGTTTTTGTCTCATATAAAAGGGTGCGGCAATTTACTCACAATATCCGAGCTTAGTGATTCTAGCCATCCAGTTTTAAGGTACAAAGAAAAACAAGGGGATGCACCTGATTATCATTACTCTGAATGGATCATTTTCATGAAAAATGCTAGACCCCAAGGTTTCCAATGGCATGCTAATTGGTTCAAAGTCGAGGAAGCTCGGCTTACATGTAATGGTATCGGGCCGGTTCCACTATTAGGTTTCACTGGTGCGATCGAATACTACCCCGCCAGAGTGTCTCGTCAGTATCAGATTCTCCAAGGACTCCCTCCGGCGTTACAACCAGAACTCCTGCAAGTTGACTTCGCCGATGATGATAAAGACCACGAAGCGACTGTAGCCCAGCTCAATAAGATGTGGAGGAAGTGTCGTGTGTTGAAGATAGCACGGCCCGAAAGAGAACTAAAGGGAGAACAGAAGTCCTATTTCGCGACAACCCAGTACATTCGTCGGCACAAAATCCCGCAAGATTGGCTCCCGAAGATACCTAAGGTGCCTCTCAAGTCCGCCAATCGCTCAGAGAACAATCGCCTCAAAAGGAAGGCCGAAGAAGCTGAAGAAAAAGCATCCAAGATAGCTCGAGCTTATGAGCAACTGAAGAAGGAAGTCGCCTCCCATATGTCTATAGATCAAGCTAAATAAAAAAGCTTGAAGTTCTTTTCTTATCTCAGTTTCAGTTTTAAAGTTTGTTTAGGAATTGAGTCATTTGTCTTTATATTCAGTTCAATTTCAAGTCATTAATTGGTGTAAAAATTTTCGCCATTTCAATAAAGTGGTCCTTTCAATTCAAAGCGGTTAGACCAATGTCATGGATTGGCGTATCATTTCGCTTAACACTCATGTATGCCTGTTTCATTTCGAAATTAGGTAGCTACGGACCGATCACGATCGCCCATTCGTACACGGTCGAGAGCCAGAATGGCCGATCAAACTGACTTGCAAGAGCGTGTTGTTGGTGTGGAAGACCAGATCAAGCAACTTGTCATCGCAATGCAACAAATGTCCGCTGAGATCAAAGCTCTCCGGTCGGTTCCTGTTTCGGCACCCCTCGAAGCGTCAGTCCCAAAGCAGAAAATCAGAAAAAGTGTCGATGTTGACGGGGATGACGATATTCCTGATTTAGAAGATGACCCCGTCCAGATCATCGTCAACAAGGACAAACCTGATGAACGGGTCAATAAACTTGAAGAAAGAGTGAAGCAGCTGGAAGGTTCGCAGGATTCACCTTCGATCGATCTGTCCCTGTACTCACAGATCAAAATCCCAAAGAAGTTCAAAATGCCGGATTTCGACAAGTACAATGGCACCACATGTCCAAAAGCCCACCTACAGCTCTATCACGTACAAATGACTTCGTACGTTGATAACGAACTCCTGATGATCCATGCCTTTCAAGCAAGTTTGACGGGTCCTGCTTTGAGCTGGTATCTCATGAAGAAGATAAATGGCCTCAAAACTTGGAAAGAAGCCAGTGAAGCATTCTTGAAGCAGTACAGATTCATAACAGACATCATTCCTACCCGTGATGATCTCGAACGCGCCCAGATGAAAAAGACTGAGTCCTTCAAAGACTATGCTATCAGATGGAGAAATTTAGCTGCTCAGGTTGTCCCAGAACCCATAGATAGTGAGTTAAAGAGGATGTTCATGAAAACTCTCCCGTTCGAATACCGTAATCGGATGGTTGCCATTCCGACTGACAACTTCAACCAACTCATCCCCATGGGCGAACAAATTGAAATAGGGTTGAAAGATGGATGGTTTGTCGAGCCGCCCTCCTCGACCAGAAGATTTGGTGCGAGAAAAGAGAAAGAACCGGCAGCTGAAGTGAATGTGGCTTATAACCAACCGAGCCGGCGGAATGCTAACTCCGCCCCAGCGATCCAAGTAGTAGAAGCTCAGCAACAAAACTCGAGTCGTCAACCTTTTCAGAGGAGGAACAATAAGAGGCAATTCACTCCCCTCCCCGGATCGTTGTCTCAAGTGTTGACGGTGCTCCAGAAGAAAGGTTTGCTCACTACTGAGCCAAAGCGGCCCAATCCTGAGCGGTTCTATAACTTCGACCCGTCAAAGAAATGTGATTATCACATGGGTGAGCCGGGACACTCAACCGATGATTGCTATGCCCTCAGGCACCAAATCCAAAACCTCCTAGACACGAAGGCGTTCTCATTTCAACCTGCTAAGCCGAATGTTCAGAGCAACCCACTCCCTGATCACGCAGGCAATGTGAATGCCATATTTAGCTTCAATGCTGGTCGAATCAAGAATGTTAAGGTGTGTACTACCGACGTCTACGGTGAGTTAGTGAAGGCCGGTTGTTACCCAAGTAATGAAGACCTGCCCCTGGCTCTCATGAAAGAGAGAATCTCAAGAATGGTAGAAGCTGGGATGATTGTTTATGCTGACCACACTGGCATCGTTTCCACTATCTCCGAAGTGGTTATTAATTGGGAGGAGGAGTTTGCTACATTGAACATCAGGAGCGACAAGGGCGACCCTCTGCCTGAAGACATGCCTCCGCTTGAAGACGCGTCCGATAATGAGGAAATCACTGTAAGCACGCCTACAACTGATGAAGGGATAGTGATCGAGATACCTCAACCGTATGAGTACAGTGACAATAAGGCGGTTCCCTGGTCCTACAGTCTCGATGTCGACTTGGTTACCAGATCCGGGCGTTCCTATGGCCAAGCTAATGCCCAACCTGCAAAACCCGTTACTGATGAAGAAGCCAAGGAATTTCTAGCTGTGATTAAGGCTAGCGAGTACAACATAGTTGAACAATTGCGCAAGCTGCCCGCGCAAATCTCTCTGCTTGAGCTGCTCCAGACATCTGTCAAGCATCAGAAGGCCTTAATGAAGGTGTTGAGTGAAGTCCACGTGCCAGAAACGATCGATCATGACAAATTAGAGGAATTTGTAGGTTCTATACTCCTCAAGGACCTCATAGCCTTTTCAGATGAAGAGTTCCCTCTAGAAGGGAGGGGGCATACCAGGGCACTCTATATTTCCGTCAAATACAAGGCTTCACATGTTGCCCGGGTACTCATTGACAACGGGTCAGCCCTGAACATCTGTCCTTTGGCGACTTTACACCGCCTTAAGATAGATCCTTCTAGGATAAGTTCTGCAAGAACCTCCGTACGAGCCTTTGACGGAACGAAGAAAGAAGTGATGGGAGAAATACACCTTGACATACAGATAGGACCAACGATGTTCAATGTCCTATTTCAAGTTATGGACATTCCCACTGCATTCAACTTTCTGTTGGGTCGTCCATGGATTCATACTGCTGGAGCTGTGCCATCCAGTCTACATCAGATGGTGAAGTTCGTCGTGGAGAGAAAGTTAGTCACGGTCCACGGTGAAGAAGAACACCCAATCTACCACGCAGCGGCTATCCCCTATGTTGAGCCTGATTGCAAAATAGAATCGAGCTATCAGTCGCTGGAGCTCGTATCAACCATACATGCGTCAAGAGGATCATCACCGCCTATTCCTGAGGTGTCAAATGCTGCGGTCATGGTTGGAAGAGTAATGATCTCTCACGGCTTTACTCCAGGTGAAGGCCTTGGTAGAAATAGTCAAGGCATCCGCCAACCGGTGGAAGTTTCTCAGAGGCCCCGCATTACTGGGTTGGGATACCTGGGGTCAAGTGAGCCGAACAATGTGGCACGTGGACGTGGACGTGGTCGAAGTCAAGTTCGAAGAAATGGTCAAAATAGATTGCGATCCGAAGAAGAGCCGAATGGTGAAGAACGTGGGCGTGGTAGGTCGCTTCCACACATCCGCACCACATTTCCAGGCCCCGCAAGAATGATGCATGAAGAGAAAGAGGTGATCGACACTCTGGGGCAGCCGAGCGGCAAGTTCGACTATTATGTGAAATACTCAGCACCCCCGAGCTTCTATGTTGACCCCCGTGACATTGTCCCGGATGGATGGGGAGGTATGGATGATTCAACACCTCTAGTGACAGAAGATTCTGATGATGCAATGGAGGGAATCACTGCCCTGTTCGATAATTTCTTAATTGGAGCCATCGAGGAAGGACCGTTGAAGGGAATGGGCATTGGCCCGCAAGAGTAACACATTTACCTTTTTCGCACATTCCCCTACGCGGGAATTTTTACTGCTTTTTAGGACTTGCCCCGTCTCGGGAGCTACTTTTTAGTACTTTTCATTTCTAGGATTTGATTGTTGCAATTTCCATTCCAATAAATGTAATTCATTTGGTGATAATCAATAAAATTACAAGTTATTTTCGTTTTGAGGGCATGTTGAGGTACATCAAACCAGCCCGGTGATGATATCCAACCGATAAAAGAAAAATATAGTCCAAGGAGAATTCTGAGGCCTGGGCTTCTTCATGCTTCCTCGTGTTAAAACCTTTTGAAAAGAATTTCAAAATAAATCAAAAAAAAATCAAAATACACTGTTTAGCCCTGTTTGTCCTACTGAACCCCTTACTTTATGTTTCAGGGGCAATTTCGTGACACGAAAGGGTATGGGAATGGTCCAATCTGATGAATTATGTGCTACCGAACCTGATCTCGATGACGCCAATGAACTCGAAGATTCCTCGGACCTCCAGCGTGATCTAGAGCATCATGAAAGACCTAAAGTCCTAACGATAGACCAAACTATCACTGTCAACTTGAGTGATTCTGGAGAACCCAAAGAGGTGAAGATAGGGGCAACCCTTCCTGAAGGTGAAGCTAAACGCCTGGTCCAACTGCTGAAGGATTACCAGGATATCTTTGCCTGGTCGTATGTCGATATGCCGGGTCTAGATTCTTCTATCGTGGAGCATAGTCTACCCACTAATCCAGACATGTCGCCCAAGAAACAGAAGCTGCGAAGGACCAAGCCTGAACTTTCCAAGAAAATAGAGGAGGAGGTCATGAAGCTTTTGAAAGTGGGATTCATCGAAGTCACCCAATACCCCAGCTGGGTGGCTAATATTGTGCCAGTCATGAAGAAAGATGGTCGAGTTCGGGTTTGCATCGACTATCGCGATCTAAACAAGGCCAGTCCTAAAGACGATTTCCCATTGCCACATATAGATGTTTTGGTGGATAGTACAGCAGGGTTCGAGCTGTTTTCCTTCATGGATGGTTTTTCGGGCTATAATCAGATAAAAATGAAAGACGATGATAAGGAGAAAACGGCGTTCATCACTCCTTGGGGGACATTCCACTATAAGGTCATGCCCTTCGGTCTTAAAAATGCCGGGGCAACATATCAACGGGCAATGGTGACGCTCTTCCATGATATGATGCATAAGGAGATTGAGGTTTATGTCGATGACATGATCGCCAAGTCTCGACCTGGGAAGAGTCACGTTGATACCTTGAGGAAATTATTCGAGAGGCTCCGCGAGTTTAAACTCCGTCTCAATCCAGCCAAGTGCGTATTCGGAGCAACCTCGGGTAAATTACTTGGGTTCATAGTAAGCAGTAAAGGCATTGAAATTGACCCCTCCAAAGTGAAGGCTATATGTGAGTTACAACCCCCGTCGACCGTGAAAGAAGTGCGAAGCCTCCTGGGTAGATTGAACTACATAGCCCGTTTTATTTCTCAACTCTCAGCAACTGCTAAGCCATTCTTCAAACTTCTAAGGAAGAATGCTCAAGTGAAATGGAATGAGGATTGTCGGGAAGCGTTTAACGAACTAAAGCAATACCTGATGAAACCACCAGTGCTAGTCCCACCAATGCCGGGCCAGCCTTTGATCCTTTACCTCACGATTCATAGTGAATCTTTAGGTGCGATGCTAGCCCAGAAAAGTCCTGAAGATGGAAAAGAGCGAGCCATTTATTACCTAAGCAAGAAGTTCACTGTCTCGGAGTTGAATTATTCTGAAGCCGAGAAGACTTGCGCTGCGCTAGTATGGGTGCTCCATAGGCTGCGACAATATACACTGCATCACCAGACTTTACTTGTGACTGAGAACGATCCCATTAAGTATTTACTTGATCAGCCAGCTTTGGTAGGAAAGTTAGCCAAGTGGCAGATTTTAATTTCAGAGTTTGATATCCAGATAAAGCCACAAAAGTCAGTTAAAGGTCGAGTAATTGCTGATGTGTTAGCTGAAAATCCTGGAGTCCCTAATGATGATAGATATTCTCCAGAAGATCGCATTTTGGTAATAAAGGAAGACACGTGGACCATGTTTTTCGATGGAGCTGTAAACTTGGCCGGTTCCGGCACTGGGGCAGTTTTAATATCCCCAGATGGGCAACATTATCCAGTAGCAGCAAAGTTGGTGTTCCCCTGTACCAACAACATAGCCGAGTACGAAGCTTGCATCCTCGGACTCCAAGCCGCAGTGGAAATGAGGATAACCAAGTTAAAAGTGTTTGGTGATTCTGCTTTGATTATTCTCCAAACTGTGGGAGAGTGGAAGACAAGAGACACCAAGCTAGTGCCGTACCATGAATACCTCGAAGAAATCATAAAGGAATTCGAAGATGTCTCTTTTGAGTACTTATCGAGGTCTCATAATCAGTTTGCTGATGCGCTAGCTACGCTATCATCCATGTTGCAAGTGATTGATGGGTTAGAGGTAGAACCCCTGAAGATTGAAGTCCTGACAAAGCCAGCCTACTGTATGGTTGTGATCGGGGAGCCTGACGAAAAGCCATGGTATTACGATATCATGAGTTACATTCAGAGACAAGAATTTCCTGAGGGAAGCACCCCGGCTGACAGGAAGTACATAATGAAAATGGCTTCAAAATTCTTTGTTAGTGGTGAAAAGCTGTACAAAAGATCATATGATTCGGTCCTATTAAGGTGTGTGGATGCAGCTGAAGCTACCAGAATCATGCAAGAAGTACACGAAGGGATATGTGGTCCACACATGAATGGCCACATGTTAGCTAAGAAGATTATGAGGTTAGGTTATTATTGGCTCAGTCTTGAGAATGACTGCATCCAACATGTTCGAAGATGTCATCGTTGTCAGGTTCATGGGGATAAGATAAATGTTCCCCCGACGGAATTACATCAGCAGTCTGAGCCATGGCCCTTTTCAATGTGGGGCATCGATGTGATTGGCCCGATTAATCCCAAGGCATCAAATGGACATCGATTTATCTTGGTCGCGATTGACTATTTCTCTAAGTGGATTGAAGCGTCATCTTATGCAAACGTCACCGCAAAGAATGTTGTAAAATTCATCAGGCGGGACATAGTCGCTCGCTATGGTGTCCCTGAGGCTATTGTCACTGACAATGGGACAAATTTGAACAACAAGTTCATTGATCAGTTGTTCAACGAGTTCAAAATCCGGCACCTGAATTCATCTCCCTATCGTCCACAGATGAATGGAGCAGTTGAAGCCGCCAACAAGAACATCAAGAAGATCTTGGCCAAAACGGCTGAAAACTATCGTGACTGGCATGAAAGGTTGCCATTTGCGCTAATGGCGTATCGAACTTCGATCCGAACCTCTGTCGGAGCAACCCCTTTTTCATTGGTGTATGGCATGGAAGCAGTCCTACCCGTCGAAGTAGAGATCCCTTCCTTACGAGTACTATCTCAAGTAGAGCTGTCCGAGGCGGAATGGATGCGACAAAGGCATGAGCAGTTAAACCTAATTGATGAGAAGCGATTGAGAGCCATTTGCCACGGTCAAACCTATCAGCAGAGGATAGCTAGATCCTTCAATCGAAAGGTGCGTCCAAGACACTTCGAGGTAAATGATCTAGTCCTAAGGAAGGTACTGCCAGTCTTTCCTGTTCCTGGAGGAAAATTTGCCCCAAACTACATTGGTCCATATGTGGTTAAAAAGGTGCTTCCCGGAGGTGCCCTGATCCTCGCAGAAATGGATGGTCGTGAGTTCTCCAGTCCTGTTAATTCTGATGCTGTGAAGATCTATTATCCCTGATAAGATCTAACATTTTTGCAGTAAAAGTTTTCAAAAGTTTGGTTTTATATTCTGAATTGCAAACATTTCATTTATGAATAAATGGTTCCAATCAATTTAAAGATGAAATGTGTGCCTTGGCTTTAAATTGTGCTTGATTATTTTGTCAGTCTACATTATCGATTTCAAAAGGGGAAATCTATTTGGACAATCTGATAATTCATGAGGAATGAATTGAATGTGTTGAATGAGGTACATCGGGATGATGAAAGGTAAGCCATATCCTATACACAGTCCCATGCACTAATCCCCAGTGAGTTGAGTGGAAAAATTCCATGTCTGCAAGGCGAAGGGTTATCTCGCAAAAGGTACGGCAACCGAAATGACGAGAGGCGGTTCATTTCTCTATCCCAAATACTACAGGTTATCCATTGTTTTGCCACTTTGAGCCTAAATATTTGGAGAAATTCATTCAAATTACCCCTGTCAAGAACCACCCCACATCGGGGCAAACTGGAGGTAAATCAGCATCATAAGGTGAAAAATGAGTAGAAATTTTCATGTTCTCACTTGCATCAATCTTCGAGTGTTGCTTTTTCAGATGAATTCACGTGAAGTTCAAGTGCCTTAGGATGACGAAGAGCATTTCTTTCTCTATCCTATACACACTTTATCCTTTGTTAAGCCCAATTGAGCCTGCAAATTCATTTCTTAAACCCAGTTGGTGATCATCCCCCACACTGGGGCAAGGCAAAAGTCATCTTTGTTCAAGCAGCATATCCAGAGCGCCAACAAAAGACGAAGACCCTGAGAGCCCAAATGTTAGTCATTCGGTCAAAACAAGCCAAAGTGTGACTGGCCAATGTATGCATTGTAGACAGTGTGAGTCAAAAAAAAAAAAAAAACTAGAGGGCATGAAAAAGCAGTGTGCCTGGTAAAAGCAAGGCCAATGCCCGTGAAAAAATGGAGAAAAGTGACGACTTTAGAAAATGTTTAGTTGTCTCGAAGTCACAAAAGTATCCAAAGTCTTGAGGAGTCAGGTGATAAACTCTCGAAACCAATGGAGCATCTACTGAGAAGACAATCCCTGATGAAGAAGAAGACCGGTGACAATGCCGAGATGATCACCAACTTGTTCATCCCAATTATACACATTTTGAGCCTTATGATCCATTCATTTCTCAACCCATGAGCCTAGCCTGCGTTACGTCCCTTGCAAAGTCTCTTCAGATTAGGGCACTTGAACTAACGTAGAGTTTCTGATGTTTATAAGCTTAGCTCGAAGAAGTGCGAGCAAGTCCATTTCTATCTCATTTTGCAGGTTCTTGACTTGTAAACCCGGAGACAATTGCAGAGTATTTTCTTTCAATAGCCTCGACTCGAAGAGTCTCTTTTGCTAAGCCATTGACCAAGCCCTATGTTACAGTCCTAACAAAGACCTCTCAGATTGGTAAAGTCGTACTGCTTGCGAGAATACTCGGACCCTTGTCAACATGATGACGGTGAGATGGAGCGATTCTCCATAAATCAGCCTTTCGATGAGAATGAGAGAAAGCCCTTTTGGACCAGAAGTCCCTCATTCGACATTTTCAAGATATCCGCTTGTGAGTTCGGATTGTCTTGTCAGGATTTTTCCCCAGCGAAGTTTGTAATGCCGATTTGACAAAACCATCGTGCGTGAAAATCAGTTGAAATCATAGTTCATGCGTATATGTATTCTTGACAGTGTGCGAATGCATATTACATGTTACTTAAAATCGTGTCTAACAGGAGACACACCTTCAGAGTTGGAGATGTCACCAGGTAAGTATGTCTCTATCCCTAGGATATCTATGACTATCTAGGTATCCCTAACCTGTTCAAGCAATTGTCAGGTCCCACATTTGATCATTTTTTGCAATCTCTAGATGCCTTTGATTGTGTTCAGGTGTCTATTGATCAAACCTTTTCAGGTACTTCTGATGATATCCAGGTACTTTGTCAAGGAACTCTTGAACACTTGGGCTAGCCCCTTTGTTCATCAAATCACAGATTTTCATACAATCTCGAGAAGATTCCCCCGTTACATGACTATGAGCAGATATAGGCATGGCGGCCAAATCTTTACATATGAACAGATATATGTAAAGATCGGAATATTTTCTCAAATTTCAGGTATTCCCCCGCTACTCACCTATGAACAGGTATAGGTGAAGCGGCCAAATCTTTACATATGAACAGATATATGTAAAGATCGGAATATTCTCCCAAATTTCAGGTATTCCCCCGCTACTCACCTATGAACAGATATAGGTGAAGCGGCCAAATCTTTGCATATGAGCAGGTATATGTAAAGATCGGAATACTCTCATTATCTCAGATGTTCCCCCGCTACTCACCTATGAACAGGTATAGGTGAAGCGGCCAAATCTTTGCATATGAACAGGTATATGTAAAGATCGGAATATTCTCTCAACCCCAGGTGTTCCCCCGCAGTTCACTTATGAGCAGGTATAAGTGCGGCGGCCAAACCTTTGCATATGAGCAGGTATATGTAAAGGTCGGAATATCCTCTTGATTTCAAAAGTTTCCCCCGCAATTCACTTATGAGCAGATATAAGTGAAGCGGCCAAATCTTTGCAAACACCTATGGAAATATATAGGTAGTTCGTAAAGATCGGAACTGTTCTCGCGAATCCAGATGATGATTGGATACGTCGAGTTTTCTTCGTGTGTTTTGACTTGACTGCAGATCACCGAAGTTCATCAACATATATCAGGCAATACCGATGGGAACTGAGCCCATACATTTGCCAAAACAACATACAAGTTAAGGTTGTGCCTCGAATTGCGCTATCGTCAGGTAAGTAATTCCAGGTACGTTTTCTACTCATGTCAGCATGCATCATTTCTTAATGCATTGTAAAATGGGACTCATAATCCCGACAAAAACAACATTCATTGCATTTGCATAAGTGAAATTTAGGTATCATTTAGTCTTTGAATGCAACCTCTGCGAGCTCACCTTCAAAGAGGGGCAGCTGTTGACACCTAAATTTTAGTAACCATTTAGTGTAATTTGCATAGAAAATTAGGGATTAAATTTTTAACCCCTAAACAAAAATATTTAAATTGCATAACATATAGTTTAAATTCATTTTAGATTAATTGCATTTTTTGCATCGGACTGGCGATGACGAACGAGCTTAAATTTCATCGAATGTGACTCAGCTCGTTTGAAGTGCAAGGGCCGGGAATTACAAGTCAAACGGGCTCGGTCGTTTTAATTTGAACTTAATTCAACCCATTCTCATTAATTCAGCTCATTATCATTAATTAATTCAGCCCATTTAAATTAAAGCCCAAGCCTAAGCCCATTAGGACTAAAAAGCCCATCTAATTGACCTAGGTTAATACTATATATACATTATTAGGTCAGAATTTTAGAGGGGGTCTCACTCATAATTTTCAGATCAGTTTTTTTTAGAAGGTGAGAGTGAGAAAGAGAGAGAGAGAAAGAGACCGGCCGCGCACCGCCCCCTCGTCGCCGCGCTCGCCTGCTGCCCGCCGCGCGACGCCGTGCCTGCCGCGCCTCACGCCCACCGCCGTCGTTGCCGCTGCTTCTCGCGCGACGCCGCGCCTGCTTGCTGCCGCCCTACCGAGCCCGACGCCGTGCCTGTCGCGCCGCTCCCAGCCTGCGCTGCTGCCGCCTTGCTGTGCCTGCTGCCGCCGAGCCCGACGTCCTAGCCGCTCCCAGCCTGCGCTGCTGCCGCCTTGCCGTGCCTGTTGCTGCCGAAGCCCGACGTCCCAGCCGCTCTCTGCCAGGCGCTGCTGCTTCCCGCGCATCTGCCGTTGCCGCTGCCGCTGATCCTCACGCCGTCGCCGCCGCTGTTGCTTGCTGCTGCCGAGCCTGCTGCTTCCCGCCGCGCGACGCCGACACCGCCGGTGCTGCTGCTCGCCGCTGCTCCTCAGGCCGACGCCGACGCCGCTGCTGCTTGCTGCTGCCGCTGCCCTTCCCGCCAACGCCGACGCCGCTGCTGCTCGCTGCCGAGCCCGACGCTGCTGCTGCCGTCCTCGCCGGAGCTGTCGTACGCCGGTGCTGCCTTGCTGTTCCGTCGCTGCGCCCTGCCGACGTCCCAGCCGCTGTCCCCGCCGAGCCCGACGCTGCTGCCTCCGTCCTCGCCGGAGCCGTCACACGCCGGCGCTGCCTTGCTGTTCCGTCGCCGCCGCTCCGTCGTCGTTCCCGTCACCGCACCGCCAAATCCGCCGTTCACCGTTCGTCCCAATCCGCAAGTTCGAATTTGGAAATTATCCGCAAATTAGGTAATTGAACATTATCTAATATTTTTAGAATATTTCGTTTCTTAATTTTTGAGTGTTTGAATATTCTGTGAATATTGCGTGGATTGCTAGATATCTTAGGATAATGTTTGCCTTGTTCGCAATATTTGAAAATATTCAAAATTAGGAATCTTTCCTAATTCAGCAACGTATCTGGACAATTATCCGACCTTATCCCTAAGGTATGATACGTGGCGATACGGAAGATCATTATCCTATCCCTAATCCCTTGGATACGATAATGATTTTTATCTGCTTTCCAAATTTGAACGATCGACTTTCCATTAATATCTATAACCCTGTAGATATGACCGGTAATTCGATTTTTGTGCCTAATCTGAATTTGAAACAAATCTTGTGGATTGCGTGGCTGTTTTAAATGTGGATGCTATCTATGTTTAGATTATTTTTCCTTTTCAAATAAAAAGAAAATTCAAAAAATATCAGTTAGGATTTGAATTTGAGTTTTGCATGCTTAGGAATCCTAAATATATCTAGACGATAGAATAATTATTTAATTTGAATCAGGACTTGAGATAATCCATTCCCTAGTTTAAATTAAGTAATTTTCTAATCTTAATAGATTATTTAGGTTATTTTTTATTCCGAATTTTCATGAAAATCCCAAAAAAAAGAATGAATTGTTTTATGGTAGATTAGGATAGATTGCATTCTTTATTTAAGTAATTTATTATTTCAAATTTTAACAAAAATCCCAAAAATAAATCATGTTAGGACATATTAGGTCGTCATAGGTTGCATGCTAATTTAGGCATATTTTTATTCCGAATTTCACCAGAAAATACCAAAAATAAATCATTTGTCCGTCATCAGAATCAGGTCACGTCGTCGCATGACATATAGTTTGCATGTTAGGTTGCGTTGTTCGCATGTCAATTCTTGCACGTCATTGCACGTAGGTTAGCTTTCATTTAAATAAGCGAAAATCAAAAAAAAATGTGGAATGAACTGCTTGTTAATTAGAAATCATATTAGGTTGTTGATGTGATTTTCTAGCTAACCATGCAGATGCTTACGTTGCTTCGAGGTAAGTAATTCTCCTAATCTTGCAATTTATTTAATGCTTTCTTGAGTGTTAAATTGGTGGTTTGCGCACCCGCATGAACACCTCATATGTTAGTGACTAAGTTAAAATGGATCCAAACTGCTTGCCAAAATATTTTTGAAAAGAAAAGGTACCGAAAGGGCGTTAGACTAGATCTAGCGTAATCAAGTCCCCGGGCTTAGAATCTCTGGTTCGTAGGAATAAAACATATCTCCCTATGTTTTATTTAGGTTTCTAATCGACCTACCACAAATTGATTAGTGGCGACTCCAAGCATGAAAACATTTGCACGTTTACAAACTTAAACCCTAAGTTGCGAATTGGTAGGGTTTGGGAGGGCCCGAGTTAGGTTTAGTCCTAATAATCCATTAGCCTGAGAGAGGAATTTTTTAGGTCGCGACAATAATTCAGCACATGGGTCGGATTTGGTTCGTACTTCCTTAACGTAGATGCGTGGAATACATTGTGCACTTGAGACAAATTTGGCGGTAGCGCGAGACGATAGTCCAAGGCACCGATTCTCTCTAAGACTTCGAATGAACCCACGTACCTCAGGCTCAACTTCCATTTTTTTTTAGCCAAATCGTGACAATTCTCTCATTGGCGATACCTTGAGGAAAACGTGGTCCCCCACTTGAAATTCCAAAGGTTTACGTCTCCGATCTGCATAATTCTTTTGGCGGCTCTAAGCGGTTTTAAGCCTGTCCCGAATCACCTTAACTGTCTCGATTGACTGCTGAACCAATTCTGGACCCGTTATACTCCGTTCCCCAACTTCATCCCAACAAACTGGAGTTCTGCACGCTCTGCCATACAACGCCTCAAAAGGTGTCATTCTGATACTCTACTGATAACTATTGTTGTAGGCAAACTCGACGAGGTGCAACTTCTCTTCCCAACCTCCTTTAAAATCTATAACGCACGCTCATAACATGTCCTCGAGCATCTGAATTGTCCTTTCAGACTGACCATCCGTATGTGGATGATAGGCCGTACTATATTACAGCTTCGTCCCCATAGCCGTCTGAAGACCTTTCCAAAAGGTTATGGTAAACTTAGGGTCTCTGTCTGACGTTATTGTCACTGGCACTCCATGGAGACGGACTATCTGTCACATATACAGCTCGGCATACTTATCCATTGCGAAATCCTTTCGCACTGTCAGAAAATGTACTGACTTAGTTAATCTATCGACGATAACCCAAATGGAATCATGATCTCTCTGGCTCCTCGGTAATCTCATAATAAAGTCTATCGTGATATGCTCCCATTTCTATTCGAGAATTTTCAAGGGTTGCAAGTGTCCACCGGGCTTACAATGCCGTGTCTTCACTTATTGGCACGTCAAACACTTAGCTACATACTTGGCTACATCCACTTTCATTCTGTTCTATCGATAATGCTGACGCAAATTTTGATACATCTTTGTGCTGCCCGAATGAATGTTGTAGTTGCAACGTTAAGCTTTAGACAAAATCTTCTCCTTATGTTCTGCATCACCGGGTACACACAACCGTCCATGGAACTTCAGAATCCCATCCTCGGATACCTAAAAATCCGATTTCCTTTTTTTTTGTGACATCCATACTCAGAATCTTTTGAATCTCCGGGTCCGTCGATTGTAAGACCTTAATCTTAGTCTGGATCTCCGACTCAATCCTTAATGCTGCAGACAATCTTGAGACCTGACTCACTTCAAACTTAAATTTCGAATCCCGAACTCCCTTCAACAAAGTCCATTCCTTGATCCTCATATGCGCGATGCTCAATTTTTGGTTCAGTGCATCTGCTTCTTTATTAACTTTTTCCAAGATGACACATAATCTCGTAGTCATAGTCCTTAAGGAGTTCCATCTAACGACGTTGTCTCAAGTTCAATTCCTTTTGGGGAAAACAAGTACCTTAAAATTTGACGGTCCGTATAAATCTAAAATTTCTCTCCACACCGGTAGTGTCTCCAAATCTTAAGGGCGAAGATGATCGTGGCCAATTCCAAGTCATGTGTCGGATAATCCTGCTCATGCGGTCTCAATTGTCGTGACACGTATGCCACTACTCTTCCGTATTGCATTAGCACGCATCCCAATCCTCTTAACGACGCGTCACTATTGATCTCATATCCTCCCGGACCTAACGGGATTGTCAACACTGGCGCGATCGTCAACCTCTGTTTTAATTCTTGGAAGCTCCTTTCGCACTTATCCGTCCACTCAAACCTCGTCTCCTTCTTTAATAATCGCGTCAACGGCGTTGCTAATACCGAAAACCTTTCCACGAAACATCTATAGTACCCTGCTAGGCCTAAGAAGCTCCGAACCTCGGTTACCATTGTCGGTCTCGGCCAATTCGTAACGACTTCAATCTTTGTCGGGTCCATTGCAATTCCTTCCCCGGATATCACATGTCCTAAGAACGCCACTTAATGAAGCAAGCATTCGCACTTACTAAACTTAGCATAGATCACATGTTCCCTTAAAGTCTGTAAAACTCTTTCCAAGTATAGCTCATGCTCGGCGGAACTCTTTGAGTATACCAAGATATCGTCTATGAAGACTATGACAAACTGATCTAAAAATTCATTGAATGCCCGATTCATTAAATCGATAAAGCAGCAGGGGCATTAGTCCATCCAAATGGCATCACCGTAAACTCATAGTACACATATCTCGTCCTAAATGCCATTTTCGGCACATCCTCCTTAATCCTCAATTGATGATAGTCAGTCTTTAAGTCGATTTTTGAAAATATTGTCTCCCCTTGTAACTGATCCAACAGATCATCAATCATTGGCAACAGATACTTCTTCTTAATGGTCACCTGATTCAATTATCTGTAGTCAATATATAACTTTAACGATCCGTCCTTCTTCCTCACGAATAAAATTGGCGCTCCCCATGGAAATGCACTCGAGCAAACGAAGCCTTTAGCCAATAACTCCTGCATTTGGACCTTCAATTCCTTCAATTTCAATAGTGACTTCCTATAGGGCACTTTCGAGATCAATTCTGTCCCTGGGGCTAATTTAACCACAAACTCCACTTTCCTCTCAGGTGGCAATCCCGGCAATTCCTAAGGAAAGACATCGGGAAGATTACACACCTCGGCTATGTCCTTTAGCCTTGGTTCCTCAACCAACTAGTCAGCCACAAAATCATTATCTTTCTATACCTCAAAGACAAAGCACAATCCATCCAATTTCAATCCAACAGTCTTCCAAAAACAAATCACACCGGTTCTTTACAAAATCTGAAATTTCTAAGCAACACTCATCCTTCCAAACCCGTCCAAGAATATCATCAGTAATCCATAAATCCTTAAATCGATTGCGCTTATTCACCATAAAATTGATTATAAGTCTTACATGACCACTCGAGCAATAACTTCAAAATCATCTCCTATTGCACCCAATATCATCTTATAACGCATCTAGACTTTCAAGGCACATCCTCCGCTTCCTTCTCAGGCACAACATACACTTTTCCTTACGTCCTTAGCCGATTCTAATTAATTTGCGGGGTAGCTCTCGCCTAATGTCCTACCTGCAGTCGCTGCGATTACATCAGTGGTCTAACCTGTCGGTTCGGCAATTTCTCACTTAGTGATCTTGTTGGCCACATCCAAAGCACGCTCCAAGTCCACCTAGGCAAGGGCCATTTCCATGCCTCCTTCCACAAGACCAACATGCGACGCTATAATAGTAGTTCGGCTTTCCAATATTCTTTCTTACAGGAGAAACAAACCGCTTATTCCTAGTCATAGGCTTCTTCCCAAAATTGCGATTGTCCCTATCCGGCACGTACCACGATCCAGAGGCGGCAGCCCTCTCATTCATATCCCGCCCAACTATCTGAGCCCTCTCATATAGTTCGTTGTAATCCTTTAAGTTCAGTAGCATCAGCTGACTGCGGAGTTCCAGCTTTAGTCCATCTCGGAACCTCCTCACCCTATCCACAGGGTCCCCGACCATCCTTAGTGCGTACTTAGACAACCTTGAGAACTCAACCTCATACTAATCCACAGTTATTTGATTCTAATGGAGCCTCCGAAACTCTGCCATTTTCTATTCCCGTGCAGTCTCAGAGAAGTATTTCCCATTGAAGGTCTCAACGAAGGCAGTCCAATTTCAGATCGTGCTTACAGGGAAAACCTTACCTTGGGTGGCCTCCCACCAGCCATTTACTACACCCTAAAGTTGATACATCACTAGGGTCACCTTTTCTTCCTCTGTGCACTCCAGCAATGCAAAGGCTTTCTCCAATTCTTAACCTAGAGAGTCGCAATCTCAGAATCACTATTTCCTTCAACTTGGGTGACTTAAGTTTTAGAAACTATTTCACCATGTGATGTATCTGACAATTCCCAATTCCTATCCCTTGATTACAGTTAACAGTAGCGACAGTAGCCTCAGCAACTAGCGGCAGCTCCTTTTTAAGCCTACTGTCCCATTATGATTCCAACTTCTACAAGTGCCCTCAAAATCCCATCCCCTCTAGGATCCTCCACAGTTCTAGCTCGCGGACCTACACAATCTCGACCTCGACCTCGACTGCTCAAACTCACAGGGTTCACATCACTCATTTACCTGCTATAATTCCCCTTGGAATTAAAGACCTAGGCCAACTATACCAGTCTAAAGCCCTAGGCAGTGAATCACAACAGTAATCATAAGACAAGCAACCACAAAGCAAGCATGAGAGACACATAATTAACAGAGTTTCGGTCTCACCTTAATCCTCGCAGTGCCTGCAACCAAGAATATTGCCAAGCAAGCATCCAGCAATCACAAGCACATAATCGTGAAGCATGTATTAAGCATTCTAAACTTGTGATCAAACAGGTATCCCTAACTGACTACCCTAAAGTCATCGTCCTTATCACTCCAGGTATTGACCAAACTTGGATCGAGCTGACTTTGCTCTGATACCAAATCAGCGGAGATGTCACGCCTCAAACCCTACGAGCCTGCGATCATCCCTTTTGTGGTCGTAATGTATGCGACATCCCAGGACTTGTCGCCGACCCAATCGAAACACTAACGAGTAACGCATGCGGAACCAACCTCGAACTCTCCATACAACATATAAACAATGGGATAGTAGAAAGACAAAGAATACACATAAACAAGATACTTTTATAAACATAACGTCAATTACAACACATACATTTGCAAGCCTTCTCCGAGGCCACTATCTACGAACCACGCACAACAATAAGGATCGGGTGGTTGGTAAGCTTAACTCCTCTATAAAAAGGTACACTCAAAAGACGGGGTGACTCGACCTATCCTCAATCCCTGTAGTATCCTGGCAGCGTCTCTGGATCAATCACAGTTGCGGGTTTGAAATGGTTTGGTTATATAACCATGAGAACACTTATCAATAAGCAACTACCTAAGCCTCGCTTAGGCCAAAGTGTATTTCCGAACAATTCTAAACATGCGATTCAAACAATCGACGTGCCATAAACAATCACAGGCATCCTTACTGCGCCTTGGCACATACACAAGCCCTGCACGTTAGAATATCGCTATAACATGGCCAATTGCCCATCAAGCATACACAAAGCAATTCATGGCATGATCAAGCATAACATGGTTAATAATCCAGACGTGCTCATCAATTAACTCAGGCAAAGCATTCCCTAATGCAAATCGCACTCATTAAGTGCAGATTATAAATGACCCCTCGGGCCACCGAACTCCCGCCGGTCTTCTGGCGTAACCAGGCATCGTCCCGCTACTTCAGCGACGGCAACGTTCGGAACCCCCGCCCAGACGGCATTCCACAAAGGAGCATCGATCCGGCCTCTACCGCAATCGGCAATGTCTAGAATCCCCGCCTAGACGGCATCCAAACTCCTGCTAGGCATTGTCTAGAACTCTCGCCTAGACGGCATCCGAACTCCCACCGAGCATCGTCTAGAATTTCCGCCTAGACGGAACATGTCGTGACCATGCACACACCTCAACAATCATTACCAATTCTCATTTTTGTAAATTAGCCCAATGTCAACTAAATCCACCAAAATGTCATGGTAACACCGATTAGTTCCCAAGAGAGAGAAAAATTGAGTATGCACAAAATCGGAGCCAAACTGGGCGGTTGTGCAGTGACAGAAATCCATTTTAAATAAATAATAAATTAACTCCAAAAATTCTGAAATTTGGATATGTTGCATAAAACATTTTGATAAACATTTTCCATGTAGAACTCAAAATCCAATTCCAACCGTAAACATCTCGTTTTGACACTCAAATCCGGACAGAACCCGATTCGCTTGGACAGCCCCTCAGACCATAAAAAATACAACTCATTCAGTACCCAAATCACTTTGGAAAGCTTTGAAATTTTTATATGTCATAGACACAAGTGTTTGTAACAATATTTGTGAAGAAAGTTTGTTGAAATAAGATCTGGAAAATTTTATAAAAATTCGGAAAAACAAGAAGGTCAGGTGAACAGTAAATCGGGCAGTTTTGTGACGGTCTGAAAATTGACTTCCGAATGATCCCAAAAAACTTCCAAAAATTCTAAATTTAAAGTATGTTATACTTAAAGATGTTAGGAACAAATTCCATGAGAACACTTCCTCAGATTCGGCCCACAATGATCACCAAAAAAATAACAAAGTGCAAACGTACAGTAACAACCAGAAATCCGAAAATCATTAAACTTGCACCATTAAGCAAATCAAGCTTATACAACCACTAAACCAACCATCCACGGCCCTAATCCACCCCTAAACATGTTCATTAATCACCCCTTAGCCTAGTCAAGAGTCAGGAAGCCACTTACTAGAGAGCCTAAGCAAGACAACCTAGCAAGGGAGCAAACAAGAGCCTTGGCACGGCAACGGCTACTCCGACGAAGCAACGGCGAGTGCGGACAGCGGATGGCAGCTCAGGTGGTCGGTGATAGTGTGAGGGTGATCGTGGGTGGTGGTGATGGCCGAGCGGTGGAGCTAGTCTCGACTAGGAGAGGAAGAAGCCGAGCGAATGCAGAAGATAGAAGAAGAGACAGCAGTAGCAGCGAAGGGGCAAAAGCAGCAGCAACGTGATCAGCAGCAGCCCAGAAGAAAAAAAGAAAAAGATGAAGAAAGGGAAGAGAAGGAGGGGGAAATGTTGGGGAGTGGGTGAGTTGGTAGGGATGGTCAGCAGCAACGTGGGGGTGGAGAGGAAGTCAGCAAAAGCAGCAGAGGTCAGCAGAAGCAACAGCAAAAACAGAAGTAGAAACAAAAGCAGAAATAACGTGGGGCAGAATGGGGCGTTCGGCGAGGGAGAAGGAGAGGAGAGGAGAGGAGAGAGAAAGTCAAACGCACTTGAGTGCGATCCACCGATCCTCGTGCAAATCCGAAAATGATCCAACAGCCCACGAAAAACCTTAATTAATTAATTAGGAAAAAGCCAAAAGATATTAATTAAAATACACTACGAGGGGGGTTTACTAATCCAAATCCGCACCCGGTCAAAATTTCACTTTTCACTTATCCCAAGTAATGTCGATGCTGGCCACAATAATATCGATACCGTCCGATTAAATTCGTCACAAAACTCCGAGAAATTTGACATCAAAGTTTGGGCTCTAAATAACAACCAAATTCGATTGAGTGCGATTCTATCGAAATCTTTAATTTAAAAAGAAATAACCTAGGAGTAATCAGTTTCGAGCGAGATTTTGTTATAAGCGCACTGACGAAATACACGTTTTATAAATCCCAAAAATGGGTCGAAATTCGGAATGTCACAGATTTGAGATCTCATTCAAAGAGAAAGAAATCAAATATCTATCGACACCGCACTTGATTACGTTATTAGTTCATCAACAGAACTTATGATTACATTAAATTATTTCCGCGGCTAATGAAGCTTCACTTGTTGTATTCCACAAAAGTCCTTTATAGTTTCTCATTCAGCCTATTCACTCCCCTCTAGATTATATTGTTAGCCCCAACAATTGGTGTAGGAGCCTAGTTGCTTATTATTATAAGTGCTTTACTCCTTTGCATAAAGATCTTGTTATGACTAACTTTACTAGAGGTGTTTTTACAAATTTCTATTTTTTATTGATTTATTCTTTGAATTCAAGATTTCTGTAATTACTTCGTTGTTTTTAAGGATTTCTTTATTGTGAATCAAATGCTTCATATTTGTAGTTTACTAAAAGATCCTCTTTCAAAATTTCATGAAATCTCCTCCTTGGCATTGAAAGAGTTTTTCAGATTACTTTGATTGTACTTTTTGCAAGTATTATGACTCAATTGCAATTTCGTAACAAATTTTAGGATTTCTAATGAACATATCCCTATAAACAAAGATACTTTTTCCGGTCTTCGAAGAAAATTTATTCAATGAAATGAACAATAGTTACCACATGATACTCAAACTTCGTAAATTTCGTTTTCTTTCATATAATCTAGTTTTTGGATTAATGAAATTCATCAATTTTCACACTCCCAAATTCCATCCAACAGCGAGATCAACGGAAGAAAAAAAAAAGGGTTGATACCATGAAAAACCCCAAACTGATACTTCTGTTATAATTTTACCCCAAACTAATTTTTTGACAGCAAAAAATCCCAAACTGATACACCCGTGATAAATTTACCCACAGTTTATTTTCCTTAAATTTTACTATCAAATTGTTTTGTTAAATGATACGCGACAGTTGTCTAATTTGCCAGTTTTATGTTTTATCCTATGTTTGTCACATGTATATCAGTTTGTGATTTTTTGTGGTATAAATCTAATTTAACAGAAATCAACGAAGGGTAAATTTATCACAAATGTACCAGTTTGGGGTTTTTAGTGGTCAAAATAATAGTTTTGGGTAAATTTGTCATAAATATATCAGTTTGAGATTTTTTGTGTTCAAAAAATTATTTTGTGATAAAATTATCACAAGTATACCAGTTTGAAATTTTTTAAGGTATTAATCCAAAAGAAAAAGATCAACCAAAAATTTTGAAAAAGAACAGACAACTGTATAAGTTCTTCTCTTCAATCATAAAGCTAATTATGATTGGCTATTATGTCGCGCGCACCATATTCGGTCGTTTTATATTACAGACTGCTGTAGGAAAATCAAAATAGCCTAAAAATATTAGCAATTTAAAAAGAATATTTCCTAAGAAGTGGAGCTCGGTTGGGTCCAGATCAAGTACGAGTATGAGTATGGGCGCTAAATTTGTGCTGCATAAAATGGGTACATATTTATTACATTGGTCAATTTGGATTGAAATACTTTCGATATGATTGGACGCAAAGCTGTCCTAATCCACCTTTTTTACGGGCTTATATAGAAGAACGAAGAGTCTTCAGTCTTACGTCTCCCCTTATTTTTTAATTTTTATTCTCCTTACTTTTCTTCCAACGTCCCATCACCGAACGCGCTCTTAAATTTCGTCCCAGTCACCACAGCAAAGAAACTATCTTTTTCTTTTCGACCAGAAGTCAACAGAACGTAATCTTCGGCGCATGATAATTTGTCTGAAAGAACCCTTTTTCTTTATTTCAAATCGAACACAGCACAAAGTTATGTACAAAAAAAAGTGATTTATTTATAGTCAGTCTATAAGGTCTGTCCCCCGTCAGATCTGCTCGTTCCCACAGCCATCTGGGACGTTTCTCGACCGTCCATCCCCATCACGAGTGACAGATCAACGATAACATCTTTCTTCATCTGCAGATTTCTCTCTTCGGCTGACCTAATCTGATCCATCTTCGCAAGATTCTTGCACATCGCATGCAGCAAACATCAGACCCAGAAAAGCAAGAACAGAACAAGAAAAAGGAAAGGAAAACATGGGATCTCTCGAATTGCACCGAAGTTTTCAAACGGAAACAGCGCATCAGATCAGACTGAAGCTTCCATCCCTAGCGACAAACAACCAGATCTCACTTCTACAGACTCTTTAATTTATTCTCAAACTGCTGAAACTGTAACATGAACGAGGATTACTAGTAATAACTCAGAAGAAGTACGACGAAAACGACGAACTCAGTCTCTGCCGTGAACGGCCTTGAACGACGAGAGGCGCCTGACATGCTCCCACGGCTTGTCAAAAACGAGGGCCTCGAAGTTCTTCGTGTTGGCCCCGTCCTTGACCTCGACGACGATCCTGTAGTTCGTCCCGGAGACGACCTGGGTCTCGCCCTTCACCACCTTCTTCAGCAGCAGCCCCGTATTGGCATCGTCATTGTGCGTCTTGACGGCGAACTCAGCGATCTCCCTCACGTACGGGTCGCTCAGGTTCTTTATCGGCGTCCATCCCCCGAGCAGCGGCTCCCCGGGGGCCGCCCCGAAGGCCGAGACTTGGAGGAGGAGCAGGGCGGCGGCGGCGGCGGCGGCGAGGAGGAGTCTCATTTTCGGGTTTGGTTTTTGGTTTTTGGTTTTGGTAACTGTTTTATGCTTCAGTTTTCTTGGAGGGGGCTTGGAAAGTGAATGCTTATCCGGGTGAAGAATACGTGTAGTTATAGCCCTTAAGAATTGCGAGGGACACGGACACATGTCGTGTGGCGGGGGGTAAAGGACAAATTTTTTCTTGGGTCGACTTGGAATTTATGGCAAGGTTGTAATTATTTAATGGATTTAAGGATTTAACGTGTTAAAGATGTGAGGGTACTAAAATAATACGAAAAAAAATATTTGCAATGCAGAAATATTAGCGTTAATACTACCAAAAACTCAATATTGATACATATATGATAAATTTATCATAAATTAATTTTTTAACGATCAAAACTCGTAAATTGGTATACCTGTAACAAATTTGTCCTCTGTTAGTTTCCATTAAATTTTACCGTCAAATTGTTAAGTTGATTGACACGTGTCAATTGACGAGTACATCAGTTTAGGATTTTACCCCTCTATTTGTTGCAGGTTTACTAGTTTGTGATTTTTTTCGGTATTAATTCAAATTAACAAATGGTAAATTTGTCACAAGTGTACCAGTTTGGAATTTTTTGTGATCAAAAAATTAGTTTGAGGTAAATTTCTCGCAAGTGAACCGGTTTGAGGTTTTTGATAATCAAAAAATTAATTCAAGATAAATTTGTCATAGATATACCAGTTTGGGATTTTTCGTGGTATTAACCCTTTATATTATTAATATTATTTAATTTGTTCATTAGATCATATATTCACATTTATCCGTTGGATGATATCATGGGTCAATTTGCACGCATTAGGTTAAGTCGGATTTTTTAGTTTGGTCAAAGGTGAACTATGCATGTTGGGACGAGGGGATTCTTCGAAGTCCAAAAATTGCTCCTTTGAAACTCGATTCTAGGGGTTCGTTTGTTTTGCGGTAAACATTTTTCGAAAAAAAAAATCCTCATTTTCCGGCATTTGAGATTTGAAAAATAAGTGGTAAAAAAAATTTCCGTCAGCGGAAAATACCCTTCTAAAATTGAGAAAAATGGAAAAAAAGGAAATCATTTTTCCTCTTTCTCATGCTAGAGCTTTTCCTCTCGCCTTCTTTCCAACCTCTTTTGAACTAAGATTCTATTTGTTTTATGGAAAATGAATAATTTTGAAGACATTTTCCTAAAGGCGATCGTTTGTATCACTCAAGATAATTAGTTAATAGGAAGTATTTTCATTATATTATGCCTAAATATTTTCGTGGATGATGAAAATATTTCTCGCTCATTCATTTTTCGTAAGAGATATAAGCGATTGTTTCGGAAAAAGATCTTTCTAATAATTCATTTTCCACGAAACGAAAGAAACCTAACTCTTGAGATTCGAATAGTTGAAAAAATATGCTCCTTTTAGATGACGAAAAAATATTTTCCTTTTTATTTTTAGGTTTCAACTAAACATAAAAAAATATGGTCATTTTTTTTTAGAAAACTACTTCCTTGAAAATCATTTTCCAAAAATGTCATATTTTCCGTGACCAACGGAGACCAAGTAAGTGAATTGCAAATGAGATTTCACGATCTTGGAATGTGGGTCTTAGTTGTTTCATTTAGTAAGCTACAAATAGAAGTAAGCCCCATAAAAAACATTGTGATATTTTTCAAAAAAAAAAAACAAGAGTCAAGTGTGGGAAGAAAAGAAGTGGCAGCAAAAACTTTTGACAGGTCGTGAGGTTCGGAGCAAACAAGGATGTTTTGGCGACAGATGGAACGCGCCACTAACGTTAAAAATGGGATTAAAGTGACGTGGACGCAGGCCGTTCTACGTGCCGTGACTGACGCTGATAATTTTTAATAAATATTTTAATATTTTTTCGAGATTTTTATTTTTTTTCTTTTTTTCTTTTCTTCTTTTTTCCTCCCTTAATTTTTTTTACTATGGCTGATGAGGGTCGACCCTCGCCGACTACGGACGAGGACGCCTTGCTCAAATCTGGGCGATGGTTGCGACCCTCATCTGCAACCGATGAGGACATTGCGGCCTTGATAGCAGTATGTGAGGGCTTCACTACCCTTGCCTAGCGGGTGGTGAGGGCCTAGCGACTCTCACCGGCCACGGTAAAAAGGAAAAAGAAACAAAGAAAAAATAGAAAAATAAAAAAATTAATAAAACAAGTCAAAAACTATTAAAAATTAAAAAAAAAATTATCCACGTCAGCATTGACCATGACATGTAAGACGATCAATGTTCACGTTAGCGATTTCCAACAAATATTAGTCGGATTAATGCAATTGACAAAACATAAAAATATTTATAACTTAATTGACATAATTAAAAGATTTAAAATCGAATTGGTAAAATTGCGACATGTTGAGGACTTTTTTGGTAATTTTTCCCATGCTCTTTCGAGTGTTGACGACAGTTGTTCTCTTTCTTGAACTGGACGTTTTAATTTGAGCTTTGAACGAGCCCTCCATTGATCTTGTGGAGTCTAATGGCCGTGGCGTTTAAGGGTAGTTCGAAATGATTCGAAGGTTGAACATGGGATTTCGCAAGGGTGGCGAGGTCAAATGCACGTAAAACATACGAGGTCGGAGCCATTGAATTGAGCCCAACCAAGCAAGCACTTACTAATGTCTGGATTTGTGATGGATATAAGCGGCGCCCACGCAGTTAAATTCAAGTCCCAACAGCTGCTAGAAAGGGCTATGGAATGCAAAAGAAATTGTAATGCATAAACATAGAGAGAAAAATATCGTAACGGTGACGTTTATGTTATCATACCGATCGATAATGTGATCCCACATTCAGTTTATTATTGCCCCCACATTAATTAATTTCTTTGACATTTATTGTCCGTATTAAGCCACATCTCAATTTTAAGTTAACTGTTTTGACGGAAGAGGTTATCTCTATAAGGGTGCGAATGAAAATATAAATACGTCTAAGTCAAACTCCTCGGGATATAGAAAAACACGCAAGAGCGCAACTAACTAGAAGTGTTCATTCACCGATCGTTCAAGTCTTTGCATATCTGGTTTTCGACTTCATTAATAGCTGGAGGTTTATACAGAATTTTTCACGTTTTCGCATTTGATCCTAATTATGTATGGTTTTTGTTCATCCATCAATAGTCAGAATCTTCAATCTTTTCGCTAATCTTCCAACAGTTTATATATCTCCGGTTCAAAATTCATAGTCGTTCCTGCACTTTCGTTTCAAGATATTCATTGCCCGCTCCATGTTCAGTCGTTTTATATACAGAGAGAGTTGATAAGGAAAATTGAGAATAGTCCCCAAAGAATTACTCCTGACACTTGGACTACACTGTTGATGAATCCTGGAACCTCTCTTTTGCCTGTTGAATTTGGGAAGCGAAACTCCAATGGCAGAAGACATCTCTCCTCTGCTATGGCACCTTACCATTTGTTCCGAAGACATATGCTCCTACACCCAACAGAAAAAAAAGAGCAGTTCGAATCAGGTTTTGATCAGGAATTCGACGATAGAGCAGTTTTCATCTGAAGCGCGATTAAAGTCGAGTGACTCGACTGAGAACAAACGATGCGGTAACTGATGAAGTAGTTTACAACTTTACACCAAGAAGAGGGAATTTACCTATTGTGGGCATCAGCAAGGACAGTATGGCAATGCCGGTAATCTTGAGAGGCAAACCGACCTTGATCATGTTGGCGATTTCGATGTGGCCAGTCGTGAAGCCGACGGTGTTGGAAGGAGTGCCAGTGGGGAGCAAGAAAGCAAATTGAGCCCCAGTTGCTCCGGAAACCACCAGGAGCAGCGGGTGCACGCCCATGGTCTTGGCAATCTGAATGAGGAGAGGGATGAGGAGTGTTGTGGTCGCGTTATTTGACGTGAACTCAGTGATCGTCCCACTTATGGCACAGACGGCCGGGGCGATGGCCAGGTACGGTGCCGCCTCTAGGAATCCTAGGGTTTCCAATAGGACGTCCGCGAGGCCGCTAGAGTGGACCCTGTCGGCAATCGCGAAGCCAGCCCCAAGGAGGAGGATGATGTTCCACGGCAGCTTCTTGCACTTGTTCCAATCCATCAGTTTCTCTCCTTTCTGCTTCTTGTTCGGGATTATGAAGAGCAACGTCGCCATCATCACCTGTTCTCAATAGCAAAAATCACGCAATTAGGGTTTCGTAAATACCATGTTGTGTGACATCGCGACAAGAACACGAGTCAATGTCCAGATGGATCGAACTTTTGGTGTAACTTAGTTTTGAACTCATATATACTCACACTGACTATTCCATCACCTGCTCTTCCTTCAAATAGAGCTTCCCAACCAGGAATGTCTTCTGTTATGCTTCTTGTCATCCACAAAACTATTAGCATCTACACATTTTTTTTTCATTTATTCATCTTAACAATGCTGTCAATCGCATAAGCTAGAGAAATTACTAGTAAAATTCAAGTTATGAATGCACCGAGAAGACGGTCAACACCATCTTTTCAGGAAATGCCATTGGACCTACACTCATATATTTTCACACAAATTAACCTGAATTAGCTCATTCATCAACAAAGAAAAAGATGCCTGCCATTTTTCTTTTGATTAAGAAACACGTTGCACTTAATGATTTCAAGACCAAGATCATGAAAGGTAGGAAAGTGAGTTTTGGGGTCTCATTTACCTAACAATTCAAGCTCTCTTTAGATGGGCCTTGTCCAAGTAAGCAGATAGAGCCCTTCCTGAGCCCCTTGAGCAGTACATCAAGCAGAGGATCCCCCACAAGCCCAAGAAGATCAACAAGGCCAGAGGGAACCCGAAGAAGAACCATCTGTTGAAGCTGATGGGGTTTGCCTACGGGAAGTAGCTCTTCCACATCCCCACCAATATCAGGTTGACACCCGTCCCGGTGAGGGTGCTCATCCCCCCGATGGCAGCCGAGTATATCACCCCCAGCACCACCGCCTTGCAGAACTTGGCCGCCGCGTCGGGCCGGGCTGGCCCCTCCAGGAGGCGCTGGAGGATCCCCGTGACGACGGGCATCATCATCACCGCCGCTGCCACGTTATGCATCCACATGCTCACGAATGCCGTTGTTGCGCATATCCCAAGGAGCAATAGAGGCGGGTTCAGCGGCTCTCCGCAGAAAAGTAATGTTATCTGCCTTATTCACAATTACTAATTATTAGAGGTGTAAAAAAGAACCACCTACCTTAAAACCCGAACAAAACCGAATTGACCAGAACAAAAGATTTTGAATCTTTCTGAATTGGGTTTCTTTTTTTTTTTTCGGGTAGTAAGTAAAACAATGGATTTCTGATGGTTTAATTGGTTTCATATCATAAACCCGAATCAATTCCAAAAACATTATTGAACTTACTTCAAAATCAAAACAAACATAGTAAATAGAGTTTATTAAACACTAAACACATTCATGAATATGGAAAATAAAGCCCAATAAGCCGACACGATCATTTTTTGTTCAGTTCTATACGAGTTGGATCTTGAGTCTGATATCAGTGGAGACTCGAAACCGATTTGGCTTGTTGTCACCCCTACTAATGATAGAGCTACAACTTAAGGATGACCAATTTCTCAGCATACAATTCATATGGTGGTTAAACTTTGTGCGTATACGTTTACACAGACCGATTTACTGAATACCCTACTGGCTAATATTATAATATTTTCCTATGAGACAACGTGATGGTTTATAGGAATAGGAAATCGCACATCTGCATGTGACGATGCTTCTTTAGTCCACATCACAATGACAAATGCTTACACGTGTCATCATGGAGACTCCACCCCAATATAAAAGAAGGGCATCATTGAGATGATGTTAGTGACAATTAATCCACATTATAGAATGGCTTTGATCCGATGATCAAGCATAATGTACCGTACAAATTATTAAAGCTCAAGAGAAACCCTCCATTTCGCTTTCACTTTGTGGACGAAAAGAGAGGATTGAGACCCCTTTTGGAAGGACCCAGCAATATGGGGTGTCCTAGGCTCATTGATTTGACACCAAAGTTAATCCAAGAAGAATAAATTTGAAACAAAGAAAAAGTCAAGATAGAAATTCTTGAAATTAACGTTTATACTCGAAATAACATATAGTGCAATAATCATGAACTATATTGAAAATAAATTGCAAGTGGACCCATGTAGAAGAGGAGAAGGAAGATTATCGAAGAAGAACTCACATTCAAGGCGAGTCTCCGGTGGATGTTATAGTGCTCGACGGCGAGAGCAAGGATGAAGCTCCCAAGGACGAGCGCGATCACGTCGTCCATGTAAGACCTGGCGACAGCATCTGCGGATGCGATCCCGAGCATCGGGAACAGGAAGAGCGGCGCCATTGAGGTCACCGGCATCGGCACGGCCTCAGTCAGCCACCACGCGAACATCCATGCCAGCACGCCGAGCATGTTACGGCCGGCCACCGACCCGTCGAGCCTCAGACAGAGGCATGTCACGGCGCACAGGAGTGGGCCGAGCGCGACAAACGCATTCCCCAGCGTGAAGAGATCGAGGAGGGGCGAGGGGGATGGCGAGCCGGGCGGCCCTCGTTCGTTGCGATCTCCGTGGAGCGGGAGGAGAGGGGTTTTGGGGTCATCGTTGTTGCCATTCATCTTGTGGGGAGGTGGGGGGGAATTGTATAGGCAGCGTTTCTTTTGTATCTGTGAAATTTGGAGCTAAGTTGGTCCCGCTTTGGCAGTGGACAAATTCATCTTTTTCTTCTCATGGCAATTTTATTATTATCTTGCAATTTTTTTGGGTCTTCGATGTTGTCAATTAATGAAATTAAATGCGGTCTTAGACTTACTTTGTTTAATGTCAATTTCATCTTCTTCATTATTTTAACTAGATGGTAGTCCTTAATTAATTTTTATTTTCTTGCTGCCACATGCAAGTGTGTCCAAGCAGATAACATGGCAGCGTTGCGACTTTTTCAAACGTACAATCCAAGTTCTTTTTTTCTTTCTGCTTATGCAATTTCAACTTGATTTCATTCCATACTTATAGACGATTTTCCGATAATATTTCCTTCCATCCTTGTAGAAACAAACAAGAAAGATTGAAAGTGTCTCAATCCGAATCATTGCCGTGGCCATCCAAACGAAACCCGCCTTTGATCTGATCGGGAAGATGTTGCACCACGCGAAATAAGCCAGGGTTGGAACCGGGCTCTGACATCATGTTACAATGTTTATTCCAAAAAACTTAATCAATAAGTCGAGAGTGACCATATATAGATATGAAAAATATATAAAATCCATACATAACTATATTGACACTTTAATATTAATATGTTTTCTTAATTATTATGCCATTTATGAAGCTAAAATACACATCGATTAATCTTTGGTCAACACAAGAAATATCGAATTCTAATTACGTGAAGTGGAATTATGGTTAGTGCTAATCAACCTGAGGAGCTAGAAGCGTGCGAGATGCTGATGAGATCGTTTTCAAGCGCGTGGAGCCCCAACGATGGAGAATTTAAATATGACACTCAGCTCCATTTTTACTTTTTTCTTTCTTAAACGGTCGCTGTTGCGTTGTTTCCCATATGTGGTCGTTTTGTAAAATCAAATGTTGTCTTAATCCAATTTGCTTACGTGGAATTTCTCGATGAAGATTGAGCTGACACATTAGCACCGCCTGCTGATTATCATCATCTTTTTTTTATTAGCAAAATGCATTAAATTAATAATATGAGTTTTTTTTGGCTAGAAATTAATAATATGAGTTGAATGTCGTTTAATGGGTATTGATTCGCTAAATGGCTGCGGATTGATTATCATGCTCGTTCCAATTTGGCCAGAAGAAGTGTTGAAGAGATAAGGATCATGGCTCAATCATGCTCTTACACAACATAGGTTGAGTTAATCTCCTTATTTTAACATCTCGAGTCACATTAATATTGGGAAAATTGTCCCATCAATTCTAAACTCATCGTTTGGATACTAATTCGGTCATACATTTTTCAACATTATTAATTTAGTCATAAATTTTTGCGCTAAATTCCAATATAGTTCTCCCGGCCAAATTTTCTTCGGAAATCATCGACATGCCGATGTGCCAATTGTCAGCCATCCTACGTACCATATCGGCACGTCAACGATTTCTGATGAAAATTTGCTGAAAAGATTATATTGAAATCTCGCACAAAAACTTAAAACTAAATAGATAATGTTAAAAAATTTATGACTAAATTAATATTCAGAACTGATTGATCACTTTTGCCCATTAGTATCACCTTCAAGAATCTCTAATGTTCCGATCTTTACCTTTTCTATCCTATCCCAACTTAGAGAAATTTACACGTAATTTTAATGAGGGTGAAACACGTAACCTCCGGCGTGCTGTCTGGTTATGCCAACCTTAACCTAGGAAGGAGGTTCACGAGGGACTTTAGCTCGAAAGTTTGGAAATATTGGAAATAATAATTCAGATGATTGATTGAAGGGGATGGGTACGTGCCGCGTGGGCACAGCAGACAGGAAGGTGAGCCGATAAAATTATGCAGCACTCCGGGCCAAAAACTTTTCTGTGGCCCCCACCGAAAGGGTTGATGATGATCTGGCAGCACTTTCGCACGTTGTGATGATCTGGCATGTTTTGATTGATCAGAAGTCGGCTGATAGACCAATCCAAAGATCCACGTTCATGTCGAAGGTCTTCGACGCGTGGCATCTTCTTAGTGGCTACGTACGCCTAATGATTGAAGATAGTGGCAAAAAAATGGGCAGGGCGGGGGCCGATCGATTTCTGATTAGCCTGGGCTGCGCTTGACAAAGCATTGTCAAGAGATTTTGAACTTATAAAAAGCTTTTGGCAAGAAGAGTTGCGTTGGGTGATGTAATTTCGAAGCAAAATTGGTAAATGCAATGCATTCCAAAAGCCCTTTCTCTCAAGGCAGGGGCAAATCGGCTTTGAGCATTCTAGCATTTTCAAATATGCCGAAACAAAGAGTTGATGAAATTCTTGGATTTTCCATTTCACCCTTGTTCAATAATTGTAATTTTCGAATTGATAAAACAAAACCTAGATCTCTATCTTTTCTTTACATTCTTGACCAAAAGTCTTTTTAACGTGTAGCATGTTTTTGGTGGCTACGTGCACCAAGTGGCGTCCATCAATGTTACGGTCTCCGTTGGAGATGATTTAAGCAAGTGGGAGGGATCAATGAGCTTTTGCTATAATCGTTAGCCTCCTTCGTGTTAAAGAACTCATTGAGTATATGGTCAAAAAGATTACATGATTTACATTATCAAATTCTGTGATAGATGTAGATATTGGTAGTGCAACCTTGTTTTACCGGGACGAATGATACTATCACAGATGACCAATTGTGTATATTAGTTTTGAGCTCCCGTTGTCAATGTTACAAATCGACACTTGAGATCACAATTTTGCACTATTCAATTCTCCGTCTAAGCTCAACCTTCCCCATGTCAATTGCTCACTATTCACTTGGCCCACCTTAGATCTTGGAGAGAAACTCTAGAAAGAAAAGGGTTTGAGAGAGAGTGCTCTATTACTCTTCTTGTGTGCATATTTGTGCAAGGTTAGAAATGAGGGGAGGGGCCACTATATGAATGTGAATCCGTCCAATTACAACCGTAGATCTCTGTTCAATCTAATAGTAGGGATCTATTCTCCCCATCCACAAGCACCCCATTAATTACAAGTATTTTCTTGGATGCAAATGTACATAAATCAAAAAAATCCTAGACTAATAGAAACTTGAAAGCATGCCCGGTCATTTCGATCGCCCTTGGCCTGTTGCACCTTGAAAATCTTAGGTCTGTGACATTCACCTCTAACCAACTTGGTGCTCTCGACTCAAAATCATTCACTTGCTAGATCGACTCTTTCTCTTGATCATTGACTCCCCCGTAGATTATTTTTGGAGTCCGCTCAGTGAGTGTTAATATATTCCACATTGCCTATCTATTGGGTCAATATGCTCTTCATATACATACGTAGTCCTTTCATATACAAGTTTAAAGCTTTTTGATTGGATCTTCTGACTGTGAGGGTTCGAAGCATCGCATTCTTTGTATTGAACCCAATCGTGTGGCTAGTTGTTAATGATTTCGTTTGGTCGGCATCACGACCTGGATAAGTTTCTTGCCGAGCTGTGCGAGGCTGAGGCATTGATGGATGAGATCGTCGCTATTGTTTGCCGTCGCGGCAAAGTCCTTCGCACACTGTAGTTAAAGAACGAGGATATGTTCATTTCACATGAAAAGAGTGTTGACAAATACCGCTTCATTTGTCCAATTTATTGATGGACGATGCTGTCACTCTTTTTTCGCAACAAAATAGAAGGTTTATAACTAATCACATACCTTTCATTTCTGGTCTTCTCTTTGCTTGTATGCGGCAAGACTCCCATTTACCCAACAATGTATACCGAGCATATTAATCAAGGATCGAACTCATATGCGAAGATATGCAACCACAAAATAGTGGTCGTTGAGCTTATGATCAAATTTTTTATAAATTGAAGGGTTAATACTATGAAAAATCCCAAACCGGTACACTTATGATAACTTTATCTCAAACAAATTTTTTGCCCATAAAAAATCACAAACTAGTACATCTATGATAAATTTACCCCAAACTAAGTTTTTGACCACAAAAAATCCCAAACTGATACATTTGTGACAAATTTACCCTTCGTTAGTTTTCATTAAATTGAATTAATACCACAAAAAATCATAAACTAGTACACCTGTGACAAACGGAGGGTAAAACAAAAAATTGGTATATCCGTCAATTACCGCGTGTCATTTAACAAAACAATTTGACAGTAAAATTTAATGAAAATAAACTGAGGGTAAATTTGTCACAGGTGTACCAGTTTGGGGTTTTTGGTGGTAAAAAAATTAGTTTGGAATAAAATTGTCCCAAATGTATCTATTTGGAATTTTTTACGGTATTAACCCTAGATTGAATACACCATGATTTACTAGTTGAATGAAAAAGAGCCCCCGATTAGAGAGAAGCTATGCCCCTCTTTATAGAAAATCAATAGAGAAACTTCTCGAACCGAAGCGCCAATAAAATTAGTATCTGAATCCGTATCTGAATCATTGATATGGTCAATCTACTCTTTGCACGGTCAATTAAGGCAATACTGATTCCATATCTGCGATCATATCTACTTTTTTAGTTTTTTTTTTTTGCAAGTAAGCCCACTTTACATGAATAAGTCACGAGCCCATGAAATGGTAAGAGAAATAGATTCAATTCTGATGAGCCTAAATCGAACGATCTAATGGCACGATCGCTTGCTTCGGCTCTTTTCTTTTCATTTAGGGGGCGAAATAAGCGTACACAAAAAGAGAATTGTATTATCCCTGTATGTTTCATAATGAAGAGTACCCGAGGAACTTAGATGGCTATATAAGATAACAAGATATTACAATATTAGTTACAATCGATTAGGATCAATCCATGATATCCACAGTCACAAAGAATAAAGGAGATGGAGATAACGATATATCTCCAGTTGGTAAAGGCATTACGAAGCCCCTGCAAAATGGCGTGTTGGACGTGCGAGACATATTCGATTTTGCATGGAAGCAGCCGACAAGGTACGCGCCGATTTGGCTCCTGAGAGCTGGAACTCGCCGTCGCCGATAAGGCATGAGGGGTCAAGGTTGAAACCCCTGCTTTACCAACAATGTATATCAAGCATATTAACCAATAATTGGACTCATATATGAAGATACGAGACGAAAATACAATGATCGTTAAGCTCATGACCGAAGTCTAGATTGAATCGAGCTTAATTTATAGATCTAATAAAAATGACACGACGTTGGGAAAAAACTATGCCGCTTTATATAGAGAAGCCACAGAGAAAATTTCCCTTTGTTTGTGATTAAAGTGCCAATAAATCTAGTATCTGAATCTGTATCTCAACAACTATTGCCAAAAAATAGGATATGTATATGAATTATTGATATGGTGAATCTATCCCTTACGGAGTCAATTAACACAATATTAATTCCATATCTACATCGATATCTTCTTTTTATTTTTTTATTTTTTATTTGTAAATAAGCCCGTTTTATGTGGATAAGTCACAAGCCCATGAAATGCGATAGAAAGTAGAAATAATCCAAGCATTTCACACTTATGACAAACTTCTTGTCCCTATTCAAAGTTTCTAGGATACGTAAGGTGTTCATTTTTTTCCAGTATTACTAATTTCACAAGATTTCTCCAAACCTGTCATTTCATTCTCAAAAGGATTAAAAGAAAAGGCAGGTTAATTAAAAGAATCGAGAGTAGATTACGAGTAAATCTCAACATGTCATTCTGCATGAAAGACTATCAATTCATTTCAATCTCTCAAGTAAACCAATTCATTTTATTTTTCCTGTATTAATTAAGCATGCAAGATTAATCCAATCAGGTCATTAGAGAATAATAACAAAATGGCAAGTAAAATCTCTGCATTGCCGTATTAACAATCTTCGACACTTTGATGCACTTGTTATAGAAATAAATCGCCATATTCATTACTGTCATTAAAAATGAATAGAAAAGGGCAGGTTGCATTTATGTCATTATTTGAAAATACATGGCTAGTAAAAATCGATTCTATATATTTGCAAACAAAATTTCTATTGGCAAGATTACACCAAATTCATCAGGCAATTAAATAAGGGTGAATACCACGAAAAATCTCAAACTTGTACACTTATGATAAATTTACCCAAAACGAATTGTTTGACAACAAAAACCCCTAAACTAGTACACCAGTGACAAATTTACCCTTCGTTAGTTTTTATTAAATTTTACCGTCAAATTGCTGAGTTGAATGACATGTAACAGTTGATAGGTGTACCAGTTTAGGATTTTATCCCTCTATTTATCACAGGTTCATCAATTTGTGATTTTTTGTGATATTAATCCAGTTTTACGGAGGATAAATATGTCACAAATATACCAGTTCGAAATTTTTTATGGTCGAAAAATTAGTTTATGGTAAATTTGTTATAGGTTTTATCAATTTAAGATTTTTTATGGTCAAAAAATTAGTTCGGGGTAAATCTTTCATAAGTGTACTAATTTGGGATTTTTCGTAATATTAACCCATTAAATAATAAATAGAAAAGGACATGTTGCAACAATGCTGCCTTTGCAAATACACGGCAAGTAAATCTTGAACTTCTCACTTCATGGTCTACGTGAAGTGCCTTTGTCCCTCTATTGAATCTTTAAGTATATGCAACAAAGCCATTTCATTATCTAAACTAAAGCCATTTAATAAAGTTTCCCAAAAACAAAAATCAATTTGTCAGCATTAATCCAAATTTATCAACTAATTAATGGATATATAACTAGAAAAGACATATGAGTTGACCATAAAAATATGTAGCAACTCTCAGGACTGCATTGACCATATTAACTTCCTTCGACACTTGGAAACTCTATTTATAAGAAACCATTTTCTAAGTTTATAAAGTCATTAAAATCGAATAGAATGCATATCAAACATTAATCAATAGTCAAAACAACGTCTAAATTCATTAACTAATCAAGTTTATGGCTTAGTTCTGCTGACTGAATATATTCTTGTTCTTTTCTTTTTTTTGACGGGTTGATAAACGCATTTTAACATGTAAAGCTCGAGGCTCATGAAGAGCACCTTTAATCTCTTGATTCATTTAAGAAGCGAGTCAAAACCCGTTTAATAAGAAAAATATCTCATAGTCATAATAATCCAAGAAGGAACAACTCAATCTCCTGACAAAAGCTTGTCTGTAAGATTAATAATCTAGTATAACAGATGAAGTGTGCATTCTTCATCGTGTAACTAGTTTACATGTATTATAGCGGGGGAATTTCTCCAAAAAAAATCCCAAACTTATTATATGATGGCCAATTCAATTTTAAAATTTTAATCGTATCAATTTAGTCCTAAGCCTTTTGAAAATTTTCATTTCAGTCCTATATTTTTTAATTGTGCCAATTTAGTCCTAAACCTTTTGAGGATTTGCCAATTTAGTCTTAAACTTTTTAACGGATTACCAATGTAGTCATATTGGCTAATTTTAGCCAGAAATTACTAACGTGACCATCCAGTTAGCGTCAGTCCTACGTGGCGCAGCTGGTGCAAACGTAGACAATTTTTTGAATTTTTATTAATTTTGTATTGATTTGTTATATTTTATTATTTTTCTTTCTTTTCTTTTCTTTTTTTTCTTCATAGGGTCGGCTGGGGCCATCGACCCCCACTGATTCTAGGGCCTTTGCTAGCTATGACCCTCGTGTAGGCCCTAACAGGCCACAACGAAGGCAGACAAGGGCCGCAATGCCCTCGCTATTGCCCACGAAGGCTAGAGCAAGGGCTTGTGAAGCCCTTCTCGGCCATAATGAAGGCTCGTGAGTCCTTGCCGAGTTCTGGCAAGGGCTTTGTGGCCCTCGCCCAGGGCAAGGGGGTTGTTGTCCTATAAAGAAAAAAGAAAAAAGAAAAAAGAAAAAAGAAAAAAGAAAAAAGAAATAAATCAATAAAAAATTCATAATTTTTTTAAAAAATTAAAAAAAATTGTTCACATAAACGTTGATCATTCCTCGTCAGACAACCAACATTGAATGGATCGCCACGTTAGCAATTTCCTATCAAAATTAGTTGAAAGAACTACATTGGCAATTCGTTAAACGGTTTAAGACTAAATTGACAAAGATTCAAAAGATTTAGGACTAAATTGGCATGATTGAAATGTTTATGACTGACTTGGTAGTCGTACAATAGTTTTAGAACTTTTTAGACAATTTTTCCTATCATAACGCATGTCACTGAGAAAGTTTGAGATATCTGGACATAAACTGACAAATTGATTGTTGAATGCATCAGTTCTAAGAGAATAAATTAAAATTATCAAACAGGATTGGACTAGATAATTCACTTTGGAAGCTTGACATTGTTAACATCTAATTTTTAGCTCATTTTTTTTTCATATTTTTAAAAATTTCAAAATTAGGTCTAGGGATCTTGGCTAAGCCTAGAAACCTATTTCTAAACCAAAAAATAAATTTTTTTTTATCATTTTTCTGCATTTTTTCTTAATTTTTTTAGTCAAAATAAGCAAGAAAATCAAGAAAAACAGTAAATGAAATCAGAAAATTCCATAAAAATAGTGACTAATATTATTTTAAATCCAATTTCATAAATACACTATCAATTTTAGAAAATCTCAATTGGGTATATGTTTTTCCCAAAATTGGGCAAAATTAAACACGAATTGAACCAAAAATGAAATTAAATTTTTTCTAGACATTTTTAAGTCATAGTATCTTCACAACAATTGATTCTGGGACCTTTAATTGCATAATGGTCGGTCCAATTGCACAATTTGATATAAAAATAAAAAATTCCCAAAATTTGATTGAAAATTAAGAATTTTGAACCCAAATTGGAGAACGTGCCCAAAATGAAATTGTTGAAATGTGAGATTACCATTTCTAGGGTTAATCAAGGGTGGGTAATTCAATTTTGGCATCAATTTTTCCTAATCAGGTCATTAGGACCTCAAATTGAACAAAACCCTATTAACCTGAATATAAAAATGAAAAAATTTTGGGCACAATTATAATGAAAATTGGAGAAAATTATATGTTTGGGTTCGGAATATGATGGGAAATTCAATTTTGGGGTCGAAATTCGAAAATTTTGTGGAAATCAGACTTAATTTGCGAATTTATGCAAAACTGGAACTGCCGGGTTGGACGGGTTGACCCGACCCGATCCGAATAGTTCATCTTTTTCACTCGGCCACTTAGCCCGCGATAAACCCAGAAAAAATGACTCAAACCAGCGACTTTATTGATCATGTTCCAATTTTTGAGCACATTTTAATCGGTTTTTCCAGCCGTATGATATCCAGCTGGCATTGGTCAACAACCAAAACCGATTAGAAATTGGTTCCAACCGAATTTTGAGTGGAAAATCAAGGATCAAAAACAGAAAAAACTAAAGAACATTGAACAGAAGGTGTTTGAGATTTTTCCCTAGAGGGAGAAGAGAGAGAAAGGAGCGAAACCGAAGGGAGAGAATTAGAGAGAGAGGGTCAGAGGTCCCCCCGAGAGTGTTCGGTGCCGCCCTATATGGCGGGACGCTGGCGAATCGCGAGTCGGCCGTGACCTCCCCTCACCGTGTCAAGCCGGAAAAGCTGACCGCGAAGGTCTGAAAATAAGCCTCGGCTGGTGCATCCGGACCTGTTTCGGCAAATATAAGAAAACTTGGAGGAAGAAAAAGTGTCAAGGAACAACCCTTGGGGCGTAGATCAGTTCAACAATTTCATTTGACCATCGAACGGCGCAAGTAAATATCATTCGTGGTCACTGTTTGATAAATTTTCCAGAATAGGTTTTATCTTAATCGCTGTTGACACCTAAATTTTGGCGCATCATTTAGTGTTAATTGCATAGAAAATTAGGGATTAAATTTTTTAACCCTTGAACAAAAATATTAAAATTGCATAGCATATAGTTTAGGTTCATATAGATTAATTGCATTCTGCATCAGATCGGCGGTGGCGAGCGAGTTTAAAATTCATCACGTAAATCGGGCTCGGGAATCGAACGAGACTCGACTCATTCGGAAGACGGGGGCCGAAAATCACACGTCAAAAGGGCTTGGTTGTCTTAATTTGAGCTTAAATTAGCCCATCAAGCTTAATTGAATAAAAGCCCGAATTAATTCAACAAATTTGGAATTAAATGAAAATTAAAGCCTAAGCCCAAGCCTAAGCCCATTAGGACTAGAAAGCCTGGCTAATTAACCTAAGGTTGCGATATAAATATAGGGTTATGCGTCATAATCATGGGGGCTCTCATAATTCTCGGAGCAGAATTTTCAGGGAGAACAAGAAACACATGTGAGCGAGAGCAAGAGTAAGAGAGAGAGTCTGTCGCCTACACGCACGGCCACCCCAATTGCGGACCCCCTGCTCGCGCCGCTGCTATTCTTCCCCCGAAGCCTACCATCGAGTCCAGGCTTTTCGATGAGTTCCCGCTGCGCATGATCTCCTCTGTCCAGTTCGAGCGGAGCCTTATTAACTCGGGTTTTGCATACGGTCTCGGCAAGTTCTTCGCAAGATCCACGAAGACACGACCGACAATTTTGAGGACATCCACGATTGAGAAAAAAAAAGGACTTGTGGGTATTGCCATCTCATCCACGTGGGAGCTCATTGGACTTTTCACGCCTCCACTTCCACAATGCATGAAATATCACGGGAGAGAATGCTGAGAGGACAAGAGTGAAATCTGAGCCTTCAAAAGCCAAGTCTTCTCTGCCACGATCTTCACGTCCAGGATTAGAACTCCACTGTCCATCACCAATCCGAGAAGTCGCCTGTGATCTCCCCCTCTTGCCACTCATCACTGAACGTCTCATCGTCGCCGTCACGCCCGCCGTCGTCGTTGCCACCACTGTCGCGAACCACCACGAGCACCACCGCAAGCCGCTGCACGCCCGCTGCAGTGACACCGCCGCTGCATCGCCGCTGTACTGCCCACATCGCTGCATCTTCGCTGTCCCGACGCCGCCGTTCCCGACGCCGTGCCACTGCTCCCGACGCATCCCGATCCGCAATCCCGATCCGCTGCAAGTTCAAATTAGGAAAGAAATCTGCAAATCAGGTAATTATCTTATCCCGATTTAATTTGAATATTTTGTCGCCTAATTTGTGCTTATTGATATCTGATTCTGCATATTTAGATAATAAGCATTATCTCAATTAGGATTTGTTTCTTTTTTTTGAAATCTTGGAAATCCATTACTCTTTAAATTTGGATAGAATTTAGAATTTTCAAAATCTCTTTGAATATATCCAAAATATTTGAGATATCGAATTTTTCAAGATGTGATCGATTAGGAAAATTTCCTAATCCGCAACCGCACACGTGGAAATAAATCTATCTATCAGGCTTTAGATAGAGTTATTTCCATAGTGGGAATTTTGAATTTTAGGGTCGATCTGTCAGGCTTCAGATCGAAACTTAATTCGAAAGATTTCACGGTTATATTTTTTTACTTGATTTTAATTTCAAATTTCGATAAAAAAAAATACCAAAAAGATTGCTTTAGAATAGGTTAATCTCTTTAATTTAAAATCGCATGTCTAGCTAATTGGCATTTTTTTTAATTCCGAATTTCATTAAAAAAATACAAAAAAAAATAATGTGCCCGTCATTAGAAATAGGTCACGTCGTCGCATGACATATAGTTTGTATGTTAGGTTGCATTAATCGCATGTCAATTTTTGCACGTCATTACATATAGGTTAACTTTCATTTAAATAAGTAAAAATCAAAAAAAAAATTTTGCACCTTTGAACTTTAAGTTAGGAGTTGTCAAAATTGTCAAATTGACTATTTTTCTCGAAATTGGTACCGAAAGGGCGTTAGGGAATCTAACGTAACCAAGTCCCCAAATTTATGATTTCTGGTTCGTAGAAATAAAATAGTACTCCCGCTATTTTATTTAGGTTTCTAATCAACCTACCTTAAATGATTAGTGGCGACTCCCGTTGAAAATATTTGCATGCTCACAATTGGACCTAAGTTGCGATTTGGTAGAGTTTGGGAGAACTCGAGCTAGGTTAGTTAATTTAATTGATCTAGTAATCCATTAGCCTAAGATTGAAACCCGATTTTTTTTAGGTCGCGACAGCTTGGCGACTCCACTGGGGACAAAACTTGAATTTTTTGAAAATTTAAGGAGGACTTAGGCCAAAAAAAAATTTCGTGGAAAAATCACTTGATTTGACAAAATTTGATTGAATTCTCATTCTTAGGTGTTAAATGGTTTTGCAGGATGGGAGTTATAAGGGAGTAGTGATTGGCTAACCCTTTGTTTTGCAGGCTTGGTGGAGTGGAATTGTGATTTAATTTTTTGCACTATTGAAGTGGTGTTTGCATATAATTGTTGTACATGATTTACAGTATTTACACTACACCACACACAACCTATGATCGGACCTGAGTCACACCCATAGTTCTAAGATGGTATTTAGATGGTTCTTTAACCTTGGCGGTAAGACCTCGCTAAAGGTTATCCCATTTGGATCCCGCAAATTTTTCAAAAAAATGGCTCAAGGGTCGTCTTCATGCACGTGAGGCTACTACGCATGGAGGTTCCCCTTGTCGACCGAATCAAGCCGAAGTGATTGGACCCGACTAGTCATGACTATTGTATGCGAGGCTGTGGCTAGTAATGATGAGTGTACACGAGGCTGCGACATATCGTTCCGTTCATCACTTCATTTTGCAAAAGCCTTTAAGGTAGATAGATTAAGGTTTAAACTCACGATTCATGTGCATGTCTCTGTGATTGACATTCTCTCCCCAAGGATGGTAATTTCTCGAGCTTTATCTTTAGTTTTCTTCATCTTATTTTGGGTCGGTCCATGATTTAGGTTGAGTCATTTGGCACGTGGTCTATATAAGAATGGGTCGCCTCGATATTCGTTTCGTGCCTACTCCGAAGCTAGAGCTCAAAAAGTTATGGAGCCAGTTGAAGCTAGATGGTCAGCAGTACGTCCTCAAGCGCATTGGATTCATGCTACCAATCCTAGACATAGATGTTCAGAGCGGAATCATGCAGGCACTCGCTCATTTTTGGTGCCCTGAGACGACCACATTTGTGTTGGGAGGTAAGTTCGAGCTCACACCGACTCTAGAAGAATACAGTTTTTCTATTGGGAAATCAATTGAGTTAGATATAGTCGAACCACCCATTAAGGTAGATCCTGTGGTAGTGCTCGCTGAATTTTTGAATTTGACCAAAAAGGAAATTGAAAAAGTGTTAAAGGGTAATTGTCAAGCATGCCCGCTATCTTTTCTTATTGAATGTTTTGAAAATAACTCCGTCCTCATGAGGTCTAAGATTTTTATCTTAGCTTTTTTCGGACTCATCGTTTTTCCATTCCGTCAAAATGCTATTGATCCCGTCATAGCATGGACGGTAAAATTAATATGTGGTGGAGTTAGTTTTATAAACGCAATTCTGGCAGAGACCTTCATATCTCTGACACGATTTAAGAAAGGAAAAGATAGAATTTTTTGAGCCCCGATTGAGCTTTTACAAATCTGGTTTTTCTCACACCTTTCTCAATTCGGGAAAAATATGACTGTATTTGAAATGAATACGACTGATAACCCTATTTTAAGGTTCAAACAAATACAAAATCAAACTAAAAGTTTGCACTATACACAATGGGTCCATCTGTTCAAGGATCCAAGCTCTAATATTTTCCTTTGGCAAGCTGTATGGTTTCGGGAGGTTGAAGCTCGACTATACCATGGTGATCAGAAGCCCGTACCTTTGATGGGCATTTATGGGGCAACCTGCTATCAGCCCCTTCGAGTTACACGTCAGTTCCGAGTTCTGCAGGAGGTCCCACCTCCACTCATGCCCAATGAATTTCAAGTCCAATTTGAGAAGGGCGAGTCCTATAGAGTTGAGCTTAGGCGTCATTCCGACGCTTGGCAGAATTGTTCCACTCAGAAGCTGATTTGGCCCGCGGATAAGCCCATCGAAAGGATGAAGAGTCACTTTGCCACGGCCCGGTATATTCAGCATCATACCATCCCGGCTGACATCCTCCCGAAGATCCCGGTCGTGACAGTACGGCACACTCTTCAGACTCAGATCAAAATCAGCGAAGAAAAGGCGACGAAGGCCCAGGATAAGGCAGATGCTCTGGCTGAAGAGAATGCACGACTGCGGCGTGCCTTGAAGGCCCATTCGTCTATAGATCATGTGGCCTCTAAAAAGAGGAAGACCGTCTGATTTCTTGTTTAGTTTAGGGAGTTTTTCTTTCTTTTTAGGATGGAATGTTAGCTTACATTTGTACTTCATGCTATTGATGTTTTCTGGTAATAAATGTCGTTTCTGGACGATCTTTCTAAGAATTCTTTTGAGACATCTTCCTTTGTGGGCAATTCAATGAAAAGCATTAAGCTATAATTTGTAAATTTTGGAATTAGTCCAAGTTTTTATTGAATGAAGCAATTTGGAATTTCGAGATTTACTGGACGAATTGGTCTTTCGCAAGGAATTTCATCTTGAAGGTCTAAGGGATGTCATGGACCGACTCGTTATTCTTACCAGTTGTATTCATTCGATCGTCGCTTTTTGCAGGTAATTTGCCACGGATCCCCCTCATCCTCATAATACTTGATCGGTGACCAAAAGAAGGATGGCCAATCAAGCCGAGATTGCGGCCATGATTGACGAAAAGCTGAAAGAACACATGAACACAATCAATGAGCAGATCGCGGCTGCCATGTCCAAAATGACGAGTGATCTCATGGCCAAGCAGCAGCAGATCAATGTTGCCTCTCAATCGGAGATTCCACTTCCAGCCCGTCAAGGCCTTCGCCTTGACAAAACTCCTGTAGTGAATACTAATCTCACCCTTCAACTGGATGATGTCATTCTGACTGACACTAGTGCGTCTCCAGCGGCTCATGTTCCCGAATGATGAGAACGCCAAGTTGTTGGCTAAGCTCGACCAGAGGTTACGTGAAGTGGAAGGAACTCAATGTGTTCCACCTGTTGATCTGTCTATTTTTACCCGGGTCCAAGTGCTCGATAAATTCAAAATGCCAGCCTTCGAGAAGTATGACGGCACCTCAAACCCGATTCAGCACATCGACATGTACCAGGGGCTCATGAATAGATATGTTTCTAATGGACCTCTAATGATCCAAACCTTCCAAGCAAGCTTGAAGGATGCCGCAATGAGGTGGTATACCAACCACCAGATCAACCGGAAAGACTCATGGGAAGAGGTGGCAAACCTTTTCGTCAAGCACTTCAAGTTCAATCTCGATGTCACCATTACAAGGGAAGACCTGGAGAGAGCCGAGCAGAAAAAGGGCGAGACTCTAAAGGAGTATGCCACTCGCTGGAGGAACATGGCGGGACAGATCATGCCTGAACCCTCAGAACATGACTTAATGAAGTTGTTCGTGTCCACCCTACCGTAGCCGGTTCATTCACGAATGTTAGTGACAGCCGCCCAATCTTTTGGTCAACTGATAGCCATGGGTGAAGAGATTGAGACCGGGCTCAAGAAGGGATGGTACAGTGAGTTAGATTCATCGAGCAAGAGATTTACTTGTAAGAAGGACAAAGAGCATGTCCCTGAAGTCAACATGACTTATGCACAGAAGATGCCAGCGCAGGCCCCGAAGCTGCAATTTAGCACTCAGCAGACAACCTCTTATGGATGGCAAGGTCAGCAAGACTCACGCCAGCAGCGTAAAACTCGCCAGTTTACTCCACTTCCTGGGACGTTATCTCAGGTATTGGCTGTGCTAAGGAAGAAGAACCTACTGAATTCAGAGCCACAAAGATCTAATGCCGCTGGCTATGCAAAATATGATCCGTCGAAGAAATGCGATTATCATAGAGGTGAAGTTGGGCATTCGACAGACGATTGCCAGGTACTCAAACATCGAGTGCAGGATCTACTCGAGACTGGAGCGTTTGCGCTACAGCCAACCGGTAAGCCCAACGTGCAGAACAATCCATTCCCTGATCATTCGAGCAGTGCAAATGTTGTCTTTGGTTCGGGAGTCAAATAGGTTCAAGGCTTCAGGGTCCCTCTCAAAGACATGTTCAATGCTTTAGTCCGAGCTGGTTATGTTTCGACTGGTGAGGTGGTGTCACTCAGCGAGATAGAAAAGAAAGTGGATGAGTTGTTGAAAAGGGGAATGATTGGGACAGCTGATGAATTCGGGGTAGTGGCCACTATATCTCAGGTCATTATTGACTGGAATGAAGAACTCGCAATGTTGACTGATGAACCAGTTAAGTTGGATCCTGAACTAAATGACATGCCCCCTCTTGAGGACGCCTCTGACGATGACCTCGGGATCGTTATACCCGATGCTTCGAAAATATTGGTCCTGACATCACCTCAGCCCTACGCTTATGAGAGTGACAAGATGGTTCCATGGTCGTATGACGTTGATCTGATAACAAGGTCAGGGCGAATTTATGCTGATAATCAATCGGCCAAGCCAGTGGCTGAGAAAGAAGCGAAGGAATTCCTAGCTGTGATAAAGGCTAGTGAATATAACGTGGTTGACCAGCTGAGAAAGTTACCTGCACAAGGTTCGTTGTTGGAACTTCTCCAGACATCAGATAAACATCGGAGGGCTTTAATGAAGGTTTTGAGTGAGGTTCATGTGCCCGAGATTATTGAAGAAGACAAGCTAGAAGAGTTTGTCGGGGCGATTCTCCTCAAAGATCAAGTAGCATTTTCTGACGAGGAAATCCCAGCTGAAGGACGTGGTCATAATAAGGCGCTTCACATATCGGTGAAGTATAAAGAGACTCACGTGGCTAGAGTGCTTGTTGATAACGGGTCGGCTTTGAATTTATGTCCGTTAGCTACTTTGAAAAGGCTGGGCATTCCTCCATCTACCATGCAAGCAGCCAAGACTTCTGTCCGAGCCTTTGACGGAGTAAAGAAGGATGTGATAGGCCAGATTAACTTAGCACTGCAAATTGGACCCTCGGTGTTCGATATTCTTTTCCAAGTGCTAGATATCCCTTCTGCTTTCAATTTCTTGCTGGGACGGCCATGGATCCACAATGCAGGCGCAGTGCCCTCCAGTTTGCATCAGAAAATCAAGTTCATGGCTAAAGCAAAGCTGGTTACAATTTATGGGGAGGAAGATCACCGAATCTTCAATGCAACATCGATCCCATACATAGAGCCCGATCAGGTTGAAGAGGATAGCTATCATTCATTTGAGATAGTTCAAGTTGTTCAGGCTTCCTCTGATATGCCGTTACCCGTTCCTGAAGTTTCTAATGCAGCTATCATGGTGGCCAAGGTCATGGTTGGTAATGGTTTTAAGCCAGGTCAGGGTCTTGGGAAGGAAGGCCAAGGCATTCAGGCCCCGATTGAGACAAATGGACAATACCACAAGACTGGTTTGGGATATCATGGTCCTGTAAGCCGCGAACAAAGCAACGATTGTTGCAGAGGCTGAAGTCCCTTACCACCTCCCATTGACCACATCTTTCACTCGGCTGGAGTAGTGGGTGGATATGAGAATTTAAAGCTGAGCCCGACTGAGGATGATCTTGGGCTTATCTTTCCTGAGTCGCCACAAGCCTTAACTGAACCACCTAAGAAGCATGGTAAAGCGATTGTGGTCGGTCTGTCTGACGATTCCGAGGATGACCAGCCACCTTGTATTTTCAAGAAGCCGGAGTCGAGGCTGGTGGACTTTGACTTTAATGACGGTATACCCTACCTCACTGGATGGTTTGCTGAGACCTCCATTGGTGCAATCACTGAAGGACCACTTGAAGGGATGGGTGCTGGCCCTCAAGAGTAATCATTTTTAGTTTTTGTATCTCCCCTGCGTGGGAATCTTTATTGCTTTTTTCCAATTCATGTTGAATTTAGGTTTTTCAATCCAATAAGATGTAATTCATTGATTCAATATCAATAAAATTACAGCGGTTTTTATTATTTTTGAATCTTGTTGAAGTGCTCCAAACCAACCCGATGACGATAACCAACGATTGAAAAATTTGTCATCTACGGTAAGAACTGAGGGTTGGGCTTCTCAAGAATTCGCGTTTCGAGGTCTTCGAAAGCAAAATGAATTTCAAAAAGCAAAGAACAATTTTCGAAAATTGCAGTAGTTAAGCCCTCTCTTGTCTTTTTGATCCTTTTCTTTCATGTTTCAGGACTAATCTTGAGGCATGCGAAGGGACGGGAATCAGGGATCCTCATATATGTGATGCAAGTCAATCTGATGACTCAGACGATTCTAATCCGAATGATGAAGAGATACGACGGAACTTGGAAATCCATGAGAAATCTAAGCCTTTGACTGCCGAAGAAACTGTGGTGATCAACCTTGGCGACATAGAGAATCCTAGAGAGGTGAAGATTGGGACATGTCTTTCTCAAGATATGGCCAAACGCTTGACCCAGTTGTTGAAGGATTATCAAGACATCTTTGCCTGGTCTTATGCTGACATGCCGGGTCTTGATCGATCGATCGTTGAACATTATCTACCGACTGACCCTTCGGTTGAGCCTGTGAAGCAAAGACTGCGAAGAGCTAAGCCAGAACTGGCAAAGAAGATCAAGGAAGAGGTCATGAAACTTCTTGACGTGAGATTTATTGAGACTACCCAATACTCAGAATGGGTTGCTAATATAGTCCCGGTGTTGAAGAAAGACGGTCGGATTCGAGTGTGTGTTGACTACCGAGATCTGAACAAAGCTAGTCCCAAAGATGATTTTCCACTCCCACACATTGATGTGCTTGTGGACAATACAGCTGGATTCGAACTATTCTCCTTCATGGATGGTTTCTCAGGTTATAACCAGATCTTGATGAACGAGGATGATAAGTTGAAAACGGCATTTACCACTCCATGGGGGACATTTCATTACAAGGTGATGCCCTTCGGTCTCAAAAATGCTGGGGCAACTTACCAGCGAGCAATGGTCACGTTGTTCCATGACATGATGCATAATGAGATTGAGGTCTATGTTGATGATATGATTGCAAAAACTCGGCGTGGAGAAGATCACATAGAAACCTTGACGAAATTATTCGACAGGCTTTGTAAGTTCAAATTACGCCTCAATCCGACAAAGTGCGTGTTCGGGGTAGCCTCTGGTAAACTACTTGGCTTCATTGTTAGTAACAAAGGGATTGAGATTGACCCGTCGAAAGCGAAGGCCATTTGTGAAATAAAATCGCCCTCTTCGGTGAAGGAAGTTCGTAGCTTAATGGGTAGATTGAACTATATAGCCAGATTTATTTCTCAGCTATCTGAGACAGCGAAGCCTTTCTTTAAACTCCTCAAGAAAAATGCGCTAGTTAGATGGGATGAAGAGTGTGAACTGGCGTTCGACAAGATTAAGCACTACTTGATGAATCCGCCGGTGCTTGTTCCACCAACGCCGGGGCAACCTCTGATCTTGTACCTCACAATCCACAGTGAGTCATTAGGTGCCATGCTCGCTCAGAAAGGTGAAGAGGATGGAAAAGAACGTGCAATTTATTATTTGAGTAAGAAGTTCACCGCCTCTGAGATGAACTATTCCGAGGTAGAAAGAACGTGCGTAGCATTGGTCTGGGTGCTACACAGATTGAGGCAATACACTTTGCACTATCAGATATTGCTTATAACAGAATGTGATCCAATCAAATACTTGCTCAATCAACCCACTTTGGTTGGAAAATTGGCAAAATGGCAGATTCTCATCTCAGAATTTAATGTTCAATTCATGTCTCAGAAATCAGTCAAAGGACGAGTAATTGCTGATGTCTTGGCTGAAAATCCTGGGAAAAATGACGATCTGGATCCGCTAGAGGATAGAGTCATGCCAATTGATGAGTATGTATGGACCATGTATTTTGATGGGGCCGTAAACTTGTCAGGATCAGGTATTGGGGCAGTTTTAATATCCCCAGGCGGACAACATTATCCGGTTGTAGCGAAACTAATATTTCCCTGCACGAACAATATCGCTGAATATGAAGCATGCATCCTCGAATTACAAGCTGCAATCGAAATGGGAGTAGCTCGACTTAAGGTGTTCGGGGATTCAGCCCTCATTATTCTTCGTACCGTTGACAAATGGCAAACTAGAGATGTTAAGTTACAACCCTATCACGTCTATTTAGAGGAGTTGGTGGAAGAGTTTGATGACATTTCGTTTAAATACTTGCCAAGGACTCAAAACAGTTTTGCCGATGCTCTGGCTACGTTATCGGCAATACTACGAGTGACAAGCGGTTTAAAAGTTGAACCTTTGAAGATAGAGGTCTTACAGAAACCGGCTTATTGCATGGCCACGACAGAAAAGCCTGACGGCAAGTCGTGGTATCATGATATCAAGGCATATATTCAAACACAGGAGTTTCTTGAGAAAAGTACCACCTCGGACCAAAAGTATATCAGGAGAATAGCGTCGAAGTTCTTCTTGAATGGAGAATACCTATACAAACGGTCCTATGATTTGATTTTATTAAGGTGTGTTGATTCAATCGAGGCTGTTCACTTGATGCTAGAAGTACATGAGGGAGTATGTGGTCCGCACATGAATGGTCATATGCTAGCAAGGAAGATAATGAGGATGGGTTATTACTGGCTCACTTTAGAGAGTGATTGCATTCAGCATGTCCGAAGTTGTCACAAATGTCAAATCTATGGTGACAAAATTAAAACTCCTCCGAATGAATTACATCAAATGTCTGAACCATGGCCATTTTCTATGTGGGGCATTGATATGATTGGCCCGATTAATCCTAAAGCGTCGAATGGGCATCGGTTTATCTTGGTCGCTATCGATTACTTTTCAAAGTGGATCGAAGCCATGTCTTATACGACAGTGACGGCCCGGGTTGTGATGAAGTTCATTCATCGGGACATCATTGCTCGATATGGTGCACCTGAGACCATAATTACTGACAATGGGTCAAATCTGAATAACAAATTGGTGGATGAACTGTTCAAAAAATTCAAGATCAAGCATCTGAATTCCTCTCCATATCGTCCGCAGATGAACGGAGCGGTTGAAGCAGCCAACAAGAATATCAAGAAAATTTTGGCTAAAACAGCCGAAAACTATCGTGATTGGCATGAGAGATTACCTTTTGCACTTATGGCATATCGGATTTCTATCCGGACATCTACAGGGGCAACTCCATATTCTCTTGTCTACAGTATGGAAGCAGTGCTACCTGTTGAGGTTGAAATTTCTTCGTTACGTCTTCTTTCACAGGTACAATTGTCAGAAGCAGATTGGATCCAACAGAAATTGGACCAATTGAACATGATTGACGAGAGAAGGCTTAGAGCTCTATGTCATGGCCAGTGTTACCAACAACGAGTTGCTAAATCTTTCAACAAGAAAGTCAAACCTCGACATTTTCAGGTAGGTGACCTTATCCTGCGGAAGTTATTGCCGATAATTCCTCTTACAGAAGGAAAATTTGCCCCAAACTATGGTGGCCCGTACATTGTGAAGAAAGTCCTTCCAGGAGGTGCTTTGATTTTGGCCGAGATGGATGGTCGTATTTTTTCCAGTCCAGTTAATTCTGATGTTGTGAAGAAATATTACACTTGATTTATACTCATTCTGACTTTGTTTCTATCAAGTGTCAAGTTGAATTTTATGAATCAATTGATGTTACTAAGCTTTGTTTGAGGAAGGCTTTTAATTTGGCAATCTATTTCTGTCCTAATGAAGCGATCATATTGCATGAGAGACGTCAAGACGACGAAAGGCAAGACATTTCTATACAAGTCCTGAATAATAATCCCTAGTACGAGTTGGGTGAAAATTCCGTGCTGACAAGGTAAAGGATTATCTCACGAAAAGTATGATGATCAAAATGATGAGAGGCATTCATTTCCTCTATCTAAACATTACATGTTATCATTTGCTTAACCCCTTTGAACGAAGTTTCATTTCTTACCCCTGTCAGGAACAATCCCATACCGGGGCAATTGCTTAGAAAGTTCAAAATGGTTAGAATTTTCTTGTTTTCACTTGCATCAATCTTCAAGTATATTTATTGCATACAAGTTCTCTGTTAGCTCGAGTGCCTTAGATATGACGAAGAGCATTTCTTTCTATATCCCTACATATTATACCCTTTGCATACCCAATTTGAGCAGTGAATTCATTTCAACCCAATTGGTGATCATTCTTGTGATAAACAAATGAAATCATCTCAAGACAAGTTCAAGGTGACTTGGGGCAAATAGAAGCTCGAAAGAAAATTCATCAGAAAGGATGCAAAAGAACTCCATCAAATCGAAGTTCTCTCTCGGAAAAATCTCTCGAAGAAAAAAAAATCTCTCTCTCTCAAAAAAAAAAAGAAAAAAAAGAGAGAGAGAAAAGCTTCAGCAAGAACTGAGTCGATATGCAAGATCATTTTTCAAAGAAAAGACCATTTAAAGGTTCATTTGTGGAGCAATTGCTAGATGGGATGATCACTAATTTCCATGTTCATAATACCCCTTTTGATGGAAATAGGCCATTCATTTCAAGCCTACCCGAACCTACGTTACAACCATTATCGAAGTCTCTTCAGAATAGGGCACTTGAGTTAACGTAGAGTTTCAAATGCTTACAAATGTTGCTTGAAGAAGTGCGAGCAAGATTTTTCTATCTCATTTTTGCAGCATTCCTGACTTGTAAACCCGGAATAGCTGGTGATATCAATTCTTTCAATAGCCTCGACTCGAAGAGTCCCTTTTGCTAAGCCATTGACCAAACTCACGTTTTAGCCCTTATAAAGACCTCTCAGATTGGCCAAGTTATACTGATTTTGAGAATATCTGAACTCTTGTCAAGCACGATGAAGAGAGTTCGAGTGATTCTTATACCCGCATCAAAGGTCGGGTCAAAAGCCTTTCATTGAGAGTGAGTGAAAAGTCCTTTCTGATTAAAGGTCTCTCATTTAATATGATCAAAATGTCAAAAGGACGAAATGGTTGTTCTTATTAATAAATTCCCTAGTAAAGCTTGGTAATACAAGCAGATTCATGAATTATGTTTTCTCTGCCTCTGCGCATGTGTTATTTTAACCTTTTCTCAGGTAAAAATAGGAGCGATGCCATTGGCTCTGTCATAAGAAGAATTCAGGTACGTTTGCTAATTATTCTTCATTGTTTCTCTCTCTGGAATAGGAGAAATTATCTCTCTCGTATGTTCACCAAGTGGAACAGGTGACATTTGGTGTTGCTAAGTGGAGTACGAAGCACACCCCATTTTATGTTCGCCCAGTAGGATAGGCGACATAATTTCTCTTTCGGTGTTGCTAAGTGGAGTACGAAGCACACCCCATTTTATGTTCGCCCAGTAGGATAGGCGACATAATTTCTCTTTCGGTGTTGCTAAGTGAAGTACGAAGCACACCCCATTTTATGTTCGCCCAGTAGGATAGGCGACATATTTTCTCTTTTGGTGTTGCTAAGTGGAGTACGCGGCACACCGTATTCTTATGTTCGCCCAGTAGGATAGGCGACATAATTTCTCTTTCGGTGTTGCTAAGTGGAGTACGAAGCACATCCCATTTTATGTTCGCCCAGTAGGTAGGCGACATATTTTCTCTTTTGGTGTTGCTAAGTGGAGTACGCGGCACACCGTATTCTTATGTTCGCCCAGTAGGACAGGCGACATAATTTCACATTTGGTGTTGCTAAGTGGAGTACGCGGCACACCATATTCTCATGTTCGCCCAGTAGGACAGGTGACATAATTTCTCTTTTGGTGTTGCTAAGTGGAGTATGAAGCACAACCCATTTCATGTTCGCCCAGTAGGACATGCGACATAATTTCTCTCTTGGTGTTGCTAAGTGGAGTACGAAGCACACCATTTCATGCTCACCCAAATGAAAGAGGTGACATGATCCTTTTCGTGATTGTCCAGTGATATAGACAACACATCCCATTCTTTCTTCATATCATGCGCTATTTCGCATCTGTAGGAATCTACAGGTAACAGGTAGGCAATCCAGTACCTTGAGAACCTTACTTCCAATAGACTAGAAGTTTAGAGATCGAGAGAATTCAAAGCATTATAAAGCTTTCCCCCACTTGGACGCTTTTTGTGCGATCCGTATGTAAGACTCTTTCACCGCTCCGCATAAAGTGAGAAGCCTTAGCATACGTTCCTTATTGTTTGCATATCATGCATCATTAAAAAAAAATCATCATTCATCATTTTTCATAATTTAAATTTAGGTCTCAGTCTTTGAGCGAAACCTCTGCGAGCCTCCACTCAAAGAGGGGCAGCTATTGACACCTAAATTTTGGCGCATCATTTAGTGTTAATTGCATAGAAAATTAGGGATTAAATTTTTTAACCCTTGAACAAAAATATTAAAATTGCATAGCATATAGTTTAGGTTCATATAGATTAATTGCATTCCGCATCAGATCGGCGGTGGCGAGCGAGTTTAAAATTCATCACGTAAATCGGGCTCGGGAATCGAACGAGACTCGACTCATTCGGAAGACGGGGGCCGAAAATCACACGTCAAAAGGGCTTGGTTGTCTTAATTTGAGCTTAAATTAGCCCATCAAGCTTAATTGAATAAAAGCCCGAATTAATTCAACAAATTTGGAATTAAATGAAAATTAAAGCCTAAGCCCAACCCTAAGCCCATTAGGACTAGAAAGCTCGGCTAATTAACCTAGGGTTGCGATATAAATATAGGGTTATGCGTCATAATCAGGGGGGCTCTCATAATTCCCGAAGCAGAATTTTCAGAGAGAACAAGAAACACACATGAGCGAGAGCAAGAGTAAGAGAGAGAGTCTGTCGCCTACCTGCACGGCCACCCGAATTGCGGACCCCCTGCTCGCGCCGCTGCTGTTCTTCCCCCGAAGCCTACCATCGAGTCCAGGCTTTTCGACGAGTTCCCGCTGCGCATGATCTCCTTTGTCCAGTTCGGGTGGAGCCTTATTAACTCGGGTTTTGCATACGGTCTCGGCAAGTTCTTCGCAAGATCCACGAAGACACGACCGACAATTTTGAGGACATCCACGATTGAGAAAAAAAAAGGATTTGTGGGTATTGCCATCTCATCCACGTGGGAACTCATTGGACTTTTCACGCCTCCACTTCCACAATGCATGAAATATCACAGGAGAGAATGCTGAGAGGACAAGAGTGAAATCTGAGCCTTCAAAAGCCAAGTCTTCTCTGCCACGATCTTCACGTCCAGGATTAGAACTCCACTGTCCATCACCAATCCGAGAAGTCGCCTGTGATCTCCCCCTCTTGCCGCTCATCACTGAACGTCTCATCGTCGCCGTCACGCCCGCCGTCGCCGTCGCCACCACCGTCGCGAACCACCACGAGCACCACCGCAAGCCGCTGCACGCCCGCTGCCGTGACACCGCCGCTGCACCGCCGCTGTACCGCCCACGTCGCTGCATCTCCGCTGTCCCGACGCCGCCGTTCCCGACGCCGCGCCGCCGCTCCCGAAGCATCCCGATCCGCTGCAAGTTCAAATTAGGAAAGAAATCTGCAAATCAGGTAATTATCTTATCCCGATTTAATTTGAATATTTTGTCGCCTAATTTGTGCTTATTGATATCTAATTCTGCATATTTAGATAATAAGCATTATCTCAATTAGGATTTGTTTCTTTTTTTTGAAATCTTGGAAATCCATTACTCTTTAAATTTGGATAGAATTTAGAATTTTCAAAATCTCTTTGAATATATCCAAAATATTTGAGATATCGAATTTTTCAAGATGTGATCGATTAGAAAAATTTCCTAATCCGCAACCGCACACGTGGAAATAAATCTATCTATCAGGCTTTAGATAGAGTTATTTCCATAGCGGGAATTTTGAATTTTAGGGTCGATCTGTCAGGCTTCAGATCGAAACTTAATTCGAAAGATTTCGCGGTTATATTTTTTTACTTGATTTTAATTTCGAATTTCGATAAAAAAAATACCAAAAAGATTGCTTTAGAATAGGTTAATCTCTTTAGTTTAAAATCGCATGTCTAGATAATTGGCATTTTTTTTAATTCCGAATTTCATTAAAAAAATACAAAAAAAATAATGTGCCCGTCATTAGAAATAGGTCACGTCGTCGCATGACATATAGTTTGTATGTTAGGTTGCATTAATCGCATGTCAATTTTTGCACGTCATTACATATAGGTTAGCTTTCATTTAAATAAGTAAAAATCAAAAAAAAATTTCTGCACCTTTGAACTTTAAGTTAGGAGTTGTCAAAATTGTCAAATTGAGTATTTTTCTCGAAATTGGTACCGAAAGGGCGTTAGGGAATCTAACGTAACCAAGTCCCCGAATTTATGATTTCTGGTTCGTAGAAATAAAATAGTACTCCCGCTATTTTATTTATGTTTCTAATCAACCTACCCTAAATGATTAGTGGCGACTCTCGTTGAAAATATTTGCATGCTCACAATTGGACCTAAGTTGCGATTTGGTAGAGTTTGGGAGAACTCGAGCTAGGTTAGTTAATTTAATTGATCTAGTAATCCATTAGCCTAAGATCGAAACCCGATTTTTTTTTTAGGTCGCGACAATCGTGTGTGTTTCTTCGTGTTTTTTTGTTACGATTGATGCCTAAAACATATTCTGAGTCCCTCTTGTTTGTTTCTGGATGTTCTGAATGATGAGAAACGCATTCAAACCAAGTCAGCCATGATTGTTATGTGTCGTCAGAAACCCCGAAGCTTCGCCGGAGCATCGCCGAGGCCATATGCCTATCAAGTCAGTCTGTTCTTACCTTGTTTGATGTTTTGGAAATTATTTTAATTGATGTAGACGGCTAGGGCGATCGGAATAGGGGTGAATGTTAGAAAAGTTGAAAATATCAGTTTTGAGTTGGCCTTTTTAGGTTCGGTATCTGTTGGCTGGTGAACGTCCGCCGGCATGCCGAATAGGTTAGATTGAAAGTAGAATATACGGACTCTGTTGTGGTGCAACCAGAATGGCCAAAAGGTCGCTGGAGGCTTGTCGACGGTGAGCTCGAATTAACGGTCTCGAGAACTCTAAACCAGAAATTGTGCACACTAACTGTTTGAAGAAATGCCAAAATGAAAAAAAAACACAAACGACGCCGTTTTTGGTGTTGGGCTCGCCGGAGAGGACGACTGGTGCCAGCGCCGGCGACGGCCGATTCGGTCTCGGCCGAACTGGTCTGAATCGGTCCGGTCCGGTTCATTCCCATAGGAGGGAAAATTCAAAAATAAAAAATAAAAAATAAATGAAAATAAAAATTAGAAAAATTCTAATAAAAATAAAAAATAAATAAAAATAAATAGATTTTCTTAGAAAAGAAAAAATCAGAAAATTCATAAAAATTCAAAAAATTACAGAAAATTCAGAAAATTCAAAAATTTTCAGAAAATCCATAAAAATTTTGAAATTTTAGAAATTACAAATAAAAAATTTCGAAAATTTTGGAAAATCAATAAAAAAATTGAAAAATTGGAAAATTCACAAAAAAATTCCAGAAAATCATAAAAAATTAGTTCTCGCTTTAAAGAAATTTTTCCGAAAAAAAATAAAAAAATTCAAAAAATTAAAAATTCACAGAAAGGTCCAAAATCATCATGGCCAGCCATAAAAAATGAAATTTGAATTTTTGAAATGTCCAAATGGCACTTAAAAAATTTTTGAAAATCTACAGAATGATTAAAAATCATTGTGGCCAGTCATAAAAAGTGAAATTTGGATTTTCCAAAATACCCAAGTGGCATTTTTTGGAAAATTCTAAATTTAGGAACAAAACCCCTAAAAAAACCTAAACGCTAAAAAAATGAAATGAACATGTTATTAGAGTTTCATTAAGGTTTGGGTGTTCTGCTTGATTTTCATCTTTAGTGGCCAAATTAGGGTCGCTGTGATTGATTTGCCATTAGATGTGCATTTGATTTTTAGATGCTTAATTGTCTGTCTATGATTAGATTAGTGAATTGACCTTAGGGATCTGTGTGATACGTTAGACATGTCATATTGTTTTTAGGTACCGAAAAGGCGTTAATGGTCTCAATTTGAGATCGTTAACGTAACCAAGTTCCTTATCCAGAATCTTTGGTTTGTAGAATTGCGGTACTTCTCCTGTACCTCAATTTGGTTTCTAGTCAACTTACCGTAAATGACTAGTGGCGACTCCAAGTTCAAATTTTAATCAAGTAAACCCCACTGTCACGTGAGGTATGGTCTGGAAGAGGCCCGTATAGAAAAATACCTCCATTCTAGCATGCGAGCGCGTGGCGCGACAAGCATATATAAAGACGAGCCCCCAATATAGAGCGATTATATTCATTAACACATTGGAAACAAGCCGATAGCATAATTAAAGCCATATATTTATTTAAATAACTAGACTGATTACAAATGAGTCAACAACGTATATCAAACATATATACCACATTACACCTATCATTTCGCTTGCAGTACTATGCTTACTCGTCTTATTATACTCTTCGAAGTTAGTTCTGTTCATAAGCCTCAATGCGTTTCAACTCTCCATAGCACCGATTGCCCGACCGAGTTGCTACTCTCATCGCCAATTGAATATCCTCATAGATCACTTTCGGAGTCCACTCGATGAGTGTTCGAATCGCCATGTTCTTCATACGGAACTGAGTCATGCAACCAGCCATCAATCATTCACCGATGAGATCGTCGCAATCTTGTGCCCTAGCGCTGCAGTTGAAGAATAAGGATGTGTTCCTTTCATTCATTTTATATAGAAAGAATAAAAGGCTTATATCTAATCACAAACCTTTCATTTTCGGTCTCCTCTTCTTCCCTCGCAGGAAGACTCTTACTTAACCAATAATGTATATCGAGTATATTAATCCATGATCGGACTCATATCCGAATATAGGCAACCACAAAGAGTGGTCGTCGAGCTTATGACCAAATTCTAGATTGAATAGAGCATGATTTACATTATCAAATGAAAAATGATACTCCAATTGGAGAGAAGCTATACCTCTATTTATAGAAAAGCCATAGAGAAATTTTTTCAATTGATTGCGACCAAAGAGCCAATAAAGTCAATATCTGACTCCGTATCTGATATGGTCGATCTATTCCTTGCATGGTCAATTAATGTAATATCAATTCCGTATCTACACTCATATCTTTTTATTGAGCTTTTTTGACAAGTAAGCCTAATTTATGCGAATAAGTCACAAGCCCATGAAATGCACCGGTAAACTTTAAACTCATTGGTCAGGTAAGATGTGATTTAAGAGCTGAGCCGATGGGTCGAACATAAGAATACTTGCACTTAATCAATGATGGAAGGAATCTGATGTATGTCATTCATACAATGCATATATACATACAACTTTTACTAAACTCCAATGGGTTTTAGTAAGATAATATCTTATAACATAATTTGTCCATCGAAAGCTCATTTAACTAGCCTTAATCTAATGATTGCTACACACCATAACCATATACATCACAATGGTCGTCACGGCATTGCATAGTTCTCATTCTAACCACTCTTTTCTAGAGAAAATTACAGGTTACCCCTAGAGATTATTTTAGCCAACTCTCTATAATTTGTTTTGTCTTGATTTGAGCTAAAATCTTAAGTTAAGATATAGAATGATGAAATCTAAAACACCTAGCAATGAAAGAGCAAATTTAAAACAAAGCCATCACCAATAGGCATGCAGCCCTGCTAGTAAATGGATTGGGGGGCGGGTGGAGACACTAGTATCACAGGTGCAGGGTTCAACTCAAAAAATCGAAATTAATTTGAGTAAAATCGAAAACGAAAAAACCATAAAATATTAATTAAGACTAATTAATCTCTCTCTCTCTCTCTCTCTCTCTCCAAAAAATTTCTCTGTCTCCAAGCACTCATCATCTTCCAAAGAAAAACTGGAAAAATAAGAGGAATAACAAGCAGATATGATTCAATATTTTCTCTAACAATTCCCTCATAGTGTATAATTAGCCTTTGTTTTCTTGTGGACGTGTCATGTTATGAAATTATTTATGGCCAAAAGATATAATTTTAAGGGAAAATTTCAAATAAAGGCATGAAGTGAGGTCGTTTTCTTAAAAGAGGGTTCAGAGTGAACCTTTTTTTCTTAAATAAGAGTCCGAAGTAGCTAATTTGGCCTCACAAAGGCCTAATCTCACATATGCATTTCACTGTTGTCGCGACCTAAAATTTCTCTCAGGCTAATGGATTATTAGGACTAAACCTAACTCGAGCCCTCCCAAACCCTACCAATTCGCAACTTAGGGTTTAAATTTTTAACATGCAAAAGTTTTCATGCTCGGAGTCGCCACTAATCTATTTGTGGTAGGTCGATTAGAAACCTAAATAAAACATAGGGAGATATGTTTTATTCCTACGAACCAGAGATTCTAAGCTCGGGGACTTGATTACGCTAGACCTAGTCTAACGCCCTTTCGGTACCTTTTCTTTTCAAAAAAATGTTTTGGCAGACAGTTTGGATTCATTTTAACTTAGTCACTAGCATGTGAGGTGATCATGCGGGTACGCAAACCACCAAAGTAACACCCAATAATCAAAACGTTAAATAAATCGCAAGATTGGAAGAATTACTTACCTCGAAGCAACGTAAGCATCTGCATTGTTAGCTAGAAAATCACATTAACAATCCTAATATGATTTATAATTGACAAGCAGTTCACTCAATTTTTGGATTTTCGCTTATTTAAATGAAAGCTAATCTATATGCAATGACGTGCAAAAATGACATGCAAGTAATGCAACATAGCGTGTAAACTATATGTCATGCGATGACGTGACCTAATTCTGATGACGGGCAAATGATTTATTTTTGGTATTTTCTAATGAAATTCGGAATAAAAATATGCCTAAATTAACATGCAACTTATGATGACTTAACATATCCTAACATGACTTATTTTTTAGGTTTTTGTTAAAATTCGAAATAATAAATTACTTAAATTAAGAATGCAATCTATCCTAATCTACCATAAAACAATTCATTCTTTTTTTTTGGGTTTTCATGAAAATTCGGAATTAAAAAATAACCTAAATAATCTATTAAGATTAGAAAATTACTTAATTTAAACTAGGAAATAGATTATCTCAAGTCCTAATTTAAATTAAATAATTACTCTATCGTCTAGATATATTTAGGATTCCTAAACATGCAAAACTCAAATTCAAATCCTAACTGATATTTTTGAATTTTCTTTTTTATTTGAAAAGGAAAGACAATTTAAACAGAGATAGCATCCACATTTAAAACAGCCACGCGATCCACAAGATTCGTTTCAAACTCGGATTAGGCACAAAAATCGAACTATCAGTCATATCTATAGGGTTATAGATATTGACGGAAACTCGATCATTCAAATTTGGAAAGCAGATGAAAATCATTATCGTACCCAAGTGATTATGGATAGGATAATGATTTTCCGTATCGCCGCGTATCGTACCTTAGGGATAAGGTCAGATAGTCATCCAGATACGTTGCTGAATTAGGAAGGTTTCCTAATTTTGAATATTCCAAAAAATATTGCGGATATCAGATAATTATCCTAATATATCTAATATTTCACACGATGTTCACGAAATATTCAAACACACAAATTAGTAAATTAAATATTCTGAAAAATATCAGATAATATCCAATTACCTAATTTGCAGATAATTTCTAAATTCGAACTTGCGGATCAGGATGAACGGCGAATGGTGGACCGACGGCGCGGTGTCGGGGGCGACGACGGCTCGCGGTGGCACACAGCGGGAAGCAACAGCGCGCGGCAAGGAGCAGCGGCAGCAGGTGGTGCGGCGACTTCGGGGCGGAGCACAGCGGCAGGCGGTGACACGCGGCGGGGACAAGGCACCGGAGGGCACGGCAGCAGCGGCGTCGGCGTGCTGCAAGGGTTCGGGGACGGTGCACGGCTACGGAGAGGTGGAGCACCGGCAGGCAGTGGCGCGCGGCGTGTGACAGCAAGAGGCGCGGCGACAAGGGGTGGCTCCGGCGGCGTGGGGCGTGGCAGGGAGCAGCAGCAGCGGCGGTGACGCTCGGCAGGGAGCAGCGTCGCGCGGCAGCAGGCGGTGAGCGCGCGGCGGGGAGCGACGCGCGAGGCGCGGCGACAAGGGGTGGCTCCGGCGGCGTGGGGCGAGGCAGGGAGCAGCGGCAGCAGCGGTGACGCGCGGCAGGGAGCAGCGTCGCGCGGCAGCAGGCGGTGAGCACGCGACGGGGAGCGGCGCGCGAGGCGCGGCGACGAGGGGTGGCTCCGGCGGCGTGGGGCGCGGCAAGGAGCAGCAGCAGCGGTGACGCGCGGCAGGGAGCAGCGTCGCGCGGCAGCAGGCGGTGAGCGCGCGGCGGGGAGCGGCGCGCGGCAGGCGGCGGGCGGTGAGCGCGCGGCAGGGAGCGGCGCACGGCAGGCGGCAGGCGCGCGGCGGGGAGGCTCCACGCGGCGGCGATTTTCGCCGGTCTCTTTCTCTCTCCCTCTTTCTCACTCTCCCACTCTAAAAAATTCTCCTCTGAAATTATGAGAGAGGTCCCCCCAAAATCCTGACCTAATGATGTATATATAACGCTAATCTAGGTCAATTAGATGGGCTCTCTAGTCCTAATGGGCTTAGGCTTGGGCTTAGATTTTAATTTAATTTAAATGGGCTGAATTAATTAATGATAATGGGCTGAATTAAGTTCAAATTAAAACAACCGAGCCCGCTTGACTTGTAATTCCCGGCCCTTGCATTTCAAACGAGCCGAGTCCCATTCGATGAAATTTAAGCTCGTTCGTCACCGCCAGTCCGATGCAAAATGCAATTAATCTAAAATGAATTTAAACTATATGTTATGCAATTTAAATATTTTTTGTTTAGGGGTTAAAAATTTAATCCCTAATTTTCTATGCAAATTACACTAAGTGATGTGCCAAAATTTAGGTGTCAACAGCTGCCCCTCTTTGAAGGTGAGCTCGTAGAGGTTGCATTCAAAGACTAAATGATACCTAAATTTCAACCATGCAAATGCAATGAATATTGTTTTTGTCGGGATTATGAGTCCTATTTTACAATGCATTAAGAAATGATGCATGCTGACTTGAATAGAAAACATACCTGGAATTACTTACCTGACATGAATGATAGCGTAATTCGAGACACAACTTTAACTTGTATGTTGTTTTGGCAAATGTATGGGCTCAGTCCCATAGGTATTGCCTGATATACGTTGATGAACTTCAGTGATCCGCAGTTAAGTCAAAACACACGAAGAAAGCTCGACATATCCAATCATCATCTGGATTCGTGAGAATAGTTCGGGTCTTTATGAACTACCTATACATCTCCATAAGTGTTTGCAAAGATTTGGTCGCTTCACTTATACCTGCTCATAAGTGAATTGCGGGGGAAACTTTTGACATCAAGAGGATATTTTAACCTTTACATATACCTGCTCATATGTAAAGATTTGGCCGCCTCACTTATACCTGCTCATAAGTGAACTGCGGGGGAACACCTGGAGTTGAGAGAATATTCCGACCTTTACATATACCTGCTCATATGCAAAGATTTGACCGCTTCACCTATACCTGCTCATAGGCGAGTAGCGGGGGAACATCTGAGATAATGAGAGTATTCCGACCTTTACATATACCTGCTCATATGCAAAGATTTAGCCGCTTCACATATACCTGCTCATAGGTGAGTAGCGGGGGAATACCTGAGATTTGGGGAGAATATTCCGACCTTTACATATACCTGCTCATATGTAAAGATTTGGCCGCCATGCCTATACCTGCTCATAGTCATGTAACGGGGGAATCTTCTCGAGATTGTATGAAAATCTGTGATTTGATGAACAAAAGGGGCTAGCCCAAGTGTTCAAGAGTTCCTTGACAAAGTACCTGGATATCATCAGAAGTACCTGAAAAGGTTTGATCAATAGACACCTGAACACAATCAAAGGCATCTAGAGATCACAAAAATGATCAAATGTGGGACCTGACAATTGCTTGAATAGGTTAGGGATACCTAGATAGTCATAGACATCCTAGGGATAGAGATATACTTACCTGATGATATCTCCAACTCTGAAGATGTGTCTCCTGTTAGACACGATTTTAAGTATCATGTAATATGCATTCGCATACTGTCAAGAACACATATACACATGCACTATGATTTCAACTGATTTTCATGCACGATGGTTTCGTCAAATCAACATTACAAACTTCGCTGGGAAAAATCATGACAAGACAATCCGAACTCACAAGCGGGTATCTTGAAAATGTCGAATGAAGGACTTCCGGTCCAAAAGGGCTTTCTCTCATTCTCATCGAAAAGGCTGATTTATGGAGAATCGCTCCATCTCACCATCATCATGTTGACAAGGGTCTGAGTATTCTCGCAAGCAGTACGACTTTACCGATATGAGAGGTCTTTGTTAGGACCGTAACATGGGTTTGGTCAATGGCTTAGCAAAAGAGACTCTTCTAGTCAAGGCTATTGAAAGAAAATACTCTGCAATTGTCTCCGGGTTTACAAGTCAAGAACCTGCAAAATGAGATAGAAATGGACTTGCTCGCACTTCTTCGAGCTAAGCTTATAAACATCAGAAACTCTACGTTAGTTCAAGTGCCCTAATCTGAAGAGACTTTGCAAGGGACGTAACGCAGGCTAGGCTCATGGGTTGAGAAATGAATGGATCATTAGGCTCAAAATGTATATAACTGAGGTGAGTAAGTTGGTGATCATCTCGGCATTGTCACCGGTCTTCTTCTTCACCAGGAATTGTCTTCTCGGTGGATGCTCCATTGGCCTCGAGAGCTTATCACTTGACTCCTTAAGACTGTGGATATTTTTGTGACACATCTCAACATTTTCTAACCCAAAGTTGTCACTTTTTTCTCCATTTTTTCTTCTTTTTTTTTTTCACGGGCATTGGCCTTGCTTTTACCAAGCACACTGCTTTTTCTTGCCTCCCTTTTTACAATGTAAACACTGGCCAGCTATATTTGACTGAATGACTCGCCATTTAAACTTTCAAGGATTCTTGTCTTCTATCGACGCTTCGGATATACTGCTTGAACAATGATGACTTTTTGCCTTGCCCTAGTGTGGGGGATGATCACCAACTGGGTTTATATGAAACGAATTTGCGGGCTCAATTGGGCTTAACAAAGGATAAAATGTGTATAGGATAGAGAAAGAAACGCTCTTCATCATCCTAAGGCACTTGAACTTCACGTGAATTCATCTGAAAAAAGCAACACTCGAAGATCGATGCAAGTGAGAGCATGAAAATTTCTACTCATTTTTCACCTTATGACGCTGACTTACCTCCAGTTTGCCCACGATGTGGGGTGGTTCTTGACAGGGGTAATTTGAATGAATTTCTCCAAACGTTTAGGCTCAAAGTGGCAAAACAATGGATAACCTGTAGTGTTTGGGATAGAGAAATGAACCGCCTCTCGTCATTTCGGTTGCCGTACCTTTTGCGAGATAACCCTTTGCCTTGCCGACATGGAATTTTTCTACTCAACTCACTGGGGATTAGTGCACGGGACTGTGTATAGGATATGGCTTGCCTTTCATCATCCCGATGTACCTCATTCAACACATTCAATTCATTCCACGTGAGTTATCATATTGTCTAAATAGATTCCCCTTTTGAAATCGATAATGTAGACTAACAAAATGATCAAGCACAATTTTAAGCCAAGGCAGATATTCCATCTTTAAATTGATTGAACCCATTTATTCATAAGTGAAATGTTTGCAATTCAGAATATAAAACCAAACACTTGAAAACTTTCGCCGCAAAATGTTAGATCTTATCAGGGATAATATATCTTCACAGCATCAGAATTAACAGGAGTGGAAAACTCACGACCATCCATTTCTGCGAGAATCAGGGCACCTCCGGGAAGTACCTTTTTAACCACATACGGACCAATATAGTTTGGGGCAAATTTTCCTCCAGGAACAGGAAAGACTGGCAGTACCTTCCTTAGGACTAGATCATTTACCTCGAAGTGTCTTGGACGCACATTTTGATTGAAGGATCTAGCTATCCTCTGCTGATAGGTTTGACCGTGGCAAATGGCTTTCAATCGCTTCTCATCAATTAGGTTTAACTACTCATGCCTTTGTCGCATCCATTCTGCCTCGGACAACTCCACTTGAGACAATACCCACAAGGAAGGGATCTCTACTTCGACGGGTAGGACTGTTTCCATGCCATACACCAAGGAAAAAGGGGTTGCTCCGACAGAGGTTCGGATCGAAGTTCGATACGTCATTAGTGCAAATGGTAACCTTTCATGTCAGTCACGATAGTTTTTAGCCGTTTTGGCCAAGATCTTCTTGATGTTCTTGTTAGCGGCTTCAACTGCTCCATTCATCTGTGGACGATAAGGAGATGAATTCAGGTGCCGAATTTTGAACTCGTTGAATAACTGATCAATGAACTTGTTGTTCAAATTTGTCCCATTGTCAGTGACGATAGCCTCAGGGACACCATAGCGAGCGACTATGTCTCGCCTGATGAATTTTACAACATTTCTTGCAGTGACGTTTGCATATAATGCCGCCTCAATCCACTTAGAGAAATAATCAATCGCGACCAGGATAAATCGGTGTCCATTTGACGCCTTAGGATTAATTGGACCAATCACATCGATGCCCCACATTGAAAAGGGCCATGGCTCATACTGCTGATGTAATTCCGTCAGGGGAACATTTATTTTATCCCCATGAACCTGACAACGATAACATCTTCGAACATGTTGGATGAAGTCACTCTCAAGACTGAGCCAATAATAACCCAACCTCATGATCTTCTTAGCTAACATGTGGCCATTCATGTGTGGACCACATATCCCCTCGTGTACTTCTTGCATGATTCTGGTAGTTTCAGCCGCATCCACACACCTCAATAGGATCGAATCATATGATCTTTTGTACAACTTCTCACCACTAACAAAGAATTTTGAAGCCATTTTCATTATGTATTTCCTATCGGCCGGGGTGCTTCCCTCAGGAAATTCTTGTCTCTGGATGTAACTCATGATATCGTAATACCATGGCTTTTCGTCAGGTTCTCTGGTCACAACCATACAGTAGGCCGATTTTGTCAGGACTTCAATCTTCAAGGGTTCTACCTCTAACCCACTAATCACTTGCAACATGGATGATAACGTAGCTAGCGCATCAGCAAACTGATTATGAGACCTCGATAAGTACTCAAAAGAGATATTTTCGAATTCCTCTATGATTTCTTCGAGGTATTCATGGTACGGCACTAGTTTGGTGTCTCTCGTCTTCCACTCTCCCACAGTTTGGAGAATAATCAAAGCAGAATCACCAAACACTTTCAACTTGGTTATTCCCATTTCCACTGCGGCTTGGAGTCCGAGGATGCAAGCTTCGTACTCGGCTATGTTGTTGGTACAGGGGAACACCAACTTTGCTGCTACTGGATAATGTTACCCATCTGGGGATATTAAAACTGCCCCAGTGCCGGAACCGACCAAGTTTACAGCTCCATCGAAAAACATGGTCCATGTATCTTCCTTTATTACCAAAATGCGATCTTCTGGAGAATATCTATCATCATCAGGGACTCCAGGATTTTCAGCTAACACATTAGCAATTACTCGACCTTTAACTGACTTCTGTGGCTTCATTTGGATATCAAACTCTGAAATTAAAATTTGCCATTTGGCTAACTTCCCTACCAAAGCTGGCTGATCAAGTAAATACTTAATGGGATCGTTCTTAGTTACAAGCAAAGTCTGGTGATGCAGTGTATATTGTCGCAACCTATGGAGCACCCATACTAGCGCAGCGCAAGTCTTCTCGACTTCAGAATAATTCAACTCCGAGACGGTGAACTTCTTGCTTAGGTAATAAATGACTCACTCTTTTCCATCTTCAGGACTTTTCTGGGCTAGCATCGCACCTAAAGACTCACTATAAATCGTGAGGTAAAGGATCAAAGGCTGGCCCGGTATTGGTGGGACTAGCACTGGTGGTTTCATCAGGTACTGCTTTAGTTCGTTAAACGCTTCTCGACAATCATCGTCCCATTCCACTTGAGCATTCTTCCTTAGAAGTTTGAAGAAGGGCTTAGCAATTACGGAGAGTTGGGAAATAAAATGGGCTATGTAGTTCAATCTACCCAGGAGGCTTCGCACTTCTTTCACGGTCGATGGGGGTTGTAACTCACATATAGCCTTCACTTTAGAGGGGTCAACTTCAATGCCTTTACTGCTTACGATGAACCCAAGTAATTTGCCCGAGGTTGCTCCAAATATGCACTTTGCTGGGTTGAGACGGAGCTTAAATTCACGAAGTCTCTCGAATAATTTCTTCAAAGTATCGACGTGACTCCTCCCAGGTCGAGACTTGGCAATCATGTCATCGATATAGACCTCAATCTCCTTATGCATCATATCATGGAAGAGTGTCACCATTGCCCGTTGATATGTTGCCCCGGTATTTTTAAGGCCGAAAGGCATGACTTTATAGTGGAATGTCCCCCAAGGAGTGATGAACGCCGTTTTCTCCTTATCATCGTCCTTTATTTTTATCTGATTATAACCCGAGAAACCATCCATGAAGGAAAACAGCTCGAACCCTGCAGTACTGTCCACCAAAACGTCTATATGTGGCAATGGGAAATCGTCTTTAGGGCTGGCCTTGTTTAGATCGCGATAGTCGATGCAAACCCGAACTCGACCATCTTTCTTCATGACTGGCACAATATTGGCCACCCAACTGGGGTATTAGGTGACTTCGATGAATCCCGCTTTCAAGAGCTTCGTGACCTCCTCCTTTATTTTCTTGGAAAGTTCGGGCTTGGTTCTCCGTAGCCTCTGTTTCTTGGGTGGCATGCCTGGATTAGTAGGCAGACCGTGCTCCACAATAGAAGGGTCTAAACCCGGCATATCGACATACGACCAGGCAAAGATATCCCGGTAATCCTTCAGCAGTTGGACCAGGCGTTTAGCTTCACCTTCGGGAAGGGTTGCCCCTATCTTCACTTCTTTGGGTTCTCCGGAATCACTCAAGTTGACAGTGATAGTTTGGTCTACCGTTAGGACTTTAGGTCTTTCATGATGCTCTAGATCACGCCGAAGGTCCGAGGAATCTTCGAGTTCATTGATGTCATCGAGATCAGGTTCGGTGGCACATAATTCATCAGATTGGACCGTTCCCATACCCTCACGTGTCACAAAATTGCCCCTGAAATATAAAGTAGGGGGTTCAGTAGGACAAACAGGGCTAAACAGTGTATTTTTATTTTTATTTTATATATATATTTTTGAAATTCTTTTCAAAAAGGTTTTAACACGAGGAAACATGGAGAAGCCCAGGCCTCAGAATTCTCCTTGGACTATATTTTATTTTATCGGTTGGATATCATCACCGGGCTGGTTTGATGTACCTCAACATGCCCTCAAAACGAAAATAACTTGTAATTTCATTGATTATCACCAAATGAATTACATTTATTGGAATGGAAATTGCAATAATCAAATCCTAGAAATGAAAAGTCCTAAAAAGTAGCTCCCGAGACAGGGCAAGTCCTAAAAAGTAGTAAAAATTCCCGCGTAGGGGAGTGTGCGAAAAAGGTAAATGTGTTACTCTTGCGGGCCAATGCCCATTTCCTCCAACGGTCCTTCCTCGATAGCTCCAATGAAGAAATCATCGAATAGGGCAGTGATTCCCTCCATTGCATCATTAGGATCTTCTGTCACTAGAGGTGTTGGATCATCCATACCTCCCAATCCATCCGGGACAATGTCACGGGGGTCAACATAGAAGCTCGGGGGTGCTGAGTATTTCACATAATAATCGAACTTGCCGCTTGGTTGCCCCAAAGTGTCGATCACCTCCTTCTCTTCATGCATCATTCTTGCAGGGCCCGGGAACGTGGTGCGGATGTGTGGAAGCAACCTACCATGCCCAAGCTCTCCGTTATTTTGGGTAATTCCACGCCCACGTTCTTCACCATTTGGCTCTTCTTCGAATCGCTGTCTATTCTGCCCGTCTCTTCGACCTTGACCTCGACCTCGACCACGTCCACGTCCACGTCCATGTTCCCCATTATTTGGCTCACTTGACCCCAGGTATCCCAACCCAGTAATGCGGGGCCTCTGAGAAACTTCCACCGGTTGGCGGATACCTTGACCATTTCTACCAAGGCCTTCACCCGGAGTAAAGCCATGAGAGACCATTACCCTTCCAACCATGACTGCAGCATTTGACACCTCAAGAATAGGCGGTGATGATCCTCTAAACGCATGTATGGCTGATACGAGCTCGAGCGACTGATAGCTAGATTCTATTTTGTAATCCGGCTCAACATAAGGGATAGCCGTTGCGTGGTAAATTGGGTGCTCTTCTTCACCGTGAACTGTGATTAACTTTCTCTCCACGACGAACTTCACCATCTGATGTAGACTGGATGACACAGCTCCGGTAGTATGAATCCATGGACGACCCAACAGAAAATTGAATGCAGTGGGAATGTCCATAACTTGAAATAGGACATTAAACACCGTTGGTCCGATCTGTATGTCAAGGTAGATTTCTCCCATCACTTCTTTCTTCGTTCCGTCAAAGGCTCGAACGGAGGTCTTCGCAGAATTTATCTTAGAAGGATCTATCTTCAGCCGGTGTAAAGTTGCCAGAGGACAGATGTTCAAGGCTGATCCATTGTCAATGAGTACCCGGGCTACATGTGAGGCCTTGTATTTGACAGAAATGTAGAGTGCCTTGGTATGTCCCCTTCCTTCCAGAGGGAACTCTTCATCTGAAAAGGTTATGAGGTCCTTGAGGAGTATAGAACCCACAAATTCCTCTAATTTGTCATGATCGATCGTTTCTGGCACGTGGACTTCACTTAACACCTTCATTAAGGCCTTCTGATGCTTGACAGATGTCTGGAGTAGCTCAAGCAGAGAGATTTGTGCGGGCAGCTTGCGCAATTGTTCAACTATGTTGTATTCGCTAGCCTTAATCACGGCTAGGAACTCATTGGCTTCTTTATCAGTAACAGGTTTTACAGGTTGGGCATTAGCTTGGCCGTAGGAACGCCCAGATCTGATAACTAAATCGACATCGAGACTGTAGGACTAAGGAACCGCCTTATTATCACTGTACTCATACGGTTGAGGTATCTCGATCACTATCCCTTCGTTAGTTGTAGGCGTGCTTACAATGATCTCTTCATTATCGGACGCGTCTTCAAGCGGAGGCATGTCTTCAGGCAGAGGGTCGCCCTTGTTGCTCCTGGTGTTCAATGTAGCAAACTCCTCCTCCCAATTAATAACCACTTCAGAGATAGTGGAAATGATGCCAGTGTGGTCAGCATAAACGATCATCCCAGCTTCTACCATTCTTGAGATTCTTTCTCTCATGATGGCGAGGGGAAGGTCCTCATTACTCGGGTAACAACTGGCTTTCACTAACTCACCGTAGACGTCAGTAGTATACACCTTAACATTCTTGATTCGACCAGCATCGAAGCTAAATATGGCATTCACATTGCCTGCGTGATCAGGGAGTGGGTTGCTCTGAACATTCGGCTTAGCAGGTTGAAATGAGAAAGCCTTCGTATCTAGGAGGTTCTGGATTCGGTGCTTGAGGGCATAGCAATCATCGGTTGAGTGTCCCAGCTCACCCATGTGATAATCACATTTCTTTGACGGGTCGAAGTTATAGAACCGCTCGGGATTGGGTCGCTTTGGCTCAGTAGTAAGCAAGCCTTTCTTCTGGAGCACTGTCAATACTTGAGACAATGATCCGGGGAGGGGGGTGAATTGCCTCCTGTTGTTCCTCCTCTGAAAAGGTTGACGACCCGAGTTTTGTTGCCGAGCTTCTGCTACTTGGATTGCTGGGGCGGAGTTAGCATTCCGCCGGCTTGGTTGGTTATAAGCCACATTCACTTCAGTTGCCGGTTCTTTCTCTTTTCTCGCACCAAATCTTCTGGTCGAGGAGGACGGCTCGACAAACCATCCATCTTTCAGCCCTATTTCAATTTGTTCGCCTATGGGGATGAGTTGGTTGAAGTTGTCAGCCGGAATGGCAACCATCCGATTACGGTATTCGAACGGGAGAGTTTTCACGAACATCCTCTTTAACTCACTGTCTATGGGTTCTGGGACAATCTGAGCAGCTAAATTCCTCCATCTGATAGCATAGTCTTTGAAGGACTCAGTCTTTTTCATCTGAGCACGTTCGAGATCATCACGGGTAGGAATGATGTTCGTTATGAATCTGTACTGCTTCAAGAATGCTTCACTGGCTTCTTTCCAAGTTTTGAGGCCATTTATCTTCTTCATGAGATACCAGTTCAAAGCAGGACCCATCAAACTTGCTTGAAAGGCATGGATCATCAGGAGTTCGTTATCAACGTACGAAGTCATATGTACGTGATAGAGCTGTAGGTGGGCTTTTGGACATGTGGTGCCATTGTACTTGTCGAAATCCGGCATTTTGAACTTCTTTGGGATTTTGATATGTGAGTACAGGGACAGATCGATCGAAGGTGAATCCTGCGAACCTTCCAGCTGCTTCACTCTTTCTTCAAGTTTATTGACCCGTTCATCAGGTTTGTCTTTGTTGACGATAATATGGACAGGGTCATCTTCTAAATCAGGAATATCGTCATCTCCGTTAACATCGACACTTTTTCTGATTTTCTACTTTGGGACTGATGTTTCGAGGGATGCCGAAACAGGGATCGACCGGAGAGCTTTGATCTCAGCGGACATTTGTTGCATCGCGATGACAAGTTGCTTCATCTGGTCTTCCACACCAACAACACGCTCTTGCAAGTCGGTTTGATCGGCCATTCTGGCTCTCGACCGTGTACGAATGGGCGATCGTGATCGGTCCGTAGCTACCTAAATTTGGAACGAAACAGGCATACATAAGTGTCAAGCAAAATCATACGCCAATCCATGACATAGGTCTAACCGCTTTGAATTGAAAAGACCCCTTTATTGAAGTGGCGAAAATTTTTACACCAATTAATGACTTGAAATTGAACTGAATATAAAGATAAATGACTCAATTCCTAAACAAATTTTAAAAACTGAAACTGAAATGAGAAAAGAACTTCGAGCTTTTTATTTAGCTTGATCTATAGACATATGGGAGGCGACTTCCTTCTTCAATTGCTCATAAGCTCGAGCTATCTTGGATGCCTTTTCTTCAGCTTCTTCGGCCTTCCTTTTGAGGCGATTGTTCTCTGAGCGATTGGCGGACTTGAAAGGCACCTTAGGTATCTTCGGGAGCAAATCCTGCGGGATTCTGTGCCGACGAATGTACTGGGTCGTCGCGAAATAGGACTTCTGCTCTCCCTTTAGTTCTCCTTCGGGCCGAGCTATCTTTAACACACGACACTTCCTCCACATCTTATTGAGCTGAGCTACGGTCCCTTCGTGGTCTTTATCATCATCGGCGAAGTCGACTTGGAGGAGTTCTGGTTGTAACGCTGGAGGGAGCCCTTGGAGAATCTGATACTGACGAGACACTCTGGCGGGGTAGTATTCAATTGCACCGGTGAAACCCAATAGTGGAACCGGTCCAATACCATTACATGTAAGCCGAGCTTCCTCGATTTTGAACCAGTTAGCATGCCATTGGAAACCTTGGGGTCTAGCGTTTTTCATGAAAATGATCCATTCAGAGTAATGATAATCGGGTGCACCCCCTTGTTTTTCTTTATACCTCAAGACGGGATGGCTAGAATCACTAAGCTCGGATATTGTGAGTAAATCGCCGCACCCTTTTATATGAGACAAAAACCAGATTTGCAAAAGTTCGAGGGGGCATGAAAAGTTTTGTCAACATGTTGCTTAAATTTAGTGAGGGAAATAAAAGTCTCGGCTAAAATGGTGTTGATAAAATTCTTTTCAAGATAGACTTGTTGGACCAACCATGCGATTGACGGACTACATGCATTCTTATAGTAAGGAAAAATCACGAACCCGAAAAATGCTAGCAAAAAGATTCTGCCTTTTTGAAAAGATGTGGCTTTTTCAAAACACTGACTCAGGAATGAAAAAGGACATGTGCCGCGATTTGCTTTTAACACTTTTCCCAATTCATCTTTTCTGACATTCAAAAATTCAGCCAACATTAAAGTGGAATCAATTCCCAAAGGTGGTGTGACTAACTCCGACTCCAATGGTTTTCCAATGAGCACGCTATATTCTTCCAACGTCGGGGTGAGCTCGTGCTTACCGAATATAAAGGTAGAGGTCTCGGGACACCAAAAGTGCGCTAATGCTCGAACGAGGCCGGTACGGACTTTGACCTCCAGTAGGGGGAGCAGCCTCCCGATGTGGCCCTCAACTAGCTTGCGGTTGGTCGGACTGAGTAGATTCCACCAGGCACGGAGCTCGTCCTTAGGAGCATCAAGAATCCGGATGTCTGCCCCTCCCATAGTGTATAGACCAAGACTCACGACCGACCTAATGTCATGGACCGACCAAAGAAAAAGACGAAACATAAATAAATTGCAAGTTAAAGGTTCAGAAATCTTACTTCACCCGGTAGAATGATGGCAATCACATAGACATGCGCATGAAACGTGAGGTTCGATTTCTACCTAGACTCTGGCTTGCAAAATGGAGACATGAGGATTACCGAGCTAAACCAGTCATGGTGGTGGTTAGGCTGGGATTCCCCTGACTCCGGCTTAGTCAAAGAGCCGACCCGGGTTGCAAAGGGTGCAACCGTGGTAGGTATTCAATGACACCATGAAAGAATTTTCGGGACCAAGGAGGGCAACCCATACCACGCGGGTGTGGTCGGGGTGTCCGCTGTCTCGGTACCATCCTAAACCTGCGCCACCCGGGTCCGGCAGCGGGTAGTGTGTGCGGTGTAGTGTAAATGCAAGGCATGCACAACATGTTATATCAAACAGCGCTTCGTGCATAAAATAAACCATACATCCAACACCTCCCTGCAAAACAAGGGTTAACAATCACGTCTCCCCTTATACCTCTCATTCTGCAAAAACATTTAACACCTTAAACGTTAGGGACGTACCTGGGATCCTTGCTGCTAAGCAAAAAATATTTTTTGAAAAGAAAAACTGGCCTAAGTCCACTAAGAGTTTTAAATCAACTAGTCCCCAGCGGAGTCGCCAAGCTGTCGCGACCTAAAATTTCTCTCAGACTAATAGATTATTAGGACTAAACCTAACTCGAGCCCTCCCAAACCCTACCGATTCGCAACTTAGGGTTTAAATTTTTAACATGCAAAAGTTTTCATGCTCGGAGTCGCCACTAATCTATTTGTGGTAGGTCGATTAGAAACCTAAATAAAACATAGGGAGATATGTTTTATTCCTACGAACCAGAGATTCTAAGCTCAGGGACTTGATTACGCTAGACCTAGTCTAACGCCCTTTTGGTACCTTTTCTTTTCAAAAAAATGTTTTGGCAGACAGTTTGGATTCACTTTAACTTAGTCACTAGCATGTGAGGTGATCATGCGGGTGCGCAAACCACCAAAGTAACACCCAATAATCAAAACGTTAAATAAATCGCAAGATTGGAAGAATTACTTACCTCGAAGCAACGTAAGCATATGCATTGCTAGCTAGAAAATCACATTAACAATCCTAATATGATTTCTAATTGACAAGCAAGTCACTCAATTTTTGGATTTTCGCTTATTTAAATGAAAGCTAATCTATATGCAATGACGTGCAAAAATGACATGCAAGTAATGCAACCTAGCATGCAAACTATATGTCATGCGACGACGTGACCTAATTCTGATGACGGGCAAATGATTTATTTTTGGTATTTTCTAATGAAATTCGGAATAAAAATATGCCTAAATTAACATGCAACTTATGATGACTTAACATATCCTAGCATGACTTATTTTTGAGGTTTTTGTTAAAATTCGAAATAATAAATTACTTAAATTAAGAATGCAATCTATCCTAATCTACCATAAAACAATTCATTCTTTTTTTTGTGGTTTTCATGAAAATTCGGAATTAAAAAATAACCTAAATAATCTATTAAGATTAGAAAATTACTTAATTTAAACTAGGAAATAGATTATCTCAAGTCCTAATTTAAATTAAATAATTACTCTATCGTCTAGATATATTTAGGATTCCTAAACATGCAAAACTCAAATTCAAATCCTAACTGATATTTTTGAATTTTCTTTTTTATTTGAAAAGGAAAGACAATTTAAACAGAGATAGCATCCACATTTAAAACAGCCACGCGATCCACAAGATTCGTTTCAAACTCGAATTAGGCACAAAAATTGAACTATCAGTCATATCTATAGGGTTATAGATATTGACGGAAAGTCAATCATTCAAATTTGAAAAGCAGATGAAAATCATTATCGTACCCAAGTGATTATGGATAGGATAATGATTTTTAGTATCGCCGCGTATCGTACCTTAGGGATAAGGTCAGATAATCGTCCAGATACGTTGCTAAATTAGGAAGGTTTCCTAATTTTGAATATTCCAAAAAATATTGCGGATATCAGATAATTATCCTAATATATCTAATATTCCACACGATGTTCACGAAATATTCAAACACACAAATTAGTAAATTAAATATTCTGAAAAATATCAGATAATGTCCAATTACCTAATTTGCAGATAATTTCTAAATTCGAACTTGCGGATCAGGATGAACGGCGAATGGTGGACCGGCGGCGTGGTGTCAGGGGCGACGGCGGCTCGCGATGGCGCACGGCGGGAAGCAACAGCGCGCGGCAAGGAGCAGCGGCAGCAGGCGGTGCGACGACTTCAGGGCGGAGCACAGCGGCAGGCGGTGACACGCGGCGGGGAGAAGGCACCGGAGGGCGCGGCAGCAGCGGCATCGACGTGCTGCAAGGGTCTGGGGACAGTGCACGGCGACGAGGGGTGGCTCCGGCTGCGTGGGGCGCGGCAAGGAGCAGCAGCAGCGGTGACGCGCGGCAGGGAGCAGCGTCGCGCGGCAGCAGGCGGTGAGCGCGCGGCGGGGAGCGGCGTGCGAGGCGCGGCGACGAGGGGTGGCTCCGGCGGCGTGGGGCGCGGCAGGGAGCAGCGTCGCGCGGCAGCAGGCGGTGAGCGCGCGGCGGGGAGCGGCGCGCGAGGCGCGGCGACGAGGGGTGGCTCCGGCGGCGTGGAGCGCGGCAGGGAGCAGCGGCAGCAGCGGTGACGCGCGGCAGGGAGCAGCGTCGCGCGGCAGCAGGCGGTAAGCGCGTGGCGGGGAGCGGTGCACGGCAGGCGGCGGGCGGTGAGCGCGCGGCAGGGAGCGGCGTACGGCAGGCGGCAGGCGCGCGGCGGGGAGGCTCTACGCGGCGACGATTTTTGCCGGTCTCTTTCTCTCTCCCCCTTTCTCACTCTCCCACTCTAAAAAATTCTCCTCTGAAATTATGAGAGAGATCCCCCCAAAATCCTGACCTAATGATGTATATATAACGCTAATCTAGGTCAATTAGATGGGCTCTCTAGTCCTAATGGGCTTAGGCTTGGGCTTAGATTTTAATTTAATTTAAATGGGCTGAATTAATTAATGATAATGGGCTGAATTAAGTTCAAATTAAAACAACCGAGCCCGCTTGACTTGTAATTCCCGGCCCTTGCATTTCAAACGAGCCGAGTCCCATTCGATGAAATTTAAGCTCGTTCGTCACCGCCAGTCCGATGCAAAATGCAATTAATCTAAAATGAATTTAAACTATATGTTATGCAATTTAAATATTTTTTGTTTAGGGGTTAAAAATTTAATCCCTAATTTTCTATGCAAATTACACTAAGTGATGCGCCAAAATTTAGGTGTCAACAGCTGTCACTTTCCAAAGACTTTTTTGCCCTTTGTTTTTCATTTTCTGTCTTTTGCTGTCTATTTACCTTCTCTCTCACATAGTAGCCTTCCTACTACATAAACTCTTGATCATAGGTGTTTAAAATTTTCATTTCGGCATAGGACCATGGTCAAGAGCTTAAAGCTCAAGCAGCCATGGCCGTGGCCAAGAGCTCGAAGAGATGGTGGCCGTGGCTACGAGTCAAAAAGAGAGAACGGCCATTGGCATCGTCGAGTTAGCGCCAGATAGAGGAACAGTTGTATGTGATCCAGTAGAGAACTCACCAACGATGACTTCATGACATCGAATGAGATCAGACATCAAAAGTGTCTCCGGCACTAGTGCATAAGGAAAAAAGGAAGAGCAAGATGAACAGAGAACATAAGAAAAACAAGGGAGTTAATACTACGAAAAATCCCAAACTGGGACACTTGTGACAATTTTACCTTAAACTAATTTTTTGACCATAAAAAATTTCAAATTGATAGACCTATGACAAATTTACCCCAAACTAATTTTTTGACCACTAAAACTCTCAAACTAGTACATTTGTGACAAATTTACCCTCCGTTAGTTTCCATTAAATTGAATTAATATCACAAAAATCATAAACTGGTACGCCTATGACAAATGGAGGGTAAAACATAAAATTGGTGCATCCGTTGATTACCGCGTGTCATTTAACAAATGACAGTAAAATTTAACGGAAATAAACTGAGGGTAAATTTATTACAAGTGTACCGGTTTAGGGTTTTTAGTTGTCAAAAAATTAGTTTTTGGTAAAATTATCACAGGCATACCAGTTTGGGGTTTTTTACGGTATTAACCCAAAATAAAGATAGAAAAAAGGCCCTTGGATGAAAATACCCTCAATTATGGCTTGGAAAGTTACACGTGAGTGGCACATGTGAGATCAGGCCTTTTTAGACTAAATTGGCTACTTTGTAACCTTATTTGAAACGAAAGTCACCATGGGCCCTCTTTTGAGAAAGTGGCCTCACTTCAAGCCATTAGTTGAGATTGTCTCCAGATTTAATTCCGACGAGACTGAATCTAATGATCTAATTTCACCATCATTTGCTTCAGCTCTTTGAATACTAAAATCTTAAATATGATGAGTTCGAAATATGCAGAAGAAAATTGTATATTTTTCTGTGCTTCATAATGAAGAGTACATGAGTATTTACACGCTTTACAAGATGACAATGTAGGATCAATCAAGGATACATACCATCAAGGGAGATATATGCATAATCCCGAGAGATATGGAAAATATTCTAGATATATCTCTAACATGAAGATGATAGTTACAAACTTTATGATGATAATTACAAACTTTTCTCAATATTGAAATATAATCGTATCTACAAGTGCAACTTCCCAGAAAATGGCAATTGTGCCAATCACGCAGTTAGCCACCTCCTAGAGTTTTGCAATCATCGTTTTCCGAGCGTTCACCCTGCTCTATGCCTATCCGTCGTGCTCAACTATTGCAAGTCGCTTTGAGGAGTCTTCGTGTTGTTCAATTACGCTTTGCACTTATCTTGCCGGAGCATGCTTGCAACACTTGTGAATGGCATCTTTTGTTTAGGTGGAACAAGGCCCTCACAAAAGGGCATGTTGGATGTGTGGCACTTATCCGATTAGTCATTAAGGTACTGCTTCGTGTAACGACCTGAATTCGACTCACTTTCGTGATCACTAAAATGGATATGTATTTTTCATTTCGTTTTAGTGAGTCTCGCCCGGAACTGATCATTCTCGGGATACTGACCGATAGGGAATGGCTAACTAGGAAAACAGTACGTGGACCCAAAAACTCGATCGTGAATTGAGTCCGATTTCGAGAAACGGCGAGGGAATATTTTGGGCCAATGTGGGCCGATTCGAGGAAAGTGACGGATTAAAAACGACGTATGATCGGATTGCGAATCCGTACGACCGAGAGTGCACGTGGCAAACGATTCCGAAATTAATCCGAATGATCGCGACCCCTGGAACTAGCGATAAATCCTCACGTTGTCTTGGGAGTCGAGATCATAGCGACTCGAGTAACCCTAGGTTGATATGCGTAATCCCGAAACAGTCGCCCGTTAGTGAGAGATGCTAAAATCGCAAATTGAGTGAAATCGATCGTGGAATTGAGTCCGGACTTTGATGCCGAATTTCGTGGGTGTACGCTACTATTTTGCGAGGATAACGTCGTATAAGTGTGGCCACTTATAGTTTGGATCGGTAGAGTCAAAAATTGGAAATTCGGTTCGGAATCGGAAAATTACAATTTTGCCCCTAAGTCTATTCCTAGTATTCCGAATTTTGGGAGATTAAATTGGATTAATTTAGCCTCTATTATTGATGGAAATGATGGACCATATTACCTCAAGATATTTTGAGTGGGATTAATCCTAACCCTTGAACCAAGGACATGATGGTCATTTAGTGCAAAGTTGGTCACCTAACCACACTTAGTCAATTTGCCTATAAACCTCTCTCATTCTCTCTCTCTCTCTCCCCCTCATTTCTTTCCCCTCGAACCAGCCACTCCCCCTCCTCTCTCTCAATCTCGCCACTCTCCCTCTCTTCCTCTCCTTGCGTGGCCACGAGAAGCTCGCCGAACCGCCACCGCTCGCGCCGCCGCACGCCAAGGCCGCCGTCCGCCGTCTCACCGTCACCACCACTCACCCGACCAGCTCTCTCTTTCTCCCTCTCCTCTCCCCATCTGCCACCGATCAGCCCCCGCCTAGGACCGCCATCGCCGTTGCCACCGCCAAGCGCTGCCGAGGGAGCCGCCACTCGTCGCCACTGGTCCGGCGTGGAACCGCCACTGCTCAGCCGCCCTTGCCACCTGTCCAGCCTTCATTAGGAGCTTAGGAACCTTGGTGAGTACAACCCTAAACCTTAGTTAGGCTAATGTATATTTCTAGATGAGTTTTAGGGGTTAATTAGGGTAATTTAGGGGTTAATTTGTGGAGGATGTTAGGGGCTGACTTCATGGCGAATTTGTTGGCTTAGAGTGATTATTCAAATGAGGTTAAGTGGCCTAAGGTGATCTGGTTGGTGACCAATTAATGTAGGCTCGATCGGATTATTATGTCGATTAATCGTGATCTAAATGCGGGCTATATTGGGTGCAATGATTGGGCCGTGGAGTGGCTGGTTATGTGGTGATTTTAGTGACCTAAGGTGATGATTTAAATATGTTTTCAGGGCCTAGAATGGGCTAGTTGGTGGCTGTTAAATGTGGACTTGATTTGGGCTAATAGGTGGATTATTGTGGGTACATTATGAGGGCTGAGTAGTGGCTGACTATGGGGTGATTTAGTGGCGTAATATGCTGATTTGGGAGTGAAATAAATGGCCTAGAATGACCAGATGGGTGGCTGATCATGGGAGCCTTGGTTCTGGCAAAAATGTGGATTAGGCGGGTGTAATTTGTGGACCGAGTGGTGACTGTTTCCATGGTGATTTTTGTGGTCTAATGTGGTGACTTGGAAGTGACTTAGTGACCTAGGGTGGATTATTCATAGCTTATTTGGCATTGGATTGATTCGGGCCATAATTGGTTCATCGAGGTTTTAGTGTGAATCGCTAAGGGAATTGTGATCGACCCATGAGGAGGCTGAATTAAGTATGGCTTAATTGTGATTGTGTAATGCCCTACGATGTGCTTGGCATGACCAATTCATGAGATGCTTGGTGGACTATCAGCATGAGTAGTTTTGATGTGTTAATTGCGTGAAATTGGGTGCCAAATTACATGTTGCGATTGATTTGGACTAATTAGTCTGTTGGGCAAATTGAAATGTGAATTGAACATGTTGTGGCGTTATTTGAATAAATAGCCAAATCATAATTGAGTGCCCCGTGTGAATTTCACGAATGCCGAGTGCAGATATTGTGGCCATGAGTGTGCATCTCGGGCATTGGCGTAACATGTGCATATACGAGTGTGTACGAATGACATGAGCATGTGATTACCTAAAATGCCCTTATGCATTTTACGTGGGGTTCAGATAATAATTGGTGATTGTGAACGTGTGATCACATAAAGCCCTGATGCGTTTTACGCGGGGTATTGAACCCGTCCTGAGGCGTGTTACGCGGGACGATGCCCGGATTACCGAAAGATGGCCAACCTGATGCGTTTTACGCGGGCCAGTGATCGATCTCGAAGTGATGGACCTAATGCGTTTTACGCGGGTCGGAGGAGAATTGAGAAATGGCATGTGTGCAGGTGTGCAAGAGTACAGCAATGAGCATGAGCACGAGTGTGAGCATAAGCATGAGTATGAGCATGAGTAGATGTATGACATGCGTTGTGATCAAGTGATGTTGTGCAAGCACCACGATTGGGTTCTGTGATATTATTGTGAATTTGTAAAATGCCTAACCTGTAGGGTTAATTAAGTATTGGATTTGGGCCCGAGGGGGCCTACTCGCTAAGATTCATTCTCATTGTTGTTGAAACCCAACTTTTCAAACCCCCAGCCTTGAGGATGACAGGCGTACCGATACGTTTGGGAGGAGCCCCGGCTAGATATAGTGCCTGACCGCTGAGCCACGTACCCTCTTTCGATGTTGGTGGCTGTTGACCCGTTTTAGTTTTTATGTGTTTATTCTGTTATAATGGATATTGTAAATCCTTGTTATTAGTGCAAGTTGTATTTATGGTATTATTGCTATCCTTGATCATGTGGTTTTAATTTGTACGGGTGTTTATTTGCTTCCGCTTGTGCATTGTTCTTTGTTTTGGGTCGGCGATGCGTCCTAAGACGTCGCACTTGAATCGACTTTGGTTGGGTTGTCGCATGCCATAGGATTCGGGGCGTGACACTTCGAGCTTGAACTTGCCGTTGCCAATAAAGAGCAAGGGGCCAAAGTTGAAAACTCCCACTTAACCAACAATGTATATCAAGCATATTTACCAATAATCAGACTCATATATGAAGATATGAATCGAAAAAGCAGTGCCTATCGAGCTTATGACCGAACTCTAGATTGGATCGAGCGACGATGGGAAAAACTATGCCCCTATATATAGGGAAGCCATAGAATAAATTTCCCTTTGATTGCCACCAAAGTGCCAATAAATTCTGTGTCTTGACTCCGTATCTCTATCATTGCCAAAAAAGAAAAAAAATCGCATATCAAATATTTATATGGTAAATCTATTCCTTATGTAATTAACGTAATATTAATTCCGTATCTACATTGATATCTTCATTTTTATTTTTATTTTTATTTTTTTGTAAATAAGCTCACTTTACGTGGATAAGCCACAAGCCCATGAAATGCAATAGAAAACTCTAAATTCATAGATTAAATAAGATGTGATTCAAAGGTAGAAATAATCCGGGCACATCACACTCATCACAAACTTGTTGTCCCTATTCAAAGTTTTTAAGATATGGAAGGTGATCATTCTTCCCAATATTCCTAATTTCACAAGATTTCTCCAAACATATCATTTCATTCTCAGAAGAATTTAAGGTAAAGGCAGGTTAATTAAAAGCATCGAGAGTACGTTACGATTACATCTCAACATGTCATTATGCATAAATCAATTCATTATATTTTCCCATATTAATTAAGTTTGCAAGATTAATCCAATTTATCAAGTCATTAAAGAATAATTTGAGAATGGCATGTAAAATGCCATATATATATATATATATATATATATATATATATCAAAATGGCAAGGAAAATCTCAGCACTCCATTGCCATATTAACAATCTTTGACACTTTGATGCTCTTGTTATATAAATTTCTCATACTCGTTGCTGCCATTAAATGTGAATAGAAAACGACAGGTTGCAATTATGTCACCATCTGAAAATAGGGCAGGTAAAATTTCACTCCATTATCTGAAGGAATTGTCTTTGACATTAATTATGCAAGAAAAAACCATTTAAACATGTAAAAAAAAACCCACGCTACTTATGTAAAGGACAAATTGATTAGTAAAAGCCCAGTTAATATTTCCCAAAGATTTTTGATTTTGCAATATTTTTGGTCTTTAAATAATAAATTGAAAGACAAGTTGCAATTCAGTCACCTTTCAAAATAAATGGTTAGTAAAATTCCAATTACGTAACGAGTTTTCAACATTAACCCAAATTTATCGTGTTATTAAAGAATATATAGCTATAGAAAGATATGTGGGCTAGTTATAAACTTCATGAAGGTGACATCCCACTGTCTATATTAACATTCTTTGACACTTGGTAACTCTAACTTTAGAAAATAATTTTTCCAAGTTTATCAAGTCATTGAATAGAAATTGACATACTGCAATTTTACATTATCTATGAAAAAACTTGACAAGTGAAATCTCAACAATGCATTGTCCACGTGAACAGTCTTTAACACTTTTTTTTTTTGGTAAGGTAAGTAATGATATAACTTTTCAACAAAATGTACAAGGAGTAGCCGAACACAAAAACCCCGCACATGAGAAGACACACAGGAGTGTCCTGTCTGGTGCAAGGGTGTACCGACTAGTCAACAAACCAGCAATAAAGTATTGCAGACAAGGCTAAACAATAGCCAACAGAAAACGAAAGGAACAAAAGCTAATCCACTACACCGGGATTACACAAATATAGAAGGCGAAATGCCCCAATTTGATTACACAGTCTTTAACACTTTTAACACTACTTATGTTAAAAAAAAACAGACAAATCAATTAGTAAAAGCCCGTTTAATATCTTTCAAAAAAATATTTTAATTTGCGAGATTTTGGATCTTTAAGTAATGAATAGAGAAGGACAAGTTGCAATTATATCATCTTTGCACATGGCAAGTAAAATCCCAACTACATGACAAGTTTTTTTTAACATTAACCCAAATTTATCAGGTCATTAAAAATATATAATTAGAGAAATATATATAGCTAGCTATGAAAATACATGACAAGTGAAATCTCCTCACAGAATTTCCCATATTAACATTCTTGGAAACTTGGTAACTCTAATCATAGATAATAATTTTCGATGCTTATCAAGTCATTAAAAATGAATAGAAAATGACATATCGCAATTATGCTACCTATCAAAGTACATGACAGATCATTTCAAAAAAAAGTGCATGACAAATGAAATTTCAAAAATGCATTGTCCACACGAACAGTCTTTGACACTTTTTTAACACTACTTATGAAAAAAAAAGACAAATTAATTAGTAAAAGCCCATTTAATATCTTCCCACTAAAATTAAATTTACGAGATTCCAGGTACTCAAATAACAAACAGTTTTTCGACCAAAAAAAAGTAACAAACAGGAAAGGACAGGTTGCAATTATGTCACCTGAGAAAAAACATGGCAAGTAAAATCTCAACTACAAGACAGGTTCTCAACATTAACCCAAATTTATCAAGTCATTAATAAATACATAACTAGAGAAAGATATATAGGTTAGCTATGAAAATACATGACAAGTGGAATCTCAGCACTACATGTTCATATTAACATTCTTTGATATTTTTCATTCTAATGATAGAAAATCATTTTTTTATCAATATCATTAAAAAAATGAATAGAAAAGGACATATGCAACTATGCTACCAATGAAAATACATTGTCGCGACCTCCCCGAACCGGCCCCACTGCCTAATGGGTTGGGCTAATGGATTACTGAGTTAAACCTAGCTCGAGCTCTCCCAAGCTCGTACCAATTCGCGATCTAAGTTTAACTTCTTAACATGCAAATCAATTTCATTTAGGAGTCGCCACTAATCAGTTTTTGGTGGGTCGATTAGACACCCAAGCAAAGCACGGGAGAAATGCTTTACTTCTACGAACCAGAGATTCAATGGGTACGGGGACTTGATTACACTAATTGACTAATTAGTGCCCTTTCGGTACCTGAACTTGTTCAATTACCGCCTAACGTGTTCACAATAATCGGGAGTCTCAAAATTCCAAGCTAAGGAAAGTAACAATCAATACATAGAAAATGCGTAATCGAGTAATTAAAATTGAGATGCGCAGACAACGGACCAGCATCATTTCTAGGAAAGAAAAAGCAATCAAAAGCCCTAAAGGCTTATTCAATTTTTCGGGCAAATTTTCAAAGCTTTTTCCTAATTTAAAAAGAGATTTTCAAAAAAAGGTTTTTTTTAAACATATTTTTTTATATTGAAATAAAAATAACTCTTTTTTTTCTTTTTTTTTTTAAAAAACTAAAATCCAGGACCTGGGCCAGGTCCCGGGACCTAGTCCGAAATATGATTAAAGAAGACCTTCTGGTTTGGGTCACAAAAACAGGAAAAAGCTAAGAAACAAAGTGGACTCATTGACTTGAACCCGACCCGCTTCTAAGAGGAGACAAGCCCAAAAATCACCACCGCAATCAGCCCAAAGCCGATTTGAACCCCAAAGACAAAAACAAACACCAACGCAGGTCAAAATTCAATTAACCAAACTGAGTCCAAAGTCACTTAAGCCCACTTAACCATTTACTTTTCTTGTCCTTCACCCTTCACGGATCCGATTCACTCAAGCTCAAGTTTCCTCTTGCAAACCGAGAACAGCACTTTGACGGATAAACTCAAATTTTTGAAGCTCGGGCAAATCAACCGAGAATCATTGATTAAGAATTTTAAACCACGGAACAACCTACGCCCCACCATACTCTCAAGCTATCTATCCCTGAACCCCCAATACCATCCTTCTCTCGGAATTGTTCATCACTGCCGTTCGCTACCTCTTTTCGTCACAGCGACCATCCAGCCACAACATACAAACAGAGACCCAAGGAGTGCAAACGCGGAGCAATGAAAGCGTTTGTCATAAGAAAATTACGCAACCCGACATCATCTTCGGGCATTACAAACCGACGTGCATTTTGATAGTCCAACAAACCGAATCCATGTGTTCACCATTATCGGCCATTAACAACTATAATGATAGGCAACAAAGAGCGAAGAGGATGCAGAGGCCCACGGACATAGACTCACATCGCAAGAGAATGAATGCGGTATGGACGAAGCGAAGACTAACGTTGCGATTTAAGTAATGAAATGCGTGACCAAGTGTTTTAGTTCAAAAGCTTTTCCGTAAACAAGAAACATAGCTTCATTCAAACATTATTACAAACACTCGGCGGTCAGTTCGTATATATGGTACAGAGACGAGCTTGTGTGAGTCTGGTTCGAACATGTGGTCGAGCCTGCGGTGTGCGCACGTTAAGGAGACGGAATTTAGCATTTTCCGAACTCGGACCCAGATCTAGACCCAGAGAAAGTCATCTCGCGACAAGCAAAAATAACCACATCAACAGATCCAAACTCAGTACGCCTATGAATCCCAAGACAAAGAACGAGCCTTGATTTCACGGTTCGGCCAAGACACGGCCAGTGAAGAGAGAAACACCGAGATTCAAGAACGCATCACACGCAAAGGAAACAACTTGCGGATCTCATTCAAACATTTCAGCGAGCAAGTGGTGTGCGACATTGAAAGGGAGGCCACGGACTCAAACGAAGTATGAAATGCATATCACCATCAACATACAGCAACCAAAACACGCCTGAGATCATTCAATGGCTGTCCATCTACACTTGACACAAACATAAACAGGGAACCACAGATCTCGGCATCGGTTAAGCTCAAAAAATGGAGAAAAGGGCATCCAGGAATCGCAAGAAATGCGAGCTCAATCTCCGGAAGTGACCCTACCCAGCTAGGCGACGGCGAGTAAAGGGCGAATTCGAGATACGTCGGACTCAGTCCGGTCGCCTCGCAACGTCTCCAAACTAGGATCCTCGGGTAATTGACTCAAAATCTTTGAAGAAAATCCAAATAACCGAGATCTACCTTGGGCGCGAGAGGGAAACTGTAGGTTCAAAAGTTGGTGATCACTATGACATCATTACCATATCATCCAATCTTTTCTAAGGCACTTGATTTTTTGAAATCCAACTTGCCTCAAAAGTCCATTTGCTAATCATTTCAATGCAAGAGCTTTGGTCTTTTCTCTAATGACTTTTGCATTTGTAATGATTTTCTCTTCATGCAAGCATTTTGCTTTTGACACTTTTTCTTGCTAATGAATTATTCTCTTGATGCTACCTTTTTTGCTTTGCTTTGCTTTTCTTTTCTTTTCTTTTTTTTGATGGGCATTGGCCTCGCTTTTACCAGGCACACTGCTTTTTTATGCCCTTAGTCTTCACTTGACTCTTTCTCTTTTGACTATTTTGGGCTTTTAGGATCTTCGAGATTTTTCCACATGTTGTCGCACAAGCACTAGTTGCTTTGGTAAATCATGTGCCTTGTCCCTAGTAAATCATGTGCCTTACCCCAGTGTAGGGAGACAATCACCACTCGGGCTTTAGAAATGAATGTTCACGCTCAACTTGGCTAAGCAAATGGTATGAGTGTTTGGGTAGAGAAATGAATGCTCTTCTTCATTTTGGGATGTTTCAAGCTCCCATAAGGACTCACCTGAAGTTACCACAAAAAGATTAATGCAAGTAGGGGCAAAGAAATCCTTCTCATCTTTTCCTCTGGAGAACATCAACCAAAACCTCCAAATTCGCCCCGTTGTGGGGGTGGTTCTTGACAGAGATATTTTGTAGAAATTCTCCACATGTAAAGGCTCAAAGGGGCTTGGCCATGGTCACCTGTAGTGTGTAGGATATACGAAAGAAATGCCTCTTTTCATTTTGGTCTGTGTATTACTCACGAATGAATCTCTTGACCTTGAACAACACAGGTTTTCTTTTCCGCTCAACTCTTAGTATTTACGGGACATGTTTAGAAATGGTTTGCCTTTCCTCATTCTAAGTGTTTCTCGCTTGGCATGATTAATATCTCCTCTCATTTTGTTGAGATCATTTGAGTCAATTAATCTTCATGGAGAATTGTGATTCAAAATGAATGATTCGCCAAGCACAAAGACAATTTTTGAATAAGGATGATGCTCAAAAATTTTTCTCTTCTTTTTTTTCTTTAAAAAAAGCAAATTTTCCATTCGGCTTTTTTTGTTTTTTTTTTTGGTATCAAGAGAAAGGGTACTTACCTGCGACCTAGTAACTTGGTAACCCCCTATTTAGCTTGCTGGATGCTTGCCAAGACGGTTCAGTCGTTTACGGATCAATTTGCGGATTGTTTGGGACCTACAAAGTAAACATGTATGCATGATATGCATGATATGAATAACCTACAGTGATTCGGATTGCATAAAAAATGGCTTCCGGGCCTTGGATTTCATTCAAGGAAAATATTTTTTCACCGAATCGGCATTTACAGGATTTGGCAACTCTCGGCCATCCATTTCTATAAGAATTAAAGCACCCCCAGGTAGAACCTTTCTAACGACATATGGACCGTCGTAATTTGGGGCGAGCTTCCCGCCTAATTCAGGTGTGACGGATAGCACTTTCCTTAGTACGAGATCTCCAGCTTCAAAACGCTGAGGCCGGACTTTGCGATTGAAAGACTTGGCAACTCGCTTTTGGTAGCATTGACCGTGGCATAAAGCCTTCAGCCTCTTCTCGTCGATCATGTTCAATTGATCCCATCTTTGTTGAGCCCACTCCTCCTCAGAGAGATCCGCTTGTAAGAGAATCCTTAATGAAGGGATCTCGACTTCCACGGGTAAGACCGCTTCCATACCATAAACGAGTGAGAAAGGAGTTGCCCCTCTCGAAGTGCAGATCGAAGTTCGATATGCCATCAACGCGTAAGGCAACCGTTCATGCCAATCTCGATAATTATCAGCAGTTTTTAATAAGATCTTCTTTATGTTTTTATTGGCTGCCTCCACAGCTCCATTCATTTGTGGACGATAAGGTGAGGAGTTCAAGTGACGAATATGAAATTCGTCAAGTAAGCCATCTATAATCTTGTTGTTCATATTTGAGCCGTTGTCAGTAATGATCGCCTCCAGGACTCCATAGCGAGCAATGATGTCACAGCGAATAAACTTGACCACATTCTTGGCGGTGACATTAGCATATGAGCTTGCCTCGATCCACTTGGTGAAGTAATCGATGGCCACCAAGATGAAACGATGTCCATTGGAAGCCTTGGGATTAATTGGCCCAATCATATCGATCCCCCACATTAAGAAAGGCCATGGCTCGGACATTTGACGCAATTCATTTGGCGGTACGTTGATCTTATCTGCATAGATTTGACACCGATGGCAATAACGAACATGCTGAATATAGTCGGTCTCCATAGCCATCCAGAAATAACCCAGTCTCATGATTTTTCTGGCCAAGAGATGACCGCTCATGTGTGGACGCATTCTCCTTCGTGAATTTCCCTCATCAACTGATTAGCTTCTCTGGCATCGACGCATTTCAGCAAAACTGAGTCAAAGGACCTCTTGTAAAGAGCATTGCCACTGATGAAGAACTTCGACACTAGTTTCCTTATGTATTTCTGATCCGTTAGTTCACTTCTAGGAGGATATTCACCCCTCTAAAGATAGTTCATGATGTCGTGATACCACGGCTTCTCATCAGGTTCATCTGCGATCGCCGAACAGTAAGCCGGATATGTCAGTATTTCTATTTTCAGTGGCTCGATGTCTAACCCCTCCATGACCTGCAGCATTGATGATAACGTGGCCAGGGCATCGGCAAACTGATTTTACGATCGGGGTAAATACTCAAAAGAAATCTCTTCAAATTCGTTTATTAACTCCTCAAGGAATTCGTGGTAAGGAATCAACTTGGAGTCGCAGGTTCGCCATTGGCCCTCTGTCTGAAGAATGATGAGGGCGGAATCGCCGTAAACCTGCAACTTCTTAACCTTCATGTTGACGGCCAATTGCAATCCCAGTATGCAAGCCTCGTATTCTGAGATATTGTTGGTGCAAGGGAATACCAACTTGGCGCCCACAGGGTGATGTTGACCCGTCGGGGAGATAAGAACTGCCTTAGTCCCCGAACCAGCCAGGTTAACGGCGCCATCGAAGTACATAGTCCACTTATCACTCACTATCTCTGAAACGCGCTCCTCTATGGGATCTGACTAATGATGGTCTTCTGACCTTTCGATGTTTTCTACCAACATGTCAGCTATAACTCTTCCCTTGACAGATTTCTGCGTCATGCTGTGGACGTCAAATTCGGACACCAGAACTTGCCACTTTGCTAACTTTTCGGCTAACGCAGCTTTTTCCAACAAATATTTGATGGGATCATTCTCAGTTACGAGCAGGATCCAATGATGGAGTGTATATTAGCGTAAGCGGTGTAATACCCACACCAAAGCCACACACGTTTTTTCAACTCCAGGGTAACTTATCTCGAATGAAGTAAACTTTTTACTGAGATAGTATATCGCACATTCTTTGTCATCGCTTGGTCTCTTCTGAGCTAGCAAGGCCCCCAACGACTCATCATGAATAGTCAAGTAGAGTATTAATGGCACTCTAGGGACAGGTGGCACCAGGACCGGTGGCTAAGAAAGACATTGCTTTATTTTCTCGAATGCCTTTTGACAGTCAATATCCCACTTAACTTTGGCGTTCTTTTTTAGGAGCTTGAAAAATGGTTTAGCCGTCTCAGACAATTGAGAAATAAATCTCGCCACATAGTTCAGTCTCCCCAGCAAACTCCGAACCTCTTTGACAGTAGAAGGAGGCTTCAAATCACAAATGGCCTTAACTTTTGATAGGTTAATTTCAATGCCTTGACTACTGACCATGAACCCCAATAATTTCCTAGACTTTGCCCCAAACACACATTTGGCGGGGTTAAGTCTTAGCTTGAACCTTCGAAGTCGATCAAACAACTTCCGCAACACCTCGACGTGGTCCTCTCCATGTTTGGATTTGGCAATCATATCGTCTACGTAGACCTCTACCTCCTTATGCATCATATCGTGAAACAGGGTGACCATTGCTCTTTGGTATGTTGCCCCGACGTTCTTCAAGCCGAAGGGCATTACCTTGTAACAAAAGGTCCCCCAAGGGGTAATGAAGGAGGTCTTACCTTTATCTTCTTCTTTCATCCGGATTTGATTATAGCCAGAAAGTCCATCCATAAAGGAAAATAACTCAAATCCCGCGGTGCCGTCGACCAATACATCGATGTGAGGCAGCGGGAAGTCATCTTTCGGACTTGCTCGATTCGAATCACAGTAGTCAATACAAACCCTGACTCGACCATCCTTCTTCATGACAAGGACTACATTGGCGATCCAGTCAGAATAGTGCGACACTTCTATAAAACCCACCTTCAACAACTTCATGACTTCTTCTTCGATCTTCTTAGATAATTAGGGCTTTGTTCTTCTGAGCCTTTGTTTCTTTGGCGGGATACTTGGATTAGTTGGTAGAGCATGCTCTACAATTTCTTTATCCAACCTTGGCATATCCGCATATGACCATGCGAACACATCTTGGTATTCTTTTAAAAGGTCGACCATCCTTCTAATGCTGCTTTCAGAAAGGCCATCTCCAATCTTGATTTCTCTAACATTCTCCGAATCGCCCAGAGTTATTGTGATTGTAGGCTCTGCGGTCAACGGCTTAGACTCTTCATGCCGAATCCAATCTTGTTCGATGCTTTTCCGATCACAATCATCCTTGTCATCCTCGGTCCCAGAGGAATTTTCGTCGAGCAAATCCAACTCACATATGTCCCTATCATGATTATGTGAAATGTTATGTTTGAGATGCCACAAAGAAGGTTAGTGAACAAATTGGCAAATGTTATTGCACCTAATGATATGCACGCATTTTGAAATCGTTTTGAAAGAGTTTTTGAAATGAGGGACATGTCCTCATATCCTTGGACGTCCCTATTTGCAAATGATTTTGGAAACCAGGAAGCGTGTGGATGTCCAGGCCTCAAAGCACCATCATCAGTCTGGTTCGGGTGCTTCCGCATGTCCCTAATAAAACATGACCATGATTTCATTGATAGGATAGAGCCGTTTACATGACTCGAGGTCCTGGACCGACGGCTCACAGTCCGGGACTTTGATTACAAAGAGAAACAACCCTAGACCTAAACAGACATCCCATGGAAGGGATAAACACGTACTTAGACCAGACAAAACAGAAAAGAAAAGCAGCATCCCTACTCAAAAGGGTCGGCGATGGCAACAGAAGGCTCGACCTCTTCATTTTCTGTGACGGCACAAGCAAACTCCCCCTCAAATAAATCAAGGAGACCAAAAACGGCTTCTTCCTCCTCTTGCAGCAGCTTAGGTGGACCCGGGAATATTTCTTTCAGTTGCGGAAGAAGTAAACCCTTCCGACCTTCTCCTAATCCGAATAAACTCCCCCGACTTCCGTAACTCCCACAATTAGCTAGGCCTTCGTAGTCATCACAATCTTCATTGCTTCCACGGCCTCCTTGACCACGACGGCCCCCGTGCCGACCTCGACCTCCGATGTTACCTCGTCCTCCATGGCTACCTCGGCCGCCGGAATCGCCTCCATGATAACCCAAGCCCGTCCTTTTGTGCCATTTGGAGACCTGAAGGGGTTCTTTAATACCCTGGCCATACAGTCCCAAGCCGGTTCCGGGGACATGGCCATTTTCGAGCAACATCTTGCTCGACATGATCGAAGGCCTAGCCATTTCTGAGTCTCGCATGATGGTCCCGACGGGTACATGGACCATCGAGACCAACTCCAACGTTTGATAACTTGATTCAGCCTTGATCTCGGGTTCCACGTATGGGATTGTAGTGTCATGAAAGATTTTGAAATCGGTTTCTCCATGAACCGTTATCAGCTTCCCATCAATAATGAATTTGACCTTTTGGTGCACGCTAGAGGGTACGGCTCCGGCGGTATGTATCCAAGGTTGCCCCAGCAGAAAATTGAAGGCACTGGGGATATCGAGGACTTGGAAGCTGACCAAAAAAAGGACTGGACCAATTAGTAGTTCAAGCTCAACCTCTCCTCCCCGATTACTTCCTTCTTCATACCGTCGAAAGCACGAACGGTAGATTTAGATGACAACATTTTCCCTTCATCCACCCCCAGACGACGAAGTGTGGCAAGCGGGCAAATGTTTAATGCCGAGCCATTGTCGATCAATGCCCTCGCCACCATTCTATCACAACACTTTACTGAGATAAGTAGCGCCTTGGTATGATTGCGACCTTCCGGAGGAAAATCCTCATCGGCAAAAGAAATTTGATCTTTTAGCAAGATAGACCCAACAAACTCCTCCAATTGGGTGTCATCGATAGTCTCGGGGACGTGCACCTCATTCAGAACCTTGAGTAGTGCATTTTTATGCTTCTCGGACGATTTAAAGAGATCCAAAAGAGAGATCTAGGTAGGCATCTTTCTCAACTGGTTGACGATGTTGAATTCACTCGTCTTTACGATCGCTAAGAATTGCTTCGCTTCCTCCTCTTAGACGGCTTTCTTCTCAACTGCCCCTGCAGGTGCATAGCAGCGACCTGAACGTGTGATGGCGTCAATTTCGTTCGTCTTATAACTCCAAGGGACCGCCTTGGGGTCGTAGTTCGGGGTTCTATCTATTATTATGTCTTCCTCGTCCTCAGGCGGGAGTTCAATCACCACTGGCTCCATGACGCGATCATCGATCTTTAGGGTAGCGAACTCTTCGGCCACCAGGTCGACGACTACCTGCTCGACATCTTCCCCATCCGGCATCCATAAATCTTCTTCGACAGATAAGTCAATCACCACAGGGGTAATCATGCCAACCATCTCCTCGGGTTCAAGTGGGTCGTCCATACCTCCCCATCTGTCAGGAACAAGATCCTTGGGATCGATGAAGAAACTGGGTGGCGGTGAATACTTCACAAGATAGTTGAATTTGCTGCTGGGTTGACCCAGTATATCGACCACTTCCCCATTCTTGCGAGCGAGCTTTACGAACTCATGATTCCAATCCGCATTTCTGGCTTGAGACCCAAGATCCCCCTATAAATTTTCTCCTTCACTGCTAATTAAGCTTTCTGACGCACCCTTATTAGGTAGCTCGTTAGTTTCTATAGGCTCAGCAAGTGTCTCTTCCGACTCCTCCTCGCGAAATGAGTTAACAACAGCCATCAAGGCCGTCATACCATCTACCTTCGTACTGTAGATTACCCCCATGTCCACCATCTGGGTGATACGCTTCAATTTTTCTTCTATCGAAATATCCTTCCCGTCCTTAAAGTGTCCAGCTGACATTAGCAATTTATAGAGTCTGTGAGCATCCACATTAAAGGTCTGCTTACTCCTGTCACCCTTCTCAGTAACCACATTGACATCCTTAGCATGGTTGGGCAATGGGTTTTGTTGAACATTAGGGGTCGGTTCTTTAAAGGATAAAATGCCTTTGTCAAGTAGGTTCTGAACCTTGATCTTAAGAATGAAGCAGTCATCCACATCGTGACCCTTTTCGCCCCTATGGAACTCACAGGACTTTGACAAATCAAACCCGGGGAATCTTGGAGGATTATCCCGAGGCACCTCTTTGGCTATCATCCCCCTTCTCAACAGCATGGGCAACAATTTAGATAGTGGCCTAATTAGGGGAGTGAACTGCCTCGATGCTCTCCTTTTGAATTCGGGATTCTGATACGCCCTATCTCGAAATACAGATGAGCCTTGGGAGGATGAGGCGGAGGGCCTTGTCACGATCGGCGCTTGTATATATGCGATCTCCGCATCCTTTTCCTTTCTGTTCGGGACCTTTCGACTAATCCCTTCGCTTAATCTACCATCATGCATGGCCCCTTCTATCCTCTCCCCGACATCTACCCGCTGGGAGAAGGTCAAGCATCCAGAGCCCACCAACTTTAGATAGAAATCACTAGGTAGGGCCTTGAGGAAAAGGTCAAGCAACTCCTTTTCACTGAGCGGAGGTCGAACTTGAGCGGCGAGAGTACGCCATCTTTGAGCGAAGGCTCTGAAAGACTCACTCCTCCTCTTTTCAATTCGAGTGAGCACTTCACGCGTAGGGGCTATCTCGGTATTGTACTTGTACTGCAAGACGAACGCCTCAGCTAGTTCCTCCCACTTCTCGAACTTCTCGAGCTCTGACAACACGTACCATTGCAGCGCAGGCCCTGGCAGACTCTCTTGGAAGGTCTGAACCATTAATGGGACATTCTGGGCATACCTCGCCATCCTGTTCAAGTAGTACTTCAAGTGGATCTTCGGGTCTCCAATCTCATCATACTTAGTGAAATCGGAAATCTTGAACTTCTCAGGAAAGCTCATCTGTGCATATCGAGACAGGTCCTCGATCATATGTTCTTCGTATCCTCGCAGCGCACGAAGTTTCTCTTCTATCTTTGCGAACCTTTTGTTGTGTTCCTCCTCTAAACGGGCGGTGACGGCTTCTGAGATGGGGTCTAGTTCGACCACCACGGGTGTGGAACCTAATGCCTCTTCAGTAACATTCCTTCTTGTAGGCCCTTCCACAGGCTCAGGAATAGCTTGGGGCACAATCTGACTAGCATTCGGTGCTGCTAATGCGGCCCTCATGTCATCGGCGAATCGAGTAAGCTGAGCAGCAAGGTCGTTGATCTTGTCGTCGAGCGCGGCAAAACGGGCGTTCTGCTCCTCGATATTCATCTGCGTGGCTCTTGATCGTGTCCGGATCGGCGACTACCTGGAAGCCGTAGCTTTGCTTTGGTGGAGGAAGGGATCGCTGGCGGGCTGTCGAACTTGGTGTAGACACTGCAATCACCGGAAGACCTCTTTCTTTGGCCTCTTGATCTCCCAATTCCTCCCTTCGTGCGTTGGGTGGACTCGGGCGATTTGTGAACACCTGAAAAATGAGTGTATATGAGCGCACGATTCAGATGGGAGGTTGGCCCATGGCAATGATCTAGGTGTTCTGTGTCCATCGAGAGAACGTTTTTTTGTTTTTTTTTTTTTTAACATCAAGATCCTGGAGTTTTTAGTCATTATAGACGATAAATGAAATGAAAACTGCTCAAAATGAGATTTTCTTGAGATTGAAACAAAGAAGGTACATAATGATCCCTAAGCCTCGAAATTAGAGAAAAAGAAATTACCTAAACAATGAAACTAGGGAAGTACATGAAGCTTCCAGGACATCAGAAGAACGAAACTCCCTAGACAATAAAACTAGAAAAGCAATAAAACCTCCTAAACAAGAAACTAGAGTGACAATTTTAGTGAAAGCGTCATTTCAGACTTCTCGTGACAACTCATTCTATATGCGATGGGGAACCCGTGGCTTTGCAGAGCCGCTTGTTCTCCTGAGTTAACCTCAAGATGCGAGTCTTGTCCATTTTCACCCTCTTTTCAAGATGCTCAATTTGCGCCTTCTGGGATGGCTTGTCAGTCACTTCTGGGACGAATGGTCGTAGAATGGTCGGAATTCGATGGGTGCGGATGTAGAATGTGGAGGCATGGTGAATCTTTTCTTCCTCATTCAATTTCTTAGGCACGACAATTCTTTCAGGACGGCATTCGCTCCATGCGATCTCAATGGCACGGATTTCATCGAAGTAGTCGTAGTCTGTGCGGGTAAAGCGAGCCTAAAACATTTCCGTCTTGAGGGGTGGCGGAATCTCTTGAAGGGCTCAGTATTGGTGGGCCACCCTGTACGGGTAATAGGCAATGGCGCCAGAGAGACCGAGCAGTGGGATCGGGTTGGCAAATTTGTGAGCGAAGCGGGCTTCCTCAACCTGGAACCATTTAGCATGCCATAGAAATGCCTTGGGCTCAGGGTCTTTTAGGAAATTTATCCAACGGGAATATTCTTTGTCGGGGGAATGCTTCTCTAAGACCTGGAATCTCTGTATTGTGTGCCTAAACTCATCTACTTGAAACAATTGCATAAGGTGCCCAAATCCCCTAATGTGAGAAAGAAACCATATTTGCAAAATTTCCCGGGAAGCTCGCATGATTTTTTCTCCATTTTGTTTAAAATGATTAAGGGACAAAAATGTTTCGGCTAAAATCATGTTCACATAGTTTAACCCAGCACACATGTGTTTGACCACCCAAGCAATTGAAGGATTTATGGCATTCTTACGATGAGGAAAAATGATCAGTCCGACAAATGCTAAAATGAAAATCCTACTCCTTTGGGCTATTGGTTGATTAGAAAAACACTCGGCCAAAAATGAGAATGGGCATGCGTAACAATTAGCCTTAACAACCCTCCTTACCACCTCGGCCCTAACTCTCAAAAATTGTGACAACTCGGAGATGGGGTCTATACCTATGGGTGGCTTGACAAGCTCGGTTCCAAGAGACATTCCAATGGCAATGCTATATTCTTCCAAGGTCGGAGTTAGCTCGAACTCACCAAACATGAAAGTCGATGTTTGAGGGCACCAAAAGTGCGGTATCGCTTGCATAACCCCGGAATGGATGTTGATCTTGAGCAACGGGAGGAGACGACCAATCCTTGCCTCGACCTGTCTTTGGGCAGTTTGATCCAACTGATCCTACCACGCTATGAGCTCTTTCTTGGGAGTGGAAATGAACTGGACATCGGCTCTCCCCATTGCATATAAATTGAGATTAATGATCGACCTAGTTTGCCATGGACCAACAAAAGAAAATAAATAAATTGCATAACAAGAGAGATAGAGGCTTACTCTATCGAGAACAATGGTAAACACAAAGACACACACATGAAAAGTGAGGCTTGCTTCCTACCTACACAGCTTAACAAGGTGAAGCTAAGAGAGTGATCTGACCATCGCAGTCTCGCATTGGTGTCAGGTCCTCTTAACTCCAGCTCAGTCGAAAGAGATATCCTATAGTCACGTGGTCTCGCGGACAAGGATAAACACTTACAACACCAGGAAAGAACTTTCGGGGAGAAGAAAGGCAACCTCTACATCGCGGTCTCGCGTTCGAGGTTGTATCTTTCTTAACACCATCCTAAAGTATCCTATCGCGGCCCAGGTCCGGCAGCATGGTTGTGTGTGCCATAGTGTAGTGCCAAAATATTTAACGCAGGCACAACAATTAATAAGCAAACAACGCTTCAAGCGCCCGAAAAAATAAACATTCATTCCCCAAATCCCAAACCTGCAAAATAAGGGGTCAGTGGCAAGACATTCACGTCAGGGATGCATTTGAACAAGATAAACGGCCTAAGTCCACAAAATTTCCCCAGCGGAGTCGCCAAGCTGTCACGACCTCCCCGAACCGGCCCCACCGCCTAACGGGTTGGGCTAATGGATTACTGAGTTAAACCTAGCTCGAGCTCTCCCAAGCTCATACCAATTCGCGACCTAAGTTTAAGTTATTAACATGCAAATCAATTTCATTTAAGAGTCGCCACTAATCAGTTTTTGGTGGGTCGATTAGACACCCAAGCAAAGCACGGGAGAAATGCTTTACTTCTACGAACCAGAGATTCAATGGGTACGGGGACTTGATTACACTAATTGACTAATTAGTGCCCTTTCGGTACCTGAACTTGTTCAATTACCGCCTAACGTGTTCACAATAATCGGGAGTCTCAAAATTCCAAGCTAAGGAAAGTAACAATCAATACATAGAAAATGCGTAATCGAGTAATTAAAATTGAGATGCGCAGACAACGGACCAGCATCATTTCTAGGAAAGAAAAAGCAATCAAAAGCCCTAAAGGCTTATTCAATTTTTCGGGCAAATTTTCAAAGCTTTTTCCTAATTTAAAAAGAGATTTTCAAAAAAAGGTTTTTTTTAAACATATTTTTTTATATTGAAATAAAAATAACTCTTTTTTTTTCTTTTTTTTAAAAAAAAACTAAAATCCAAGACCTGGGCCAGGTCCCGGGACCTAGTCCGAAATATGATTAAAGAAGACCTTCTGGTTTGGGTCACAAAAACAGGAAAAAGCTAAGAAATAAAGTGGACTCATTGACTTGAACCCGACCCGCTTCTAACAGGAGACAAGCCCAAAAATCACCACCGCAATCAGCCCAAAGCCGATTTGAACCCCAAAGACAAAAACAAACACCAACGCAGGTCAAAATTCAATTAACCAAACTGAGTCCAAGGTCACTTAAGCCCACTTAACCATTTACTTTTCTTGTCCTTCACCCTTCACGGATCCGATTCACTCAAGCTCAAGTTTCCTCTTGCAAACCGAGAACAGCACTTTGACGGATAAACTCAAATTTTTGAAGCTCGAGCAAATCAACCGAGAATCATTGATTAAGAATTTTAAACCACGGAACAACCTACGCCCCACCATACTCTCAAGCTATCTATCCCTGAACCCCCAATACCATCCTTCTCTCGGAATTGTTCATCACTGCCGTCCGCTACCTCTTTTCGTCACAGCGACCATCCAGCCACAACATACAAACAGAGACCCAAGGAGTGCAAACGCGGAGCAATGAAAGCGTTTGTCATAAGAAAATTACGCAACCCGACATCATCTTCGGGCATTACAAACCGACGTGCATTTTGATAGTCCAACAAACCGAATCCATGTGTTCACCATTATCGGCCATTAGCAACTATAATGATAGGCAACAAAGAGCGAAGAGGATGCAGAGGCCCACGGACATAGACTCACATCGCAAGAGAATGAATGCGGTATGGACGAAGCGAAGACTAACGTTGCGATTTAAGTAATGAAATGCGTGACCAAGTGTTTTAGTTCAAAAGCTTTTCCTTAAACAAGAAACATAGCTTCATTCAGACATTATTACAAACACTCGGCGGTCAGTTCATATATATGGTACAGAGACGAGCTTGTGTGAGTTTGGTTCGAACATGTGGTCGAGCCTGCGGTGTGCGCACGTTAAGGAGACGGAATTTAGCATTTTCTGAACTCGAACCCAGATCTAGACCCAGAGAAAGTCATCTCGCGACAAGCAAAAATAACCACATCAACAGATCCAAACTCAGTACGCCTATGAATCCCAAGACAAAGAACGAGCCTTGATTTCACGGTTCGGCCAAGACACGGCCAGTGAAGAGAGAAACACCAAGATTCAAGAACGCATCACACGCAAAGGAAACAACTTGCGGATCTCATTCAAACATTTCAGCGAGCAAGTGGTGTGCGACATTGAAAGGGAGGCCACGGACTCAAACGAAGTATGAAATGCATATCACCATCAACATACAACGGCCAAAACACGCCTGAGATAATTCAATGGCTGTCCATCTACACTTGACACAAACATAAACAGGGAACCATAAATCTCGGCATCGGTTAAGCTCAAAAAATGGAGAAAAGGGCATCGAGGAATTGCAAGAAATGCGAGCTCAGTCTCCGGAAGTGACCCTACCTAGCTAGGCGACGGCGAGTAAAGGGCGAATTCGAGATACGTCGGACTCAGTCCGGTCGCCTCGCAACGTCTCCGAACCAGGATCCTCGGGTAATCGACTCAAAATCTTTGAAGAAAATCCAAATAACCGAGATCTACCTTGGGCGCGAGAGGGAAACTGTAGGTTCGAGTGGTGCGGCCGGAAGTCGTCGACGCTCGGGTGCGGCCGGGCTACAGGCAAGCTCTTCGCTCTCTCCTCTTTCTTGGATCCCTCAGTCTCCCCCACTTTTAACGTCTAGAGAAGGAGAAGGCTCTGCTCCTCCTCCCCTTTTCGGGCGACGCCTTCCTTCCATTTCGACCTCAGGGGAGCCATGGATCAGTGTGTCCTCCCCGTTTGAGCTCATGCCATCAGCCGATCGTCTCCTCGGGGGTTGAATCACGCCCGTTTTTTGCTAAAGCGGCTGTGGGATCTCTCGGGTCCTTGCGCCATCAAGGTACAGCGCTACGCCGCTGCTTCCTACTTCTGGCGTCGCAGCTTCGGCCTCCTCGTGCAGAGCACATCTCCGTTTGTCTGCTCCGACTTCTCGCTTCCGCGTTTTGTGCTTCTGCGTTGTCTTCTTCGTTTTCCCTTTTTCACACAAGTGCACGATGCGGGGTCAGTGAAGTGGGCCAGCGTTGACTAATTCAACGCTGGCCTCTCTCTTTTTTTAAAAAAAAAATTTGAATTTAAACCAAGAAAGCATGTTCTAATATACCTTATGTGAATGCACCTAAAGTCTATGTGCCATGCAATTTAATGAAACACATTTTTTCTTTCTCTCTTTTTTTTTTAGTGGTTAAGAATTAAACCTAATTTTTTTATGTGATAAAACCCTAAATGATTGAGCAAAATTTAAGTGTCAACATACAGGACAAGTGAAATTTCAACACTACATTGTCCAAGCAAAAATCTTTGACACTTTTTAACACTACTTATGGAAAAAAAAGGACAAATTAATTAGTAAAAGCTCATTTAATATTGAGCATATAAATCCATGATCGGACTCATGTCTGAACACATGCAACCACAAATAGCGGTCATCGAGCTTTTGACCGAATTCCAGATTGAATAGAGCCTTATTTACGAATTGAGTGATAATCACACTCCTATTGTGGAGAAGCTATGCCACTATTTATAGAAAAGCCATAGAGAAGGTTTTCAATTGTTTGCAACCAAAGAGCTATGAATTCAGTATCTAAATCCCCATCTTAATCATTGATACGGTCCATTTATTCCTTGCACAGTCTATTAATGCAATATTAATTTCATATCTACATTCACATCTCCATTTTAATTTCAACCTCTCCTTTTTTGGGGAATAACCATAATCATCACAGTGATCATTACACAAGTCTCACTCTAACTAGGGGTGATCGGTTCTAGGGTGGATCGATTCCCATCTTGAAACTAAGAATGGGATCGACCAAAAAGGTCAATTGTGATTGAGGACATAGTCATGAGCATATCCCTTCTTGGCGAAGGCAGCATCTCTCCCGTCATGCTCTACATGCCTGACTTGTTCAGGCGCAGCTTCTCTCGTCATCCTTGCATAATGCACTAAAGGATTTGATTCGAATGAACTATGTAATATCATATGTTCTTGTTAACAAAATGCTGGTCATCAAAACCAGTTAAAATGACACGGGTTAGAAATTCATAAGAAATTTTGAGGGACAAGCCCATTACATGAAAGAGACTTTATAATAAAGTCCTTATATGACAAGATTTCCAAGAATGAGAATTTATGATTCATATCTCAATCTTTGGTATGGTCAATGCCTTCACCTGTAAAGTTATTTTTTTTTTGGTCGAACACCTGTAAAGTTATTTACTTTAATGCCAAATGCCCTAATATTTCTCCTTTCCCATTGGCAAGTATCGAGATATATAATCAGTCTTTGTTTTCGTGTGAACATGTCATGTTATGGACTTATTGCCGGCTAAATGAAATAGATCCAATTCCGATGAGCCTAAATCTAATCATCTAATGACTCTATTGTTTGCTTCAGCTCTTCGAAAATTGAAAATTGAAATTTGATAGGACAAGAACGTGCAAGAGAACTGTATATTTTTTGTGTGTTTTATATTGAAGAGTACATAAGTATCTACAAACTTTACAAGACAATTACGTAGGATCAATCAAGGATACATACAATCAAATGACATATATGCATAATCTTAAGAAATATGGAGAATCGAGATATGGAGGATATATATCTGAAATGATGGTGATAGTTACAAATTTTATGTCATAGTTATAAAATTTTATCAATATTGTAATGTACTCGCATCTATTTTGAGATGCTAAACAACTCATCTCTGTGGCATCTCTTTTCAGGCTCTACAAGTACAATGTTCCAGAAAACAGCAGTTATGCAAATTGCACAATCAATCCCTTCCTGATGTTTTGCAATCATCACCTTTCGAACATTCACCCTGCTCTGTGTCTCGTGCTCAATTATTGCAAGTCGCTCCGAGGAGTTAGTCGTGTTGTTCAATGAATATCTTGCCAAAGCACCCTTGCAACACTCGTGAATGGCATCTTCCGTTTGGTCATTACAAGACCGGCCAACTTGGTCTTGGAACCGAACTGGACCGGCTCCCGGGTAGGTCCAGGAACCGGTAGTATCTCCCCTTTCCCCACACTCACATCAGATTCATGGACTCGTAAAGAGAGTAAAGAGAGTTCACATTGACATAGCTTTGATGGAGAGAGGAAAATTCACTTCGATTTTGAGGGGACTTTGGTCTTCTAGAGAAGTTGTTGCATTTTTATGACTAGTCTGGCGAGACAATCGGAAGCTACGAAAGAGGACACCAAAATTGCGCACAAGGCGATGCCAGTTCGCTACCTCACACACGGGCGTCTTGGCCGCACTGAGACATATCCAAATTCCAAGATGGAATTAGTAAGCAAGGTACTTGCCTGTTTGGCTGCTTCGGCGGCCTCGAACTTGACTTCGCCAACAAAGAGTGAGAAGCTAAGGTAGAAAACTCCCACTTAAACAACAATGTTTATCAAGCATATTAACCAATAATCGGACTCATATATGAACAAAAAAAATGAAAAAGCGGTGCTTGTTGAGCTTATGCCTGAAGTCTAAATAGAATCGAGCTTAATTTATAGATCTAATAAAAATGACATGACGATGGGAAAAAACCTATGCCTCTATGTATAGAAAAGCACTAGAGAAACTTCCCCTTTGTCTGTGATTAAAGTGCCGATAAATTCAGTATATGATTCCGCATCTCAATCATTGCCAAAAAAGAAAAATTAGTATCTCAATTATTAATATGATATTTATATTCCTTAAGCAGTCAATTTACGCAATATTAATCCCATATCTACATTGATATCTTCTTTTTCATTTATTTATTTTTTTCTTGGAATTGAGAGAATTACGGAAAATTGTCGTGTGATTTGGGAAAAAGCCTATGTTTTAGGGTCAACTTACAATATATGGCAAGGTAATTATTTCATGGATTTGAAATTAATGCTTGATATTTAATGGAAGCCACAATGACCTGATTAAGGATGTGAGTAATACGGTAGTCGGATTCCATTAAATACAAGCGAAGGGACATTTCGGGTACAACATGACTCCACAGGCAATTTCCATGAGTTGAAGAATAAAGGCTCTTTCTATAAGCTGAAGTATAGTTTCCTAATTTAAGTTGATTTTCTAATCTGATTATTTCCTAGTTGAACGTTTCTTAATGTGAAGTTTCCTAGTTTAAGATTTTTTTATAGCGGTTCCTAAATAAGAAGTGCATCTCAGTTATAAGCATGCAAGGTTTTGAGTTCGCTGCTGCCACAATGAGAGCTCGCATGCCCTCGCTGAGGTCCCAACGACAGGCAGAGGAAAATAGGAAAAAAAAGAAAAAAGAAAAAGGAAAAAGGGAAAAATTCAGAAAATTTTTAAAAATTTGCAAAGATCACCCGTGTCAAACTAGTTATGTCAATGCTGGTCTTGTCAGGTAGGATAGCTGACACTGACTAGATAACCATGTGAGCAATTCACAGCTAAATTTGACTGGAATGGCTATATTGAAAAATAGTCAAAAGGTTGAAGACTAAATTAGTTGAATTGAAAAAAAAAAGTTTTGAATTGAATTGATCACTGCACAACAGGTTTAGGGATTTTTAGACAATTTTCCCCTTGTTCTTCCTTAGTACATTAGTGATCAAGATTTCACTCAATTGTTCACCTTGTCACGGTTCCTCCAAGTCTTCACAACCTTCTCGTTCTTCCTGACTTTGGTCACTTTTTATCAAGGTACATTTAGTTTCTATCAATCTTTTCACTTTTACCTCAAATTCCGTCAATGATTATAAAGCTTTATTTATATAAACATTACCTGAAATATGACAACATTTTCATTTATTAAACAATAATAAGAGATAGAAGGTTTTGTGACCTTTAAAATGGGAAAAATTACCAAGAAAGTCCTCAACTTATTACAATTATGCCAATTGAATCCTTTTTTTTTTTGCCAATTAAGTCCTAAACCATTTACATTTGTGCCAATCAATCTATCCAATCAACTTTGACCAAAAATCGCTGACATGGCGCCACCGCTGTTGATGTGGACAATTTTCATAAATTTTTTTTATGAATTTTTTATTATTTTATCTATCTTTTTCCTTTTCTTTTCTTGTTTATTATCATTGTCGGCGAGGTCATCGGCTACCTCACCGTTTGGGCAAAGCTGAACCTTGTTGTCGCTGGGCGAGGTCAGCCTCACCAGGGCTGGGTTGGTGAGGCTAGACCTTACTATCATTGGGCGAGGTCGACCTCACCAACAGCTAGACTGGAGAGGGTTGAGCCTCACTAGTCATGGGTGAGATTGACCTTGCTAGATTTGGCGAGGATCGAGCCTCGCTAGATCTGATGAGTTAGGCTAGACCTTGTGATCACTGGTGAGGATTGCTAGGGACTGGGCGAGGCACGACCCTTGCCAACCTAGCTCTAGCAAGGCCGACTTTGCCTAGTGAAAGGGAGGTCTAGCCTCGCCTTGCCGGCCACAATGAAAAACAGAAAAAAGGAAAAAATAATAATATAATAATAAATTTTTAGAAATTATAAAAATTGTCTACATCAATGTCGGTGGCGCTAGTTAGCGATTTCCGGACAAAATTGGCCAGATGGATTGAATTGGTATAAATGTAGAAGGTTTAGGACTTAATTGGTAAAAAAAAATGACTCAATTGGCATAATTGCAATATATTTAGGTTTTGGGAAAAAACCACCAAAAACCCTAAACTTTCTCACCTGTGACACATTTACCCCGAATTTTTTTTGTGACACCAAAAACCCCAAACTTTGTTATTTGTGACACATTTACCCCAATATATATTGTCCATGGGTATTTTCGTCTTTTTAGCTTTTTCTTTTTCTTTTTACTTTTTTTTTCTTTCCGGCGAGGGGGGCCCTCGCCGGCGTCGGGCGAGCCTTGCCCTCGCTCGCCCAGGCGAGGGCGAGCCTCGCCGGCGTCGGGCGAGGGCCGCCCTCGCCAGATCCGGCGAGGGCGAGCCTCGCCGGCGTCGGGCGAGGCTCGCCCTCGCCTGGGCGAGCGAGGGCGAGCCTCGCCCGACGCCGGCGAGGGCGGCCCTCGCCCGACGCCGGCGAGGGCCCCCCTCGCCGGAAAGAAAAAAAAAGTAAAAAGAAAAAGAAAAAGCTAAAAAGACGAAAATACCCATGGACAATGTATATTGGGGTAAATGTGTCACAAATAACAAAGTTTGGAGTTTTTTGTGTCACAAAAAAAAGTTCGGGGTAAATGTGTCACAGGTGGGAAAGTTTGAGGTTTTTGGTGATTTTTTCCCTTAGGTTTTTTTTGGTAATTTTCCCCTTTAAGACGTCATTAGAGGTTTTCCCAACAAAGTTGATATATTGTCTAGAAAGTTGGAAAAGCTGTCTCAGAAACTAACACAATCAAGTTCCTTGAAGTAATAGTGACCATGACGTCTCGGGAACTTTCATTGTTGGAGGCCCTTCTCCATATCTTAGGATGAAGTGCCATCTAATTAGAGGTGACATCTCCATCAAGCTGGGTTGGGTGATGCGGCAGTATCGAATTCCATTAAAGACCATCTGTTGTTTATTCAAGCAATAGGACATTTCGGGTACAACAGATCCAATGAGGAGAAAGCGTCCAAGATGGAATTTCTATAAATTGAAGAATAAAGGACTTTCAGCTAATTTAAAAGCTGAAGGATAGTTTCCTAATTTGATGTTTCCTAGGTTTATCTGTCTTAGTCCCTCCATAAATAAGAAGTGCATTCTCAGCTGTCTATACGCAAATTTTTAGTTGATAATATATTAGAATTTTTCTCAATTGAGTGATTCCTTTGGTTTTTTATCCATTTTGTTGGTGATGAACCTTAAAATCCCTTTGCTGCAATGTTCAAGCACATATGGCTTCTATTCATCGATAAGGAGTCCTTATGGTGCAAATGGATACACTCCAACTTTCTCAAGAAAAAAAATTTCTAGATGGCAACCAAACCGACTTTCTGCTCTTGGACCTAGAAAAAAATCCTGGAACTTCGCACGGACTTCCAGCTAAACTTCCTTTGGAAGATGGGTGACGGGGCGTCCATTTCATTTTGGTTTGATAATTGACATCCTAGGGGCCCTCTCTATAAACTATTTTCTGATAGAGACATATATCGTTCTGGTATCTCGAGAAATGCATCGATTCGGGATTTCTCTTCTTCCGTCTGGCAAAACTCTAATTTTCTGGATATTTTCAACTCTTGGACAGATAGTATCCTGGCTCTTGATGTGGACAGGCTTGATCGCTTTACTTGGAAAGGCCATTCCTCCGGATTGTTTTCCACTTCTTCGGCATGGGAACTTATAAGAAACAAAGGCCCGTATGTTCCATGGAGCTCCTTCATTTGGGATCGAGCCATTGCGCCAAGGTACAGCTTCTTGCTATGGCTCATCTCTTTGAATTGACTCCCTACGCAAGTCATTTTGCTAAGTTATCACGAAATCTCCGAAGGTGTCTATGCGTTCTATAGAAGCAAACCCGACTCTATTGACCATCTTTTTTTTTGTTGTGCTGCCACCAGGACTCTTGCTTTATTCTGGGCAAATAACTGTAAAATCTTGGCAAGAAAACCTCCATTGGGCCATCCGAATTATTGGGGGCCAGAACTTTCATCGGCAAATTGCTCGATTTGCTCTTGGCGCAATGTGCCATATCATCTGGTCGGAGCGAAACCACATTCTATTTAGGTCTCATCCCGTTTTCATGTCGGCCCTCTGTAACCACCTCACTAAACTTGTAAGAGACAAAGGCTTGTCCATGAAGCCTGTTGTAGATAGCATCCGCAACAGAAGAATACAGCAAAAATGGGGCATCTCTCCTTCCATTTTTGAGTAATCTTTTGATTACTTTGTAAGTAGTTTGTAGGTCTCTATTTCTGTTGGCCATCTTTGTGGCCTTGGCATTATGCACTCTTGCTTGTAGCCCCTGTATTGGTCGCTATACCTTTGCACCTGTCGGGACACTCGTTGTGTCGCCTCAAGTGTGAGGTTTTTGTTTTCGACTACTTTCTCTATATGACGCACGTTGAAAAGTATATAAAATTCTTACCTTACCAAAAAAAAAACCTTAAAATCCCTTTGGGCCATAACTTATTTTTGAAGGTCAACCTCCTTTCTTTTCCATAAGTTAGGGTTTCCTCTTCTTTCCTTTGAAGGCACCGCCTCTTTCAAGTGCCGCTACTAAGGGAGAGGGAGCTCTCTCTCTCTCTTTCTTTTGAAGCTCTTCGTCTTTCTCTTCTCTCTCGATTTGTTATGGGTGTGTGTGAATAAATTTCTACAACTGGTATTGTGTCAATGTGAAGACTAGTTTGACCATTTGTCCAATCAATAACCATTGAGGAGAATGTTTATAATGAGACTCTACAACCTCTATGAGATTAGGCTGCTTTTTCCTCTGCCGATTTAGATTTAGTTCAAGTTTTGGGGGTTTTACTCTCTCGAACTAAATCTAGATATAGATCTAAAAGCACCTTAGTATTTGATCTGTGTTCTTTCAACATTTTAATGTCAGTGTCTCTGTACAGTGATGGTGAACCTAGATGCGTACTACAAATCATTGCAAATGGAGTAGGAAATCTCAACGTGTGCTCATCACTGAATTTAGTGATCGACTACCGATCTTTTATTGTGGTAAATCTATTCTTGAAGGATAAGAATATGCTTATAGCTGCAAACTATACTTTGTTTTTTACTTTCTGGCATTTGATTTCTTTTGTAGTTCTATGATACAGAAATATATATGTTCATGCATTATGTAATATCTTTATCAAATCGTAGTTTCTCATTTAGTTGTCATATTATATAATGAGCCAACTTTCAAGCATTAGGTTAAATTTATTTTCTCAGTTATATCAAAGGCAAATTCTGCGAGTCAAAATTGGTGTATTCACTAAAATCCAAAAAATTGCTTTCTTGGAGCTTGACTCCAAACGACGGGATTGAAAGTGTGATCTCACGCTTTATGGAATATAAGATTGTACTCATTTCATTTTATTTCTTGAGCTTAGTAGCTACAAAATAAGGTCGAGTCACCCATCCATGGGTAGCTCAGTTGGTTAGGGCGTACTTGAGATTATGTGGTTAGGCGCACTGGTCCCAGGTTCGATTTCCCAGCAGAGCACTTGTGATTTAATTGGGGGGCCATGGCAGTGGGTTGCTGTGCTAGTCTCCCCCGAGAAATAGTCGAGGTGCATGCAAGCTGGCCCGGACACCTCAGTTATCAAAAAATAAAAAATAAAATAATAAGGTCGAGTCAATAAAGTATATTGTGATTTTTAGGTAGGCTGCGTGACAAAATCCATAAACCAAAACCAATGAAATAAGACGTGAGACCATCAGCATTCAATGGATTTTATCCGGAAAAAAGTGCGTGGAGAAAACAAATCGCAGCAGAAACTTTGAAAGGTCGTGAGGGATGAGCAATAGCGACGGGAAGTGACAGTGCTTGCAACCGATGGATCGCACAAACGTTAGAATGGTCTGTCTTGTTGTCCATTTTCGATGAACAAGTCGCAAGTGGTCGTAAAAAGGATGAATCTGGAACTCTTCTTCTTTTAGGGTTTAGCTGCTTGTTCTCTTTCTTGAACTTGGCATTTTAGTTCTGAGCTTCGAACGAGCCTGCTTTAGTTTTGTGGAGTCATATTGACGTGGCGTTTGGAAGTGCATTCACGTGATTAGAAGGTTGAATACGAGATTTTGCGAGGATGCCGCTAGTTCAATCGTACGATAAAGATACGAGGCCGGAGCAATTGACTTAAGCCAATGCAGCAAGCACTTCAATTCAACTCCCGACAGCAACTCTAAGAGCTACCAAAGGAATCACTAAACCATTTTCGGTGACGGACCTTACTTATGTGAATGAATGACGCTAATATTGTTATCTACTTAGCCTTGATCTAAAGAAAAATCTCCGGTCCCTATAATTTTTTGAAAAGTTTTAAAAGATGCTATACTTTTTGCCAAAGTCACAACCGATGCGATGTTAGTCGACTAACGTATGGGTCACCATCGGGAGGACGGTCACCTCGTGGTGGTGGTTGCAAGCCATAGGCATTTTTGGAGAAGGTTTATTCAATGAAATTAACAATACTAAACTCCATTTGTTTCGCAGTGGAAAATGATTGAATCGAAAATAATTTTTTTTGAAAAAATGATTGTTTATATTATTTACGAAAAGAAATGAACAAAAAATATTTTCATCGTCCACAAAAATATTTAAATATTTATCATTGTTGATAATAAAATATTTTTTATTAGCTAATTATTTCATGAAACAAATGGAGCCAAACTTCCTTGCTTTCGTTTTCTTTGCAGTAATCTAGTTTTTGAATCAATGAAATTTATCTGCTTCCACACTCCCAAGTTCCATCCAACAGTGAGATCAACGAAAGAAAGAAGAATTCAGGAAAAAAAAAAAAAGAAGACAAACATATCTATTTCATAGGAAGCGCCAAACATGTTCTTTCCCTCAATTCAATGAGAGCTTTATTATCAAATTACTGAAAATGTAATATGTCTAAGGATGATTATTGATAATTAAGCACGAAGACGAAACGACGACCTCACACGTTGGCCGGAATGGCCTTAAATGATAGGAGACGCCGGAAATGCTCCCACGCCTTGTCCCAAACGACGGCCTCGAAGCTCTTTATTGTGGCCCCATCCTTGACCTTGACAACCAGCCTGTGCTTCATCCCCTCCCCTCCACGACCTGCATATCGCCCTTCACCATCTGCTTCAGCACCAGCCTCATCTTGGCCTCGTCATTGTGCGTCTTGAGAGCGAACTCAGCGATCTCCCTCGCCTCCGGGGTCACTCAGGTTCTTTATCGGGTCTACCCCCAAACCAGCACCTTCGTGGGGCAGCCCTGGAGGCCGAGACTTGGAGGAGGAGGACGGCAGCAACGGCGAGGATGAGGAGTCTCCTTTTCAGAGGTTTTCGGCTCTAGTTCTTGGTTTTGGTAACTGCTTTCGTGGGTCTTCTCTGGCTTTGAAATGGAATGCTTATGATGAAGGCTTGTACAGGTGGAGGGTTAGAGGATTTAGGTTTTGGAAACGCGAGAGTCACGGACACTTTCTATGGGTAGTGAAAGCATTTGTACTTTTCTTTTGGGTCAGCTAAGAATTTCCATTGACTGAAAACAATTTTTGCATCTACTAATTTGAGGATTAATGTTTTTAATTTGCGTGCTGAAAAGGTGGCTATACGTTACCCTTAATGATTCTTTCAAGCGTCAAGCATGCATATCACAGAGAGGATTATAGCCTGAGATTTCATGGCAAGGTCTTAATGAATTCATGCTTTAAGAGATTAATGAGCTCTTTGGATTTAGCAATTACATCTATATGTTCATGTATTTTTTAAGTGGAGTTTATATCGTTATGAAGTCTGTTTATTAACTCGTATATTCTAATTTATTTATCAGATGACGTCAAGAGTCCACTTTCATTCATTAATTTTAGTCATCTTCCTAATTCAGTCGAAGGCAAACTATGCACGTCGGAACTGCGGGCTCTCCAAAGTCCAAAAATTGTTTTCTTGGAGCTTTAACTCCAAGAGAGGAAATTGAAAATGAGATCTCATGCTCTTTGGAATAAAAGATCGTACTCTTTCATTATATTTTTCAATCAAGCCCTTGAGTTTAGTAGCTAAAAAAAATGAAGTCATCTTACCTTTACCAAAAAAAAAATGAAGTCGTGTCAGTAAAGTATGTCGCGATATTTAGGTAGGGTGTGAGACAAAATCCAAAAACCCTTAAAATAAGATGTGAGTTTATCTGTGCTCGATCGGTTTGATCCAAAAACAGTGTGCGGAGAAAAGAAATCGCAGCAAAAACTTTGACGGGCAGTGGGGGATGAGCGATGGCGACAGGAATCGACAGTGTTCACGACAGATGGATAGTACAAACGTGAGAATGGGGCAAGTGAGAGTCCAAAACATGAAGCTTCTTTGGAGTGTCGTAAGATCAGTGGAGGATGGCCTGTTTTTGTCGTCCATTTTCGATGAATGAGCCGCAAGTGGTCGCGGAAAGGATGGATTTTGGAGCGTCTTCGAGTTGGGGCTTCCTTTACAGCTTGAACTCCTACCATTTTTCAGGGTTTGACTACTCGTGTACTCTTTCTTGTACTTGACGTCTTGATATGAGCACTGAACGAACCAAATTTTGATTTTGTGGAGTCCAACTCATGTGGCGTTTAAGATTAGTTTGAAATGACTTAAAACGTTAAATATGAGATTTTGGAAGGGTCGTAGGGTCTAATTCAGGTAAAAGATACAAAGGTCAAAGCGATTGGTTTGAGCCCGACCATGCAAGCACTCACTAATGCTTGGTTTTGTGATGGATTATGCGGCCGCCACATAGTTCAATTCAAATCCCAGCAGCTCCTAGATGAGCTATGAAAGGTAAAATCATTGTCCATAAAGATATAGAAATAATAAGGTCACCAGTGATCATTATATAACCATGGCTCAAAATTCATATTCATTCACTTGTTTTAATTTTCAAAAGAGTCATTGCTCGTTACTTAACCATCTCCGGTGACAAATTTACATATAGGGACAAATTGATGCTAATTTTGTTATCTATGTAGTCCCAGCATTTTGTACTTTTCTTAAAAGAGAATCCCACTTCGGGTCCACAAGCTCCACTCCTCCCATACTAAATCAAAAGTGAGCCTAAACATTAACCAAGCCACTATCCAACTCAAGAGTTGATGTCCTTTGGCTTCATCTCTTCCCCTCCATTGCCATGTCCAGGGGATTATCCTACAAATCTGAAAAATAAAGGGTGAGCCAAAGTCCACTAAATGAAATCTCTAAGTTTAAGGTAAGAAACCACCTTACTACTCAATCCGGTATCAACAGACAATAGGAATTCAAGCATCACAAGATAACCATGAATGACAAATATATCAATATGGTTCTCGCCGTGGATGTAGGTATCGATGCTTGTTAGCTTCCGCGTTAATATTACAACATAAACATTACATGAAATGAGACAATATTTTCATTTATTAAACAATAGTGAGAGAAAGAAGGTTTTGTCAATTTTAAAATGTCATTAGAGGTTTTCCCAACAAAGCTGATGTATTGTCTAGAAAGTTGGAAAAGCTGTCCGAGAAACTTTCACAGTCGAGTTCCTTCAAGTAAAGGTGATTATGGCATGTCGGGAACATTCATTGCTGGATGCCTTTCTCCATATCTCGAGGGTGAAGCGCTATCTAATTAGAGGTCACATCTCGAAGAATTAAGACGGGGGACCATCTGCATCCAATGGATTTTATCCTAAAAAAAGTGTGTGGAGAAAATAAGATCGCAGCAGGAATTTTGACAATCGTGAGAGACGAGCAATAGCGACGGGAAGTGACAGTAGTGTTTACATCAGATGGATCGCACAAACGTTAGAATGGTCAGTCTTGTTGTCCATTTTCCATGAACAAGTCGCATGTGGTCGTGAAAAGGATGAATGTGGAGCGTCTTCGGTGTGGCCTCCTTTACAGCTTGAACTCTTTTTCCTTTTAGGGTTTGACATTTGTTCTCTATCTTGAACTTGACGTTTTAGATTTAAGCTTCAAAACGAGCCTGCTTTAGCTTTGCGGAGTCCAATTGACGTCGCGTTTAGAAGTGCATTCAAGTGATTAGAAGGCTGAATATGAGATTTTGCGAGGGTCGCAAGGTCAAACGTACATAAAAGATACAAGGGTGGAGCAATTGACTTATGACAATGCAACAAACACTTCAATTCAACTCCCAACAGTAACTCTAAGAGCTACGAAAGGAATTACTTATTGGGATATGGTTCATACTCCTCTCCGACAGAAAAGCACAGCAGGGTCTGGGGGGCCGCCCCCGAATGGAGTCATACGGGATAGCACCTCCGCAAAGCTAGAAGGCTTTTATATTTTGAGTATATATTTTATTAGCAGTTTGGATTTGGACCCATGAATAGTTACTGTTACCTATATATATATTTCTTTCTTTATAATTGAGAGATGTAACATAGAGTTGTATTACCTATATATATATAGAGTTGTATTACCTATATATATATATATTCTCTTTCTCTTACATAGAGGTGAGAGATAATAATTATAGTGAAATTCTCTGCCGGATATAACTATAATTTAAGAATGAACCAAATTAAAACTTTGTGTCTCGATTTTCTTTTCACTTTTACTTTAATTTCCTTGTGATTGCAGGTCGAATCCTAACATCACTAGACCAGCACTAAACCATTTCGGTGATGGATTTACTTATGAGAATGAATTATGCTAATCTTGTTATCTAATTAGCCTTGATCAAAAGAAAATCTTGGTCCATGTAATTTTTTGAAAAGTTTGAAAGGGCGCTATACATTTTGCCAAAGTAACAACAGATGCAAGCGATGGTAGTTGACTAACGGATGGGTCACCGTCGTCCCGACGGTCACCTCGTGGTGGTGGTCGCAAGCCATAGGCGTCTTTGGAGAAGTAATATTTAATGAAATTAACAATACCAGATTCCGTATGTTCCGCTAAAAACGACTAATTTGAAAATTAATTTTTTTTAAAATCACTTATATCATTTACAAAAATAAATGAACAAAATATATATTCATCATCTACGAAAATATTTAAATATAAAATATTGTCGCTAATGAAAATATTTTTTATTTGTCTAATTATTTCGTGAAACTAACGGAGCCAAACTCTTGGCTTCCGTTTTCTTTGCGGTAATCTAGTTTTTGAATCAATGAAATTTATCTGTTTCCACACTCCCAAGTTCCATCCAACAGTGAGATCTACGGAAGAAAGAAGAATTCAGAAAAAAAGAAAAAAGAAAAAGGAAAGCAAACATATCTATTTCATAGGAAGCGCCAAACATGTTCTTTCCCTCAATTTCTATGGGAGCTTTATTATCAAATTACTGAAAATGTAATATGTCTAAGGATGATTATTGATAATTAACCAAGCAGACGAAACAACAACCTCACACTTCGGCCGGAACGGCCTTAAACGACGTGAGACTCCTGAAATGCTCCCACGGCTTGTCCCAAACGATGGCCTCGAAGCTCTTCGTGCCGGCCCCGTCCTTGACCTTGATGACCAGCCTGTAGTTCGTCCCTGCGACGCCCTGCGTCTCGCCCTTCACCACCTCCTTCAGCACCAGCCCCGTCTTGGCCTCGTCATTGTGCGTCTTGACAGCAAACTCGGCAATCTCCCTCACATACGGGTCGCTCAGGTTCTTTATCGGCTCCCACCCCCCCAACAGCCGCTCCGGGTGGGTCGTCCTGGAGGCCGAGACTTGGAGGAGGAGGAGGAGGGCAGCAGCGGCGAGGATGAGGAGTCTCATTTTCGGAGGTTTTCGGCTATAGTTCTTGGTTTTGGTAACTGCTTTCTTGGGTCTTCTCTGGCTTTGAAATGGAATGCTTATGGTGAAGGCTTTTATATAGGTGGTGGGCACGTGGATTGGTTTTGGAAACGCGAGATTCATGGACACTTTATATGGGTAGTAAAAGAATTTGCATATTTCTTTTGGGTCAGCTAAGAATTTCCGTTGACTGAAAACAATTTTGCACCTACTAATTTGAGGATTAATGCTTTTTGTTAAAAATATATTGTCTGATTCTAAGTATCTTTTAGATCATGATATCGTCATTTTGATTCTGAATATCTCTCATATCATAATCTCGTTATTCTGATTCCGAAAGTTTTTAGAATCATAATCTCGTTATTCTGATTTATTGTAATTCCTATTATAATGTTATGTTACTATAGTTAGTCATTTTGTAAAGCTTATAAATAGGCTCATGTATAGTTCAATGAAACACACAAAAAATTCCACAACTTTATTTTCCGCTTTGCATTTATCACTTTTAATTTAAGTGCTTAAAAGATGGCTATACGTTACCCTTTCTGGTTCTTTAAAGCTTCATGCATGGATATCGCTGAGAGGATTATAGCCTCAGATTTCATGTCTAGGTCTTAATGATTTCATGCTTTAAGAGTTTAATGAGCTCTTTGGATTTAGCTGTTACATCTATACTGGAAGCGACAATCAATGTATTACGGAATGGGTAAACATAATCGCGATATAGAAGTATGTATGTTTATGTATTTTTAAGTGGAGTTTATATCATTATTTAGTCTGTTTATTAACTCGTACGTTCTCATTTATTTATCAGATGGCATCACGAGTCGACTTTCATGTATTAGCTTAAGTCATCTTCCTAGTTCAGTCAAAGGCAAACCATGCACGCCGGAACCGGGGGATTCCAAAGTCCAAAAATTGTTTCTTTCGAGCTTAACCCCAATTGAGGAAATTGAAAATGAGACCTTGCGCTCTTTGGAATACAAGATCGTACTCTTTCATTTTGGTTTTCAATCAAGCCCTCGAGTTTAGTAGCTACAGGATATAGTCAGGTCTATAAAGTATGTTGTCATATTTAGGGAGGGTGCGGGACAAAATCCATAGATAAAAACTCTTAAAATAAGATGCGAGTTTATCTGTGCTCGATCGGTTTGATCCAAACACAGTGTGCGGAGAAAAGAAATCGCGGGCAAAAGTTTGATGTGTACCAAGGGATGAGCAATATCGACGGGAAACGACGGTGTTCACGACAGATGGATGGCACAAACGTGAGAATGGGGCACGTGTGAGTCCAAAACGTGGAGCTTCTTTGGATGGTCGTAAGATCAGTGGGAGATGGTCTGTTTTGTCGTCCATTTTCGATGAACGAGCCGCAAGTGGTCGCGGAAAGGATGGATCTTGGAGCGTCTTCGGTGGGGCTTCCTTTGCAACTTGAACTCCTCTCTTTTTGAGGGTTTGACTACTCGTTCTCTTTCTCAGACTTGACACCTTAATGTGAGCTTTGAACGTGCCAAAACTTTGATTTTGTGGAGTCCAATTGACGTGGCATTTAAGATTCGTTTGTAATGATTCGAATGTTGAGTACGAGATTACGGAAGGGTCACATGGTCAAATATAGGTAAAAGATACAAAGGTCGGAGCCATTGATTTATGCACAACCAAACTTTGTTCAAATTTTAATCTAAAGGCAAGATTTTGGCAACTTGAAATTGATCCAAAAGACAAACACAAAATTAGATTTTGCATCCCAAACAAACATTTCCTATGGAAAATCCTTCCATTGGCCTCAAGACATCGCCATCATTATTCCAAAGGTCATTTGCAAAATAATTTATCCAATCAGTGCAAACTCCCAGATATACATTGATGATATCCTCCTCTAGAGTCCTAAAGAGGAATCTCACTGCAAGCTGCTCAAGCAATTTGCTGATTTGGTTAAGCAATATTGTATTATGCTGTCCCAGAAGAAGATGGTGATCATCCAGACGGAAATTGAGTTTCTAGGGATGCATTTGAAGGATGGAGCATTCCATCCAAGTGATCATATTGCAAAAGAACTTCTCAAATTTCCAGATGAGAATTTCTCTCACAAGCAAGTCTAGCAGTTCCTTGGAATTGTTAATTATCTTAGGGACTTTGTTCCCAATATTTCGAAGTTTATGCATCCACTCCCGAAGATGTTGAAGCAAGAACCACCACCAAGGGGAGAAAGACCAGATCGTGGCCATTAAATCCTTAAAGGAAAAGCTGCAGAATTTACCTCTGTTGCAAATTCCTTCGGATGGTAAACGCATTCTCTAGACTGATGCTAGTGATAAAAACTGGCAGCAATCCTTTTTGAAGAAGAAAATGGAAAGAAAAGAGTCTGTGGACACAAGAGTTGAAGATTCTCTTGGGCTGAAATGCATTAGCCTTCTATATTCAAGGGAATTTTGGGGGTTAAATATGGGATTAAAACGTTTGAGTTCCGTCTTATCGGCCATCATTTTCTTGTAGAAGCATGTCATCATTCCCTCAGATGTGGTTAGGGCAAATTGCTCACGCACTCAAGTGTTTCCCATATATAAATTAAGCCCAAATCTGGAGTGTTTACAAATAAACAACTCAATATGATGTGAAACTCACAGCACAAATCATCGGGCCTAAAGCAAAGCTCTACGTACAGCTGAAAAACAAGAATGTCATATGGATAATGTGTGAGTTGTGTTATAGAAGTCCAACATTAGGAAATTGGTGTGGAGTGGAAGAATTAATATGTTCTAGTTGACTCATAACTTATTGACTTAAACTTTTGAGTGAAGATGGGTTCAACTGGATATCTTGACTGGCTCGGACTTGGGCTCCCTTTTGGCGGTTTTCGTGAGTGAAAGTATCGGGCTTCTTCTGCACGCTCCAAAAACATTAAAGGCAAGAAAACATTCTCGCCAATTTTCTTTCTAGGCCCAAAGAAACAACATTGTCTATTTTCATGTTTCATGCTGAAGGATCGTCATCAGCATCAGGACCACCAAAACTCCGAAGAGACCTTCCTTTAGAAATTCCACAATTCCATCTGCAGAATAGGTTCTTTACCCAATGTAGAGAGATAATGTGGGAATATCAACTCAAAATCTTGAAACAATATGGCAAATTAAACCTTCAACCATTTGGCATGCATCATCAATACCCATTTATTCAAGAATTTAAAGTTGATCCGGCCAACTTTCCTAAAGAACTTAAATGGTTTTTCTAGATACGTATTTCATAATCTTCTTGTGGCCATTGAGGTACCAACTGCATGGATTTATAGGTTCATCAAGAGGCAAGAAGACAGATATGAAGACCATTATTTCAAGTATTTAGCAGAAGTTCTTCAATGGTTGTATCTGTTATAATACTGGAGCGTTTAGTCTGACATGGAACAGAAATTTATGGATAAAAATATAATTTCCCAGGTGAAGAAATCCAGACAACTGTGCTTTGTCACAGATCGCGAAGATATGTTTCATCAACTGGCAGGTTTCATATTCCTCGTACTTTGAAACACCAATATCGCAGTCCCATAGTTTCTTTGCAAGAATACACAGGTCATATGAATGCAATATTACAGAACCTGACTTCAAATACAGAGTGATCAAGAAGATACTGTGTGAAAAGAATCAGACGATACCTAAGGAGATTTGGTCTAGTGCTTTCAGCAAAGTACCACGGGATTATTCACATGCGTATGAACCAACTAGAGATGCCATTCAGCAAGCTCTATCAGAGTTTTAAGCAAATAATCCTTCTCAGCCAGTCTAATCACCACAACCTCATCAATTAGCCTCTCGAGACCTTTGGGGGGGGACCACTTTCACCGGATCCATTGGATTATGGTCCCTCCATCTAATTTGTCATATATAGCCAACTGGCCACAACCAATGATGCCTCACGAAGAAACCAATGCTCCTCAAAAGACTCCCAATGCCAACACCAGTGCTTGCAATATGAGAGCATCACCAAATTCCGCATCAGGCATACACATAGAAAGGGGGAAATTATACAAAAATTCTTAAACCTATTGTATTTTCGCTAATTCAATCCTAAATATTTTCCATTTGTGTCAATTCAGTCTATATTGTTAAATTTGGGCAACCGGCGCTAATGTGGATGCCAAACAGTGCCGGCCGTCCGGCCAATGCTGATATGGTAATTTTTAAAATTTTTATTTATTTTGTAATTTTTCCCTTTTTTTCTTTCTTTTTCTTTTATTTTCTACCCTTCTTCCCTCTTGCCGGTCCGACGCCTTGCCGGCCTCTAGCGAAGCTCACCCCCACTGGCCACTAGTGAGGGTGAGCCTCACCTAGCCAAGGCGAGGTCGACCTCGCCATCACTAGGCAAGGGACAACCTAGCGACGGGGTCAACCCAGCCATGGTATGGTCGACCCCATCACTAGGCGAGGGAGACCCAGCGGCTGTGAGGTCAGCCTCACCCTCACCAGTGGCCGGCGGGGGCGAGTTTCGCCAAAGGCCAACGAGGTCAACATCGTCGACCAGAGGGAAGAAGAGCAGAAAAAATAAATAAATAAATTCAAAAAAATATTAAAATATTTTTAAAAATTGCCACATCAACGTTGGTTGGACGACCGGAGGCTGGCAGTCAAAATTGGTCCGATGGACTGAATTGGTACAAATGCAAAAGATTCAGGACTAAACTAGCAAAATTGAAATATTTAGAATTGAATTGGTAAAAATGCAATATGTTTAGAATTTTTTAAATAATTTTCCTCATAGAAAGGCTAAAACTTAGTTTGGACATAAAGAGACGCGGATGGTTGATGTTCTCGTAGGGATATAATGCTGAAGATATCCGCTCATTTGATATCGATCTTTCAGAAATTGAAAATTAGATCTCATGCTCTTTGAAATGTAAGACCGTATTCTTACATTTAATTTTTCAATCAAGTCCTCAAGTTTAGTAGCTACAAGATAAAGTCAAGTTGATAAATTGTCATGATATTTATTTAGGGTGCGAGACAAAATCCATAAATCAAAATCCTTAAAATAAGATGTAAGTTTATCTGTACTCGATCGATTTGATCCGAAATAGTGCGCGGAGAAAAAAATATCGCGGCAGAAGTTTTGGCGGGCGTCGAGGGATGAGCAATGGCGACGGGAAACGACAGTCTTCACGACAGATGGATCCCACAAGCGACAGTGTTCTTTGGAGTGTCGCAACTTTAGTGGATGTGGTTTGTCTTGCTGTCCATGGTCGATGAACCAGTCGCAAGTGGCCGCGGCAAGGATGGAACTTGGAGTGTCCTCGGTGGGGCTTCCTTTGCAGCTTTGCTGCTTGAACTCCTCTCTTTTGTTTAGGGTTTGACCACTCGTTCTCATTCCTGGACATGAACTTTTGCGGAGTACAATTGACGTGACATTTAAGATTAGTTTGAAATGATTCGAACGATAATTACTAGATTTTGGAAGGTGTCATAAGGTCAAATATAGATAAAAGATACAAAAGTCGGAGCCATTGATTTGAGCCCAACCAAGAAAGCACTTACTAATTTTTTGTGATGGATTATGCGGTCGCCACATAGTTCAATTCAAGTCCCAACAGCTACTAGAAAAGCTATGAAAGGTAAAAAAAAATTGCCTATAAAGATATAGAGATAATAAGGTCATCGGTGATCTTTATACAACTCTGACTCAAAATTCATAATCATTCTCCCGTTTTAGTGTTCAAAAGATTCATTGCTCGTCGCTTAACCGTTTTGGGTGACAAATTTACTTATAGGGATAAAATGACACCAAATTTTTTATCTATCTAAGATCTAATTTAAAAAGAATCTCAGTTCTTTGTAATTTTCTGAAAAGTTCGAAAATGTGTTGTATTTTTTTGCAAAAGTCACATCAAATGCGTGCGATGATCGTTGTTGTCTTGTGAGTTTCGGGTGACGATGATTGCAGCATGATGGTTCTCTCTCTCTCTCTCTCTCTCTCTCTCTCTCTCTCTCTCTCTCTCTCTCTCTCTCTCTCTCTCTCTCTCTCTCTCTCTCTCTCTCTCTCTCTCTCTCTCCTCGAGTTCTTGACCATCACCTTGTGGTAGTGGTTACAAGCCATAAGCCACAATGGCAAGTCATTGTTTTGGGTGGTTCTCGGGGGGAACTGATTTGGTACCTAGTTCTACATAAGGAACCGGACCAACCAAATTGTTAATCGGCCAAAATTTCTTAATTTTATTTATTATTTTTTATTTTGAAAAAAATAATAATTGGTAAATTATTTTTTTTTCTTTTAATATTGGGAAACTCTCACTTATAAAGAATAGAAGAAACCAAAAAAAGAAAAAGAAATAATTGGTTTTGAGACCGACCCTAGAATCGGACCAGGCCCAGTATCGGGTAGGTCCATTCCCAGTTTCACATACAGGGAATCGACCTTGCTTGGTCCAATTTTAGATTCCAGGGTGGGAACGACCCTCCCTGGAATCGATCACCCTGATTATGGGTAATCGACTCGTTTGGAGATCGAAATGGTCTCTATTAGTTATGCTTAATTTGTACTCTGAGAGCATTCGTTAACAAGATCTTCATCTATTTCCACACTCCCAAGTTTCATCCAACAACGAGATTAACAGGAGAAAATAAATATTTTTTTTCCAAAAACATTGAAAAAAATAGAAATATCTCTATTTCATAGGGAGCACCAAACAAGTTCTTCCTCTCATCATAAAGCTAATTATAATTAACTATCGTCTCGCTCACAGCACATTTGATCATTTTTATATAGAGTTGCAGGAAAATCAAAATAGTCCCAAAGCCTTAGCAATTTAAGGAGAATAATTACTAAGAATTGCAACTCGAGTGGGGTCGAGTGTGAGCATGGGTACAAGTTACTATAATTGTATCGCATAAAAATGAATCCATATTGATTAAATGGGGTCGATTTGGATTGGACCACTTGCATCCTGACTAGGCCCAAATTCGATCCGGCCGATTCGTTTGCGGAGGAAGAAGGGTAGAGTGTCCATTCTTATATCTTCCCCAAAGCCTAAATTAGTAATCTAACTTTTCATCCAACGTCCCCACACCGAACGCTCTCTTAAATTTTGTCAAGTCACTACCGTCAAGAAACCATCCCTGTCTTTTCGACAAGAAGTCAACAAAATTAATCTTCGGCACATGATAATTTGTCTGAAACAACCCTTTTTCTTTATTTCATATCTAACATAGTAAAAAGGTATGTACAAACAAGTGATTTGTTTATAGTCCAGTCCATAGGTCTGTCCCTTCGCCGTAGTTCACGTGAGAATATACTAGCATATACTTAAATAAATCTCCCGTCAAATCTGCGCGTCCCACAGTCATCTAAGACGTTTCTCGACCATCCATCCACATCCCAGATCAAAGATCAGCAGCAACATCTTTCTTCATATGCAGATTTCTCTCTTAGGCTGACCTAATCTGATCCATCTTCACAAGATTCTTGCACGTTGTATTAAGCAACATCAGACCCAGAAAAGCAAGAGCAGAACGAAAAAAGGAAAGGAAAACATAGGATTCCTCGAATTATACCAAAGTTTTCAAACAGAAACAGCGCATCAGATCAGACAGAAGCTTCCATTTCGAGAAGATCTTACTTCTATAGACTCTTATTTATTCTCAGACTACTGAAACTGTAATATGACTGAGGATTACTAGTAATAACTCAGAAGTACGACGAAACGACGACATCACGCGTTGCCCTGAACGGCCTTGAACGACGAGAGACGCCTGAAACGCTCCCACGGCTTGTCCCAAACCAGGGCCTCAAAGCTCTTCGTGTCGGCCCCGTCCTTGACTTCGACGACGAGCCTGTAGTTCGTCCCGGAGACGACCTGCGTCTCGCCCTTCACCACCTTCTTCAGCAGCAGCCCCATCTTGGCATTGTCATTGTGCGTCTTGACGGCGAACTCAGCGATCTCCCTCACGTACGGGTCGCTCAGGTTCTTTATCGGGTTCCACCCCCCGAGTAGCGGCTCCGTGCGGGCGGACCCGGCGGCCGAGACTTGGAGGAGGAGGAGGACAGCGGCGGCGGCGAGGATGAGGAGTCTCATTTTCGGAGGGCTTTCAGCTTCGGTTTCTGGTTTTGGTAGCTGTTTTCTTGGGTCTTCTCTTGGGGCGGTTGGGTTGTGATAATTGTGGATGTTTATTTATGCTTTACTTTTCTTGGTGGGGCTGCGAAATCAAATGCTTATCTTGAAGGTTTCTATAGGTGGTGGGCAACTGCATTTATAGGCTTGGAATTGTGAGACTCACGGACACTAGTCTTTTTTTTTGTTCAAACCACGGACACTTGTCGTCTGGTGTGGGAAAAAAAATCAACTTTGAATATATGACAAGGTAATTTTTTTATGGATTACGAAATTAATGACTCTTTCGATTTATCAGTTGGGCTTTACTAACGTAATAGACTTTAAGTCATGTGAGAATAATATAATATTGTGAGCCATAAATTCTTGAAGGAGTATACCCCATAATAATTTATAATTTATTTTTTATAATATAATGTGAACCATAAATTCTTGAAAAAATGAATCTCACAACAATTTATAATTATTTGTTATATATTTTCACATTAGATTAAGCACATAATCATTAACATGATTCAATAAGTAATTTCTATAAGTTGAAAAACAAAAGCTCTTTCTATAAGCTGAAGTGTAGTTTCCTAATTTAAGTTGATTTTTTAATTTGATTATTTTCCTAGTTTAACATTTCATGTTTCAAAGTTTAAGATTTCTTATTTAGCATCTCCTAGTTTAGTGTCTTAGTCGCTCTATATGTAAGAGGTGCTTTCTCAGTTGTATGCATGCAATGCTTTGAGTTGATAATGATACTGAAATGCGATAGAAAAATTGACTGAACAAGAAAATTCGACAGAAGATAATTCGTCCTCCAAATATGATTATCAAATCAAAATATCCAAAGTCTGCTCAAAGGAAACCCTAAAACAAGCTTATATATCCCCAAAACTAACCCTACTAGGATTAGTAAACATCAAAACGTAAAATTACGAAACCGCCCTTTATTAAATTAACCCAAAAAATACTAAAAAAATAGAAAAATCTATCTAAACAATCTCGAATCGCGAAAATCCATCGTTAATCACAACCAAAGGCTGTGAATATTGATCAGCACGCCGTTTCGCTTCAGCCTACCAAATTTGAGCTCAATCTGACATCGTCGACTATAAATCCGCCGATTTGCTCAGTCGCATAACGGGTCCGCCGGTCCCCCTAGGTGCATCAGATAATACATGAATTTTTTTTTCAAGTGAGTGATTCACTTGGTTTGTTGTCCAATTTATTGATGGTGAACCTTAAAGTTCTTTATTTTTCATTGGGGGAACATTCATTTATGCCTTGGTTATAAACTAATCTATTTCTTTTCCTGCAAATACATCAAAGACTTTCATTGTCAAATTCGTTTAGCAACTTTACCTAAATCAACTATTCATCAAGTTGGTATCATAGCTTATAGGTTGAGTTAGGTGGGTAAGTTCTTCGACTCTCCGCTTCATACTTCTGTTCTAAAATGTACGAGTGATCTGGTGCCTAGAGACTTGACTTTGGAACCAACCCGCGGTGAAAGGCAAGAGCCATAGAGAATCTATAGCGATAGATGACTCAAGTCCTCATTGTCTTGGAGAATCAAGCGAGACAAGGACAAGCACGAAGACCACTGGTTCATTGTCCACAAAACGTTGATCCACATCACCATGCCAACTCTAGTAATGTTTCCGATGGCTTGGAAGAATCAAGATAAGGTGAACCACTAGATGGACCTTGGTGATGGTGAACAAGCTTAGAATGGTAATATTTGTTTAAGCTTGGAAGGACCGCCCTTGTGAAGGTGAATAGCTTGCTAAAGTTACAATCGTCAATATGCTTGGAAGGACCAAAAGATAAAAGAGCAGCATATCGCTATTGGGACAACAAATTGTTTACTGTAGTAGTCTCTTCATATGAGGTGGGAAGATAGTGACAATGCCGATAATCCAGTGAGTTTAGTGAAAATGAGAAATCAATGGTGATGTTGATGTCATTAGAGGTCTTGGATACTGACTTGGTCAATCAATGAAGATGAACAATCATCGGGAATGCTAATGTCCTTGGAAGTTTTTGGAAGCTAATGAAGCCAAGAGGATCATTGGAAGATTGATTGGAAGTCATTCCACACAATTTCGTTCGGGGGTCTCACTAACAAGTTATTAATGATCTACACTCTTGATTATATGGGTAAGGGATAGTGTAGATAACAAGTTGTGGGAAGTGGTGTTCGCATGCTCATTTGCTTGGAATGTTGATCAACACCAATATAGCCGTTACAAAGGCTTGGAATTCACATCTTGAAAACTGGAGATAAATCAGAGTAGGAACGGCAAAATTGACAAAAGATAGACATTGACGGGAGTAGTCTGACTAGTTTGGAAAACTATCACTGTCAACAATAGCTGTTCTAATGCTGGTTAGTGATAGGGAGTCGTTCTATTGATGGCAATGGTAATACCAACAGATACTTCATGGAGTTGAGTGTCAAATGGTCATATGAGGGTTGCATGGCTATATGTACTCAATCCAAGTGAAATAGTAAGGTTGAGGTGGGAATGAACAAACTGAGTCCATAACTCTTGAGTATTTTTCTTTAATTTTTTCTTTTTTCTGTTGTTAGCACCTATGATGCTAATAATGTCTCTATGTTTGTGCTATTAAGTTGTAATCATAGTAGAGTCAAGTGTACAAATATAAGAGCAATGATTGTATCTTGATAGTGTGATCATCGTGTGGCAGGAACAATACTTATCAGTTATAACTTGTAACGCTGATTACTAGTGGATTTCAGCCTACTATGACTGTTAGTGTTGAGAGTGAATGTAGGCTTAGGGATAAAGCCTATATAACTCAGTGTGTTGTCTTCTATCTCTTCATTATATGTTTATATCGTATTGACAATCAAAATATGGTCGAAAGAAAGAATCTCTATTTGACAGGACTTCTTCCTATACCTACGAATTCCATGGGACCCAAAAATGTTACATCGGAAGAATCTTTTGAGTCTTCTAATATCAATAGGTTGATTGTTTCGCTCCTCAATCTTCCAAAAGGAAAAAAGATCTCTAAGAGTTGTTTCCTAGATCTGAAAAAGAGATTACTTGGGTTCTCCCATTAACGAAAAAAATGTATCATGTGTCAATCTAATTGGGGTTCATAGTGGTCGAGGAACACAATCAGAAAAAAGAGGGATTCTAGCTGAACTCAATCAAAATGAAACAGTCGTTGGATTTGAGATCTCATGCAAAGAGAAAGAAATCAAATATCTATTGGCACCGCAATTGATTACGTTATTAGTTCATCAGCAGAACTCATGATTACATTAAATTATTTCTGCGGCTAATGAAGCTTCACTTGTTGTATTCCACAAAAGTCCTTTATAGTTTTTCATTCAGCCTATTCACCCCCCTCTAGATTGTATTGTTAGCCCCAACAATTGTTGTAGGAGCCTAGTTGCTTATTATTATAAGTGCTTTACTTCTTTGCATAAAGATCTTGTTATGACTAACTTTACTAGAGGTGTTTTTACAAATTTCTATTTGTTATTGATTTATTCTTTGAATTCAAGATTTCTGAAATTACTTCGTTGCTTTTAAGGATTTCTTTATTGTGAATCAAATGTTTCATATTTGTAGTTTACTAAAAGATCCTCTTTCAAAATTTCATGAAATCTCCTTCTTGGCATTGAAAGAGTTTTTCAAATTACTTTGATTGTACTTTTTGCAAGTATTATGACTCAATTGCAATTTCGTAACAAATTTTAGGATTTCTAGTAAATATATCCCTATAAACAAAGATACTTTTTCTGGTCTTTGAAGAAAATTTATTCAATGAAATGAACAATAGTTACCACATGATACTCGAACTTTGTATATTTCGTTTTCTTTCATATAATCTAGTTTTTGGATTAATGACATTCACCAATTTTCACACTCCCATATTCCATCCAACAGCGAGATCAACAGAAGAAAAAGAAAAGGGTTGATACCATGAAAAACCCCAAATCGGTACACCTGTTATAATTTTACCCCAAACTAATTTTTTGACCACAAAAAACTCCAAACTGGTACATCTGTGATAAATTTACCCACAGTTTGTTTCCGCTAAATTTTACCGTCAAATTGTTTTGTTAAATAACACACGACAGTTGTCTAATTTGCCAGTTTTATGTTTTATCCTCTGTTTGTCACATGTGTACCAATTTGTGATTTTTTGTGGTATAAATCTAATTAAACGGAAATCAATTGAGGGTAAATTTATCACAAATGTACCAATTTGGGGTTTTTAATGGTCAAAATATTAGTTTTGGGTAAATTTGTCATAAATGTACCAGTTTGAGATTTTTTGTGGTGAAAAAATTATTTTGTGGTAAAATTATCACAAGTATACCAGTTTGGAGTTTTTTAAGGTATTAATCCAAAAGAAAAAGATCAACCAAACGTTTTGAAAAAGAACAGACAACTATATAAGTTCTCTTCAATCATAAAGCTAATTATAATTGACTATTATGTCGCCCGCATCATATTCGGTCGTTTTATATTACAGACTGCTGTAGGAAAATCAAAATAGCCTAAAAATATTAGCAATTTAAAAAGAATATTTGCTAAGAAGTGGAGCTCGGTTGGGTCCAGATCAAGTACGAGTATGTACGAGTATGGGTATGGGCGCCAAATTTGTGCTGCATAAAATGGGTACATATTTATTACATTGGTCAATTTGGATTGAAATACTTTCGATATGAGTGGACGCAAAGCTCTCCTAATCCACCTTTTTTACGGGCTTATATAGAAGAACGAAGAGTCTTTATTCTTACGTCTCCCCTTATTTTTTAATTTTTATTCTCCTTACTTTTCTTCCAACGTCCCATCACCGAACGCGCTCTTAAATTTCGTCGAGTCACCACAGCCAAGAAACTATCTTTTTCTTTTCGACCAGGAGTCAACAGAACGTAATCTTCGGCGCATGATAATTTGTCTGAAACAACCCTTTTTCTTTATTTCGAATCGAACACAGCACAAAGTTATGTACAAAAAAAAGTGATTTATTTAGAGTCAGTCTATAAGGTCTGTCCCCCGTCAGATCTGCTCGTTCCCACAGTCATCTGCGACGTTTCTCGACCGTCCATCCCCATCACGAGTGAAAGATCAACGATAACAATAACATCTTTCTTCATCTGCAGATTTCTCTCTTCGGCGGACCTAATCTGATCCATCTTCGCAAGATTCTCGCACGTCGCATGCAGCAAACATCAGACCCAGAAAAGCGAGAACAGAACAAGAAAAAGGAAAGGAAAACATGGGATCTCTCGAATTGCACAGAAGTTTTCTAACGGAAACAGCGCATCAGATCAGACTGAAGCTTCCATCCCTAACGACAAACAACCAGATCTCACTTCTACAGACTCTTTAATTTATTCTCAAACTGCTGAAACTGTAACATGAACGAGGATTACTAGTAATAACTCAGAAGAAGTACGACGAAACGACGAACTCAGGCTCTGCCGTGAACCGCCTTGAACGACGAGGCGCCTGACATGCTCCCACGGCTTGTCAAAAACGAGGGCCTCGAAGTTCTTCGTGTTGGCCCCGTCCTTGACCTCGACGACAAGCCTGTAGTTCGTCCCGGAGACGACCTGGGTCTCGCCCTTCACCACCTTCTTCAGCAGCAGCCCCGTATTGGCATCGTCATTGTGCGTCTTGACGGCGAACTCAGCGATCTCCCTCACGTACGGGTCGCTCAGGTTCTTTATCGGCGTCCATCCCCCGAGCAGCGGCTCCCCGGGGGCCGCCCCGAAGGCCGAGACTTGGAGGAGGAGCAGGGCGGCGGCGGCGGCGGCGGCGAGGAGGAGTCTCATTTTCGGGTTTGGTTTTTGGTTTTTGGTTTTGGTAACTGTTTTATGCTTCAGTTTTCTTGGAGGGGGCTTGGAAAGTGAATGCTTATCCGGGTGAAGAATACGTGTAGTTATAGCCCTTAAGAATTGCGAGGGACACGGACACATGTCGTGTGGCGGGGGGTAAAGGACAAATTTTTTCTTGGGTCGACTTGGAATTTATGGCAAGGTTGTAATTATTTAATGGATTTAAGGATTTAACGTGTTAAAGATGTGAGGGTACTAAAATAATACGAAAAAAAATATTTGCGATGCAGAAATATTAGGGTTAATACTACCAAAAACTCAATATTAGTACATATATGATAAATTTATCACAAACTAATTTTTTAACCATCAAAACCCATAAATTGGTATACTTGTAACAAATTTGCCCTCCGTTAGTTTCTATTAAATTTTACCGTCAAATTGTTAAGTTAATTGACACATGTCAATTGATGAGTACACTAGTTTAGGGTTTTACCCCTTTATTTGTTGCAGGTTTACTAGTTTGTGATTTTTTGCGGTATTAATTCAAATTAACAAATGGTAAATCTGTCACAAGTGTACCAGTTTGGAATTTTTTGTGATCAAAAAATTAGTTTGAGGTAAATTTCTCGCAAGTGAATCAATTTGAGGCTTTTGATGATCAAAAAATTAATTCAAGATAAATTTGTCACAGATATACCAGTATGGGATTTTTCGTAATATTAACCCTTTATATTATTAATATTATTTAATCTGTTCATTAGATCATATATTCACATTTATCCGTCGGATGATATCATGGGTCAATTTGCACGCGTTAGGTTAAGTCGGATTTTTTAGTTTGGTCAAAGGCGAACTATGCATGTTGGGACGAGGGGATTCTTCGAAGTCCAAAAATTGCTCCTTTGAAACTCGATTCTAGGGCTTCATTTGTTTCGCGGTAAACATTTTTCGAAAAAAAAATTCCTCATTTTCCAGCATTTGAGATGTGAAAAATAAGTGGTAAAAAAAATTTCCGTCAGCGGAAAATACCCTTCTAAAATTGGGAAAAATGGAAAAAAAGGAAATCATTTTTCCTCTTTCTCGTGCTAGAGCCTTTTCCTCGAGCCTTCTTTCCAACCTTTTTTGAACTAAGATTCTATTTGTTTTATGGAAAATAAATAATTTTGAAGACATTCTCCTAAAGGCAATCGTTTGTATCTCTCGAGATAATTAGTTAATAGGAATTATTTTCATTATATTATGCCTAAATATTTTTGTGGGCAATAAAATATTTCTTGCTCGTTCATTTTTCGTAAGAGATATAAGTAATTGTTTTCGGAAAAAGATCTTTCTAATAATTCATTTTCCACGAAACTAAAGGAGCCTAACTTAACTCTTGAGATTCGAATAGTTGAAAAAATATGCTCCTTTTAGATGACGAAAAAAATATTTTCCTTTTTATTTTTAGATTTCAACTAAACATCAAAAAATATGGTCATTTTTTTTTAGAAAATTACTTCCTTGAAAATCATTTTCCAAATATGTCATATTCTCCGTGACTAACGGAGTCCATGTAAGTGAATTGCAAATGAGATTTCACGATCTTGGAATGTGGGTCTTAGTTGTTTCATTTAGTAAGCTACAAATAGAAGTAAGCCCCATAAAAAACATTGTGATATTTTTCAAAAAAAAAAAAAACAAGAGTCAAGTGTGTGAAGAAAAGAAGTGGCAGCAAAAACTTTTGACAGGTCGTGAGGTTCAGAGCAAACAAGGATGTTTTGGCGACAGATGGAACGCGCCACTGACGTTAAAAATGGGAGCAAAGTGATGTGGACGTAGGCCGTTCTACGTGCCGTGACTGGCGTTGATAATTTTTAATAAATATTTAAATATTTTTTTGAGATTTTTATTTATTTTTCTTTTTTTTCTTTTCTTCTTTTTTCCTCCTTTAATTTTTTTTACTATGGCCGATGAGGGACGCCTTGCTCGAATCTGGGCGATGGCTGCGACCCTCATCTGCAGCCGATGAGGACATTGCGGCCTTGATAGCAGTATGTGAGGGCTTCACTACCCTTGCCTAGCGGGTGGTGAGGGCCTAGCGACTCTCACCGGCCACGGTAAAAAGGAAAAAGAAACAAAGAAAAAATAGAAGAATAAAAAAGTTAATAAACAAGTCAAAAACTATTAAAAATTTAAAAAAATTATCCACGTCAGCATTGACCATGACATGTAGGACGATCAATGTTCACGTTAGCGATTTCCAGCAAATATTAGTTGGATTAACGCAATTGACAAAACATAAAAATATTTATAACTTAATTGACATAATTAAAAGATTTAAAACCGAATTGATAAAATTGCGACATGTTGAGGACTTTTTTGGTAATTTTTCCCACGCTCTTTCGAGTGTTGACGACAGTTGTTCTCTTTCTTGAACTGGACGTTTCAATTTGAGCTTTGAACGAGCCCTCCATTGATCTTGTGGAGTCTAATGGCCGCGGCGTTTAAGGGTAGTTCGAAATGATTCGAAGGTTGAACATGGGATTTCGCAAGGGTGGCGAGGTCAAATGCACGTAAAACATACGAGGTCGGAGCCATTGAATTGAGCCCAACCAAGCAAGCACTTACTAATGTCTGGATTTGTGATGGATATAAGCGGCGTCCACGCAGTTCAATTCAAGTCCCAACAGCTGCTAGAAAGGGCTATGGAATGCAAAAGAAATTGTAATGCATAAACATAAAGAGGAAAATACTGTAACGGTGACGTTTATGTTATCATACCGATCGATAATGTGATCCCACATTCAGTTCATTATTGTCCCCACATTAATTAATTTCTTTGACATTTATTGTCCGTATTAAGCCGCGTCTCAATTTTAAGTTAACTGTTTTGACAGAAGAGGTTATCTCTATAAGGGTGCGAATGAAAATATAAATACGTCTAAGTCAAACTCCTCGGGATATAGAAAAACACATAAGAGCGCAACTGACTAGAAGTGTTCATTCACCGATCGTTCAAGTCTTTGCATATCTGGTTTTCGACTTCATTAATAGCTAGAGGTTTATACAGAATTTTTCACGTTTTCGCATTTGATCCTGATTATACATGGTTTTTGTTCATCCATCAATAATCAGAATCTTCAATCTTTTCGCTAATCTTCCAACAGTTTATATATATCCGGTTCAAAATTCATAGTCGTTCCTGCACTTTCGTTTCAAGATATTCATTGCCCGCTCCATATTCAGTCGTTTTATATACAGAGAGAGTTGATAAGGAAAATTGAGAGTAGTCCCCAAAGAATTACTCCTGACACTTGTACTACACTGTTGATGAATCCTGGAACCTCTCTTTTGCCTGTTGAATTTGGGAAGCGAAACTCCAATGGCAGAAGACATCTCTCCTCTGCTATGGCACCTTACCATTTGTTCCGAAGACATATGCTCCTACACCCAACAGAAAAAAAAGAGCAGTTCGAATCAGGCTTTGATCAGGAATTCGACGATAGAGCAGTTTTCATCTGAAGCGCGATTAAAGTCGAGTGACTCGATTGAGAACAAACGATGCGGTAACTGATGAAGTAGTTTACAACTTTATATCAAGAAGAGGGAGTTTACCTAATGTGGGCATCAGCAAGGACAGTATGGCAATGCCGGTAATCTTGAGAGGCAAACCGACCTTGATCATGTCGGCGATTTCGATGTGGCCAGTCGTGAAGCCGACGGTGTTGGAAGGAGTGCCAGTGGGGAGCAAGAAAGCGAATTGAGCCCCTATTGCTCCGGGAACTATCAGGAGCAGCGGGTGCACGCCCATGGTCTTGGCAATCTGAATGAGGAGAGGGATGAGGAGTGTTGTGGTCGCGTTGTTTGACGTGAACTCGGTGATCGTCCCACTTATGGCGCAGACGGCCGGGGCGATGGCCAGGTACGGTGCTGCCTCTAGGAATCCTAGGGTTTCCGATAGGACGTCCGCGAGCCCGCTGGAGCGGACCCCGTCGGCGATCGCGAAGCCGGCCCCAAGGAGGAGGATGATGTTCCACGGCAGCTTCTTGCACTTGTCCCAGTCCATCAGTTTCTCTCCTTTTTGCTTCTTGTTCGGGATTATGAAGAGCAATGTCGCCATCATCACCTGTTCTCAATAGCAAAAATCACACGATTAGGGTTTCGTAAATACCATGCTGTGTGACATCGCGACAAGAACACGAGTCGATGTCCAGATGGATCGAACATTTGGTGTAACTTAGTTTTGAACTCATATATACTCACACTGACTGTTCCATCGCCTGCTCTTCCTTCAAATAGAGCTCCCCAACCAGGAATGTCTTCTGTTATGCTTCTTGTCATCCACAAAACTATTAGCATCTGCACATTTTTTTTCATTTATTCATCTTAATAATGCTGTCAATCGCATAAGCTAGAGAAATTACTAGTAAAATTCAAGTTATGAACGCACCGAGAAGACGGTCAACACCATCTTTTCAGCAAATGCCATTGGACCTACACTCATATATTTTCACACAAATTAACCTGAATTAGCTCATTCATCAACAAAGAAAAAGATGCCTGCCATTTTTCTTTTGATTAAGAAACACGTTGCACTTAATGATTTCAAGACCAAGATCATGAAATGAAAGGTAGGAAAGTGAGTTTTGGGGTCTCATTTACCTAACAATTCAAGCTCTCTCTTTAGATGGGCCTTGTCCAAGTAAGCAGATAGAGCCCTTCCTGAGCCCCTTGAGCAGTACATCAAGCAGAGGATCCCCCACAAGCCCAAGAAGATCAACAAGGCCAGAGGGAACCCGAAGAAGAACCATGTGTTGAAGCTGATGGGGTTTGCCTCCGGGAAGTAGCTCTTCCACATCCCCACCAATATCAGGTTGACACCCGTCCCGGTGAGGGTGCTCATCCCCCCGATGGCAGCCGAGTATATCACCCCCAGCACCACCGCCTTGCAGAACTTCCCCGCCGCGTCGGGCCGGGCTGGCCCCTCCAGGAGGCGCTGGAGGATCCCCGTGGCGACAGGCATCATCATCACCGCCGCTGCCACGTTATGCATCCACATGCTCACGAATGCCGTGGTTGCGCATATCCCAAGGAGCAATAGAGGCGGGTTCAGCGGCTCTCCGCAGAAAAGTAATGTTATCTGCCTTATTCACAATTACTAATTATTAGGGGTGTAAAAAAGAACCACCTACCTTAAAACCCGAACAAAACCGAATTGACCAGAACAAAAGATTTTGAATCTTTCTGAATTGGGTTTCTTTTTTTTTTTTTTTCGGGTAGTAAGTAAAACAATGGATTTCTGATGGTTTAATTGGTTTCATATCATAAACCCGAATCAATTCCAAAAACATTATTGAACTTACTTCAAAATCAAAACAAACATAGTAAATAGAGTTTATTAAACACTAAACACATTCACGAATACGGAAAATAAAACCCAATAAGCCAACACGATCATTTTTTGTTCAGTTCTATACGAGTTGGATCTTGAGTCTAATATCAGTGGAGACTCGAAACCGATTTGATCTGTTGTCACCCCTACTAATGATAGAGCTACAACTTAAGGAAGACCAATTTCTCAGCATACAATTCATATGGTGGTTAAACTTTGTGCATATACGTTTACACAGACCGATTTACTGAATACCCTACTGGCTAATATTATAATATTTTCCTATGAGACAACGTGATGGTTTATAGGAATAGGGAATCACACATCTACATGTGACGATGCTTCTTTAGTCCACATCACAATGACATGCTTACATGCGTCATCATGGAGACTCCACCCCAATATAAAAGAAGGGCATCATTGAGATGATGTTAGTGACAATTAATCCACATTATAGAATGGCTTTGATCCGATGATCAAAGTATAATGCACCATACAAATTATTAAAGCTCAAGAGAAACCCTCCATTTCGCTTTCACTTTGTGGACGAAAAGAGCGGATTGAGACCCCTTTTGGAAGGGCCAGGAACCAGCAATATGGGGTGTCCTAGGCTCATTGATTTGACACCAAAGTTAATCCAAGAAAAATAAATTTGAAACAAAGAAAAAGTCAAGATAGAAATTCTTGAAATTAACGTTTATACTCGAAATAACATATAGTGCAATAATCATGAACTATATTGAAAATAAATTGCAAGTGGACCCATGTAGAAGAGGAGAAGGAAGATTATCGAAGAACTCACATTCAAGGCGAGTCTCCGGTGGATGTTATAGTGCTCGACGGCGAGAGCAAGGATGAAGCTCCCAAGGACGAGCGCGATCACGTCGTCCATGTAAGACCTGGCGACAGCGTCTGCGGATGCGATCCCGAGCATCGGGAACAGGAAGAGCGGCGCCATCGAGGTCACCGGCATCGGCACGGCCTCAGTCAGCCACCACGCGAACATCCACGCCAGCACGCCGAGCATGTTACGGCCGGCCACCGACCCATCGAGCCTCACACAGAGGCATGTCACGGCGCACAGGAGTGGGCCGAGTGCGACAAACGCGTTCCCCAGCGTGAAGAGATCGAGGAGGGGCGAGGGGGATGGCGAGCCGGGCGGCCCTCGTTCGTTGCGATCTCCGTGGAGCGGGAGGAGAGGGGTTTTGGGGTCATCGTTGTTGCCATTCATCTTGTGGGGAGGTGGGGGGGAATTGTATAGGCAGCGTTTCTTTTGTATCTGTGAAATTTGGAGCTAAGTTGGTCCCGCTTTGGCAGTGGACAAATTCATCTTTTTCTTCTCATGGCAATTTTATTATTATCTTGCAATTTTTTTTGGGTCTTCGATGTTGTCAATTAATGAAATTAAATGCGGTCTTAGACTTACTTTGTTTAATGTCAATATCATCTTCTTCATTATTTTAACTAGATGGTAGTCCTTAATTAATTTTTGTTTTCTTGCTGCCACATGCAAGTGTGTCCAAGCAGATAACATGGCAGCGTTGCGACTTTTTCAAACGTACAATCCAAGTTCTTTTTTTCTTTCTGCTTGTGCAATTTCAACTTGATTTCATTCCATACTTATAGACGATTTTCCGATAATATTTCCTTCCATCCTTGTAGAAACAAACAAGAAAGATTGAAAGTGTCTCAATCCGAATCACTGCCGTGGCCATCCAAATGAAACCCGCCTTTGATCTAATCGGGAAGATATTGCGCCACGCGAAATAAGCCGGGGTTGGAACCGGGCTCTAAATCATGTTACAATATTTATTCCAAAAAACTTAATCAATAAGTAGAGAGAGACCATATATAGATATAAAAATATATATAAAATCCATACATAACTATCCTGACACTTTGATATTAATATTTTTTTTTAATTATCATGCCATTTATGAAGCTAAAATACACATCGATTAATCTTTGGTCAACACAAGAAATATCGAATTCTAATTACGTGATGTGGAATTATGGTTAGTGCTAATCACCCTGAGGTGCTAGAAGCGTGCGAGATGCTGATGAGATCGTTTTCAAGCGCATGGAGCCCCAACGATGGAGAATTTAAATATGACACTCAGCTCCATTTTCACTTTTTTCTTTCTTAAACTGTTGATGTTGCGTCGTTTCCCATATGCGGTCGTTTTGTAAAATCAAATGTTGTCTTAATCCAATCTGCTTACGTGGAATTTCTCGATGAAGATTGAGCTGACACATTAGCACTGCCTGCTGATTATCATCATCTTTTTTTTATTAGCAAAATGCATTAAATTAATAATATGAGTTGAATGTTGTTTAATGGGTATTGATTCGCTAAATGGCTGCGGATTGATTTATCACGCTCGTTCCAATTTGGCCAGAAGAAGTGTTGAAGAGATAAGGATCATGGCTCAATCATGCTCTTACACAACATAGGTTGAGTTAATCTCCTTATTTTAACATCTCCAGTCACATTAATATTGGAAAAATTATCCCATCAATTCTAAACTCATCGTTTGGATACTAATTCGGTCATACATTTTTCAACGTTATTAATTTAGTCATAAATTTTTGTGCTAAATTTCAATATAGTTCTCCCGGTCAAATTTTCATCAGAAATCATCGACATGCCGGTGTGCCAATCGTCGGCCATCCTACGTGCCATACCGGCACGTTAACGATTTCTGATGAAAATTTGCTCGAAAGATTATATTGGAATCTCGTACAAAAACTTAGAACTAAATAAATAATATTAAAAAATTTATGACTAAATTAATATTCAGAACCGATTGAACACTTTTGCCCATTAATATCACCTTCAAGAATCTCTAATGTTCCGATCTTTACCTTTCCTATCCTATCCCAACTTAGAGAAATTTACACGTAATTTTAATGAGGGTGAAACACGTAACCTCCGGCATGCTGTCTGGTTATGCCAACCTTAACCTAGGAAGGAGGTTCATGAGGGACTTTCGGGGCGGACCAAACGGCAGCAGAAACAAAACAATCCGATAGCCGACAACCTTCCCAGAACCTGTTGTACCATCCGACCTAGCACCATTTCTCTCTCTTCATCAGCTCCAAAGGCTGGAAATAATAATTGAGATGATTGATTTAAGGGGATGGGTACGTGCCGCGTGGGCACGGCAGACTGGAAGGTGAGCCGATAATAATGCAGCACTCCGGGCCAAAAACTCTTCTGTGGCCCCCACCGATAGGGTTGATGATGATCTGGCAGCACTTTCGCACGTTGTGATGATCTGGCATGTTTTGATTAACTAGAAGTCGGGTGATGGACCAGTCCATAGATCCACGTTCATGTCGAAGGCCTTCCACGCGTGGCATCTTCTTAGTGGCTACGTACGCCTAATGATTGAAGATGGTGGGCAAAAATGGGCAGGGTGGGGCTGATCGATTTGTGGGTCACTTAGGCTGCGCTTGAAAAAGCATTGTCGAGAGATTTTGAACTTATAAAAAGCTTTTGGCAAGAAGACTTGTGTTTGGTGAAGTAATTTCGAAGCCGATTTGGCAAATTGCAATGCTTTCCGAAAGCCCTTTCTTTCAAGGCAAGGGCAAATCGGCTTTGGGCATTTTAGCATTTTTGGATATGCCAAAACAAAGAGTTGATGAAAGTTCTCAATTTTCCTTTTCACCCTCGTTCAATAACTGTAATTTCAAATTGATAAAACAAAACTCTAGATCTCTGTCTTTTCTCTACATTCTTGACCAAAGGTCTTTTTAACATGTAGCGTGTTTTTGGTGGCTACATGCACCAAATGGTGTCCATCAATGCTACGGTCTCCATTGGAGATGATTTAAACAAGTGGGAGGGAACAATGAGCTTGTTACAACCGTTAGCCTCCTTTGTGTTAAAGAACTCATGGAGTATTGTTCGTAAAATTCTGCACGTGTCAACGAACGTGTTGAACAAGTAATACAATGATGAGAAGAGTATCGTCCCACAGAGATTGATGATAATAAACCAATTAAATATTAAAAATAGATTAATTCTAAAATTTATCTAACAGATCAAAATATAATTGAGAATAAATAAAAACTGACAATTTTTAAAAACGAAATTTTATAAACTAAAGGCAGATAATCAATCAGGTAAAATATGTTAGAGCATCCGATTTCACCATAACCACTAGATATGAATTTCGGATAATTATGCATACAAGAACGATATCAAGCATGTGATAGCGGAATTTCCTAATCTATTTACTATCCTATCTCTAGGTATAGCAAACCTACTCAGTTTATCAATTCACTATATTTCTATGTAAATTTAAATAAACATAAGCGCATTAAAATCTGTGAATATTCCCGGTTTACAATGAATCTTTTGGACCACCTTATCACCGAAAGCTACACAAATAACATGGTATATTTCTATCCACATTTAATTCATGGTTATATATTATAAGGAGCAATTACATATTATCACTTCTCAGTCTCAAACATGCACATCAGATCATTCAAGTGGTGGCCAATCACCTAAACGCATTAAGCACAATAATATATAACTCACATGAATGAAATTACTTGCAAAGCATAAAAAGCATGAAATTCATATCATCATGGTTAGGCTACATCATAGCTCTAACAAAGAAAATTAGAACATAATAGAAGAAGAAACGAAAATAGAAATTAAATCAAACATCTTGAATCAAAGAACAAGAATTCTGTCACCACTTTTGTCTTCTCTTCAAAATACTTGAAAAACTCTCAGAACACTGAAAACAAAAACGATCTCTCTTTCTCTCTCTCTAAAAAAAACTCAATGTTCCCCCAAGTTATCCTATTTATATAATAACATCCAAGACTCCTCTCACAAGGCAATTACTTCTTTTTTTCACATAAAATTAGAGAATAAATCGCAGAATTCCCAACGTGATATCCACCTTCCAACTCTTCTCTAGGTTGCATATTCCTTTCCTTCTTTTTGCCATATTTTCCTTATTTTCTCTATATCTCAATATTCTGCATAAACAAGGAAATATTAAGTAAATAAAAGGAAATCCAAATATATTCTAACAAATGTTGCATTATTTATTGCCTAAAATAGATAAAATAACTCTATTTTTATAGAGTTATCAAGTATATGGTAAAAAAGATTACATGATTTACATGATCAAAATTATGCGATAGAAGTAGATATTGGTAGTGCAACCTTGTTTTACCGGGAAGAATGATCATATCACAGACGGCTAATTGTGTATATTCGTTTTGAACTCTTGTTGCCAGTGTTACAGTTCAGTACTTGAGATCGCAATTGTGCAATGTTTGATTCCCTTGACTCGCTCATTACTTATTAGAGTCGTTTGAGCTCAACCTTCCCCATGTCAATCGCTCACTATTCACTTGACCCACCTTGGATCTTAGAGAGAAACTCTAGAAAGAAAAGGGTTTGAGAGCGAGTGCTTTATTACTCTTCTTGTGTGGATATTTGTGCAAGGTTAGAAATGAGGGAAGGGGCACTACATAAATGTGAACACCTCCAATTATAATAGTAGATCTCTATTAAATCTAATAGTAGGGATTTAATCTCCCCATCCACGAGCAGCCCATTAATTACAAGTATTTTCTTGGATGCAAATGTACATAAATCAAAAAAATCCTGGAGAAACTTGAAAGCATGCCCGGTCATTTCGATCACCCTTGGGCTGTTGCACCTTGAAAAGCTCAGGTATGTGACATTCACCTCTGACCAACTTGGTGCTCCCAACTCGAAATCATTCACTTGCTAGATCGACTCTTTCCCTTGATCATCGACACCCTCGTAGATTATTTTCGGAGTCTGCTCAGCAAGTGTTAGTATATCCCACATTGCCTATCTATCGGGTCTATATGCTCTTCATATATATACGTAGTCCCTTCATCTACCAGTTTAAATTTTTTGATTGGATCTTCTGATTACGAGGATTTGAAGCATCAGATTCTTTTGTATCGAACCCAGTCATATAACTAGTTGTCAATGATTCACGTTCGGTCAGCATCACGACCTGGATAAGTTTCTTGCCGAGTTGTGCGAGGCTGAGGCATTGACGGATGAGATCGTCGCCATCGTTTGCCCTCACGACGAAGTCCTTCGCATACTGCAGTTAAAGAACGAGGATATGTTCATTTCACATGAAAAGAATGTTGACAAATATCACTTCATTTGTCCAATTTATTGACGGACGATGCTTGTCGCTCTTTTTTTGCAACAAAATAGAAGGCTTATAACTAATCACATACCTTTCATTTTCTGGTCTTCTCTTGCTTGTATGTGGCAAGACTCCCATTTACCCAACAATGTATATCGAGCATATTAATCAACAATCGAACTCACATGCGAAGATATGCAACCACAAAATAGTGGTCGTCGAGCTTATGATAAAAAATTTTATAGATTGAATACACCATGATTTAATAGTTGAATGAAAATGAGACCCCGATTGCAGAGAAGCTATGCCACTCTTTATAGAAAATCCATAGAGAAACTTCTCAAACCAAAGCATCAATAAAATCAGTATCTAAATCCGTATTTGAACCATTGATACGGTCAATCTATTCTTTGCACGGTCAATTAAGGCAGTACTAATTCCGTATCTGCGATCATATCTACTTTTTTCAGTTTTTTTTTTTTTTGCAAGTAAGCCCACTTTACCCGAATAAGTCACGAGCCCATGAAATGGTAAGAGAAATAGATTCAATTCCGATGAGCCTAAATCTAATGATCTAATGTCACTATCGCTTGCTTCGGCTCTTTTCTTTTCATTTAGGGGGTGAGATAAGTGTACACGAAAAGAGAATTGTATAATCTTTGTATGTTTCATAATGAAGAGGACACGAAGAACTTAGATGACTATATAAGATAACAAGATATTACAATATTAGTTACAATCTATTAAGATCAATCCACGATATCCACAATGATGAAGAATAAAGGAGATGGAGATAACGATATATCTCCGACTGGTAAAGGCATCACGATGCCCCTGCAAAATGGCGTGTTGGACGTGCAAGACATATTCAATTTTGCACGGAAGCAGCTGATGAGGTATGCACCAATCTAGCTCCTGAGAGCCAGAACTCGCCATCACCGATAAGGCATGAGGGGCCAAGGTTGAAACCCCAGCTTAACCAACAATGTATATCAAGCATATTAACCAATAACTGGACTCATACATGAAGATACGAGACGACAATATAGCGGTTGTTAAGCTCATGACCGAAGTCTAGATTGAATCGAGCTTAATTTACAGATATAATAAAAATGACATGGTGTTGGGAAAAAACTATGCTGCTTTATATAGAGAAGCCATAGAGAAACTTTCCCTTTATCTGCGATTAAAGTGCCAATAAATCCAGTATTTGAATCCGTATCTCAACAACTATTGCCAAAAAATACAATATGTATCTGAATTATTGATATGGTGAATCTATCCCTTAAGGAGTCAATTAACACGATATTAATTCCGTATCTACATTGATATCTTCTTTTTCATTTTTATTTTTATCTTTGCAAATAAGCCCACTTTACATGGATAAGCCACAAGTCCATGAATGCAATAGAAAGTAGAAATAATCCGAGCATTTCACGCACATGACAAACTTGTTGTCCCTATTCAAAGTTTTTAGGATATGTAAGGTGTTCATTTTTTTTTCCAATATTTCTAATTTCACAAGAATTCTCCAAACCTATCATTTCATTCTCAAAAGAATTAAAAGAAAAAAGGCAGGCTAATTAAAAGAATCGAGAGTAGATTACGAGTATATCTCAACATGTCATTCTGCGTGAAAGACTATCAATTCATTTCCATCTCTCAAGTAAACCAATTCATTTTTATTTTTCCTGTATTAATTAAGCATGCAAGATTAATCCAATCAGGTCATTAAAGAATAATAATAAAATGGCAAGTAAAATCTCTGCATTGCCGTATTAACAATCTTTGACACTTTGATGCACTTGTTATAGAAATAAATCTCCATATTCATTACTGTCATTAAAAATGAATAGAAAAAGGCAGGTTGCATTTATGTCACTATTTGAAAATACATGGCTAGTAAAAACCCATTCTATATATTTGCAAAAAAAATTTCTAATGGCAAGATTACACCAAATTCATCAAGCAATTAAATAAGGGTTAATACCACGAAAAATCTTAAACTCATGCACTTATGACAAATTTACCCAAAACTAATTTTTTGACAATCAAAAACCCTAAACTAGTACACCTGTGACAAATTTACTCTCCGTTAGTTTTCGTGAAAATTTACCGTCAAATTGCTGAGTTGGATGACATGTAACAGTTGACAGGTGCACCAGTTTGGGCTTTTATCCTTCTGTTTGTTACAGGTTTACCAATTTGTGATTTTTCGTAGTATTAACCCATTAAATAATAAATAGAAAAGGACATGTTGCAACAATGCCACCTTTGCAAATACACGGAAAGTAAATCTCGAACTTCTCACTTCGTGGTCTACGTGAAGTGCCTTTGCCCCTCTATTGACTCTTTAAGTATATGCAGCAAAGCCATTTCATTATCTAAACTAAAGCCATTTAATAAAGTTTCCCAAAAACAAAATCAACTTATCAGCATTATCCCAAATTTATCAACTCATTAATGGATACATAATTAGAAAAGACAGATGAGCTGACCATGAAAATATGTGGCAAGTGAAATCTCAGGACTGCATTGACCATATTAACTTCCTTCGACACTTGGAAACTCTAATTATACAAAAACCATTTTCTAAGTTTATAAAGTCATTAAAATCGAATAGAATGCATATCAAACATTAATCAATAGTCAAAACAACGTCTAAATTCATTAACTAATCGAGTTTATGGCTTAGTCCTGCTGACTGAATATATTCTTCTTCTTTTCTTTTTTTTGACGGGTTGATAAACCCATTTTAACATGTAAAGCTCGAGGCTCATGAAGAGCACCTTTGATCTCTTGATTCATTAAGAAGCGAGTCAAAACCCGTTTAATAAGAAAAATATCTCATAGTCATCGAAATATTATCCTCCAAGAAGGAACAACTCAAACTCATTCTCCTGACAAAAGCTTGTCTATAAGATTAATAATCTAGTATAACAGATGAAGTGTGCATTCTTCATCGTGTAACAGGTTTACATGTATTACAGCGAGGGAATTTCTCCAAAAAAGTCTCAAACTTATTATGCGACAGTCAATTCAATTTTAAACTTTTAATCGTCTCAATTTAATCCTAAACTTTTTGACAATTTTCCATTTCAGTCTTAAATTTTTCAATTGTGCCAATTTAGTTCTAAACCTTTTGAGGATTTGCAATTTAGTCTTAAACTTTTTAACGGATTACCAATATAGTCATTTTGGCTAATTTTAGCCGGAAATTACTAACGTGACCATCTAGTTAGCGTCAGTCCTACATGACGCAGCTGGTGCAAATGTGGACAATTTTTTGAATTTTTATTAATTTTGTATTGATTTGTTATATTTTATTATTTTTCTTTCTTTTCTTTTCTTTTCTTCTTTTTTCTTCACAGGGTTGGCTAGGGTCATCGACCAGCACCGATTCTAGGGCCTTTGCTAGTTGTGACCCTCATGTAGGCCCTAACAGGCCACAGCGAAGGCAGACAAGGGCTGCAATGCCCTCGCTATGGCTCGCGAGGGCTAGAGCAAGGGCTTGTGAAGCCATTCTCGGCCATAGCGAAGGCTCATGAGTCCTTGCCGAGTTCTAGTAAGGGCTTTATAGCCTGCCCAGGGCAGGGGGCTTGATAGCCCTGTAAAGAAAAAAGAAAAAAGAAATAAATCAACAAAAAAATTCACAATTTTTTTAAAAAGCTAAAAAAATTGTCCACATCAGCATCGATCATGCCTCGTTGAACAACCACTATTGAATGGACTGCCACATTAGTGATTTTTTTGCCAAAATTAGTTGAAAAAACTACATTGGCAATTCGTTAAATGGTTTAGGACTAAATTGACAAAGACTCAAAAGGTTTAGGAATAAATTGGCACGATTAAAATATTTATGACTGACTTGGCAGTCGTACAATAGTTTTAGGACTTTTTAGACAATTTTTCCCATCATAACGCATGTCACTGAGAAAGTTTGAGATATCTGGACATAAACTAACAAATTGATTGTTGAATGCATCAGTTCTAAGATAATAAATTAAAATTGTCAAACGGGATTGGACTAGATAATTCATTTTAGAAGCTTGACATATCTAAAGACGAGCCCCCAATATAGAGCGATTATATTCATTAACACATTGGAAACAAGCCGATAGCATAATTAAAGCCATATATTTATTTAAATAACTAGACTGATTACAAATGAGTCAACAACTTATATCATGCATGTATACCACATTACACATATCATTTTGCTTGCAGCACTACACTTCCTTCTCTTATTATACTCTTCCAAGTTAATTCTGTTCATAAGCCTCAATGCGTTTCTACTCTCCGTAACACCGATTGCCAGATCAAGTTGCTACTCTCATCGCCGATTGAATATCCTCATAGATCACTTTCGGAGTCCGCTCAGTGAGTGTTCGAAGCGCCATGTTCTTCGTACCAAACCGAGTCATGAAACCAGCCATCAATCATTCATCGATGAGATCGTTGCAATCCTGTGCCCTAGAACTGCAGTTGAAGAATAAGGATGTGTTCATTTCATTCATTTTATATAGAAAGAATGAAAGGCTTATATCTAATCACAAACCTTTCATTTTCGGTCTCCTCTTCTTTTCTCTCAGGAAGACTCTTACTTCACCAACAATGTATATCGAGCATATTAATCCATGATCGGACTCATATCCGAATATATGCAACCACAAAGAGTGGTCGTCAAGCTTATGACCAAATTCTAGATTGAATAGAGCATGATTTACATTATCAAATGAAAAATGATACTCCAATTGAAGAGAAGCTATACCTCTATTTATAGAAAAGCCATAGAGAAAATTTTTCAATTGATTGGGACCAAAGAGCCAATAAAGTCAGTATCTGATTCCATATCTGATACGGTCGATCTATTCCTTGCATGGTCAATTAATGCAATATTAATTCCATATCTACACTCATATCTTTTTAGTCGGCTTTTTTGACAAGTAAGCCCAATTTACGCGAATAAGTCACAAGCCCACGAAATGCACCGGTAAACTTTAAACTCATAGGTCAGGTAAGATGGGATTTAAGAGCCGAGCCGATGGCTTGAACATAAGAATACTTGCACTTAATTAACGATGGAAGTAACCCGATATATGTCATTCATATAATGCATATATCCATGCAACTTTTACTAAACTCCAATTGGTTTTAGTAAGATAAATATCTTATAACATAATTTGTCCATCGAAAACTCAATGAGCTAGCCTTAATTTAATGGTTGCTACACACCATAACCATAAACATCACAATGGTCGTCACGGCATTGCATAGTCCTCATTCCAACCAATCTTTTCTAGAGAAAATTACAGGTTGCCCCTAGAGATTATTTTAGCCAACTCTCTATAATTTGTTTTGTTTTGATTTGAGCTAAAATATAAAGTTAAGATATAGAATGATGAAATCTAAAACACGTAGCATTAAAAGGGCAAATTCAAAACAGAGCCATCGCCAAAAGGCCTGCAACCCTGCTAGTAAAGGGATTAGGGGGTGAAGACGCTAGCATCACGAGTGTGGGGTTCAACTCCCACGCTTTGCAAAAGATAGGGCAAAAGTCTGAGAGTGGGAAGAATTAGAGATAGGACTGAATAAAAAAAAAATAGAGCCATCAGTAAGCTAAAACCGTGAAGCATGCCATTTCCCTTACTCATTTCAACTAGAAATCACATTTTTATTTTCCTCATAATTTTAATTTAAGGAGAAATTTTAATCCACTTTGTAAATCGAATGCTTCATACTATGTGTTTTCGAATCTCAAGCCAAAAAAGGAAATTTGTGCACAGTTGAAAAATGGAATTATATAGATTGAATCAAATTGATCACAAGAGAGAGACTGAAAAACCCCTAAAAGTAAAAGAGCCAAATGTGTAATTATAATATTATAAAGAGTTAGTACTAAAATCATAAGAGATTGACTCAAACAACCCTAAAAGAGCCAAATATAACCTCTATCTATAATCATAGGTCAATATAGGAAAATTTCGGCAGAAGTAAGTACAAAATGAAATTATAAGTCATTAATTAAGATAAATTCTGCCAGACACATAAGCCAAAGTTGATAAATAAATAAATTATAAATCATTGATTGAGATAAATTAAATCACAAGAAATTCAATTAAGTGTTCCGTAATATGTCAGATTATAAGGCAAAATTGGAAATATGGGTAAAATAGAAAACAATAAAACCATAAAATTTAATTAATACTAAGTAATCTCTCTCTCTCTCTCTCCAAAAAATTTGTCTGTCTCCAAGCACTCATCATCTTCCGGAGAAAAACTGGCAAACTAAGACGAATAGCAAGCATATATGATTCAATATTTTCTCTAACACTTCCCTCATAGTGTATAATCAGCCTTTGTTTTCATGTGGACGTGTCATGTTATGAAATTATTTCTGGCTAAAAGATATAATTTTAAGGGAAAATTTCAAATAAAAGTATGAAGTGATGTAGTTTTCTTAAAAGAGGATTTTGACAGAACCTTTTTTTCTCAAATAAAAGCCCAAAGTAGCTAATTTGGTCTTAAAAAAGGGCCTAATCTCATATATGCCTTTTGCTGTTTCTTTACAAAGACTTTTTTCTCCTTTGTTTTTCTTTTTCTGTCTTTTGTTCTCTATTTACCTTCTCTCCTGCATAGCAGCCTTCCTACTAAATAAACTCTTGATCATGGGCGTTTAAATTTTCATTTCGGCACAGGACCATGGTCAAGAGGTTAAAGCTCAAGCGGCCATGGCCGTGGCTGAGAACTCGGAGAGATGGTGGCCATGGCTACGAGTCAAAAAGAGAGAATGGCCATTGGCATCGTCGAGTGAGCGCTAAATGGAGGAGCAGTCGTAGGTGATCCAGTAGAGAGCTCATCGACGACTTCATGACATCGAACGAGATCGGACATCAAAAGTGTCTTGGCACTAGTGCAGAAGGAAAAAGGAAGAGCAAGATGAACAGAGAACATATAGAAAAAAGGTCCTTGAATGAAAATACCCTCAACTATGGCTTGGAAAGTGGCATGTGAGTGGCACATGCGAGATCAAGCCTTTTTTAGACAAAATTGGCTACTTTGTACCCTTATTTGAAATAAAACTCACCATAAGCTCTCTTTTGAGAAAGTGGCCTCACTTCATATCATTAGTTGAGATTTTCTCTAGATTTAATTCCAACAAGCCCAAATCTAATTATCTAATGCCGCCATTGCTTGCTTCAACTCTTTGAATACTGAAATCTTAGATATGATGAGTTCCAAATATGCAGAAGAAAATTGTATATTTTTCTGCGTGTTTCATAATGAAGAGTACATGAGTATTTACATGCTTTACAAGATGACAATGTAGGACCAATCAAGGATACATACAATCAAGGGAAAAATATGCATAATCCCAAGGGATATGGAAAATATTCTAGATATATCTCTAACAGGACGATGATAGTTACAAACTTTACGATGATAATTACAAACTTTTCTCAATATTGAAATACGATTGTGTCTACAAGTGCAACTTTCCAGAAAATAGCAATTGTGCCAATCACGTAGTTAGCCACCTCCTAGAGTTTTGCAATCATCGCCTTCCGAACGTTCATCCTACTCTATGCCTATCCATTGTGCTCAACTATTGCAAGTTGCTCCGAGGAGTCATTGTGTTGTTCAATGACGCTTGGCACTTATCTTGCCGAAGCATGCTTGCAACACTTGTGAATGGCATCTTTCATTCAGGTGTAACGAGGCCCTCACAAAAGGGCATGTTGGATGTGTGGGACTTATCCGATCAGTCGACAAGGTACTGCTTCGAGCTCGAACTTGCCGTCGCCAATAAAGAGCGAGGGGCCAAAGTTGAAAACTCCCACTTAACCAACAATGTATATCAATCATATTTACCAATAATCAGACTCATAGATGAAGATATGAAACGAAAAAGCTGTGCTCGTCCAGCTTATGACCGAACTCTAGATTGGATTGAGCTTATAGATCTAATGAAATGACAACGATGGGAAAAAAAACTATGCCCCTATATATAGGGAAGCCATAGAGAAACTTTCCCTTTGTTTTCGACTAAAAAGCCAATAAATTCTGTATCTTGACTCTGTATCTCAATCATTGCCACAAAAGAAAAAAATCGCATATCAATTATTGATATGGTAAATCTATCCTAATGTATTAATTCCGTATCTACTTTGATATCTTCTTTTTTATTTTTATTTTTTTGCAAATAAGCTCACTTTACATGGTGTCGCGACTGAATCTCCCGAGCCTTTTTATCAGACGACATGCAAAAGGAAGGAGGGCTCGTCTGGTACGTGCTAAGTCTAGGTTCAGGACTAACCCGGGCTCTCCCAAGCCCATACCATATCGCGACTTAGAGTTTAAATTTTTTAATATGCAGGTGATTTACATGCAGGAGTCGCCACTAATCGATTTTGGGTAGGTCGATTAGAAACCCAAATAGGGTGATGGGAGAATCACCCTATTCCTACGAACCAGAGATTAACTGGGTTCGGGGACTTGATTACATTAATTAAATAACTAATGCCCTTTCGGTACCTTTTTACCCTATTCATTTCATGAAAATATTTATCAAGCAATTTGGATTGATTTTTAGGACATTTCTCCTAACATGTGAGGTGATCAAGCGAGTGTATAATCATAAACGATCAGCAATCAAGAACGCGATAATTCACGCAGCCTAAGGTTCTAACTTTAACTAGGTCAGATGACATTCAAAAATACAATAGCTCATGCAATTGTATTAAAAAACATGCATAATAACAGTAGTGAAAAACACATGTAAAGTACTAACGCAGAACCTCAGGTTTGTCTAATTTAAACAAGACAATAACATGCACAATAATATAACAATGGATTAAAACACTTAGATAACCCATATAAAAAAAACTTTTTTTTAAAAAAAATTTTGAATTTTTTTTTCGAAAGAAGAAAAAACAATAAAAATAAAAAATAGAAAAAATAAAAATAATAAAACAGAAGAGAATAAAATAAAAAAGATTTTAAAAAAAAAATTTAAAATTTTTTTTTGATTTTTTAATTAATTTTTAAATAAAAAATAATATAATAATATAATATTAAAAATTGAGTCGGGTCAGATCCGACCCGGGTCAACGGACCTGACCCGGGCATTGACCCGGGTCAACGGATCCGACCCGGGCGTTGACCCGGGTCAGATCGGCTGATCCGGATCGGGGCAGAACCGACCCGGGTCAACGGATCCGACCCGTGCGTTGACCCGGGTCGGATCGGCTGATCCGGGTCGGTCAAAACCGACCCGAGTCAACGGATCCGACCCGGGCATTGACCCGGGTCGGATCTGTTGATTCAGGTCGAATCCGACCCGAATGTACAGATCCGGGGGGGAGCGCCGGCGGGGCCAAAATCGGCCGTCCACCGGCCGACCCAGACTAGCGCCGCTTCCGGACCTGCTCCCCGGCTGAACACCGAGCCATGCCATGACCTAGGCTCGCCGTCCGGCCATCTCCTCGCCGGCCGGCGACCAAAACAAACCCGGCCTTACTGAGGCATATCATCGAACAGGTGGTGGGCGTAACAAAAATAAACGGTTTTCGACCTACCTTGGGGATCCGGCGCACTCCGACGACCTACCTTGCTTTCGACGGCGGCGTATGAATGGTGGGGGACGACGGTATGGGCCGGGATTCGCGCGAAACGGCCGGCGCAAGTCCCGGCCAAACCCGGAGCAAAAACAGGGGAAGACAAAGCAGCTCGGACCGGGGGGTGCGACTCACCGTCGACGACGCGATCTGAAGGGCTTCCGGCTGACCAGGGGGTGACGGCGGCGCGGCTGGGAACCTGTAGAAGCTGAGTCTCCTCTCTTTCTCTCTCTTTTCTCTCTGATTTTCTCTCTGTTTCTCTCTCTATTCTCTCTCTTTCACTGTTTCGCCGGCCGGGCCTCTCTCTCCCTCTCTCTGTGTGTCGCCGTCGTCGGCTCGGCGGCGAGAATGGATGGCTGAGGTACGGTGGCCGCCGGAGACTCCCTTTCTCTCCCCGGTTCTCTCTGTTTCTCTCTCTGTGTTTTCTCTGTGTCCCTCCAAAATTCGCCGACCCGGGGCTCCTCTCTCTCTCTCTGTTCTTTTATAGGCGGCGTCCCCCGGCTCCATTGCGTCGGCAATGATGACGGCCTGCACCGGCCTACGCCACCCCACGACTTTCGTGGCCATGGCAGGCCGGTGCAGAGTAGAGCAGAGCAGGGGGGTCCGGTTCAACGAAGCAACAGAGACGGAGGAGAAGAGGATAAGGGAGCCGGGGAAACGGGGAGGACGGGACTGGCAATTAATGCCAGTCCCGTCGGCGTGCTCTCTCGGCCTCCCTCTGGCCAGATAGCGACGGCGAGGAGCGGCGCCGCCGTGCGTCATGCTTCGGTCGCGCACAGGGGCGAACAGGGGAGGAGAGAGCGACCGGCGCGTGGGGGGAAGAAGGAAGGAGAAGGGCTGGGCCGGGCCAGGCCCAGCCCGCGGGGGGGGAAGAGGAAAAAAGAAAAAACGGGCTGGGCCCGCGCGAGGGGGAGAAGAAAAGAAAAGAAAAAGGAGGTTGGGCCGGGGGCCCGCGCGGGGGGGGGGAAAGGAACGGGCCAGGTCGACCCGGCCCCGACCCGGCCCGACTCTTTTTTTTTCTTTTCTCTTTTCTTCTTTTTTCTTTTTTTTTTAATATTTACTCTAATAGCCATATTAATGCAAAATGTGCCTAATTCTATATGCAATGCATTTAAATTGAAATATTTTTTTGTTTTAGGAATTAAAGAAAATTAACTCCTAAATTTTGTGCAATTAATTTTGGGCAAATCAAAAATAGGTGTCTACAGCTGCCCCTCTTTGAAGGTGAGCTCGCAGAGATTGAGCTCGCAGAGGTTACGTTCAAAGATAAAATGACACCTAAATTTGGCCCATGCATGCTCAATGAATGTTATTTTTAGTGAGACTGTGAGTCCCATTTTTATGATGCGATATAAGATGATGCATACTAAAGCAAATAAAAAAACATACCTGGGGCTACTTACCTTGCCGAAGGGTAGAGTAATTCCATATAGTTGATATTATGTGTCGAGGACCCGAACCTGTCTTTGGTCGCCTCGACGAGGAAATGGTTTGTCTAGGACCCGAACCTTTCTTCGGTCGCCTTGACGGGGATTGTTGTTGTCTAGGACCCGAACCTTTCTTCGGTCACCTTGACTGGGGAAATCACTTGCCTAGGACCCGAACCTATCTTCGGTCGCCTTGACTGGATTTCATTTGTCCAGGACCCGAACCTTTCTTCGGTCGTCTTGACTGGGGAAATCGCTTGCCTAGGACCCGAACCTTTCTTCGATCGCCTTGACTGGATTTCGTTTGTCCAGGACCTGAACCTTTCTTCGGTCGCCTTGACTGGGGAAATCGCTTGCCTAGGACCCGAAACTTTCTTCGATCGCCTTGACTGGATTTCGTTTGTCTCGGACCCGAATCTACCTTCGGTTGCCGTGACTGGGGAAATCATTTGCCTAGGGCCCGAACCTTTCTTCGGTCGCCTTGACTGGATTTCAATTGTCTAGGACCCGAACTTTTCTTCAGTCGCCTTGACTGAATTTTGTACGTCGAGGACCCGAACCTTTCTTCGGTCGCCTTGACTGACTGGATTTTGCACGTCGAGGACCCGAACCTTTCTTCGGTCGCCTTGACTGACTGGATTTTGTCCGTCTAGGACCCGAACCTTTTTTCGGTCGCCTTGACTGATTGGATTTGTTTGTTCGTCAAAGTACTTGGAGATTCTTGCCCAAGGATTTGACGGCTTGCCTGGTGGGTCCTCGCCAGCAGGTCTTGAAAAGGCTCAAACAATGAGCACCTGGGAGTCCTCGCCCCAGGATTTGATGTATCATCTGCTGAATACCCGACCTTTCTTCGAGGCATCACTTTTGGGATGATAATGAGGGCTTCTCCAGCGCCCCAATTTTTATGTTCTATCACTGGGGATTAGAACTCTGAACTGTCAAAGACGATTAGCGCAAACATGCATGTATTGATCAAGAATAGACAAGATAGGCCATTCTAGAATGTGTATTTGAAAATTCATGCATGATGATTTTACCATGTTTGCATCACCAAAAATCCACCGAGGGTCAATCTAGACAATTTTCGCTCGCGAGATGGACTTCTCGAGATGTTGAACGAGGGATCTTCAGTCAGAAAGGACTTTCCACTCGCTCTCATTGAAAAGGGTTGTTTGTCCCGTCCATTAATGCGGGAACATCGAAAACCCTCAATCTGACCTCTATCCTATCAACAAAGGTTTGAGTTTTCTCGCAAGCGGTACGATACTGCCAATCGAAGAGGTCTTTTTCAAGGTCGTAATGTAGGCTTGGTCAATGGCTTAACAAAGGTGACTGTCCAAGTCAAGGCCATGAAAGAAAATATTTTGCAATTATCTCCAGGTTTACAAGTCAAGAACCCTGCAAAAGAGATAGAAGTAGACTTGCTCGCACTTCTTCGAGCGGTGTTTATAAACATTTGAAATTTCACGCTAAATCAATTGCCATAGTCAGAAGAGACTTCATGAGGGATGTAATGTGGGTTTGGTTTACAGGTTGAGAAACGAAATGATCGTTAGGCTCAAAAATGTGTGTAAGGGTGAGAATTGGTGATCATCTAACATTGTCACCAGTCTTCTTCTCCGCCGTCAGGATTTTTCTAGCAAACTCCCTGGGTAATTCTGTATTTTAGCATCTTTGACAACTTTTCTTGAGGAGCTTCTGCGTCAAGCATTTTCCTGGATACCATTCTATCTCTGTTCCAATTGCTTTCTCAAGAATAGGTTCATCTTCGTCTGTCATGTGGCAGATCTTTGCCAAGACAAAGTTCCTAAAGTAGGAATTTACATAGAAGAAAAACTTAAGTTTAAACACTTTGGGGTCGTCTATTCTACACCACTTAATGTCTTTGAGATATTTGAGAGCGCCTTCATCACGCTCAAAGATCTCATTCATGGGCATTGGCCTTGCTTTTACCAGGCACACTGCTTTTTCATGCCCCCAATTTTCAGCATTTTTTGTTGTTAGGACTAGCCTAAACGAATTTGAAGTCTTCATCTTGATTCGATGATTTGGCCCCTGATGCTCAAATCGTGGTGACTTTTGCCTTGCCCCAGTGTAGGGGATGATCACCAACTGGGTTTCATACAAAATGAAATTGTCGGCTCAGTTGGGCTAGCAAAGGATATAAGTGTATAGGATAGAAAAAGAATTGCTCTTCGTCATCCTAGGGCACTTAAATTATCGTGAGAGTTTATCTGCAATAAAAACACTCAAAGATTAATGCAAGTGAGAGCAAGAAAACTTCTATTCATCTTTTCACCTTGTGCGAGCTATTGCAGCTGATGATGATAGAAAATTTTAGATATTACAAACTCCTCATTCTTCTTAGTGAAAACATCGCTGTTATCAATAAGATATTGTCATTTTGGATAGGCTTTAGTTTGCTGCTCCTCTCCTAACAAAGCCCTCTTAGTCTCGACCGTCCGGCCGTCGATGGTATGCTTTTCCTGGAGGACTCTATCGAGGATCGCCGGACCTCAAGCTGCCCCAATGTGGGGTGGTTCTTGATAGGGTTGATTTAAAAGAAACCGCTGAGTGTATGGGCTCAAATGGTTAAGCAAAGGATTAATGGTAGTGTATGGGGCAGAGAAATGAACCGCCTCTTGTCATTTTGGCTACCGTACCTTATGCGAGAAATCCCTTTACCTTGTAGAAATGAAACCTTTTCGCTCATCTTGCAAGGGTTTGGTACTTGAAAATGTGTATAAATCAAGGGTTGCCTCTCATCATCCCGACACACCTCGTTCAATACATCGGAGCAGTTCGACACCATTCGTCGAATTGTCAAAATTTTCTCAGGGAATTGGTGAATTAAACAGGTAAAATTACCATGCAAAATTATTTTCCACGTAATGCACTTGAGGAAGAAAATAGTATCGATTTTCTTTAATTATTTCTTCCTTCTTGTTTCTTTCTACTCTTACGAGAAGAGTTTGGGAAAGAGATACTTACCTATGCTGCAATAGTAGAGCAAACCTGCAAGGTAATAAGGAAAACAGTGTTAATGAACAGTTCTTTGAGGGACAGGAATTAGGAACGATACAACATTACCCTTCATGAATCCCTTCATTTGAGATTAAACCGGTAACTCCTTGAGTTTTCTCGGATGTTGATAATTCCCTTCTGACAAAAACATGAGTTTATGTTAGAAATGAGGCGATTGAGGATAAATTGAGAACGATACAAATTACCCTCTTTCCATTTTGCCTTCAGAGCTAGCAGAGTCTTTTCTCCTCTTTACTTTGTTCAGCCTTCTCTATCTCAATCTGCTCCTCCATACTCTTGGTCTCGAAGCTCGAATGAAATCCTCTATTATTAGGGATGCTTCCAAACAGAGAGTTCTATTGTCAGCGCATGTTGTGTCAATGCAGCTCCGGTATGTTGAGGAGTTTCTCGACTCGATTCTTGACTGCACAGGCGAGTGCAATTGCCTGCATAGGGAGCTTCGCAGCAAAGCTAATCTCTACTTTAAAGGTCTTTGACTGGCATGGGCATGACTACCATCGAGACTTCTGTGGTTGTCAAGATTGGCTTCGACGTCATTTTGTCATATGCAAAGTCCTTTCCAGCTGCTTGCATCATGAGTGTTGTTTACTCAATTTTGTCCTATATAAAAGGAAAAGATATGTCGTTTCTATGCTAAAGTGAATAAACTTTAGGAACGAAATACATCCTTTTTGATGGACTGGGGGATTGCATGTCCCTTAGTCTACTCTTCCAATTTGAGCCCTTCTTTGTCATGTTTCATTCGAGGAGTCCTAACATTGGTGTTCCATCCGGCTTGCTAGCACGTCGAAGTCTAGCATGTTTCCCAGTTCATTATCTGCAAAAGAAAAGGGATAGAATGTCATGTCCAAAATTTGTTGAGGAATGAGACATACCTTTTCCTTCAAAAGGGGTAATCTTTTCTTGATCTACCCCCGATTTTTGTACGAGATGATGTTTCGCTCATCTTGGAATCAGGGAATGTTCAGTATTCTCATTGACTTTCTTGGGCTGATATCACCCACTAGTAATAATGAGATTTGCCCCATATTTCATTTGAAGATTGGACGATCTTCGCTTGGACTGCCCCTATTAGATGAGTTGGTTCGCTAACTTCATCAGGGTCCGATGTGCGCTTTAGTTTGTGTCATTTTCAAATGTCCCATTTGTAACAAAAAATGAGTATGCTCTGAGACACGCAGTGAGCAAGTTAGAAAGACAAACAAGACTATGAACAAGTATGCTTTTTCACCACCATTTTTTGACCTTTTGAAAAATGATAAAACATTTGTTTTATTTTCAAAAGCTTAGAAACGAGGAAACGTGAGGAAGCCCGGGCCTCAGAACACTTTCCTTTACATGGCTGGATATCATCAACGGGCCGGTTTGGGATACTCCTCATGCCCTCAAAACAAAACATTTGTAATTCTTTTGAATAATTCAGGCAAATTACATTTGTTGAAATGGAAATTGCATCACTAAAATTCCAAGCATAATTAAAAATTCAGAAAACTGGGAATCTTAGAAAACAGCTGAAACTTTAGAAAGCAGGAAAAGCTCCCACGTATGGGAGGATTCAAACTATTAAATATGCCTCTATTCTAAAGGAGGAAAATTGAGTCTTCAGTTTACTCAATGACGACATCTGCGCCTCCTGCTTGATTGGGTGGTGTGTTGCGAAATGAAAATATCTTTGCATCCAACAATTTCTAGACTTTGTTTTTCAAGACAACACAGTCATTGACGGAATGTCCCACTTCACCCAAATGATAGTCACGTGTCTTGGAGGGATCGTAGTTGGGGAAATGCTCAGGATTTTCACGCTTCGGCTCCTTAGCAAGCAACCTCTTTTCCAGGAGAATAGGTAGAATCTGAGCATAGGCAAAGGGAGTGGCGTGAATTGCTTTTTGTTATTTCGCCTTTGGGGCGGCTTGCAGCCTGAGGCCGGTTTTTGTCCACTGCTCATATGAATCATTAGAGAAGGACGAACGGTTTGGGTGTATGCAACATCCGCATCTGTTAGGGGTTCTTTCTCCTTCTTCATGTCGAGTTTCTTGCTTGTGGAGGTAGGGTCTGTGAACCACCCCTCACGCAATCCCATTTCGATTCGTTCGCCCACAGGAACAAGACGATTAAGGGATTCAGCAGTAGCACCAGCCAGGCGGTGTCTATATTCATACGGAAGTGACTTTATGAACAACTTCACTTGTTCATGATCGGTGAGTTATGGGGTAATCTGGGCGGCCAAGTTTCTCCATCTGGTGGCATACTCTTTGAAGGACTCACTCTTCTTCTTCTCAGCGTGTTCCAGATCGTCACGAGTAAAGGTAATGTCGAGGTTAAATTGATATTGCTTGAGGAATGCATCAGCAGCATCATCCCAAGACTTAAAAGCATCCACATCCCTCGACATGTACCATGTCAAGGCTGATCCCGTCAAACTTGCTTGAAAAGTTTGAATCATAAGGGATTCATTATCAACGTACTGGGTCGTTCGCACATGGTACATGTGCAAATGGTGTCTAGGACATGAGGTACCATCATACTTCTTGAATTCTGGCATTTTGAACTTTTTTGGTACTTTGACCCGTTTATATATGGATAGGTCAAGTGGTACAGTATTCTGCGGGCCTTGTAACTGTTTCAGCATTTCCTCGACCTTTGCAAGGCGTTTGTCATGCTCCGTCATTGGTGCAGCTTCAAGTTCAGGTTTCCTGACAGCAAGGGGAAGCGGATCGTCCTCTGGCGGGGGCATTTTACTGTCGCTGGCGGAGGCTTTGTCTTTTTCAGTAGATGGTGGTGATAACATCACCTCAACTGCTGCAAGCGTGGGTATAAGTTTGCCCTGAATGGACTCCACCTGCTTTGCAAGATTTTGAATCGCATTGAGGACCATCTTCATCTCGTCCTCCATGTTATTGAGACGGACGTTTCCTTCGGCCATTTTTTATCACCTGTGAAAACGTTGAAATGAATGAGTATAATGCCCAATAAAAAATCACTTTATGACTTAGTCATATTATTATTACATATTTTCTTTATTTGCAAAGAAAAAAATGAGAAAAAAGGTTTTTATTAATATCAACATTACAAACGGCGTCCCCGGGATTCGAACCCCGGTCGCCTCGGACCCTGAGGCCTCACCCCCGGATACCACTGGGCCGAAGGCCGCGGTGGTGTCTTTTAAGGGGCAACAAATTTATTTAAAGCATAAAAAGCGGCCCGAGTTATATTAACATTAGTATAACCCAAAAACACTTTTAAGGAAGAAAACTAAAACCCCTGAACATAATTACTAGGAAGTATAAAATATATGGGTTTTTAACAAAAAGGCGCTCTTCCCGAATACTCATTTTATAAACAATGGGGAAATCACGGTCTCTTGGAGTCGCTTATTTTTATGGACAATTTCCGCAATAAGTGTATCCCTCGTATATAAACTGCAATCAATGAGTAGCCCATCAGTGACAAAACAATTAAACAAGTAGGCCGTATAAAAAATGAGAAGGGATAGAATATATACCTTTCCTTGAACCATGGCAATCACAACAACATGCACATGAGGAGTGAGGTTTAATTTCTATCTAGACTAGCTCAGCAAAATAAAATTAAAAGGGTGCCTGACCGTCGCAGTCTCGTGTTGGTGTCAAGTCCTTTTAACCTCGGCCAAATCAAAAGGAATATCTTATAGTCACGCGAATAGCGGCTAAAGATATTTCTTTGCGATTTTTTAGAAATAAATTTCGGGGAAAAGAAAGGCAACCTCTACATCGCAGGCTCGCGTTCGAGGTCGTATCTTTCTTAACACCATCCTAAAAAACCCTATTGCAGCCCAGGTCCGGCAGCGTGGTTGTGTGTGCAATAGTGTAGTGCTAAATCATTAAAGCATGCACAACAATTTATAAACAATCAATTTGAACCTGCAAAAACAAATAATACCTTAATGTCAGGATCATACCTGGAGTCCTTGCTGCCAAACAAAAATTATTTTGAACAGGATAAAAATTTTGGCCTAAGTCCACTTTTTTTAAAAAAATACGGGATTCCCCAGCGGAGTCGCCAGTCTGTCGCGACTGAATCTCCCAATCCTTTTTATCGGACGACATGCAAAAGGAAGGAGGGCTCGTCTGGTACGTGCTAAGTCTAGGTTCAGGACTTAACCCAGGCTCTTCCAAGCCCATACCATATCGCGACTTAGAGTTTAAATTTTTTAACATGCAGGTGATTTACATGCAGGAGTCGCCACTAATCGATTTGGGGTAGGTCGATTAGAAACCCAAATAGGGTGATGGGAGAATCACCCTATTCCTACGAACCAGAGATTAACTGGGTTCGGGGACTTGATTACATTAGTTAAATAACTAATGCCCTTTCGGTACCTTTTTACCCTATTCATTTCATGAAAATATTTATTAAGCAATTTGGATTGATTTTTAGGACCTTTCTCCTAACATGTGAGGTGATCAAGCGAGTGTATAATCATAAACGATCAGCAATCAAGAACGCGATAATTCACGCAGCCTAAGGTTCTAACTTTAACTAAGTCAGATGACATTCAAAAATACAATAGCTCATGCAATTGTATTAAAAAACATGCATAATAACAGTAGTGAAAAACACATGTAAAGTACTAACGCAGAACCTCAGGTTTGTCTAATTTAAACAAGACAATAACATGCACAATAATATAACAATGGATTAAAACACTTAGATAACCCATATAAAAAAAATTTTGAATTTTTTTTTTCGGAAGAAGAAAAAAATAAAAATAAAAAATAGAAAAAATAAAAATAATAAAACATAAGAGAATAAAATAAAAAAAAATTTTAAAAATTTTAAAAAATTTTAAAATTTTTTTATTTTTTAATTAATTTTTAAATAAAAAATAATATAATATTAAAAATCGGGTCGGGTCGGATCCGACCCGGGCGTTGACCCGGGTCGGATCGGCTGATCCGGGTCGGGGCAGAACCGACCTGGGTCAACGAATCCGACCCGTGCGTTGACCCGGGTCGGTCGAAACCGACCCGAGTCAACGGATCCGACCCGGGCATTGACCCGGGTCGGATCTGTTGATTCAGGTCGAATCCAACCCGAACGTACAGATCCGCGGGGAAAGCGCCGACGGGGCCAAAATCGGCCGTCCGCCGGCCGACCCAGACTAGCGCCGCTTCCGGACCTGCTCCCCGGTTGAACACCGAGCCACGCCACGACCTGGGCTCGCCGTCCGGCCATCTCCTCGCCGGCCGGCGACCAAAACAAACCCGGCCTCACTGAGGCATATCATCGAACAAGTGGTGGGCGTAACAAAAATAAATGGTTTTCGACCTACCTTGGGGATCCGGCGCACTCCGACGACCTACCTTGCTTTCGACGGCGGCGTATGAATGGTGGGGGACGACGGTATGGGCCGGGATTCGCGCGAAATGGCCAGCGCGAGTCCCGGCCAAACCCGGAGCAAAAACAGGGGAAGACAGAGCAGCTCGGACCGGGGGGTGCGACTCACCGTCGACAACGCGATCTGAAGGGCTTCCGGTTGACCAGGGGATGACGGCGGCGCGGCTGGGAACCTGTAGAAGCCGAGTCTCCTCTCTTTCTCTCTCTTTTCTCTCTGATTTTCTCTCTGTTTCTCTCTCTATTCTCTCTCTTTCACTGTTTCGCCGGCCTGGCCTCTCTCTCCCTCTCTCTGTGTGTCGTCGTCGTCGGCTCGGCGGCGAGAATGGATGGCTGAGGTACGGTGGCCGCCGGAGACTCCCTTTCTCTCCCCGGCTCTCTCTGTTTCTCTCTCTGTGTTTTCTCTGTGTCCCTCCAAAATTCGCCGACCCGGGGCTCCTCTCTCTCTCTGTTCTTTTATAGGCGGCGTCCCCCGGCTCCATTGAGTCGGCAATGACGACGGCCTGCACTGGCCTACGCCACCCCACGACTTTCGTGGCCATGGCAGGCCGGTGTAGAGCAGAGCAGAGCAGGGGGGGTCCGGTTCAACGAAGCAGCAGAGACGGCGGAGAAGAGGATAAGGGAGCCGGGGAAATGGGGAGTACGGGACTGGCAATTAATGCCAGTCCCGTCGACGTGCTCTCTCGGCCTTCCTCTGGCCAGATAGCGACGGCGAGGAGCGGCGCCGCCGTGCGTCATGCTTCGGTCGCGCACAGGGGCGAACAGGGGAGGAGAGAGCGACCGGCGCGTGGGGGGAAGAAGGAAGGAGAAGGGCTGGGCCGGGCCAGGCCCAGCTCGCGGGGGGGGAGAAGAGGAAAAAAGAAAAAACGAGCTGGGCCCGCGCGAGGGGGAGAAGAAAAGAAAAGAAAAAGGAGGTTGGGCCGGGGGCCCGCGCGGGGGGGGGGAAAAGGAACGGGCCGGGTCGACCCGGCCCGACTCTTTTTTTTTCTTTTCTCTTTTCTTCTTTTTTCTTTTTTTTTTAATATTTACTCTAATAGCCATATTAATGCAAAATGTGCCTAATTCTATATGCAATGCATTTAAATTGAAATATTTTTTGTTTTAGGAATTAAAGAAAATTAACTCCTAAATTTTGTGCAATTAATTTTGGACAAATCAAAAATAGGTGTCTACACATGGATAAGCCACAAGCCCATGAAATGCGATAGAAAACTCTAAATTCATAGATCAAATAAGATGTGATTCAAAAGTAGAAATAATCCGGGCACATCACACTCATCACAAATTTGTCGTCCCTATTCAAAGTTTTTAAGATATGTAAGGTGATCATTTTTTCCCAATATTCCTAATTTCACAAGATTTCTCCAAACATATCATTTCATTCTCAGAAGAATTTAAAGAAAAGGCAGGTTAATTAAAAGCATCGAGAGTAAATTACGAGTACATCTCAACATGTCATTCCGCGTAAATCAATTCATTATATTTTCCCATATAAATTAAGTTTGCAAGATTAATCCAAATTTATCAGGTCATTAAAGAATAATTTGAGAATGGCAAGTAAAATGCCATATACATAACAAAATGGCAAGTAAAATCTCAGCACTGCATTGCCATATTAACAATCTTTGACACTTTGATGCTCTTTTTATATAAATTTATCATATTCGTTGCTGCCATTAAAAACGAATAGAAAACGACAGGTTGCAATTATTTCACCATCTGAAAATACATGGCAAGTAAGATTTCACTGCATTATCTGCGTGAATTGTCTTTGACATTAATTATGCAAGAAAAATCCATTTAAATATGTAAAAAAAAACCCACGCTACTTATGTAATGGACAAATTGATTAGTAAAAGCCCAGTTAATATCTTCCCAAAGATTTTTGATTTTGCAAGATTTTTGGTCTTTAAATAATAAATCGAAAGACAAGTTGCAATTCAGTCACCTTTCAAAATAAATGGTAAATAAAATCTCAATTACCTAACAAGTTTTCAACATTAACCCAAGTTTATCGGGTTATTAAATAATATATAACTATATAAAGATATGTAGGCTAGTTATAAACGTGAGTGTGATATGCTAGGATTATTTCTATTTTTGAATCACATCTTATATGATGTACGAGTTTAGAGTTTTGTAGCGCATTTCATGGGCTTGTGGCTTATTTACATAAAATGGGCTTATTTGCACACAAAAAATAAAAAAGAAGATATCAATGTAGATTCGTGTTATGAAATACATGAATGAATATTCATTATATTCAATGTACCTATTATGGTACATTTGTAACCTACATACATGAATGTATATTCAATGTACCTATCATGGTAAATTTGTAACCTACATTCTACGTACAATCTCCAATGAATATTCATCTCCCTATTCAATGTATGTATTCAATACATTAACTTTAATGATATGTGTATTCTTGTTTTCTTATAAATAGGAGTTTAGTCTGGTCATTGTGTAAGAAATCAGAACATAATGAAAAGAGAAAATACATATCTTTGGTGTTTATCTGCTTTCTCTACTTAATCTCTAGTCTCTCTATTATATACTTGCAACGCAATATTTTACAACACGTTATTAGCACGAAGATCTACCAATTGAGTAAATAATTTTTGAAAGGTAAGTGTTCTCTTTGTTTTTCATTAATCAACTTATACTTCATCTTACCCACCCATCGGTGGCCGCGATGGTTTGCGCTCAGTTCCTTTCACGAGAGGTTCTGGGTTCAAAACTCGTAGGTGCCAGTGATTTAAGTGGAGGGTCGTGGCGGTGGGATGCTGCGCTAGCCCCCCCGAGGACTAGTCGGGCTTCACCGCTGGTTTGAGCGTAAGCTCGCCGGCCGCGCGGACACCTCGGTTATCAAAAAAAAAAAAAACTTATACTTCATCTTCTCCTATCAATTCTTCATTTTTCTTTTTCTTGGCTTGAAGCCAATTTCCAATCTAAAAGTATCCTTTTGCTCCTGAAGTGGCGGTGGATATTTGGAAATCCTTCTAATTAATTTAAGGATTCATTTGTTTTGCAAGAATTATGGCAAATATTGAAAAGCCCAAATTCCACATCCTGGAAGTGAGTGGAAATAATTATCTATCCTGGTGCCTTGACATGGAAATGCACCTTCAAGGGCAAAATCTCGTTGATGCAATTACAGAAGACGGAACCTCAAATGCAAAAGATAAAGCAAATGCACTGATTTTTATTCGTCGTCATTTGCATGAGAGCCTGCAGACTCAATATTTATTCGTTCGAGACCCTCAGACCCTGTGGAAGAGGTTGAACGTATGATCATACCAAGATTGTTATCCTCCCTCAAGCACAATATGACTGGCAAAATCTCATACTGCAAGATTTTAAATCAGTGTCTGACTATAACTCCACTTTGTTTGATATTGTTTCTCGGCTTGAGTTATGCGGTATCAAGCTCACTGATGTGGGACTGTTAGAAAAAACTTTCTCCACCTTCCATGCTTCGAATATTGTATTGCAACAGCAATACCGGCAGCGTCAATTTGCCACATACTCTGAATTAATTTCTGTGCTCCTTACTGCTGAGCAAACTAATAAATTACTGCTAAAAACTCATGATCTTTGACCCAGCATTGCCTGAAGCACATGCTAATGAGAAAAATACTGGCCATTTTAAGGGCTATAAGCGCAGGTAAGAACATAATCCTCGAAGGGGTGGCAAGAAATTTAACCGCCCTAGGAAATCTAACTTTGGCCCGAATCATGACAAAGAAAAGAAGCAAAAGAAGGTAACTAATGAAAGTATTTGCCATTGCTGTGGCATGACTGGGCACTGGTCACGTACTTATCGTGCGCCAAAGCACTTTGTTGATCTATACCATGCATCTTTAAAAAATAGGGGCAAGGGTGGTGAATTTCACGCCATTGAAATTAATCCTACTGCCATAACCACTATTAAGGCCAACAATATCTCTATTGATGGGACTCCTCTTGCTCCTGAAGTAGCAAATGCATCCTTGGAAGTCTCTGATTTCTTTGAGGACGTCCGATTACTCTGATGAAGCATCAGACTGGTGGATGACAACTTAGACTTCAAATTTTATGATTCTAATAATTTCTTTTCTAGTTATTTTTCTTTAAATGTATTACCTTTAATTGTTCTTTAATATGGTTATGCAATGAAATGCTTATGAACCTCATATAATATTTATTATTTTGAAATTATTTGACCCTATAACTAATATGAAAATTTTATGATACTTGACACCTGAAGTTGTCAATATAAATGCAAATGGAAAATACCGAGAAAAAGGAATATGTTTGTTCGCTTGACAGTGCATCAACACATACCATATTTCGTAGTAGACACTTTTTCTCGAATATGACATTGCGTAAGACACATGTCCATACAATATCAGGTCCTATTCCGATTATTGATGGCTTCGGGAATGCCACAATTGTTTTGCCAAAAGGCATCATTCTGCATATTGAGAATGCATTTCTAAGCAGCTGATCAAAAAGGAATATGCTTAGCTTCAAAGATGTACGCCGTAATGAGTACCATATTGAGACTATTTATGAGCAAAATAAAGAATATATTGGCATTACCTCTTATAAGATGGGCCTGAAGACCATCCATGAGAAGCTAGAAGCTTCTTCTATGGGTTTGTATTGTGTCATGATTAAGGCCGTTAAAACCTACTCCACCATATCCTGGAGATTGATAAATCCTGATTAGTTTGGATTATGGCATGATCGCCTTGGTCACCCTGGCGCTTCAATGATATGTAGAATAATTCAGAATACAAAAGGGCACCCTTTGAAGGATACAAAGGTATTGTTGTCCAAAGATTATAATTGTGAAACTTGTTCACAAGGAAAACTCATTACCAAACCTTTTATAACAAAGATTAATCTTAAATTCCCTCTATTCCTGTAAAGAATTCAGGGTGATATTTGTGGGCTAATACAACCACAAAGTGGACCATTTCAATATTTTATGGTACTAGTAGACGCATCCTCTAGATGGTCCCATGTTTGTCTATTATCTTCGTGTAATGTCACCTTTGCATGTTTACTTGCGCAAATTATAAAGCTCTGGGCACAATTCCCTGATTATCCAATTAAAAAAATAAGGATGGATAATGCTGGTGAATTTACATCAAAGAGTTTTGATACGTATTGTGCTTCACTCGGAATCGAGGTTGAGCACCCGGTCGCATATATTCATACTCAAAATGGATTGATAGAATCATTGATTAAACATATCCAAATCATTGCCCGCACTCTATTATTGAGAACAAATCTCAATGATACAGCATGGGGTTATGCAGTTTTGCATGCGGCAGCCCTAATAAGATTACGCCCCACTGCTAGTCTCTTACAATCTCCCATTCAAATTGTTCTTGGTTATGAACATGATATTTCACATTTACGCACCTTTGGTTGTATAGTACAGGTGCCTATAGTACTGCCAAAAAGAACGAAAATGGGTCTCCAACGCCGTTTGGGCATCTATGTTGGGTTTAATTCACCGTCCATAATTAAGTTCTTGGAACTAACTACTGGTGATCTTTTTATTGCCAGATTCGCAGATTATCATTTCAATGAGACTATGTTTCTATCGATTGGGACACCTAAAATTGACATGGTTGTAAAGCAAAAACCAGTTAAGGTTTTCTCCTGGAATGAGAAAAATTTATCTCAATTAGACCCAAGAACTTACGAGTGTGAAAATGAGGTGCAGCGCATAATCCATTTATAGGCTATAGCCAATAGACTTCTTGACGCATTTAATGATGCTACTAAGGTAACGGAGTCTCATATTCTAGCTGCAAATGCTCCAGCTAGGATAGCTGTTCCCGAAGGACAAGCTAAAATGGATCAAAATCCCCCACACTTAAAACGCGGTAGACCGATAGGATCAAAAGACATTGTTCCTCAAAAATGAAGAGGAAAGAATCAGGAATCTGCTCCAGAAGAGCCTAGTCCCAAAGAGCTTATTGCCTCTGAAGAGGCACAAATCCATGAAAAGATCACCAATCCTGAGAATACTGAGAATCCCATTACATATTATAATGAGATTTGGGATCGGAATGAAATCATCATTGATGATACTTTTGCATTCTCAGTTGCTCATAAAATTATGAATGATGATTGTAAGCCACAATCTATTATGGCCCGTCGTCGTGCCAGCCGTCGCCCGTCATGCCTATCGCTGTGCCCGTCGCCCAGGCACGTCGCCCATCCAGCCAGCCCGTCGCCTAGGTGCATCACCCGTCCAGCTCGCCCATGCGCCCCCGAGCACGCCGTTCGGCCACCGCGCCCGTGTTGGCCGATCAGCGCGCCCGTTTGGCCCACGCCCGTGCCTAATACAGTACTGTTCACCAGGGCCATTTTAGGCCCGAGCCGATTTTGTCCGGGCCAAAACCTAGTAAGCGACTTTCTAAACCCTACATAGTGATGTGGCTAGCAGGGATCACCTAGAGGAGGGTGAATAGGTGACCTTGAACAGTTTTAAAATATTTATGCGGAAATAAAATAAATCACAGAAGAGTCTGAATAAAATTCAAATTCAAGACAGATTATATAGATGTAGCTCTTGATGTACAGAATGTAAAGTAAGAGATAAATGATAGAGAATCTGCACACAAGTTTATAGTGGTTCGGCTTATAGCAAGCCTACGTCCACTCTCTCACGCTTACAGCCTACCGGCTAGATTTCACTATGTAATCAAGAAAAATTTACAGATTTTGAGTGATATCACTCTCGTGTATAATAGGACTCTCTATCTCACACAGTCACTCTTACAAAGTAACCCTCAAGATCTAAGTATTTTGGCTCGGAACAACAAGAGAAATGATTGGAGTATGCTCAGACTTTGGACTTATTGATTCTTGATTCTGTTCTCACCTTCTGCTGCTCGTTGATCTCCTTAAATACTCCTCTACTCCCAAACTAGCCGTTGGACAGCTTTTAGAGGATCATCTTCCAATCTTCACCTTAGACAGATTTGTATAATAAGGATTGAGTAGCCGTTGGATGACATATTCTGAATCCCGCTAATTCTGGTCGCCCATACAATCAGAATCTTGGTTTCCATAAGTAGAGCTTTGTCCGTTGTAATGCATTCTTATCGTAATATTTGATTGTCAATCAATTTGATTAAGATTGAACCAATCAAAACTTTCCTTCTGTGAAATCCATGCCAGATCACTAACTATTATGTTTCGTTCTGAATTCTGCGTCTGAAGAAATTCTACGTCTAAATAATTTCTGTATCTGCATCTGTATCTGAATAATTTCTACATCTGCATTTGCGTCTGAATAACTTCTGTGTCTGAATCTTAGAACTTAAATTCTGTGGGTCTTCAAAAAACTTATTTTTCCAGCTTGTAAAGTCTGAATAACTTCCTTCTGAACTTCCAGTACATATATACATATATATATTCCTAGAATAAAATGGTTCAGAATAAGTATCAGATTTTATAATTATCCCAAAAGGTTTTGTCACTTTCAAAATTAGTAGGAGTTTTTCTCAACACATAGTACTTTGGGTATTTTATAGACTTGTTTAGGGTTTAGAACGGTTAGGGCACGGTTTAATTTAATTATATTGCTATATAATTGTGTTAGTTGGATTGGATGAAATTATATGCATGTTTTGGATGTTCGTATGTGGCCAATTGAATGTCGAGTTTTTGGGTCGGTGTGGCGTATCGTGAATTGGATTGAATTGTGAATATGGATCGCTTGGTGTGGCGTGTCGTGAATTGGATTGAATTGTGAACATGGATCGCTTGGTGTGGCGTGTCGTGAATTGGATTGAATTGTGAATATAGATCGCTTGGTGGTATTGGCGTGAAATTGATTAAATTGAATGGCGTGTGTTTGCCTGTCGATTACAAGCCCGGATTGATAAGAGGGTTACGGACTTAGGACGTGTTGACGGCGGTCCGTGTGAAGGCATGAATGGTCGGTGTGCCAAATGGAAAGTCGGACCTAGGACGTGTTGACGACAGTCCGTGTGAAGGCATGTGTCACGCCCTGCACTCTACGGCGCGCCACATCCCTTGCAAAGGTCGATTCGAGTGTGACGTCCCAGGACGCGTCGCCGACCCAACACCCAACACAGAGATTTAAAGCACATGCGGAAGTATTTAAAACCACCCGTACAATTTTATAATACACAACTAAGGATAGCCACAAAAACAAACAACAATGTTTACAAAATAAACACTTGCACTACTACTGGGAACCATATACAATATCCATGTACAGCCCGATCATCAAAAACCAAAAACGGATCAAAGACCACTACTGACAAAAAGGGGTAAGTGGCTCAGGGTCAGTCTACTACTACAGGCGGGGCACTGGTCAAAAAGGTACTGGCCCTACCAACCTATGGCGAACGCTAACTCCTACGGTGTCCAGTTTGGGTCGGAATCAGAAGACTCTGAGGACGAAGAGCTATCAGGCATCTCCTCCTCGAACCCTGATGAGTCCGTCTCAGACTCGACCTCCGGCACAGGGTCCTCCTCGATCGGCTCTAACTCCTCATCGTCCGGCTCCATCAGCTCCGGAACAGCATCCTCGTCGTCCGGCTCAATGTCCATCGGCTCGAACTCGTTTACCTCGTACTCTACTGGTACACCATCGGAGCTTGCACTCTCCTCGGCTGAAGAGCCAAGGTCAATCACCTCGCCATCAGGGCATCGAGGATACCGGGTGCCCAACCCAGTAAACGGGATATCAAAAGTCCGGAGAGGACCATACTCTCCGAGGTCGTCCTTGAAGCACCATGCCACGTACTCGTGGATCTGGTAAGTCGACTCGCCGGCATCTACCCAAACTTGAGTATAATATCTAATATAGCACTCCCCATTCCCTACGGGGTGTACCGTCCGCGTCCGCTCCATGCGACGCGGGATCCCAAAACGCACTGGTACTGCAGGCATCTCAAGGCTGGGGGTCTGAAAATGTGATTTTAAACAACGATGAGAATAATCTCAGCGAGTAATTCCCTAAACCTAAACTAGGCTGACGTGCACCTCCTGACGAGTACTAAGTAATACACAGTACGAAACATAAACCGACTCAGACCCTCGGGCCTAAATCTAGATTCACTTGACCCTGCAGGTTAGGCATTCTAAGTAGATAATCACAACAGTATCATAGAATTAGATCACTGCACATATACACACATCACGTAGTCCCGACGTATGTAATGCACATGCTCATGTTCGCACTCATGTTCATGTCTCAACAATGCATTAGCGCACACTTGCAGGCTAGCACTCTGCCATTTATCAATTTCTCCTCCGACCCGCGTTAAACGCATCAGGTCCATCACTTCGAGATCGATCTCTGGCCCGCGTAAAACGCATCAGGCTCATGACACATTACCCGCATAAAACGCCTCGGGTTGGTCATCTTCCGGTAAACCGGGCATCGTCCCGCGTAACACGCCTCAGGACGGGTTCACTACCCCGCGTAAAACGCATCAGGGTTTATTGTGATCACACATTCACATGCACCAATTTTTATCTGAACCCAGCGTAAAACACATCAGGGCATTTTAGGTGATCACAATGCACATGTCACTCGGGCACACTTGAAAATGCTCATGCCGTGCCAATGCTTGTGACGCACACCCATGGCTACAACAATCACACTTGGGTATTTACACATTTCACCATGAGCATTTAAATTCACTACACCACTCGTTCAATTCGCCACGCAATATGTTCAAGCCACATTTCCAATATGCCCAACCAACATATTAATACAACCATGAAGACAATTCAAGCACTCGGGCACGGTACAAAATTCACACGTATAAGTCACACAAATAGTTCAACATAAATCCGCGCAATCATGGCCCACCAAGCTACTCCGTTCTTAGTCACTCTAGGCATGTCACGGCATCACCAAGTCCACCACAATTAAAGACTACTCAGCAATTACTCAATCGATGCGACCATTTCCGGCAATTGCACACTTACACCTCAAGTCCTTCGCGTCTCGCCCAAGTCGATTCCCATCATGGACAACCACTAGTCCAATAATTCTAGGCCATCAATTATCCTCAAAATATTCCATTGGACTCTCCCAAACACCATTCTAAACCGCCACCACAAAGCTAAACAAGACGCGCACTTAAGCCCCCATTTCAAACCCGAACTTTCCCGAACTTGGGCCATTTCAATCCAAATCCGTCCAGCCAATGTACAGCACCTCTCGGGCCACTAGACCTCCATTAATTCATCACACTAATCCACCGAATCAGCCACAACAATAGCCCCTAATCACTTCCACAATTTAACCCCCAAATTACCCTAATTAACCCCTAAAACCCATCTAGAAATGCAAATCATCCTAATTAGGGTTTAGGGTCAAACTCACGTGATGTCCTAAGCTTGAAACGGGGCTGGACATGCGACGAGGGAGGCTGGGTAGTGGCGGAACAGCGGTGGCGATGGCGACTTCCCGGCGGCGCACGCGACGGCGGCTTGAGGGCACCGGCGATCCTAGGCGGGGGAGCGGCTGGTCGTGGCGGACGGGAGGGAGAGAGGACGGAATGGCAAGGGCGGTGAGGCATGAGGCGGTGGCTCTCGGCGGCGGCACCGGCGGCGGCTCCTCCGGCAAGCGGCAGTGGCGGCACACCGGCGACCGCGAGAGAGAGAAATCGGGAGAGAGGGAGAGAGGGAGGTGGGGGTGTGCCGGCTGGTGAGGGGAGAAAATGAAGAGGAGAGAGAAAGACTAGAGAGTTTATAGAGTGAAAGAGTGAGTGGAGTAGGTGAACCATTTTTTCTAATACCCAAACTATCCATAATCAAGTGTCTAGGATTAAACCAAGCTCACTAGTGGAGGGGCATTTGTGTCCTCAACAAATTGAATTATTGGGCTGAAGAGACTAAATTTTAAACTCCAAAATATTGTCCAATTAAGCCCAAAATTCGGAATTCCAATTTAGGGGCACAAGGGCAAAACGGTAATTTTCCGGTCTCGGGTCAAATTTTCAATTTTTGACTCTATGGATCCCAAATATACGTGGCCACATAAAAATGACATCGTCCTCTCAAAATAGTCGCGTACGCTCACAAAAATCGACACCGAAGTCCGAACTCAATTCCACGATCGTTTTCACTCAATTTGCAGTTTTAGTGTCTCTTACTAACGGGCAGCTGTTTAGGGGTTACGCATATCGACCTAGGGCTACTCGAGTCGTGACGGTCCCGATTTCCCAGAGAACACGAGGATTTATCGCTAGTCCCGGGGGTCGCGATCGTCCGGAATAAGTTCGGGATCGTTTGTGGCGCGTACTCTCGGTCGCGCGGAATCACCCACTATCCGATTGTACGTCGTCAATCGAACTAAATCCGTCACTCTCTTTAGACCAACCCACATTGACACAAAATATTCTATCGTCGTACCTCAGGATCGAACTCAATTCACGGTCGAGTTCTTGGGTCCACGTACCGTTTTTCCTAGTTAGCCTTTCCTCACTAGTCAGCATCTTGAGAATGATCAGTTCCGGGCAAGACTTACTAAAATGAAATGAGTAATACATCAATTTCATTGATCTCGAAAGTGGGTTGAATTTCGGGGCGTTACAGCATGAATGGCCGGTGTGCCAAATGGAAAGTCAGACTTGAGACGTGTTGACGGTGGTCCGTGTGAAGGCATGAATGGCTGGTGTGCCAAATGGAAAGTCAGACTTGGGACGTGTTGACGGCGGTCCGTGTGAAGGCATGAATGGCCGGTGTGCCAAATGGAAAGTCGGACTTGGGACGTGTTAACGGCGGTCCGTGTGAAGGCATGAATGGCCGATGTGCCAAATGGATTCGGGCTTGAGACGTGTTGACGATGGCCCGTTAAAGGTGTGTTGGACCGGGACGTGTTTACGTCGGTCATTGGAATTGAGCCCGGATTGATCGGAGGGCTATGGACTTGGGACGTGTTGACGACGATCCGTGTGAAAACATGAATGGCCGGTGTGCCAAATGGGCCTGAGGCGCAATGGCGCGGGCAGTGAGAATGGACTTGAAGCGCAGTGGCGCGGGTCGTGAGAAAGAATTTCGGCCATGCATGCAATTTGAGCGTGATTGAATTAACTGATTGAGCGTGTGGTTGAATTAGCTAGTTGGATGTGTGGTTGAGTTAATTGAATTGACTGAGTGCAAATGTGGTTGGTGTTTGAGTGATTGTGATATGTTATTGAATTACTATTATTGCATTATCACGTTGTGACTAACGTGCAGAGTTGGCGTGGGCTTGATGACGAGGTAAGTATAATGATGCGAATTTTATATGTCATGGGGTAGATTGCATGTACAACTTGTCTGGGTACGCATTGGCCTACATGAGATTTAGGGTGTGGCTTATTGAGACTCGTTCTCACGGTTACTATATATCCATTTTCAGATCCGCGACGGTGATCGATTCGGAGATACCGCCAGAGTACCACAGGGATTGATCATATTACCTTATTTTTTGAGTACCTTTTTGTAGAGAAGATAAGCTTGTCAACCACCGCCCCCTTTTGAAAATTGTGATTTTGATTTTGGCGGCCCAGGTTATCATTTTGTAATAGTGACTGCTTTATGATGTTATGTAATTATTGTTTCGTGCTATCCTTTTGTCATCATGTTAGTTGTCTGGGTGGTTTTATTTCGCTTCCGCTTGTGTAGTTCGTTTGGATTGGCGACGTGTCCTAGGACGTCGCGTTCAATACGACCTTCGGAGGAATGTCGTGAGCCTGTTAGGGTTCGGGGCGTGACATTAAGTGGGAGTTTTCTACCTTAGCTTCTCGCTCTTTGTTGGTGAAGTCAAGTTCGAGGCCGAAGCAGCCAAACCGGCAAGTACCTTGCTTACTAATTCCATCTTGGAATTTGGATATGTCTCAGTGCGGCCAGGACGCCCATGTGTGAGGTAGCGAACTGGCATCGCCTCGTGCGCATCAATTTTGGTGTCCTCTTTCGTAGCTTCCGATTGTCTTGCCTGACTAGTCATAAAAATGCAACGACTTCTCTAGAAGACCAAAGTCCCCCCAAAATCGAAGTGGATTTTCCTCTCTCCGTCGAATCTATGTCAATGTGAACTCTCTTTACTCTCTCTTTACGAGTCCATGAATCTGATGTGAGTGAGGGGACGACTTGAGGAGTGAAAAAAAAAGGGGGAGATACCGCCAGTTCCTGGACCCATACGGGAACTGGTCCGGTTCGGTTCCCAAATCAAGTGGCTGGTCAAGTAATGCCCAAACGGAAGATGCCATTCACGAGTGCTGCAATCGTGCTTCGACAAGATATTCATTGACCAACACGACTAACTCCTTGAAGCGACTTGCAATTGTTGAGCACGAGACCCAGAGTAGGGTGAATGTTCAAAAGGCGATGATTGCGAAATTTCGAGAAGGGATTGACCGTGCAATTTGCATAACTGCTGTTTTCTGGAACGTTGCAATTGTAGAGCCTGAAAAGAGATGCCATGGTCGATGAGTTGCTTAGCATCTCAAAGTAGATGCGAGTATATTCCAATTTTGATAAAAAGTTTATAACTATGACATAAAATTTGTAACTATCACCATCATTTCAAAGATATATCCTCCGTATCTCGATTCTTCATATCTCTCATAATTATGCATATATGTATCCTTGGTTGTATGTATCCTTGATTGATCCTACGTAATTGTCTTGTAAATTTTGTAGATACTTATGTAATCTTCATTATGAAACACACAAAAAATATACAATTCTATTCCACTTACTTATCCTATCAAATTTCAATTTTCAATTTTCGAAGAGCTGAAGCAAACAATAGAGTCATCAGATGATTGGATTTAGGTTCATCGGAATTAGATCTATTTCTTTTAGCCGGCAAGAAGTTCATGACATGACATGTCCACATGAAAACAAAGACTGATTATATATTACGATACTTGCCAATGGGAAAGGAGAAATATTAGGGCATTTGGCATTAAAGCAAATAACTTTACAGGTGAAGGCATTGACCACACCAAAGATTGAGCTATGAATCATAAATTCTCATTCTTGGAAATCTTGTCATATAAGGACTTTATTATAAAGTCTCTTTCATGTAATGGGCTTATCCCTCAAAATCTCTTATGAATTTCTTACCCCTGTATCATTTTAACTGGTTTTGATGACCAGCATTTTGTTAACAAGTACGTCTGATATTACATAGTTAATTCGAATCATATCCTTCAGTGCATTATGTGAGGATGACGAGAGAAGCTGCGTCCAAACAAGTCAGGCATGTAGAGCATGGCAGGAGAGATGCTGCCTTCGCCAAGATGGGATGTGCTCGTGACTATCTCCTCAATCACAATTGATCCTTTTGGTCTAGTTCTTAGTTCCAAGATGGGAACCGGCCCACCTTAGAACCGATCATCCCTAGTTGGCGTGAGAATTGTGTAATGATCATTGTGATGATTATGGTTATTCTCCCAAAAAGGAGAGCTCGAAATTAAAATAGAGATATGAATGTAGATACGGAATTAATATTGCATTAATAGACTGTGCAAGGAAAAATTGACCGTATCAATGATTAAGATGTGGATTCAAATACTGAATTCATAGCTCTTTGGTTGCAAACAATTGAAAACCTTCTCTATGGCTTTTCTATAAATAGTGGCATAGCTTCTCTCTAATAGGAGTGTGATTTTCATTCAATTCGTAAATAAAGCTCTATTCAATCAGAATTCGGTCAAAAGCTCGATGACCACTATTTGTGGTTGCGTATATTCAGACATGAGTCCGATCATGGATTTATATGCTCGATATTAAATGAGCTTTTACTAATTAATTTGTCCTTTTTTTTCCATAAGTAGTGTTAAAAAGTTTCAAAGATTTTCGCCTGGACAATGTAGTGTTGAAAATTCACTTGTCATGTATTTTCATTGGTAGCATAGTTGCATGTCCTTTTCTATTCATTTTTTTAATGATATTGACAAAAAATGATTTTCTATCATTAGAATGACAAATATCAAAGAATGTTAATATGAACAAGTGCTGAGATTTCGCTTGTCATGTATTTTCATAGCTAACCTATATATCTTTCTCTAGTTATGTATTTATTAATGACTTGATAAATTTGGGTTAATGTTGAGAACCTGTCTTGTAGTTGAGATTTTACTTGCCATGTTTTTTCAAAGGTGACATAATTGCAACTTGTCCTTTCCCGTTTGTTACTTTTTTTTGGTCGAAAACCCGTTTGTTATTTAAGTACCTGGAATCTCGTAAATTTAATTTTTTTGGGAAGATATTAAATGGGCTTTTACTAATTAATTTGTCTTTGTTTTTCATAAGTAGTGTTAAAAAAGTGTCAAAGACTGTTCATGTGGACAATGTATTTTTGAAATTTGATTTGTCATGCACTTTTTTTTTAAATGATCTGGCATGTACTTTGATAGGTAGCATAATTGCGATATGTCATTTTCTATTCGTTTTTAACGACTCGACAAGCATCGAAAATTATTATCCACGATTACTCGATTAGAGTTACCAAGTTTCAAAGAATGTTAATATGGGAAATTCTGTGAGGAGATTTCACTTGTCATGTATTTTCATAGCTAGCTATATATCTTTCTCTAATTATATAATTTTTTAATGACCTGATAAATTTGGGTTAATGTTAAAAAACTTGTCATGTAGTTGGGATTTTACTTGCCATATCATCACAAACTTGTTGTCCCTATTCAAAGTTTCTGAGGTATGTAAGGTGACATATATGCTTGCTATGGAAATACATGGCAAGTGAAACCTCAGATATGCATTGCCCACATTAGCATTCTTTGAGATTTGGTAACTCTAATTATGGAAAACCATTTTTTAAAGTTTATCAATTCATTAAAAGAGACAGGAAAAGGATATATTGCAATTGTGCTAACTATGAAAATCATACTAAGTTAAATCTCGACACTATATTGCCCACATGAACGGCCTTTGACACTTGTTAACATTACTTACGTAAAAAAAGGAAAATTAAGTTGTAAAGCCATTCAATATGTTCCCAAAAGATTTTGATTTTGCAAGATTTATGCCTTAAATAATAAATAGAAAACAAGTTAAAATTATGTCGACTTTGAAAATATATGGCAAGTAAATTCTCAACTACATGACAAGTTTTCAATATTAACCCAAATTTATCAAGTCATTAAAGAATATATAATTAGAGAAAGACATATACGCCAGCTATAAATATACATGACAGGTGAAATCTCAGCAATGCATTGTCCATATTAATATTCTTCAACACTTGGTAACTCTAATTAGAGGAAAGCATTTTTCCAAGTATATCAAGACATTCAAAGTGATTGATTCACTGTTAAATTTATCAATTCTAAGAGAATGAGACATAATTCTCAAATGGGTTGCAACTTGATGTGTCTAAAATTGAGACGACAATTTATATTAGTTATATTCATAATAAATCATAAACGAGCTGATAGCATATTTAAAATGTCATATGTTTCTTTAGATAGCTAGAATAATTAAAAATGAGTCAACAGCGTATATCAAACATGTGTACCATATTAAACCTCTCATTTCACTTGTAGCACTCCACTTCCTTCTCTTATCTCTCTCATCCTAATTAGTTCTCTTCATCAGCCTCTTGCGTCTCCACTCTCTATAACATCGATCACCTGACCAAGTTGTTACTCTCATTGCCCATTTATTGTCGTCTTAGATCACTTTCGGAGTCCACTCGGCGAGCGTTCGGAGCGTCATGTTCTTCATATCAAACCAAGTCATGCAGCCGACTGTCAATCATCCATGGATATGTCTTTTGCAGGGTCGTGCAAAGCCGAGGCATTGACTTATGAGATCGTCACGATCGTTTTCCCTAGCGCTGCAATTGAAGAATAAAAATATCTTCATTTTGTTCATTTCATATAGAACGAGTAATGAAAATATCAATATATTTGAGCAAATTATATTATTTAAGTTACATGAAAATAATTACTATTAAAACTTGGGGGGGGGGGGGGTTTGAAAATACAATACCTCTATTTCATGGCTGCTAAACTCAATGTTTGATGTTGTAGACATTAACTATATTGATGCATGATGCTTGTCATTCTTTTTTTCAACAGAATAAGGGCCCGTTTGGTAACATGCCAAACAGTAAAAATTTCTGTTCTTTTGTTCCCAGAAATAGTTTAGGAACAGAAATGCGTTTGGTAAACTTTTTGTTTCCGGGCACATTTTTGCAAAAATTTGTGCCCAGAAACGGTTTTGGAAGAGAAACAAGAAGTAAAAAAAAATTGTTTCTTGTTTCTCGGCACAATTTTGAGAATCGGTTTTTTTTTTCTTTTTCTTATTTTAGTTTTCTTCTTTTTGTTTTGCTGTTCTTGGGTTGTGCCCGGTCGCCAGCGGCCGGCGACTAGCCACAGCCCAGGGCCGACGAGGGCGTCACGGCCCTCGCCGACCACCGACGGAGGCGAGGGTCGCCGGCAACCTCGCTGTGGGTCGCAACGGCAAGGCTCGACCTCGCCAGATCTGGGCGAGGCCGACTTCGCCATGACCGACGGCGAGCTGCCTCGCCCAGGCGGCAAGGGTCCAGCCCTTGCCCTCGCCGGCAAGGGGGACCCTCGCCTCCGTCGACGGCCGGCGAGGGCCGTGATGCCCTCGTCAGCCCTGGGCTGTGGCCGGTCGCCGGCGACCAGCCATGGCCAAGGAAGAGAATAGGTAAAAAGAAAAAAATATATTAAACAATTCAAAATATTATTAAAATATTATTAATAAAAAAAAAAGTTGTGTAGTTACCAAACGTATTTCTGTTCTTTTCTATTCCAGGAATAGAAATTTTGGACAGTTACCAAACGCCTTTAAATACTTAGAAATTGTTTTCGGGCACAGAATAAAAAAGAATCATTTCTGAGTAGAAATAGTTCCCGGGCACAGAAACATTGTCATGCGCACCCTAAAGGGCTTGGAACTACTCACCAACCTTTCATTTTTGGTCATATTGTCTCTGCATACGGGAAGACTCTTACTTAACCACCGATGTATATCGAGCATATTAATCCATGATCGGACTCATCATATGTGAACATATGCAACCACAAATAGTGGTCATCGAGCTTTTGACCGAATTCCACATTGAATAGAGCTTGAGTTACGAATTGAATAAAAAAGACTCCGATTGGAGAGAAGCTATGCCACTATTTTATAGAAAAGTCGTACAGAAGGTTTTCAATTGTTTGCACCATAGAGCTATAACTTCGGTATCTGAATCCGTATTTTAATCATTAATATGGTCAATCTATTCCTTTCGCGGGCTGTCAACGCAATATTAATTATGTATCTACATTCATATCTTGTTTTTAATTTCAACCGCTCTTTTTTTGAGAATGACCGTAACCATCGTAATGGTCTTCACGGCATTACACAGTTCTCCCTCCAACTAGGAGTGATCGATTTCACGGTGGACCGGTGATCGATTTCACGGTGGACCGGTTCCTATCCTGAAATTTGGAACTGGACCGTTCGTGGAACTAGAAACCGGCCCACTTGGTCTCGGAATCAGATTGTTCCCAAGTGGGACCAAGAACCGGCCGTAACTCCCCTTTTTATGGACTTCTCAATTCGTCCCTCGCTCACATCGGATTCGATGGAGAGAGGAAAATCCACTTCGATTTTGTGGGGACTTTGGTCTTCTAGAGAAGTTGATGTCGCATTTTTATGGCTTTTCGAGCAAGACAATCGGAAGCTACAGAAGAGGACACCAAAATTGACGCCCACAAGGCAATGCAAATTCGCTACCTCTCATTTGATGACGTCTATTCAGCCACAACGCCCTACCCGACCACCAGGGGATTGTTCGCGCTCATGTCGAAGAAGCGATTAGGCAGGGTGTCGTTGCCGAGTAGACGTCGTCAAGCGAGAGGTAGCGAACTGGCGTCGCCATGTGCGCGTCAATTTTGGTGTCCTCTTCCATAGTTTCTGATTGTCTTGTCAGAGAAGCCATAAAAATGCAACAACTTCCTAGAAGAAGATTACGCATATTAGTCGAAAAGTCTTTTTCTCTCCTCTCTCTCCATCATCTTCTTTAATCTTAAGCCACGGGGAGCTCACCCTCCCCTTCCTCACTTGTTAATTTTGTTTGAGTTTTCCTGTTCTTTTCTTCTTCTTTTTTCTCTTATGATCTAGATTTTAAGCTCTTTCCTCCCGATCTAGTTCTAAATCCGAGAGTCTGAACTTTGTTGATGTAGTTCTAGATCCAAGAGGTATTCTCTTGACTTAGATCTAGGAGTTTAATAATGTTTCCAGAGCTTTGACACCTTCGTGCTCTGTCCGTGTGCAATTCCTTTGTCTCCAATTCAATAGTGATCGCACGTGCTTCGATGTCTCGCTGAACTACTAAAGTTTGCTCTTCCAAAAGTTAGATCTGTGTTTTGTTAAATTGTTTTGGTTTTCTGCATACGATAATGTTGTAGAGGAAGTTGAACCTAGGCACGTACCACCAACTGGCAACACCATAGTTATTGGAGAAGGAATTTCTAGCATGTGCTAATCACTGGGGATGATACGAGATCTAGAGATTAACTACTGATTATTTTGCTTGATAGATCCGTTCTTATGGAATGAGTGTGTGCTTAATCCTGCCAGTGCTCTGTTAATCTTCCTCGTTTTTTGGATTTGGTTTTGTTTCGTAGTATTCTAGACTTTGCACTACTTGAATTTTGTTTGTCATAAAAGTCTATGTATTTCCCATGTATTCTTTTAAGCATTAAATTCTTACGACAAAAAACAAAAACTTCCCTAGAAGACCAAAGTCCCCACAAATTCGAAGTGGATTTTCCTCTCTTCGTCAAATATATGTCAATGCCAACTCTCTTACCTCTCTCTCTCTCTCTGAGAGCGTATGAACCCGATGCGAGTGAGGGGACGAAATGAGGAGTCCAAAAAAGGGGAGATCAGGCCATTTCCTGGACCCACTTAGGAACCAATCCGATCCTGTTCCAAGACAAGGTGGCCAGTTTCAAGTTCCACGAACTGGGAACCAACCCTTCTAGTTCGATTCATGGCTTTATGATGTGCCCCTTTGACCTGAAAGGTCTTAAAGTGAATTTAAGATTGCTTATCAAAGGGGACTGTTAGCAGTGGGATTTGAATCTAGGCCTGGTGTGCAAAGAGTTCGAATAACGTATATCAGACGTATTTGTTAACCAAATGCTGGTCACCAAAACCCGTTAAAACGATACAGAGGGGGAAGAAATTCATAAAAGATTCTGAGGGACAAACCCATTACATGAAAGAGACTTTATAATAATGTCCTTACATGACAAGATTTCGCAGTAAATGAGAATTTATGATTCATATCTCAATCTTTGGTAGGGTCAATGCCTTCACCTGCAAAGTTATTTACTTTAATGCCAAATGCACTAATATTTCTCCTTTCCCATTGGCAACTCACTTAATTACCAAGCCTTCTTCGGTGCTAGGAAGTATCGAAATATATATGTCTTTGTTTTAATTCCGATAGCCTAATTCAAATCATCTAATGTCCCTATTGTTTGCTTCAGCTCTTCGAAAATTTAAATACGATAAGTATGCGGAAGAGAATTGTATATTTTCTATGCGTTTCATAACGAAGAGTGCATAAGTATTTACAGACTTTACAAGATGACTGTGTAGGATCAATGAAGGATAATACAATCAAGGGATAAATATGGATAATCCTGAGAGATATGAAAAATCAAGATACGGAGGATATATCTCTAAAATGATGGTGATAGTTACAAACTTTATGTCATAGTTATAAACTTTTATCAATATTGGAATATACTCGCATCTATTTTGAGATGCTAAACAAATCGCCGGTCGTGGCATCTCTTGTCAGGCTCCACAAGTGCGACATTCCAGAAAATAGCAATCGTCCAAATTGCACAGTCAATCACTTTCTGAAGTTTTGCAATCATCGCATGTCGAACATTCACCATGCTTCGTGCCTCATGCTCGACTATTGTAAGTCGCTTCGAGGAGTCGTCATGTCATTCGATGAATATCTTGCCGAAGCATGCTTGCAACACTCATGAATGTTATCTTCCATTCGGGCATTACAAGACTGGCCCATTTGGTCTTGGAACCGGAACCAGGTCTCGGAACCGGCAGTATCTCCCCTTTTTTTGTACTCCTCATTTCGTCCCCGCACTCACAACGGATTCATGCACTTGTAGAGACAGATGCAAGAGAGTTCGCATTGACATAAATTCGATGGAGAGAGGAAAATCCACCTTGATTTTGTAACGACTTTGGTCTTATGGGGAAGTTGCTGTTGCACTTTTATGGCTTATCTGGCGAGAGAATCGGAAGCCACGGAAGACGACACCAAATATTGATGCGCACATGGCGATGCCAGTTCGCTACCTCACACAAGGGCCTCTTGGACGCGTGAGACATATTCGATGTCCGACATGGAATTAGCGAACAAGGTACAAGTTTGGCTGCATCGAGCTCAAACTTGTCATCGCCAATAGGAGCAAGGATCTGAGGATGAAAACTCCCTTTTAAACAACAATGTATATCAAGCATATTAAACAATAATCGGACTCATATATGAACATATGAAACAAAAAAGCAATGCTGGTCGAGCTTATGCCCGAACTCTAGATTGATCGAGCTCAATTGGCAGATCTAATAAAAATGACATGACAATGGGAAAAAAACTATGCCTCTATTTATAGGAAATCCATAGAGAAACTTTCCCTATGTTTGCGACCAAAGTGCCAATAAATCCATAATCTGAATCCGTATCTCAATCCTTGCCAAAAAAGAAAACTCCGTATCTCAATTATTAATACAGTAAATCTATCCCTTATGCAATCAATTAACGCAATATTAATTCCGTATCTACATTGACATGTTCTTTTTCATTTTATTTTTTGTAAATAAGCCCACTTTTCATAGATAAGCCGCGAGCCCGTGAAATGCGCTAGATAAACTCTAAACTCATAGATCATATAAGAAGTGATTCAAAAGTAGAAATAATCCAAGTATATCACACTCATCACAAACTTGTCGTCCCTATTCAAAGTTTCTAAGGTATGTAAGATGATCATTTGTTCCCAATATTCATAATTTCACAATATTTCTCCAAACCTATCAATTCATTCTTGCAAATACGTGGCAAGTACATCTCAAACTTCTCAATGCATGTTCTACGTGAAGTGCCTTTGACCCTGTCTTGACTCTAAGCACAGGCAACAAAGACATTTCAGTATCTAAAGTAAAGCCATTTAATAAAGTGTCACGCCCCGCACCCTATGAGCGCATGATCACCCCTCGATGGTCGATCATTGAATGCGACGTCCCAGACGCGTCGCCGACCCAACCTAAACATCAAAGATTAAGCACGCGCGGAAACAAATAGAAACAACCCAGACAATTAATAATAACAAAGGAGTAGCAAAAGCAGGAAACAATAACTGTAATTCCTACACTAGGTCACAACAACAGAGCCACATTCCTCGCAAGGGACAAAGGTTCGCAAACTTAACTCCTCTACAAAGGGAGACTCAAAATACAGTATACTTGACTCGTCCTCGACCTCCGAGATACCCTTGTAGCGTCTCCAATCACTCACGGTCGCGGATCTGAAATGGTTATATAATAACCGTGAGAACGAGTCTCAATAAGCAACCCCCTATACCCCACGTAGGCCAATGCGTACCCAGACAAGTCTAACATGCGATCACCGGACAACATAATCAATTTCATACAACCAGCTTACCTCACCTCGAATCACGAGCCAACCCTGCATATCAGTCCAAACAAGATAATGCAAGAATAGTTCATCATCATATCACGATCACCCGGCACACGCAATCTCACTCGCATTCAACCAGTCCAGCCAAGCAACCACACGTTCAACCGGTCAATTAAATCACACGGTCAACCAGCCAAATCAGTCACACGCTCAACCAGCCGATTCAATCACACGTTCACCCAGCCATTTCAATCACACTCAAATCGCATGCGTGTCCGAACATCTTTCTCACAACTCGCGCCACTGCGCCTCAAATTCATTCTCACAGGCACACAAGCCTCACAATTCGATCAATTCCAATGGCCGCCGTCAACACGTCCCAAGCCATATCATTCAATCAATTCCAGTGGCCGCCGTCAACACGTCCCAAGCCACATCATTCAATCAAATCCAGTGGCCGCCGTCAACACGTCCCAAGCCACATCATTCAATCAAATCCAGTGGCCGCCGTCAACACGTCCCAAGCCACATTATTCAATCAATTTCAATGACCGACGTAAACACGTCCCGGTCCAATCACACCTTTAACGGGCCACCGTCAACACGTCTCAAGCCCGCAACCATTTGGCACGCCGGCCAGTCAAACCTTCACACGGACCGCCGTCAACACGTCCCAAGTCCGTAGCCCTCCGATCAATCCGGGCTCAATTTCCAATGACCGACGTAAACACATCCCCGTCTAATCACACTTTTAACGGGCCACCGTCAACACGTCTCAAGCCCGCATCCATTTGGCACACCGGCCAGTCAAACCTTCACACGGACCGCCGTCAACACGTCCCAAGTCCGTAGCCCTCCGATCGATCCGGGCTTAAAATCGACAGGCAAGCACATGCCATTCAATTCAATCAATTTCACACCAGTTACACCAAGCGAACCATATTCACAATTCAATCCAATCCACGACACGCCACACCAAGCAATCCATATTCACAATTCAATCCAATTCACAAGTCGCCACCTCAATCCATACACCCGACGTTCAAGTCGGCCACGCACAAATACCCAAGTCAAGCATATTATTAATCCAATTCAAATAGCACAATTATAAAATAATATAATTAAATTAAAACACGCCCTAGCCGTTCTAACCCGAGATAAGTTAATAAAGTACTCAAAGTACTAGGTAGGGTTTAGGAAGTCACTTACCAAGTTTTGGCCCGGAGAAAATCGGCTCGGGCCCAAAATAGCCCGGGTGAACAGTGCCGAACTAAGCGCGGGCGTGAGCCAACGGGCGCGCTGGCCGGCCAACACGGGCACAATGGCCGAACGCAGTGCCTGGCGCGCGGGCGCGGCGGCCGTGCGGCGTGCCCGGAGCGCACGGCCGAGCGGGATGGGCAACGTGCCCGGGCGACGGGCCGGCTGAACGGGCAACGCGCCTGGTGCATGGGCGAGCGGCCGAACGGGACGGGCCAAGGGCCGAGCAGCGGGCGAGTGGCCTGGTCGCGCAGGTGACGGGCCCGGCCACGGCCTGGGCAATCCGGCCACGGCTGGGCGAGCTGGCCTGGGGCAGCGACATTGCGGCTGGGGGCGACGACGGCGACGGCTGGGGCGCAGCGGCGACGACCAGGGCGACGACGGCGACTGCTAGCGAGGTTGGGTGGTGTCGGTTGGCTGGCTGGAGCGACGGCGAGCGGCGGCGAGCGGCGGAAAGCGAAGGGGGAGCTGGAGGGGAGTCGCGGCGGTGACAGGGGCGTCGGACGGCAGTGACGGTGGAGCTCAGGCGTCGGGCGGTGCTGGGGACCTGACTGGACGGCTGGACGGCGGCCGGGGCTTGTCGAACGCGGCGGCAAGCGGCGGCGAGCCGAGCTCGCGTGCTTGAGGGGTGAAAGAGGAGAAGACCGAGAGAAGGGGAGGCAGGGGGCCCGGCGGTGACAGTGGCGGCAGGGCGGAGGTGGCGGCCGGACGACGGGCGGCGCGGCGGTCGGGCGCGGCGAGTGGCTGGGCTGAGGCGAGCTCGGGCGGTCTGCGTCGGGCAGCAAAGAGAAGAAGCGAAAGCAGCAGCGTCGGCGAAGGAAGAGAAAGGAAGAAGAAGAAGAGAAGAAAAGAAAAGAAAAGAAAAGAAAGAGAGAGAGAGAGAGAGAGAGAAAGGACAGTCTACATGGCAGAGGGGAAAGGACGCGCGCAGAGGGGGAGGTGACCGGGGAGAGAGAGAGCGAAAGAGAGAGAGAGAAAGGGGGAGAAAGAGAAAGAGAGAAAAAAAAATGTTCAATCAAATAATTATTGCGATCTAACGGCCCATATTCGAAATCGAAAACGATCTACCGATCTAAAATAAGCCTCGAATATAAAAAGGGATAAAGGCCAAATCAATTAAGTCAAATTACCCCGAGGAGGTCTACTAATCCAAATTCGCACCCGGTCAAAAACTCTCATTTTTCCATTATTCCTGACAATCTCAACGCTGGCTACGATACTATCGACACCATTCAAATTATTTCGTCCCGAAACTCCCGAAAATCGACTGCCAAGTTCGGGATCTAAATAACGGTCAAATTCGATCGAGTGCGATTCTAGTAAAATCTCTATTTTAAAACAAGAACCCAGGAGTGATCAGTTCCGGGTGAGATTTTATTATAAGCGCACTGACGAATTACACGTTTTATAAATCCCAAAAATGGGCCAAAATTCGGAATGTCACATAAAGTTTCCCTAAAGAACTTGGTTTTCAATATAAACCCAAATTTATGATGTTATTATATATTATATAACTAGAAAAAGGCATATATGCTTGCTATGGAAATACATGGCAAGTGAAATCTCAGGTATGCATTGCCCACATTAACATTCTTTAACATTTTGCCAAGTTTATCAATTCATTAAAAAAGAAAGGAAAAGGATATTTTGCAATTATACTAATTATGAAAATCATAAGTTAAATCTCGACACTATGTTGCCCACGTGAACGGCCTTTGACACTTGTTATCATTTTTTACTTAAAAAAGGAAAATTTACTAGTAAAGCCATTTAATATGTTCCCAAAAGATTTTGAATTTACAAGATTTAGGACCTTAAATGATAAATAGAAAAAGACAAGTTCCAATTATGTCAACTTTGAAAATACATGGCAAGTAAAATCTCAACTACATGACAAGTTTTCAACATTAACCCAGATTTATAAAGTCATTAAGGAATATATAATTAGAGAAAGATATATACGCTAGCTATAAAAATACATGACGAGTACAATCTCAGCAGTCAGCACTTTATTGCCCATATTAATATATTTTGACACTTGGTAACTCTAATTATAGGAAAACATTTTTCCAAGTTTATCAAGACACTAAAAGTGAATTGAAAAAGATATATTGCAATTATGCTACCTACGAAAGTACATGATAAATGAAATCTCTGCAATGCATTGTTCACGTGAACAGTCTTTGACACTTTTTTAACACTACTTATATAAAAACAAACAGGGCAAATTAATTAGTAAAGCCCCAATTAATATCTTCTCAAGAAATTTTGAATTTGCAAGATTTCAGGTCCTTAAATAATAAATCGAAAAGATAAGTTGCAATAATGTCCACTTTCAAAATACATGGTAAGCAAAATCTCAAATATATGGTAAGTTTTCAATATTAACCCACATTTATCAAGTTATTAAAGAATATATAATCAGAGAAAGATATTGTAGGCTAGTTAGTTATAAAGTACAGGACAAGTGCTCAGCACCTCAATTAATATCTTCCCAAAATAATTTGAATTTGCGAGATTTCAGGTCCTTAAATAACAAATAGGAAAGGACAAGTTGCAAATATGTCACTTTTAAAAGTACATGACTGGTAAAATCTCAACTACATGACAGGTTTTCAACGTTAACCCAAATTTATCAAGTTATTAAAGAAAATATAACTAGAGAATGATAAATAGGTTAGCTATGAAAATATATCGCAAGTGAATGCATTGTCCATGTTAACATTTTTGGATACTTGGAAACTCTAATTATAGAAAACCATTTTTTCAAGTTTATCAAGTCATAAAAAAAATGAATAGAAAAGGACATATTGCAATTATGCCGCCACCGAAAATACATGACAAGTGAAATTTCAACACTAAACTATCCACCTGAATAGTCTTTGACACTTTTTTAACACTACTTATGTAAAAAAAAAAAAGGACCAATTAATTAATAAAAGCTCATTTAATGTCTTCCCAGATAATTTTGAATTTGCAAGATTTCAAGTCCTTAAATAATAAACAGAAAAAAGACAATTATGTCACCTTTGAAAATACGTGGCAAGTAAAATCTCACCTTTGACACACTGTCACCAGTACTGGAAAACATATGTAAGAGTAAAGAAAGGCAAAGAAATAAGAAGAAGAAGGAGTTAAATGAATTTGATTTTCTTTTTCTGAGTCACGTTTTGCATGCAACATCCCTTTCTCTCCCTCTCTCCGCTTCTTCTTCAAGTTTCAACCAATTCCTTTGTCTTCTTCATCTTCATAAACCATTGCTCTCTCTCTCTCTCTCTCTCTCTCTCTCTCTCTCTCTCTCTCTTCTCTCTCTCTCATTTTCGCCATTGCTGGGTTACTGACAAAGATCAATGTTCAAGCTCTCACCGCCTTCTCTCCTCCTAATCCTCCATGGATGTCGACGACCTGAAGTTCCAGTTGATCTCAAACTTGCAGCCCAACGACGCCGATTGTCCCACAGAATGGCCAACTTACTACGGCGAGTACCACGTTGTCAAGAATTCACTGGACAAAACCGTGCTTTCCATGGTTAATGACTTCAGCAACAGACACAGTGCTTTGCCATACAGCTTAAGAAGTTCGATTCTCCTTTACAAAAGTCCCGCCATTAACACTTCTATATATTATTCTGAAAATGTAGAATCACATCTATTTTCTCAAACACATTGAATTGTGTGGTTGACTCTTGTTAAAAAGACTTATATTGAATTGCAAACTTCGGCTAAAGTAACTGTTCGATAGCCCTTTCAATAGAATCTCGTCATGGTTTTTTCCCCTTTTGTAGAAAGATATTTCACAGAGGTGAAATAACTAAGAAAAAACATCTTTCTAACTCATCTTACGCTACCTTTTGCCACCCTTTACCCTGCTAAAAGAGACAACACCTTCGTTTGTCTCTTACGTGACCATGAATTTTCTTTATAAAAACCGATCTCAGAAACTATCCCTGGATTCTCGGCACCAGATTGTGGATTGACTATCAATTACGTGCAGTTCTTTTCTATATGTCTTGTCATTATCAACGATTTCCCACTGTATCATGCTAAAATTAGTAATGTTACATACATGAAACCTTTTTGTTTGATGAGTTGCAAAGCTCATTTCAGTTAATGAGATAATAATCTGCCAACTGAATCCAATTTCTTCATTTTCTTTTACACACAAAGATTTCCGTCCATTCTAGCACTTTCATAAAATGTAAATTACTTGTGTCAAAACTTTTGTCTCAGTCGAAGTAAGCGGCATTTGTAGTTGGAAAGACACAAACGGTAGGCATTAGTTAATATATTGCTGAAAGCAAAAGTACATAAAAATTTTCCGAGTTTGTCACATTTAATATGAATCAACCTTCAACGATTCTTGGAAGTTTTTAATAGACTAGAGCGTATCATTTACTTAAGTGCAATGAATTAAATCTCAACGACACACGTAAGATTTTAAAGGGTTCTGTATATTTTCAGCATAACCACTGCTCAAGGCTCATAAAGGGAACTCTTTTCTTTTTTCTCTAAACCATGATTCGGGAAGAAACATCTAACTTTTGCTGCAGCAAGTCTTTATTTATTATGTAAACTACTGATTTGATAAGATCTCCTCTGTCTCGGAGCAATCTTGCCTGTTAGAGTAGCTATGCATGGATTCTATAAGAGTACAGACAAGATACATCAGTTCTAGGCAATTATGTCGCTATATGGCAATAAAACTAGTAATTTACTATTACGTTACCCGGTGGCCATCACGTAGCAATCTTGGCCCTTACTGTTGCTTCCATGAAAGCTAGGGGAAACGATTTTTACATACAATTTCAAACTTTCTTGCATTCGCTGGAGAAGTGGTAAAGTTGGTTTTTAATGTGATTATGCTATAACTGGATGTAGTCTATTAATTGCACTGGTTGCAACTGATAAATCAGAAATAATTTTCTGATGAATTTCTATATATCTACTCTGTAGAAACCTCATGGAGCACATAGACAATGTGATCATGGCCTCGCTTGTATGTGATCCTCTGATATGCTTCTCTTGTTGCTTCAACGGTTCTCACTGGATGTATACGATCTTACTAGATGATGAGGGAATGATTTTTTTCTTGCTTCAAGGAAATTTTCATTTTGACATTTGCCCAAGTAATTTTCAGTGCTTAGTGTCCATTGGTACATACCGGTGTTTTTAGAGGAATTTGGCTTCTGTTTTCAACAGATTTTCCACAAAAATCTTGGCTTCTTATTAGCTCATGGAGCTAAAACAGAACATAATTGAGATAACATTGTGCAAGTTCTTCCTTTGCAGAACTTGATGTCTTTGTATATCTCCGAGAATGAAGGCATTAAAGGCTATACTTGTCTCCTGATTGAACCATTGAAGTCTTTAAGGAGAAAAACTCTCACGATTTGGGAATGTTTTGGGCTCTACAGCATGACTTGTATGAGTGCTTTCTTGCTGAGACACCTCTATGAACTTTTGACGCAAAATTGAGCATTTAATTCCCTGATTTAAGATAGATAACACTTGGATGAATTCGTATTGGTGCATATGATATGATTTTCAGCAATTTGCTTGTTGCTTGAAGCATTCGAAGAAGTGATGGTATCTGTATAGTTTCATTTCATGCCGAGAAAATAATTAGTTGAAGTTCAGCAAGTTAAAAGCAGTTGAGGATGATGTGATTTTAGTAATTCAATTGCAGTGTGATTTAATAGTATTGTACTCTTGAAAGTAAAGGAATCCGGAAACTGAAATATGAGCATATGCATAAGTAGCTGATCCTTCTCATTGTGTATGTTGTGCCTGTGCTGAACATAAAGAATGCAGAATACTAGCCGGTTTCACATATTGTTCCCCTTGCCATCACGATTTTCTCTTAATTTTTTCCATAGGCAGCGAGCAAGATATCAGTGGGGCAAAAAAAGGCTCTTCTTTTCTTTTGGACATCCATAAACTATCTACCAGCAGAGGGTTTTCGCGGTTTGATTTCTCGGCTTCAAATCTTCAGGTCTCTGCAGCTGTCCGGTCTGTTATCGACATCCCAGATGTGCTTTTTCATCTTCTTGCTTCCACTGTATCCTTTGCTGGATGTAATTCGAGAGTGTCTCAAGTTTATCACTCAAGAGCATGTGGCCAGTAGCTTTAGGATCGAATGAATTAGAAGTTGACGTTGACAGTAACAAAAGAAGTATACACAGGAATGGTCACTAGTAACACATGGAAAATGGACAGGTTATGATCTCTCTCTCTCTCTCTCTCTTTCTCTCTCTCTCTCTGAGTATGTGCTTAAATGTGTGTTTATCCCTTTTTGTTCGTGGGTTTGAGTGTGCGCGTTCTTTGCCAATTAAATAAACCTCAGTTGATGAAGCTGCAAAGCTTGGAGAAACCCAGACTTCTTTGCAAATTTTCATTTTTTCAAGGTGTTTGTGTGTGTTTGATTTTTGTTTCTTTCAGTTGGCCTTAATTTTAGCATAGAAATATGGTAAAACTATAGAGATCACATAGAAATAGCACAATGGTATATTGAAAAACATAACCTTGGAGAATGACGAGGAAAAAGGATCATGTTAATAAATGATACAACAAACCTTAGAGATTACATCCATTCAACTAAAACAGAACAATAATAGTCTCACTCTCACCAAGTTTGACATGCAAATGACAAGAAAGACAAGGAAACATAGGGTATAACGGAGAATTCCAAGCACTTGTCTCACGCAAAAGATTTATTCTTCCTCTTCTTCGAGGGGATTCTCATCTTCTTCCGGTGATGCAGCTGGTTCTTCAGTGACTTCAACATTAGTTTCTTTGGTTTCTTCCTCTGGTGGCTCTTCGGCTTCAACCTCATCGGCTTCCTCTATGGCTTCCTCTGAAGGAACTTCGCCATCATGATCAGTGGCTGGTTCCAATTCTGCAATTGTCTCTTCAGCCTTTGTTTCGTCAACTGCTTCGATTTCTTCAAATTCGGTTGGAGATCCTGAAACCTGGGAAAGCAATTCATTTGCCTCTGGTGTTCTTTTATCTATTTGATTTTGATCGTACATGTTATGTTCTGTCTCAACAGGAAGTAAAGATCAAGAATTGAGTATTTGCAAGCGGAAGGCTAACTGATCTGTTATGTTTTTAACTGACAGCTACAGTGGTGACCAGCACATGATGAATGATACCACGTGATAAAGCAAAGATGACCCCGATGCAGATTGATGCAGTGGATGCTTTCGGTTTCAGCGATTTGATTCACCATAAAGGGCTAAGGTTGGTTTGCAATTCTCTGAACCCCATCAATTGCTTCACGCTTGTCGTTTGGTGACCTTAAAAGGAAACTATTGATAAAAAATATATATATGCCTGTTCATGATTTCAATTAAGTTTACATAACTATCTAGTGCTCTTCTTGAAGTAGTATCATTATGCGTGCCCACGGATTGGCTTTCTTTATGTTTGCGTTGACTGAGGACCTAATAAGCCTTTTTTCCCTCATTTTGCCATGGCAGCGGATTAAATAGTCTTGAATATTAGGCATCTGAATAGATGCTTGTGTGCATCTCAGCGTAAAAGCTATTTTACAACACATAATTGAATGCATATAGTTAATTCTGACTAGGTCGAGGAGTGTGCTGATTGCGTCAATGAATAAAGGAAAAACAAAAGTGCAGTGAGCTGGATTTCATCCATGAAAACTGGACTCAAAAGGTTCCTACAGTCGTAAAGATAAAGCTGTGAACTTATGTACCTGAACACTGGCCATTGATTGAGTTGAAGGGTAGTTTAAGAGAAGCTGGGACACTGAGGGAATGAGGAAGCAATGAGTGTGGCTTAGTGTGTAAGTGCAGAGAGAACAAACAGCATGAGGTCTATTTATAAAGAGAGAGATATGAATGCCAGATTCCAATGGAGTAAAAGAGTGGGGAATTGTTGGCCAAGAAAAAAGAGCTGTGGAATAAATGGAAAAAGACAGAACTGTCCAAGTGGAATTTACTATGCGAGGGCCAGAGAAAGTATGGTCTAAGTTCAGTTCAGTAGACCAAACCAATCATAGTTTAGTTGTTAGAGGGAGACCCAGGAAGTCTTTTTATATTGTAATCGACCCTGTCTCAACACAATAATAGACTGACGTTATTAAATAGATTTGGCGATGCTGTGATCAGGTACCGTGTCTTTTCCTTACGCGAAGTTATCACATGTTCATGGTTACTTAAGTTTTTCATAGTCAGCTTTTGTAAGTACTTTCCATCTGTAGTGTCACTGATTCAGTAGGTATGTGATGCAATTTTTGGGCCGACATATCACTGTCCAGAGAATGTGCTTTTTCGCAAATCCTTATTGTAATTGACTGACTCTGTTGAAACACAGCTAGATTACAATAACCTCGCGTTCAAGAAGAAGATCAGCAAATCGATGCATCATGTCAGCGATACACCAAAGACCATGAATATATAAGCATGTCTGGCCGGAAATTCTGGCTTTCATTTAACTCCACCAATTTGTACTATAATTTTTGCAAGTTTCATTCATTCATCACCAACTCTTGCGACATTGAAATGGTGAAATGGCAGACTGTGGAGACCAACTCTCTCTCGTATCAGCATCAAGTCCGTCTCTTTGCTTCAGTGTGCTTCTGTGCAGGTCATGAAGGTGACAAAAGCATTGGCATCATATGCTTCCATGTTCTGTGATTTCCATTATCTTAAGCCGACCTTCTTTAGTTTCATTCGAATTCTATTTGGCCTTTTTAGTGGGGCCACTCAGATAAGGTACTTTCTTTTCTAACAACTTTGGAGAAAAAGATATGCCAACAGATGATCAGTTTATTCATCAAGTCTTGTGCAGTAAATTTCCCATGAATAAAGTATCAAACAAAGCCATAAAAAGTACGATATTCCATGGCAAATTATTCATTTAGCTTTATTCCGCCAATAATGTATGGCAGATTCTCTAACCCAAAACGCAAGAAGATCATTACTAGGGGTTGAGCACCGGTTTGGTTCGATCTGGGAAGCAAGGTGCTGTCGGTCTAATTCTGGGCCAATTCCAGGGAGAGCCAGTCGAGTTCTCTGTTTCAGAAAGCTAGAATTTGGCCTTACATTGATTCTGTTCCGGGTTCCGGCCTAGGCTTAGGAACGTCTGGTTCGACCTGGAAACCTGACTACGCAGGGCCATAGGCATTTGAGCTCATTTTCGGCACATTATGGACAAGTTTAATCAATTTTTGCAATTCTTCCACCCGCCTTGTATTATTTCACTTTCTATGATGTATTTCATTTTAGTGTTTTAGGCTAGATATAATAAATTTAAGTAAGAAGAATCGGTTATTTTAATAAGAGAAAAGTAGTGGTTCCAAAAAAATTGGAACCGAGACCTATAATCAGTTCCAAGTTCTTCTCTTGGAACCAATCCACTTAGGAACCAATCTACCTTAAGCGAAGTGTGGTAAGAAATCCATACAAACAATGCTAGTCAGCCAGGCATTTATAGTGGTGTTGGGTTTCATTTGGTAAAGTTTTCAAATGACATCAAACACAACAATTTGGAAACCTGCAAAACCATAGCCAAATCAACACTAGAAAGCTATAACCTTTATGCCCCACCAAACCCATTATTTGAATTTGTCAAGATTAAGATTTCTTAGCACTCTGTCATGGTTGAAACCTAACATGCACATCGTAACCGGTCGTCTCCGTGGTTGTTAATTAACACAACTGACTCTAAATGATCTTTTCTTCTCTTCTGATGCATAATCTTACATGATTTCAAAAGGAAACGACCAATTTAACGTGTGAAAGTACTCGTCGAAAATGTATCAAGTTAGGAGTACTTTAGTCTATCAAATTGATGATTTTGGTTTGCCAAATTTGGCAATAGTTATGTTTTGAAAAACGGAGATCTTCTTGGAACTTGACTATCGTTCGGCTTTTCAATTTCTCTGTACTGACAGCAAAACCATTTCAGGAGGATGACTCCATACGTACTCTTTTGAAATCAGTAGACTTTTATGAGGGCCGCCATAACCAAAACGAAACCAAACTCTAAAGAGATCCGAGTGCATATGAATATGTTCAAAGAGCATGTGTTTGCGCAGACTGATGAGCTACTCTCTTTGAGAATTAGATGGTTGGTTTGACAAATTCTGTGTGGATTCACCACCCAAAACTGATCACCTGTGTTTTCACTTCTTTCCCTTTTCGGGTCCATGCGAAGTAAGATAACGGACCTTATCCCGAGTCCACATGAACCAAAACTCACGATTGTGGATGCATCTGTCTCACTGCTAATTTTCCTTTTGATACCGTCAATGAACCTTGATTACATGCTTGCAAGAAAATTTCCCTGATCACATTACATGAAGTTTTACGAAAGAAAAACCTTAGCATGTCATCCATTACATCCATGATTCGGCAATTCTACATTTTTTGTGAGTGTTGAAATTCCTTCCGATGCAGCAAAGTATGGATGTCTATCATTTATACATAGATTTCAAAGGTGAGGTTTTGAAGTCCTTCACACATTCCCTCTGGGCAGATTACTAGATACAATATACATTAAGAACATCAACTTGACGACAGTTCACACTGAGGATTTGTCTTCCCAGTTAAGGGGATGAAACAAGCAGCTGAAGACCATCTCAGGACCAACACATCAATCCATCACCATAAGATTTAAGATCAGGAAATCAGAATGAAAATTAGCAATAAAACAGAGGCATATAAGCCTAAAATCAGAACAAAAGCATTTCTACCAGATACTACTTGCAATTAGCCCATGCTACATATCTTCATCTGGTCTAGGACAAAAGTATGAAACATCAGATATGAAACATCAGATGACCTAACCTTGTTAATGCACAAAAGACCTAAGAGAGGACTTAAACAGAAGCTGCTCAACTAACATTTCTACCATCCCAGGCAGGCAGGTGGTAAAGGTTCAGTGCACCTGCAAGTACATACTTATCTTGGTCAGACCTGCAACATTTTTTGTTTGAACCCCAAGAAAAGAGCAGAGTAAAATCATTTATTTATCAAGGATAAAATCCGCCTCAAGTACACATTAGTTCGATTGGTTTAGAAATGTAGGAAAACCAACTTTCTGGATATTTCTATGGTTTCATAAGAGTTGCGACATATATTTGACAACGATACTAAAATGAGGAAATTTATCACGCTGTCATCCAAGGAGAATTACTATAAAAAAATCAGGAAAGGTACCAATCAATAATTTAATTATTTCAGTCGCAGACCCACAGAATTAACCACCTACATACTACCATATGCTTAGACGTTTGTCAATTTAGTTATGCTGGAGGAACGACCCAGTCTACAGATGAGTTCCACAAAGAATCATAACTCATAGATCAAACACATTCCAAGCATATTTTGGTTAGTTAGGGCTTGCATAATTTTTGCAAGGGGACATTGCGAGTAAAACAAAGAATATGAAGGTCATAAACCAAATTTCTCGCTCGCTGCAGATGCTAACATACAGACAGAAAAGAATTAACCAAATTTATGCAACATGTCAACTGCCATGAAACAATTCTTCCCAAAACTGTGGAACATTAGGGAACAATCACTTAAAATGAACCTTTGAAAGCTCACCAGCTGGCACTATCATGATCGCTTAAATAAGTGATGGCGTTCTAGCATCTCAGGTACTCCCAATGCAGATATGCCTTCACAGCCAAGAAGCTCCCGAAGCCTGGCATCACAATGTATCCCCATGGGATTTAAAGGATCCTGTATAAGAGAAAGCAAAAATTCAGAAGAAACAGAACACCGACTATAACCAGATTCAACACATTTACGGTTCTGGCTTCCTTAAAAGCTACCAATTCTTACATGTTGAAATAGCAAAGACAAGGAACTTCCTGACCACACATAAATGGGTAAACAGTTGTGAAAATACGCCACAAAAACAGTAAGGTAGCCTGATATATGCTAGAATGTCATAAGAAAGCACCATTTGCATTCAAAAGACATTCAAAAATTACGAGCAATGGAAAAGCTAAAAATAAGCATTAGAAGTTACATACCTCCAGTTGATGGATCTTAATGTACTCCCAAACACGTTTATGTGCTTCTGACGGGAGCATTTCCCTTTCTCCAGTTCCCAAAAACTTGGCAAGCGCTTCAGATATTATTACAGGAGACGGACCAGGTTGAGAACCAATATTGCGGGACTCAGCACTGACCTTCAATCTTTTCGCTTGACCTGACTCCTCTGAAGACATTACAATGTGAAAAAAATGCTCAATAGAATCCATCTTAGGGACTAGGAAAAGAGTAAGTATCACTTTATGAACACTTTGCATACTTGTAGGTTGAAGGGGAATAATGTGTTTAGAAAGTAACTTGTTCATCTTGAACATGTCAGTGCAATCTGTTTCGAATACCAAGCGCAGGGCATCGTCACAGATTATCTTTCTCTTGTTACTTGGGTCTTGGAGGTTATTCTTTCTTATGTATGCCCAAAGCTGCTTCACGATCTGGATAAAGCAAAGAAGATTTCTTCAGCATATTTAATTGTGGCTACCGCAGAAGCATTTTAGTTGAAGAGTAATTTCCCACCTCGGTCCGAGGTAATGCTGGCTCGCCGACGACGGCCTGAAGCTCTGACGAAACCCCACATACTTTGTTCAGACCCCCTGCACCACCTCTTCTTTTCGCGCCAGCTGGAGCACTGCAATAAGATCATCCACCATCACGTAAGTCATGGCACATTTAGAAGCAAACAGCAGAGAAAAACACCAACCGATGCTCTAAAACCTAGTAAGATTTGCATTGCTATCCAACCCATGACATCGGATGACAAAAGAATAATGATTGTGCAAGAGGGAGCCACACATTCGAAAGAAGAGGATTGTCAATATGCTCTTCAACACTTGGAAAAAAAAAAAAAACCTTGTTAGAAACCAGTTAGCAGCAAGATGGGAAAGAAACATCATCACATTGCCATGTTCTCAAGTTCAAGTTGAAACATCCCAGAATCCTCATACCATCTGAATCGTCGCATTGTTAGTCAAGTAAAAAAGAGGGGGAAAAGAGATATCGCTTCACTAAATAAACCTTGCTATAGATAAATATATTGAAAATGGCAAACAAGGGCACCCTCAAACAAATTTCAATGACAGACACAGGGAAAAACCTCGATTGCGAAAGAGCCTCCAGGATCCAATCTCGAAAAGAAAAGAGACATTTTCAAGCCGTAGGCAATGAACTTCAAGCATGAGATAGAAAATCATGTTGACGCATCCTACAGAAAGAACGGATCCGAGCAGACTCCCGCCACAAAAGTAAAACATCCCGACACACGATTCACGCCAAACGAATATTCAAAAAGATAGTTGCTTTCCCACACCTCATCACAAGAACACTACGAGCAGACCAAAAAAAAAAAAAAAGATTTTGCAACTCACTAGGTTACTCATACAACATAAAATCCGCAACCCAATCAACAGTTTGAGCCACACACCCCCAGTATCCATTTTCTCTCTCTCCCCGGAGAATTTGCTTCACTAATCTGTGTCAGTGCAGCCTCAGTGCATCAATCCCTTCTCTAGAACCCTCAGCATCATTTCCAAGCACACGCTTCAGCTAAGCCCCACCCCCCCCCCCCCCCAAAAAAAAAAATGGGTCATATTCAAGCCCATATCACTGTCAATTAACACAGCACACAAAAGAGAAAGCGAAAAGCGGGGGCAAAACCCTAACACGCCCAAAGTTCATCAAAGCAATCGAACCTCAATCCCGCAACCCTAAAACCCAAATCACACGCTAGCGGCAGAAATTGCACGTCCCCCGAACAAACCCTAAAGACGAAGGAGAGACAACACGGCACAAAAGAGGAACAAAAGAGGAACAAAAGAAGGAAAAAAAAAAAACCTTTCTTTCGCGCTGTCCGAGGCCGCGGGAGCCGCGCTCTGAGCGGCCTTCGCGGCGGCGGCGGCGGCGGCGGCCGGGGGAGGGAGCGGCTGCTGCTGCTGCTGCGGCTGAGCCATGCGGGGCGGGGCCGGGGCCGGGGCATGAGCGGGGCGGAAATTGAGATCCTGCGGGGGCTGGAGGGCAAAATGGGAAGGGGGGAAGAGCTGCTGCTGGGGCTGCGGCTGGGGCTGGTGGTGGGGCTGGTGCTGGTGGTGCTGGGGAAGGAAGGTTGCCGGGGCTGCGGCGGCTGCTGCTGCTGGTGGTGGGGATGGGGATGGGGATGGGGGTGGGGGTGGGGGTGGTGGGGAGGGGGAGGGGCAAAAGGGTCTTTGCGGGGGGGATGGGGTGGGAGCGGAGGAGGAGGGCGATCTGGTCGCGGATGAAGGTGGCCTTGTGGGAGAGGTCGAGGCCGAGCTTGGCCTCCAGCTGCTGCACGACGCCGTTGATGGTGGTGACGGAGTTGGGGTCCGACTGCCGGAGCACCGTCTCCACCCCGCGCGCTATCTCCTGGTCCGTCACCATCCTCCTCCCCCCCGCCGCGCTCACATTCATCACAATGGGGGGGGCGCGGGAACACCAACCAACCCTCCCCTCCCTCGACGTTAACGGAATTAACGAACTCCCCCTTCTCTCTCTCTCTCTCTCTGTCTGTGCTGCTCCTCTCTCTCCCTCTCTCTCTCTCTCTCTCTGTTGTCTTCTTTTCTCCCCCTCTCTCTCTCTCTATCTCTCTCTGTCTCTCTCCTCTGGTGTGTCTGTCTGTCTATCTCTATCTCCTTCCATCTCTATCTCTCTCTCTCCCCCTTTAGAGCCTCGAATGACGAAAATGCCCATGCGCGTTCTCCCATTTTTCGGTTTACGCCTCTTCTCTTTCTTTATTCGTTATTAATGTCGTTTGTTTTTTTGCATTTTTTTTTTTTGGGTTATCGTTCTTGGACAAAGTCTTTTTAGGTTGCATTTGATAGTCCAGGTTTGAGCCCGAATAAAATAACGAATTAGCACGTCAAGTATAGAAATTTTGGACAGCGATAGCATAAACCCGGATTGATTAAAAAAAAATCGACTTGACGGACGTTGTTATCTTCCAATCATGGAGCAAAGGAGCGACGCGTCCGGATATTGCTTTGCCATCCACCGCCGCGAAGACCACCGTCACAGCGACTGATTGTTGTCACTTCTGACTATCGCGAGTTCTCGCCGCCTCCGACCATCGCTGATCGCCATCCCCGGGGCAATCGATGGTGGTGGTAAACAGGATTCTAACGACGGCTATCGTCGCCTCTGGCCACGGGGCCAATTTGCAAGTCTGCTATATTCAAAGTTCCTGAATAATGGCTTTATTTTGCTTCTTTATGAAGTCGCTATTTACCAAAGGGAGAGTAAGTTTTACCATTCGGGTTGTGTTCCTATCTTGGGTGGTCCAATTTGTTTTTTCGCAAATTGCTTTTCAGCGACGTTCTTGCTTTCACGAGACCATTTCGGATGGGACTGAATTCATTACATGGAGTTTTACCGAAGGCTTCTCAAAGTAGAGACCTATGGCAGATGAGGAGATCTTGAGAGAGGCCTCTACGCTCGGATCGCACGAACGAAAAGGGCATCATGGTTTTGTTTAGTTTTTGGCATTTCGTTTTGGGAACTCTTGTTTTGGCATCAATCGACATCAGCGAAAGATGCTCTTTTTGCATGTCCTTAAGTGAGCAATTCAGCGACCATCCGAGTGGAAGATCAAGTTTCCAACCAAAAGGCAAACACGGATCAACCTTTCTCGCTCTACTTCTCCGTCTCCATGACATAGACAGGGGGGGTCGTGACCCCTTCGCACAAGGTTTGCATGGACGACGGCGACCACGAAGGAATTCGATCAAGAAGGCGACGGATGGGATGGCAAGCTTAGGGCTATATGCGGGGAGTGTCGGAAGCGGCGAACGGAAGCTGAAAGAGTTGGATAGAGGATTTTCAAAGATTTTAAATCCTATTCAAGGTTACCTCAAATAAATGATGGGATTTTCTACGATTCGGGGGATTTCTAATTTTACCTTATCTTATATTATCCCAATCCGAATTCGGACAACCATACACAGCAGTAGGATCAAGAACAGATTTAGTTCTCTATGTTTCGGCGTATGTGCAATTTGATCCTCTAACGTTTATTTTGTGCAATCAAGTCCTCTTTCCTTGATTTGTGCAACTTAGTCCTCTAAGATTTATTTGAGCGTAATCAAATCCTCCTATTTTCTTGATTTGTGCAGTCATACGCTTTGTTTACCCATTATAACTAATACCTTCAAATTTTAATACCCATAGTTTTTCTGTTGAATATGTCGATTTATATGCTATCATCACATGTCTTTATTTTTTTTTTGGTAACCGAGGTGTCTGGGCCAGCTTGCGCGCACATCGACTATTCCTCGGGGGAGACTAGCACAGTAACCCACCGCAATAGCCGCCCACTTAAATCACAAGTGCTCAGCTGGGGAATCGAACCTAGGACCAGTGTGTCGAACCACACAATTCCAAGTACGCCCAAACCAACTGAGCTACCCATGGGTGGGTATCACATGTCTATTTTATGCAGTTAAAAATAGATAAATTCTGTTGTTGTATGGAGACAAAAAGAAAGAATGTTTAAAGATTTGAACTATGTTAGGAACTTAAGTTCAATTGTCACAAAATGAGAGGGCTTTAAATTCGAATTTGAAATAAGAGACATTTAGATATTAGTTAAGTCACTCAATTTTGCTTGTCTTTGTTGAAATGTGACGTCACTTTTAACCTTAGGAACAGTAGGTATGAATGTAGATGATCGGTTGCAGCTGTCTCACCCTTTAAATTAAAGTTACCAAAGGAAGATAAAAAAATAAAATTAAAAGGAAAAAAGGGAGAAAAAATTGAAAAAAAAAGGGGATAGAAAAGAAAAGCTGAAGGAGTGAATCTGTCTTTGCATTTAAAAGTGGGTCACTTGCCGACCATATTCTTGTACCTTTTCTCTTTGTCTTTAGTCCATGTCAATACCTAAAATACAACCGACGCAGAGTCTACGAGAATGGACATGGTAGAAAGAGCTTTGAAGGTCAAGATTGACCAAATTCTGTGGCCAAAATTAAGAGAGTAATTACATTTTGTGGACCGATTTGAAAATGTGCACTATTGTCATTGAGTTTAGAGGGACTTACCAAATCATCCATCGCTTTAAGAAACTTTTTCGATCATACCCCCGCCATTAATAGATTTCGCTGCCCGAATGAACTTGTTTTCGGTTTAAGTTGTCTAATGGAAGATGAGCTGCCTGTTTATGCGAGTGCCGAAAATGGAAGATTTCAGTTAAAGAAATATAGAGATAGTGTATCGGTTTTATTCGCAATCGAGTTCATATGGGTCGCATCGGATGAGATTTCAAGTAAAACAATATGTGACTGCATCGACGCCGTCATTAACACAGTAAAGGAAAGACATAGAGCGAGATTGTGAAGAGCTCGTATTTTGGACAAATCTCATTTGATGAGATCCATGGACTTCCATTCTGATCAAATCTTGTCGCGTATAGTCTCGATTACAAAAGTATCATAAGATATATGATCTTTTTTTTATATCACTTACGAAGAAATTGACAATTAAAGAATTGGGTTTGATTGTGATATAGGGCAGCCAATTGGGAAGGTCAACAAGAACGTTTCTAGGGTCCTCCTCCTATAATTGTTCATTTTAAACAATACCTTTGTGCTTAGTTAAATTTAGACAACAATTCAACGGGTGTTGTCAAAAATCTACTTATCTACTTAGGGGCATATATTTTATCAAGTGTTTGTGGTCCTAAAAAGTATGGATTCAGTTCTCATTGGTGCTCTTATCGTACCACTTGTCATCATTTGTGACATGGAGAAAAGCAACGAGCAAGTTTCCTGTTGAAGCATGAGCATCTTTTTTTCTGGTGATTGCAATGGATGGTGGCCTGGTTTGGTGAAGCTCTCACTTTTTTTGGTAGGTTGGATTAGCCAACTCTATAAACAATGCCAGACAGTTCACTGGTCTTTAAAAAAGTTCCCTTTTTTTTTCTCTTTTAGTTAGAGAGAGAAACCGAGAATTGACATATATCATCTCAGCTCAGGCAATCACATTTGGCAATGGACAGGATGGGCATTCGAGATGGTTTTACCGACTAATTTGAACATTGTTGCTAAATTCCACTTTGCTTATTATCTCTATCATATCAATTCCACTAGTTCTCTGCCAGATTAAGGGAAGTTAGAGGATTTATCAAGCATTTTCTCTTATGATGGGCGATCGAGGTTACGCAATTAGATCTCACATTCATGGTATACCCCTGCTAATCTCATCAACCGGGTAAGTCACCTGCCAAAATTCGAACGTTTACACGTGACCAAAATATGGGATTATTTATATTTACTGATATGGAGAATTGAAACTACATCGGGCGCTTAATCGATACATACAAATCTATTCCTTAATCACTATGTAGCGACTCACCGATAAACATGGCCCAGTAGAAAAAACTTATTCAAAGCCTACTTCGTCTCTAGCCGTCAATTGGTGAAGCCATCAACGTCGACTCGGCTCGAATCATGTAAATCCACGCGACCAAGTTCGTTCGGACGAGATCATGCGACCGTGCAAACGCAAACACTACGAACCAAAAACAGTAGAGCAGAAGAGCAATTTGCATGGGTTTTATGACGACAAGAACGCGTTTACGGAGGATGTCCGAGCCCACTCTGTCGCATGGGGGCACCGAAAGACGAAAGCCCATCAATGGATATTGGGCTACGGGGCAGCACTCTCTGCGAAATCCGACTGGTGAAGCGAAGGAAAGCAGCAGCAGCAGAAGCAGAAGACGACGATACCCATCAATGGGTAATGGGCTATTGGGCAACATTCACTGCGAAATCAGATTGGTGAAGTGAAGGAAAGCAGCAGCAGCAGCGGAAGAAGCAGAAGAAGAAGAGGAGGAGGAGGGGGAGCAAGACCCAATGGCGCAGGTGCTCAACTTAGCCCTACCCCGGCCGAACTCGGCCTCGGCTCGCCCCGACGCGCCTCCTTCTCGGCCCCGCGACCTCCGTCGCTGGGCTTCGCTTCAGCAGAGCCTCAGGTGCAACGGCAGGTTCTCCTGCCTCTTCTCCGACAATCGCAGAGAGGTAAAAGAAGCTCCTTTGCTCACTTCTCTCATTGCGCACGGTGAGCTTGTTGCTTCGCGAGCGAAACGGGTAGGCTCTGGATTAAGTGAGCTTGATTTTGGCGGACAAATTCGGGAACTTGAGTTATATGTCGACCCCGAATTGTTGCTTACTTCATCGCTGTGCTTTACAATTCTGTGAAATCAACGTAGTTTTATGGGCACCAAGTGTTCGCTGCTTTGCCTGAGTGAGCTTAGTGGAGTGGTTGTGCCTAGTGGTCAATTTGTTTCACCAGAGCCTTGGTTGGGTTGGCTACTTTCTCCCTGTCGATATGATCGAGCAAATTATGCATTTTCGATTCCAAAACTGATTAGGAGCAATGGACAAGCAATAACATTCATTCAAACGAGTTTAATTGGTGTGAGAAATTCTTCTGGTGGCCTTTCTGAGTTGAATTCTTCAAGATACATTATCCAAAATGAACCCTTATAGTAGATGATGGTAACCCAATGTGCATAATCTTATGTATATATGTTGGTCGTGGGATTTCACTGGCTAATTTTTCAGATTCGGAGCCCGGGATCTGTTAAGTACAGTAATAAAAACATCTTATGTGAATTTTGCCTCTGCACATTTGGCTCATCCAATTACCTGATTCTCCTAGCTGAAACCTGTCAGCATCGTCTCATGTGGACTCCAGTTGAAGCAGTAGACTTGGGTGGGCTACAACGGTGCATTAATTATTCATCAATATTAAAGGAGCAGTGCTTTGATGAATTTACTCCATTTACCAGATAGGGGCCGGAGTGATCTATGTTCTTCCACATTATCTAGTATCAAGTTTACTTTCCATTGCATTGGACATGGGTTAAAGCCAGTCACCATGGCTGCAGAAGATAGACATGAAGCAATTTCCGGTGGCCAGGCAATCTTTTGTTCATAGAGGATGACTAGCGACCATATTGGATGGTTTGGAGAGACGAGAAACTCCACATTGCCATTGGTCTTTCTAGGGTGCTTTTATTGCTTGAAAAAGGACGGAGATAGGCAGCCTGACTCATGTCTGATATCTTCCTAAGAATTTTGGTCCTGATTAATAGTGCTAAAGCTCACTAGGCAGGTTAGAATGATGTTGCCAGCTCCCTGGTGTCTCCAGTAGCTCCAATCTTAGAGGGTGCAAAAGTTTGTGATGTTAAAGGCACAAATGAAATGTAGATGAAAAGAGTAAAAACTCCCGCGCAGGAGGGGAGCCTATCTCTGGCCATATTAGTATTGCTCCTGTATACATACCCACATATTTAAATGGCTGAATCAGAGATGAAATCACCAGACATCCCATAATTAGGCTTCTTTTTTTGGCCCAAACTAGTAGAGAATAAGCATGTAAGCATCTTGCTCATCAAAGATTGTTGGATATTCTAAATATGCTTAGGATATCTTAACTCGAATTGGTACCTGCAGAGTGCATATAAGTAGATAAATCCATTCTTATATAGATTTGCTTGATATCGAATGAGTAGCCAAAATAACTATCTCCAAGTTTTCCAAAAGCATTAGAACAGAACTGAAAACAGATGGTAACCTGTTCCTTGAGATGTTGTAATAAGTCAAATTTGGCTCCATATTAAGCATTTGACACAGCCATGAATGTGAGAATTTTGATTTCAATTTGCTCTGCCTTGTATTCTGCTGTCATGTTCTTTGCAAATCTCTTCATGACTATATGCCGTGTTCGGCTCTCCCCAAATATTCAAGACATCCTCCTTTCGGTTGATCACATCCTTGCAGTGATTTACTTTGGTTTCTTCCAGCTTATTTTATGCCATATTTGACAAAATGGCGCATTACCATATTGCTGGTTGCAGGAACAAGCTAGAAAAGCTTTAGAAAGTGCACTTGGGGGAAAGAAGAGTGAGTTTGAGAAATGGGATAAAGAGATCAAGAGGAGAGAAGAGGTGGGAGGAGGTGGTGATGCTGGTGGAGGTGGTTGGTTTGGATGGGGCGGAAGATTTGGTTGGTCCAATGGTGATAATTTCTGGCAAGAAGCAAAGCAGACCAGTTTGGCTGTTTTAGGTATCATTCTCATGGTAAGCAGCTTTTTGTGCAAGTTCTCAATATTCGGTTCATAGTGCAATAATTATCACTCTCGTCCTCTCTCTCTGAGACATTCTTATTTACCTTCACAGTTTCTCTTTATTGCAAAAGGAGAAGTCATGCTTGCAATGGTCTTGAATCCGCTGCTGTTTGCATTGCGAGGAACGAGAAATGCGTTAACTTTTGTTACTACAAAGATCTTGAGATTATCCCCAAGTAGTCCCGCTGATTTTGATGCGTTACCAAAGAAAGAAAATAGTAGACGTGTCTCTGCTAAAGAAGAAGTATTGAGAAAATGGGGAAGTGCTTGATTTTCTTTTCATCTTGTATGAAGAATGATCTTGTGATTCTTTGCCATGGCTCTCACCCCGCCATAATTTTGTCATAGATTTGCTTTTCCAAAGGCCTCAAATTGTGGAAAAAAGCTGCCGTGTAGCTTTTTCTCAAATCTGTGTTGGATGCGAATTTGGTGGAGGGAAACCAAAGGGTGTTTCGCATGTTCCTTGAAAGGCTTCTTTGATGAAGACCCGTTATTCTTCCTTCTCACCATGAAATCATTGGATACCTGCGCACTGGACATGGTATTGCAACTACTTTCTCGAATAGTAGCGCTCGGGTACAAGGTCAAATTGCTAATTGAATGGCTTGATTTTTGTTTTGGCAAGTCTTTCTAATTTTAAGAGAAGTCTCCTGTGCTTGATTTTTCTAGTTTCAGCAAACACAGATTGTTTGAGCTTCATGATAAGAGAATCCAAATCTTTTCGATGTACTCGATTCCTTATGAACTGTCTTCAATTGCTTCTCTTATTTGTTATTCCCGGCCAGTTCATACTAAATTTAGTTTCTACTGAGGCATAGTACTGATCTGTTCTGTGGATTCTCTTTTTAATCACGTTCTCCTATCATTATGTTATATTTCAACTTGTGTAGCATACTACTCATGGACATTTTCTCCAGTCTGGTAACCGGTATGATTGTGGAATAGTCACGTGATTTTGCGAGGACTATCGCGTGAGACAAGCGCATTGGACATGCGTCACAAAGTTCATTGTAGCTCAATAATTTACTCGGAAACTACAAAATTTCTGTAGCGTGCAGAAGAATGGAAACTTGAGATGGCTGATGCATGGAACAAGTCGCGTACATTTGTCTAAGAGACTCTCAGAATAGATCCCGAGTTCGCGGAGGAATCACCCACATTGTGGCCCGGTGAGTCACTTTTTATGTTACATGCAGAGTTGCAGACTGATTTTTGTAGTCCCATGTTCAATCTAATGAACATCAATCACCAGTAGCGTGCAGATGGTCCTCTAATCTTGAAAATGCATATGGCCTTTTCCAGTCCTATGTTCAATCTAGGGAACCTCGTTCACACCTGTGAATATGGCCATGTCTATCTACTGTGGAAAGTGTTCTCTCACACGCTTTCGGCACGGACCCGTGACCGGAACTAGATAATGCCGTCGCCATCGCGAGTGAACTTGCACTTCTAGTCCTATGTTCAATCTAGTGAAACCTCGTTCATACCAGTGAATATGGCCATGTCTATCTACTGTGGAAAGCGTTTGCTTACACACGCTTTCGGCACGGACCCGTGACCGGAACTAGAAAATGCTGTCGCCATCGCGAGTCAATTTGCACGTAAAGCGTGGACCTTATTTGGGACGTCGAGCGATGCCCGTTTGCTTGCATACGTCGCGTTCATCGAGCTGTTTTGATCTGTGACGAGTTGTTCAATTTAAGGTGACATTGTTGTATCTGTCCTTCGGTTTCGACACAAGTGGCAACTGTGCCTATTTATGGTGAGCAGTGCGGGATCAGCTGGTTATCAAACGTTGCCTGATGAAAATCCATGTTGGTAACCCATGCAAGCTGGCTCAAAGTTCAAATCGTTCTTCTACTAAGCGATGCGACAGATCGCAAAAAGATAAGACCGTAAAAAGATAGTTAAAGAAGTGGGTCGCCTTCAAGGCTCGACAACGGGGGACCACGCCCACCCTATAGAATGCCAATTTTGTCATCTAGACTTAGTGAAAACAGCATTTCTCGCAAACGATTCGCTTATTGTCACATATTATCGTTTAACAATTTCAATCTATTGACTCCCTCCATGCAAGGCTTAAATTTTACGAATGATTGAGTTTACATAAATTATAATTATAATTTGGTATGTTTTTTTGGAAAAGATTTCTCCTAAACATGATTGCTTGTATCGCTTACAAAAATGTGATGAACGAAAAGTGTTTTCACCGTTCATAAAAAAGTTTAAGCATAAATTTGTTGTCGATGATAAAAACATCTTTATCAGCTTATTATTTTAAATAATATAACCAATCATTTTTTAGAAAAATATTCTTTAAACCATTGAATTTTATGTAGGTCTTCAAATCGATATATCAAAATTTGAATGGCGTTCGATTCAAATGAGACCCCCCAGAACCTTCAAGGCCCATCTGAATGTACAGCGGTATTGTGGTCCTATTACTTTACTCGAATCACAGCTGCAATAAATTATGCTATTTATTGTGAATTAAATTGATAGACACTGGGCCAAATAAAATAGCAATTATAGTACTCTTTTTTTTTATATGAGCTAAGAGCATAGTTTTACGTCGCTTCCTATAAATATTCCTCCCGAAAATTGGCGGCGAATTATAGATCATTGAACCCACGTATTTGATTGGAAGTTTGTGCCTAAAGTCAATTATTGCATTTTAAATAAGCTCTGATCAATCCACTTGAATTTATTTTTATATTTTCTTCCACGCATGTTTCAACACATACCCTAGAATAATCTAACGCGGTCGAACTATATGGTTTTATAACTCCATGATTTTGTTTGCAGAACATTTTTTTTCTGTTTCTTACTTTATGGGAAAATGATACAAATGGTCATTGAATTTTGGTTCAATGTGCAATGCGATCCCTGAACTTTAGCATAATGTGTAATGTGGTCCCTAAACTTTCGATTTGTTCGATATTATCCCTAAACTTTTGGTACATTTTCAATTTAGTCCTTGAATTATACGAAAATGTTCAAACTTGTCTCTGATATTGAATTAATGGAATGACAATATTGAACATTTCATATAGTTCGGGGATTACATTGAATACGAATCAATAGTCCGAGGACCACATCGGACAAATTCAATGATCGGGGACCATATTGAACATTAAGCTAAAGTTCATAACCACAATTAAAAGTTCGTTAGCAACGTTACATATTAGACATTTACATCGAACATTTCATGTAGTTCAAGAACTATATTGAACACGTACCAAAAGTCCAAAAACCACATCGAACAAATTCAAATTTCAGGAACCAACATTGAACATCAGGCTAAATTTCGGAATCACAATTTAAAGTTCAGAAACCGCATTACATATTCGGCCAAAGCTCATGGACTGCTTGGATCGTTATCCCGTACTTTACAACTCGATCTCACGCTATAAAATTTTTCCGTCCTCACCTATGAGGAAAAAAAAAAAGGAAAAAAAATTCATGGAAGAAACATTATCCGAAAAAATTAAACATAAAGAAAAAGAGAGAGACTTTGCGTGTGCGATTTCGGATTCAATTGTTCAGATCGGGGGAGAGGGAATCCAACAATACGAGAGGGGGGGAAGGGGTCAAGGGGCGATCCTTTCCTTGTCCCCCTCCCTTTCGCGTGGATTCGCGCGTGTCGAACTGTTCGGAAAAAAAAAACAGACATTATAAAGAAAGGCCAAAAAAAAAAAAAAAAAAAAAACAAAACACAAACTTCCCCCCCTCGTATTTTGGTCGTCGTGGAACCTGGTGCCTGCCCAACTGACCCTTCTCGATCTCCCCTTATCTCTCTCTCTCTCTCTCTCTCTCTCTGTTTTCTTCTTCTTGTTTCACCTTTCCGGATCACCACATGACCAGTTCCTGAACTTCTCCTCCTCAACAAACCCACCTCCCTCCCTCTCTCTCTCTCTCTCTCCACGTATCGTTCTTGGTGCGTTCTCTTGCCGTTTGCCAAGGTGGTGCCTCGTCGTGGGTGTCCTTCCTGATCGTTTCTTGATTGTTGGTATCTTGCCTTTCTGGGATTCCCTCTGTCGATCCTCGGGTCCATCTGCTGTGCCTTTGCATTCTCATCTCATCTCGTCCTGATCTTTTATCGGGGCTTCTGTCCTTTCCTGTCTCTCCTCCCGCGGATTCTCTCTCCTGGCTGGCATAGCCTTGGCTTTGCTCTTGGCGTTTCCTTTAAGCTCGAGAATCTTTATCTCCCCGGTTCAAAGGCATCGTCAGGCGCGCGACGGAGGGAGCCGGGTCGTGCCCACGGGGAAAAATTTTGGTGTCTCTTGTTGCGGTTGATGAGCTGAATTGATGTCCTTGGCCGTTGGAGCGACCTCGAGTTCCGCAACCATGGGGCATGAGCGTGATGAGAAGAAGAGCAAGGAGAGCGGAGAGAAAGCCGACGTCGGTGCGGGCGACAGGGCAAAGACGCCCAAGATTGAAGAGAATGCTGATGGGGAACCCGAGGGGAAGATTCACAGATCGCCAAGCGAGAGCTCCATTTGTGCCGCTGAGGATGAGGAAGATGATGAAGGGAGGAAGATTGAGTTGGGTCCTCAGTACACTCTCAAAGAACAATTTGAGAAGGATAAGGTTTGACAATCTGCATTCTCCATTTCTATATTGCCCCTTTTTATTTGAATTGTGGGATGCTCTGCATTCTTTGTTGGTATGATTATTTCGGTCTTTTGGATTTCCTTCATCTTGTGTTGATTTCTTGTGTGTAGGATGATGAGAGCTTGAGGAGATGGAAGGAACAGCTCCTGGGAAGTGTGGATATGAATTCTGTTGGAGGTAATTCCTGAGGCAGCTTTCTTTTGTTTAACGTTCAAATTCTCATCTATGCCACATAATTAGCCCAATTTCCCTTAGTTCTTTTCGTTCTCTTCCGTACTTCTTCCCAAAAATTTCCCCTTTCCTAGTCCTCCATTTACGAAATATTTCTGTCCCTCATATTGATGCTTCTGTGGTCTTTGTGCATCTTGAATGTTTTCCACAGTGCAGTCATTTGCCCGCGTTCTATTCGCGGTTAAACTTTTATATTAAATCTTGAGATTCAAGTTCCTGCAATTTGTTCTTAGGTTTCCCCACTTCAAGTTCAATTGCTTCATGCACATTTGTGTGCGCAATGCGCTAAAAATAAAGCTACTTTCTCCTCTCTTGTATGCAATGTAGAAACTCTGGAACCGGATGTCAAGATCCTGAACCTTGCAATTGTATCTCCTGGGAGATCTGACATAGTCCTTTCGGTTCCGGAGAATGGAAAGCCGAAAGGCTTGTGGTTTACGTTGAAAGAAGGTAGTCGCTATAGCCTCAAATTCACATTTCAGGTCACCAACAACATTGTCTCCGGTCTCAAGTACACTAATACTGTATGGAAAACTGGTGTCAGAGGTAATTACGCTTTTCCAATTTCCATTGCCCTCTTTTTTCTTTTTAATACTCGAAACCGTTCTCTTTAAATAGATTTCTTTCTTTTTGTCTTGTTTTTGCAGTGGACAGCACCAAGGAGATGCTTGGAACATTCAGTCCACAGTCAGAGCCTTATACACATGAGATGCCCGAAGAGACAACACCGTCTGGAATTTTGGCTAGAGGATCATACTCGGCTCGGAGCAAGGTTAGTTTGGCCTGATAAGTGTGCTTTGGCCTTTCTTTTCTCCCTTTGATGCCTCACTGCAAAAGGAATAATCAGCCATTATGTAGAGGCTTCATTTAGGTTTTTGTCGCTCGATCCTCATTTTCAAAACATGTGAATGCATTTTAGTTGTTGCTTCTGAAATGTGGGGACCCAACAAAATCTTTCATCGTAGAGTCTTCAACAAAAACTTGCATTAATTCAGATTGTATAAGAACTGAACTTTACTTCAGCAGGTAGAGAATTTGAAAACTTCCCTATTTTTATGTCGCTTTCCTCCTGGATTTGGACGGATTGTGTCTGGTCAAGTTAGTGTCAATAATATAAGCAGATGATGGTGTTGCGCCATCTGCTTTTGCATAATAAGCAGCATCGAATTTCAAATGTGTGGGCCTCCTTGTCTTTTTTAAAATTTTCTGATTTGAAATCTGATGAAGTTTTATCGCTGTTTTCCTCGTCAACTTTCCTCTTTCTTTCCTCTCCAGTTTGTTGACGACGACAACAAGTGCTACTTGGAGATCAACTACACCTTCGATATCCGGAAAGATTGGTAGTTAGAAGAAGAGTTTTTGTTCTCCCCAGTTTTATTTGCGCCGATGTTGCTTGTGTTTCGAGTTTGAGACTGGTAAAATTCAGTTTGTGTAATCTATTTCTGGTTGTAGGATGTGTCACTTTAAGCAATAAAGGGACGATTTACCTCGGAAAGGCGGTTCAAACGAGTAGAATTTAGAACCTACACATCATTTTGTAGTAGTTCTTTTGCGAAAAAATTGAGTCGGGTTCATCTGAATGTTCTTCTATCTCTCCTCTGTTCTCCTAATCGCATTACGTGCTGGACTATAGTTTTTCTCAATTTGCAAACTTGAGCCAGACAGTTGATTCTTTATGTGAGTGAAGGAAGAAGCCGTGCACAATTTGGACATCTCCCATCTTGTTTTCTTCAACTTTGAAGCTGCAAAATTATCTCTCAATTCACTTGCGTGAGGCCCCTCTAGCGTTTGTACATCATAATCATTCGGTTAGTCTTTTAAGGTGGCCCTCTTCCCACTGCTTCTCTTTTTCTTTTCCTAATGATGACTCGGCCTGGCATGATCATGTTCGTTATGAATAGTTGAGAATGAGATGTTGACGGGGATGAGAATTGCTTTTGCCCACCCAATTTGGTCGGGGGGAATGTATTATTCTTCAGCGTGTATGCATGCATGCATGCGGTATTTGCAAGGTCCTCAATCGCCCAGACAAATCATTGAAAAATCAGAAGCAGAACGCTTCTGTTCCGGAAATTGAGCTTCTGAGAACTTTAGAGAGCTCCGTTTGCATGGGATCTAGACTCTGCAACTCTCGGATGCTTCTCAAGTCCCCACGAGGATGGACGTAGCCACCGAACTGAAACGTAACGGATCTCAGCTGTCCGATAGATTTCAGCCTAACAGATTTCAACCGTCAAGGTTGTGATTTTTCGCTTTTCGATCTAATGGTAAAAATTCATGGATGCATGGTGCCTGGGAAGAGAATTACATTTTGCCCCCGAGTTTTCGGAATTATGGCAAGTTAGCCCCTTGACATTTAAATTTTGCAATCTGCCCTTGACTTTTTGCAATTGACGTTGACTCCGGCCAAAATTTTTCTCACGTATCTAATCACGTGATTGCATGTGATTAGTTGTGGAAGGTAAATTGGTCATATATCATCTATATATGGTAAAAACATATGTATGGACTACTCAAAAATATATTCAGAACTATATATCGATGTGCATTTAGCGTTGACTCTAGTCAAATTCTCGTCGGAACTTTAGTCACATGTTCTCACATATAATATGTTTTAAAAATATTCCTTTACTATTTTAAGGTGTATACTTTTGTGATAAATTTACCCTCTCTAATTAGTCACACGGTCGAAACTCTAAACAAAATTTGGCCGGAGTCAATGCCATGGGATATGGTGCAATTAGATTATAATTCCAGCGCCAAATTACAAAAATTCATGAGGCAATTTGCAACAATGCGAAAAACTTGGGGGGTAAAATGTGATTTGCAGTGGCAGGAGGGACTATAAACTCACTCAAAGCAATCATGCACATATGCTTTTTCATGAGTATGCAGAGCCATATAAAGCATAACAAAAGTACCCTATTGCTTGCTCCTGGCTCCACTTCCCAAAATAAAATCCCATTTGACAAGGAAAGAAAGGTAGATTCCATGCAAAAAAAGTCAAACAATTTTGGACCCATGGTTGGTGCACTGTCAAGTTTTTGTCCGATGAACTGCTTTCGAATGATGATGATCCTACTGTTGTGGCGCAATTGCGGCTTCGCGCTTCAAGTAGTTTCGGGTTTCAGGTTTGATGAAGCGGAGCTCCTTTCACAGCCTCGAGTCTAGACCTGCATGGTGTGCTATATCTTGGAATTGGAGATTACAGACAAGTCAATCTGGTAGATGAAAACTGGTTCAGATGGCATAAATTTTGCTTTCAAGTGGGATTAGAACAAAGAATTGCTTTAAAGCCTTGACTCATCAGAGGTAGAATGCTTTTCCTATCTCTCATATTCCGCAAAGCACCACCTAAGTGTTTTTGAGTAGCTTAAGCAACTTATCATTGTAACTGGTCATAGAAGCCATGTGGGCCTTGCTAAAGAAGAATGGCAGTATGCTTATTAAACATGGTAACTGAGCAGGACCATCTGTTTTACTTCAGGAATAACCAGATATCTGTTATAAACTAGAAGTTTTCATGTGGCACGATCGACATGAATTTGCGGTCGAGTATGATTGATGTTGTCAAGAGATTGTATCTAGCTAAATTCAATGCACAAACAAGGACCAATTCGATAGACAAGGATTAAAAAAGCGAGTTTTTCGGCGAACCCGACTTCTCTTGGTGATTGGAGAATATGTATTTTAAATGGAACAAGTCTCTGTTCATTTTCCCTTACTTGAATAAGGGAAGATTTTCCTGTGTCTTTTAAGTGTTTACAAACTCATCCTGCCCATAACCACCAAAGTTATATCACAAACAGTTGAAATATACTCAATTAATCAGCTTCAGATAACTTTCAGAAACTTGACTGCACAGTGCATTTTATCAGTCCATCTGCAGTTGCACATCTTGGATACTTCTCCTCAGAGGGGACATTCATTCCTGGGACTATATAAAGCTTACATGAATGTACAAAGCCTATAGAGCAAAAGTTTATACTGCTGGCTAAAGGTAAAGGCTCCACTTTCTGAAAACAATCCAATTTTCAGGAAAAAAATCAACACCTTTTCATGGTTGGTGGGAAGTTATGTGAAGTTAATGCTTGTTTTCAGGAGTTGCTCTCAAAGAGTTTAATGAAATGCAAGCTAAATAAACAGCTCTTTTCATTTTTCCAATTTTCTCCATTGCATGATCTCATTGTTTCTGAAGATTTGTTGCTCCAGTAGCTTAATGATTTGACTGAACTCATAAGTACGCTCATTATGTGATCATAAAGAACAACTATTTGCTTAACTACAGGATATCTATCATTTGAGATATATCTCTTGTGAAAACGGGAGTTTTTTTGAATTGAGATATCCCGCAAAAACTCTTAGTGCATGAATCTGCTTCATGTGAGGCCAATAATACATCAGAACCAACATGATCCATAAGTCCTAAATTGTAATGTCTTGTGCTCCTAAGAGTTAGATTCATGCAGTAACCTTTTGCGGCACAATGTGATGAACTGAGACAAACTTGCATTTGTGTTTGATCATACGTAGTACCAGAACGTGCTCTTATGCCAATGGTAGCTAAAGTAATGGCCAAAGTATAGTCCGAGGCTCTGGATCCATCTCCAACAATCGCATCAACTAATCTGATTATTCTGAGGGAAAGAAAAAATGAGATGGGCTCTATATCATCATGACCTGATTAATGCTGAGCCTTCAAGAATCAATGTTCTTGAACTTTACCTTACTTTGCCCTGAATTGCCCAAATGTGTACAGGGTTTAAGTTGCTTCTGGTGAAGTTCGTTCCTTCCTAATTTCGTACTGTAGACGTGTAACAGTTGATGGTCACAGAAAGAGAACGAGAAGTCGCAGAAGACGAGGGGCTTGTTCTAGATTCAAAGAGGGCAAGAGTGCTTCCTCAATCATCCCCATCGCCACTCAGTACAAGCTTGCCAAAAGTTTGATCACAAGATAGCCAAATTATGACGAGGAGATCATGAAGATGGCGATTTAAAGAGAGGAAGTGTTGCTGAGAAGCCCAAGGATTGCCAGTATCATGACACGGCCGATCGCCAGGTGCTTATGGTAGATTAGCAGTGTCACCCGGCTTGAGATGGTGCTATGTTAAACTGTACCAATCAAAGGGCAGATCTGAATGTCGTGAGGATTGACTTGAATAGCTGATTCGCTGTGGCCATAAACATACATCCTCGCAAGTTTCTACAGGAAGTTATGTCATGCAAACCCGCGAAATGTTTCGAACAGACCTATGGGCCCTATCCAGCAAAGTTCATGCCGTGGCTTCTCAGGACTTAGCAATCAGATCTCGGTACTTCAAAGTGAGAGCAGCACTACCTATCAAGTGCTTTCTGATATCCCCTCTCATTCCAACCGACACATGTTGATGGTTTTACATTGCTTCTGATCGCTATTTGGCATGCGAATTCTACCTTGTCTACACTCTTATTTGCTTGGAGAAGGGCAAGAGCGAGATGGAGGCCGCGAAAGTACTACATCAGTGGCACGAAATAAAATTTGTTTCAACCAAAATGTCCATCTTAAGATAGTGGATGTTGGAGCTGAAGCTACTGACACAGTAAATGCTTGCTATTCTGCATTATCACAGGTCAGGTTGGCCGCGATTCGCAAGAACAAGTTAGCATGATTTTTCTCCTTCCTAATTTTGATCTTTCACATTTGTCGATAGCACTTTATGGAGAACAACACCATGTTCCTCTCCAAAGAAGTTTCATGCTGAGAGGCTGATACCACACTGCTAATTCAAGGACGATATATACCGCGCAACCAAAACCGTGCCGGAAAAAACTTTTACCATAAAGCGTGTTCGCGGGGATCCTGATATACCGAGTGGTTAATTAATCGGGTCCCATCGATGTTGATCAAACGTAAAGGTACCTCACTATTCTTAAAATGTTCTGCACTAAAATTTCCTGTCAAAAATTTCTAGCTCGACAGAATTTTGGGGGTCAACATTGTTCATGATGGCAAACCTGGTGAAGGGTCGTACTGGGCAACTAAGTACAGAGAAAGTCAGATGAAGCCGATGACAGTTTCCCTATGCCATCTCTTTTCAATACGCAAGAATGACATACAGATTGAATCAATCACAATGAACAGAAAAGATTTCTTCTAACCTTTCGAATGAGTTTACATGAGCCGAGGTCGAGTATCCGGCAATCATATTTTCCGGGTGAAATTAATTTTGAGGTTATTGAGTTATCATGAATTCAAAGCTTGATCATGCTCGAGTTTAGTATTGGGCGATTATTATTTCTTTTAATTTGGTCAAGTTAATGTTGAGCACATACGTCAAAATGTCGAAAGAAAGGTTCATCTTTACCCACGAAAGGGACCAAGTTCAAAGTCAAGGATGACTCTTTTTGGGTTTTGATTGACCTTTGCTCGGAACTCCAATTCTGACCAGAATTGCAGGAATATATTGACTTTCCTCGGTCTTATTTCAAATTCATGGCGTACTTGAGTTATAATATTTGAAATTCTCGACCATTTCACATTCCCGAAACAGTTCCTATCAAATATTTCACATTTTCCATGTTCATCTCTAATTTAGATATTCGGGAATCTTGGAAAAGGGATTGTAAGAGAGCAATACAAGTGTCGTGCTGTTAAGATTGCTCGATTTTGTCGTGCCATGATAACCCTAGAAAAGTGGGTTCCTTAGGTACAACATACTGTTTCAGAAAATTACAGCCATAGAGCCGTATTGATACTCACGAGAGGCCAACACAAGAACAAGGCACGAACGTAAAAAGTCTTAAATTTATTATATGACGGTCAATTAAGTCATAAACATTTCGATTATGGCAATTCAATTCTAAATTTTTTAATTGTATCAATTTAATCTTAAACATTTTGAAAATTTACTATTCTTTTTTTGGTCTAAAAGAATATTCATTTCATTCAGTCAAAGAAATTATGTGGCCAACATTGATAACAAGACTCAAAGCATAATAAATCCCATAGGGGGAAAGATCCCTTTCTCCTTTCCGGTGAGCTTTGGCAACCCAATCCGTCAATTTAATTCTAAACTTTTTAACGATTTGTCAATTTAATCATGTCGGTTGGAATTGCTAACGTGAATACTAACTAGCCATCCTGTGTGGTGACTGATCATAGGAGAGGGCGTTAAGGCCTTTGGTGAGGGCTCCACCCTCATGGCCTGGGTGAGGGCAACCCTCACTCGTGACCGATCACCAGCCATGGCCAAATATTGGCCACAAGCAAAAGGAAAATAAGGAAAAGTTCAAAAAAAAAATTTTAAATGTAAAAATTATCCACATCGGCTTCGGCCATGCCACATAGGATGTCTGGCATCCACGTTAGCGATTTCCGGCTAAAATTGACCAAAAAGATTAAATTAGCAAATCGTCAAAAGCCTTAAGACTAAATTGACACTATTGAAAGGTTTAGGATTGAAGCTACCCAACAATAGATTTAGGAGTTTTTGCCCAATTTTTCCCAAAAGCAATTGTCCCTCTAAAGATAGTGGATGTTGGAGCTGAAGCTAATTTCATAGTAACTGCTTGCTATTCTGCATTACCACGAGTTAATGGCTACTTGCAAGGACAAGTTAGCATTATTTTTTTCCTTCCCAATTTTGATCTTCACATTTGTACATAACACTTCATAAAGAATATATAGCATCTTGTTCCTCTCAGGTAGTCCAATATACTGAAAGAAATTTGATGCTGAGCCTGCTGGTAATTCGAGGATAAGAGACCGTGTAACCAAACCCATGCTAGAACAACTTTTATTGTAAGAAGTTTGTTGAGATAAACATGTGAATTATATTAGAAAAGTCTTATGTCGGAGAATTGATATGGTGTGAAATAGTGAATAAATCTTAGTTAGTCCACAACTCACTAGCATAAGTTTTAGTAAAGATGCGTCCAACTTAAGGAAACTTTGTGTCCAACTTGATATGTTGTGACGAGCACAGCCTTGAATTCCCTTTTGATGATCTTCCTAGCGAGGGCAGGAGATGGTGGTATTTGAGCTAGGGGTGTGCGAGACAAATTAGGCAACAAGCATGACCGAATAAGTTTCAGGATAGGTATCAGGGATTGCAATCGCAAGACTGATTTTAGTTTCGAAATTTTGGAAACAATGACTGGGTAGGGTCCGCCAAAGTATTCAAAAAAATAATACGTTTTCAACTAATTGTTATCTTCTATTTTCTTTATGTATGAATGATAGGAAGAAAGGTATCTATTTTTCTTATTTTACTTTTGGGGCTATTATGTCTGAGATTGATGTTACCATTTACACGTGAACATGTTACCCTATTATCAAGGCACCCGTGTTTTTACGTGTGAAAATTCATTTTATTAATATTTAAAATTGCGGCATCATAATTTGACAAAAAAATTGTAAAAAAGTATAGATTAGTACGGTGTACCTTAAAACGTGCGAAACCGACGGATTCTAAGTGGTTCTAAATCAAATACGCAGTAAATTTGAGATTCTAAAAGTTTGGAATCAATGCTTATACGATAGATTTCAGGGTCCTGCAACTTGTGCACCCTAATCTGAGCAGCCGGTCTCGTCGATGTCGATCAAACCTTAAAGTTGCATCTTGATCTGCTCTTTACTATATGGGCCAACAAAATTTCCAGTCAAAAATTTCGAGCTCCACCATCAAAACGTGGGTGTCAACATCGTTCATGATGGTAAAACCTGGTGCATCGTCAAACAGGGCATCCGAGCACACAGAGAAAGTCTGATGGAAAACTGGTATACGCTCATCTTTTAAGACCCTGGTTTTCCTAGGAAAATAACCCTTTGAGCTACATTACATGTTGGTATGACGTATTGGACTTTCTTGGTGGGTGCGTGTGGACCGTTAACTTGGGAAGGGGGAAAGTGTCGTTTCCGGCCTTGATTGCCACCGGTTTTCTTGCTTTGCATCTTAGAGAAAAGCGGTGCATTAAGCTGTGGTTTGTGACAACATTGAATTGACTCCAAGCAGGCCAACCCAAGACCCCTTAAACAAATTAGGAAATGACAAAGAAAAGATCTCACCAACCATACGCCGGAATGGAAAAGGAAAGGTTTATCTTTGCCCTCGTACGGGTCCAAGTTCCAAACTCAAGGATGATTCTTTTTGAGCTTATATTGACCTTTGTTAGGAACTTAACAAGGTTGTTCAATCGTTCGTAAACTCAGGCTCCATTTATTTTGCGAAAAATATGTTCCTCATTTTTCGATGTTCGGTTCGCTTAGAAAAATGAGTCAACTGAAAATATTTTATTAATCGACGGAAAACCTATACTTAAATTTAGGAAAATGATTCCCTCTTTGAAAAAGTCAAAAATATTTTTCAAATTATGACTAAGTATTGGCGCTTGGACCCGAAACTTTATGTTTGAACACAAGAATCCCAACACTAGTTCTTGAGTCTCCAACGCCCAAGCCGGGTCCATCAAGGCCGAGCCCAGGTCCATTGAGGTCTAGACTAGGTCTCTAACGCCTGGGCACAAGTTCATCGAGGCTAGACCTAGGTCCATTGAGGCCAGGCTTAGGACATCGGTGCCTAGGCCCAAGCCCCAACGCCCTTGCCCGGGTCCATCGAGGCCATGCCCAAACCCCTAGTGCCCGTGCCCTATGCCCTGACATCCAAGCCGGCATACATAAAGGCTAGGCTCGAGCCAAAAAAGGTCGTGCGGGAGTCCTTGGCACTTGAGCTTGGATCCTTCATTAATGAAATATTTGTTCTTATAAAAAAATATTTTTTTAAAAATCAAAATTTTAATTATTTTTATTTTTTCTTGTATTTTTTATTTTTTTGCTTCTTCCTCAATGGGTTGCCGGCCATGGTGACGACTGGTGATTGGCCACAAGCAAGTCTCAAGCTTGCCGATGAGGTTGAGACTCGTCGGAATCAGGTGACTCTTGAGCTCACCGGCCTCGAGCAAGCTATACCTCACCGAATTCGGTCTTGAGCTTGTCGACCTTTGGCGAGCTCGACCTTGCTCAAAGCTCCGCCTCGCATGTGGCTGGCGATTGGCAAAGATAGAAGGACAAAGAAAAGAATAAAAGAAAATTTAAAAAATAATTATAATGAGAAAATCAAAACATATTTTCCATGTCAAATGATGGAAAATATTTTCTAGCTCATTTTCAAGTTTCAGCTAAACACTGGAAAATATTATCATTTTTCCGAAAAATAATTTCATGAAAAGCTAGAAATATTACATTTTCCGCAAAACGTATAGAGTCTTATTATACGGATATTAATTTAGTTTTAAACTTTTCAATTTTATCAATTTAGTCCTAAACCTTTGCGCGAAATACCAATGTTCAGAAGACAAAAACATTGAAATTTCACGCAAATAATTAGAATTGAATTGATAAAATTGAAAAGTTTAGAATTGATTTAATATCGTGACAAAAGGTTTATAGTATGCCAATGGCCTCTTGAGGATGTCTTTTGCTTCATCATCATCATCTTCTTCTTCTTCTTCACCAGGGCGCTGTCTAGCTCCTGCTCTTCCGTTCTAGAGACTACGTGAACGTATTGGTGCAATGATAGATGGTCGCGCTACCGCAAAAACCAACTAAGGCTATTGCATCCAACACAATGACCCCAACCACTAACTAGGCACCCCAAAAAGATCACCAATCATGGCTCTTTCCCACCCTCTGAAAATACAGAGATGAAACTTTCAATGGGACTTTGGAGCTTTGGGATTTTTTGTTAGTTGAGATTTGTTAGAAACAAGGAACTGGGGAGGCGACTAGAGGCATAGAGAGATTTAAACTCAAGATCTCTAATTATGATATCATGTGAGATTTTATAAAATCACTGTAAATTACTCAAAAAATCTAAATTTTTTTGTTAGACTTTCCGGCGAGATTAATAGCTTTGCCCTCACCATGATTAGCGGGTCTTGATTAATGGGGGTCCCGAGGCCACTATCCAAACGATATGTTAGTCAAAGGTTACAGTGTTCATATCTTGTCCGAGGCATGTCAAAAAAGTGCAGCCGTATGTTTTCGTCGAATAAGTGTTGGGAACTCGTATTTGACTCTTGGGTGCCAACCACTTGATCTCATAACCAACGAAACCGGATTAGTGTTATGGCGGTCCTGTTTTTGCCTCCATGGCACGATGCGCGTGACCTTAGGTTTTTTTTAGTATTAAACCATGGTAAATAATTACTAGTTAGCCTTGACAACCGAGGCAGTTTTACTCAAATAATATTAATATGCGACGAAATAGATCTATGGGCAATGTTGAGTATGACAAAACTAAATTAAGAAATCGATATATTAAAGCCGCAAATAATAATAATAATGTTTTCATGTTTTTCTATTTTTCTGTTTCTGATAACAGGTTTGGAACAAAAATCTATTTGGCAACGCAACTTCATTTTTTTATTTCGGAGGCAAATTTTAGCCAAGAAATAGATACAGAACATAAATGAGAAATAGATTTTTTTACTTTTAATCAAAACCCTCCTTATCGCTCGCCTTCGCCACCTGCCACCTGCCGCCGCCGAGAACAAAAATTTAAGAATAATTTATCAAACGAATTTCTATTTCGAGAACAGAAATTTAGTATCGTTATCAAACACTACATTCTGTTCAGAAACTTGTCCAGGAAATAAAAATAACTATTTCCAGCCTAAAATTGGGCCGAGAAAGAGAATGATTTTCATTCGCACCCTAAGTAAAATGTTCCACTCCGAAGGCATGATAGGCATCTACCAGTACCACACGACTTAACAATATCAATTCCCGTGAATCGGCATTTTTCGTGATCTTAATATCTTCATGTAGTGTGCAACACATGCTGGAAGGTACGGGGGAGCCAGTGGAAAAATGTGGCTCAGCCTCTCATCCATACAAATCACACCCTAATTTCACCCCACATGTTACATCAATCTACCAAACCACAAAAGCCTTATTATGTCCTTGGAAACATTGGGGTCCATAGACGAGGAGGAAAGACTAAAGCATACCATCTATCCTTCCAATTTAGCTTTTTCCCTTACAGCTTTCCCTAGAAAAAGCTCCGACCTTTCAAGAGAGCCCACACAACTCTGGCGTTTGTGCTCTTCCCTTCTTTTCAAGAAAATGGAACACGGAAGCGAGATGTACAACTTCATCAAGGTATGGCTCTCGGTGTTCGCCGCCCTTAGCTACTGCTACGTGATCGGCAAGATCGCCCCCAGAGGCGGGCCGAGGCTCGTCGCCGTCCTCCCGGTCGTCGGCCTCTTCCTCGTCCTCCCTCTCGGCCTCTCCTCCATGCACCTCGGCGGCAGCTCGGCCTTCTTCATCGCCTGGCTCGCCAACTTCAAGCTCCTGCTCTTCTCCTTCGGCCGGGGCCCTCTGGCCTCCGACCCCTCCATCTCTCTCCCTCGGTTCATCGCCCTGGCTTGCTTGCCCATCAAGATCCAACCCGACCCGTCACCGGAAACAGCCTCGAGAAGCCAAGAAAACACCGACCCAATTCAGAATGGGCGGGACAAACGAGACCCACCTCCTCAAAAGCCCCGAAAGGGCCACAAATCGCCCATCAATTACGCCATCAAGATCCTGCTTTTAGCGACCTTGCTCCGCATCTATGACTACAGCGACCACCTCCCTCAGAAGTTCATCTGGTTCCTGTTTAGCATCCACATTTATATCTGCCTCGAGATTATATTGGCCGCCGTGGCGGCCGTGGCTCGCGCCACGCTCGGCCTGGAGCTCGAAGCCCAGTTCAACGAGCCGTACCTGTCCACCTCGCTCCAGGACTTCTGGGGGCGGCGGTGGAACATCATGGTCACCAGAATCCTCCGGCCGGCCGTGTACGACCCAGTCCTTGCGTGGGCCTCGCGCGCCGTCGGGAGGAAGTATGCGGCGCTGCCGGCGGTGCTGGCGACGTTCGCGGTGTCGGCACTCATGCACGAGCTCATCTTCTACTACCTGGGGCGCGTGCGGCCCACCTGGGAGATCACGTGGTTCTTCCTGTTCCACGGGGTGTGCCTGATGGCGGAGATCGCCGCGAAGAAGGAGCTCAAGCTGGGCCTGCGGCTGCCGAGGCCGGTGGCGTCAGCGCTGACGGTGGGGTTCGTGATGGTGACGTCGTTCTGGTGGTTCCTGCCGCCGCTGCTCCGGTGCAGGGCGGACGAGAGGGCGTTAGAGGAGTACGCGGCGGTGGGCGCGTTGGTGAGGGACGTCGGGAGAGGGTTGGGCTTCACCTTGAGAGGAGCTTTCAACGCAACATCACTAGCCAAACCCTAACGTGCGTCCGTGACCAGACAAAACAGACAGCATCTAATGGCCTCTCCGCATCCTCGTCCACCTTTCTGTACCATAAAAATTCACAAAAATTCAGAATTACTTTTCGTTTTATCGTGATGAGATATGATGTTCGCCTGTTGAGGTGGAATAGATCTTCACGGAAGTTTAATAATATCGATTGAAACCCATGCACGGCATGGTAGAAATTTTGTTTTTCGAAAGATTGTTGTATTTAATGCTCATACGGATACATGAAAAATATATGGACTTACAAAACAAATCGAAACAAATCAAAATACATAATACTACAAAACAAGCCAAATTTAGAAAACATAAAGGATTAACGGAGTATCAGCAAAGTTAAGTACATGCTTATTCTTGATATGTCAAGGACCGATCATTGAATCACGTACCTTCGTAAGTAATGAGCATACGCCGGAAATTTCTTTTCCAATCCTCTAATAGAGACGACCAAAATAATTTGAATAAACACAAATCTAATATGTGTAAGAATAATTCTTCACGATTCATCAAGATGTCAAAGTTCCTGCAATTAGCACTAAAGCTAGAGGTTGAAAATCTGTACATGGACAAAGCAAAGGGGTATCGAATCCCCAAAAACATATTGAGAGAGAGTTTCAGATTTAGAATTAAATAAGAAGAAGAGAACTCCTACATTTAAATCGAAAGTTCAAAAAATAAGAAAAAAACAATAAAACACTAATAAACAATAAGAGAGGGAGAGAAGGGTGAGACTAGCTCAAACGCTCCCCCGTGATCGAAGATTGAAGAAAATGATGAAGAAAGTAAACAGAGAGGGAGAGAGATTTTACAGTATAAGATTTGATAATGATGTTTTCCACTGAATTATAGACAAAATGGTAATTCAAAAGGGTTTGCCTAGCTTCCATAATTTCTCATAAGATTCCAAATATATTTTAAATAATTCTATCAATTCAAATTAGTTCTTACAAGTTCGTCAGCTGTTTCAAGGAGCAATTATTCAGAAATACATTATTTTGGCGCAAAAATTTAAAATTATATTGACAAAATCAAAAATTCATAATGAAATGTCATCCTATTAATAAATTTAGAATTCTTCGGGTAATTTTTTTTTCTTTGTCCAGAAACTTCAAGTGAGGTGGCAGGTTCGATCAGTCAAATCAAGAAAGTGGGACACGAAAAGAGGTTGGAAAAAGGAAGTGAAATGAATATAGAGACATGAACCGAGGGATCCAATGTATACTAGTCCTAGTTAAGACAAACTTGGTGGCTGTATGGGTTAACAGACTAGGTACCTAGGAAAGATAGACAGTGTAGCTGATGGATGTCTAATCATTCCTTTGTTGGTTTGAAGTGTTAAAGGTCAGAATCAGTGGCTGATGAGTTATACTCGATGATGCAATAGTAATCCATTGGGATATTAGAAATATACAATTTAATTTTAAATTTTTTAATTTAATCAATTTTATTTTAGATTTTTTTACAATTTATCAATTTAATCTTTTCGATCAATTTTCGCTATAAATCGATGAGTTGTCCTATGTAACACAGCTGACGATAACGTTAATAAATTTTGCAATTTTCTAAACTACAATAGCTTTCTTCTACCTTCAAACTTTTTTATTTTTTGATTTTTTCTTCTTTTCTTATTTTTAATGTTCTTCTTACCTGAGGGCCCAATAGGGGTTGTCGAGGCCTCGGCGACGATTGTGCCACATAGGATGGTAAGCGTCCACATTGGCATCGGCTGGGCATGCCACACAGGACGTCCGACGTCCATATCAGTAATTTCCGATTAAAATTGATCGAAAGACTAAATTAGCAAATCATCAAAAAATTCATGACTAAATCTTCCAAATTGAAAGATTTAGGACTGAATTGACTGTTGCACAATAAATTTAGAAATTTTTGGACAATTTCCTTCGAAGCCAATTACCTTTTACATTAATATTGGAAAATGCTTTTAAGTTATGGTCCGCTGGAGGGTCAGTTCACGAGACGAGAGAAAATGCCACCATGCAGCACAAAGCACTCCGGTGCATGATGAACATAAAGTAGAGTCTAACTTTGAGTGCCGCGAAATTTGGCCGTTCTTTCACATTTTCACATGTTTTTGTTTCTATTGTCAGCAAAAGGCGATTTTCCAGATGTCAAATATTATCCCTTTTTATTTTTTTGGATAATGATATGGACAAAAATTTATACTGAACATTTTTATATAGTTTAGAAACTACATTAGACCACATTAAATAAATTAAAAGTTCATGGATCATATTGAACATTAAATTAAAACTCATGGATCATATCGAATATATTAAAAGTTCGGAAACCACATTACACATTTGGGCTAAAGTTCATGAACTATTTATATCATTTTCTCCTTTATTTTTTCCTATTGATATTAATATTTTCCATTTATTTAAAATTTTCATTTATGAAATTAAAAGTTTCCAATAGTCTACTCATCATAGGTTGACACTTTTTTTAGATCGAACCTCCGGTGTAATTATTATGATGGTCACCCTTTAACCTGATATATAATAAGATACCTTGCGTTATATGCAATTGAGATATATATTTTTATTAATTTATAGCTTGCGAAAGAGATTAAAATTCACATTAATGATGATATCGATCGGGATAAGTCTGATAAGTTGAAAAGTAGAACCCTAATCATGATCTCTACTCTTTATAGACTTGTTGGTATCTGAACTTTCTCTCCATGTATAGCTACTTTGACAACGATTTGCATGAATAATTAGAATATGCGTCGGATTGTTTTATGTGTGTCGAAACCTTCCGAGTCACGTCTCATGTTGAGTTCATCCCCACGCTCTCTCTATATTTACGACAATACACTTATTGAAATAATGACATAAATAGTCCCTAATGCTTTGATTTAATATGAAATATGGTCCTTGAACTTTTAATTTGTTCGACGTGATCCATTAACTTTTCCTTAATGTACAATGTGATTTTTTAATTTGTTCAATGTGGTCCATCAACATTTTCCTAATGTGCAATGTGGTCCCTGAACTTTTAATTTATCGACGTGGTCAATTTAATTCCCAAACTATATGAAAATGTTCAACGTTGTTCTTCCAATTATTCAAGTTCAATGACAATATTAAATATTTTTATATAGTCGATGGGCTAAATTGAACATACACCAAAAGTTCAGAAACCACGTTGAACAATTTAAAAATTCAGGAACCAAATTGCACATTGAGCTAAAATTCAGGGACCACATTAAACAAATTAAAAATTCAGAGATCAAATTGCACGTTAGGCCAAAATTCATGGACCATTAGAGTCATTTTCCAGTACTTATATTATAGATAGATGTTATTGTATAACATAGATTCGCATACGATTCGTCGTCGAGACTTGGATTTTTTTCCCAATTTTGACCCCACTTGAACATATTGAAAGATGAAAGGTTCGATTTTGATTGTTGTCAATTGTCATGGCTCATTCGACCCAAAAAAAAGTTTGTCATGGCTCTCTCCATTTGACCATTTCTTGTGTCATTTTTATTTTTATTTTTATTTTTATTTTCCATTTTGCTAACGTCAATTGCCATCCGAACAGCAGCCGTGCAAGACCTGGAAATTTTGGGCGTGGCGACCGCTAGGAAAAGAATTAGGGCCATATAAAATGTAGCAGGAGCCAGAGTTGACGACGTCGACTTGTAAGGGTAAGAGTTTTTTAAAAAAGGAACTCTTATAATATTCTTGTACTAACAACGACAAAATTAAGTTCATCGAGGGCCCATTAATTTTTGTTAGGTCGAATAATTGAATAGCTTAGGTAAAAACTGTCATTATTTCATTAATTTAAAAGTAAAAGTTCATACCGTTCCTTAGTAATACTTATATTTTTTTTTATATATTTCATTTTATAGTTTTTTTATATATTTCATACATAGTAATTATATAATTTGTATATATATTTATTTTACTTATTATTAAAGTAGTGGGAATTTTAAGGAAAAAGATTTTTTTAGATCTATTTGCTTATTGATAATTCTCAAAATCGAAATATCATAATCTTTTTTCATATTCCAATATAGCATGATGTATGCTCAATTGGTACATACTCTTCGATCTTCTGAGTAACAAAAACCTCATTTAACTAGGCAAGTTATTTTTTTTTTCAAGTGATATCAAAGCCAATGATTGATTGATGCGTCTCCAAACAGAGATATGCATTTGATTGAGATATGTCCTAGTTAACACATATTTTTGGTAGACATTGCCATTACAGTTGGTCTATATTAAGAGACTATGGGTGAAGGCGGACAGTATGGTGTAACAATTAGGTCTTACTACAATGATGCAAAAGGATACTGAATTAAGAGGAGCATGTGTAGCATTAAAGTTTGCGAATGGAGGGTATTGTTAAGGTAGAGGGAAAAGTGCCAAAAAAGTCCTAAACCTTTTGCATTTATGCCAATTTAGTTCTAAACATTTTTTTGGTGCAAATTCATTCCTAAACCTTTTGCATTAATGCCAATTTAGTCCTAAACCTTTTGCATTAGTGCCAATTTAGTCCTAAACATTTTATCTTTATGTCAATTCAGTCTTTCCGGTCAATTTTGATCGGATTTTGCTGATGTGGATGCTGATCGGCTAGCGGCCGATCAACGACGCTGACTATTCTTCTGATTAGAGGTTCTGCAGGACGTCCCGACACCCCTTATAAACGATCTAGATTTGCCCACTTAGCTGATCACTAGAAAAATCATGTTTTATAGGCTAGTAGTTATACACATAATCTACCAACTGCTTTTCCATCAGTACTTGATACGGCGCACATCAGCAGGTTGCATGTGCGGCTTGCATAGAAAGGCTGGGATGCTTTCCAAACTTTCTCAAAAAGTTTCTCGAAAGTTGAACACAAAGCCGTCCACCTTTGACTGCTTCACTTTATTCCCAAAATTTTTTTTTAGTAAAAAGACAGCAATTTTTCCAACAAACGTCTTTAGTCGCCTCCACTTCTCCCAAATTAATTAAATAAAATAGACACAGCATCAACCGTACGACAAAGAGCTCCATCAAAACCAGGACAGGTCTGGACGAAGACAATCTCACCGCAAAACATGGAGACCGAGCTCCAAAACCTCGTCTTCGTCTGGATCTCCGTCGTCACTGCCCAGATCTACTGCCGCTACATCTCCAACCTCGTCCATGTCGGGCCCAAGAGGCTCTTCTTCTTCCTCCCCGTGATCCTCCTCTTCCTCCTCCTCCCTCTCCGTCTCACCACCATCTCCCTCGGCGGTCTCACCGCCTTCTTCGTCGCGTGGCTCTGCAACTTCAAGCTCCTACTCCTCGCCTGCGGCAAAGGCCCCTTGGCGCCGCCCCCGCCGCCGTCCCCGCCCCTCTCTCTCCCGCTTTTCGTCGCCGTCGCGTCGCTCCCGATCAAGATCGGCCCGTCCACGGGGAGTGCGGGTGCCAAGAACGGCGGCGGCGGCGGCGATGGCCTCAAGTCGCCGGCGAATTACGTCACGAAATGTCTATTGGTGGTCTCGCTCTTCCCGCTCTACCAGCGGAGTGACTACGTGCACGAGAAGGTCATGATGATGGCGTACTCCATCCACATGTATATCGGGCTTGAGGTGGCTCTGGCAGCCGTCGGCGCGCTGGCTGGCCGGCTCATAGGCGTGGCGGTCGAACCGCAGTTCGACGAGCCGTACCTCGCCACGTCGCTGCAGGACTTTTGGGGGCGGCGGTGGAACCTCATGGTGACGAGCATCCTGCGGCCGAGCGTGTACGACCCCGTCCGGTCGGCCTCGGGCCGGTTCGTCGGGAGGCAGTGGGCCTCACTGCCCGCCATGCTCGCCACGTTCGCGGTCTCCGCCTTCATGCACGAGCTGATCTTCTACTACATCGGGAGAAAGGAGCCCGCGTGGGTGGTCACGGGGTTCTTCCTCCTCCACGGGGTCGCCGTGGTGGCAGAGGTCGCGGCAAAGAAGGCGCTGCGTGGCACGAGATGGCGGCTGCCGACAGAGGTGTCGAGGCTGTTGACGGTGGGGTTCGTGGTCGTGACGGGGTTCTGGCTGTTTCTGCCGCCGCTCCTGCGGTGTGACGCGGTGGCGAAGGCGCGGAGGGAGACCATTGCGGTTATTGAGTGTGTGAAACGGCTTTGGAGCATCTTGAGATTTAGCTCATTTAATGTAGTAAGTGGTCATTGAATTGCTCAACACGTTGTGTAGATTAGTCGTCCTCGGGCTACAGACATAGTTAAATCTTAAAGGGCGGATTTTGTAAAACTTCCTTCTTTTTGGATAATGCGAAAAGTAATTCTTGCATCTTTTAAATCAGTCTTCAAATTCTCTCATGAACTTGAGTTTTGTGTGAATTAATCCTATTTGTCTGATATCGAAAACTTTAGTCCTTTTTAATTGATTTACTAATGGAATCCACACCTAGGTCGTCATAAAGTTGAAAGCTCCTATTTAATTAGGAGACTTGGACCCTGAGGCCTCTAGGCATAAGGTCATTGAAAATGCAAATATACCAACTTAGTGGTCGTGGCTCGTGGCTAACGCAATACACGTATAAAGTCATATAATTTGGCCACAAATACAATCCTATAATTTTCTCACATGTGAAGCCCTCTTATTTTACGTTCAGTTGCACTTTCCAAGAAGGTATAAGAGACAAAATAGTTGTCATGACCTAAATTTTTCATGCAATTTGAACCTCCAAAAGAATAAATTATCAACATGTGAGGCCTCTAGGCATAAGGTCATTGAAAATGCAAATATACCAACTTAGTGGTCGTGGCTCGTGGCTAACGCAATACACGTATAAAGTCATATAATTTGGCCACAAATACAATCCTATAATTTTCTCACATGTGAAGCCCTCTTATTTTACGTTCAGTTGCACTTTCCAAGAAGGTATAAGAGACAAAATAGTTGTCATGACCTAAATTTTTCATGCAATTTGAACCTCCAAAAGAATAAATTATCGAGCCTCAATTGATGTATATAATTTTTTTACCATACATAATCAAAACACCAAGTAAAAAAAAAAACACTACTACTTTTGCTGCGCACTTTGATTCATTCCTTATAATATCTTGGTAGCGCTAATGTAAATGCTCCCGAACTCAGAACTCGACCAATTTGAAAAATATCTTGGAGTTAGCCTAAGCTCAGTAAATGAAACTCATTGGTCAAAAATAAGAGATCTACTCACCACTCTCCTCAAGAGCAAATATTCTACAGGATTCAAGGGTTTGTAACCAAATCCAATCTAACATATATTTCGTCTATTGTAAGCAAGTATTCTAACTTAGAATCACAAACATGTCAATGTATAATATATCCCCCCCAACATATTCATAAGTCATTACAAGCACTTACCAACCATGTCAAATTTGCCTAACACTTACCAACGACAGTAATGAGGAGATCAACCTAATCTACACAACAAATATTCACCTACACTTTCAAAACATATTATTTAAATTCCTTAAAGATGTAAAACATGTGTTACAAATGACTATAATCATGTGTACAATGGATAAAGTTAGATGTCATGAGCTAATATTCAGTTTAATACTCAAATGTACACAGATGAATGTACAAATCTCCCGATGCACAAATATCACATAGTAGCTCACCAATATATGTAGGCAAATATCTATTCCCCATTCATCACTAGCCAAGACTCATCTTGACTAGCAAGATATCGTCACCACCAACACATGGGGATGGAATCATAATATCTCGACTAATGAGGTATCGTCATCACGAACTCATGGGAATTGAAATCATAAACACATTTGCCATGCCACTCAGCCCATCCATCATCGATGTCCTTTACTCTAGCAAGGATAGTACACCCCTTTATAATCTCTTGATGATAGCTATTCCATAATATCACATCACAAGCTACATAGCCCATATCATCTCATGTATGACACATAGGATTTTATATCTTCTCAACCTTATAGAGACCTGCCTTACAAGGCAGAACATCTATCTATTCTTGGAAAAATTATCCAAAAAGTAGTAAACCTATTACACTTTTGCCAATTCAGTCATAAACCCTTTAATTTTGTCAATTAAGTCAATCTAGCCAATTTTGGCCGGAATTTGCTAATGTGGATGCCAGCCGATACTAACGTAGATAGTTTTTAATCATATTTTAATGCTTTTTGACTTTTTAATATTTTTTTCTTTCTTCTTTCTCCTTTTGTCGATAACTGGCTACCAGCCACAGGCGATGGCTGGCCACCCACCATGGCCGTGCATGCTAGCCTTGCCTGGATAAGGGTTGTCGTCGCCCGCCATAGGTGAGGCCTGGCCAGGCGAGGGCAAGCCCAGCCCAGATCTGAGCAACAACGATTTGCAAAGCTGACCCGGTACTAGTCTCTCTCGTTCACTGTGTTGTGCATGTGTCAAGAGAGGAGAATTGATGGAGAAGCTGAGAGGACTAGGGCATCTATTTGTGATGGTGTTCCTATATGGAGTGGCTAGCTTCATGGTGGTCCTAGCCACCACCGATGTCTCCATGTCTGCCTTCGCTGGTGCTTGGCCTCCCCAATGCGATACTTAGTGATTCTGCCTTGGCCTGGGCAACAGGAGCCCTCACTGGGGCTCGCCCTCACCGAGCCAGGCCTTGCCTAAGAGAGGCCAGCCCAGCCGGCCATGGCCGGTGGTGGTCATCACTTGTGGTTGGTCACCAGCAAAAGGAGGAAGAAGAAAGGAAGCAAAAACAGAAAAACATAATAAAAAACAAAAATATATAAAAATATTATTAAATATTGTTCATGTCAATGCTGGCCATCCTATGTGGACGTCGGCCATATAGGACGGCCAGCATCCGTATCAGCAATCAATCATGTTTTTATTTATGAAATATAGTCACAACCCATGGAATGACTTATAAAATCTTCTAATGGCTTATGAATATAATGGATTTTTCACATAATATCAATAACAATATATCATAAATGCACAAGCATGCATCAGTAAGCATCATTTGCATCTTAAATCATTATAACATCACCCATGATACAATATCAGATAAATTCACCCATACATAGTCTTGTCGGAATAATTACGAAAAAAGTCATAAACTTATTGTATGGATGTCAATTCAGTAATAAATATTTCAATTTGATCAGTTTAATCCTAAACCTTTGGATAATTTTTTAATGTAGCAATTTCGATCAATTTTGGCTGGACATCGCTGATATGGACGATGGCTGTCCTACGAGACATAGTTGATACTAACGTGGATAATTTTTTCGCGATTTTTTTAAAAAATCTTTTTTTTTGTTTTTTTCTTCTTTCAATTTTGCCAATTTAGTCCGAAACCTTTTCGCAAAATTCTAATATAGTCATTCGGGTCAATTTTTGCTAGCGGCGACGACGACGATGATGACGACGACTAGACCGTTATATTAGCGATTTTTTATTAAACATTGACTAGAAGGACCGAATTAAAATTTCGGGCAAAAGTTTATGACTAAATTGATAAAATTGAAAATTTTGGCATTGAATTTTCATTCGTACAATATGTTTAGAACTGATTGAGTAATTTTTCCAAGCACTTTTTTATTGGCCATCTTGAATGGTAAGAAATGATATAATATTTGCATAAATAATTAGAATAAATTAGAATTGCCCATTGTTGCTTCACCCTTAAATCCGGTCTCTTTGATTTTTAGGGTTTAGGTGGTTTTTGGAGCAACCATTTGTTGTTTTATATGCCTTACAACCTTTTCAACGTTGTCTCATGTCGAGTTCACTCCGCACTAATATTGAAGATCGATATCATTGTTCATAACGGAGAGATCCAATAGGGAGCCCATAACTTGAGCCCATTGATAATTTAGTTGGACTCACCTTAAATCAAATACTTAAATAATTTAGTTATGCACCAATTAAGTATTATTTGTTACTTCTTTTAACTTTAGACGTTCTATGTAAGCCTTATTTCTTTCACATTATGCACATGTGCACTCAACATTCTCCCCTCACAAGTGTGTCTTTAGGATATCGGGCCACCACCCCCTCAATCCAAGCTCAGTAGTCTTCCACACAAACAAATCTCAACCCAAATCCCCAATCAGCACCGACCATGCAAACACGCCTTTTACTCATGCTCTTCTCTTGGAATGAACTGTGATGGCAAATTGCATTCAACAACCGTGACTATTCATAGATTCCTTGTTAAGTTCGGGATGCTGATACTTATTAGGAGCCTACCAATCAAGCACGGGCTCTAATAACACTATTTGGGAAGTTATGCAGAAGTTTAATACCTTCATAAAGAGGAGATCTAAGAGGGAGCTCATAACTTGAGCTCATTGACAACCTAGTTGGACTATAGTCACTCAAAAGTTCAAGCAATTGAATTATGGGCAAACTAAGTATTATCAAATGCTTCTTTTAGCTCCTTATATCTAAAGTGAGATTTCTTTCTTTCACTTCGCTCATACGTGCACTCAACACCCCATAGACAAGTGATGTAGGATATTTTAACGAAAGCATCGCCAAACAAAATCAAAGAGAATTGCATTTATAGGAATAGGTGATCTACCCAAAAGTGATAACTTGAACTAGGCATCGACCAAAAGAAAGAACTAGGCATCGACTGTTCGATGCGAAGTTAACTTCCAATGGGATATTCATATCTTTTTCTGAAATTCAAATCGGGTAATGTATCCTCTGGTGTCTACTACTTTATCTTGAGAGGGGAAAAGATCAAGAGAGGAAGAAAATATTAATTTTGCCCTCTCTTTTCTTCTCACGATAATTATAACCACCTCCATTTTCCTCATCTCCCTTTTTTCCCAAGCAAAGCCATCGATTTGCAAATGCAACTAGCCTATTGTTCATGCATACTACTAGCTCCATGGATTTAGGACAAGGACGGGTGATAAACATCGAAAGGAGGAGGAAGCACAGGGGGTTGAAAAGAGAGTGGATGAGTATATTACTATGGAAATGAAATTGAACTCCTCTCTGTTTCCCAAAGAGTTGCTCTATTTGAGTAAGAGATAAGTGCATGGAAGTCTTAAAACTTATAACGAAAGTGTAATTGAGTCCTAAAACTTGCTAAAACTATGTTATTTGGGCTTAAATATGATTTTTAGTACAATTTTTTTAAATTTAAAAAATAAGTCAAAATTAAAATTAAAATTAAAAAAACAGGTTGAGAAACAGGCGGCTGAGGTCTGCAAGCCTTAACTGCCGCTAGCCCATCCGTCCCACCATCGCTAAGAAGGGCTAGCTCCTAGTGAAGTGAGGGATGGCCGGCAACCTCGCTGACCGCAAGGGAGGGTCACAGCCCTCCCATAGATCGGGCAAAGGTCACCAGGCCTTGCCTAGACTTGGCTGAGGGCCACCACTAGCTGGGGTGTGGCAATCGCCACAGGTCATCCCCTACCCTCGTTGGCCCTCCCCGACGATGGTCGAGCAGTGACGGCAAGAGCTTGCAACCCTCGGCCACTTGTTTCTCAACCCCTCTTTTTTTAATATTTTAATTTATCCTTTTTTTTAAAATTTAATAGAAGTGAAATTTGTATTAGGAATCATATTTCGACCAAAACAACATTGTTTTAGCCTTACATTTCATGTTTTAGCCATGTCATTGCCACGCAGGAGTAAGAAAATATTAAAGAAAGCCACGTTGGCATTTTCCATTGGCCAAGTTAGATGGAGTTAACGGAAGAACTCGATTGAACCAACTTAATAAGTTTTATAACTTGATTTCACTTTTTACCAGTTTTAGGACTCAATTGCATTTTTGTGATAAATTTTTGAACTTTCGGTGCACTTGTCCCTTTGAATAAAGAGAAAGTAAGATACTACGAATCACATAAGGTTCATGAAAAGTTGTCTTAAAAAGGAGAGAAACATTAATCTTGCATGGTTCTCCCGTCGTTGGTAGGCTAACATTGCAATTACCAAATTGAGATGTTCTCATTTTAGAATGGTGATTGACATCCTCAGTTTATTAATTCAGATACATGTGAATTGTATAAGAGACTATCCCACATAAGAAATTTGATGGTGTGTGAAGCAATTAAAGTCTCCTAGTTGTCTATAGGTACTGGCTCAAGTGTTTGAGTAAATGTGGTTCCATATGGATATGTTGGTAGGTTTCGGCTTAGACTCTCTTAATAATCTCCCTAATGAAGATATCAAGATTCTGTCAAGCGACCCAACAAGTGATATCGAAGCAAGTGGGCCCTAAATAGAGATCTATATTTTAATGAAATATCTCACGGTTAGTGCAGCTATTGGGTACAATCCCTTTATGGTTGGTCTCTTGAAAAGAGAATATGGGCAGAGGCAGAAGTTGTGTACCAATGGGGTCGTGATGTAGTGACGCGGAAGGATACTTGATTTAAGGGAGCATGCCTAGCACTAAAGTTCACATATGATGGGGCTATTGTTGAGGTACACGTGTGTAAATTGTATTAAAGAAATCTCACGTTCAAAGATTTGTTAACTGACATATAACTTATCAGCTTAAATTTTGAAGTAGATATGGATCTAACTGAATATGTTTATAGTCTCGAATTTGGATAATCTCATGGTAATCTCTACAAATGAAGGTGGTCTGATCTCCGACCATCCGATAGGAATGTCCGGTTTGGCCCAACCCTCTCACGTGACACAACAATTTAATTACCCACTTTTACCACTTGTACCTAAATATCCTTGGGGAAAGTTAGAACTCCCATAGACAAACCCGGTCACATGGTCAGAGTGATCCCATGATCCAAGAAACGCGCTTGCCTTGTCCTCTACCATGTGCATTTGCGAAATGGTTTTCTTTGTGCCTTGAAAGGTCAAACCGTAGCCCGTTCTACATCACACGGCATGCATTTGTCGTCTTGCAGAGTTGCCCGTTGTTAAAAGCTCTATATAGGCTGTTTTCAAGTCCATGTCATGTTGGTTTGTATATTGCAAATGGTTCTCGCCGGCGAATAATTATAAAGGCAGCACTTAACTCGTTCTTATTTTTGGAGTTTTATATGGAGGATGCTTCCGAATCACGTTGATTTGCTCGTCACTTCCCCTCTCTCGTTATTACATCCTTTTACCTCCAATGACCATACCCCATTTCCCAGCTTCTCTAGTCTAATTCAATCAATTTTATGCGATAGCTTCTCAAAGTCTAAATTTCTAGTCTGTTTCAGTTCTAAGTTTTAATCCAGCCTTTAAGTTCATATCCTTGTCTTTAGGGTTTTAATCCCATCTTTAAGGTCAGATCCCTGTCTTTAGGTTGTTAATCTTGACTTTAGGGTCAGTTCCCTGTCTATAGAGTATTAATCCCCCCTTTAGGGCCAGTTTCCTTTCTTTAGGATGTAAGTCATGCCTTTCGACTCAGCTCCTTGTCTTTAGGGTTTTAACACCACCTTTAGGTTCAGATCCCTGTCTTTGGTGTGTTAATCTCGCCTAAATCATTTAGCTAGAGAGGAAGTTTTACGTGATGATTATATCTTGCAATATACTAATATAAGATTTTGATTAGAATGGGTAATCTTTAAACCGGTTCGTCAAAGACACTACGCCGTATCGTGCGGCTTCGTAATTTTGGAATCTAAGCAAACTGGCAAATTATACTTGATATATGAATTTAACAAATATAAAGATTGGAATGCTTTCCATGCTTTCGCCTAACTCATCACAATTTATTTTTGTCCCATCCACCTTTGACTGCTTCGCATGTGCTAATTCGTCCAAGCTTCCCCTATTAATTAAAATAAAGACAGCGTTTAACCCTATAAAAAAAGAGCTCGATCGAAACTAGAACAGATCTAAACAAGACAATCACACCCAAAACATGGACACCGAGCTCCATAACTTCATCTTCATCTGGATCTCCGCCGTCACAGCCCTAATCTACTGTCGCTACATCTCCAAGCTCGTCCCTGTCGGACCCAAGAGGCTCTTCTTCTTCCTCCCGGCGATCCTTCTCTTCCTCCTCCTCCCTCTCCGTCTCACCACCATCACCCTCAGCGGTCTCACCGCCTTCTTCGTCACCTGGCTCTGCAACTTAAAGCTCCTCCTCCTCGGTCGTGGCAAAGGCCCTTTAGTGCCGTTGCCGCCTCTCTCTCTTCTGCTTTTCGTCGCCATCGCGTCGCTTCCGATCAAGATCAGCCCTTCCACGGGGAGCGTGGCTTCCAAGAATGGCGGTGGCAATTGCCTCAAGTCATTGGCGAATTACGTCGCCAAATGTCTATTGGTGGTTTCACTCTTCCCGCTCCTCCAGTGAAGTGACTACGTGCACGAGAAGGTCATGATGACTGCGTACCTAATCCACATGTATATCACGCCCGAGGTGGCTGTGGCGGTGGTCGGTGCAGCGGCTGGCAGGCTCATCGGCGTGACGGTGGAGCCGTAGTTCAACGAGCCGTACCTTGCCACATCGCTGCAGGACTTCTGGGGCCGGCGCTGGAACCTCATGGTGACGAGCATCCTGCAGCCGAGCATGTACGAACCCATCCGATCAGCCTCGGGCCACATCATGGGAAGGCAGTGGGCTCATCTTCCCGCCGTGCTCGCCGCGTTTGCAGTGTTGGCCCTCATGCATCTTCTACTATATCGGGAGGAAGGAGCCTACATGGGTGGTCACACGCTTCTTCCTCCTCCACGGGGTCGCTGTGGCAGCAGAGGTCGCAGCGAAGAAGGCGCTGCACGGCACGAGGTGGCGGCTGCCAGCAGAGGTGTCGAGGCTGTTGACGGTGGGGTTCCTGGTGGTGACAGGCTTCTGGCTGTTTCTGCCACCCCTACTGCGGTGCGACGCGATGGCGAAGACGAGGAGGAGACCATTGCTATTATTGAGTTTGTAAAGGGTTTTGTCTTTGTGCCTCTCACAGTGTATCAATGACATGGTGGTGACAGGCTTCTGGCTGTTTCTGCCACCCCTACTACGGTGCGACGCGATGGCGAAGACGAGGAGGGAGACCATTGCTATTATTGAGTTTGTAAAAGGTTTTGTCTTTGTGCCATTGTGAGAGTAACCATATCCAGAACAGGTTGTTATTGTCACCGTGTTATCAATGACAGTCACAGAAGCATTTATCTTTGTTTGTGAAAAGGTTTTGGAGCATTTTGAGATTTATCTAATTTACCATAGTGAGTGGTCCTTCAATTGCTCCTCATTTTGCACAGAATAGTCGTCCTTGGGTTAGTAAGGGCGAACTTTGTAAATATTCCCTCTTTTTTTATAATGCAAAAAATAATTAAGTGGGGGGATAGCATTGTTTTAGAAAATCCAACCCAGCTAAGTTGATAGGTGAAGGGATACCATATGAATATGAAGAGCATTTATGATCCCGTTGTTAAATGATGTGGGACAATACTTCAACATATTCGATATTCGATTTTGCTCATTAACTTTAGCTTTGTTCGATTTAATCCTATTCTTGTGAAATCAAAAAGTGTAGCTCTTTCCAATTGACTTACTAATAGAATCCACATCTAGGCACGAGGTCATTGGAATATGCCACTGTACCAAAACTATTGGTCTTGACTACTGGCAAGGGATTTGGCGGAGTGGGGATGTGCGAGTGAGGGGGCAGGTGTTTGATCCATGTAGAAGGCAAAAAGTAAGAGAGACTAGCGCAGACAACTAGCAAGACCGAAAAGTAAATCTATAAGCACTTTCTTCCACGCCCATTAAGAAATATCAAATAATCCCCCAAAGTAGAATCATTTTCTCAAAAGAGTCTCTATAATAAACATTATCTCAAATAAACTCGTAACACGAACAACATAACCTCAAATAGAGGTGAGTATGATCCCAGTGGGCAATTTCCACCCTGAAACAGCACTACAAAAAAATACCGGATTAGCGACGAAATTTGCGACGGAAAATGTGGAAAAATTCGTCGCAAATCGAATTTGCGACGAAATTTGTGACGGAAAAAATTCCGTCGCTACTAGGTCATCGCAAATTTTTGCGACGGAAAATTGAAAATTTCGTCGCAAATTTGCGACGAAAAAAATTTCGTCGCAAAATCCGTCGCAAAATTCGTCGCAAAAATCGTCGCAAATTTGCGACGAATACAATCCGTCGCAAAATTCGTCGCAAATATTTCGTCGCAAATTTGCGACGAATACAATCCGTCGCAAATTTCGTCGCAAAATTCGTCGCAAAATTCCGTCGCAAATTCCGTCGCAAATTCCGTCGCAAAATTCCGTCGCAAATTCCGTCGCAAATTCCGTCGCAAATTTCGTCGCAAAGTAGTCATGAATTCGTCACAAATTTAGTCACAAATCTGTCGAAAATTTTGTCGCAAATCCGTCGCAAAATTCGTCTCAATTTTCGTCGCAATTTTCGTCAAAAAATTCGTCGCAAATTAGCGACGAACTGTAATGATCGCAAAATTCGGCTATTTTTACAGCATTTCGGCCATAAATTATTGTTCATATCAAACAAAGGAGACAATAACATATAACATATAATTGAAACAGGAAAACGAACAAACCATAAATTCTGACAAACCAGCCACAATAACATATAATTAAAACAAATAACTGAAGGAAAGTTGCAGAGTCTGACATGATGTTATTTGAGATCCAAGCCTTACAATATATTCAAAACATGAACTAAGCGGCGAGACAACCATATAAGACGAAGAAAAACCGTACACAAGAAGACGCAGCTTTGGTACGATGGCAAGACACCAAAAGTAGTCACTTTTGTCGAGACCTGAAAAAATGTCGATACATAAATCAGTCCATAATATAAAAGAAGCGTTTATGCATGGATGTAGAACTAGGTATAAAATAACAAGAGGGTTAACAAAAAAACGTTTCAGGACAAACATAAATGTTCTTACATATGAATATGAGTGAAATTATGAAAAACCAAGATTATGAAGCAAGCTTACCCCCGATTTTGAGAAGTAAGTCTAGAGAAAATCATCATCATCATCATCATCATCATCAGCAGCAGCATTCTCGGCATTAATGGGTTGGTCATCATTGTGCCCATGACCTATTGGATTGGCTGGAGGTACAAAAGGATCGTTATAGCGATTGAGGTGAAGGTGTTGCATAACGAGTGCCATTTGTTGTTCCAAGTTATGTATTCGTTCGTCCTTCTGAACAAGTACATTTTTCAGCTGATCCACTTCTTGGGTCAATTGCTCTTCTTGTCGTGACCTCCTTCGACCAGTCCCAGTGGATGATGAACTTCCAGGATTCTTCGGCATGTACATCCTTGACATCGATCCCATCCCAAATATTTTCCCTTTTTTCACCCCACCCGTTGCCTCCATCCACAATGCCATATTTTCAGCTGATGGCCTAGACTCAGGACAATCATCACTACCACTAGCACTGCTCATTAAAAGTTCATCATATTTTTCCTACATTAACAATGTAGATGAAAATAAAATCACTATATATATATGTATATATATCAACCATAAATATTGAAAGCATTCACGGTTTTAATTATAGTATAGTTTACATATAAGCCAAAGTATAACCTTACATACCTTAACAGTTTTTGCCCGATTGCCAGTCCATGTCTTATCTTTCTTTTGAAACGTGCGTTCAAATGTAGCTGCAAATGTCGGTTCCGTCCCCAATTCATGTGCCTACAAAATGTAAACATGAGTAATCGAATTAAATTAAGTTATAGCTCATTTAACCAACTTAATTACCAGTCGTTTGCGATGCTCCGCAATATTGATAGAGCCCCCAGCATATGTGGCTGACCCTTCACTGGAACTAGAAGATCGATTCTTCTTATTCTGCTCATAGAGTTGCTGACTCTGTTCAAATGCCCAAAATCTGTTAATTGCTGCCCAATTGTCAGCTGTAATGAAAGACGGCTTCGCTTGCTTGATCTTCGCTCTATTCATGACATTTCGCATAAAATCACTGATTTTCTTATCGAAAATTCTTCTCACTTCATTATTTTCCGCTTCCTCCCACTTGAACTTCCGCTGCAATTAATAAAAACACAAATGGAAAGTTATTTTGATGATCACATATCCATAACCATGCACCAGACAAATATAGACATATTTTGTAAAGTTCATGTCGGGAAAAATATCTGGTCCTTTAGGTATCGAAAACTACAGAGTTGTTATAGTCCTTTTACTTCATTCTTGACCATGAATATACTACACCAAACTTAATTGATGAGAAAATAAAATATGTAAAACTTACCTTGAACTCATTCCACCACATTTCTTTCACTTCTTGTGGAACACTTCTGTAAGTAATATACTCTCCCATCCAAAAGTTTCTTACTATTTTGTTTAATTCCCTCACAACAGACGGAGCATTCGTGAATCTACAATCATACGGATATTGTGCAACATCGACAATTCAGTTGACATCTATATCAAAAGCCCTAAATATAACATATACTAAAAAAAATGAAGTACTTACGAATCTCCAAATGGGCATATGAAGAATCGGTTATCTTCTTGACCTAGGTTTCCGTCATTATTCGATTGTTCCGCCGAATAATGCGGTGGACCGGTAGGAGAGGCAGCTACAGGAGATTGAACTTGAGGATATTCAGTTCCCATGTGGCCAAGTCCCGTAACATGTTGTTGAAAATTGGAGGAAGGGCTAACGTGTCCATATTGTGACGGACCATATTGTGGTTGAGGGTTAGTTGACGGGACAGGGGCAGAGGAAAGGGCTGGGGACGAGGACGAGGAAGAAGCTTGTCTTCTATGCATGTGACCTCCACGTTTATACTGACAAGTATGAAGGTTATGCGAATATGTAAAAAACTATTAACACGTATTACGAACACATAATGATGTACATGACGAAACTTACCATTTTGATGGAAAGACTGAGAAAATGTTTCCTTGAAATGAGCCAATGTCAAGTGTTTATGACGTGCAATTTCCTACGAACAAATATATTATGAAACCCATTCATTTTCATATGAAACATCAGTATATGAGCACGATATGGGTGGCAACAAGTATCAAACATCACAATATACATCGCATTCATTTTGATTACATTTTTTTTACCACATACAAAAATTTAAATTTCATTGAAAGTGGGTGGCCACAGGTATTCTAAGTCATTTTGTAAAGTTTTGTAAGAGAAAAATTGTTATTATTGTTAAATATTTTTTGGGAGCTAAAAAAAAATTTCACTAAAAGTTGGTGGCCACCGATATTCTAAGATATTCTGTAAAGTTTTGAAAAATAAAAATTTTTACAAATGTTACATAATTATTTTTTAATATACATTTTTTTCCGTGAAATAAAAAAAGTTTTCAGTCCTAAAATTGGGTGGTCACAAGTAATCTATGCAATTAGATCAAGTTTCCAAAATTTTTGTCCTTCTTTATTTTAATAATTTTTATAGCACGTTAAAAAATTTAAGTATATCTAAAAATGGATGGCCATAGGTATTATAAGTCATTCCGTTAAACTTTGAAAATTTTTAAATTCTAATTTTTTTTGCCACGTCAAAAAATTTAAATTTCACTGCAAATTGATGGCGACATGTTATCTAGGCAATTCTGTGCAGTTTTGAAATTTTATATTTTGAAAATTTTTTCAAAATTTTTTTTCCCAAAAAAATAAAAATTTCCTTCACAATGGGTGGCCACATTTATTTTAAGCAATTTTATAAGGTTATGAAAATTTTTAATTTTTTTGTATTTTTTTTCCCGGAACGTTAAAAAATATAAATTTCACTCAAAATGGGTGGTCACTATTAATTTTTGCCATTTTGTGATATTATGAAATTTTAGTTTCGTAAAAATTTTTAAAAATTTTTACGAAAAAAATTTCATATTTGTTGCTAACATATACCGTTTTTATAATTTTCCGTAATTTGTCATGATTTTTTTTAGAGTTTTTCAATTTTTATGCATTTGCTATGAAAACGCTTAATCAATCAGGTAATCGTCATTTAACGCTTAATCATCAACATAATAGATAAATTAACCAGTCGACCATCAATCAAAGCCACGTGCAATCCTAAAATCGACACGTAACTTAGCCAACGAAAAGTGATTATAAATAATCCCTAAACAAGTCCGACTAATTACCTAATTATACTAACTAGGGTTTAGAAAGTTGCTTACTTGGTTCAAGGACAACAAAAACCGGTCGATCGAACAGTGGCGGTCCCGGCGCGAGTGTGGGCCCAAATGGCGAGTAGTCCGCTAGGTGCTCGGCCACAACGGGGCGAACGACGGCGTCGGGCGGCGGCGACGGCGATGGCGACTGGGAGGCGGATGGCTGGCTGGCTGGCCGGTGGCGGCACGCCGGCGCGGGCCGCTGGACAGCGGCGACGGTGACGACAGCGGCGGCGGCGGCTGGCCGCCGGCGAGGGTGGCTGTGCTCCGGCGAGGGCGAGGGCTGCTCCGGCGAGAGCCTCGGCCGGCTGCAGGTGGGCGGCGACGGCGACGGCAGCGGCTGCGGGCGGACGGCGTCAGGCGGCTCCTGGCGGTCGGGCGAGTGGGCGGCGAGGCTGGACGGCGACGGCCTCGGTCTGCTGGTCGGCGGCGGCGAGGCTTCGGTCCGCTGCTCGGACGCGGCGAGGCGGGGCGGGGACGAGGGCGCGACCGGCGGGGGGGCGGGGGATGGGCGGGGGGCTGCGGGGCGCCTGGCCCGCGACCGGCGACGGGCGGGGGGCTGCGGGGTGCCTGGCGGGCGACCGGCGACGGCAGCGGGGGGGCCTGCGGGGCGACCGGCGACGGGCGGGGGAGCTGCGGGGCGACCGGCGACGGGCGGCGGAGCTGCGGGGCGGCTGCGAGGCTGGGCGGCGACGGCGGCGGGGGAGCTGCGCAGATCTGCAGATCTGCGGCGTCGGGTAGGCAGAGGAGAAGGAGGGGGGGCGGGGGCCCGGGGTAAGTACATGTCGCAAATTTGCGACGGACATTTGCGTTCCGTCGCAAATTTGCGACGGACAGTTGTGTCTCCGTTGCAAATTTGCGACGGACGGAACTAATTCGGTCGCAATTTTGCGACCGAATATAGAAGATCCGTCGCAAAATTTCTACCGACAAAAATTTTCGACGGAAATTAAAATCCGTCGCAAATTTTTTTGTTCGAAATTTGCGACGGACCGGCCTTGTCCGTCGGAAATTTGCGACGGACCGGTCTTGTCCGTCGCAAATTTGCGACGGACCGTTTGATTCCGTCGCAAATTTGCGACGGACCGTTCCCCTCCGTCGCAAAATTTTGCCTCCGAATTTCCAATTTTCCCGGTCGAAAATTTGCAACGAAACTACGCTGTTCCGTCGCAAATTTGGGACGGAAGGCTTTAATCGGTCGCAAATTTGCGACGGAACATTTTATTCCGTCGCAAATTTTTGATTTTTCATACTAAAAATGGGGGGAATTTTTTTCAGGGTCGCAAATTTCCGTCGCAAATTTGCGACGGAGAGAGGATTCCGTCGCAAATTTGCGACGGACAGAGGATTCCGTCGCCAATTTGCGACGGACGGTTTGTTCCGTCGCAAATTTTTGATTTTTCATAAAAAAAATGGGGGGAAATTTTTTCCGGGTCGCAAATTTGCGACGGACGATTTTTTCCGTCGCAAATTTGCGACGGACCGTTTGTTCCATCGCAAATTTGCTACGGACAGAGGATGCCGTCGCAAATTTGCGACGGACAGGATATTCCGTCGCAAATTTTGCGACGGACGGTTTTAGTCAGTCGCAAATTTTCCACATGTATCAAAGAATTTCCAACGGAAATTAAAATCTGTCACAAATATGCAACGTTAAAAAAAATCCGTTGCAAATTTGCGACGGAAATAAATATCCGTCACAAATTTCGAACGGTAAAAATTCACTCGAAAATATGCACATACTAAATGATCGTTGTAAATTTGTGACGTCCTTTTTTCGTCTAAAAATTTAGCATCTCATTTATTTAGGTCATAAATTTGTTACGTCTTTTTTTCAGTCCAAAATTTTGGCATCTCAAATTTTGCAATGGAAATTACAATATCGGAAATGTTAGGGGACGTTACTAATATTTGACTTGTCGGCATTTAAGGACAAAATTTCGGACGATCAATTAAAATAAAAAGAATAATCGACAATTAAAAAAGCACTATAACAATAATAACAAGAATAATAATGATAACAACCAAAATAGCACTTGTCGCATTAATAATTACACATTTGTAATGTTTTGTGACAAAAATTTTAATCTTCACCTTTGTCCTCGTTCTCGTCCTCGTCCTCGTCCTCGTCCTCCTCCTCCTCCTCGTCCTCGTCTTCATCTTCGTCTTCGTCTTCGTCCTCGTCTTCGTCATCCGTTAGAAAATCAGATTCTGAACATTCTTGTACATTTAATTCGCAAATTTCGGTTGTATCCACATCTATCATTGCTCCACACGGATCTCGTAAAGTTGGTATGTTATATTCCTCAATTTCAACCGTATTACACACTTCCTCTTGTTGGTAGGCTCTATCCTTCCAATGTTCCTCAATTTTCCTCCGTGCTTTGATTTTACATACAGCCCACCAATCAGCTTTGTCACGTTTCAAACTAGGATATGATGCATAACATACTTGAATTGCTTGTTGTGCCAACACAAATGGTTCATACTTCATATACCTTTTCTTGTGATTTATTTCAACCAAATTGAACTTCGTATGCACCTTCATTCCTTTGACGGGATCGAACCACGTGCACTTAAATAACACAACCCGCATCCTTAATGGTCCAGGGTACTCTATCTCGATAATTTCATCCAACAAGCCATAAAAATCATCTTCTGTACTGCCACCATTGGATGATCGAACAGACACACCACTATTCATTGTGGATTTTCCCATTCCATATTCTTGAGTATGAAAAATATATCCATTTATGAAATATGCTGGCCAACTTCGAACTCTTAACTGTGGACCCCATGACAGATGATATAGTAATCCTTGCCCTCCAATTTCATTGTAATTACTGTGAACCTAAGGTTACACATGCAAAGTCAATAATATATATTTTACTAAATGATGTATACAATTTTAATAACTTGGTTTTGGTCCATAGGCAACTTACATATGTCTTGAACCATGCTGCAAATTGTTCATCGCACAAACGATCAAACTCATTTGGTTCTAGTCCACACATTGAAGTTTGAAAAATCCTAATATTAAAAATCATTTAAATATTAGCAAATATTTGACACACAAAACATATATTTGTAAATTTACACTTACTTGAAGTATGGCTCGACTTCTGGGCAGTTCAGTAAAATATAAGTATGGGCTGCATGAAATTCTTCGCCTGATAAGTAACGAAACTTACAAGCGCCACTTGGTCGACCCAGATAATTGAAAATAGAGAATGCTGTGCAATTGGGATCAATGGGGCCCTCATCATTTCTGCCTGCTCTCCGCCTCTTGCACTGAACGTGCGGCTCAAAATAGTATGATGCAAATGTGGTCACTTCTTCCACAATATATGCATTACAAATTGAAGCTTCAACACGTGCCTTATTCTTCACTTTTTTCTTCAAATGATATAAGAATCTAGTTGAAATGGAAAGAAGCTTATCGGAACATATTATATGATAAACTAATTTGAACTGTATTTTAAAAAAAATATTACCTCTCAAATGGATACATCCATCGAAATTGGACGGGACCTGCAATTTTGGCCTCATAAGGCAAGTGAACTAAGAGATGCTCCATCGAATCAAAAAACGATGGAGGAAATATCCTTTCTAAGTTGCAAAGAATAATTGGAATATCTCTCTCTAGTTTTTCCATATGCGATGCTTTTAACACTGTGGAGCAAATATCATGGAGGAAATTGCTTAACTCTGTAATGGCGCCCCATACAAAGTTCGGTAGAACTTCCTTCAAAGCTATTGGAATTAGTCTTTCCATCAGGATGTGACAATCATGACTCTTCAAACCTGTGAACTTGCATTCATTCAAATCAACACATCTCCCGAGGTTCGAAGCATATCCATCAGGAAACCGCACAGATTTCAACCATTGACAAACAACTCGCCTCTGCTCCTTATCCAATGTATAAACTGCTTTCGATTTTGGGCCCCTGCTGTTTGCATCCACAGCTAGTATTGGCCGATCGCAAATATCTGTCATATCTTTTCTTGCGTTCAAGTTGTCTTTTGTTTTTCCGGCGACATCCATCACAGTATTTATGACATTGTCGAAAATATTCTTTTCTATGTGCATGACGTCAAGATTATGGTGAATAAGATGGGCCTTCCAATATGGTAGATCCCAAAATATACTGCGTTTTGTCCACTTATGTGTAATTCCATATGCAAAAGTCGTGCCGTGCGGGTTCTCAACAACAGTTGGCAAATCCTGCACACGCTCCCAAATTTGATTACCGGTCAACCTCAATGGTGGACGCGTTCTTTCAGTCCTATTCTTGATGAACTCTTTCTTATTCCTTCTGAAAGGATGACTTGGCGGTAAAAATTGTCTGTGACAGTCAAAATAGCTGGGCTTCTTTTCATGTTTTAATCTAAATGACTTTGACCTCTCCAAACATATCAGACATCCTAATATCCCAGTTGTACTCCATCCAGATAACATTCCGTAAGCTGGAAAATCATTTATCGTCCAAAAAAGGGTAGCCTTCATTACAAATGTTTGATCGGTACAAACGTCATACGTAGGGACACTCTCAACCCATAACCGTTGTAACTCCTCAATCAATGGTTGCATATAAATATCTATTAACTTTTTCGGATTTTGCGGCCCTGGCACGATCAATGTCAAAAACATATAAGGTGTCTTCATGCACATACCAGGTGGAAGATTGTACGGCGTTAAGATAACTGGTCAACATGAATAACTTTTTCCTGTTTTCCCAAATGGAGCAAATCCATCGGCACAGAGACCTAACCTGATGTTCCGAGGCTCCATCGCAAACTCAGGGTAAGTTCTATCAAAATGTTGCCATGCCTCCGCATCTGAAGGATGACACATTAGACCCTCTTCTGTTTCATGATTTGCATGCCAAGTCATGTGTTCAGCAGTGGCTTTAGATGCATAAAGCCTTTGCAATCTGGGGATTAAGGGCAGATAAAACATTTGCTTCCATGGTCTACGCTTCTGTTTACGACCCGGCCTCCTGTTAATCTTGTACCTAGGTTGGCTACAGAATTTGCAAGATTCTCCATTTTCATCATCTCTCCAATATATCATACAACCTCTATTACATACATCAATCCTTACAATCGGAAGACCTAAGTTATCTACTAGCTTTTTCATATCATAAAAATCACTTGGCATGATGTTATCACGAGGCAATGATTCCCGCATTACTTCAACAAAAGAGTTGAAACAATCCGCAGACACATTATGCTCTGCCTTGATATTTAATAGTCGGGCTGTCACCGATAACTTAGTGTGGTCCTCACAACCTGCCCATAAAGGTTCATCTGCTGCTTTCAACACATCCCAGAACTGATTAGATTCAAAAGTTTCATTATACACATTCTCATCAAAACCCGTTACTCCTATATCTTCCAATTGTGAAGCATGACTAGTACCCACTTGTTCACGTGTAGGAGTAAAACTAGTACTTGCATGATTTGATTCTGTGACAAAATTATAACTAGCTGCATCAATCACCATCCTCTCGTATGGGTTCAATTGCTCATAATAGCCACATTCTTCCCTAACTAAAAATTGGTCACCTCTTCCATATCTTTCATCAGATATAAATCGTTCATCATGGGAAGTCCAATTATAATAGTTCGGAGTAAATCCAAATATAGTAAGGTGTTCTCTAACTTGATCACACACAAGAAATTTACCATTACTGCACTTTTTACACGGACACCTTAACTTATTTCCATCCATGAAATCATATTTGCTACTAGCAAAGTCTAAAAATATTTCCAACCCAGTACGAAACTCATCTGTCAATCCTTGACGTCCAGGTAAGTTCTTATTATACATCCAAGACCTTTCTCTTTGCATTGTGTCTGTATTAAAATATAAAATTCTGGTAAAATATTTAAAATATCAAATCTATTGTTCTTTATTAAAACCATAAATTTTTTGAAATTATAATTTTTGTTATTCACGCAACAATTAATATGAAATTGCAAAAATAGAAAAAATTGCAATGTAAAGAAGACTTACCCAAATATTTGACGGAAATATTGGTAGGAGAAAGTGGTCAATTTGATGAGAATTGCAACGTCCACTTGGATTGCGAAACCTTCAATTAGACACATATCCAAAAAGAATAATCACCACCTAAGAATTATATTTTCATAATTTCTAGTGTCAGATGAGAACGGAAAAGTGTCCGTTGCGAATTTGCGACGGACATCGTTTTCCGTCGAAAATTTGCGACGGAACATGGGATTCCGTCGCAAATTTGCGACGGAACATGGGATTCCGTCGCAAATTTTCGACGGAACTTGGGATTCCGTCGCAAATTTGCGACGGAACATGGGATTCCGTCGCAAATTTGTGACGGAACTTGGGATTCCGTCGCAAAACGGCATGGGCTTTCGGCAAGACACCTAAGTCCGGCGAAGTGTCGCCGGTCGCCGGTCGTTAAACCGGTGATGCAGAAACGAAATAAAACAAACACAAACATATATATATATATATATATATATATATATATATATATATATATATATATAACATTACAATCCAACGATAAATAGTCACGAAGGTAGCTATGATACTTACCCGCACAAAAGCTTCACCAAGATTAATATGTGTGTGCGCGGATTTTGCTGATTGAACACATATGAGAGAGGAAGAAAAGCGAGAGAGAGCGAGAGAAAGCGAGAGAGAGCGAGAGAGAGAGATAGAGTTGGAATAAATAACAGGGGATGTAAATTATAAATTTGCGACGGACGTACGTTTCGTCGCAAATTTGCGACGAATTTAGCGACGGTTTTTTTGCCGTCGCAATTTTATGACGAACTTTTTTTGCGACAGATTTTAATTCCGTCGCAAATTTGCGACGGAATTTGCGACGGAATTTTTGTCCATCGCAAATTTGCGACCGACAATTTTCCGTCGCAACATTTGCGACGTACTGTGCGACGGTGCTTTAATTCCGTCGCAAATTTGCGACGGACAAAAGCTCCGTCGCAAATTCCGTCGCAAATTTGCGACGAACATTTTTCCGTCGCAAATTTCCGTCGCAAATTACATGTTTTTTTGTAGTGCAGGATCACTCACTTAGGAGGTCCGGTTCCTAAATGGGTTCATGAAACCAGTCCCACCAAGTTTTAAATGATTAGTGGCTCGATTTTCAGTAAGTCAAAAGTAAAATAAAAAATTGTCAAGCAATAAACTTAACACATAGCGAGGAAAGTCAATTACCATTTGTAACTGTCCACAACAAAAACCTCAGAATAATGATTCCTCGTATTCAACCTAGTGAAATTTTCGATTCTCTTTGTGAATTTCATTGAAGGAAGATCCTCTGGCTGCTTATTCTCGACCTCGCCGGTAGGACCCACCATTACTTAACTAGAATAGCAGCATCACACGTGAATTCCCTCTCTACTCCCAACCTTGCAATCTAAAATAAAAAACCGCAAAATTGCAAATGGATTCAAGAGAGCTAAGAGAAGTGAAGCAGCAAAATGCTACCTTCCAATTGAAAAAAAAAAAAAATTGCTACCTTCCATGGGCTGAGGGCCCTCGATGACCAAATCGGAATGCAGGACCAGCATTTCTTCGTCCTCTTGCTGCAATAACACAGAGTAGTCAGTGTCCAAAGCGACCAGCATTTTTTCTTAAAAATTCAATATAATATATATTATCAGTCTGATTCGGATGGACAGGTGGGTAGTTTCGTACCTGGAACCGAGAACCGGACCGATACCCACCGGTTTCACTAAATTGGAATCGGGAACTCTTTAGAACCACTAATTCTGGGTCGGTCTGGTCCGGTTCCAAGCGGTTCGGGTAGTCCCCAGTTTCTTTGCACACCCCTAATCTCAAATCACCCCTAAGCTCGCCATCTGGCTCAAATATATTGAAGTGCTCGAACTTAGGTTATCCGTTGGTAATCTCCCCAAGAAGGTTCTGTATCGCGTCCCAACACTAGAATGATCTAGATTTGATTGAACACTGCAAAAATTTGACTTTCTACTCTACCTCTTTCTCTCTCTCAACGTTTTTCTCTAATTTGAATGTTGTCACAAGCCTTTTTTTCCGGCTAGGCAAGTAACACATTTTGAAATTAAACACAGTCCGGTAGCTATACATAATCTCTCAAACCACAAACAGTCAGCACAAGCAGCCAAGCAGGCTTTTGCAAGGGAGCATCACAGGCTGATAAAGAAAACCAGCAAACTTCCGATGAAAATTCTTCCCACCAAGCTCGTGGGAAACTTGATTCACAGCTTAGGCAGATCAAGAAACTACAGTGGTCTCATTTTGGGCTTCGTATCCCCGCGCACACGCACACTGTCTGAAGCAACTTGAAGGTGGTCCGATCTCCAACCATCCTATAGGAACATCCGATTTGGCCCAACCCTCTTACGTAACATGACAATCTAAGTTCCCACTTTCACCACTTGCACCTGAGTATCCTTGGGGAAAATGAGAACTCCCTTAAACACACCTGGTCACATGATCAGAGTGATCCCATCATCCAAGAGACGCGCTCGCCTTCTCCTCTACCGTGTGCAGTTGCGTAATGGTTCTCTTTGTGCCTTGAAAGGTCAAACCCGAGCTCGTTCCTCACCACACGGCATGCATCTGTGGTCTTGCTGAGTTGCACGTTGTTAAAAACTCGATATAGGTTGTTTTCAAGTCTATGTCATGTTGATTTGTATATCGCAAATGGTTCTCGTCGGCGAATAATTATAAAGGCAGCACTTTAACTCCTGATTTTTTTGGGTTTTATATGGAGGATGCTTCCGAATCACGGTGATTTTCTCCTCACTTCCCCTCTCTCGTTATTACATCCCTTCACCTCCAATGACCATACCCCATTTCTCAGCTTCTCTAGTCTAATTCAATCAATTTTATGCGATGGCGTCTTAGAGTCTAAATTCCTGTCTTTGGGGTGTCAATTTCTCCTAAATCCTTTAGCTAGAGAAGAAGTTTGACATGATGCTTATATCTGGCAACATACTAATATAAGATTTTGATCAGAGGTGGGCACAAATCTTGATTTTTTTTTTCTTTTTGGTTCGGTTTAGAATGGGTAATCTCTAGAACGGTTTGTCAAAGGGACTTGCACCGTATCGTGCGGCTTAAAATATTTGGAATCTAAGCAAACTGGCAGATCATACTTTATATATGAGTGTAACGAATATAAAGAATGGAATGCTTTCCATGCTTTGTGCGAACTCATCTCATTTTATTTTTTGGCACATCCACCTTTGACTGCTTCACGCGTCCTAATTAGCCCAAACTTCCCCAATTAATTAAAAAGAGCTATATCAAAACTAGAACAGATCTAAACAAGACAATCTCACCTAAAACATGGACACCGAGCTCCATAACTTCATCTTCGTCTGGATCTCCGTCGTCACAGCCCTCATCTACTGTCGCTACATCTCCAAGCTCGTCCCCGTCGGACCCAAGAGGCTCTTCTTCTTCCTCCCGATGATTCTCCTCTTCCTCCTCCTCCCCCTCCGTCTCACCACCATCTGCCTCGGCGGTCTCACCGCTTTCTTCGTCGCCTGGCTCTGCAACTTCAAGCTCCTCCTCCTCGCTTATGGCAAAGGCCCTTTAGTGCCGCCACCTCCGTCGCCGCCTCTCTCTCTTCTGCTTTTCATCGCCATCGCGTCGCTTCCAATCAAGATCAGCCCTTCCACGGGGAGCGGAGCTTCCAAGAACAGCAGTGGTGACGGCCTTAAGTCGCCAGTGAATTACATCGCGAAATGTCTATTGGTGGTTTCGTTCTTCCCGCTTTACCAGCGGAGTGACTACGTGCACGAGAAGGTCATGTTGATGGCGTACTCCATCCACATGTATATCGGGCTTGAGGTGGCTCTGGCAGCCATCGGCGTGGTGGCTGGCTGGCTCATCGGCGCAGCAGTTGAACCGCAGTTTGATGAGCCGTACCTTGCCACATCGCTGCAGGACTTTTGGGGGCGGCGGTGGAACCTCATGGTGACGAGCATCCTGCGACCGAGTGTGTACGACCCTGTCCGGTTGGCCTCGGGCCGCCTCATCAAGAGGCAGTGGGCCTCACTGCCCGCCGTGCTCGCCACGTTCGTGGTCTCCGCCCTCATGCACGAGCTGATCTTCTACTACATCGGGAGAAAGGAGCCCGTGTGGGTGGTCACAGGGTTCTTCCTCCTCCACGGGGTCGCCGTGGCGGCAGAGGTCGCGGCGAAGAAGGCGCTGCGTGGCACGAGGTGGCGGCTGCCGACAGAGGTGTCGAGGTTGTTGACGGTGGGGTTCGTGGTCGTGACGGGGTTCTGGCTGTTTCTGCCACCGCTCCTGCGGTGTGATGCGGTGGCAAAGGCGCGGAGGGAGACCATTGCGATCATTGAGTTTGTGAAAGGGCTTTGGAGCATCTTGAGATTTATCTCATTTAACGAAGTAAGTGGTCATTGATTGCTCCATATATTTTAAAGATTAGTCTTCCTTGGGCTACAAACATAGTCAAAGGGCGGATTTTATTCGATCTTCAATTTCTCTCAATCAGAGACTTGCTCATACAAAAAAATATTACTTTGTGAGATATTGCATCTTTATCTTGAAGTTATGGGAGACGAAATAGCTGTCACGATCTGAATTTTTCATACAATTGAAACATCTTTATCTTGGTATGTTGTAAACAGGTATCGTAACATAGATTCACAAACATGTCAAGGTATCGTATATTCCACCAACATATTTTCATAAAAGTCATTACAAGCACTTTCCAACCATGTCAAATTTTCCCAACGACTGCCCACAACAGTAATAAGGAGATCAACCTACTCTACATAACGAATATTCACTTACACTTTCAAAACATACTATTTAAATTCCTTAAAGATGTAAAACGTGTGTTATAAATGACTGTAATCATGTGTACAATGAATAAATTACATGTTATGAACTAATATTCAGTCTAATACTCGTATGCACATCAATGAATGTATAAATCTCATGATGCGTAAATATCACATAGTAGCTCACTAATATACGGAAGCAAGTATCTATTCCCTACTCGCTGGCCAAAACTCATCTCGAGAACGAGGTATCGTCACCACCAACCCATAATAAACGAAATCATAAACCCATATTTGTCATGCCACTCAGCCTATCCATCATGGGTGTCCTCTTCACTAACAAGGATAAATACGCTACTGTATAATTGAATGAAGATGGCTATTCCACAATATCACATCACAAGCTATACAAGCCATATCATTATGTGTATGACACATAGGATTTCATATCCTATCAACCTTGTAGTGACTCGTTTTAGATAGTAGAACATCCATCTTTTCCCAAAGTCTTATACACATGCTTATACAAGGGAGTTCGCTCTCTGGCAAATAGGCCGTGGCAAAGGTTTTCATAAGATTGAATCATTTACATGCAAATCGTCATAATGTACAATTATATCATAATAGTGGCCATGTAAATCATCATTTGGTACACAGCATCATCAAGGTCATTCAAAATCCTCTTAAAATCACTCAATCATGTTTTTAACCATGAAATATAGTCATAATCCATAGAATGACTCATAACATCTTCTAATGGCATCATGAATATAAATTCACTCATCCATAGTCTTGCCGGGATAACTACGAAAAAAGTCATCAACCTATTATACGAATGCCAATTCAGTCCTAAACATTCTAATTTAACCAATTTAATCTTAAACCTTTTGATGATTTGTCAATATAGTCCTTTCAATTAATTTTGGCCTGAAATCACTGGCTTGGACAACGATCATCAAATAAACCCTTGAAGTGAGCAATTTAGTCTCATATCACCCCAAGCTCACCGACCAAACAAATCTTTGCTAGTTGGGTTTGCCGGTCCACGAGCACTTGTGGCTTTCCAAGGCAATGGTAGGGGCATTTTTGTCTCAATTTTTTTTTATTGTAAACCACTTTTTTAATGGTGGCATTGGACCAATGGCGATGGAAGTCTAAAACTAAATTGTGGAGATGTATAGTAAAATAGGCAAATATGAGCCTTGAAAGATTAGAATTTAGGACCCTTCAGTACGATATCATGTTAGTATGTCTAACCTAGAAGCTTCAGCCACTAGGTCGAGGGAGAATATGTGAATATAAGGCCCATGCAAAACGTGTGTTAGGGAAGCTCTACAAAAATTCAATAACTTCATAATGGTGAGATCCAACAAAGAGCCCCTAACTTGAGCCCATTGACAATTTAGTTGGACTCATTTTCACTTAAAAATTTAAGTCATTCAAAAAGGGGCCAATTAGGTATTATCCGTTGCTTCTTTCAACTCTAGACATTCTACGTTGGCCTTATTTCTTTCACATTACGCACATGTGCACTCAACATTTTCTCCTCACATGTGAACTTTAAGACATTAGGCCACCAACCTCTCAATCCAAGCCCGATATTATTCCGCACAAACAAATCTCAACCCAAATCTCCAATTAGCATCAACCGTGCAAATGCGCCTCTTACTCATGCTCTTCTCTTGGATTGAATCGTGATGGAAAACTTCACTCAGCAATTGTGAGAATTCATAAGATTTCATGTTGAGTTCAGAATAGTGATATGTATTAGGAGCTCACCAATCAACCACCGTCTCTAATTACACTATTGGGGAAGTTCTATAGAAGTTCAATACCTTCACGATGAGGAGATCAAAGAGGGAACCCATAACTTGAGCCTATTGACAACCTAGTTGGATCTATAATCACTCAAAAGTTTAAGCCATTGAATTATGGGCAAACTAAGGATTATCAATTGTTTTTTTTAGCTCTTAACATTTAAAGTGAGATTTCTTCATTTCACTTCACTCACATGTGCACTCAACAGCCTATGAATAAGCGATGTATGATACTTTAACATAAGTATTACCAAACAAAATAAAGAGAATTGCACTTATAGGAACCCCGTGATCTACCCAAAAGTGATGCATCAAACTAAGCATCGACTCTCTAATGAAAAGTTAACTTCCAACGAGATATCCAGAGTTGAAAATTGTGATGACAGAAAAATGTTATATTTTCTGTATTACGCAGTGAAGAGTATATGAGCCTATTTATAGGTTCTCTCAACTTCCAGTTCTTCCTCCCGACCTACGTGATGACTATCTAAGGTAACAAAATATTTAGTACAATCAATCGGGACCAATAAAAAATATACACAGAATATCCTAGCGGAGCGACACACTTCACGCGCATGTAGCGTCTGGCGGCGCATGGATCTCAGCTACTGTGGCACGTGTGGGCCCATTCGATGGGGTTTGGCGATGCGGTTTGCAGTGTTGGACTTGTCGTAGAACAAAGCCGGATGATGGTGTTTATTCGTTGAAGCAAGCCACAAGTAGCGTCAATATAGCGTTCAAAATCGTCAGCTCGCCGGAGACGCGTGACTCTTACTTGCAATAGCGCAGGGCAGCACGTGAGAGGGCGTGCAGAGGTGGATGGCAGCTAAATTTTGAGGTATGGCTGTTCTGAGGGCGATGAGACCGGTGGTAGTGTTGTTTTGTAGAAACAAGCCGTGGAACAAGTCAAAACAACATTCAAGATCCATGGGTTCGGTGGAAAATGGACACCGGCGCGACTGTCGTAACGTTGCTACAACCACCAACTTTTAAGGACTCAATAGCCGCTTCTCAGACAATAATAGCTCTGATACCAAGCTGATGATTGGATGATAGAAAAATGTTACATTCTATATATTACCAAGTGAGGAGTACATGAGCCCATTTATATGCTTTACATGATGACTGTATAAAGTAACAAAATATTCAGTATAATCAATCAAGACCAATCAAGAGAAATATACAATGAATATCCTAAAAATATCTCTAATATTTAGATCTTCCTCTGAAACTCAAATCGGTAATCTATCCTCCAAATTCGAAGAACATATTAATTTTCCCCTCTCCTTTGTTCTCACAATAATTGTAAACTCTCCATGCCACCTCCCATTTGCCTCATCTCCCTTGCTTCCCAAACAAATCAACCAATTTGCAATTGCAACTATCCCACTATTCATGCATATTGCTAGCTCCATGTGTCATGCCCCGTACCCCACGAAGCGCGAGCATCCCACCTTCGGTCGTTTGACTGCGACGTCCCAGGATGCGTCGCCGACCTAACACCCATACAGAGATCAAACACAAGCGGAAGCATAAAACAAACAAACCCAGACAACTACAATATGAGCCAAAGATAGCCATACAACAACCATCAATGAAGAAAATAATTACACATTTATACTATTCTTAAAACCTTTTTGTACAATATTTACAAGTATCAACAAAAGATACGAACAGTTCACAGCCACCTGGTCAAAAAGGGATATGTGGCTAGGAAGGTCAGGCTAAACTAGGGAAGATGGCTACAATCCTAAAGTAGCTGCCCTCACTGCTAGCTGGGGACCCTGGACGGCTCTACGGCTCCCAATCAGGATCGGACGACTCAGTGGAATCATCTGACAACTCCTCAGAGGCGTCCTCACTGGGCCCTGACTCCTCCGAATCCATGGCCTGTGCTCGCTCGTCCTCGGAGTCTATCTCTAACTCCGGGTCCAGGTACATCTCGAACCCCTCCTCATCTGATCCCAGCTCTGCCACCTCTCCGTCCTCCTTTATGTCCTGCTCCATGGCCTCGAGTTCATCTTCTTCCTCATCCATCGGCTCGGGGTCCTCCGCTAGTACTTCAGGCTCGTCCTCCATCTCCTCCTCCTGCCTCATCCATTCAGGCGTGGCCTCGGGGTTTATTACTTCACCAGCCGCTATAATTGGTTGCAACATCCTCACACTGTCAACGGGGATATCAAAGGTCCTGAGGGGCTCTCCCTCATTTCCATTGGCATCCCAGTGGCACCATGCCACATACTCCTGATGCTGGTAATAATACTCGCCTATATTCACAACTACATCGGATTGATATCGCACAAAAGCCTCCCCATTTCCTGAGGGGTAGGTAGTAACATACTGCCGGATCTGCCGAGGGATCCCAAAAAGTGGCGGTGGTCTCTCCATCCTTACGGCCGGGGGTCTAAGAAGTATCGGTTTACACAACCGTGAGACGAATCTCAGTAAGTTCAACCCCTAAACCTAGGCTAGGCTAACATGCAATCTCCTAACAGGATTCAATTATTCAAATCACAATATAACAATAATCAAACAATTTTCTAACCCTGCAGGTTAGGCAGTTCAATATATAATCATCACAGAACATACGTGGCACACATATTACACGTACGTCAATCACATGCTTATGCACCGACTCTCACACCCTCGCATGGTAATTCAATGCATGTTTATGCATGCAAATGTCATCGGCATGTCATGCACATTTCTTTGGCCCATTGGCCCACACTGGCACACTTGCTCAATTCATTATTATTACGACTCGAGTCAACAAAATTCACGGCCCGATGCGTCTAGCTTGCTTCAAAGTGCATGAGGCGCAGCAACCAATTTGGCCCAGTGTCTCTAGCCTGCTTCAAAGTGCATGAGGCGCAACATTGATCTACTTACGAACCAGAGCCTACTTCAAAGTACATGAGAATGGTCGTCTTCCGGATGTACCGGGCATCGTCCTGCTTCAAAGTGCATAAGGACGGTATTGACCCGAAGGTCACGACCCGAAGGTCCATAAGTGATCACACAACTCATTATTATCTGAACCCAGCGTATAACGCTTCAGGGTATTTTAGGTGATCACATGCTCATGACAGGCACGCATTCTCGCACAATTTCACCACATGCCTCACTCTAGGCATACATAATGCGTGTCCATATTATGCGATGCAATGCATCATACGTACCAATGAAATTCAATCATCCAACATCACAACACGTGCTCAATTGGCCTAATTAATACCATGTGGCCTAATGCGCGATTCACAAGTTAACAATTAATTTCAACCCCATCATTGACCAATCGTACTCCACATAATTCAACCACACGACATGCGACATGGTAGTACACAATCAATCACAATTGAGCACAATTACATACAGTCAGTCAATTTGGACATACCCGATAATTTCCAATGGGCTCCTAAATTGGTCATTTAATCCACTTACTTTCCCCAAATAATTCTCAATATTCCACTAAATTTCCCAATAACAATTTCTATCAATCCATCCTCAACCCAGTCTCAAATACACATCGACACTACCTAAGCCAGTCCAAATTGTACCGATAAATACCTAAACCAGTCCAGAAAAACGCAATATCAGTCCTAATCCGAGTCTAGGAATTTTACTCACCTAATCCAAGGTCACGACGACGGGGAAATGGCGGCCGATCACCGATGAACAGTGAAACCGGCGGCGAAAATCCCGGCAACGGCGTACGGACGGATGAACAGTGCACCGTACGGACGCGGTGAATAGTGATTTCGTACGGACACTGTACGGACAGCCGGGAAACGGTGGCCGGCGAGGCGCCGGCGACGGCCAAGACGTTCCGTACGGTCGGGATGAACAGTGACCGTACGGGGACGGTGAACAGTAATCGTACGATCGCTGTACGGATGGGCACGGATGGCGACGTATGGAGGTGTTGGACGGCTGGGTGTCGACGGAACGGCGATCGGAGCTCCGGCGAAGCTCCGGCGGTACTGTTCATAGAATGGAAAATGAGAAAAAGAGAGAAAAAGAGAGAAAAAGAGAGGGAAAGGGGGAGAGAAATGGACAGAACCGAGGCTGAGCTGAGGCGAGGGACCAAGGGGGTCGACGGTGAGGCACGGTGGCCGGCGGCGTGCTCCGGCGAAGCTTCGGCAAGAGAGAAAATGAGAGAAAATGGAGAGAAAGAGAGGGAAAATGAGAGAAAATTTCTGAAGGGGAGGCTGGTCTAGCGTGAGAGTGAGTGAGGAGAGAGAGAGAGACTTTATCTTGGTCAAAACTAGAGTTTAGGGGTGCCAAGTGTCAAAAATCAAGCCACTTTGACCTTTTTGTCCCTTATTCAATGGCTCACATTAAATCTTATCCAATAATTCAAGGTCACTTTAGTCTTTTGCTGCCATAATTAAGATAATTCCAAATTTAATTAATTTCCTTAAAAATTTCCCAAAATTCGGAACCAAAAATAGCCTAGGGGCAAAACCGTCATTTTCCGGTCCCGGGGCGAAATTCTAATTTTTGCACATACGCGTTCCATATATGCGTGGCCAACCTAATATGGCGTCGGAATCGCGAAATTCACTTTTTAAGCCCTCGAAAACTCACGTCAAAGTTTCGGGAATAAAATAATATTATTTTCTAATTTTTGTCGAAATTCCAATTTTTGTCCAAAACGACTCCTGATATGCGTGGCCACCCAAAAATGGCGTCGGCCTCGAAAAATAACCTCATTTGACCTCAAAAAGCAACGCTGACATCCCGAGGGGCAAAATCGTAATTTTTCATCCCCGGACCGAAATTCCAATTTTCACTTGTACTAACTCCAAACATGTGTGGCCAGCGTAATATGACGTCAGATTCTCAAAAATAGTCTCTTAACCCTTAGAAAATCGACATCGAAATCCGGACCCAATTCCGTGAACAATACTCGCTAAACTTTCAATTTAAGGGTCTCTCACTAACAGGCGGCTGTTTAGAGGTTACGCATATCGACCTAGGGTTATTCGTATCGTGATGGTCTCGATCATTGAGAGAATGAGAAAATTATCATTAGTTCCAGAGGTCACAATCATTAGGTTCAAGTTCAGGACTGATTGACCACGTGCATTTTTGGTCTTGCAGAATCACCTGCGTCTCAATTGTACATCGTAGGCCTTGGCCAAACCCAATCCATTACTCTTTCCTAAGATCGGCTCACGTTGGCCCAAAATATTTTCCTCAGCGTCTCTCGTGATCGGTATCCCTTTCGCGATAGAGTCCCTGGTCCACGTACCATTTTCTAGTTAGCCATACCCTAATGATTAGTATCCCAAAAGTGATCAACTCTGGGCGAGACTTATTAAAATGAAATGCGAAATAATATCAGTTTCATTGATCCCGGATATTACATCGAAATTCGGGCTGTTACACCATGGGTTTAGAACGAGGACATGTGGACAAACATATGAAGGAGGAGGAAGTAAAGGAGGTTGAAAAGAGAGAGAGAGGACGAGTAGATGACTGTGGGAATGAAATTTACTTACCCTCTATTTCCAAAGAGTTGATTTATTTGAATAAAGAGGAAGTGAGATATCACGAATCACATAAGGTTCGTAAAAGTGGTCTTAAAGAAAGAAAAAAACATGAATCTTGCGCTATATATGATATGTTGGGAACGCTGAGTATTTGATATATATGTTAATTGACCAGTAACTCTTTAAGTTTTTAAGCAACAATTGAATATGTTGATGGATTTAAACTTGTGCTATCTCTTGGATATGTCCCACAGTGAAGGTTCAGCACGTCCCAACATCATTCATAAAAAAAATGGCACATTTGGAAGTAACACACCTTATAAATGATCTAGATTTTCCCACACAATTGATCATTGGAAAAATTGAACTTTCGACACATACGTGCACGCGAGTGCGCACTCTCTCTCTCTCTCTCAACGTTTTTCTCTAACTTGAATGCACAAGTAGTCGACCAAAAAAAAATATGTTGTCACGAGTCTTCTTTTTTTGTTTGCTAGGCAAATAACACTTGTTGACATTAAACACATAGTCCACTAGTTATAAATGATTTCTCAACCACAAACAGTGAGCACAAACAGATGAAGAAACTACAGTGATCTCATTTTGGCTTGGCATCCGCACATGCACATGCACGTGTACAAGCACACGGGCACGCACTGTCTGAAGCAACTCGAAGGTGGCCCGATCTCCAATCGTCTCAATTAGCCCCAGTTCTCTTATGTGACACGACAATCTAAGCACACAGTTTCACCACTCTTACCTAAACATCCTTAGGGGAAGTTAGATAAGCGACTAATAAATATACTACCATCCGAAAGGTCAAACCCTAGCTCGTTCTGCACCACATGGTGTGCACTTGTCCTCTTGCAGAATTGCAAGTTGTTAAGAATTCTATGTACTTCTTCAGGTCATGTCATGTTGATTTGTATATTGCAAATGGTTCTTGTCGGCGAATTATTAAAAAGGCAGCGCATAACTCGACTTCATTTTTATAACGCGTTTCCACACTTTGAGAATTTTGGGGTTTGTGTCGTCATAACTCATTTCTAAAACTCGATAAACATCAAATCACATTGATTTGCTTCTCTCTACCCCTGCTCGTAGTTACAGCCATTGATCCTTCCACCTATAATGACCATAAGACCCCATTTTGCACCGTCTCTAGTCCATGTCAAATTAATTTTATGCGACAGTTTCTTGAAGTCTAAGTTTCATAGTCCAATTCAATCTAAGTTTTAATCCCGCCTTTAGGGTTGGATCCCCTGTCTTTCGGGTTTTAATCTCGGATTTCCCTGTCTTAAGTGATATTATTTCCATCTTAAGAGTGGGTCAGATCCTCTGTATTTAGGATTTTAATCCCGCCTTTAGAGTCATATCCCTATCTTTATAGTGTTAAATCCGCCTAATTTCGTTGACTAGAGAGGAAGTGTTACGTAACAATTATATCTTGCAACGTACCAATATATGATGTTAATTAGAGGGTCAGCATAGTATAGTTTCTTTTTGGCGTAGTAGAGTTTAGAATGGGTAATTCTTAAAACGGTTCGTGAAAGGGCCTCACCGTATTGTGCGGCTTGGTTTGAAATATATTGGAACCTACGCAAGTGGCCAGATCGTACTATATGTATAAAGATTGGGGTGCTTTCCGTGCTTTCTCCTAACTCAACACATTTTATGTATTTGTCCCTTCCACCTTTGACTGCTTCACAAAAGCTTGATCAACGGTAGAACAGACCAAGAAACAACAATCTCGCCGCAAAACATGGAGACCGAGCTCCATAACCTCGTCTTCGTCTGGATCTCCGTCGTCACTGCCCTAATGTACTGCCGCTACATCTCCAAGCTCATCCATGTCGGACCCAGGAGGGTCTTCTTCTTCCTCCCGGTGATCCTCCTCTTCCTCCTCCTACCTCTCCGTCTCACCACCATCTCGCTTTGCAGTCTCGCCTCCATCTTCGTCGCCTGGCTCTGCAACTTCAAGTTCCTCATCCTCGCTCGCGGCAAAGGCCCTTTAGCGCCACCGCCACCATTGCCGTCGTCGCGGTGCTTCCGATCAAGATCAGCCCTTCCACGGGGAGCGCGGCTTCCAAGAATGGCGGTGGCAGTGCCGGTGGCCTCAAGTCGCCTGCGAATTACGTCGCGAAATGTCTTTTGGTGGTTTCGTTGTTCCCGCTCTACCAGCGGAGAGACTACGTAGATGAAAAGGTCCTCATGTTGATGTACTCCGTCCTCATGTATATCGGGCTTGACGTGGCTATGGCAGCGGTCAGTGCTGCAACTAGCCGGCTCATCGGTGAGGCAGTCAAGCGACCGTTCAAAGAGCCACACCTCGCAACGTCGCTGCAGGACTTCTGGGGACGGAGTGGACCCTCATTGTGACGAGCATCCTGCGCCCGAGTGTGCACGCCCCGTCCGGTCAGCCTCGGTCCGCCTGCTCGGGAGGCGGCGGGCCGCACTGCCTGCAGTGCTCGCCACGTTCGCGGTGTCCGCCCTCATGCACGAGCTGATCTTCTACTACATTGGGAGAAAGGAGCCCGTGTGGGTGGTCACGAGGTTCTTCCTCCTCCACGGGCCATGGCTGCAGAGGTCGCGGCGAAGAAGGTGTTGCGTAGCACAAAGTGGCGGCTGCCGGCAGAGGTGTCGAGGGTGTTGACGGTGGGGTTTGTGGTCGTGACGGGGTTTCTGGCTCTTCTTGCCGCCGCTTCTGCGGTGCGACGCGGTGACGAAGGCGCGGAGGGAGACCATCGCGGCTTTTGAGTTTGTGAAAGGGCTCTGGAGCATCTCGAGATTTATCTCATATACCATAGCGAGTGGTCCTTGAATTTTTTCATAGATTAGTCGTCCACGGGTCAGTAACATAGTTTAAGGGCGGATCTTGTACGAATTTATTCTTTTTGAATAATGCAAAAAAAAAAAAAGTTCTTGCATCTTTTTATCAATGTTCAATTCCGCTCATTAACTTTAGCTTTGTTCGATTCAATTTGGCCACGAATACAATCCTATAATTTGCTCATATGCATAGGTGAAGCCCTTTGTTTCATGTGTAAATCCCACTTTCCAAAGATTGAACGGGAGATGAGAAGGCACTTTTCTACATACTGCAAGTTCAACAAGTAGTGTTTCGAACATTTATTTTGTGACATATCTTCTTAGTATCCATTACATAATGCAATTGATCAAATTAAGGTTGTAGCCACGAAAGCTAGCCTTCGTTGCCGGCGCCGCTGGCCATCGTTCCGACAGGACCGTCCGCCCAAGGATAGCCATCGGGGATCGCCCGTGACTCCAAGTTCCGTCCCCTGTTTTCTGCTGCAATTGAATTCAATCGAAAAATGTTACGAGCTTTTCGTGTCTTAAAGCAGAATAGTTGCTCAAATCCCTCTATCTGTATGTTTAGTACAAAGAGACCCTAAAGTGATTATGATAGAGAGAGAGAGAACCTGTCTTAGGAGTTTGAGTGAGAACCCTCGTTGCTTCGCCGCCGAGCGTGGCGGCGGAAATAACCAGAATGAGCACGGCGGCCGCGAGAAGCGACCTGTTATAGCCCATCTCTATGTACCTGCTTCTCTGTTACAAGGGCTCAGAAGGGTGGAGTGGTATGCCTATTGAATGCATATACTTGATAGGTGTGCGTGTGTGTATATATATATATGTGTGCGCGCGCACACGATCATGCATTCACACTCAATGCTTTGACAATGCAAGGGTATGGTATAGCTAGATCGAGAAGCGCTTGCCGTGTAGAATAAGACTTGGCTCCGTTTGTTTAGTAGAATAAGAATGATTTAAAAAAAAATTCTAAGAATGATCGTTTGTATGGTCTCTTACAAAGTTAAATGAATGAAAAGCATTTTTATCGTTCAAGAATATGCTTAGACGTAAATTATTGCCGGTGACGAAGACATTTTTCGCTCGCTAATTATTGCAAGCGATATAATCGAATTGTTTTAGGAAAACGCTTCTCAAATCATTCACTTTCCGCGAAACAAACGGAGCCTCGACATCGCGTCGTCGTGTTTAATTTGCTTGAACCAAATTGGTCTTGGCACTTCGTTATGCAGGTATGCATTTGTGATGAGTTTCACAATTAAGCTAATTCGTCAAGTTGCTATTAGGGTTATTGCTATGTCATCTACCTTAACCTCATGGAATTAATTAGTGAAATGAATAATTGGTCTCTAATTACGCTTGGTCATCATATCCGCTCACGCGTGATTCTCTCTTTGCTCGAGTCGCGCAAAGAGAAAGCTAATACACGCAATGTACGATAGTCATAGGTCAGCACTTAGGTCAAGCACGGCGTTGAGCTGTTTTCAAGCGCATTTATACGCTCTGGTCTCTTTATGGTCTCTCAAGGAACCGTCGCTTAATGCAAAGTGTCGTGTTGTGCAATGTCGCGGAACGTTTCTAATGGACGGTTGAGATCTTTTCTTTCTCGGTTACCGATCTTCGATGGAACGGTCCCTCGGGGGACCGTAGCTAGAACCAGGAATTTCACTATAAAGTCTAAGTCAATTCGCCTACCAATAAAAGGTCCAATATGATCAGCGGCGGTCCATGTATCTTGTTATGACTTATGAGTCAGTGTTGAGATTCGTCCGCTTGATTTGAACTTTTGCTTATCAAATCAAGAATTTGCTCTGAGCATTCTAGGACTTGAAAATTTGAGTGACCATGGTCAACCTCGAGGGATCGTAAGCTAGAATCGGGAAATTTACTCTAAAGTCTTGTCCACTAGCGTACCAATAAAAGGTCCAATTTGATCAGCGGCGGTCCATATATCTTGTTATGACTTATGAGTCACCGTTGAAATTCGTCCGCTTGATGTTTATAGGCGTGTTCAAATTCCAAGTTGCGTGGGAAACGCGTGTTTACACCCCCCTGGTGTTAGAAAATACACAGCAAAGCCAACACCGACCCGTCATCGTCTCGGCTTACAACGTCGCCGCCGCCGTGCGATGAACCGTCGAATTGCATCCGTCTAGACTGGGGTTGTTCTCGGGACCACCATGTTGTTCTCCATCCTACCTCGTTGGATTAAGATTTCCGAACTCTTTCCTCGAATGTGGCCATCATTTCAGCAGTCGAGATATCGACAGCTTATGGCAATCTCGGCAGCAATCAGGTTTCGGCACGGTCGCTTCCGCTTGGCCCACTATGGCCGAGAACTCGGACTGATCCACGGCATGTCATCATCTGATGAAAATGGCAAAATCTGCTGCAAGCTGAACGCAGAGAAGAAGAGCGTTACATGCATGCAAAAGAAAGAGTTAGGCTCTGAGCTTCATCAGGTCAAGATTACCCTTTGAAAATTTGCTTATCAAATCAAGAATTCGCTCTGAGCATTCTTGGTGGGTACTCTACTTTCATTGATTCTTACAGATGTACTGTGAAAAGGCAAAGCAAAATATCAGACTGACAGTTTCATATGACTTGAAAATTTCAGTGACCATGATCAACCTGAAGTCGCACGTCTTTCTTTGGTTTCTGCTACTTCTATCTTGCAATGCCCAAGTGAGAGCAAATTCAGAAGCAGAGGCGCTCCTCTCGTGGAAGTCGACCCTCGATAACCAATCCGCGCTTCAATCGTGGACGACCGGCGGAACGTTCGGCCCGAACCTGTCGACGAGCCCGTGCGGATGGTTCGGCGTCTCTTGCAACACGGAGGGCAGCATCGCGAAGATACATCTCCCACGCGCGAGTTTAGGGGGAAACCTCACGGGCTTGGACCTCTCGTCTTTCGGCGACCTCGTGTCCCTCAATCTCAGCCAGTGCAACCTCTCGGGGCCTATTCCGCCTCAAATCGGTTCGCTCTCGAAGCTGACGCATCTCAATCTCTCCAGGAATGAGCTCTCCGGTAGTCTCCCTCCGACACTTTCGAACCTTGCTCGGCTCTCCTTGCTCTATCTTGGCAACAACATGATACGTGGCGAACTCGATCCGCACTTGTTTTCCAACTGGACTAAACTCCGGTACCTCGAACTCCACAACAACTATTTCACCGGGAAAATCCCCTCGGAGATCGGCCTCCAAACAAATCTCATAGAGCTAGCAATCTCTAACAACCTTCTGAATGGCTCGATCCCGTATGAAGTCGGAAACCTGAAGCATTTAGATGCTATAGCCTTATATGGGAATCACCTTACCGGTCCTATCCCGCAGTCTATCGGCAATCTTACTCGCTTAACGATGTTGTACCTGCAGCAGAACCATCTTTCAGGGCCTATTCCTCAGGATATTGTCAAGTGCACGGAGCTAGTCGATTTGCGGCTGTTTGAAAACAACTTCTCGGGTTCGGTACCTCAAGGACTCGCCAACTTTTCATCCCTAAAGGTGCTTCATCTCACCGTAAACGGTCTCTCCGGTCCCTTACCGCAAGTCTGCCAAGAGTCTCCTCTCGAGGTATTCACAGCCGCCTTCAACGGCTTCACGGGTCCAATGCCTAGAAGCTTGAGAAATTGCACCACTCTCGTGCGAGTCCGTCTCGAGAGCAACTTCCTTTCGGGGTATCTAGACCGAGACTTCGGCGTCTATCCGAACCTCAATTATCTCGACTTGAGCCACAATAAGTTGAGGGGGGTCCTCTCCCCGAACTGGGGGTCATGCCTAAAGCTGACGCTGCTAAAAGTTGCTGGAAATGAGATCGGCGGCACGATTCCGAACGAGCTCGGGAAATTAAGTGTACTGGGTGTGCTCAATCTGTCGTCTAACCACATTACCGGATTAATACCGCGACATTTAGGAAACTTATCTTCTCTGTATCAGCTGAATTTAGGAGAGAACAAGCTGTCAGGTCCGATTCCGCCTCAACTTGGGCATCTGTCTCGTCTCGAGGACCTTGACCTCTCGTCGAACGAGCTGGGAGGCCCAATTCCCGAGCAACTCTGGAAATGCTCGAAGCTGCGGAATCTCGTCCTGGCGGCTAACAATTTTAATGGGTCTATATCGCCTCATATCGGAGACCTAGCACTGCAAGGTTCATTGAACTTGAGTCATAACAGCCTCAGCGGCAATATACCTCCACAGATTGCAAAGTTGGCCTCGGAGCATCTAGATCTCTCTCACAACAAGCTGTCCGGCGAAATCCCTTCTTCCTTTGTCCAGATGACCAGTTTGACGTCGGTCGACTTCTCGTACAATGAACTGGAAGGTCCGATTCCCGACGGCAAAGTTTTCCTCCTCTCCGCCCCAACTGCATTCAGCAACAACAAGAACATGTGTGGCCCGGTCCAAGGTTTCCGACCATGCTATGCTAAATTACCGGAGAGCACAGTTCGCAGGAAAAGCCACAAATTGTGGATCATACTAGGCGTTTCTTCATTAGTCGTTCTTTTCCTCATTGTAGTATTGCTCGGGAAATCCATCCTATCCCGCGGAAGAATGAAAAGCGCGAGTGCAAGAATTGCCAGGCTGAGCAGCAGAAATGTTTTCTCCGTGTTGAACTACGACGGGAAAGTCGTCTACGAGGACATTGTCGAAGCCACGGAGAATTTCGATGACAAGTATTGCATCGGGGAGGGCGGAAGCGGAAGAGTCTACAGAGCTCTGCTTCCAACAGGACATGCGTTGGCCATAAAGAAGATCAGGTCCTCGGAAGGCAATGAAATAGAGCAGATCACAGCAAGCTTTCTCAATGAGATCAAGTTGTTGACAACGATGCGACATCGAAACATCGTTAAGTTTTACGGATTCTGCTCCAGTGGGCCGCATAAGTTCCTCGTGTATGACCTGATTGAGAGGGGAAGCTTAGCAACCATCCTGAACGACAGCGGTGAAGCAGCAAAGCTCGACTGGAGGAGGCGAGTGGAGATCATGAGGGGCATAGCCTGTGCCCTGTGTTACATGCACAATGATTGCACGCCGCCCGTGATTCATCGAGACATATCGAGCCGAAACATCCTGTTGAACACAGAGTACGAAGCTTTTCTATCCGATTTCGGCATCTCTAGGATTTTGAAGCCCGATTCGAGCAATTGGACGGCCATGGCAGGCACGTACGGTTACGTCGCTCCGGGTAACTCTTCTCGCGCCTCTTTCTCTGTGCTTTACAAGTTTACGCATCATTCATCATCTGTCACTGGAAACATTCCCTTCAGCATAATTGGATTGATGTAGGACATGCCTTAAGATCATACTAATTGAGCCTCTAATCCTGTGGTTAACAGCTTCAGGACTATATTACTATCGATCAGCATATCAGACTTTATTAACTATAAAACAATGTTTGTACAATCTTGGGCTTTTCATAGTACCTAGATTGAAATACATAGATAACTCCGTATACTTGGAAATAGAAGGCAAGCTATTTGCAAAATCACTATTCTGATGACGGATTTCTCGTTGCTTGATGCCAGAGCTCGCATACACAATGAGCTTGACTGAGAAATGCGATGTTTATAGCTTCGGTGTCCTGTCACTCGAAGTGATAGTGGGAAAACACCCGGCGGAGCTCGGTTTATCTCTGAATTCCCTCCAATCAGAGCAAAGCATGGAGCTAGAAGGTCTGTTAGATGCACGTCTTCCACCTCCGGCGGATCAAATCACCATGGATGAAGTGAAAGCGATAGTGAAGCAAGCATGTTCATGTGTAGACGTTGATCCAAATCGCAGGCCAACCATGAGAGAGGTGTCGCAGGCGCTCCTCATACATTAAAACAATCTTCACTAGTCTCAAGCAGGTACGCGCACTTGTATCTTTTGGCAATAATCGATTCCGTCCTAGTCCCACACCAGTAGGCAAATTTAAGGATTATAATGGGCAATGGAACGACTCGATAGATGGACCGACCGTGACAATCATGTTCTTGTTCATGTGCAATAAAATCTTTTTGAGCACAGTCAGATTGGCTGATCACGATGATCACGTTCTTATTGTTTGCACAACAAAAGGCAAAACGCGAATTACACGGAAAAAACTGGAATATGACACGATACGATTCACTTAATCCGTACACGAGACATCGTTCAGAATAGTAAATTGAGGTTGCCATTCGGGCTCATGGAAGCTCATCGAGGTGGGATGGGCCAAAGCCAGCATATGCACCAATCACACCTTGAAAGAGCCCAGCTGGATATTTTTCCTCGGTAAAGAAAGTGAAGAGCAAGCATTTACTGAGATCAGATCCAGGTTCAGCCATATCAACACAAGTGTTCGAGCTACTAAACCCAATGAGATAAAACTTTGAGCAAACCAAGGAGGGAGGGCAGACATTTAATGGTAGCAGATGGAAGAGTGATCAATACCCTGAAGACAGAACCCGCAACAAAAGCAAGAGACCTTTATATATTAGCAAACAGAGAGAGGATCTTGCTCATCACATTGGGTACATAAGAGATGGAGAAGATTTCTAAGCTAGCTCTTGTGCCGCTCATAATGTTGGGGCTGTGGTTGATGATCGTCTCTCCTCTGGCTGTGGCTTGTCCTTCGGACGGCAGTGCGTGCCGAGACTGCATCCTGAACCGGCTGAACCAAGGTTGCCCGTCATGCGGGCCGGTTCTCCGCTGCATGGGGCAGTGCTTGTGGGGCGGGTCATCGCAAGCCCAATGCACGAGGAGGTGCGACTGCAACGGCGGGAAGCCAAAACTGTCCGATTGCAAGAAATGCATGTCCAAGTGCAAGTGCAGCTGTATGGCTTAGGCTCAATAATTTACCAGAGTTCTTTTGCTGTGTGTTTTGAAGGGAGTAACCGGGGCTTTAGATTGTATAAATTCTGGTCTTTCTTGACAGATCTTTTGGTGCTTGTTTTCTGACTTATTGGAGTGCAAGCTCTGATTCCTTTAAGCCAAAAATTGGTGCTTCTGCATCTGAAATTGCTTATCCAATACGAAATATGGAGGCATACCAGAATCTGCTAGTTCAAATCGGATGAATTAGCATAGGAAAGATGCCCAGGAAACTAAAGAAACAAGTGACAGATGATTTCATTTAATAGCAAATCAAGTTTACATGAAACATTAATATGCGACTTCAGTATGTCACTCAAATGTTGGTGACAGGAAAAAAAAAAGGTCTATCAACCGTGATGAGAATGAACACTCAAATATTCACTAACATTTGACTTGGGGATACAAATGTTGGATCAACCTATGAAGGAAACTACCAACATAAATTTGAATCAATGTGGGCAATAGAGATGCAACCTTGCAATTTCAAGTGAGACATCGCAAATTCCGAACTTCTACAAGTAGCTTCTCAATTGTGTACCCTTTTAACTGACAACCTCAAATCACACAATTTCGCACTTTCCCCGCATCGGCATTCACAAAAAAGAAGCATCATTGCATTTGTACCTTTTAAACTCTCTTCCCACCATTTCAAGAACACAATCACAATTGCAGCAACTTGCCCGAATTCGTCCCTCCCGTTCAAAATTCAAATGGTACTTCAACTGGCTCTAACTCACACATAATAGCCATCAAGATCCAGTTGAGGGACATGGATCATTATGGCGATATTTTCTATTCGTCTCTTCTTTCACAAACATTCTCCTCAGCCTGCATGATTGTTCCATGATCAACTTATAAGTTGAAAGGTGATTCCAGGCCACGAATGAAAATTGGTCGGTGTATCCTTGCATATCATTTACTAACAATTGCCAAATCAAGGCTCCAGCTCCAGCTTGCCTCTTCTTTGCTGATTCATATATTTTGTCATAAACCGTCTTGAAGAACATATCTCTTTGATATGACTCTTGTCGATTCTGATGCAATGAGGACCCAACTTCTGTGAAAAGAACTGGTTTCTTCAACATGTCATCCCCATCACGTATGTGAGCATCCACCCACTGTGAAAGATATTTCACTTTTTCGTCCAAACCGGCCTCCGGGATCCTACAATCAACGGCGAAGAATTTAAAAGTAAAGCAGAAAACAGAAATGCAAAATTTGCATAGAAAGCAAAGAGTCATTGGCTATAGCTCCTTTACAACAATTACATGAAGGCTTTCAGGATTTCCACTCCTTTTAATGTTGTTAATTTATACATGATAATCTTTCTATAACCAAAAAGCACAGCTAGCGGTATTGGGAGAAGCATTCTAATTTCAAGTGGCGGCATCTTCCAGTGATGTTTAAAGCACTTATCAAAGTGATTTTAGTTTCTACAAGCATCATCCCAGGCTGAAGTTTACTAACCAACTATCAGGATATGCATGGACAGAAGCAAAATCAATGTCATGAATTGCCGAGTTTTTAAGGAAATCTGTTCCAAGTGAAGATGCCCATTCCCCAGGATTAACTGCATTTTTTTCTTGCGTTTGCAACCCATAAAATCCCTCAACTCCAATCGTAACAAGGTGTCTTTGGTCTAAGCTCTTGATATACGCAGCCATCTCAGTGATCCAAGACTGTTACACAACCAAAACCAAGATCAGGACAGAAGCATGAGAAAGGATGAGAGTATGTGCGATACACAACGAAAAAAGATGAGCTCCTAACATAACAAACAACGAGATTGTTTCCCATTCATGGAAATCGGCATGAAATAGCAATAAATAACAAAGCGTATCGATTGTCAGTCTGCTAGATGCGAATATCTAGGAGATATTTAAGGATTTCTTTTGCATGGTAAATAAGGTGTGTTCTTCACTCGATATGATCACAGAAATGTATCCAGCAAGAAACACAAGCCTGAAAGCATCCAAGGAATTAGTCTTCTAAATCTTTAGATACATGATGAGAATGAGATCCACATGATTTTTTCCATTAATATTAAATTATGCTTCAGGGAATGACATGAAGTGACAAGATTTTAGAAACATTAACATAATCTCTTCCTCTGATCCCATAGTCCGCATAGCTGAAATAACGGTGACAATGACCAAAAGAAGAGAGAGAGAGAGAGAGAGAGTTCTGAAATTTACCTGAACAAGCAGTGCAGACGACTCAGATACACCGCGAGGTTCATTCATGAGCTCCCAAGCAAAAATAGCTGGTTCATCAAAGTAATGAACTCCAGTCATGGAGTTTTTTCTTGTTACTACCGCCTGCACAATGAAGGGTAGTTATGCAAGCAATCATATGCCTTTGTTGTGCAGCCAAAATACTGTGGCGCAAGGAACGACGTTCATCCGCTTCTAATGCCTAGCATGAAGCAGAAAAATGAAAGAAGGAATCTACCTTGACATAAGCCTTGTAGTACTCCTTTATTGTGGGATGCGAGAAAAACGAATCTGCCGAAGAAGAGACATTCTCTCTAGCTTCTTGTGCCCATCTGATATACTGTGCTTTACCACCAAAAGCGTTCAAATTGTTGACTAAGCTCAGGATTACTCGCACCCGATTCCTCCGGGCTTCAACAATTACATAATCCAATCCCTGAGATCAAATTAACAAAGGTAAGAACATCGAAATATCCCCGCCAATGATGCTTGTATAAAATAAGTCAAATCTATATCCACGGGAGAGCCATCACGGAATGACGAGAGTACAAACATACTGACAGCTATTTCTATATCCTGATGAGCATCTCTTCACCACAAAGTTAGCACCAATCACCTGCCTCTTTGCTCGACTCGCTACTTACAACCATTTTCGGCGGCCGTGTATACTAATTCTACTGGAATCACTACGGTCTACGGCTAACATTCATAGCTGCAACAAAACTTCTTGCAGTTCTTCATTGGGGATTCAACTACGAGGAATCCGATACTTCCCCTATATAATGCACATGTCAGCAGGACAAAATGACAGAAAAATAGGAGTTCTGCAATATTTTAATCCACACTCAACTAACTCCTACTGAATTCGAAACCCGGAACCAAAACTTAACCGAATACTAAAATCCGAGTAGCGAATACATTCGTTTCTAAATCAACATCGCGAATCTCTCCGTGCTTTCCGGGGCTACACTGCAAACCAATCTAGCAACGGCGAAAAAAAATCTACACTTCGCCATCACCGACACTGAACATGAAAGGACAACTGTTCACAATCAAGAAACACGGCGCGTCAAGAGCTCATTTCACAAACCCTGAACACCCTCTCGTCGAAAACGCCCGGAGACCTCTGCAGCGCGTTGGGTCCATCGCCGTCACTGAAGGCCCAGGTCCTGCACACGGTCATCCCCATCCCGGCCCCTCGCCTCATCATCTCCGAGACCCTCCCCCTCGACTGACCCCACACGCTCTCCTCCATCAACCAATACGAGTTCCACCCATTGACGTACACCGCCGACTGGTGGGCCCGACCCGCCCCGCCGAACACGAACCGGGTCGAGTTCGTCCCCACGAAGCCCATCTCCGGGAGCCACAGGGCCGGGAAGGTGAAGCTGAAGCCGAAGCTGGTCCCGTCGAAGTTGAGGTAGAGGATGAGGAGGACGGTGATGCCGCCAAGGATCGGATACAGAGCCTTGTCCCTCCAGCTTGGCTCCATCTTCGCGGCCCTTCTTCTTCGCTCGAGCTTGGTAAAGCGTCGAAGGAGAATTCGTTGAGGAAATCGGTGTTTTCTGCAACGCGGGCCGAGAAAAGTCAGCGTCTGACGTGGCGCCTCGCTGTCGGCGCTTTCTCGTCCCGCCGACAGTGACGTGGCGCGCGCTGAAGCGAGTTGAGTGGCTCAGTTGGCAGTTAACCAAGGAAGAGCGGTCGTTGCTGCTTCGCCGTCCGTTTCAAGCAAAGTCAACACAGTACCGGTTGTTGTTTTTTATTTTTTTTTGGTCGAAAGTAGTGGTTGTTGTAATTAAGGCTAATTCCCTTTAAAAAAAAATCCCCGATTCTACGTCGGATCTTAATTCCATCCTGAACCTTTTTTTGAAAAAAATTTATTAATTTTCACTTTAATCTCAAATCTGCTCACGCATTTCAAAATCACCACTAATTTATTTAAAATTATCAACATCTAGAGCAAAGATGAGGGCGTTGATAAAGGCACAAGTCCTGATAATGAACTTCTACGGGACTCTGATGTTGATAATTATGAAGAAATTATGGTGATTTTTGGGCGCGTAAGCAGATTTTGGACTAAAGTGAAAAATTATGAGTTTCTTTTAGTAAAGAAGTTCGGATATATTTGGAATTGAACTTAAAATTGGAGTTTTTAAAAAAGCAAGACATTGTAACTGTGAAGAGAGAGAATTACACTTTGCCCCTCAAGTTTTTGTAATCGTGGCCGGTTGCCTCCTAAACATTTCAATTTTTGCAATTTGCTTCCTAACGTTTGAAATTTGTGGCAAAATGTGCTGCCCAGCGTTGACTCCAGCCTAACTTTTTCCTCGTTTATCAAACCACATGACTAATTAGTAGAAGGTGAATTGATCATATATAAATCAGTCGCGTGGTCAAATATACCTATATGTTGATAAATATATATAGGGACTATTCAAAAACATAATACAGGATTGTATATCAATGCACATTTGATATTGACTCCGATCAAATTCTCGCGAGAACTTTAGCCACACTCTATTTCTACATTATTCTTCCACTTTATATGATATCCGCATACTTATGTGAAGATTTTGCCCGTCACAATTACTCACGTGTACGTGTTGTCTCGTGGTCGGGAGTTTTACTCGGTCAGAGCCGATGCCAAGGGATGAATTGCCGATTTCCAAAATTCAGGTGGCAAATTGGAAGAATCCGCGACGCCGGGGGACCAATTTGCAACAACCCTAAAAACTTTGGGCGGGGGGGGATGTGGGGCGGACGGAAGCGTGATCGGGCCGGCCTTGGCCCAAAGACGCACCTCCAGGCCCAGCCCGAAATCATAATGGGCCTATTCTTGTCTCCCGCAAGGCCCGGCCCGCGTCGGATCCTCCTGCCCCGTTCTTCTAACGCATGCGCGCTTTTCCCCCACCCCGGCAAAAAGCAATTTCTCGTTAAGCGTCTCCGCACGTTCATCCCGCGAACCACCAACGAACAAATCGAATCGGAACGACGGAAATCGCCTCCAGAATCTCCATCCCAATCCGAAGCTCGACGCCGATCGCGCGAATTCGGAGTTCCGCCCGCTCGGAATCGCGAAACCCTAGCGGTTCATCGTCTTCCCCGAAGATCACCTCGTCGTGCGTGCTGCGGTTGTTTTGCCCCCGGTGGGATTCCGCGGCTGAGTGGGATTCGAAGGGGGGGGGGGGGTAGGAAGAGGATGTCGTTCGATCTGGTGCTGAAGCCGACGTGCGGCGGCTGCGGGTCGGCGGCGGACCTCTACGGGAGCAACTGCAAGCACATGACCCTCTGCTCCACCTGCGGCAAGGCGATGGCGGAGTCCCGCGCCAAGTGCTACGAGTGCGGCGCCACGCTCACTCGCTTGATTAGGGTTTGTCTCTTCGCCCCCGCCCCCTCCCTTTCTCTCTGTCTCCCTTCGGCGGTGCGTGTGTGGTTCTTACTCGTGCGTTGGTTGTTTAGTTAGTCGATTTAGGTGGCTCGAGGGTTTGTTGGTTTTGCGATTGAGTTTTTGTGCGGGCGAGGGTTTACGAGCTGTCTGTGGCTTTTTCATATATTGTTTGGAAGCCGAGATGCGTGTACCGTGCGCCGTGTAAAGGGACGTAAACGGAAGCTGAAGTGCCGTGTATGCTGTGCACTATGTAGGAATATAATGTCCGAGCTAGTCCCGGCAGTGAAAAGAACTACTTCATTGGTAGATTTGTCACTGGCTTGCCGAATTTTTCGAAGAAGAAGAGCGCGGAGAATAGGTGGTCCGCGCAGAAGGAAGGGCTGCAGGGGCGGCAAGTTACGGATGCCTTGCGGGTACAATTGGATTCTCCTCATCTATGGACTTCCCGTTTTGCTATTTTTCGAAAGTCTGTAGATTGTTTCTTTAATGGTCTATAACTGTCCTGTTCCTCACATTTCGCAATTGGCACTGCCTTTTTCCATATATAGGAGTTGAAGGATGGGTCAAATGTTCTCACTTCTGTTTAGTTAAATCATCCGTTTGGTCGAAATCCTCTTTCCTGATGCATTTTGTTGAGTAACATGCTTTGACCTCGCAGTAATTTATGCTTATGTCATTATAGTCCTCGTTATGCGTATGTCATTATGGATTACAGTGTTTTAATATGATTTTATTGGTTCGATTTTAGTTCTCTCATGGTTTAAATTTTCAACTTCTACAGTTATGGTTTCAACTTCTAAAATTTTATTGGCATGCTAAGGTTTATGAATAGATTTCATTTTAGGGGCCTGCAACGTTGTAATTGCGTTCAAATTGATACATGCGGCTGGTCTGATGCTGCCTTTGTCTTTGGTTCTTTCTGTGGTTCTTTGGCACAATTGCATCTCATAGGAGAAATATAAGAATAAACCCTGGCTTTTGGAGGATGAAACGGGACAGTCTCAGTATCACGGCCATCTTGAAGGTTCCCAATCAGCTACTTACTACCTATTAATGCTTCAAGGAAAGGAGTTTGTTGCTATTCCTGCTGGTTCTTGGTATGAAATACTCATTGCTAATTAATGTTTCATTTGTGATTTTCCTCTCTTCTAGGCTTTTCATCAGCATACAAGGGTCCTAGACCAGTGGGTGGGGTTGCAATTTCACAAATTTTACTCCTTGAGACTGCTTATCTTGGCTTATAAACAAATCTGGAAATACCTGTCGGACAAAATCCTCTTTTGTGGTTAAAATTGGAGGAAAAATTGTGTTTTTTTGTGGCTTTTGAAGTTAATTTTTGGGACAAATATAATGAATAAGTTAAACATGCACCAGAAACTACATCAAGTGGCAGGATATTTCCACTAAAAGATACATTTGAGGATGAACCGAATTCAATATGGCCCCTCTACATGATAAAAGAGCAAAATACTCAAAAAGAGTGTAAAGTTATTTTTCTTAGTCCGAGATTGCTCACATTAGTGAGGAAAGGGAGTGAAATAATTATTCATTTAGGATATGTTAAATAACACATCATGCAAAATGGGTTTCAACCAAACACCTTTGCCACAAGGGCGAATAGAGAAAGTGGGGCAGGCTAATTGCGGGGCTTGGGTGGGGAAGGGTGGAGGAGTAGTTGCAATACCATGAAATTTCTATTATTCATATGGGAGCTTATAATTGTGTTCCTGTGAGATGGATAGTGTTCCTTTGTTACATTTATCGTAGAAAGGCTGCGCATTTATCAGCTATACAAGTCACATAGGAAGCAATTGGAGTGGTGACAAACCGATCACATGTTTTACAGGTACAACTTTAACAAAGTTGCACAGTACAAGCAACTTACTTTGGAGGAAGCAGAAGAGAAAATGAAGAACAGGAAGAAAACTGCTGATGGTTATCAGAGGTGGATGATGAAAGCTGCTAACAACGGAGCTGCTGCCTTTGGTGAGGTTGAGAAATTCGAAGACAAGGAAAGTAGTAGTGGAGGTGGTGGTGGGAAGGGACGTAAAAAGACAAGCGGCGACGATGATGAAGGTAACGCATCAGACAAGGGAGAGGAAGATGAAGAAGAAGAGGCAGCTAGGAAGAGTAGACTAGGACTCAACAAAAGGGACGGTGATGATGACGAAGAAGGTCCAAGGGGAGGGGATCTAGATTTGGATGATGACGACATTGAAAAGGGTGAGGGTGTCTTGTTTATCTGCTGTTTTACATTGGAAACAATAAGATTCTTTCTGTTTATTTTAGGTGGAGTTAGTTAGAGAACTTAATTGAAAAAGCAAAAGAAAAGAAGTTGAAGTAAATATCAGAAACACAAATTAGAGTCTAAAATTGGACTTTTCCTCCTCTCTTATTAGGGTAATATTTTTTCAGAAGTTCAACTATTTGAGCAAGTGGCTGTTTTGTTACGAGAAATCAGGGACAGCTACGGAAGTACTCTTTCTTCTGTATATCATGGATTCCAATTGTAATCAATCTTTCAGTCAACATCGTCATTTTTCACTCTTTACTTATATATGAAGAGCGCATTTGTTTTTCTTACCTTGGTTCGTCATTTTTGCACCATCCAGCATTTCTGTGATTTACTCGAGATCCCCTAATATGCCATTAGTTCAGATGTTTATTATGTTTGAGGTATTTCTTCTTGTTTGCTCTAGGTGATGACTGGGAGCATGAAGAGATTTTTACTGATGATGATGAAGCTGTTGGGAATGAACCACATGAACGAGAAGATTTGGCACCTGAAGCTCCTCCTCCTCCAGAAATCAAAGTATGTATGCTTGTCTTTCTGCTGCTAGGCCTTTTTGCGGAAATGCCAGAAATATATCGGTCGGAGATGCATTGATGAAGTGTTATTTGGTTAGTACGATGTATTAGCAGGGCAAGATAGTAGGAGGATGGCATTTCCTTAGTAAGCAGAGTGCCAATATAGTGTCTTCCTTAGATCGATGATCTATTATTTACCAAAATTGAGTCCTTTTGGGCCTAATCATGATTCGTGATGCCCATCAAATTACAGGAGTTATTTATTTTTTTTATTTCTTGATTTGTCCTGGTTAGTTTTTGTATTAAAGCTCAATTTGTCATTGGCTTAGTTTATAAATATTGCATGCTCTTGCTCAAGGTCTTCTTAGATAGCATTAATGGTAAAAGCTACCTTTGATCCTCCAAATTTACTCCATATTGCCCTCCAATCCCTCAACTTTACAATTGTGATATTCTTACCTTTGAATTTCCAAAATTATGACCAAGGACAGTTTTATTCACATCAATCTTATTTTCTATGAAGTTGTTTATTCGCTTGAGATTAAACTATTGTAATAGTCTTCTGCTGAAATATTTCTGCATCTGAGCACATCATGCATTAATAACACAGAATTAAACTAGCATTGTAGAATTGGCAAATTCTCTATACATGTCAAATTTTAATGGCAAAGTTTTTTTGAGCGATTTGCACTTAATTTCAGAATCAAATGAACTCATTGGTTCTGTGAAAAGTTACCCGGAGTGTTATGACTGATGCAGATTTGTGGTCATAACACATGTAAGAAACTTTTTATTTGATTTATTTTTTTGTGCGTTGTTCGCGCACGCGGGGGGGGGGGGGGGCCGGGGGGTGGGGGGGGGGTGGAGCTTGGGGTTTGCGTAATTCCAGGCAAAGTTGAGCAGCGAAAAGTGTTGTCCTACATTGATGGCCATGAGAACTGGTTATGATGATTGTGCATTTGATTTATTCTAAAGGATGATGACGATGAGGATGAAGCAAATGAAGAAGAAGGAGGACTGAGTAAATCTGGAAAAGAGTTGAAGAAGCTGCTTGGACGAGCTAGTGGGGTCAATGATTCAGATGCGGAGGAAGATGACGACGATGAGGATGTAAGTTTTCAAATTGACTGCTCTGTGGTAAAATTAGGTCATCATTATTTTCAGCCCCTCTAGCATGGATTTCTTTTGCTCAAGGAGATGCATAGTCACTGTAATGGCAATCAAATTCTAATCAGAAGCTAACCATATCTGTTGTTTTTGAAAGACGCATGGTGATAGCTGCATCAAATAATGTCTTGTTCACTTTGTGCAGATGGAAGATGAGGTTGGATTTTCACCTGTACTGGCCCCTAAACAGAAGGAAGCCCCCAAAGAGGAACCTGTAGAAGAGAGCCCTTCAAAACCCGTTCCTTCTGCATCTGCTAAGGGAACTCCATCTACTTCTAAATCCGCCAAGGGAAAGAGGAAGTTGAATGGAGATGATGCTAAACCATCGAATGGTGCACCCCAAAAGAAGGTGAAGACGGAAACTGTATGTTTGTTGCCCTTTGCCTTTATTCTCTTGTAGTGTGGTTTTTGTGTTATTTCTTTTCTGGACATGTGAACTTGCAATTTCTATTGATAGCCAATATAAATTGTAACTTACTTTCATTTACTCAATTGACTTTATGGGATCAGGAAGCAAAATCTTCCGCAAAAGATGAAAGTGTGCCCACTTCTAGAAGTAGCATTCCCTCTAAAGCTACACAATCAGATTTGAAGAGTGCATCTATGCCAACCGGACCAGTTGCAGAAGAAGAGATTAGAGCATTCATTTTGCAAAAGGCGCCTGTTACCACACAGGATCTTGTCGCTAAATTCAAAGCCAGACTCAAAAGCCCCGAGGTACTGGGTTACTCTTTGACGTCTTGTTTCCTCATCTTCTGCTAATGATTCCGGAACTGCTGTCACTATTTAAGTAGTTGAAGTTTTGAAAAGTCTCATATGAGCGAACTATTTAAGATATGGATGATTTTAAAATAGTATGAATTTGGGGTTTTTTTTACACTTCCGTATGATGCTTAAAAAACAGCATGTATAGCTAGACTTGGGGTTCACGTGTTGATATACTTTCTTGGCACTCTTTTTTCTTATGTTGAACTTACAATTAGAAATAAAACAACCTTCTCTTGTATTATCTGCTTTATCATGAATTCTCATAATGTGCTGAAAGCAGGTCAAGTAGTAACACCAGCTTTTTTTCTCTGAGTTGGTAAAATTCCTTGATGCAGGACAAGAATGCCTTTGCTGAGATCTTGAGGAGAATATCCAAGATACAGAAGACCAATGGATCTAGCTATGTCGTGCTGCGAGATAAATGATAACTTTGTATAGATTATAAGTCTGGTCGTGGATTAGCTGGATTTTGTTGATTGTAAGAAACGTTAAGGAAGAGGATGATGACACAGAAATTGGGGATTGAAATTGTTCCTCTGTGAATTGCTGCTCTGCTTCTCCTGCTGCACAATGTTTCTGGCATGAGAGAGAGAGAGAGAGAGAGAGCGAAATACTGCTATTGACAAAAATTCTGGCATTTTGCTACTAAAAATTGTGCTCTTCCTTACCAAATGACGGAAAAAATGCGTCGTCGACAAAAGTCTTCCAGGTTCAATTTGGATGCTGTCCTTGATTCAGTAGCATGAGGTGTAACATGACATGCTCAGTTCACTTGAAGAGATATAGTAATTTCCTAAACTACACCGGCAGCTTCTTGTGTATAATGCCTCCATAAATGTGGCAATTAGGTTGTTTTTTGAGCTGCCTGTCATATTCCAGGTGAAGTTCTGGGCATGTGCATAAGATGTCATTGTATACTAGAGTAAAAACCAATAAAACCACGGTCTTGAATACTCTAATGAAAGAAAATGCTGACTTCTTTCTTATGAAGGTCGAAATAGAACTATTTCACTAAAGTTTGAAATATCTGTTGTTTTAATTTGCGGAGTTGGTGGGTGGTCGTGGGTTGTTGTGGTTATATGATACATATCAATTCTATTTTATGTACGGAGATTGAGCCATCCTACCTGGGGGGAGAGAGAGATCCTGTCGTTGCTCGATGATGTGTGTACTTAATTCCGCAGCTGATGCATTCACTTGCTATTTTATCTTGATCAGGAGGTATGAAGTTGACTTCATGCTCCTTGCTGGGTGCCTCAAACTTATTCCGATCAAATTGATCAAGTCCTTCCCAAAATCCATCATCAACACTCATCCCTCCCTTCTTCCGGCTTTTTTGGGGGAAAAGCTTATTGTGGAATGAAAGCGAGCATGATTCAGTCATTGCTTCTGGGGGTAGGTACATTCCAGAATCAAGCCCGTAGAGCCATGTTTGTCTTTATCCTTCTCTTTGGTTAATCATAGTTTCTCTCGTGCATGCACGGTTAGATATTCCGGGCCAACTATCCACTTCATCGATGAGCATTACGACAGGGGATGTATTCTTGCTCAAAGAGTCGTCCTGGTGTCGGCTGAAGACACTGCAGAGGAACTGGCCACAAGAGTTCTCCAAGTGGCAATTACTTCAATGCTTTTTTTTCTGCAATCATGTTGAGATTTGAACTGGCGGGCCTGTTAGATGATGGCGATTTACGTGCCTTGACAACTAAAGGCCTTGGTAATTTGCTTAATCATTAGGCGACACCTTGTGCTTTGTAGGAGCATCGTTTATATGTGGAAGCAGTAGCTGCTTTATGCGAAGAGCGGATAGTTTGGAGGGAAGATGGCATCCCCCTCATTCGGAGCATAGAAAATCCCGAGCTGTACAGCTAGCCGAGCTGTTTACAAGCTTTCTGCGCAGTTCGTCTCTCGAGTGTGATGGACATCCGCATTTCGCGAATGCTTGTCTATGTAAATGGGAGCATGGCGAAGCATGCGTTTTGCCGGACTTTGTTAGTTCATCTGGCTTTCATGTTTTATTCGTTTGCAGGTTGTATCGTCTTGAAGAATTGTTTGATAGATGAATCGCTATTAGCTAACAGTTGATCACTGCTCGAGGATGAGGTTTTGAATCTCTTTTTCTCCAGTAGCAAGAGATGTTTGTAGATTTTAAAAGGGCATGTCTACTCGTGCTTTTCGATGGATTCGTCGCAACCGCATTCTTTGCCTCCAGACTTAATAGTAGATCTACAAATGGTTTTACAGAAGCTTATATTGGGTCTGCAGCTGCATTACATAGTTGAGAAAGATTAGGAACTCATGGACTAATAGCTACTTCTTGTTCTTGCTACCCAGAACAGAGATCAGAACAGGAATCATCTACCATCATAATGGAAAAGTGAATCCATTCTTAACTTGTGAACAATCTTCTGTACACAAAGTGCCAAAATCTGTACAGTCTTGTATCAACTGGCATTCAGAAAACTAACCATGGAGCCAAGCGAAAGAATCTTCATTCCGGGTCGTGCTTCAGGACCAAAACTGGATTGATTACGTAGTACTCTGTACAAGAATTGAACTGATTGCAATAAGATTTCGAAAATAAAAGAATCCGGATGCTGCGATCACGCGCCCCTGCTGTTGCCGCCAAAGACCTCGCTTAAACACCCGGCTCTCAGCCTCGTCTTGCTCGGGAAGTCGTCCTTGCAGCGATACGATATCTCAGCCAAACTCTCGTGCCGAACGGCTGGTCTTCTGGCCCCCGCAGCCTCGTCGAGAGTCGTCCTCTTGTAGTTACCAAACCACTTGGCCTTCACGTAGCTCTTCCTCCTCCACGGCGGGAGGAGCAGCCCCGTGCTCCGCAAGGATTGCTTCATCGCCGCGCACATCAGCCTGATCACCTGCTTGAGCTCCTCCGGTCTGCCGACGAAAACCGGGGGAAACACGCCGACCAGCGACGCGTAATGGCCGGAGGGCCGAGCTATCTCGAATTGCCCGGCGAGAGAAGCCTCGACGATGTAGCGTGTCCCTTCGGCATTGACGTCCACGTACTCGTAGGATCCGGCCGGATGCGCCGACGCCCTGTCCCAGCTTGATTTGCAGAGACCTGCGGGATCACGAACTGGTCAGCAACTCGCACGGAGCTAGAAATGCATCGACATTCAAAAAAGGGAAGCAGCGAAACGACTGACCAGCATCAAAGCCCTTCAGGCGCAGACTGATCACCAGCTGACGCTTCATCCCCTCCGAGAATCCATTGTTCCTCATCAACCCCAACGCGGCTTCAACCTCCGCCCGGATCCTCCTCTTCACGTCGTCGGCAGCGGCATCGCTGTCGCCCCCCCGGAACAAGCCGAGCAGCTTGTCCCTGGTGGTCTCGGAGTCGGACCAGCAGCTGCTCTCCGACTCCTCTCGCCCCATCTCCTCCTCCTCCTCCTCTTCCCCTCCTCCTCCACCTCTCATCGCTCCCTCCCTCTCGACGAACGACGCCACGAGGCCCGACAGATCGACGGCGCACTCCCCCGTGCTCTCGCCGGCACGCCACGCGTCGCCGAAGGCCGCCGTCAGCCGCCGGAACCTGGCCGCGGCTCTCGCCATCTTCTCTGCCCCAGCCGGCTGCGCGCGAAGGAGGGAGGGGGGGGCTCCGTGGGAGGGAGCTTGCGGAGGAAAGACGGGGTCGGGATTTATAGCGGAGCTTCCTCGGGTGGGTGGGTGGTGGGGGGCGGGTGTGGCGACGATGGCGAAATGGTGTGCACATGCAGGGAGCACGAGGACGACCGGTGACTTTGCAGGAGGAGGAGCGGAGGAAATGGCGAGAGGATGGAGTAACGATGGAGAGATGGACGGTAACGGCGTCGGACGGTAACGGCGTCAACCTCGTGGGTACGATGTAGATGTACGTGGGCGTAATTGCGGGCTGAATTTCGACGAAATTAAGAATCGCTCCTCGAAGATAGGTCAAGTACGCATATGTTCTTCCGGGGTGGGCCCCCCCCCCGCCGCCGACACCTTGTCCCTCTTGAACACTATTGGTTTGGTGAGCGAGGGCGGGAGATTCGGATTTCGTCCTACGTGGAAAATGTGCTTTTTTTTTTTCCTTCTTCCTCCGCTTTTTTTTTTTTTTCGCTATCGGGAATTGGGATCGCGCGCGATTTTTTCCTCTTTCGGCGGCTGTACATTATTTCCCATGGTTGACCCGGGGATGTCACGACCCGATAATTGACTTCCCGGGCCATTTCCCATGATCGATTCGAGGTCCGAACCGTGGATGCCACAGAGTTGATACGTGTCATTGGTGTCGCACAACGAATCACCACACCTTATACTTGCTAATATTGAAGATTTCATTTTCTGTTAAGGTTCGACGCACAATCACGTGAAGTTTTATCATCGTTCATCCTTAAACTGATGCTACGTTCAGCAGATGATTCCACTGTGATTAATATCTCGCATCTCTCTATTACATTCTTCAATTACAAAGAGAAATTGAATACATGAAAACCGTGCTTCGGCTTGGATGGAGTGATTAGGGAAGGAAATGAGAAATTTTGAAGAATTACGTGAGCACAAGAGAGAAGATTCAAAGGGATTCCATGCTGATGTTTGTTTGGGTATCAATGAAGATAAAAGAACAGGAAATAATTGCGTTATGATAGATTAATCAATTTTAAAAATAGATATAAAATAAGGACATAAGCGAAGAAAGGAGAATGAATTTGTTTATTAGTACAGGAATCCAAAGGGATTTAAAAGAATATGCGAATTTTTCATAAGATTAATTTTTTTGATTATCAATTTACTTGCAGAAATTTCTTGATCATTTCCTTCCCCACCATGTCAACATGATCGTAATTTTCCAAAAGCCCTCTTTTTTCTCCGAGCCGTCCCTGTCGAACGTGCTGACTTCTGACTGCAGCCGGTCGGCCGGTGAGCGACATCCTTCTTGGCAGTGACGGCATTCGTGAGAGCGTGAGCCCCACGCGCCACCGTGAAGCTCGCACATGCTCCCCGCCGCGGAGATGGGCCGGGGCCGTTCCGCGGCACGTGGGATGAGGCGATGAGATTGACACGTGGCAGGGAGAGTTCCGCCGGCTGCACACGTCACGGGACGTGGCGACTCGAAGCAGAGTTTTTTGGATCTGGTCTTTGGTCATTTGTTTTGCTGCTGCTGTTATGTGGAACGCGACCAAGTTCAGTGAACCGGAATGATGTCCAGGTTCGGTGTATCTCACGGTCGATGGCGGCTGAGATTTCGGATTATGATGCGTTTTGGTTGGATAACCCTCGTTTTGGGCTGCACTAAATGAGTTTCGTCCTCGAGACCCAAAAGCACTTAATAAGGGTGATCGGTTCCCGACGCAGCGTGATCCCATTTAGGAATTGGGAAGCGGACCATATGGTCCCGGGAGGTCCAACGAAACCGGTCGATGCCAAGTCGAGAGTCCAGCCGAAGAAGGAGTCGGAGAGGATGGCCACAGGAAGGTTGGGGTGGGAGGCGATCCACCGGGCAGGGGCGGAGATGATGTTATTAATTTTTTAATTCTTCCTTTTTTTCTTCACTTTTTTTTCTCTTTTTTTATTTCCTTCTCTTCTTTTCTTTTTTCTTTTTCCCTTTTCTTTTTGTTGACCTCAGGCAAGGGCTGCCCTTGCCCAATGTGGTGAAGGCTGCCCTTTGCCAACCTAGGTGAAGGCTGCCCTTGGCCGTTCCTAAGAGTAGAGAAAAGGGGGAAAAAAAAAGGAAAAGAAGTGAAGAAGGAAAAGAGAAAAAGAATTTGATGGAAATTTCGAAAAATATTATAAAAAATATCCGCGCAAGCGTTGGTCGTGCCACGTCGGACTGCCTGCGTCCACATCAATGATTTCTTATCAAAATTGGCTAAATGGACTTAGTTGTGAAAACGTAAAAAAAAGTTTATGACTCATTTGGTACAATTAAAAGCTTTAGAACATCAATATGTTTATGAATTTTTGGACAATCTTCTCATTATTAAGGTTACCCCACTTAGCTTGCTAAATAGCTTGGTTTCTGAAAAACTACGAGGACGAAGTGACCTCACATTGAGATATGTCAAATGGGTGGATTAGGTTGAAAATGGTCTAACCCCATTAAACCTGTTTTGACCTATACCTGTCACGACTTATATTACTAAAACACTTCACTTTTAACCAAATCTAGAAAAACTCATATAGCGAGTGCAAGATTGAGTGAGAGCGAGAGAGAGTCGTAAAGGTTTTTATGAACCCATTTAAAACTCATATTATTTTGGGATTTATCATTTTAAACGCATTTACTAAATAAGTAACCTATATAACAAAATATGTGTTAAGAAATGAGTTTATGACCAATTTTGACATGTCATATATAGTCAAATATGATAAGTCTCATATATAGTTTACACATTATCGCATGCAAATTGGATTGAAATCGTGCGAAGAAAGCATGTGGAGTTCAACAACATGAGGAGCAAAATGAGCAAGGATCCCCATGCATATGAACTATCGAATGTGAGGAATTATGAATTGAAAGTCTCTAATACATTTTACAATAAGAAAGAAAATGCATATCATGCATTCCTCACGCTTTATTTGCAAATAAGAGCAATTCATAGAATATATAGGACAATGTCCCATCATCTAAGTTAGTCTATCAATTCAACTATCTAACTAGCTTCCAAACTAAACGTAAATAAAAATTATCTCTAGTATTCACCAAAGCAAAATGTACAACTTCAAAAGTGTTAAGGGAACGAATTCCTCGTTGATTAAAATTCAAGGATGGTCGTGGCTTATAAGGAAGGGTTAACCTCTTCTCTCACAAAGGCTCTTTTGATAAATACAAGATCATGAGGCCACGGGTCAAAGTGAATAATATCTTGTGACGGGACATACAAAAGTTTCGGCATCATCAAATGGTGCCACTTATGGCAATCCCAATTGACTCCCTGCATGAAACACGCCTCGTACGCATCCTCGATTGAGTGCTTGTGTTAAGGAAGGCATAAGTCACACATTGAGCCGAAGTTATGGTTGTGGCTTTTAAGTAGGGGCTCACCCCTGCCCTCACAAGTGCCCTTTAATAAGGATAAAGCCGTGAGGCCTACGGTACGGATTAAAGTGGACAATTCTTTGTGTCGGGTCATGCACAAGTTCTAGCATCATCGGGTGGCCTTGTCCATGAGAGTCCCGTACCGAATCCCCGCAAAACACACCTCACATCCATCCTCGACTAGGGGCATTGTGTTAAGGGAGAGATAATTCTCACATTGGTTGAGATCCAAGGATGGCTCGAACCTTTCCCAACGAGAGGGACAAAGCGAGCAATATCTTGTTAAGGGACGCGCACAGATCTTTACACCATAACAAAGCTACAATACTTCAAAGAAGTACAGTTTTTAGACAGCTGTTTTTTCACCTTATGCAGTGTCAATTTGGAATCTAAAAACTGCCCTCAACATACAGTTAATAAGTTCCTAACCTAATTGTACAAATTTTCACACGATGAGCCAGCGTGCGTACCTCAGGCGTTGCCTGCAATGAAGCAGATATCATGCCAACCTATTATGTCAATTAGTTAATGGATTCTAACTCCCACAAGCTGAGAATCCTCCATGAATATATATATCGATTCAGAACACGCATCTCATTCTATGGGCCACCAAAGATTCCAGACAAAGACTATGTATCCAAATAGGACAAGAACCGAACATAACGGTATGATCTTCTTGGAGTTTAACGTGCACAGAACAGAAAAAAGCAAGTTTTATCCCAGGTGTCTGTTATCCCATGTACATCATGAATCTACGCTTCAGCCCTTTCGAGAATCCGTTGTTCCCACTCAACCCCCCACGCAGCTTCAGCCTCCGTTCGGATCTTCCTCTTCACGTCATCGGCAATGACACCATCCTCCATCGCAGCCTCGGAACAAGCCGAACCAGCTTGTCCTTGGTCGTCTCGGGGTCGGACCAGCAGCTGCTCGCCGGCTCTTTCTCGCCTCATCTCCTCCTCTTCTCCTCCTCCCTCTCGAGGAACGACGCCACGAGGTCGGAGAGATCCGCGAGGCTCTCCGCCGAGCACTCGCCCTAGCGCGCCCGCCCCCGCGTCGTCGAAGGCCGCCGCCAAACCTCCCGAACCCGACCGCAGCTTCTCGCCATCTTCTCTGCCCCGTCGTCGTCGGTGCGTGAAGGGTTCGCGAAGGAACTGCGGAGCAAAGAGGGACGTTGTTATGATGGAGTTTCCCTGGTGGTGGGTGTGGCGATAATGGCGACATGGCGTGCTCATGAAGAAGGACGACAAGACTCTGCAGAACGAAAGTGGCGACAGAGAGGTTGAAAAGTAACGATGGAGACACAACGTGGTGAATTTCGTAGCGAATTACGAGAACAGAAGGGACGAAATTCAACTCTCGGGAAATAAAATTTGTTTATTAATGTATGGATCCACATCTCTTCCAATTTTTTATATTTAAATAAATTGGAATGGGTTTTAAAATATACGTAAAAAAATTGACCTCAATTCCGTTTGTTTCGCAAAAAAAAAGAAAATCGCTCGCGTCACTTGTAACGATAAATAAACAAAAAAAGTACATTTTGTCGGTCACAATTGCAATATTTTCTCTTTAGGAATTATTTGAAACGATACGAATAATTTATTTTTCCAAATCAAGCAAGCAAGATTTCTCTCATTTTTTGCTCACCATGTCAACACGGTATCGTCGCCGCTGGGACTCGAGCGACTTTGACTGCGGTCAGTCAGTCAGCGAGCGATGACGCCGTCAAACGACCGTTTAACGAAGAGCGCGAATCCCCCACGCGCCGCCGTGACGCGCCCACGTGTTCCCCGCCTCCGAGGAGGCGGGCATTGCGGATGGTCAGTGACACGTGGAGGAGCCGAGTTCCACGTGGCACGGGAAGTTTCGGAAAGCGCCGATTCGTTATTGCACTGGTTGTACACGTCACGAGATGCGGCGACTCGACGGGGAGAGTCTGAATCTGCTTTTTTTTTTCTTTCTTTTTTTTTTCTTTTTTCGTTTCTTTTGTATGTTGGTCTGTTCTTCTGTGAAACTACAAGTACTGTGGAGGTACACGTACATGCACACGACCAAGTTCGATGAACCAGAAGAGTGTTCAGGTTCAATGCATCTCACGTCTAATAACGACTAAGATTTTGTATTTCACTCACTTTTCTATTATTGATGGCTAAGATTTCGTATCTTACTCGCTTTTCTATTATCGCGCGTGCAATCAATGCTTTGAAAATTGCAAGCGATCTCAGTCTCAGATACGAATTGACGTAGTAGGAGAGCAAACGACGACGAAAGAGCCAAAAACAAGGCTAGAAGAATCGAGCGGAATTGAAACTGGAAGAGGAAAAAAATCGCTTTAGGATTTATAAAAAAAAAACACCGATAGTTTTTTATGGAATGAGGAAGAGCCAAATGATAAAGAGGCTTAAGACCTATTCATATAAGGGTTACTAGTGAGACAGACAAGACTGTTAGAAAGCCGCACGTACAATGTTACTATCAGTATAATTTGCATAAAGAGAAGGTCGGTCGATGGTACGCCGTGGCATGATCAAGATATTCACTTCGATCATTATCAAGCTTACCCTTAGGCTTAGTAGATAGCTTGGTTTCTCCAAAAGTATGAGGATGGATGACCACGCATATAGTCAATCGTATAGATGAATCCCAAAGGGAAGTGACCTGTACTATTTTGGCATGCATTTTCGCGTGCAAATTTGGTTGAGATCTTGTAGAGAAAGCACGGGGAGTTGAATCACATATGGAATAAAATGAGTGGGGATTCACGGTACAATCAATATCGAATATGAAGAATTACGGATCGAAAGGCTCTAATGCCATTTTAGAATAAGAAAGAACACACATAATGCATTGAGCAATTCATAGAGTTTATACTACAAAACCTCCAACCATCTAAGTTAATTTATCAATTTAAGATCTCTCGATGTACAATTTACTAGCCTCCAAAATAAATGTAAATACAAATCATCTCTAGTCTTCACAAAAGCAAGATGTACAAGTTCAAAAGTGCCAAGGGAGGGACAAATTCCACATTGACCGAGAGACAAGGATGGTTGTGGCGTACGAGTAGGGGCTCGCCTCTTTCCTCACAAGAGCTCTTTTGACGAAGACAAACCAAGGAGACCACGGGTTAAAGCGAACAATACATCGTGATGGGACACACACAAATCTCACCATCATCAAATGGTGCCACCTGTGGTACCGTCAAATAATACCTTGTGACGGGACAAGCGCAAGTTCTAATATCATCACATGGCGCCGTCTGTGAGAGCCCCATACCGAGTCCCTTCACAAAAACACGACTCACATCCATCCTTGACCAGGGGGCTTGTGTTAAGGGAGAGATAAATCTCACGTTGGTTCAGATCCGAGGATGGTGGTAGATTATTAGCAAGGGCTCAAACCTTTCCTAACGAGAGGGCCAGAGCGAGCCATATCTCGCGACAGGCGACGCGCAAATCCCCGACATCAGAAGAAAAAGCTACAATACAGCTGTTTCTTCACTTTGTGTGCAGTGTCAATTTGGAATCTAAGAACTGCCCTCAGTACAGTTAATAAGTTCCTAAGCTATAGTACAAATTTTCACATGATGAGCCAGCGTGCATACCTCAGGCGTTGCTTGCAATGAAGCAGAGAATTAGTTAATAGGATTCTTGCTCCCACGAGCTGAGAATCCTCTATGAGTATATCGATTGAGGACGGACAGGCATTTCATTCTTTCGGCCAACAAAGATTCTAGACAAAGACTATGAATCTAAATAGGACAAGGATCGAACATGATGGTATGATATTCTTGTAGTTTTATGTGTATAGAACAAAAAAAGCAAGTTTTATCCCAGCTGTCCTGTCTGTAATCCCATGTACATCATGTATCTACTTGGGAATCATCTACAGCACTGGTTCATGTTCCAACTGATTTCCCATTGGCCATGAAATCCAAGAACAGTAGAATGTAGGGAATGCAAGGAAAATTTGGTATAATGCAACAGTAACATGGACAATCTGACCTTTTTATTTCTTCATTAGTAACAGCATCTAGAGATCTCAAAATGCAATTTCAAAAACTTAAATCTCCACATCCCATGCAATTTCGCGTTGTTAACCGAGGCCCTCCAATGTTCATAATCATCTTCTTCTTGTTCTTTCCTCCCACAAATCTATGCATTTGGGCATGTATATACAGCCTGGTCAAGAACAGATATTCATATGATTCATCAATATCTTCAGGATTTTGACATTAGCACAAAGTACTCCTCAAACTTGGAGGAGGCCCATCAAACGATGGGTGCAAAAGTAAGCACTTTCAAGCACCCGAAAGCACTCACAGACCCCATCAACCACAATGATCCAACCCCACAATCCTGCATCATCGAATTGCTCAAGCCTGAGTGCTTGAAAGTCAAGAAGAAAAGGAAGAAGCAGAGATCACTTCACCCACAAGGCAAGAAACTAACCAAAGCCAAAACGCTGACATTGGAGAAATGCTTACTAGCTTCTCCTCGTTTTGATCAAGTAATTTTGGCCAACACTGATGTTGGTGAAGTTTGTGTGCTTAGGCCAAGCAAAGTCCACTTGTCTTGCTTGGGACTGGTTGATGATGTCACTTTGTCCTCGAAGGCGAGAGACAGTTTGTCCTTGGAGAGACCGGCGAATACGCATGCAGAAGTCAAAGACAAGTGCCCTTCTGAGGTATGTAACGTGAGGCGAAGTGAAAACGGGTGCTCAAGGAAGAGGGTTCGGTTCCGGCTGCCTCAGGAATTTGATATCATCCTGTTTTGTTCCCCAGGGAAGCGACTCGAATGTGATGAAGAGAGCGATGCCATTCTGTAACACTAACAAAACGACCGTTCTTATGCTTCATGTTCGTTGTAGTTCATGCGGTGGCGTTGTTGGGCGTAATGCTATTTCCTCTTTGTTCCTTTTCTCCCCTAAGCTCTTATCCAGCAGTTCTGAAGCTAAAATCTGAATTTCATCAAATGATGCTATTACACGATATTTTTTAATGCGTAGTTCGGGTCTCCAATTGATCATGACAAATTCTTCAGTTCTAGTAAAGCCTTGAGCACCTCCAAGAGATTATAGCAGCGCCCCAATATGTTCTAGTCTAGTGAAAATAATCTGGACCATACATGACATCACATACTGGACTGACCTAAGAGCAACAATTAAGTCACTTGCAGATAGCGCATCGGGATCTTGTTTGGTTTTGGGGAACAAAAGAACCGGGATGTCCATGTCTCCTGCAAAGACGGCACCTGCACAACCTGCCATACATAATGTTCAGGAATGACAGGCGGTAGCCTAAGTATCAGAGTCATGGCGAGTACTGGCTAATGACCGATCTAATAAAAATCATGTTGAGTCATTACAACATGTGGCAAACAGGATCAGGATGCACGAAGCAAAAGTGAGAGATGCAAGCCCGGTCAGACCAAGCGACGGCACTAAGGATTGCTTGAGGAAAAAGGGAACTGAAAGAACGAGCCTTTAGAAATACTCGATATTGACATATGCTCTGAACTCTCGAATGCAGGGCAACCTGATAAGGAGGTATAGACTGGGGAATGAGAAGTACATCTTATTGAATGCCATCAGACATCATTGAGCACCTCAGAGAACCATTCTCCAAGATAGCCCCTCTTTCGCACGATAAAAACAAGCCGCTAACTAAACGGAACAACCGACCGATCGAAGGGCAACTTTCTTTTCTCCGGCTATGCTCCATTGACTCCACACAGATCAACCAATCGTTCTCGTATCATCTCACCTATTGAATACTAGCATTTGACAGACTGAAAGAATGTGCACACGCCTGACCCCGCTAATTCTACCACTTCAGTCAAAGTGGAGCAGCTCTCAGGACAGTAGCACGCGACCATGCACCGAAACAAACTAAAGCCGCAAAGATGTTCATGTAATGAAGAAAACGTGATGATGGAGTTGAGGCTGAGAAAGAAAGGACAAAACTTTACCACTTTTCTCGGTGACGACGACGGCAACTTCTCCGCTGATCGTTCCCGCGACGCACGCCTCGTGGATCGCCCGGAAATTCGACCCTCTACCGGAAACAAAAACGGCGAGCTTCTTCCTCTTCTTCTTCTTCTTCTTCTTCACATCCTCACCATCAGGACTCGAATTCGCCACCATTTCTCCGCCATCTCTGCATTCTAGTCTCTTGCTCGAGCAGGCCCCTCGAAAACTCACTTGGGTTCGGGTTCTGAGCGACACGTGATCGCGGGGTTCGAAGTGGAGGCGAGGACGAAAAGAATGAGCTCTGGAAAGGTTTTGAACACGAGCGAAAACTTGGAGCCAATGTCTTCATCTTGCTCAAAGGGCCTAGTGTAAAGAAAACTCGTGAAGGGTAATCGATGGCGTCGACGAGAACGGCCTCAGACGAACGCGCGCTGGCGCAGAGTGGCAGTGCAGTCGGAACGGAGAAGTAGAAAGCAACGTGTTCCTTCCATGAAGTGCACTGTCGTGTCGGAGAAGCTTGCTTGATGCCACGAATGGATGTTACTGCGTTGTTGAGCACGAAGCATTCACGTAGGAGTCGCGAAGGAGGTCGGAAGAAGAGAACAGAGAACTCTCAGCGAGGAAGAAGCAGAAGAAGAAGAAGGAGAAGAAGTCGTCTGGGGTGGTGCTCAATCATTGGGCCTGCAAGTACGTGCATTGGACATGGTATGGGCCGAACTTCCATCGAACCCAGCTCGATAGCAACTCCCGAGTTAGTTCTTCTTCCACCCGCCAATGCGCGAGACTTCTGGACAGAGAACGAGGAAAGGAACAGGTACGGTACCAAGCTCGACCGCGACAAGTTCCGGGTCTTTCGACTCTTTGCTCGGTTGCTCGTGCCGGAGCTGTTCGCCGGAGTCACCCGGGATCCCGCCGGAGCTTTCTTGATCTGTTTACCGGTGAATCCCACGTCAAAGCTTGCAACTTTTTTCTTTACCGGCAAAACAGTTTCATCGTTGGAAGTCGATCGATTGTTCGCTTCGCATGATGTTGTTTCATCGAGATGAGAAGGCGACATCAAGTTTCAATTGCTTGCCTTTCTATCTCGGGACGAAGCTTTCAGATTCTTGTGCTGATTGTGTTCTTGTACGTGCCTATATGGCCGGTGTGTGTTACAGGTTCTTGCACCTGCGGATTGAGAATTAACACCTCGAGATGTTCAAGAACACTTTCCAATCGGGATTTTTGTCCATATTGTACAGCCTTGGGTAACTCCTCTCGGCTTTGGGTCTTTGATTTCTCAACCTAGTGTCACTTTTTGTGTTGCTCCTGTACTGAAGTTGTGGGTAAACTTTTTGGTTTTCTGCAGGAGCAAGCCCTTGCAGATCTGGGATAAAGAAGGTAATGGGGTTTTATGCTTTGAAAGGCGGGTAGTGCAGTCGGTGCTGCTTGTTATGTTCAATTCGTGCCTCGGCATGTTCTATCTTGGGCAGATCACGTATGATATTGTCATCGCGTCGTTTTATGTAAATCTTTGTGCCCTCTCCTTATTCAGTTATGTCCTCTGGGGAATAGGGAATTCTTTAGAAATCATTGTCATGAAGGTTACAACGCCAATACTTGGCTTGCATCAATTGCGTAGCCTTCCCGACATACTTGGCTTATAACATTTAAATTTCTCAAATTTGCATGTAGTGAGTCCTGCCAAATACAACTAATTATCTGGTCTTTTTCAATTTCTTCAGTCAAACATGAATTTGGTGATTATGTCCGAGATTAATGTTGTTTTCCTTGTTAGTTAACATAAAGGACAACTTGCATGACTATTTTTTTGGTATTGGTGTCCAACTTGCAGTGGTTGATGGTCATGTAAAACGTCCGCAAGATGAAGACATTCAGTCAAATGTCCTTGAGATTGTTGGCTCTAATGTTCAGTCTACATACATCACATGCCCAGCAGATACAGCTGCAACACTTGGCATAAAACTGCCATTCTTGGTTATGATTGTAAAGAATCTGAAGAAATACTTTACCTTTGAGATCCAAGTGCTGGATGACAAGAACGTGAGGCGGCGCTTCCGTGCTTCTAATTTTCAAGTGTGTAAGTTTACCCTGATTGCTATATTGGTAGTTTGGTTTGGACAACTTGTTACTAGATTTTATTTGCCCTATAAGTGGAATAGATAGACAAATTATGCAATGCAATGTGGCCATAGGTGGAAATTTCTAGCCTGTAGTGGTCCTTGGGCTTGAAATGACATTTCCTATCTGGCATTTAAAAATCAATGGTTCTGCATTTTCAGTCATTTTGACTACACTGTATAATCACAATGCTGGAGGAAAAGAGACTTACAAAAGGAAAATCATGGATCTCTCAATCCCATGTTGTGTTATTAATGAAATGGCGAGGGAGCTTTTAGTTATCAATGGATTTGAACCACCTATCCAGGATCATGTTTCATGCGAACTCTACAGCCTGTCATTGGCTTCATGCCGATTGATTGCTTGTACCGAGATAATTGTCAGTGGAGATTGGAGGGACGACTTGATATGTATTTACTTTAATCAACTGGACAAGAAGCCCTTCATCCCTAATTGAAAGGGAAATTATCGAAGTATGCACTCCATTATATGACACGTTGCATATAATTGGTTGCTTGTATGATAGTACGAGTTATGTGCACTTCAAGAATGGCATTGCATGTAATGACACCCTCTCCTCTATTAAGTTCTATGAGTTATGTACACTAGAGGAATTGGCATTGCATGTAACCTTTCAGTCTTGCATTGCAGGCTGTGACTAGGGTAAAGCCATATATTTGCACCATGCCATTGAAGCTAGATGAAGGATGGAATCAGATCCAGTTGAATCTTGCTGATTTGACCAGGAGAGCATACGGAACCAACTACGTCGAGACATTGAGAGTGCAGGTACATGCAAACTGCCGTCTAAGAAGAATCTATTTCTCTGACCGCCTTTACTCCGAAGAGGAACTTCCACCAGAATTTAAACTCTATCTTCCCATGCAGGTGAGATTACCTTCTCTGAGAAATAGCTTGTTTTTGAATGCCTTAACTTTTTATACTATCTCTGGTTAGCTAACTCCCAGTACATCTCTGTTGCAGAAAAGTTAGGAACTTTGGGAGAAAGGTCGCCAGATCAGTTGCGACACAAGCCGGACCTATTGAATCGTGTGACGTGTATGGTTATCTCGTCATGTGGTATGCGGCTGTGATCTGTTGTTGTTAGCTATGATGTTTCTTCCCCCTGATAACTATTATGATTATGGCTATGAGAAATGCCATATTAGAGCAGCTATTTCACACCTATACCTAGATGGAATTAGTCTCCTACCAGACTCTGACCTTGTATCTTTCTTCTCGAGTCTTGCCACTTTGTGCATTAGTCTGAGTCATATCGTGTTCATGGCTGAATCCAAAGCCTCTCAGTATTCATATTTGAAGATCACTTGCTCCGATAATTCCTTAAACTCAATGCGGCTCCAGTGGTTGCCTCTTTGAGGAAACAAATGACGGGGTCACGTTGCTAGTGTCTCTGAAATGGGGACATTTGCCTAGTTGATCAATTTGCTATTATCATGTTGACACATGCAAGGAATACGAGTATTGCATGTTGTATATGCGATTCGCCAGTCACAAGGTCACTGAACACCGGATTTCTAACCGCAGAGGCCAAGAAGAATGGATTCCTATCCTACTTAATTGCACTTCGAAGACCTCTTTTCAATTATTTCACATGTTAGTTAAATAATAGGGCATTACTCAACACCAAGCAGCACCACTCCTACTGGTATTTTATCACGTGTTTTCACAGATTTGAGTTCGGAATCATAATAGGTAGCTGCATTTCCAGTAATATGGTTCGAAATTTAACTTACTTCAGTGTCTCAGACACTTCACAGGATTGAAGTAGCTTACTTCCCGTGCTCTTCGAAAATAACTAGTGGAACAATTGTGGGTATTCTGGTTTAACCGATAAAATTTGAGGCTAATGCACTTCCACTCGAATCTGTCGCGCAATTCCTTGTAACCAACAGTCGGCAAATTGTAATACTGGCAAACTAGAAGCGCATGAGGAGTAGTTTTCCTTTTCCAAAAGCTATTTTCCTGGGAATTACATCTACAGTTCTACCGAACTCAGCTCATTTCATTTGACTAGCCTTTGAAGATGGAAAGGCTGGATAAATGACAAGTTGTCAGCTACAAGAATATTAATGAAGCCTATGTATTGCAGCTAAAGTTTCCTACTACAGATCTCACGCTTCAATGCCAAAAAGGTGCTTACTCCTCGCCAAGCAAAACAGAAGATATATCACTCAGCAAAGTAGACCTCTTCCCTTGGCACTCATCCAACTGTATCCAGATCAACTTCAGCATCTGTCTCTCCATCCACCGTTCCCGCTTCTGCTTCGGCTTCTGCTTCGGCATCCGCTTCCAACTGGCCTGGCTCTGGGCCAATGTCTGTGTCCGAGCCCTGCTTCAGATGTTCATCTGGTGTCGGGGTACTGCCTTGGGTATCATTGACAGCTGCAGCAGCCGTTGGGTCTGTGTCCATGGGTGTTGCTGTTGCTTCGAGATCCCCTCTTGTACCTTCACCATCAATCTCACTTGCCGATGTAGTAATCTTCCCACATAAAACAGATAGAAGAGGCAATATGAGTGCCAATCAAAGAATATATAAAATAGCGACATAAATGCGATAGTGCAACCATCTACATGCATGCTCGTTCCTCCTGGTTTTTTCTTCTCATCTGAGTTGTGAAGTTCAACATAAGGATTAATCACAGCTTTACCACAATTTCTAAAACCACTAGAGAATCCCGCATTTATCAATCTAAAGCTGATTGAAGAGATCAATTGAAAGCCATACTTAAACAGGATGCCACAATTTTTCTTTGGATAGACCTAACATTGTCATAGAGCACCACCCTATGCAATCCCATTCAATAAGTGATGATAAGTATAACCACTTCAAGCACAAAATCGTGACCTTTCACGAAAATTTAGCCACATACCCCCAGGTGACTCCTTGTTAAACTTGGCAAAGCATACCATATCACATCTGAAGCTCTTGCTCCTCCCGTCACATACCAACCAACGTTTTAAAAAGAGACCCATTTTTTTCAGTAACAACAAAAGGGAACACTTTTTAGATTTCTTTCGACTATAAGTCTTCATTTGCGTGTGATTTAACTGGGGCTTAATCTGAAAGTGACATCCAATATACAAGAAACAGAGGCTTTGCATGCATGTCCTTCAAAATATTTGCAATCATTTCATTTATGATCTAGAGCACCTGATTTTCTTCAGCTTGCTGAGGAGTAATCTTTGCTTCTTCCTTCTTAGCACGTTTGGATCTCTCATTTGGCTTAGCTTGATACTTCGAACGAACGTGGGGTGGCAAAAGTTCAAGGGGCACAACCCCTTCAATGCCATGGTCAGTGAACTACAAGGACAACCACAGAATCCTTTTGTTACTGAGAGTATAGTACAGATATATACCAAATCTATTGTAAAGTTTAATCAAGTCATCGTACTCGAGAAAACCCTTCCAAATCCTGCCGAGCTGAACAACGAAGACCTTTCCAACAATATACCTGCATCAAGTACAGCAAGTTTTTCACCCACAAAATCATCAGAGCGATCTTGCAGAGCAAACAACGCACCAAAAAGAGATGAAATGAAATTAAGGGATACAAGTTTTACCCGATTATTCTTGTGATGATACTCGTCTTCTATTCCAGCTGATACATCCATCTGCATTCACATAGGAAGCCCTTGACATCTTGATAATTCACAACTTGAAATGAAAGCAAATCTAAGGGTCCTTTTGTTTGAAGGAAAACTATTTTAGAGAAATTGTCTTTCGACTTTCCGGTGTCTAGATGACAGAAAACTAATTGATGCACGAAAACCTTTTCCATGGACTGAAATCGACATGCTTAGATTGGGGTAAAATGACTTCCCCTTCTGGCAAGAAGGAAATCACTTTCCCTAAACCACCAAACAAATGAAAACTAACCATTTTCCTTGAAAATGTTTCCATGGATTATATTTTCTTCTTTCATTAAGTTTTTAGTGAAACAAATGCAACCTGAAGAAACGTCCACATGAAAGTCTTTCCAAAGCCTAATGATAACGGAAGAAGATATAATTGCATCAACATCCAGTACTTACATCTTCGGCCAAGGGTTTCCAGTACTCCATGACAGCAGGAGTTCGGACACGTTGAGGATCAGTCAATGCATTCTTGACAGGTCAAAAAGAAGAGTAGATTGTTATTTGATAAGCAGGAAAGATACATCAATCATATGGCATTTTGTAATCCACGTCCTTTTATAAGAATTCTTCATTATCATAAGCTTATTTACATCATGGCATGGAATCGACTTGACATTGACACAATATTCAACTGTTTAGAATTTGTAGCTTTACAAGTCAATGCACATCCATAAAAACGGGCAGTAGCTCACAGATGGTAAATAATAGTGAAATCACTCATTTTCCAAATGCTGATACCACATACATGATAAAATGATGATGCCACGGGAAACAGAACAAAGTAAAACACAAATGGTAAGTTCCTGAATAAAGCACCAAAATCTCTCTTCAAAGAAATATAAGGGAAAGACCACTGTATCTTTTAATGGTAATGCCTCTTTTGAAAATATAGGCCCATTTCGCATAGAGTAATTACGTCTTTTCACCAAAACCTGAGAGTGCTGGTAAGCCATCAATCATAGCGTTTGAAAGGATTAAAAAACTATGAGACTACTGATATAACGATATGCATCTTAATATAATGATGTGCATATTAATGATATCTCAAATCTTCACACTCCAGAATATGTCATGCTCGAAGGTATGAGGATGTCAGGGTACAAAACTCGTAATAATTTCATCATCTGTCAGGTAACTTCTTTGGGATCCTGGAGACTACCATTTACATATAAAAGGGGAAGGGCTTCTGCACACTAATATTCTTTCATCGTCGTTGCATAATGCATACTGGCAGATCTTTCTCACAAAGATGTGACAATTTGTGCTTCATTTCGTACTTCAATTATTCAATCTTTCAATAATAAGGGAAATAGCTTCTTTTGCTCTTGGACTTCATATAAACCAATTTAAAAAGCAGTGCTTTTAAACTCCAATTGGTTTTTCAACCAGTAACCAGTTGAACCACCGAGTTAATCATTTATTTATAGACATTCATTTTCAAAATTGACCGAAGTCAGAGAGTTGGCCAGGTAGCAGAAGTCATACTAAGCATGCATTTGGGAGGCCAGCAGCCCAAGTTTGATGCAGAATAACTACTGACTCCTACATTCCAGTAAAATGGCGTGGCTCAGTGGCAGTCAATGCCAGTTCAATCCCATTTATGACCATTCACTATTTGATATAAACTAGACCGAACAATATCCACTTCCCGGTTAAACATGCCATTTAGATCCAGTTACAAAGCCGATGAATGTAACAAATATACAAGTTCTCTGACCTCATGTGCACCATTTTTGTAGCAAGAAAACTAAATAACATTATAAAAAGGTGAAATAACATTGCAGCAAATCCAGTCAATACAGCAGAAGCTGTGATGAATGATAGATCATGAATAACAAGTTAACTTACAGAGTAAAAGAAATCTTAGAGATATTGAATATAACATACTGGATTCTGATCAGCCCACTTCCACAACTGCGACAGTTCTTTATTTCCTAGTCTCCACCTAGGTCTTCTGAAAGATTTGTAGGAAGCAAAATTCTTTAATAGTTGAAAATACAATCAAAGTTTTGAACTAGCATATTAAACAAGATAGATCCAAAAAGAGAGCCTCAACACTAATTGTACGACTTTGCAAACAAAATGATGGTTTTATACACTAACAATACTCGTGGGCACAATCATTGCACATGCATATCCAATGCAATAAGATGGAGAAACGAATGATCACATCCTTCACTATTCTAACATAGGTCAATGATGAACATACATAACTCCATATCGTCACCTTCCAAGGCATAATCAGTTATGCCTCAACATCAGAACTGCCGACCGTCTCAATTAGATACTGGCTAGATGATAAGTAACAAAGGATTAGGAAGCAACTAAGTTTGGTACATCTTATAGAAGAGAAACATTAAAAATATAGAAGTTCAAAGAAACTAATTGATGATATTTTCGGCGAGGTTATTGTGTTCACTTTCTTTGGTGTTCCGATCTCATGCTGGTAAATCACCTCATGGCCTTTCTCTATAAAAAATAAGAAGAGCTACTCAAAGTCTATACTGAGTCATTGGTATAGGAGTTACTGTCCTCTTGTTTCTACAGCTGTGTTCCAAGAAGAAACAATTCTCACAATGCTAATCAACTAAGTTTGGTACATCTAATAGAAGAGAAGCCTTAAAAATATAGAAGTGTTCAGAAACTAAGTGAAAAAATTTTGGCGAGTTTATTGTGTTCACTTTCTTTGGTGTTCCGATCTAATGCCTGGTCAAGCACCTCATGGCTTTTCTCTATAAAAAATAAACAGAACTACTTAAAGTCTATATTGAGTTGTTAGTATAGGAGTTACTGTCCTCGTTTCTTCAACTGTGTTCCAAGAAGAAACAATTCTTACAATCTTAATTAAGTGTGCTTAGTCTTTCTTTTTATTCTTTTAGCTCTTCACAGGGATCAGCCCTGTGAAATATAATTACCAAACACCCCCCACCCAAAGAAAGAAAAAAAGAACACCAGACAGGCCCTGAAGGTCTTCTCTTTTCTTTTCTTTTTTCTCCTGTAACTAAAAAATGAAGCAAGTATACAGAGCAAACCGATAAGCAATCAGGTCAGCAGGTCAGTGTACAAGCAATATTTTCTCTAGAACACTGGGAAAATCATGCAAAATGGCATACCTTTTTCTAGTACCATCTTGTAATGTCTTCTTCTCCATTGGTTGTTTCTCAAAAGGTGGGCAACCATCACGCTTCCACCAAACCTGAGAGCAGATATGTAAGGAACAACCAAGATACATAAAAGTCACAATACTTCAAAAAAACATTACAAGCTAACTGAGAGAGAGAGAGAGAGAGAGAGAGAGAGAGAGATGCTCACCCAGTTCTTTTCTCGTTCTAGTATATGCTCAATCTTATTAAGAAAATCTTTGCCTCTAGGTGGAGTCATTTCGAGCAGCTTCTTAACGCGATCCTCACAAGATTTTATTTCTTCTTTCTGGAAGAGGGAAGAGTTCAGGTCTTTCAAAGAGTTAGGCCTACATAATTCTGATAAAGAAAGTATTGAGAAGTCTAAGAATGCTATCTAAAATTTAAACCTATTATGTAGGAAAGCACTAACCATGCTTTCAGAGGGCAGATCCTTCTCATTCTTTCCAGGGGACTAAGCAATAGAGTACAGTTAGCATGCTCCCTCAAATATATAGACGAGTCATGAAAACAAAGGTTAAGATGGTCCCCCTACCCTTAGATAGTCAAACAAGATGAGGCACTGAACAAGAATATGACGACGAAAACTTGGATCTTTTAACTGTAGCAGAAAAAGAGAGGACATTAGAGTCAATTCATTGAATCAAACTTTTGCATGTTAATGCAGGTTCACTGCCATACAACACTCACTTCCAGACCCATAAGTTTACTACTTGTTAGATACTTTATGCCAAAATTTGCTGCCTCTTCCTCCATTTTAATGGCATCTCCCTCCTCATCACTTAATGGCTGAGCTTCAAAGGTACTGAAAACAACCTGTGAGAATGCAAGGAAAAACACATAAAATGAGGCAACTGACAAGTGGAATTGTAAATCCCATAATAAAAGGAAAGCAGATTGATATTTAGATAGGTCTTTGTACACATTTTACCATTAGACTGGATGTGAATTTCTGCCACTTTGTAGGAGCATTAATTAATGAAGGAGGGTTGCAAAAACACTCCTACAAACAAAGCAGCACCATTGCTTTAGCACAAGAACTGAAAACCATAATTTGTGATGGAAACGATTCTTAAACCAAAGGCCAAAGCTGAAAACTGTTGGATAGAGAAGCCTGACAGGCATATGAACTTAAACAAAACTCATGCTACGATAGTAAAAAAAAAATTGTAACCTTATACATATAAAGCAGAAGTATGTATAGATGAACGTGGAACTTCACTAACCTCATTCAAAAAGGACCCTTGAAAAAGCAGGCCAATCAAGAAAAAATGGTACAAAAAAATCTAAAAGCTGGTGGAGTATTAGACAGGCGAGATACAAAGTGCAACCGATGTTCCATCAAACTTCGATCCATAAGAACTTCCCCTTTTTAGCTTAATAAGAATTATAAGAATTTCCAGAAACTAAGCATCACACAATATTAAGTTAATAGGTGTAGATTACAGGCAAATGCACATGGTTCTAGCTTGTTCTCTCTTGGCAAATTATGAGCAGATCTTAGAAAGGGATTGCACTTACTAAGAGCATCACTCTATCTTGATGTACATTGAGTTTTAAGTGAAGAGAAAAAGGAGCTTCGTGTTCTCATGTCAAATAGCTCTAACATGTCAAATAGCTGAACAGAGCTTAGACAACCTTGTTCTACTAATTATTAGACACTTATCTTTATGTGTCAATTTGTTCATAATTTCAATTTCACTAGATTCCTTTTGCTTAAATTGCTCCTCTCTATTTGGACATCAACTGAGTATACACCCTGCAGACTTGATTTTTTACCTGCCTATGTCAACCCTTACTCCAGTTCCATCCCTTTTCAAGTAAGTACACTGGAAAAGCCAAAAGGTTCTATATTCCTGCCATAGTCATTATGCTTATTACAGTTCATACCTGTAAACTCCAGAAGGTTTTATAGAAGTTGAAGTCAACAGATATGCCTGAAAACAAGAAAAATTGTTCAAATTTATCTTAAGGAAGATGCTTTTCCATTATAAAGGAAAAATGGACAATTCAAAATTGATTTCATTACCAGCAGGAGGATCTTTTTCATAGCTTGTTTCATTTGATGTGTTGAAAACTCCTTTGATATTTACAGCTGACGACATTATTAAAAGCAGCAGAATCAAATGACTATCAACAGAAACAATCACGTTGAAAGCATTCGTCTTGAATAGGAATGGGAAAATACCTGAACGCTCTGAGAGTGGAAAAAAGTGAGCCAGAAACATGAGAATACGTCCACAAAAAACCACATCATTTGCCTTGATATCGAAGAATAGATGGATAAGTCAAAAATTAAAACAACCCTAATATAGAATAATGCCTTAAGAACATTATTTTCACTTAATTGAAACTAAAAAAATATTCTAAAAATTTTACTAAACAATGAGAAAGTGCCTATTTCTGGCTGACCAAACTGCACTTCCGATTAATCAAGAACCATAATCTCGTAGCATACTTGACCATTTCTTTTCTGTACATATATTGACAAGCTTTGCCTACAGGGAAGAAATGGTCGAGGATGCTTTAACTATTGGCAATGTCCAAATTTCAACCTTCACAAACTAATAAGCTAATGAATGTCGAAAAGGCATGACCGCTAGCTTTCACCCCATACAGTTTATACATGAAAAAATCTTCCCCTTTCTAAGAAGTAAGTTAACCATTTCACCACAGATCAAGGTAGCATAATGGATCTGCCTCCTCAAAAATGGTAAAATAAAGTAAATCCAGACATGCAAATTTGTCATTCCCTCTCCCAGTATGAGGCAGAACCTTTGATACTAGAGACTATTTAGAGGACAGATAGAGTGAATCATGATACCTTTGACAGTCGACGAAGAAGTTGATTGCATGTTCTCAACATGACGAGTTTTCCACGAGCAAACAGCTCTTGCTGGGTCATATTGAAATGATTGATCGTTAAAGACACAGAAAAGGTCAGAAGGTAATCCAAAGGTTAATTCAAGTAAAAGAAGACTAACCTTCCCTAATATATCCTGTTTACTCTCAATATAACCAAAGATATCTTTGCAGTTCCTCATTGTGGACATTTCCGTCAAGTCTTCTAGCAGTTGAAATATCATACCACCCTCAATATGCTCTTTCTCACAAAGATACAGCACAATGTCTGGAAAACACCAGAAAGACAGAGAGTCAAGAAAAGAACAAGCAAGAATGTGCCTCCAGATCTGGCTGCATGGATGCACACCCATACCAAGCAAGAAAATTGTGAAACCAGAGCATTCTAAGAAAGACCAAGCTGTGGTTGTCCTGCTTAAAGGCTAGCAAGATTGAAATTGCCATGATCTAAACAACAAAAACAGAACAGATTCTTCCCAAGCAATTCAAACAAAAGTATCAAGCATATAATATTGGAAAGAGAACCTACATCACAAAACAGCGGACCAACAACATATCTGGTAGAACATCATTTTCATCATCCTCGTGGCTCCAACTGATCTTCCAACAACAATATTTGCAAAGCAAACTCAAACCCAATAGAAATATCCATCACAAGTGATGTAGGGAAAATTTCCAACTTCTGGAAGAGCATGCTTGCTTTTAAAATTTCCAAATGAATACCAGAAGATAATAAGAATTCCATTTCATTTAAACAGTTAAAGTCACCAAATAGCTTTTAAAGCTTTTAAGATATTCAACTACAACCCAACCAAGAAGGTACCACTGAAGATTCAATACAACAGGTTAAAGTTTGACCTTAGACTTCTTCACTATTCAACTGGAACTTTACTTGAGCTTGCATCATATTATTCCCCTCAGGCCTTGGTTTACTAAGCTATTCTTTTTTACACTTTCCTTTACTACAAGCCACTCAATTCACTGATATTCTCACTCGACCATATTCGCTGCATTACAGAATTCATGAATTCTCCAGTAAAACAGATACTAATCAATAACCCTACGAAGATGACTGACCACCAGATTACAATATGCAAATGGAACTATGAAACCTAACTTAACAAGCCTCAAAATTTAGACAAAATTTTAGAACGAATTATCTTCTAAGTACCAAGAAGTCGGGGAATATGTCCTTGAGCAACTTTGCTGTCATCAACTGATTGCCCATGCTGCATTATTGGCTCTCCCGATTTGACTGCAGCTGCCTGTCAATTCCACCAGAATAGATGTTCTGTCATTCAGGAGTAAGTGGCTTTGAAGAGCAAAAACTGGTAAACTATCTTAACTACTTAGATAGCATGTAACGACTTGAAAATTCCTTCCAAAACCTCTAGATACAAGCTATATATGATAGCATGTGTTGCAAAAGAAACCAACAAACAAGCAGCAGAAGTTCAACCATACCACCAGTTCCTGAAGTAATGCCCGAAGAATATTTTCGAGCATCTGATTCTCATCTTGCGCCAATTTTGTTTGTCTCTGTCCACAAAATACTCAGGCTCAGGAACTGAGGGAAAAACAGATACTTGATAGATAAACGCGGGTGTAAAGTAAAATCAGAAAAAGGAATTCTACACTCAATCAATTTAAATTCAAAGACATTAATCACATGCTAAAGTATCACTGGGCAACGGGCGCGTCCGAGATATCAATTACAGCACAAGTTTTCATTCACTTGTGCTCAAAATACAGAACCACAGGACTTGCGAAGACGCTCGAACGAAGTGTAATAAACAGTGAGGAAGCAACAAACACTGCGCCTCGGGGCATGTATGCTGGCACGATCATTCGGGTACGGATCACGAAGAACGAGAATCCAGTTCCAGATAAGTGAAGTACCTGAGGTTTTATAACTTCCTGAACCGTCGAAAGCGCAAAATTCTCAGGCGGTCCAGGCTCAAGGATGGCCCTCCTAAACACTTCCTGGATAATCAAGACAAACCCAGTTCAAGATACGCAAAATTAACCAGCAAAAACTCTTTTGAGTCACCGCTCGACACGCCAGAGCTTTACACATTCTCAAGAAATTGCATCTAGCTAGCCAAAAAAAGATAAAAACAAACAAAAAAAACATTGATAGATGTCATCTCCCCAGCCATCATCCCATTCGAAATGCAAAGCTTCTGTCAAGCGCTGACGGCGCATTCGAATCGCGGCTTTCAGAATTCAAACCACTCAACACAGCATCAGCTGCTGATTGATCTCGGTTTCGCGGTACGAAAACGAAGCAACAAATCAAAATTCATTCATCCGATCGTAGAGATATCAAAGTATCAACCATTTCAGCCAATGTCGCCGCCGTCGCTGCGGAAGCTCCACCGGCGACCGGCGTCCGGCCGAGCTTCTCCGATGAACAAGGAGATAGACGAAGAAGAAGAAGAAGAAGAAGTAAGAGAGACTTGCTCACGTTCGCCTTTTGCCCTAACACTGAACCGGAAGAGAGGGAGGCAACGCTCTTGAGACCCCCCGCTGGAACTGGAAGCAAGGGGAGGAAACGAAAGGGGAAATTGCAAAATCAGTCCCTGTATTACCACCCAATTCGGTTTTTGGTCCCTGTACTATTCTCCGGTGACGAATTTAGGGCCAAATTCGTTTTCTCCTGCCCAAAAAAGCCACCGGAAAAACGCGACTTGGACGGCGGTGATGTTGAGTCAACAACCAGATTTGAACATGTACCAAAAGTCCGAGAATTACATTAAACGAATTAAAAGTTCAGGAACAACATTGCATATCGGGCTAAAGTTCATGGAGCACATTGAACAAATTTAAAGTTTAGGAATCACATTGCATATTTGGCCAAATTTTAAGGATCGTTTTGGTGAAACTAATTTTTTTGTCGTAAAAAATTTCAAACCGGTATGCTCGTGACAAATCTACCAATCTTAATTCATTTTCTTCGAATTTGGCTTTTTTAGAACAATGTCGTACAGGAGACCCGTTTTTGTTGAACTTTCACATTGAACCCTTGTTACACGCCGATTGGTCGAGTTGTTTGCCACGTATGTTTTCATGCCAATAGTTTAACAAAAATATATGGACTAAAGAAGCTAATGGACATGTGGTTTTGTCACCAATGAACTGGTTTAGAATTCTTTATGACATGAAAATTGATAGAATTATTGATGGTACAAGTAAAAAGACATACGAACCGTAAAGCATCTCTATAATTTAGGTTAATTAACTCTCATAACCTTTTTTCATACAATCTCAATTCCTTAATATCATCCCATCCTACATTTTATTTTTATTTAGAGTCGTCTTTTGCCAATTAACTCCATGTACAAATAGTTGGCAACACCCAAAAAGCGAAAATGTACTATACCTAACATTTATAATTTAAAATACAATTTCTTTTGACCGAATGAATTCACTCGAAACATGTAAAAGCAACAACGCGTGCACAGTAGGAGTGAGCAAGATGGATCGCCCAAATCGAAACCGGATCGGACCAGACCGAACCAACCGGTTTGGTTCGATTCTCGAGAATATTGATCCAGTTCCCGGTTCCTAAAAATTAAATCGATTTTCGAGCGGTCTGGTTCCCGATTCTAGGGTGAGAACCGGACCGGACCGAATAGATAAATATATATATTTTTCTAATTTTTTCATATATATTTTTTTTTACTTTTTAAAAATATATATTTAAATAACAAAAGAAGCATTTGATAGTTCATTTTTATTCAGTTCCAATGGGACCAACCCAAAAATGCTTTCATATATTGGTCATGAAAATGCTTCTCGATTCCCTCTTGTCTTTACCGATTGGTCCCATTGGAACCGGACCAGACCGATGGTTCGGTCCGGTCCACGATCCTAAAATTAGCAGGTCCGGTCCCCGGTCCTAGAAACTGGAAACCAGTCCTCCCGATCCAGTTCCCGATTCTTGGGTTGGACCAGATCGGATTAGGAACCGCTCACCTCTACTGCACAGGGCTAGCGCCTGCGAGAGAAAAGCTATAAAATTATCAGAAATATTTTTAACGAAATCAAACAGGTTAAAATTTATTTTATTTTTTAATGGATATTTATGCATGAACATACTGTTTTTTCTAAAATGAGGAAGTTACCAAAAACGGTAAGAAGATGGCTAATGTAATCACTCGGATATGCAACGACGATTTGAAAAAGGCGTCAACAAATCGCCGTCTCGTTCAACGATTTGAAATCCGCCACCCTTATGGACGGCCACGATCTCCCCAGCACGCGAAGCCGAGATAGTCAACATTTTCTGCGGCCATGATTCGTTCCGCGGCACGCGCGTATCTAGGGGCGCGCTGCGGCGGATCCTCCTCCTCCTCGCTTGAAGGAAGAGGAAGATAGAGAGAGAGAGAGAGAGAGAGAGGAGACGCCCCAGAAACAGACGGAATCCGTTCGTTCGTTCGTTCGCACGGCGAGAAGAGAGCGAGCCGCCGCCCCTCCCAACGCCCGCCGCGCCGGAATCCTCACCGGAGCCTCCCCGATCCGGCCGCCGCCGAGCCGAACCCGAACCCGATCCGCCGCCCGTCCATGGAGGGAGTCGGGGCGCGACTCGGCCGGTCCTCCACCCGGTACGGCCCCGCCACGGTGTTCACCGGCCCGGTGAGGAGGTGGAAGAAGAAGTGGGTCCACGTCCCCCCGTCCAGCGGCGCCGCCGCCTCGAACGGCGTCGGCGGCGGCCTGAACGGCTCGGCCGCCGCCGCCGCGGCGAACGGCGGCAACGCGTCGCATCTGGTTCTGTACAAGTGGACTCCGATTACGCAGAGCGGCAATACCAACGGCGGCGGCGGCAACGGTAACATTGGTAGCAACGGTGTTGATAAGAGCTCCATGAACAGCGACGCTGCGGCGGAGGAGCCGCCGCGGCGTAAATTCAAGTACATTCCGGTATGGATGCGGCAGATCGCTGCATAAGTGTAGTTTTGTTGTTCAGTGCTTTCGTGTGTTTGATTTTTCTGTGAAAAGTTTCGAATTGATGGGAGACAGAAAATTTCACATGCCTTCACGTAGCTGCATTCTTATTGTAAATGAGTTTCACGTCAAAATCTCAATTGGAAATCGCCTGATATCTTATGTCAGAATTAGCTGAAAAGTAAGAAATTTCGTGTTTGTGCTGATAGACAAGGAGGACATGTATATTTCTCATGGGTAATTTGAAACTTTACCTCTTTCTTTTAGGATTTATGTCGGTGTTAGTTGATCAGTATTCCTGTGAGATTGTCCGAAAATGTTGATGGACTAGTTGCAACCATACATTTTATTCTCTTGGTTTTGATTGTTGGAGTGGTTGGTTGACAGTAGTTGTAGTTTAAATTTTACAATGAGGTTGGATCATCATACTGGACACATAGGTGTAGACTAGTGATGGGTTAACAATGGGAGAAGTGCAAATACATATTGACTTGATGTGTAGGAATTGGTTGGTTAAGGTTTGGATTTAGAAGACTGACAAAGAAAGGTGACTTGAGTCTGTGTTCTTATTGTTTTTCTGGGGACCAAGGAAAAATGTCGTTATATAAGCTAGATGAGGAAATACCGAGACGTCAATGGAGCACATGTAACAAATTAGGCATCCAAAGCGTTAACCATCAGTGTTCTAAAGAAACGGTTGTACTAGTGACATCAAAGCTTGATTTAAGGTATAGGCGATGTCAAAGAAAGTAGAGAAAATTCCCCCTTTTTTGTGGAGACAGCAAGATGCTTGAGTTATACTGGAATATACTAGTCTTACTATAATGACAATGATTTTACGATCACGAGCACATTGGTTCTCATTTATCTGCGTCCATGTTTAATCTCTTGGAATGTTGAGGACAAATTACTTGGATGTCTGATTATCTCTATTTTCTCTATTTTTACTGGTAACACGATACTGCTGATTTTACTTGATCTATAAAAGTTTTTTACCTATTTCGTGCTTATGTGTGTGTGAAATTAGGTGCTGTCGGATGAATGTTATGCAATTATTGTAATCTTCCAAGGAACTCTATGTCTGGTAGTGAGTACATGGAAACGGGATTCTTTGCTGACAGTTATGGAATGGAAACATCATGATTACAGAGAATGGTCCCTTTGGGGCTTGACATTATCGCAAAAGGAAATACCTGTGGCTTTCCAGTTTATTTTGGGCAACTCACAGCCAGTGAAAGCATATACTGTTTGGACCAAAAATAAAAGTATTCCAAATAGACACTCCTCATCAGAAGTCAAAACTTTGGTAGATAGGGATCTCAGCATGCACTATAGACAGACGCTCCTCACCAGAAATAAAAATTTCGGTAGATAGGGATCTCATAAAGCTTCGTTCCTCACTGGTTTCTTAATGGAGTCATAGGTACTAGATCTTGTTGGAGATAATGCTTCAAATCCTCAGATCTCTTTGAAGGATCTCAAGTTTTGTGACGAGGCATTCTAAAGGGGAGGTATGTGCGTTACTGGTTGCTTCAGAATGACTGTAATGATCATATTGGACAAAATTATTTGAGCAGTTACATCTAGGAAGAAAGATGAGTTATTCTTGAAGGATCATATGAGTCTCTTCTAACATTACTTTTGTGGGAAGCATCATCTACATGGATAGCTGATACCATTGAGGAAGTCGATAAGCCTTAGTTATGCCTAGAAGTTGTGCGAAATTGGCGATAAATCAGTTAAACTCCACAATTACACCAGTTATGGGTGAAGCAGCCTGAGACTTTAATTATTCAACCATTGTTACTTTACCAGATTGTCAGTTGAGTAGATAAGATTTCATGATTATACTTGATTTCATGTACACCATTTTCTTTTCCCTAGACAATGAAAATGAACTGGATAGTAGATCACCAGGGAAGTGAACAATGACTCACCATTTTGTTGACAGAATATTCGGCAGATAAATTAGTTGGCCAAACTTATTGTGACTGTGTTTGCTGACTGCCAATCTCCTGCTAGTCAACCACATAGCCTCTGCTCCATTTCAACTGAAAGTGTCTCCAATAATAATCGAATTCTCTCGACCAACACCACTAAAACCCCATCCTACTTCTTGTCAGTTAAAATTTAAAATGCATTTGCAGGAATATCGGACCTAATTTACCAAGTGAATGATACCAAATATGAAGAGTTTGTTGACAAAGAAATGTAAAGTAAGGGGTGAAAGGGGTAGAGCCATATTGTTGCAATGAGTGGCAGTGTCTTTGGGCTTTTTCCTTATAAGTTGGGGCTATTGTTAGGAGTCAGTATTTTGAATTGGAATGATATAACCCAAGTTTTGATCATTGTCCCTTGTTTTGACTGTTGTTTCCTGCGCTCAATCATCCTTAATATGCTACTGGCCCAACCGAAGTTCCTCTTTTGATGAAATATAACTTTTGGCATTTAAATTTAGATAGAATGAAATTTAGTGATCGATGTGAAATTAGGTGTTCAGTTGTGTGGCCAGAATGCATCTTCTCCACTTTATCTTATTTACCTTAACAAGTATACTATAGAATGAAAAAGAGATTAGCTATTTCGCTTGTGACCTCGTGTGCGCTTAAGATTTTTAATGTGCCAGTTTTCAATGGTCCTTGACATCGAGTGCAGTGGCATAATAGAAGCCATATCTCCAACCCCGCTTAGTGTGGGATAAGGCTTGTTACTTTTGTTGTTGTTATTGCGGTTATCATTTTTTGAGCAGGAAATGATTGATGAGTGTAACAAAGCATGAGATTTATTAAGAAACTAGTGAGACCACTGACTTGCTAGGCACATATTTACCATTTGAGTGATTTTAATACATTACAAGAGACACTGATTTTCCTTACCAAAAAGAAAAAGAGACTGATTTTGAACATCCAATTTTCCATTTCAAAGCTGAGCATTTTCCAGGGCAATGAAGATGTTCTTTAATTTTTCCTGGTAAAGAATAGGGAGACGTCTTAGCAAAATTCATGCTGCAAATACCATGCAGAAGCTGGTTTTAATCATTGTAAAGGAGGGCTTTGTGAAGACCAATTTTCTGCAAATTATTTTATTGTGCTTGTGTTGTGGGATTGCGTGTGGATGATTTTAGCTTTCTTTGTCAAGTCAGATTGCTTTACTGGAAGAAGAGAAAGATGAGGATGTAGAAATTAATGCTGCAGAAGATGTTGATGATGAAGGAAAGCCAAGTGAAAACGATCTTAGTTCAGTTGAACCAAACAGCAAGAGTGGTGGTTCTGATGAAAAACCAGACATCAATAATATACCAATGGAAGTGAGTGAGGTAACATGTTATAACCATCTTGTCCTTATTTCTGTTTTCTATCTTCTTGGTCTATCCTCTAAAGGACTAATTTCAGGAAGGATAGACTTCACCTGGAAGTTTCATGTCAGTTTGTAAGATGTATTTTTTCTGCTTGATCAAGCAAGGTTATTTGTTTCACCCATTTCTTTGTAATCCTTCTAGGACTGAGTTCGTCAATTTGTGCCAAGAGAAAAAGAAAGAGTTGCATCAGTCAGTTTAGGCTTCCTTATCAGGTTCTCGGATACTATGCAGTGACTCATAAACTTGTAAAAATAGGTGTGGTCAGTTTTCCCTTCCTGTTGACGCAACGGGCATCTCTGCGGATTAATACCGTGTTTCTTGTCTTCTCTAGTAGACTCAAAAATTTGTGTACATATTTTGTACAATATAAACATGTTTGTTTTCTTTTTTGCTTTGTATGTACCTCTCAGGATGATAACAAAGGGGTACGGCAAGATCTCAATGAGAGCACTCTAGATTTGAGTTTGAGCTTCAAGGCAGGTGAAGGGAACCACGATGTGGATTGAAAGTAAGACCAAACAGTGGATTGGCAGTTCAGGAAGATGTGATGCAACATATCATCTACAGTTTTCATCGACGTAAAGTGAGAAAGCAGAGGTTTCTTTCCTTTGCGGACCCAAGCACGATCTACAGGACTTCCATTTTCACATGAGCTGTCAGTCTTCAACTCTGGCCTTTAACCCAACTTATCCTGAGTTCTTGATCATTCTGATCAGTCCGGGCGGACGCTGTGTTTAAGTTAGTTGCTAAACATTGATTTGCATCTATTCTTTGAGTCTGGAACTTGCTGGAGATGCTAACTTAAATATTAGTGGAACGAGATGCATAGTGAAACTCTTGACACAGTGATACCTTTGCACCGTGTTTCTTTTCAAAAGAAATTCAAGGATTTGATCTCAAATGTGCAAAGCGAGTTGTGTTTTTTCTCTGATTATAGGGCAATGCCGACTCGCCATCACAAAAGTCGCGAATGATTCGATTTGCCTTGATCTCAGTTTTTCGGAACCTTTGAAACTTGTGCTAGCTTTCCTTTTCCCCTTTTCCTTTTCCTTTTGGTAGTCTTGGGCTTTGCTTCCTTCTTCAGACGCCTATACTGTCTATACAACAGTCGCAGAAACTTGTGAGCAAAGCTTTGATGTTGTGGCTTTTCTGTTGTCATCCATGGAATAATGGAGTTATTGTCAAAATCCGTACTTGGTGTTAATGAACTGGACCCCTTTTAGTTTCCTTCCGGTGAAAGGATCCAATTCAATTGAGTTGGGGTTAATTGGAGACTGACCCTTTTTTCTGGTACAGGGGCCCATTGCTGATTGTTTCCATCCTTCAGAGCTGCCCAGCTGGATTCCAAGCATTTTCTTTTCTCTGTCTCTCTCTCCCATGTAGCAAGAGAGTAGATCTTGCCATTCCAAACGAATTGTTGATCTTACGACGTTGCGATCATTGTCCTAATTGCATGCATTATGAAACACAATCTACAATGTAAATTGTAGTAAGGCTGATACACAAAACTAAGTTACCAGATGATTTAAACATACTCTTGTCAGATACTGAATAAAACCAACTTGCTTACATGTTCACTGTAATTAGGCCACAAAAGTTAGTTTTGTAAACCAACCACTAAGCACCTAGCATTACTCAAGCTAATAGTATAACTACCAAAACTGCATAACTTAAATCGTCTACGGTGTACGGATCTATCTGGTGGCCGAGGGATGGGCTGATTCTTTGCTGAACCCCGCCTAGTTGTTGCCGAACAATGACATTAACTTTCCTCGTGATTGGAAACTCGCACTAATTTCACCATGCGTGGTCACCACGATCAATTGGGCTGCCATTCATAAAATCTCATTCATGTAATAACAGGGAATTCATTCGTAAAGAGACAGAGAATACATAACCATAGCGTAAGGTTTAAGTTCGAGAACCAAGATTCTACCGATCAATAATTCAAGATCGATCCAATTTACATCCGTGATATCGAGACATGTCGCCTTTTGGTTTAAGCTACATCCCATGAATCGTAAAACATAATCTTGAAAGTCAAAGCAGAGATGGAAACACACAAAAGAAACTCAAGTTCTCAACCCTAGGCCAAAGGAAGAGCTCTTCCAAGATGGCCCAGGAAAGGTAGCAGGTCCCAGAACGGAAGGGGAAATAGTCTAAAAGCAGCTAAACAACAAGCTAAACCAGAGAGCCATCCCAGGGGAATCTTTGCCCTTTTAGAAAATGCCGTCCTCTGATCTGACCAGCCTCCTCATCACCGTCAATTCAGCAGAAAGAGAGGACACAGACATTGGGGCAGATAGGGACCGATCACTGTGCTGTTTGGTTCCATTCCGTCTCTGCACCTATTCCCCCTTAACCTGACCAGCGACCACACCTCTCTTCTTCACTCAAAAACACCCGCACAGACACCACTGGTTTTTCCTCGACTCACCTCCATCTCCCGCCATCCAAGGACCTGAGTCCCATGTTTGAGATTTGTGTCCTGAGCTGTTGCTGAGGTTTGGGGGAGGGATGTGATCTTTGTGTCCCTTTCCTAAGTTGCAACTCATTAGATTTTAGGGATAACAACACAAACAGTAAGTGAATCTTGTCATTCATAAACTTTTAATTTGCGTAACGTGATACATGAACTTTGGCCCGATGTACAATACTGTCACTAGATTTTTGATTTATTTAATGTGATCAATGAACTATTGTAAATATTCAATATAGTCCTTATGCTGTATGAAAATGTTTAAAATTCAGAGACCATATTAATTATTAAACAGGGACTACATTGCATATATTAAAAATTGAGGGACAACATTGCACATTGGATAACAATTTATAGACCACGTTAAATAAATTAATAGTTTAGAGTTGACATTGTACACCGAATCAAAGTTCATGAACTGTTTATGCCATTTTCCCTACATTTTTACATGTTAAATACTCTAAACCATTATTGGCAAAGATCTAGCGATGATTGGGGTCGAGATGGAATAACTCGTGCTCACTCGAGATGTGCAATCGAATTATTCCACCATTTTGCATTTACTAAGGTGTCGGATTTCCGACACAACAATACTAACAAGAATAAATTGCAGAAGTAGCATGTTTCTCGCGTGGATAAAGAAGGAAAACAAAAAACATTTAAAACGTTTTTTTGCCTATGGAATCCTACCTTATACGATATTAGAAAAACATGTCTTTTAACCTTTCCATTTGGAATTTCTTAGCTTTGCGGCTGATTAATATTCGCATAAATTAAGTTTGACATTGCTATTATTCCGGCCTTAAAAAAATATTTGTAAGGGTAACATAAAATAATGAATATATGTTGTCACGATATATATTCCATTTAGTGAGTTTGGACACTTTTTACCTCTAACTTTCCATTTAACTAGAAGGCGATATTTATTATTGAAGAACACAGTCTATGAAAAGACTTAAAAAGTTTCAATTTGCGATGGAGTTTGAAACATATTTATTTTTTTGCATTTAGTCAAAACTATGTGTTGCATCCATAACTGAAAAGTGCCCTTATGTTCTGTTTATTTGGTGAAAAATGAATGATTTGAAAAATATTTTTGAATGAATGAAAAAAAATTTCATTGTCCATGCAAATATTTACATATAAATTAATTATTGATAATGAAAATATTTTTTTATTGACTAATTATTTCAAGTGACACAAACGATTATTTTTAGAGAAATATTTTTCAAAATCATTATTTTTCGTCAAATAAATGGATTTACTAGTAACATATATATATATATATATATATGTATGTATATTGCAATAAAGAGTGGGGAGGACGGGTTTGGTGACTTGTCACCATAGAGGGCACCTTCAAAGTTCGAAATATTTAATGGTGCAAGGTGGCATTTGAAGACCTTGACTTGGGAAAGGACTTTAATGTAGTAATAGCACACCAATTGAGAGAGATGACAGTGTGCGTGTGCGTGTGTGATTTGCATGGACAAGGTGGCATTCGACGACCAAAGTCGACTTGGGTAAGGACTTTAATGTAGCAGAAGGGCATGAATTGAGAGATGAGAAGAGAGTATGTGTGTTCACATATCTAAGGTCCAAGAATGTACCATATGAGCATCTCGTGACATGGATTGACGAGATGAGTAATTAAGCACTTCTATAATCTCTCGGGAGATCAATCCCGATCGTTATCGTCTATCTAAATGTCCATTAATCAAAAACTTTTGAAGTATTTGTGAGATAGTACACCATATTTAGACATTATGATTAGACGAATTTGGATATGACTCGTTATAAAGGGAATCGCCTCCCGTAAGGATTGTGTTCTCTTTCAACAAATGATTAGTGGAAACTTTGCTCTCGGTCAACATATGTGATTTGCAAATTTCTTAAAAAAGATTTCGAACTAAAATGACCATTAACCTCACAAATTAAAAACAAAAACCAACTAGTCTCTCTCTTGCGTTAGTTTATAGTGATGGCAACGATGTAATCAATATACGGGTTCTCGAGTTACATTTTCTCCCATTCCTCCGGTTATGCTTTTAGGCTAATTTAGTAATCTGTATTTCTAGCCTTCTTAAAATTGGATAAAATAGAAAATGAAATTCAAGGAATTTGCTATATCCTTTCCATTATTTGATAAATCGCAGCAATAAAGTAAGATGTTTTCATATATTAACTGCATATCGGTTTAAATGAATTAAAAAATGCACAAATAATGATAGTAAGAATCTCTTGCGATTTACTACAAAAGACAATCACAAAAGCACGAATGGAGACAATCTCCGGCAATTAATATGTGATTATTATATGATATAAATCTTAAATAGCAGATGAGCTTGTTGTGGTATTCCAAAACTACAGGTTGGACCACGACAAGAACCGTAAACGGGCTACAGTGACATTGACGAGACGGAATAGCCAACGAAGTCAAATTTAGTAAGAGAGAGAAAGCGCGACCATTCGCCTTTGCAATTCCGAAAAACATAGAGTTTCGACTTTATCGCTGCTTTCGCGAAGCTTCAACATGAACTAGAAAGCTGCGGAGGAGAAGAAGTTTTGACCGTCTCACCATATTCGTGAAGCTTCGGCATAAACTAAAGAGTTACGTAGGAGTTGTGAAGTTCAACGGGAGCAAGAGTTATAGGAGTAAAAGGGTAGGGTTTTCTTAAAAATCCCGTTGTCTCTCATTTTTCGAGAACTAGAAAGATCATTTCAAGTTTGAACTTTTTTCATTTAAAATTTGGGTTCTTCTACTTCATTTTTATTTACTTATTTTTTAAATATTTTCCCTCCTTTTTAAAATTTTCCTTCCATCATTCCTTAATTAAAAATTTGTTAGATAATAAACTACACCTTTATACCTAAAATACTAATAGACCTAAAACATGTAATAATTATAAGTATATATATGTGTATATATATACACATTTATTATTGATTATAGACTAGAAAGAAATTCAATTATATAAAGAAAAATAAAAATAAATAAAAAAAGTGATTTTTTTGCTATTTTTGTTTGTTTTTAGAATTTAAATACAATTTATATTGTTATTATTTTTAAATAAATTTTTTATTCGAGAAAAATAGCTTTTATAGCATGGACATAAGAAATCTCATCTATTTGATCCCTCACTTGTGATATATTTATCCAAGTTATTTCCCTTTTATATCCGGCACTATCTTGTCTTGGACAAGAACCAAACACAAGATAAAGTAAATCTCATCTATTTTGCGTTCACCTTGACTATCGAACATAACCTCAATTAATAGGTGACAAAATATGATTATCCCTCATGTGCAAATTTAAATATATCTAAACATTCGTGATATTTATATATTTATAACCTACCAATCAAAAGAGCAGATAGAAAAAATGTCGTTTTTATCAACGATAAAGGAAATACGACTCTATGTGTAATCCATGTTAAAATTTTCATGCGGATCACATTAACCATGCAATTCATCAATTGCAAATTAGCGGGGAGAGTTCCTTTCAAGTATGATAGGAGAAAAGCATATGATACAAATATCGAGAGCAAATTAAAGAACACAAAGCCAAAATTATCATGGTATAACATGTAAACCTTTGGAAACCCTAATCCAAAGTATAGTTTATTTCATAAGTATCTAGAAAATATACCTATGTACATAATATAAAATGTAAAGTATCTAACCCCAAATTAATGAGAAAAAGAAGAAGAAAGTTCATGACTCTCTCTCTCTCTCTCTCTCTCTCTCTTCTAGGTGTAAATTTGGAGATAATAAAAGCAAGAAAGCCTCGTTCATCAACCCTTCAAAGTCCAAGAAGATCAAGAAAGCATCATCCTCCCCTCTTGAACAGCAGATAAGACTTTACACCCTCCTCTCCTTCCTCCATCACTCCCCATCGGCCAGAATCCATCCCCACCATGAGGAAGCTCTACCGCAGATCGGTCACCGTCCACCCCTCCCCGCCGCCGCCCATCTCCGACCACAACCACCTCCTCTCCCTCCTCCCCGCCGCCATCCTCGCCCTCACCGCCGCCCTCTCCCCTCAGGACAGGGAGGTCCTGGCCTACCTCATCTCCGGCAACAACAGCTACTTCAGCAACAGCCGCGGCAAGAGCAAGGGCAGCAACTGCGACCACCCGCCTTGCTTCACCTGCGACTGCTTCCGGTGCTACATGAGCTACTGGGTCAGGTGGGACTCGTCCCCGAACCGCCAGCTCATACACGAGATCATCGATGCCTTCGAGGACGGGCTGGTGCTCAAGAACAAGAACAACCACAGGAGCGTGAAGGGCAAGAACGGCAGGGACAGGAGGAGGAGATCAGGGCTCGGCGCCGAGCCCGCCGAGTCGAAGCGGCCCGAGTCGAGCCCGGCCAAGAACGAGCCGGACGACAAGATGGAAGAGGCGAACCCCAGCAGCAGCGGCGGCGAGGTTGGTAGCGGTGGAGAGGAAGAGCTGGACAAAGGGTCGGTGAGGAGGCTGGTGAGCTTCATCGGAGAGAGGATTTGGGGTGTCTGGAATTGATCTTTCGAAGGAAAAACGAAGTGGAAATTAACAATCTTGCTCAAGTTTTTTGCCTTTCCTCTATCACTCGCTCGCTACGAGCCCAAGGTAGGGAGTGTTCTTCCGTTTCCTCCTCCTTTTTTTCCTTTTTGGTTTCAAATTCTGTATATATCATCCTTTGCTCTTTGCAATGTAAAAAAAGAATGGAAAGCTGTTAATCAACTAATCTCCCCCGTCTCGGTTGTCTCTGCCAATCTCGCGCCAACTTTGCTGAAGATGAAGCTGAAGCTGGTTGCTTTTCTTGGCCTTTTGGGTCATTTTCTCTTCTTAGAAACGAAGTTGCAGAATCTGTAGTGGAGGTTGTTCTTTTCCTTTTTCTTTTTGCCTTTTATAGCTTAAGATAAGATCTCGGATCGTCCTTTCTTAGGCCGGTCGCGGCGGATGAGTCGCCTCGCCAGGTGGCGGGTCGCCCCCCCTCCCCCCGCACTCGAGCGAGATCGGGGCATCGAACTCGCACCGGCGGGTCGGGGCAACACCGGGGCGGCCACCCCACTCCCCCGCGGCATTGCCACCGAGGAGATTCGAACTCAGCACCAGCCGCACGGTCGAAAAGCGGGGATCCGACAGCCGGATAGGATTTTTCCCGTTACAGGTGGCTCTCTTTTTGTTCTGTTGAAGTGTTGCAGTTCCAAAGATGGGGGCGGGGTGGTCAGCTTAGCATGTTTCCTTGCCTTAACTTTCAATCTTGGCAACAGGTTGAGTTTAGTTGCAAGATCGACGTGATAATCTAACTCAGATGGAGACATTAGCAAAGTTAATTAAACGAACAAATTAACCTGAGCAGGGGATTTCTCATTAGTGGGGTTCAGCCGAAGCAATCAAATTAAATTCAAATGAAATCTTAGATTTCCGAAGACAGATTTAATTTTGTGCCTGTGCACATCCTTTTTTTGGACGCATGTGGGGAGACCGAGAACACCAGTTTTATTATCGTTTAGGCCATGGAAGTTCTTCTCCGGCGCGTCTTCACTGCTGCTGATGCTGCTGCTGCTAATATAGTTTAGCGGCCTTGAAACGGCGCCGTTTCGGGGTGGGTCTCCGAATCTCGAGGCTCCTGTCGGGAAGAGGGGGGAGGGGGCTGTGCGCGCGCGAAACGCCGTGCCGTTTGCCGTTCGTGTCTGCGAAGGAGAGACCGTTTCTGGGCGCACTCGAAGTTTGGGGAATTAATTTCGGTATATTAATGCGCTGGCCCCCAGAAAAATAAATAAATAATAATAACAACGAATTTGAAATGTTAATAGAATATATTTGCTAAAGTATGCTTAGCACAGTAATTGCTTGTTTTTTTTAAATGTTAATTATGCATTTTTTTTACCGAAAAATGTTAGTTTTTTTTAAATGTTAATTAATTGCATTTTTTTACCCGAAAAAAAGTGTTAATTATGCATTGAGGGTTCTTTGTGGTAAGACCACTTTGTCTAATTAAAAGGGTTTCTGTGTGTTTCTTTTTAATTTAATTTAATTTAATTTTTTTCGGCTTCGATTAAAGCAAAGTATGTTTTTAGAAAAGGAGGGGGGTGGGGTGGTCCAATCCAAACTCCAAGGCCACACTCTTAACTCCTTTCCGTTGTTTTCCAAGAGCATCTTAATCTATACTTTTCCCCTGTGTGTAATTATTATCACCGGCGCATCTATTAAAGCATCCCACGTCACTTATAAGATTTCAATGGGTTTCTTGCCTCATCAGTCTTTCGAGTTCGTTTTTCACGATATGGTATCGGAGTCGGATTCCACCCCAGATTTATTTCTTGTGCGAGGCTCTCCTTTCGCTAATTTCACGGATCATTTTAAGTCCGTTTGCACGTGAGAGGGGTTATTAAGGTATTCTACGTCGCTAATCTATGGGCCTTATGTCTATTTAGTGTCTCATAACCTATCTATTTAAGACATTTCTCGTTGGAATTTTTTTAATAACATTAATTATTGGTTTCTCCAATTTTGGAGAATGGAATGGTTTATTAAGTAAATTACTTGGATAATAATTTTTGCGGAATTGAAGTGACAAGCGCACTCAAAAAAAAAAGAAAGAACTATGAATGACATGGATTTTCGTTTCAAAATAGACAAAAAACGAAAATCAAGTTGTCGGAATTCTAAAATTAAGGAAACTTTAAAAAGCAAGATTCATTCTTTTTAGATAAACCAATCTCAACATAAGATAATAATTTGTCTCCCCAATTTTTTTTTCAATAATATGAAAAGATTAATTAATTAATCGCCTTTTTAGGAAATTTCACACTCTTGTCTTATTACCTCTTTTCTCTGCTCCTCCTCTTCGTCACTCCCCATAAAAAAGTGTCTAATCCGAAAAAAGATCACGAGCATCTTGGAATTGCGCAATTAAGGTTTTACTTTCTGTTGGGCGCAATCGAGTTCATTGAATGTCCTAATCAATAATTGCGTGTACGAGTTTTTGCGGGGACAATTGGCGGAAGTCTCGGAGACCAATTGAGGAAGAAATTACTATACTTTTGAATAATTTCACGGATTAAATATCATAGGCAAGTACTACGTGTCATGTACGTCTTGAAGCTTCTCGTTCTTGTACTTCTTTACTCGATGTAATTTGATGGGGGTTAGTATAAGTCTAGATGATAGTTTTGGACATGGAATTCCCGTTAGACTTCTGATTGTCGAGTCGACGCTCTCGTTAGTCCCTTGATATGTGAAACGAGTGTGGTGGTTTTGACATCGGTGATCGGATTGGAATTCCAAAGTGGCATGAGGCCGAATTGGGAAAATTTGCCAAAACTGATCGAAATAGGAAAAAAAAAATGGTACGAAAGATTGAACTTGACAATTCGGTTTGATTTTCAAAATGCCGATGGAATAATAATACTTTACATTGATCGATCCATATTGGAAATAGCTTTCTAGGATTATGGTTTTCGATTATCTAACACCAGATTGAATTCACATTCAGGAGCCGGTTAAAAATAAGCCATAAAGCTATTGTAGGGCAGTCAATTCAGTCATGAACCTTTCAATTTGGTCAGTTTAGTCAAGCTTTTTTACGATTTCCCAATATAATCGTTTCGGCTAATTTTGGCTGGAAATCACTAACGTGAACACCGATTGACCATTCTACATGGCATGGTTAGCACTGATGTGTTCAATTTTTGTAATTTTTCTAAATTTGTTCTTTTTCTTTTCTTTTTCCTTTCACCAATTCGCGGCCTTAATGGTGGCCGGCGGAAGTCGTCAGCCATAGGCGAGGTGTTGCGACTCTCGCCGGATCTGCGAAAGGTGCCATGAGCCCTCACTGTGATGGGCTTCGAGCTTTGGGCCGTGATGCCCTAACTTATTGTCGGCAAGGGTTGTCGGCCTACAGTCTAAAAGAAAAGAAAAAAGATAAAGAAAATAAAAAATGAAAAAAAAATTAAGAATTTTTTTAAAAATTACAAAAATTGTCCACACTGACTGTCCGATGTTCATGCTAGTGGTTTCTAGGATAATTGACCAGAAGAACTATATTAAAAAATTATCAACATATTTATGATTAAATTAGCAAATCAAATAGGAAAGGTTCACTACACACTTTGGAGTGTGCAAACTTTTGGATCCTCCCATCTCCAGGAACTCATTAATGTCCTAACATGGTGTGCAACAAACACAAAGGTCAGTGCTTCATCATTGTCATTATTACTGCATTTGAGGTTGAATCATGAGGGCATTAAAGGAATCAATTCACCTTTTAATGAGTTAGATTACATTGATTGATGCCCTCCATTAGGTCAATGGCATCATCATCGTTTTTCTCCATCTAATTAAGATTCAAAACGTGGAAAAAAAAGAAGAAATTTGGAGAATCATCATGCATTATACATTTGAATCCTGGTGAATTATGTTAGACAGTTTTCCATAAACTAAAGAAAAAAATGTTAAATAGGAATATATATATATATATATATATATAATGCTTCCATTTTTTTGGGAATTACTTCTTAATTCCATAACATTTTCCTTTTAATGGGATGCTTTTTATTATTTCTGCAAGAAAGAAAAATAAAATGCTTGCTTGCTAAGCAAACTCTAATTTCCAGCTAATTAAACTCTTAAAAACATTAAACGATTTGTACAGTTCTAGAATTGAACCCTTCAAAGATTAGTACATTGAACAACATAAATACAGTTATCAATCTCATGAAGCTTTTGTGGCGATCAAATATACAGTGCGACGATAATAACTAGAGTTAATCGAAATTATTTGCATAATCACGTTCTGACGTTGTGTTGGAGAGAGCCCAATTCAGAAGTCTAGACTCAACCGTTTTTCACATGCAAAAGAATATACGTCCGATCGGTGTCTCGGTATGTTATCTAATTAACGCACTTGGCGTTTTCTTTTGAACATTCTGAAGTAGAAAAGGATCGGTAGACTTCTTTCATATCTGGATTAGCTTGCGACAAGTCCTAGCATTACTAAACAGCGATACGTCTCGACGACAATATCCTCGATAAGTACCCGCATATTATAACTACGGTTTCGTAAGTAAAAATGTACCTAAACTAGGGAGTTATCGATTTGGAACTTCCTTTCTTTTCGTTGCCGAAGTTGGAATTGACTTTGTCACGGGCTGAGATCACGACGATTCCCTTGAACTGCGAACCAAGTCAAAAGTCAACAAGCAAAAAGAAAATACATGGAAAAGAGGCTGAGAACATCGTGCCTCGTAGCTTCACCTGCTTGTTTCGTTCTGGTTAATGTCGCGATCTGCGAAAGGGACTTTGATCTTTCTCGAGCACCAAAACGAGGTTGTCTTGACCAAGTCCTTGAGCACCTAGGAAACTCACCATGCAATTTTCTAAGATTATGACGTATTGCCGCATTGATCCATCACCTTGAAAGCTACATTTCAATTGGAGTTGCCGGGTCAATACGATTCTTAGAGGTCGATCACACACATATAGTCCTGAGAATCACCATAATATATTGGTATATGAATTCTCTCGACGAGCTAGTCGGGTCTACTAGACGAAAATGTCACCGACGGGGACATCGTGAATTGGTCCGAGCGCATTTGAATGAGTCCTTCGTGGTACCAAAGACGTTCACAGCGAGTTTTACTAAACTCGAATGACCATCGCTATCATTGATTGTGTTGACATGCCCGGATGACCCGCTTTTGGCTAAACCATTTTACTGCGTGACCTCATGTTATATCATATCTTTTTAGTGTACTGTCAGCCCGCACCAAGGTATAGTGGTAGATAACTTCAGATGTGTATATTAATTTGAACATAAATCGAGTGGATTGATGTTTCAAGGAAAATGAGATTAAATTTGACATGGGTTGTTAATCACTCAAAGTGCATGAAAGATTTTCCTTATCTTGGTACTTAATGTCATATCTATGTTAGTGGTGGTAGGAGTGGACTGACATGATTTGGCTTTGATAATTAGGCCAATTGCTAATAACACAGTTTCGATGTTTGCATGATGTGATATCTCGAATCCTTTTTATCTACTGGGCTACACGCACTTCTATAATTCGATCAAATACAGGTCATTCACATCAAGAATCCAAGATCCCGAGGCGAGCGATAGATTGCTTGCAGCCTTTCTCCAATAGGTCTCACCAAGCATGGACCGAATCCCATGCTTCATGATTCTTGAAGCGCAAAATTTCGGCTGTCTTGTCAACCAGGATAGTTCATTGGATAACCAAATAAAGATATACTTTTTTGCTACTTCTTTTTTTAGTGCCGTATAGTACTGATTAGTATGAGTGGATACTACTAATCTTGGACCACCGACTTTCTGTGACCTGCCAATTGCCATAAAGAGAAACCATCACTGGCTCGTTTGCCGTTTAGAAGTGCTCCTAAATTAGTCCTCAATTCCTCTGGCTCAAAGCAATCTGATAAAGCTTAGAGTTAGGCAGAGACGTGTGAAAGTTGTGCAAGCTGATTTGATTACTAGCTTGACCAAGTTCCAAGCTCACGAAACTTTCAAATTCTCTTTCTCTAATCGACGGAGAAGTCAAAATTGCAGAGGTGATTCATTGGAGGGGAATGCATGCCTCACCCTGATTGGCACTCTTTGACTAGACCCTCTTTAAAATACTCACAAATTTTCCTCTTAATGATGAACAAACGAGGAGTGACATGAAAGAAATGGGGTAGGTTTCGTCGGGTTTTGCTCATCAAAATCGGAGTCAACACTGGTGGGTAGTAAAGGTTGACGGATTACACTAATTAGGCAGAGGTTCTCCTGCTGATGTTGTCTGCGTTGTCCACTGCTTCTTGTCGCTCGATATCCTGATTCTCGGGAGGTTAACTAGACTGCAATTGCATCGCCCCGTCCACGATCCTCAGTTCAAGCCAATCTCGGGTTCGCTCGATTTATCATTTCTACTTAGATTGCCTTCAAAGCACTGACCTTTGGCAGATCCAAGCACACAGATATTCCAAAGTGTAAAAGTATGTTGCCTTTAGGTGAAGTTCTATGAGATCCTGTGGGGAAAGGGGACAAAAGAAAACGCAGCAAAGCTCTGAAATCACATGACCACTTGATGTTTGAATTGGTATCATGCATCTAAAGAGGATGAATGACCCCCCAAATCTTGCCCTTCATATGTTTCCAATAGTCAAACAAATGCACTTTACATCTTTATGCAACTTTAAATGTGGGATCCTTCACGCAACCTGGCATTTTCTGCAATTGCGCATTGCGTGATATGTATGCTTTATAAGTTCGGGCAGGGTATAATACGACGGACTTGTTCTGCATCAACTCATTATTGCTGGTTTTATTCGAATCTGCCATACAGATGATGGACTTGGGGGTCCTATAAGCTACAATAACAGAATGGAAGAGAGAAAAACTGATTGGAGCAGAAACTGTCGGAATGAGCTATAGTCGAGAGGGAATTCCTCCGGCGACCACCAAGGTTTCTCCTGTTATATAAGAAGCATCGTCAGATGCCAAGAAGGCGGTTGCTGCAGCCATGTCTTCTGTTGTCCCAAGCCGCTTGAGTAGCGTCGTCTCCTCGAGAGAACTCCTCTACAATGCATTCCAGTCCAAAATGAGCCTATGACCAGTCGTATTTCAAGTATCTATGGGGACAGAGAATGGGAAAACATGTACTTACAATGGTATCACTTTTTACTAGGAAGTCAGCAAAGTGCGTAGGCACGAAACCGGGAGCAACACAGTTTACACGGGTATTTGGTGCCAACTCAGCAGCCAGGGCCTACGAGGAACTTGAAAGAGTAAGCAGATAAGCAAGTTGACATTTAGCCATGTTTTTAAATTACCTAAAAACTATTTTTAGGAAAAAGCTGCTTGAGATGCAATAGAAAAGCAATTGCTAACAAAGTTGTTGCGCCAGCCAGCCATAATGCCTCCTTTTAAAAGAAATATCAGCTTCCTGTGAATTCTGTTGCTTGTGATAAGATGCATGCTCCTTCTATGTCGAGCATAGAAAATCTTCTATTTTAGTCCTAAGTTTTGCATAAAGAGCACAGGCGAGTTGCTTCCAGAAATGCAGCACATACACGAGATTCTTAAAGCTAGCTTATAGGAAAAGAAAGAACAAGATCAAGATGCCATTGTACCCACCTTTGTTAGCCCAAGCAGGGCTGTTTTAGTCACTCCATACATAGCCATGGAAGCCTGTGGCTGGTATCCAGCAATTGAAGAGATAAAAACTATAGATGAACCCTTCTGCAAGTGAGGTGCTGCATCCTGTTTCAACACGAACTAATTATTAAATTTGCAAATACAGACAGCCGCACAAGTAATAAAAATACCTACTATTTCTGACAATCTAATGCCTCCACGAAAGAAGTCCAACTAAAATGTTCTCGGTGCTGAGACCATAAAAGGTTCTTAGTAGGTTCACTACTTGGATAATTCCTTAATCCATGAACAGACGTTCAGAGACAGTCTTCTATAAATTATTAAAGACTAACAACAACGACTAAAGACATTCTCAGCAGGCTGACTTAGGTCTAATCACAGCGTGACTGGCTACCAGCCTGACTCTGTATCATCACATATGCTACTTATTGGTGCAATGCTTTGAAGTGATCATATAATGAAATTGTCTCTTTAGCAGTAGTATAGATGCTTGGGCACAACATTGTCACCTTTAGGAGTAGTATAGATGCTTTGACATTTATTTCCCATAACTTGTCAAGAACGGACTCTTGAGTTTCTAAAATGGGATCAACAGATGGATTAGCAGCAGCATTTGATACCACCACATCAATTTTTCCGTATTTCTGCAACCAAAGCATTGGATAATCGATCAGGACCTAAGAACATGCTTCATAAAACTGATATTGACAAGCAATATCTTATATTTTTCCTTCACTGGAAGTGAGAGGAAAAAAGAACCAAAAACACATAACTTAAGGACATTGAGGAAAAAAACCGACTGAGGCCAAAATATTTACCTGAAAAGAATCTGACCTTTCCGTTTAATCTAAACAAACTAACATATCATGATACCGTTTCCAAATTGCCCTAGTTTTTTTCATCACTGGTGCAAGGCATTCATGTAGAACACTTAGCCCACTGGCCACTAGCAAGGACATTATTATTCTCAGCTTTTTATCTCTCCTTAAATACCCATAGAGTCCTATGACAATATCTTCAATAGATCATAGCAATAAGTGATCATAATATTGTTAGGGATTGAAAGCATCCAAACCAGGAAGAAATTGTTATCTAGCATCATGATTTGAATGCTAGTCTTCATCAAAACTTCCAATATAATATAATATTCTTAAAAGTAGAGCCGAACCATATCTAATCTTAGGCAATGCCAAATGCAAGGGACATCCAGATATACTATCTATGTAATCACAGAACATATTAATGCAAAAAAAAGGGGGCCAACACACAAGGCCTACAAGAGGAAATTGACTATGGCAAAGTCCATCACAGAGGAGGGCATACTTCACAACCATACAATGCTCAGAATACTTCCACAACTTCTCCGAAAATTATTAAGTAAACAATCACAAAAATAAAATAAAATCCAAAGCTCCACCATCAATTCATAGCCTAACTAGTGGTTATAGTACCAGTAGCTATGTGAGATTGTATACGAACTGTATAGAGAGAATAAATTTGAGAAGATTCAAGTACACTCATTCAAACTGAGTCGGTGAGATCAAGTATAAAAGACAGCCACTTAAGAGCACAGTCACTCACCCGAACAGTATTGTCTATCAGGGATTTCCTCTGCTGTGCATTAGAAACATGACAAACCAAGCCCAAAGCCTCTATACCTTGTGCCCTGAGCTTTTCAACAGCCTCATCCACATTTTTCTGATTACCAATTTAACCAATCAATTCCAGTCCGCCGATCAAGTAATCGATACGAAAAAGCTATAGATGACTCCCAAGTTGTTTCAAGATAATAACAAAGGCAGTAAAAGGGCATAGTGCGAAGAAGTCGTCTAATTCAGTTCAGTGACTTCAAAGGGATATAAAGCTCAAAATTTTTAAACACCCGCTATAGGAATAAACTTTAAGCTTACTGTAATGAGGACCCAATTCCAGCAATAAGATACTTGTCATTGATACGAACCCGATGCGATGATCTACAAAACCGTAATTCACTATGGCACTGAGAAAGTTACCGGCTAAAATAGCAACACATATGCGATATTATCATCACCTGGCTCAAAAAGTCAAATTTAGCAGATTTTACGCACATCTGCTAAAAAAAAGCTACCGAAAAAGTCAACTCAGCTCAGTTTCACCCAGGTGTATCACTATAATCAAACTCAGCTCAGTTTCACTCAGGTGAACCACTATCCTCCGACATCTTGAACAAACCAAATCCGCTAAGACCCATCACGGGAATCGTCGCAATTCACAAACTCGCGCAACAGGGAATCCATCGCAAACTACGTCGAGAGAAGCGAACCGGCTGTACCACTGTCCTCAGACATCACAGACAAACGAAATCCGCTAAGACCCATCACGGGAATCGTCGCAATTCACAAGCTCGCGCACCGCGTATCCATCGCAAACTACCTCTGAGAGAAACGAAACGGTTGTACCACTATCCTCAGACATCACAGACAAACCAAATCCGCCAAGACCCATCACGGGAATCGTCGCAATTCACAAACTCGCGCACCGCGTATCCATCGCAACGCAAACTACCTCTGAGAGAAGCGAAACGGTTGTACCACCATCCGCAGACACCACGGACGAACCAAATCCGCCAAGACCCATCACGGGAATCGTCGCAATTCACAAGCTCGCGCACCGCGCATCCACCGCGAACCACCCTCGGGTGAAGCGAGAAACGGTCGAGGCACACGATAGGAAGGACGGGGAAAAAATAAGGAAAACCTGCTTGCGAGAGGAGACGACGACGGAGGCGCCCTCGAGGCCGAGGCGCTCGGCGATGGCGAAGCCGATGCCCTGGGTGGAGGCGGTGACGATGGCCACCTTGCCTTGGAACCTCCGCCCGATGCTCGAGCCGATCTCCGCCATCTCCGCCGCAGAAAGTGAGAGAGAGAGAGAGACTTTCGCTCGTATCGTATCGATCCGTCGGAGCAGCTGCGGGCCAGAAAGGCGGAGGAGGGTGGCGTGTAATGAATGCGTCCGGGACGGTTGGACGTCCTTACTACTGTAGAGATTGCAAAAACGGATCAAATGGAAATGGGAAAATTTCAGTGAGAGATCCCAAGCGTGGTCGAATTCTAAAAAAAAGGTTCAAAATGAATATTATATTAAATAAGAGTTTAAAGTATTCAATCAATCTCAAATAAGGACTCGAAACGCTCAAAAAGTCTCAAATAAAAATCTAGGTCGCGGGGGGCCAAAATGTTACTGATCCAGCATCGGAACAGTAACTTTTTAATTTTTTTTATTATTTTCTTTATGTTTTTTTTCTTTTCCTTTTCCTTTTCTTTTTTTTCTTCTCTTCCTCCGCCGGTCATAGCTGGGGGCCGGTGGAGGTCGCCGGCCTCAGGTGAGGCTGGCCTTGCCAATTGTCGGCAAGGCTCGACCTCGCCGGCTGCTGGCGAGGCTCGACCTCGCCGGCGTCGGGTGAGGCCGGCCTTGCTGTTGCAGGCAAAGTCGAGCCTCGCCGGCGTCGGGCGAGGCCGGCCTTGCTGTTGCAGGCAAAGTCGAGCCTTGCCGGCAATTGGCTAGGCCGACCTCGCCCAGCTTAGGCGAGGGCGGCCCTCGCCTGATGCCGGCGAGGGCGGCCTCGCTAGTTGCCCGGCGAGGTCGAGCCTCGCTAGATCTGGCGAGGGCTCAATCTCGCTCGACGCCGGCGGGGCCGAGCCCTTGCCAAATCTGGCAAGGCTCAACCTCGTCGGCAACTGGCGAGGCTTGACCTCGCCTGACGCTGGCGAGGGCGGCCTCGTCTGAGGCCGGCGACCTCCGCAGGCCTCGGCTATGGCCGACGGAGGAAGAGAAGAAAAAAAAAGAAAAGGAAAAGGAAAGGAAAAAAAATAGAAAAGGAAAAATAGAAATAAAATAATACAAAAATTAAAAAGTTATTGTTCCGGTGCCGGAACAGCAACATCTTTGCCGGCCGGTAGGTATTTTGGCCGGCCGGCAACTCAGGTCTTTATTTGAGACTTTTTGGGCATTTTTGGTCATTATTTAAGACTGATTGGGCACTTCAGACCCTTATTTGATACTATATTCACTTTGGACCCTTTTTTGAGAATTTGACCCCGCTTGGGATCCTTAATTGAAAATTTCCCAAATGAATGGCACTTGTGAGTATTCTAATTTCTCAAACATCTATGAAAAAGGTCCTTAAATTTTGTTCACATCTTACACTTCTTTAAAGGTAACATCTATCAATTCGATCGATTTCTCGATTGAATTTCCGGTTCGTATTTGGTTCCACATATTAAGTCCCGACAAGAGAAAAAAGTTTATGATGCGACAAATGTGATGTGCCGGCCTTTATGAAATTGATGATTTTGATTCTAGTACGGACCGGGATATTGAAGGGCATATGGTCTAAGCCTAGCTATAGTCGATTTCTCCAAGATTAGATACTTTCAATGTCAAAAATTAGATGCCCCACATAAGCCTCGACTTCTAATTACTTTGTTAAATGACTTCATCTTAATCGTCCCAACCATCGCAATGAATCGCCCCGAGAAGTGATGGTTAACCACATAAGTGGAAAAAAAAATTAACAGAAAAGTCCTAAACACGTTTTAGGAATGCCACTGCAGTCTTAGATACTTCAATTTGATCAATTTAGTCATGAACCTTTTGACAATTTACCAATGTAATCATTCCAACCAAAAGGGCTGACATGGATGCTGGTCATCTGATATGGGGCAACGCGGCCGGCGCTAACGTGAACAACTTTTGCTTTTTTTCTTTTCTTTTCCTCCTTCATCCGCTGGTTGCCATGGTCGGAGACCAACCACAGGTGAGCCGAGACGGCGAGGCCAGCCAAGGGCGAGGTTCAACCTCCAAGCCTTGCCAAAGGCCACTGAGGTCAACCCTTGACGGTGTTTGGTTGATGGCTCGGGCAACCAGCAAAGGAAGAAAGAGAAAAAAAAGAATAAAAGAAGGAAAAGAAAAAAGAAAAAAAAGAAAAGAAAAAAAAAGAAAAAGTAATAAAATTTTAAAAAAATATATTCATATTAGCGCCGACCATTCTACATCAGTGATTATCGGCCAAAATTGGCCTGAAGGACTACATTGGCAAATTGTGAAAAATATTTAGACTATTTTGGCCAAATTAAAAAATTTATGATTGAATTAACATCGAGTTTATGATTTTTTTTGCTGACGGTTCAAACGCAGCCGGTGACGACCGCTTAGGTAGAGTGAAAGCCATGAGAGCTCACCACAGAGTGGTGCCACCGGAAAGTCGCAACTCGGCAAGAGTTCCAGGCCCTCTCACCGCCGAACCCGAACGCAGCAGCAACCGTCAACCTCCTCCTCCTCCTCCTCCTCCTGCGGCGGCCACTTGTGGTCAGGGCGATACTCTTCCTCTAGCAAGAAGTGTGTCCAATGATAGTACTAGGCCTTGCCACCAGGCTCATTGCATAGGCCGGAGTGGAGGGCAAGCTCCTCCACTTTCGGGCGGCCACATTCGCGTTGGCGGTCCTGTGCCGCCGCAGGCATGTTCGCCGGGGTTGGTACGAGAAAACGATATAAACAATCACTTTTATCTTTGCTTTCTATGTTACTTTCTCTCTTCGCCGTGCACTTGATATTATCACAGTAAGTTAGCTCTCGTCGCCGGAGTAAGTCCGCCTCTTTAGTCCGATGACAACCACGCTATTCATCAAAGCACGCGATGTTCAAGAGGATTATCACTTTCTTTTGATACGGGCCCCTGAACTATACTGGGATTTGAATCGAACAAGAAGCTTCGTGCTGCTGTCGAGATGCAAAAGTCGTCGCAGTGCTAGCTCGACTAACCCTTACGGTTCTTATTCGACCGGTTTTTGCTATCGACAGTCACGTTTCGCGCTTCGTGCCGTCACACTTCTTATCAAGGCTGAAAGTATTAAGCACAAAAGAGCTGGACGAGTAAAAGTACCAGCTGGGAAATTCATCCTCGACAATGTTTACATTGATATGACATGATTCTAGTCTTTTCCTGCTGAATAGCATGCAAAGGAAGGATGCGCCCAAGGTTCCAACCAGTTCAATCTTAACCGTCGGTCCGTCTACGGTTTCCTTTCGTGCCAGCACCGAGATCGCCGCTCTCGGACTGGGGAAGCCAGCGGGGTCCCGTGAATCACTGTTTCCCGCTCGGAAACACACAGCAGTACGTCTGCAGAAGATCGAGCGGACTGATGTCATGAGCTAGAATAGCGCAGGTATTGATATCTCAAGGGTGTTTTCGATCAAGTACCAAGAGAGTGCTATCAACTTAGATTTCTGAAACAAGTTTTGAATTGGTTGCATAAAGAGCCTTTACCTGCTTATAATACTAATTCAAGAAATGCTACCTTGAATAGGTAAGAAAGGACTCGCTCCTTGGTTGGACTGTCTGAGTAATTGATCGGAATCAAGAGCACGGGTTGCAAGTTGATAGAGGCGTTCTCTTTTTCTTCCTTTATGCGGTTGAACCTCTCGGTGTAGCCTTCTCCTGATTTCGGATCAGTCTCGTCCCAGTCGCCGAACACCGGTACGGGTGTTGCTCCGAGATGCTGCCACTTGAAAGAAAGATAGACACTCAATAAGCCTCATTTAGTCTCTCGGCAATATAGTTTCATGCAAGGCAAATGCAGAAAGGAAAAGAATTGAAGTGAGAAATCTATGTCATGTCATAATCGATCTTGGAAATGTTTTATCTGAAAATTTTTGGGCTGACGCAACAGAAACGGGGCGGTACTTACAGAGTCATCCACTGGTCGACCTCTTTTCCTCTGTCCTGAGGGTCTCGAGCTTCTTTGAACTGATGGCGAGAAGCCTTTTTTAGTGCCGGAGCTCTTTCTCTTTAGTTCATCGGAAAAGCTCCTCCTGTGAGAACTGGCACTGCGGGGTCCCTGTTGTTTCCCGGGCCGAACTCCATTTGGTCGAACTCGAGCGGAAGAAACTACAAGTCCCTCCCGTCCTACACGAAAAGGCACCTGGATTCACCTCAGGGTCGTTTGATATCATCTTTGTGCTGGTTTTGTCTCGGCTTGCGCTCCCAGAACATGCTGCGTGTGGAATCCTAACATTGACCAAGTTGCCGTGTTTGGGAGCACGCGAGCGTTCCTGTGGCCAGTTCATTTCTAAGGTTGATTGCATGCAACTTGAGAGCATGAATTGACGCACAAAGCATGCGTATATAAGAAACAAATCTGTCTAACGTTCCAATGTATTTCAAGAGATCTTTTCTAGATACGGTGAAACCGTGAATCGTGCAAGGACAAGACCAGGACATCACTTCATGAGAACGTGATATTATACGTGCAGCATATAATTGATTCCTGAGTTCATATCCAGGTCCTAGATGTTAAGGAAATAATGCTGTGCTGAAAACCAGTATCAGTTTTCTTCTGATGATGCACTGAATTTCGGAGGTGATGTCGATCAATCAACTTATAAGTCATGAAGCTTCTTCCTGTTCACACCGAGACACGATCAAATCTCCATTAGTTTGACCCTTTGCCTATAGAAACGATGATCCGGACAGTTCTTAAAATTAGGAGGCAATGTACAGTCAAGCCGGAGAGTGATCAATAGAACTTCCAGCAAACAATGCAATTCACAGTTAAAAAGAATCAGCTTATTAGGAATTTCCTCACGTAGATTGAAGTTAATCAGCCCTTCAATCTTTCCTGAATCGTATTCTTGATGATTTCACTGGAAGAATGTATATTTCATCATCAAGACTTTTCGCGTAGCTAACCATATTAGAGATCATAAACTTCGAAACTCGCATTCCCTACAGATTCAATTACATCCATGTTCTGATTGCTTTTTAAGGCAGACGCTTATTGATACACTGAAAGAATACCTTGTTCTTTGCTGTAGAGATAGCTTCTGAATTATAAAGGTACTTACAGGATGATCACATGGATTGCTTGCATCCCTTTCTCTTGGGTACCTCACGCCTCTTTGCATCGATGAAGACAAGCCATAAGCATAACCTGCTTTTGGTTTATCGGAATGGCTTCTTCTATGAGCACTGGCACTTACTTGGCTGCCTTGTCTTTTCGTGGATGAAACTGATTGGACTGAATTGAAAATCTTTTCCACGTCGCGTTCGGGTTCAGGCATGAAAGCCTCTGGATTCTCCTCAGGGTCATTAGGATTTATCCCGACTCCGGCTTTCTCTTGGCGTGCATTATCGAAGTAGCCCGTGTATCGAACATCGTCCTCGCCCCTGTCCCAGCTGCCAAATTTTGGGACGTGGGAGCGATGCTGAGGCCGAATTTATGGAGATGGTTATTCAACAAAAGGAATGTGCACAAAACATTAGTCTAATAGAAGAAGAGCGAACAACTACAAATCATAGTTGTCTAGTTGCACAAACCTGGCATTTCCTTGTCACAGCAGGGTAAAAAATGCCTGCAATCCTACCCGCCAATCACAAATAAACCATTCTGGCGTCGTGAACCCGTCATATGGAAAAATTTCGACCTTGAAATTGATCTCAAACACATGTCGGATTTGGAATGTTTTGTTGACCTTTGTAAGAGGTTTCCTGTGATAAACTACTGTACTTCATAATAGACCCAAATCAAAAGTTTCGACTGTCCCTGTTAGGACATATGTATGTCTATATCGGGTCGAGGTCTGGTTGTGGCGCCTTGTTGTATATGGTGTTTTGAAAAGTAATATATATGCTTACATTTACCAAAAAAAAAAAAGTTTCGACTGTTAGATGTCGCGTTATGTTCTCGGCTCGTTCATCCATGGCTCTGTTTAGGAATTCTAGGACATGCTCCATATTCTGGGGTTCCGATGGCTTTTGATTTGTTGTGAAATGGGATTGAAAAACTTTTCAGATGGTATCTAAAAAGGTGTATGCAAGTTCAATTGAGTTAATGTTCATGTCCTTAAACTTGGAGTCATTGATCAGCGGCTTTGTTTTACCACAATGTTACCATCATCTGGCTACTTAATAAGCAATACTGGAAGAAGAAATCAGAATCAAACATGGCAGATATAATTCAAGGGAAACCAGCAAACAGACGCAGCACGATAATGCTATGAGGACCACACACTTTGCATTGCTAGCACAGTATTTGAATGAAAAGAACACAGAACAGTCTAATTACTGATCTCAGAATACTTACAGACATAGCGGAAATCGTCTCTGGTTCCCAGACTTCCACAGGAGAAGTACACAACGTGATTTAAGATAATCAAGTTTAGATGTTCTGGACTAGATGCAACTTTGGCTACATCAAACAATGAATTCTTCGATTATTCCAATGTTTCTAGGAGCCAAACCTTTTCACAAACCCCACTAATGATGTCCTTGTCGCCAAATCATATTCCTTGTGACAACTTGTTAACCGTGGGACATTTCCATTCACATGCCCTCTTGTTCTCGTACAACCAGTGAAGACAGTAACAAAGCAAAACGGAAAAAAAATACTACTAAACAGCAAATGAAGGTTTTGTCCGTCTAGCTCTGTCGATTTCTCGATAGATTGCCCAAGTCTTAATCAAAGAAGAGGAAATAGTAAAGAATAAAACTTCGTAACTTAGTGGACGGTAACTTCAATTTATAGTCTGAATGCCGATTTTTGTTTGCTCCATATTCTCTTTTCTATAAATTCATTTATCTTCCATGGCGTGGTGAACGGTACTGGTTGGTCTAACAATCTTTAAATCAATTTGCACAGCCCCAATGTAATGCTGGTCGATTTGTTTATGCACTACAAAAAAACATGTAATTTGCGACGGAAATTTTCCGTTAGAAATTTGCGACGAAATTTGCGACGGATTATATTTTCCTTCGCAAATTAGCGACAGTTTATTTCCGTCGCAAATTTACGACGGAATTTGCGACGGATGAAAAATCCGTCGGAAATCTGCGACGGAATTTTTATCCATCGCAAATTCCGTCGCAAAAGTTCGTCGCAAATTTGCAACGGAAAATAAATCCGTCACGAAAAAGTTCGTCGCAAATTTCCGACGGAAAAAAAAAACTATCACAAATCCATCGCAAATTTGCGACGGCAAAAAAGTCGTCACAAATTTGCAACGGAAAATAAATCCGTCGCAAATTTGCGATGAAAATGAACGTCCGTCGCAAATTTATAGTTTATCAACCTGTGATATTCCAACCCTATCTCTCTCTCACTCTCTCTCGCTTTTCTCCCTCTTTCATATGTCTAAAATCAGCAAAATCCGCGCACGCATATATTAATCTCGGTGAAGCTTTTGTACCGGTAAGTATCATAGCTAGCTTCGTGACTATTCATCATTGGATTGTAATTTCTTTTTTTTTATATATGTTTATGTTTGTTTTTTTTCATATCTGCATCACTGGTTTAACGACCGGCGACTGGCGACACCTCGCCGGCCTTTGGATGAGGCCGAATGGCCACGCCGTTTTGCGACGGAAATAGTTTCCGTCGCAAACTTGAGACGAATAAATGAAAATTCCGTCGCAAATTTGGGACAGAATTAACGTAATTTGCGACAGAATTCGTTTTCCGTGGCAAATTTGCGAGGGATGAATTCCGTTTCCATCGCACATTAAAAATTATTAAAAAATGATTCTTAAGTGATTATTCTTTTTGGGTATGTGTCTAATTGAAGGTCTTGCAATCCAAGTGGACGTTGCAATTCTCATCAAATTGACCACTTTCTCCTTATACATTGGATAAGGAGCAGAGGCCAGCTGTTTGTCAATGGTTGAAATATGTGCGGTTTCCTGATGGATATGCTTCGAACCTTGGGAGATGTGTTGATTTGAATGAATGCAAGTTTACAGGTTTGAAGAGTCATGATTGTCACATCCTGATGGAAAGACTAATTTTAATAGCTTTGAAGGAAGTTCTACCGAACTTTGTAGGGAGCGCCATTACAGAGTTAAGTAATTTCCTCCTTGATATTTGCTTGACAGTGTTAAAAGCATTGCACATAGAAAAACTAGAGAGATATTCCAATTATTCTTTGCAACTTAGAAAGGATATTTCCTCTAGCGTTTTTTAATTCGATGGAGCATCTCTTAGTTCACTTACCTTATGAGGCCAAAGTTGCAGGTCCCGTCCAATTTCGATGGATGTATCCATTTAAAAGGTAATGTTTTTTTAAAAATACAGTTCAAATTAGTTTATCATATAATATGTTCCGATAAGCTTCTTTCTATTTCAACTAGATTCTTATATCATTTGAAGAAAAAAGTGAAAAATAAGGCACGTGTTGAAGTTTCAATTTGTAATGCATATATTGTGGAAGAAGTGACAACATTTGCATCATACTATTTTGAGCCGCACGTTCAGTGTAAGAGGCGGAGAGCAGGCAGAAATGATGAGGGCCCTATTGATCCCAATTGCACAACATTCTCTATTTTCAATTATCTGGGTCGACCAAGCGGCGCATGTCAGTTTCGTTATTTATCAGACGAAGAATTTCATGCAGCCCATACTTATATTTTACTGAACTGCCCAGAAGTCGAGCCATACTTCAAGTAAGTGTAAATTTGCAAATATATATTTTGTGTGTCAAATATTTGCTAATATTTAAATGATTTTTAATATTAGGATTTTCCAAACTTCAATATTTGGATTACAACCAAATGAGTTTGACCGTTTGTGCAATGAACAATTTGCAGCATGGTTCAAGACATATGTAAGTTGCCTATGGACCAAAAATAAGTTATTAAAATTATATACATCATTTAGTAAAATATATATTATTGACTTTGCATGTGTAACTTTAGTTTCACAGTAATTATGATGAAATTAGAGAGCAAGGATTGCTATATCATCTGTCATGAGGTCCATAGTTAAGAGTTCGAAGTTGGCCAACATATTTCATAAATAGATATAATTTTCATACTCAAGAATATGGAATGGGAAAATCCATAATGAATAGTGGTGTGTCTGTTCGGTCATCCAATGATGGCAGTTCAGAAGATGATTTTTATGGCTTGTTGGATGAAATCATAGAGATAGAGTACCCTAGACCATTAATGATGCGGGTTGTGTTATTTAAATGCACGTGGTTCGACCCCGTCAAAGGAATGAAGGTGCATACGAAGTTCAATTTGGTTGAAATAAATCACAAGAAAAGGTATATGAAGTATGAACCATTTGTCTTGGCACAATAAGCAATTCAAGTATGTTATGCATCATATCCTAGTTTGAAACGTGACAAAGGTGATTGGTAGGCTGTATGTAAAATCAAAGCACGGAGGAAAATCGAGGAACACTGGAAGGATAGAGCCTACCAACAAGAGAAAGTGTGTAACACGGTTGAAATTGAGGAATATAACATACCAACTTTACGAGATCCGTGTGGAGCAATGATAGATGTGGATCCAACTGAAATTTACGAATTAAATGTACAAGAATGTTCAGAATCTGATTTTCAGACAGATGACGAAGACGAGGACGAAGACGAAGACGAAGAGAAAAACGAAGACGAAAATTAAAATTTTTGTCACAAAATACTACAGATGTGTAATTATTAATGCGACAAGTGCTATTTTGGTTGTTATCATTATTGTTCTTGTTATTATTGTTATTGTGCTTTTTTATTATTGTTATTGTCGATTATTTTTTTTATTTTAATTGATCGTCCGAAATTTTGTCCCTAAATGCCGGCAAGTCAAATATTATTAACGTGCCCTAACATTTCCGATATTCTAATTTCCATTGCAAAATTTGAGATGCCAAAATTTTGAACTGAAAAAAAGACGTAACAAATTTAGGACCCAAATAAATGAGATGCTAAATTTTTTACCGAAAAAAAGACGTCACAAACTTACAACGATCATTTAATATGTGCATATTTGCGACGGACTCAATTTGTCCGTTGCAACTTTGCGACGGACTAAAATGGTCCGTCACAAATTTGCAACGGATTTTTTTTACGTCGCAAATTTGCGACGGATTTTTATTTCCGTCGGAAATTTTTTGTCAATCGAAAATTTGCGACGGACATAGAAAGTCCGTCGCAAATTTGCGACGGACACTTTAAGTTCCGTCGCAAATTTGCGACATTTGTACACCCTCCTCCTCCTCCTCCCCCTTCCTTGACGCCGCCCAAGCCCGATCTGCGCAGCTCCCCCGCCACCGTCGCCATCGCAGCTGTTGCCATCGCCGCCCAGCCTCGCAGCCGCCCCGCAGCTCCCCCGCCCGTCGCCCGTCGCCCCGCAGGCCCCCCCGACCCGTCAACGGTCGCAGGCCAACCCCCCGCCCGTCGCCCGCGCCCCCCCCCCCCGGGTGGTCGCGCCCTCGCCATCGCAGCCGTCGCCGTCGCCGCCCAGCCTCGCAGCCGCCCCGTAGCTCCCTCGCTCGTCGCCTGTCGGCCCGTAGGCCCCCCCGCCCGTCGCCGGTCGCGGGCAAGCCGCCCCGCAGCCCCCCCATCGCCCGCCCCTCCGCCGGTCGCACCTTCGCCCCCGCCCCGCCTCACCGCCCTCGCCGCATCCGAGCAGCGGCCCGAAGCCTCGCCGCCGCCGACCAGCAGACCGACGCCGTCGCCGCCCAGCCTCGCCGCCCTCGCCCGCCCGCCAGGAGCCGCCCCACGCCGTCGGCCCGCAGCCGCCGCCGTCGCCGTCGCCGCCCACCATCAGCCGGCCGAGGCTCTCGCCGGAGCAGCCCCCGCCCGTTGCCGCCCTCGCCGGAGCACAGCTGCCGTCGCCGCCGCCAGCGCCGCCGTGCCACCGCCGGCCACTCGCCTCCCAGTCGCCAGCCGACGCCGTCGCCGCCGCCCGACGCCGTCGACGCCAACCGACACCGTAGCCGCCGAGCTCCGCCGTCGTTCGCCCGGTCGTGGCCGAACACCTGGCCGACTAGTCACCATTTGGGCCCACGCCCGCGCCGGGTCCGCCACTGTCCAATCGGCCGATTTTTGTTGTCCTTGAACCAAGTAAACAACTCCCTAAACCCTAGTTAGTATAATTAAGTAATTAGTCGGACTTGTTTAGGGATTATTTAGAATCACTTTTCGTTGGCTAAGTTACAGGTCGATTTCAGGATTGCATATGGCTTTGATCGATGGTCGGCTGGTTAATTTGTCTATTATGTGGATGATTAAGCGTTAAATGACGATAGGGTGATTGATTAAGCGTTTTCACAAAAAATGCTTGAAAATTGAACAATTCTATAAAAAATCATAAAAAATTACGGAAAATTAAAAAAACGGTATATGTTGGCAACAAATATGAAATTTGACTGTAAAAGTTTTTTAAAATTTTTAAAAAACTAAAATTTCATAATATCACAAAATGGCAAAAATTAATAGTGACCACCTATTTTGAGTGAAATTTAGATTTTTTAATGTTCCGGGAAAAAATATTAAAAAATTAAAAATTTTCATAACCTTATAAAATGGCTTAAAATAAATGTGGCTACCCATTATGAGGGAAATTTTTATTTTTTTGGGTGAAAATAAAAATTAAAAAAATATAAAATTTCAAAACTGCACAGAATTGCCTAGAAAACATGTGGCCATCAACTTGCAGTGAAATTTAAATTTTTTTAGGTGGCCAAAAAAAATTAGAATTTAAAAATTTTCAAAACTTCACGGAATGACTTATAATACCTATGGCCACCCACTTTTAGTTATATTTAATTTTTTTAACGTGCCCTAAAAATTATTAAAATAAAGAAGGACAAAAATTTTGGAAACTTACCACCCGCCTGGGTGGCGCTGCTGGAGAGGGCACTCTTCCTCTCGCAAAAGGTTGAGTGTTCGAATCCCGGGCGCCGCAGGGTGACTTAACCGGTGCATGTGTGTGGTGGCTAGCACGTGTCGCCTCCAGGGTTTACCTCCCGGCTATCGGCCGTGCGGGGGTTCCCTAGGTTATCAAAAAAAAAAAAATTTGGAAACTTACCACCCGCCTGGGTGGCGCTGCTGGAGAGGGCACTCTTCCTCTCGCAAAAGGTTGATTGTTTGAATCCCGGGCGCCGCAGGGTGACTTAACCGGTGCACGTGTGTGGTGGCTAGCACGTGTCGCCCCCAAGGTTTACCTCCCGGTTGTCGGCCGTGTAGAGGTTCCCTGGGTTATCAAAAAAAATTTGGAAAATTTACCTAATAGCTTAGACTACTTGTGGCCACCCAATTTTAGTATGGAAAAATTTTTTATTTCACAGAAAAAATTTTATATTAAAAAATAATAATTTAAAAATTCTAAAAATTTTTAAATTTCAAAACTTTACAGAATGTCTTAGAATATCGGTGGCCACCAACTTTTAGTGAAATTTTTTTTAGGTCCCAAAAAAAATTTAACAATAATAACAATTTTTCTCTTACAAAACTTTACAGAATGATTTAGAATACCAGTGGCCACCCACTTTCAGTGAAATTTAAATTTTTGTACATGGTCAAAAAAAATTTAATCAAAATGAATGCGATTTATATAGTGATATTTGATACCTGTGGCCACCCATATCGTGCTCATATATTGATGTTTTATATCAAAATGAATGGGATTCATAGTATATTTGTTCGTAAGAAATTGCAAGTCATAAACACTCGATATTGGCTCATTTCAAGGAAACATTTTCTCAGTCTTTCCATCAAAATGGTAAGCTTCGTCATGTACATCATTATGTGTCCGTAATACGTGTCAATAGTTCTTTACATATTCGCATAACGTTCCTACTTGTCAGTATAAACGTGGAGGTCACATGCATAGAAGACAAGCCTCTTCCTCGTCCTCGTCTCCGTCCCTTTCCTCTTCCCCTATCCCATCATCTAACCCTCAACCACAATATGGTCCGTCATAATATGGACACGTTGGCCCTTCCTCCAATACTCAACAACATGTTACGGGACTTGGCCACATGCGAACTGAATCTCCTCCAGTTCAATCTCCTTTAGCTCCCTCTCCTTCCGTTCCACCGCATTATTCGGCGGAACAATCGAATATTGATGGAAACATAGGTCAAGAAGATAATCGATTCTTCATATGCCCATTTGGAGATTCGTAAGTACTTCATTTTTATTTTAGTATATGTAATATTTAGGGCTTTAGATTCACGGATGCTCCGTCTGTTGTGAGGGAATTGAACAAAATAGCAAGAAACTTTTGGATGGAAGAGTATATTACTTACAGAAGTGTTCCACAAGAAGTGAAAGAAATATGGTGGAATGAGTTCAAGGTAAGTTTTACATATTTTATTTTCTCACCAATTAAGTTTGGTGTAGTATATTGATGGTCAAGAATGATGTAAAGGACCAGAACAACTCTGTAGTTTTCGATACCTAAAGGACCAGATATTTTTCCCGGCATGAACTTTACAAAATCTGTCTATATTTATCTGGTACATGGTTATAGATATGTGATCATCATAATAACTTTCAATTTGTATTTTTATTCATTGCAACGGAAGTTCGAGTAGGAGGAAGCGGAAGACAATGAAGTGAGAAGAATTTTCGATAAGAAAATTAGTGATTTTATGCGAAATGTCATTAATAGAGCGAAGATCAAGCAAGTGAAGCCTTCTTTCATTACAGTTGATAATTGGGCGGTAATTAACAGATTTTGGGCATCTTAACAGAGTCGGCAACTCTGTGAGCAGAATAAGAAGATTCGATCTTCTAGTTCTAGTAATGGGTCAGCCACATATACTGGGGGCTCTATCAACATTGCGGAGCATCGCAAACGACTAGTAAGTTTGTTAAATGAGTTATAAGTTAATTTAATTCAATTACTCATGTTTACATTTTGTAGGCATAAGAATTGGGGACGGAACCAACATTTACAGTTACATTTGAACGCACATTTCAAAAGAAAGATAAGACATGGACTGGTGATCAAGCAAAAGCTGTTAAGGTATGTAAGGTTATACTTTGGCTTATATGTAAACTATAATGAAAACCGTGAATGCTTTCAATATTTATGGTAGATATATATATATAGTGATTTTATTTTCATCTACATTGTTAATGTAGGAAAAATATAATGAACTTTTAATGAGCAGTGCTAGTGGTAGTGATGATTGTCCTGAGTCCGGGCCATCAGTTGATAATATGGCATTATGGATGGAGGCAACGGGTGGGGTGAAAAAAGAGAAAATATTTGGGATGGGATTGTTGTCAAGGATGTACATGCCGAATAATCCTGGAAGTTCATCATCCACTGCGACTGGTCGAAGGAGGTCACGACAAGATGAGCAATTGACCCAAGAAGTGCATCGTCTGAAAAATGTACTTGTTCAGAAGGACGAACAAATAAATAACTTGGAACAACAAATGGCACTCGTTATGCGACACCTTAACCTCAATCGCTATGACGATCCTCCTGTACCTCCAGCCAATTGTCGCGACCTACCCGAACCGATCGGATTTAGGCCAATAGGTATTTGTCGATGGATGTGAACAACGATTGATTCGTTCGAAAGACAAACCAAATGGTTCATTAATCCAAAGACTAAGGCACTCCCAAGCCTCATACCTCGTGCGACGAGAATTTTCTAATTTACGCATTTGAATGGAGTCGCCACTAGCCATGATCAAAGATTGGCTAGAAACCCTAATCGAGACGCGGGAGTGTCGTCTCGATGCGTGCGAAAACCAGAGATTCCAAAATTCGGGAACTTGATTACACTAGTGATCTAACTAGTGCCCTTTCGGTACCTAAACTTAAATGTTTGCAAACTAACGTACCGGGCAGCTTATCGAAAAAGCTAAGATTCCACCTAACCGTTCTAAAAATAGAAAATAACAACCAATGTATTAAAAGTGCGCAACTAGATAATCATGAAGAGAATAAACAACCAACGACCTAGCATCGTCTCTAAAAAAAAGAAAACGCAATCAAAAGCCTTAAGGTAAAACCCTAATGGCTTATCCGATTTTTGGGAATTTTTTAGAGGGTTTTTTTTCTCATTTTTTCATTTTTTTTGTTTTGAGTTTTTAACCTGAAATCTAGTGAAATTTAGCCCAAAACTGATTTCTGAACATCTCCTAATTTTCTGATTTTTTTGGAATTTTTTTTAATTTTTCTAAATTTTTTAATATTTTTGAATTTTCTGAATTTTTAAATATTTTTTAATGTTTTAATATTTTTAATAATATAATAATTCCGGACCGGGTCCCCTGACCCGATCCGCCCGACACATGACCCGGGATCCCCCCACTCCTTTTCTATTTTTTTATTCTTTTCTTTTGATTTTCCTTTTTTCTTTTGTCTTTTTCTTTTTTTAATTTTTATATTTTTCTTTTACTTTTTTCCTCCCCTTCCTGCATGCCTTCTGCCCATGCACGTGATCTTCTCCTTCCAGAGCGCTTTCTTCTTCATATTGTTGTTCACCGAGAGCTCACCGCCAACGTCCTCTTCTTAGTGAATCGCCGGCAACCCAAGCTCTGAACCAAAATCGGCTTTTTCGACTGGCGTCGATGACGAATCTGCTCGGACCGAAATCGCAACCCCACCATCACCGAACCAAAGTCCCTAAACCAGCACTATCGGCCACTAAATCGCTAACGTGGTGACCCACTTTCGTTTCCCAACCGCTAGACCTCCGTCCCCAATAACACATGCTAAATCTAAACAAACAAACATACGCGCATATGAAACGGGGATAGTGAGCTACCGGTAGCGGTATCAGACCATGGGCAGCGCCAGCGTGGGGAATAGGTCTCCGGTGAAGGACTCGTCCATGGCTGACTCGAACGATGTGTCAACCGCAACAAAACCACACGAACGATAGAGAAAACTCAAAGTCAGTGACAATATTGGAGCAAATTGTCCATAAGTCAAAGCTCTGAAGCATCGGTTTTGGTCGTGGGTCAACCATGATGCATACAGGCTTGAATAACCATATTTCATGACAAATTTGTCTCCTTTCGCTAGGAATCGCTCACAATCCCAAAAGACCCGGCTCGGCATTTTAAATGCATATTTATCTTTTTGGGACTTTTTGTCGAACAGGTTGTTGGTGACTGAGAAGGCGAGGTTCGGATCTGATCTTAGCATTGCTCGTGGCCTAGTTTCAACATACAATGTTCAGAGTGACTTCATTCAGTGTCGAACAACTGTAAACCTCCATTGATGGAGCCAAGCAATCACCGAATAGGTTCGATGCGCCTGGCTCCCAAGAGGCAGGGGAAGGGCGGCGAAAACAGAGTAAGACCAGACCGGGACCTACCTGGTTCGGGGCTGACCGTGATGAAGCGCGGCGGCTTGAGGCTCGACGGGGTCAAAGAGGAAAAGATCTCTCCTTTTTGGTTCTCTCGGTTCCCTCTCCTTCGGGTGTTTTTCCCCCTCTCACGTTCAGGCCCTCGTCTTCGGGAATGTTGGGATCTAGGAGTGAGAAGCCGCGAGAAGGGTGTTGCCGGCTAGAGGACGTCGAACGGCGACGGTGGCGACGGTGGTGGTGGTTGTTCGGGCGAGATGAAGGATGAGGGGTTTGCGAGGTTCTTCCTTTTCGGAGACCCCCTCCTCCCCTTCTCTGGATTTCTCTCGAGCTCACTCTCTCTCTCGATTCTCTTTCGGTTTCGGCTCCCCTCCCAGTCTATTCTCCCTGGAAGCTCTTCAAGCTCTCTTCTCTTTCTTTTTTTTTCGCCATCTGTTCTTCCTTCTCCCCTTTCTCTTGACCCCCTCTTCCTCCTTTTTTTCTGTGTTCTCTCGCTCTCTTTAAGCTCTCCTCTGCACGTACAGATTGCAGGTTTTCCTTTTTCGTGTCAATGTCCACGGAGACCAGAGAGATAGCAAGAAAGGCGCGCCCCTCAGTCCCTCTCGGTCTTTTTCCTATGTATGCCGACCCCATTTTCTGTTTTGGTGACATATACTGCGGCAACCCAAAAAGAGAGAGAGTGTGACGGTCCATTTTTGGGTTTCTTTTGACTTTCTCTGCATTGGACGTCTCGCTTTCTCCTTTAGTGATACACCCTAAAACCCTCCTTTCTTTTGTCCTTTCCTTTCATTTGCCTCTCTTCAATGCGCGTGCAGAGGGTGAGCTGCCCATGGGGAAAAGCTTCTCTTTTGTCTTCTCTCTCTATTTTTTAATCCTTTCAGGACGTGTGTTGATCGAGAGGAAGAAGAAGAGCTTTTGCCCATTTTGTCTCTTCTGATCAGCTTTATCATTTTTTTTCTTCATGAAAACACGCCGAGCCCTTTCTTCTGTGTCCTTTCTTCCTTTTTGCTTCTTTTGTGAAAGTGTGGATAGAGTGTCCGGAGGGAGAGGGAAGAGATCACGTTTTTGTCTTTCTCTCTTTTCTTTTTTCCTTTTTTTTTAATTTTCATAATGATGATTTTCTTTTTCATAAAATAAAAATAAAATAAAATAAAAGGAAAATATGTTTCACTAAATTCTATTAATGCAACTGCCCCTAATATCTATATGCCATGTAACTTAATGAAAATATTTTTGTTTAGGGATTAAAGATTAATCCATAATTTTTATGCAATTAAACCTTAAATGGCTAGGCGAAATTTAGGTGTCAACACCAATCCAATAGGTGATGGGCACAATGATGACCAACACATTGATGCCGAGAATGATGATGATGATGATGATGATGATGATTTTCTCCAGACTTTCTAGTTAAAATTCTCAAAATCGGGGGTAAGCTTACTTCATAATCTTGGTTTTTCATAATTTCACTCATATTCATATGTAAGAACATTTATGTTCATTCTGAAATATTTTTTTGTTAACCCTCTTGTTATTTTATACCTAGTTCCACATCCATACATAAACGCTTCTTTTATATTCTGGACTGATTTATGTATCGACATTTCCTCAGGTCTCGACAAAAGTAACTACTTTTGGTGTCCTGCCATCGTACCAAAGCTGCGTCTTCTTGTGTATGATTTTTCTGCGTCTTCTATGGTTGTCCCGCCTCTTAGTTCATGTTTTGAATGTATTGTAAGATTGGATATCAAATAGCATCATGTCAGACTCTGCAACTTTCCTTCAGTTATTTGTTTCAATTATATGTCATTGTGGCTGGTTTGTCAGAATCTATGGTTTGTTCGTTTTTCTGTTTCAATTATATGTCATTGTCTCCTTTGTTTGATATGGACAAGAATTTATGGCCAAAATGATGTAAAAATAGCGACGAAAATTTTAAGCCGAATTTTGCGATCATTATAGTTCGTCGCTAATTTGCGACGAATACATTTTGCAACGAATTTTGCAACGAAATTTCCGACTAATTTTGCGACGAAATTTGCGACGAATTTTCCGACTAATTTGCGACTATTTTGCGACGAATTTTACTACGAATAGCGTTCATCGCAAATTTGCGACGAATTTTGCGTCGGATTGTATTCGTGGCTAATTTGCGACTAATTTTGCGACAAATTTTTAAATTTTCCGTCGCAAAATTTTGCGACGACCTAGTAGCGATGGAATTTTTTCCGTCGCAAAATTCGTCGCAAATTCGATTTGCGACGGATTTTTCCAAATTTTCCGTCGCAAATTTCGTCGCTAATCCGGTGTTTTTTTGTAGTGATGGAGGCATTCCCAGGTGACTCCATTAATAAAATAGTGGAGGCATTCCCAAGTGATCTTTAAGCGACTGATGTTATCTAAACTCCAAGACAATGCAAGGAGCTATATCGATGCTTTTCATGAATCCGATACTTCAGGTACAATCCATACATAATTATTCAAATCCCTTGAGCATGGTTAGAAGATACTTATATTGCTTTGCTGTTTTTCCATTTGGCACAGCCAAATACCACATGTATTTCAAGAGCCAAGCAAGTTCTGTGACCCAAAATACGTCCGCGAATGATGCTAAAGCCGGAACATAGTGATATCTGTTTCGATTTGTTCATCTGATGACTTGCACGATATTCAGTGCTTTGATCACTGTCGTTCGGTTCTCGTGACTACTAATTATCAGTACCTTTCGCTTCGAATTGAAGTCTCAGAGCTTCCTTGTGATTTGTTTTCTTTAACTATCGTCAGATATCCTGTGCTAAAGAGGAAGTTCACATGAAGTTCAAGGAAAGTGTTAATCCACCATGAGTCTTGTGACCTTGTAGAGTGCTCTTACTTATAATGGCCCTTCACATGAATCTGATCACAGTGGAAGTCAAGACAGACATAATCTAACTAGATACAAGTGCACTTTCTTCATCCAGATTGATGAAATTTCTTCTTAAGCCGACTCTCAAGCCCAAGAATAACTGCAGTCGGGAGCGAGTTTAATAATGCGCTATACATATTGAAATAAATTATATATGGAAAGAGAAATTACTTTGCACCGAATGGCATTATCACTTTTCTTCAATTTGCATAACACAACGAGCGTTGTGGTGCGAAAGAGAATCGACTTTACTTTCTGCAGAAAAAACGCATTCCTGAAAGCTGTATATCATAAGAACTCGCATGACCCTGTACACTATACATCCCAGACCGGACCAAAATATAGAATGTGGATTGAGTGCGACTATAACATTCTCCAACTCTTTTGTTTTCCAGCAAGATTACGAAATACCGATTGTCTTATTCAGCAACCATAGGAAAAGAGCAAATTCAATCCCAAATATGGTGTGAAGGTAACTCCTGTCGAGCATAAAGCCGTAAACTGTAATTCCGGCTTTGTTGTTCTCTAGGTATGTCACTGCAAGATATGTCACTCAACTTCATTATGGCTGTTCTTATCTATGATGAATTAGACTGAAGACTAAAGAAAAAAAAAAAACTCTTCCGCAGTTTTCCTTCTCACCTAAAGCTTGCCTTTTGTGGAATGAGATGGTGTGCGCGTAAATCGGCATTATTTTGGCATTGTTGAGATCATCGTCACCGTCCCCTTCTTCTTCTTCGGACTCCCACTCTACATCCACGGGGAAAACATGGGTGGAAGCGACCTGAATTGTGGGCGTCTCACCATCGTTCTCATCAAACGAGTTAATCGTCGCACAGATGTGCCACTTCGCCGCAAGTCCGGTGATGGACTGTGCTTTGTGCGTGACCTTCGTCGCGCTGCGCAGGCATATGAAGAGGCCCGTGAGCAGGCTGATCGAACATAGCTGTGACACAGAAAATAACAATGTTATGCTGTCAACAGACTAGTAATTAATCCCAAATCGGGTTTTGGCGAGAGAGAGAGATTACTGAAAGCTCCCCGGCTTTGAAGATGTTCGCGTGAGCACCGGAACGGGTGATCATGAGCACGGAAATGAACTGGCTCGCCGTGATCAATATGAGGGACAAGAGAAGGAATGCTCGGAAGCGGTGGCTTATGATCCTGAGAGTCCTCCTGAACCGGAGATGCTCCTTCAAAATTGACACCACCTCGGTTTCCTTCTGGAAGACTTGCCCAAAGTCCTCCAGTCTGAGGATTTGCAGGTAGCAAACCAGCCGGTAGAGGACGCACACGAGGATGAAAATCGAGGTCCGGTAGAGCCACGAGAGCAGCTCCAACGTGCAAGCAATCGTGTCGCTCACGTAGAGATTGCCATAATAAGGAATGTCGGTGGATCCGGAGATGTACCACCAGAGCTTGTAGGCCGCCTCAACAGCAAAACATGGGACAACAAACCAAGACCATAGCTTGACTGATCTCTGCAAACATTAAGAATGCTCAACTAAATCCAAATTGTGCCTTTTATTAGCATCACTGAAGCTTGTTCGGTCATTAATTCAGCGTTTCCATTAGCTTATTGCAAATTCCTAGATCAGCAATGTAAATGCAACAGACCACTTAAAAATTCTTTTCACTTTGATGATGATCTAAGTTACCTGTATCAACAGACAATTCCTACACTCACCCCAAATTAATAAAAGAATCTCATGAAAAGATCAACGCCTGTTGCCAATCAATTAAAACTGCTGGATCATCAAGAACAGAACGACAACCAAAGTCGAATCTGAACATACCTGAAGGTGCTGCGAGTATCCGCGACGAACATTCTCACTCGAGTTGCACAATTTATCTAGGAACAAGAACTTCCTGATCCCGTACTTACGAGACCACCGCGATAGGCAGACGAAAGATATCGCCGCAAACACGGAGAGCGATATCTGCACCGGCACGTGATAAGGCCGTTGGTGGTTCGCATCGCAGCTCGAGCACTGGAGCAAGAAATGCGAGGCCAACGGGACGGCGACGGTGAAGAGGAAGAAGACCGACCACGAAAGCCCGGCCCACCACAGATTGGACTGATCGACACACACCCACTTGAAGCAGGAAGTGAAGCCGTTCAGCTCGACGGGCTCGGACGACGACGGGTACAGATAGCTCGAGATCGGCTTGCTTCTCGGCACGAACGCTTGTCGTCTTTCATCTTCCATGGTGGGGAAGGCTTCATGAGACTGGTGGAACGATCGGTTCTCGGTTCAGGGTCGATCCTGGATCTTTGTAATGATGAGACGATGATGAACTGAAGCATTTAGAGTTGGATCAGAGGGTGGCGGTGGTTTTCCACGTGAAACAGATAAAACCTAGTTGAGAGGCGATCCCCTGGCAAACCTGTGACTGCCACTTGTTGTTGGGTCATACGTAAGGAACGTCTCATCTGTCTCTCTCTCTCTTCCGAGAAGTCTCCATTTGTTTATTGGTTCGGCTTTCATCTTCAAACGCTACGTGGTTAACAGACGGCGACTTCTGGAGTCACTGTCGAAACGGAGCTGAGCCAACATCAAGATTAGCTGTCGCCATTGCAGCCTTCGATCTTGATCCGAACGAGAAATCTCCAGCGGTCTTAAAGACATGATTCGGATACAGGACCCGTCGCAATCGAAGTGAGACCATAATGACTCAACCAATGCACGAATCTCGATACTTTTGCTCAGGAATTCCGTGGAAAAAGCCCATCTCCATCGTTAGCTGGGATAATGATACAAACAGTCCTGAATACAAATTTGCAATTTAATTCTTGGACTTTTAATTTATTCAATGTAGTCCATAAATTTTAACATAATATTTAATATGGTCCCCGAACTAACTATATAAAGATGTTCAATATAGTTTCTGAACTTGAATTAATGAAAGGACTATATTGAACATTTCTATATAGTTCAGGAACCATATTAAATATATACCAAAAGTTCATGAATGATAATAAACAGATCAAAAGTTCAGCGATCAAAATTCAGGGACTATATTAAATAAATTAAACGTTCATGAATCACATTGTACATTTGGTCAAAATTCAAATATTGCTTACGTCATTTTCCCATATTTCAAAGAGAAACTTGTGAAACGACTGCATCAGATGGGCGACACTTGAAGCAAGCAAGAAGGAACGAACATGGGTTGGCCCATTGATTCACGCGGGTTAGAGCATGTACGTGGTTGTTACATGAGCAAAGTTACTATGACAAAGCCTAATTTGATGTTTCGAAATTATGACGAAAACGTTCGAAAAGTCAAACTGGAGCACGAGGGTAACGTCACTCGCTCACTCAACTGCTTCGTTGGGTGGTCAACTCACGGCACGACACTTGTCGAATGATGATGAAATAAAGGACAATCCCGACAATTAAGGTTTTGTGTCCACAGATTCCGCCGCAACTGGCATTGGACGGGGAGTTTTATATTGGTGGTTTCGTCTTGTCTGATTTGATGTAGCGTAATCATGTCGCATTGGCCTGGTTTCTTCTCAATCTCGTCCTTCTTAAGCTACGTGTAAACTTTTTTTTTTTGAGTTAGATTGTATAAACTGAAGGTTAAAATGTACGTGTGCGTTGTATTGAAAAAAAATATCACTTTAAAAAATTGGCGTGGGGTGGAGTAATTAGTATATCTTAATTGTTTCAAAACTCATTGACTTAAATTTAAGAGTAAAAATGGATCCAACAGAATATGTTGACGGACTTAAATTTGTGCTCTCTCTTAATGATCTCCCAAGATGAAGATATCGAGTTCTACTGCGCGCTTCCAACAAATGGTATCCGAGCTGATGATCGATTGGTAATGCACTCCCAATATGTATCGGTAATTGATGAAGATCTTAAGGAATGAATCTCTTGACCAACATGATTTGACTTGATCGGACAAAAGAGACCTGAGTGAAGGGTGGGCATTGTGATGTGGTGACGTGGTCCAATGGCAGCCGGCGGCCAGCAAAAAGACTAGGGATAAAGGTGTGTGTTGTTGCTGTCTCGATTCTCAAAAGGCAACACAGTGGATATTCAAGTTGAGATATGTTAATGCAGAAGAATAATAGACATAAGACTGAACTAACACGTGAGGGGAAAATTATCGAGATACACGTTTAAGTTGTGTTATAAAAAATCTTATATCGGAGAATTGATATAATGGAGAGTACTTAATACTAATTGGCCCACAAATCTCTGATTTAAATTTTTGAATGAAGGTGGATTCAAACTGCATGTATTAACGGACTTGAATTTGGACTTCTGTTGCACGCTCCCAACACTAAAAACCTGCTCTCGAGAGTAGAGTATAATCATTGGGCGATCTTCGGCTAGGTCGGGCCTAACCTTGTTTGGCAATCTCGCATGAAAATATTCCACGAACTAGCGAGGGCCACTTCCTAGGGGATTGTACACGTGAGATCTTTGCCTAGGCTCGTCCGCTTTTTCTCTTTTGCCTATACCGACTTCTAAGGGCCGAGCACTCCAGTGCCACCTCTCAACTCTTGCTTCACGACCAAAATCCGTATGCCATTCCTTGGCCATACTTTGCACCGCCCGCTGGGCAGGTGGCCCAAGCATGGTTGGGCCGGGGCTCGTGCCTAGGCTGTTTTTAATACAAATTGAAATTTCGCAAAATGGGCTTAAACTAAAGTTATAGAGTTGTTTGCATGTAGCGGACGAAGTAGGGATTATTGACGAAGCCGAAGGGTTGCTCGGCGACAAGACAATAAAATGGGGTGAAGAACACTAGAAGTGTCAAAATTTATGTACGACGCTCACTTTAGTATCAAAAATTTGTTTCGGATCACTTAAATGCCATTTTTTTGAAAAAACGATCACTTAAGTGCCAACTCCGATTTGGGTCGCCGGAAATCTGACGTGGTCATATTTTATTAATTTCTCAGTCTTATGTGGCACGTCAGCGCTAACAAGGACAATATTTAATAATATTTTAATATTTTTAAGATAAAAATTTTCTGATTTTTGTTTTTTTTTCTTTTCTTTCTTCTTCTTCTTCGTTTGGCCAGTGACTGGACACCAGCCACCGGCCATGGCCCAGTCGAGGCCGCCGTCACCCGCCACAGGCGAGGCGAGGCCGGCCCTCATCCTTGCCAAGGCGAGGCGAGGCGAGGCAAGCCGAGGCTGGCCCTCGCCCAGGCCACGATTGCCTCGCCAGGGGTCGCCTTCCCCTAGGTGTCCCTCAGCGAGGCCAAGCGACTGGCCATGGCCAATGGCCGGTGTCCGGTCACCGGCCAAATGAAGAAGAAGGAAAAAAAGAGAAAAAGAAAAGAAGGAAAAAACAGAAAAAATAATCAAAAAATAATTAAAAATTCGAAATGTACACGTGGAAATGCCACGTAGATTAAAATTTTAATTAAAAAAGTCACGTATTAATTTGGCCGGAATTTCTCACCGTTGGCACTTAAGTGACCGTTTTTCTCCGATTTTGGCACTTAAGTGATCCGAAATAAATTTTTGACACTAAAGTAAGCGCCGTATATAAGTTTTGGCATTTCTAGTATTTTTCTCCCCAATAAAATGCAACTTCCTGCCTATTCCCAGCCTCATCTTACTTGACAGGCTTTTCAGTACATGGTGTTGTACTTGAAGAGCTTCCCGGGCCCTAAGCGCCTTTGCATCATACCTTGCTTAGTGCCTCTTCAAGTGGCTCGTCCCGCTTGAGGATTTGCCGGATAATCAGTGGCCACATGCCGCGCAAACATCCTTCGTAACACCATCGGTGACGATCACGAGCAAGAATGTCCTCTAGACATCGGACATTCTTTCTCTGCGAAGCCGTCGCACGGTTACTTGGTGGTTCTCTCCGAGGTAGGGATTTCGTTCGGGGAAGTGCTTTGGCGGCCTTCGTCCCTACAACCCAATTGGTCGGGTCGTCACGTGTCTTGTCGTCGTCGAATTCGGCTGATCGTCAGGGCAAAGTCAACACGTAGACACTATTGTTGCCGAACTTACTAATTGAGTTCCTTGACTAATTGCACGGTGAAGTCCGGGTTGAGTTGAGACGGTCAAAAACAGTTGGTGCCGTTTTCGCCATTGCAATACTCATGGCGTGACTAAATCGTTGTAAGGAGAATGGAAGAAATGAAATTGACAAACCATTTCAGAAAGTACGGGGGCCAATGGGCCTGACCCGACCCATGGCCAAGCGGGTTAGGGACCGGGCACGGGCACGGGCCCCGAAACCTGCCGGTCCTACCGACCGCCGCCCTATCTCTGCCGGCCCGGCCCGTGCCCGTGCCCCGGCTCGGCGGTCAATAAGCCTGTCCCACGGTGGTTGTTAACAACGTCTTTTGGGACTTCTTCCATTGCATCTAAAAAAATTTGCCGACTTTTCCTCTCAAAATATCAGACGGTGGGCACGACACGACGCGGAGGGAATCTGCGCCTCCTGTTTCGGAGCCTTAAACCAACGACAAGCTCCCGTTTCGCTTTTGCCTTCTCCTGCTCCGTTCTGGTCAATCGCCGGCTCACCGGAGGTGCGCGGAGCGAGCGAGCGAGAGATGGCATCGGCTCTCCTCTCCTCGTCGGCGTTCGCGGCGGCGTCGGCGCCGTCGCTGAAGGCGCGGGCCCGCGGGAATTCGCGAGGCCCTTTGAGTTTCGGTCCTCTCTCCTCGCGCGCGCTGGTTCCGAGGTAATCCCGCTTTCATTTCCGGTCGACCATCGTCAGCTTCGTGTGGGTCTCTGTCATGGCCTCCTGCTGCGATTGTTTTGCTCCTTCTGTACGTTCCTTGTTCGTAACGAGAAGCAAATTGGAAGCGATCCCTGTGGGGTTTCGTCGTTTTCTTTCTTTCTTTTAAAATTTCTGCGTGCTAGAGGCTCCTTTGAAGCTTAATCACCTCAAAGATCGATCTGGGTCTGAATCATTCCTTGTTCGGAATGTGAACAGGGTCATGTTCAATTGGGAAAAAGAGTTTAAGGTCAAGAATACGTCGTGTTTAAACGAAACCATTTAATCACAAGCCTAGTCCTTTGACCAGGGTCTCTTCTTGAGGACACCGCGGGGTCTTTCCTAAGTAGTGGAGGCAGGGTTTCCTCGATCGAAATTATCTTTGAAATGGGCAGGATGAGAACTGTGCATTTATTTCGTTATTTCGATTTATATGTAGTGAGGTATCGAATGCCGCAGAGTAATACTACTAGGCATTGTTTTCTGGAAATCATTAATGGTGTCCAAGGACAGGGAAAAAACCATGTTTGTCAATTTCATGGTGGATGGCTAGCTCAAGCATACCGAAAAAGAAAATCTTCATTGTGGCAAGCAAAAGAATGACTAACACATGACAGTGTTGCATTGCCAAATGCTCAAAGCATACAGACATATATCATCATTATCGTTATCATGGAAGCCAAATCAATTATGTATAAAGTGGCCAAGCATTTGGTTGGTACATGACGAGGTTGCTGCACCGAATGCCTAGTGGAGCTTATGGCAAAAAATCAATCATCATGGCATGCCAAATGCACCTATGACTATCACTCGTATTTACAGTTGTTAGGGTTAGTTCAAGATAGATGATTTATTCTTTTTCTTCATCTCAGTGATTTCTTATATATGTTTCTCATGATTCCCTAGAAAATGCTGCACTGTAAGAGCGGCGCTTTTGCAAGACAATGAGGAGAAAGTAGTCGTTGAGGAGTCATTTGAATCAAAGAGTATCTTTGATAAAGAGAGGAATAGAAGCAGTGATGGAGCATCTGAGGGTTCTTCCACCAGTGACCTAGAAAGATGGATTATCAAGCTCGAGCAATCCGTCAATATCTTTCTTACAGTAAGGCCTCCCATCCTTCTCTGTTGGATGAATGAGCAAATTGATATGACGCACTATTGATCAGAAATAGTTAGCTTTAGTGGTAAATAAAAGGGTTTCCATTCATCTTACCCAAAAAAAAAAAAAAGGGTTTCCATTCTTGGAAGGAGAAGACACAAATGGAGTTTTCAGTCTTGTATTTATTCTAACTGGCATCATGCCTTACTTAGTAAGACATAAATGGATTTTTCAGTCTTGTAGTTATTCTAATTGGCGTCATGCCTTACTTAGTACTTTAGGGATTGAAGGCATTGTGATGTTTCATTTCGCAGTCACACGGATTTTTTACTAATATCTGTAGCTTATAACCTTTTTCCAGGACTCGGTGATTATGATTTTGGATACTTTGTACAGTGATCGGCACTATGCCAGGTTCTTTGTACTGGAGACCATTGCGAGAGTTCCTTATTTTGGTGAGTCGTCAAGCTTATAAAAGTAGGACCATGGATTTTTATTCCATCATATGCTTTATGTCCTGACAACACGGATTAAATTTCGAGAAAGGTGTTGCATAATGGTTGAGGCATATATGAAGCACAAAGTCATCAGAATATTGACTGGACTAATCATGCATTTTGTGTTTAAGGAGATAAACTGTTGTGACAATTTCACACAACAATGTTAGGAAGTGGGAAGTTTTCTTGTGTATGCTCTATGGGAATAATGATTAACGTCATTTTTTTTTTCATCTTTTGGCAGCCTTTATGTCAGTTCTACATATGTATGAGAGTTTTGGTTGGTGGAGGAGGGCTGACTATCTGAAAGTCCATTTTGCTGAAAGCTGGAATGAAATGCACCATTTGCTTATCATGGAAGTAATGTCTTTCTATTTTCTTTTTGAATGTATGTATCTAGATATCCACTTTCTGATAGGAGCCCTGCAAAGTGAACTATATATCTTTTTATAAGTTGGTTCCGTTTGTTGATAAGGTTGAGGATTTTATTACAGGAATTAGGGGGGAATGCTTGGTGGTTTGACCGCTTTCTTGCCCAACACATTGCCATCTTTTACTACTTGATGACAGCCTTCATGTATGCATTAAGCCCAAGAATGGCATGTAAGTTTGCAAATATCTTCTATAGAACTGTCATGCCTTGGTTTCTGGAGATTAATGATTGCTCAAAGCCCTTGGCCACCAGAGCCTTACTTATTTAGGTTAAACGTTGTCATCATATTCATGGAGCTGACAAGCAACTGCTTCCTTGAGCATATCTTTTTTCCGGACGAAGTCTTCTCCTGAATACCGGCCAATTTTAATTGGGAGGAGGGGATAGTTTGGGGTTGTTTATGTTGCTCATTATCATTTTTCAACAGGTTATAACAGTTATGTATTTGGAATTCTATTCTCCAGATCACTTTTCAGAATGTGTGGAGAGCCATGCATTTTCAACTTATGACAAATTTCTCAAGGCCCAAAGAGGTGAGATCAGATGCTCTTGAAATTTGTTCTTTTATTCAATTCTGATGCAGTTATACATGGATGCACACAAGGCAGACTTACACTCTTATAGAAGTCATATGACGCAGGGTTTCTCATTTGAATTCAAAAAAGGCTAAAAGGAGGAGGGACTTTTTTTTGTGGATGTTTGAGACTGCATGTGATGGGTTAACAATGAGCGGGTTGCATGATAGAATTTGAATCGCTGAAAAGTCACGCTGACAGGCTTGACAGGGAATTGCATTATTTCATTCTTGCCTGACATCAGCTTCGAGGTTTCCTGCAATCTTTAGATCATTTAATGGCAGTCTTGTGGGTGACACTTAATCATGTTATTGCATGAAAAGCCATCCTTTAGAGTAAATTTTAGCCAATATATGCACGATAGATCTGGTTGTGCCTACTGTCTTTTGACCAGCAGTTTTATTGCAGAGGAATTGAAAAAGTTGCCTGCACCTGAGGTCGCCATAAAATACTACACTGGGGATGACTTGTACCTGTTTGGTAAGTTCGTTTTATGTTTGTTGTCCTTTTCCTGTATGGCCAATTTTCTTTGTTTAGTAATTTGTCATGTTAAATATTAACATCTTTCATAAATTTGTTCAGATGAATTTCAAACTTCCAGACCACCTCAGTCTCGGAGGCCAAAAATAGGTAAGTGATAGCTGGCTGCATGTCTGAGCCTGAGATTTTTCCTTTTCATCTCCTACAAGGAACAGATATGCTCATAATAAGTGGATACAAAGTATCACATTATATTTAGTTATAAGAAGGTTCAAGAGCTTGGCCGGCACACTGGAGGCCACAGTTTGTTTTTCATGTGAATGGTGTTAATGGCGTTAGCAAAACTGTATATGGTGGTGTGTCCGTTTCAACTAGTAATAATCAGAGGTTACAGGAGCTCGCTCGTGTTTTGGTTGTCTGACTATTTTTTGCTTTAAATCTTTCTAAAGAGCATTGAGGATCAACTACGATGCATCAGCTAAACTTGGTTTTTTCCTGTATTGTTACTCTTTGTCAGAGAACTTGTACGACGTGTTCCTTAACATCAGAGATGATGAAGCTGAACACTGCAAGACGATGAAGGCATGTCAGATGCATGGGACGCTTCGGTCACCTCATTCAAACCCAGAATATGCTTCGGAAGATGACTTGGGTTGTGTACTTCCTGAAGCAGATTGTGAGGGTATTGTTGATTGTTTAAAGAAATCTGTCGCTTCTTCACAAAACCAAGGCTAGAAATGGGAGCGACAAGCTACAGTTTTAAGTTTTTGTATAGTTATTGTATAAAGAGACGATATAGTGAAATCATTACAGATGTCATAGTAAAGAATAATGAATGTCTTGGCAACCCGTTTCCATTATTTTGCACTGTATCTTTGTGATACTGTAGATCTTCGTTTTTGTCAAAGATACGGTCTGTGCTCCTGGATTCGTGTAAGCCCACATGCATTACTCTTGGGTATCTTTTCGATCGCCATGAGTAACCCAGTAGTCCAATTCAAGATTTAACTGATTGAGGGGTGAAAAGGTTTCTTGGCTATTTTCGATTATCTCGCACTGTTCGATGATGCGATTGATCCTTCCCTTGGAATGCGCTGTTAAAAGCATTGAGTTTCTGTTTCTGATAATTTTGAATGCGAATGAAAAGGTAAGTGGGAATGCGTTTGAGGAGCAATTGGTTAAGTTCTGAACTTTATATTTGGAATTACTTTCCCTTCACATGTTCGGGATTTATTTTCTTGTTAGCACAAGTTCTTTCAACGGGAGATGCAGAAGTCTATCAAGCTTTGGATTCATTTCACATCCCATTGCTTTCACGATTATGGTCTAAGTTGGGATCTACTCTGTTGAATTGAACAGGTCAAGACACGGTGCATAAAGCAGGAAGCAGGTGATCTTAGTATTTACATGAAAACAAATATTTGTTCTGTCAAGTACCATCCTGGATCTAGCATTCATGTTGCGGAGTGTATCTACGTTTCTTGGGAAAAATGACTTTAAAAGTGTCATAACTTTTATATGACATTCATTTTTGTGTCAAAACATTTCGCTGGATCACTTAAGTGTCAAATTAGAGAAAAAATTATCACTTAAGTACCTTCGACAATAAATTTCAGCCAAAAGTCCTTTGTGGCTTTCTAATTATTTTTCGACTCTAATGTAGCTTTTTAAAAGAAGGTGAAGTCCAGAGTGGAATGTTTTTCGTCTAACCTGACAAAGTAAACAAAACGAGGTAGCTTTCTTTGGGAAAAATCTCTCTCTTTGTTGAACTGAAAGATCAAAGCTCTGTTTTCACGATAGAGAAACAGAGCTTTGTCTCAGCCTGTGATTTGCCTATATGATGCTCCAATTCTCGTTCGCCGCAGCTCAGGACGATGAAATCTGAAGCATGGGTGATGAAGGGACCCGTTCTTTGAGCTTGGAGGAGGAAGAGGAGGCCTTCTAGTGAAGATAAGACCATGAGTGGAGGATTGAAGACGAGGCTTTGCGGTGAAGATGAAGACAAGGCCAGCGAGACACATCGATCGAATCCACATCCTTGCAGAACCTCGAGGAGATCTTGAAGACCATGACATAGCCGATGGACGATATACACGCCCAACGACCCATCTTCAACAACCACAGGAAGCTTTACACAATGCCTCTCGGCTTGCTCTGCTTCAAGAATCACCTTGAACTAGAACACCAATCACTCAATTCTTCAATGACCTAGAATTTGCTTTTCTGGGGTTCTCGTCCACTCTCTTGCAGATAAAATCATCTGTAATTTTACAAGTATCCTCTATGTACATATAAAAAAATAATACCAGAAACTCATAATCCAAATTCAAGATATAATATACATATTCAAAAGTTTTCATTTCATCAAAACTTTATACAAAGCAAAAGTACTTATTTAATCCACCATCACAATTCAAATATCAATAGTTAAGTCTATTGATCAATTTTTATTAAAATGCATGTCAATGGTCCATTCCATTAACCGATCTATTGTTCAATATCCTACAATGGTCACGACACAATGCTTGGTGACAAGGCGACCAAAATTCCCTTATTGGCAAGGTTGAAAAATTACCAAAATAGTTCTAAACTTATTACAATTATGTCAATTTAGTCATAAATATTTTTTTTTGCCAATTCAATCCCAAACCTTTTACAATTGTGTCAATTCAATCTACCTATCCAATTTGGGCCGGTTGACGTTAATGTAGCAATTTTTAATTTTTTTTCCTTTCTCTTTCCTTCTTCCCCTGGCCAGTTGCCGGACAAGCCAAAAGCTAGGGCCGGCGAGGTCACCTCGCTAGCACTAATGAGGGCGAGCCTCGACCTCGCCGGCACTAATGAGAGCGAGCCTCAATCTCGCCATCGCTAGGCGAGCTTGACCTTGCCTAGATTTGGCGAGGTTGAGCCTCAACATGGCTGACCTCACCCACAACCATGGCGAGGCTCACCCACAACCATGGCAAGGCTCGACCTCGCTCGCGACGGTGAGGTCTCAACGAGGGTGAGCCTCCCCACTCACCGACCCTAGCCAGTGACCGGCCAGAGGAAGAAGAAAAAAAAAAGGAAAGAGAAAGGAAAAAAATAATAAAAATTCGAAAAAAATAAAATTAAAAATTAAAAAATTGTCACATCAGCGTCGGCCGGACAACCGACGCAGGCCAATGTCCACGTTAGCGCCAATCGGCCAAAATTAGCCGGATAGACTTAATTGGTACAAATGCAAAATGTTTAGAATTGGATTGGCCAAAAAAAAAAGTTTAGGACCGAATTTAGGTTTATGACTATTTTGGTAATTTTCCCGGCAAAGTCTCCACTTATTATTAGCTAGTGGTTGTGCCAGAAGAAAATTCTAAAACCAGTATGCATACCTAGAAACCCCTAATCGGATTCACAACGATAATGATCATCAAACAATTATCCTCCAATACTAGAGATTCAATCCAAAGTTGATCTCATAAACCCAAATACATTTTATAAATCGAAACAGATAACCTTTGCATCCACCAAAATTACCTTTCATAAAGCATTTTTGAAATTATTTCAGAATTCATTTCATAAAACAGATTCGCAAAACGATATATATATATCCTTTCATATTACTTTTCCTAAAACCACTATCAAACCATTCACAGATACTAAAAAGTAGTAAATGCTCAATTCATATTTTATGTAACAAAATTGCCATTTCAAAACTCATACTATATGTAATCTTTATTACTTTCAAAATATAAGTTTGCAAATTCAAAAAAGAGATAACACCACTCACCTGAGAATGTTTACGACCAAACAACAAAGGTTACTCGAATTGTCGAACTCGCAGTCTTATCAATTAGGCGAGAAACAATGTCAAAATTGAGTAAAATGCTAAACTAAGTTTAACCATTAACAAAACGACTCTTACATACTAACAAAAGTCTTGTACACAGGATATTCAAAACTATTCGCAACGTGAAACTTGAGTTCCGACTAAACTGTTAACTTCAAATCAATTTTTGTCAAAATCCAAGGCTCTATAACGCCATAATTATCATTTCCTATAAATTCCTCGGCTTAACGATTCAAAAATCGAAACTCGCAATAAAAATTTCACATAGCTCTAAAAACTACTCCGATTAGACAAACAAAGAGCTTAAGTTCTTATCGAGCCTTGCGGAACGAAATAACTCCGGCTTGGTGAGCCGGCTATGGCGTGTAACCCTTCTTCTTATCCTTTCCCCTTTTTCTTCAATCCTTTTTTTTTTTTGTTCTTTTTTCTCGCTCTTTCTTTCTCGTGCCTGATTAGCTCTTTCACCTGAGCTGAGGGCGTCCACTTTTCTCCTTTGTTAACCGGATCATTATCTGTTTCGCGTCTGCCTTACGACTTTGGATATCGCGTGGATCGATTCGCCATACAGTGGGGTTTTCTCGAACTCTGTGAAGATTCGAGGTTTGGAAGTAGCCTGGGAAATGGAGGGCCTTCCCATCGAGCTGATACTGGTCCGAGTCCCGGTGAAGTCGCTGCTCCGGTTCAGGTGCGTGTCCAAATGTTGGCGTGACATGATAGACAGTCCTAGCTTCGTGAAGTCGCACCTCAGTCGGTCCATCGAGTCGAGGACGGACCTCAGCGTCTTCCTTAGGCACTCCTCGAGCCTCTACTGTATCGATCTGGCCCTGGGTGACATGGTGGAGGTGAATTACCCTCTCATGTCTTTCAGCGATCAGATCAAGGTGCGGGGGTCTTGTCATGGCTTGCTTTGTATTTCCAACTCGGCCAACGACGTTGCTATATGGAATCCATCCACCAGGAAGCACAAGCTCTTGCCTTGTTTTGATGTTGAGATACGCCCTGGATTGTGTTTCTCTGTTTGCGTTCATGGATTTGGGTATGATGATAAGCATGATGATTACATATTGTTGAGGCTGGTTCAGATCATTAATGAGCCGATTGAATCTGAAGTTAGTATCTATAGTTTGAAAGCTAACATGTGGAGGCGGCTCTTGCGCAAGGAGATGCCATACGTTCTGGTTTATCCCCGCAGAATGGGGGTTTTCGCGTGCAGCCGTCTGCACTGGATAATGACGCCGGAGCTGGTGTCGGATTCGCCAAACTTGCTGGTGGCTTTTGATTTCCGTAGTGAGGATTTTAAAGGTGGTGGTCCAGCCTGATGTTATAGATAATAAGCTTGACATGGATGTGGCCGTCCTGGAAGGGTGTCTTTGCCTTAGCGTTAAGAATAATCACATGGGTTTTGATGTGTGGATTATGAAAGAATATGGATTAAAAGAATCATGGGCTAAGTTCTTTACGGTACCTCAATCTGAAGTTGGGAGGCCTCTTGGATTTGCCCAGCCATTGGCTTACTCCCAGAATGGTCGGCGCGTTTTGGTGAGACAGGACAGTAAGAATCTCGTTTGGTATGATTTAGAGACCGAGTGCGTCGACAGGGTCAATATAAGCGGCATGCCGAGTTCCTTTGAAGCAGAAATCTGTTTGAGAACCCTTGTTTCGGTCGATGATTATGGATGCACTAAGAAGAAGAAGAAGAAGAACATGAGGTAATTACTCAAATGAAAAGTAGCAAATCTTTTGTGTTGGATTGTCCCAGATTCTTCATATTGTCTCATAGACATTAATATGAAAAATTATCCAAAAAATCCTAAACTTATTATATGGCGGCTATCAATTGAGTCGAGAGTGAGGATCTAGTAATATTTGGATGAATTGAATGCACAACAACCCAATGGATCTCGGCTGTTAGATGACATGGGTCTCGTATAGGATGATGATATGATTCAATAGGTAATATTCATCGGGTGCATCCGTATTTGAAGCATGTAATGCATTTTTCGCAAGAATGGGCAGAGATTTGAGAGTATTCTTAGGAAAAAGATTATATATAAATTGGAGGATCACAAAAATACCCAAGTGAAAAAAATAAATCTATAATCTCTTTTTGGCTATTTGGTGAATCGAGTGGAGCTAGGATCTCATGATGATTAGAACATCATAAATCATTCTCGCATCCACCTCTTCAATTCATTGTTGCTTTCTTTGCTTTGCATAAACATGTGCAATCAATTATTCAATAGGCAGCGTCGTTGCCTTCGATTTAAGCAGGCTCTCTCGAATCCCACCATGATAATTAATATGGATCCACTCTTTTTGTGGAAAGGATAACTTCGGGAAATCAAGGAGACTACTTACTAAAGTGGTTTTGCGAACTAACTAATTTGAAAATATGGACAAAGAATAGAGGAGATGATTGAGAACTAAGGGGAACTAATATGGGAAATGGGGAACTTGTGGAATTAATATGGATCCACTCTTTTTGTGGAAAGAATCCGTGTTATATAATGCAAATGAGGAGAACACATCCAATAAGGTTTCAATAGATTAAAGAACATCTATTTAAGGGTTAAAACAGCCAGAAAAAAATGTTTTTGGTTGCTCTAATACATAGCAATAACTAGGAAGGAAGTTTTCCGTGTCGCAATTATTATTATTCTGTTCAACATGTTAGCTTTGAGACCACCAAAATTAAAAAAAAATATAAGTGAGTTTAGTTTATTCTGATTACAGTCAACCCACCATACTGTTAAAGGTTTCTTAGTGGTAATTGTCTGCTTAGTCTAGTAGTGGGGGAACTGATAGCTGCCATTAGCTATCATTCTTATATAGAATCTGCAACATAATGTCTCCGGTACACAGTTTAGTGACTTGGCTTAATCGCACCTCTCATTTTTACTCTTGTTGTTGATTGTTTAGTTGATTAGAAACTGCTGCCTCCCTCTTCTCCAGGGATGACCTCCTTCCGTTGTTTTTCAACCTTTCTCTCTGAGCTAATGGCATCGTATTTGTGCCGGGGCGGTCGGGGTGATAACTCTGGTAAGTGATTTTCCTTGTCAAACTTCACCGAGCATAATATTTTGTAAATAGGATTTTAATTGAGAAAATACAGCTCTATTTTGGTTCTGTTTAAAGCAAAACCGTCTTATTGTGGAGGGAGGCGGAAATCTACTGTATCTGAGGAGTGAAATTAAGCGTTGGACAGTGTTTTCCTTCTCTGGATAACCATCTTATGATGACACATGCTGTCTTGTCTAAGGGTGAACATAGTTATAGGATAGAATCGAGAATCAGAGAATCGGACCGATGGGAATTGTTTCGATTCTAGGTTTCAGGTATACAGGTTATGTTTCAAGTCCAAAAAATTAGGGAATCGGTTCCAACGGACATAACCTGGAACAAGTCTTTGTATTTTTCTTATTGTATGTTTTCGTGCGATCTTGCAATATTCCATGGCGTCTGAAATGAGTGTAATTTAGAACCGCTAGTCTGAGCTTCCATTTCCAGCGATATCCATAATTGAGACTTTTACTTTGTTAATGTTTTTATATTCTCTGTCTAAATGTATGTCCTGGTCAGTAGATTGTAGAAGAAAATGTTAGTCAATAGAGGTGATGATTCATTATAATCGTTTAATTAAGAATACAGGTGGAACCTGAGTAGATCCTGGAATTTGGGACATTGTAGGTTCTGGGTTGCAGGGTATGCAGGGTAGGTTCTAGGTTAAAAAAATTGAAGAATCGGTTCCGACGGGTAAGTTCCAGGTTGTGAGATTTTGTGGGATCACTGCTAACTGTTCTAAAAACTTAAGCCATTAGATGAAGGTATGGTTTAATATTTAATTATTCTAATACTCCCCCTTACGCTTAGTTTGGTCTTTTGCCTAGAACTAAGCGTTGATATATTTAATTGGGGAGGCACATTGGGGCCTGGAAATATTCGGACTCAGGATCTCCTACTCTGATATTATGTGAGATTTGATGGGACTACTGTCAATTGTTCTAAAAACTTAAGTTGTTAGATGAAGACATGACTTAATATTTAAATATTCTAACAGTTCCCCCCTCACACGCGTAGTAGGATGGTCTTTAGCCTAAGCCTAAAGCGTGGACATATGCAATTGGAGAGGCAAATAGGGGCCTGTAAAAATTTGAACTCAAGATCTCTTGCTATGATATTACAAAAGATTTTATGGGATCACTACTTAAAAAGGCTGGCTCAAATGATGAGGATTTTTCTTACACTTATAAGCTGACCATCGGCCCCTTCAACAATCGATATGGGATAACCCCAACAATCTCCCCTTTACACATCGGGCTTAGATCGGAGCATCAACAATCCTCTCCGAGTGACTTTTGAGTCCACACTTATTGGTAACCTAGGCTCTAATACCATGTGAAATTTGCTAACACTTCATATGTACAAGTTTGGGAGTTAAAAAATTAGTTTAGGGTAAATTTGTCATAAGTGTACCAGTTTTGGGTTTTGGTAGTCAAAAAATTAAATTGGGATAAATTTATCATAAGTGTACCAATTTGGGATTTTTCGTGGTATTAACCCATCTATTTTTTGGTTTTTAGATTTGGATTGTCTTACCGAGGACATAATCGTTGGTAAATAATGTTTCTAGTAATTGTTTTATTTTAAAATTTATTTTTATACTAATTTGATTTAAATTATCATTAAATGATTAACTGTGTTGTTTGTTTTGTTTTCAAATGGTGGACGAGGGTGTCAAGCCTCGCCTGAAACTAGATTTGGCCAGGTGAGGGTGTCGCAGCCGGCGAGGACACCATAGCCCTCTCCCGATCTAGGTGAGCAAGGCCGTCGCAGCCCTCGCCCAATGCCGACGAGTAGGGGTGAGCGCGGTTCCTAAGTAGAATCGGGAACCGTAGAACCGAACTGGCAGGTCTGGTTCGGTTCCCAATTCCATGAAGAGATGGTCCGGTTCGTGGTTCCCCATTTTTATGAACCAGCGGTTCCAGTTCCCTGTTCTTATAGGAATTGAACCGGAACCGGGATCCCTAAAACAGGTTGCAATTATTTTTTGGTCCTTTCTTTCCCTTCAATTTCACTTCCACCCGCGAGCATTTCTGCATCTCTACCATTCTCACGCTCCGCTAGGGTTCCGGTGGGCTCCCACCGTCTCTCCTCAGAGGTGCAATTCTGGCCGTCCTTCTCGCTCGCTTGCTGGAATGCCTTGCGCGAGATTGCCAGCAACATAGACAGCAAGAAGTTGGTGCGAAGCGTCCTGTAGTCGTTCCTCCTCTCCGACGCTGTGGGCGAGGATGGGGGCCAAGGGCGGCCAACCTAACATCCGAGGGGAGGCCGCCAAGAAATCCCGAAATTCAACATTGATGATAATGTTCTGTTTTAAAAAAGAACCCTAAAATAAGCTTATATATCTCTAAAGCAAACCCATAAAGCATAAAATATCAAAATTACAGAACATCCCTTAAAATTAAAACCCATAAAAAAATTAAAATAATAAAAAAAAACCTATGTAAACAATCCCGAATCGCCAAAATCCATCGTTAGTCACAGCTAAAGGCAGTAAGTTGTGTTCAAACCGACGTTTCGCTTCAAACGATCAAATTTGAGCCCGATCTGATGTCAATTGGGTCCGCGGGTTCTAGTCGCATCACCGTTTCGCCTTCCGTTTGGACTTCTGCCTGTCCGACCGATCCAGAAACGCACCACTAATAGATTATGCATCATTAGCCTTTGGCCGTGACTAACGATGGATTTTGGCGATTTGGAATCATTTACATTGATTTTTTTTATTATTTTAATATTTTATGGATTTTAATTTTAAGGGCAGTTTTGTAATTTTGATATTTTATGCTTTATAGTCCTAGGGCCCATTTGGTTCGGCTTTTTAAATGTTACTTGGGGGAATGCAAATATCTTTAGGTGAAAGCTACTTGGAGAAATACAAGTGGTGTTTGGTAAAAAAATCATTTGAAAGCCAATTAGAGAAATGCAATTGTGTTTGGTAAATTCCTTTTTACAAATTGACTTTGGGAGGCTTTTTTTTTTTTTAAAGTACCTTCGCCAGCTTCGGCGAAGGGTTATGGTCGCCAGCGAGCTAGATCTAGCGCCGACGGCCGTCGCTTGAGGAGGCTTGAGGTCGCACGACCTCAGGCCATCGCTGCCTGGGTCACACGACCTCAGGCGATTGCCGCCTGGGGTCGCGCGACCGCTCAGGCGCCGTCGCCTAGGTCGCACGATGCCGGCAGCAACGGCCTAGCACCTCGACCCAGGCGACGGTGCTGCCGGCATCACACAACCCAGGCGACAACGCCTGGGCGATCGTGCGAACCTAGGCGGTCGTCGCTTGGGTCGCGCGACCCAGGCGACGACGCCTAGGCGGTCACGCGATCCCAGGCGGCCATTGCCTGAGGTCGCGCCACCCAGGAGGCGACGGCCTGGACGGTTGACCTTGTCGACCCCTCACCAGCCGCCCTAGCCGGCCACCTTAGCCGGCCACACTTTGCTGAAGATTTTTTTTTTTGTTTTTGGAAACAGTTAGCATTTGTGGAATGTGGAAAGCCCAAAGCTAGTCTGGACCAGTTTTGGGTTTTCAGCATTCCAAATGCCAGCTTTCGGCTTTCTGGACTCTGGAAAGCTGAACCAAACGGTTCAATATTCTGGGAGGGGGCTTTCGGCCTCAAAAGCCCCTTCCCAAAGCTGAACCAAACGGGGTCCTAATAGGATTTGATTTAGGGATATATATATATATATATATATATATATATATATATATATATAAACTTGTTTTAAGGTTCTTTTTGAAAACAGAACATTATCATCAATATTGAATTTCGTGATTTGTCTCCCTAAGTAAGGTTTTGCTTGAATTACTCGCTGAACGCTGCGTCAGAGTCAAAAAAACGAATTTGAACCTAATTCGATATTGTCAACCGAGTTCGTCGGTTCTAGTCGCATCACCGTTTTGCCTTTCGTTTGGACTTCTGCCTATCCAACCTGTCCAGAAACGCACCAATAATAGATTCTGCATCATTTTGTCTACTAATTCATGGCGAGACTGCATAAATTGTGATTGAAAGCCATGGCTGTTTGGGTTTGCGAAGAGGTGCCAATATGTATTTCTTTGAGGTTTGGATTGCGCATGCACAAGCATCTCTTGTACCGGACAGTCAAAAAGGCGAAGATGATAGTTCTGCAAAAGGCTTTATCAGATGCAGTCTCTTTGTTTGCTGAAGAAAATGGGATTATAGGCAAATTTGAATTGTAGCTGTCTAGTTTGCTGAGGCTAACTTAGGGAGCATGAAAGAGGAATCCTTACTCTAGAAGCCCTGTGGCTGCAAGTAACACCTGAATAAGATTGGTGAGGAGTAGACAAAGTGCAATCGGCTGTACTAAATCCAATATTGTAGATTCTCACTTGGCAGTAGTAGATAAGTGCAAAAGGCAGTTGTAAATCTAACATTTTAGATTCTCACTTGGTGAGTAATGTCTCTTCTTGGATTTTTCATGGTTTTCCTTGATTGGCAATTGGGACTTAGCTCTAGAACCTCTAAAGGCTCTACTTGCGTTGCCGTTAAAACAGTTGGTACTGACTAGTGACATTTTCATTATATTCCTCTTGTGGCTGACTGATTATTCTGCATTCTGTGATTAGATAAGCCACATCAACAACTTTTAAATCGTCATTTGATGTTGGTGTAGCTTTCAGATAGGAGATATGTGACTCTTCAAGATTATAACGGCACAAATATGGTATCGATAAGGGACTACTATATCAAAGATGGAAAGAATTTTCCCAGTGCTAAAGGTGATTGCACATGTATAGCGTTCTCTCCTCTATCTAAATCTACAATGATGCTCGTCTTTTTATTCTAGCTGGTTCAGGTATGATAATTGTGAGTGGTCTTTCTTGCTCTTTGCTGCCTGTGAGCTTTCCTAAGGTTTGATGACAATGGCTTATCTGATCACTGATTGATGCTGCATATAATAGACACTCGTGTTTATGTCGTCAATATCTGCAATTCCAACTGCTTCAGTGGCTTTTGCTAAAAGAGTATGTTTGTGTCAGTATAATTTTTTGGGTTTCTATCAACACTGTGTGTCTCTTTCTCTTGTATTGACTCCATAATGCTGCTCTTTGCGTAAAGTTGTATAAATGTGTTGTGGTGGCGTCTGAACCTCTAACTATAAATATTTATTGTAATGTGCTGAGATTGAAATCCCATAGCAAGTCGACTCCTTGGAGCTTTCTATGGGTATGCATTGGCTTGGGAATTGTTATATGTGTAGAAGACAACAAAACGTCAAATATGATCATATTATTGAGGCAAGAGCTACATGGAAGTTGTGAGTGTGAGATGAGCATAGTAAGTAAGGAAGTGTCTGATATACATTTACTTACCCTTTTCTCTATATCTCCAGGCACTAGAGCACTGTTGCACGGATGGGTCTCTCTTTCTCTCTCTCTGCTCATCCAACGTCCATTACCTTCGTCTCAAGCCTATATGGAAGGATGACACATCCGTGAACTATCTGAGAAGATTACTATTACTTATCTTTAGGTCCAAGAACTGTTTTTGCTTATTTGTTATACTGCCTAGTCATAAATGTTAATGCTGTACATTGCTAGCTTACTTTTCTTTTGTCACACTAGATTTTTGTAGTCCTGTATGTTTTTCTGAATTTTATAAGCATTTTTGTCCATGTTTTTACTGGATCTGTAATTTTCCCTTTTTGGCGATCAAGCATGTTTATGCAAATATTAATGCGTGTTCCGATGCATTCTAGGAATTAGCTTAACAAAAGACCAGTTGTCAGCTTTGAGCAGCATTCTCCCTTCTATAGAGGAAGCCATTAAAAAGATGGAGTCAAAATTAAGGTGAGCCACCATAGTCTCTATGATTTGATGTTCACCCACTTGCCCAGAAATTCTTATAGTTTGCAACTTTTGAAGAACACACTTCCTAGAGAAAGATCATGGTTAGCGGAATAGTTTTATCCAATTGTCCACAAAATTTGATTTCAATTTATCATATTTAAGTGTTTGAGGTTGCTTCCTCCTTGATCTTTACAACGAAGTGGGAATATAGGATATGTTATTTTGCCCGTGTTGTATATGCTTCTCTTGTTGAGCATTTTCTTGTGGGTGGGTTTGGGATGTGATTACGTGGAAATAGTGATCTTTCGTTTTGATTAACAAAAACTAAAAGAAGAAAAAAAAGAACCCGTTGGAACCTGGAACCTATAACAAGGTAGGTTCCAGGTTCCACGTTCTGATGGATAGATTTCAAGTTCTAAAAAATGAAAAACTTGTACCCGAGAGTAGATTTCAGGTTCCAAGTGGAACCTGTAAGGAACCTGGAACCGGGAACCGCTCACCCCTACTGGCGAGAGCATCTCGGCTCTCACTGGCCCTAAGTGCAGGGGAGAAAAAAGCTAAAGAAAAGAAAAAAGAAAAAATTATAAAATATTATTAAAAATTATTTACGTCAATGCCGGTTGGCCAAAATTGGCCAAATGGACTGAATTGGCACAAATGCAAAAGGTTTAGCACTTCATTGGCAAAAAAAAAGAGGTTTATAACTGAATTGGCACAATTACGATTGGTTTAAGATTTTTTTAGTAATTTTCTCATTGTATGTGACTATGTGTTCATGTTATGGATTGTTGCTTTTGGTGGATAAGGGATTTTTATTATTCATCTTTTACTTTAAATCGTTTTATTGCTTTTATCAGTTTGCTGTAAAAATGAAACCAAAGAAAGGAACAAAAGAATAATAGGTTCTCGAGTAGATCCAAGAACCGGACTGGAAAAATATGATAGGTTTCGGGACTGATTCCAGAGCCATTAAGATAGGTTCCAAATTTCAGGTTTTGAACCTGAGTCAGTTGATCAATGGGAGAGTTTTTTTCTGACAAATTGGGAGTCAGCTGTTCTCCAAGGAAAAAGTTCCCTTATATGACCTCAACTTTTGGAGGATCTTTCTTTTGCTGCCCGGCGAACCACAAAGCTTGTTTTCCAAGTGATGCTTCCGAGCATTCGTCCGCTTAAGCGAACAGTATATCACTTAATATTAGGGTTTCACATGGACAGATTGAAGATCGAAGTTGAATACTTTCGTACTTTTTTCTTCATTTTTTTTTCCATCATTCTATTGGCAAAGTTAAATAAGTCTTCGCACCTGTCTACCAGGAAGCTTTCGTCAGGACTCTTACCTAAGTTGAGTGACATTTGGGGCCATCTAGCAAAAGCCTAACGAACCGCCCTTGATTCAAGTTGGAAGAGAATAGTGTTGATATGATCAACCCAACCACTTCCACCATTGCCATGTCATCGCAAGGCATGGGCTCGCAGATCCTGCAATTTGTGCTGTGTCAAAACTCAAATAAGTTTTTGTCCTTCTTCTCAATGCAAATCAGCTGAAATAGTTCAATGAGATGATCTCGCTGCTAACAAGTCGGTCCATTGAAGAGAAACTAGTCATTCTCATAGAAGAGAATGCGCAGAATAAACTGAACCCAATTCAGGTAAATGATGAGCGCACTCACCCCCCCCCCCACCCCCCCCACCCCCCCCCCCCCCCCCCCCCCCCCCCCTCTCCATCTCCTTATGTTCATGTCTATCACTCGGCAATATGGTACATCATCTTTGTTTACATTAGCTTGCCTTCTAACTTTCGATCGAGCAATTTGTACAGTGAAAAATGGTTGAAACCCAAAATTCATAATTAGAACTCGGAGTAGGAGGAACGCTCAGCGTAGAACCGGGTGCATGCACACTTTTCCATTGAAAATCACGGCCGGTCTCAAAAGAGAAGAGGGTCACATAGCCCAACTTAAAGAGTCGAACTTTATTATTTCCCTTCATATAATTGGGATTTATTTGCTCGCTAGCACAATTACTTGCAACGGGAGACGTGAAAAAGTATCAAGCTCTAAATTCATCTCGCTTGCCAAGGATATCACAGCTATGGTCTAAGTTCAAATCTAATCTGTTGAATTGAACAGATCAAGATATGGTGCATAAAGCAGAAAGCCAGTGTTCTTAACATTCACATGAAAGCAAATATGTGTTCTGTCAAGTACAATCCTGGATCAAGCATTCATGTTGCGGTGGGTATCTGCTTTTCTCTGTCTATGAATTAACCAATCGATTTTCCCCTTTAGGACAAGAAATTCTAGACAGATCAACAAGCCTTGTGCACATTTGAGTTAAGTTTAGCTTGTTAACCTGACTTGACATCTACCTTGAAACGTGCTCAATACAACATCTTGATTTAATACGCAACTGAGAAGTCCAACATTCGGAAGCTCCACAGGCGAGACATATGCGTCATCATCGTAGATCGTCGGAGATGTCGAGGATGGCTCATCTCTCATCGACATATTGTCGATGTTTCTACACAGGCCGTCCCTATCCCGCGGCTTGGCATCGGTTTGCTTCTTCTGACAGGAATGAGACTGATGAGGATGCAAGTTCATATTTTATTTGTGCCGGAGTAGGAAGAACGATAGCCCAGCTGCGAGCAGTCAAGGAACCATTAAGGTACTCGTCCTTGCAGCCTGAATGGTCAGCTTAACAAAGAAAGTAATAGGATTGAATCATGAAGGTTGCGCATCTATATGTATGCTGAACCGTTAGGCATTGAACTGTTAGGCATCAGATAACGCTGGAACGTGATTTTAACGTTAGTCTCTAACTTCTATTCGGAAGCAAAAGAATTGTTTCTAGCTTCCAAAACTGTTTGGTTAACCATCATCGTAAGCAAAGCGATGGGCTCGACTATTTGACGGGCCGAGCCGGATCAGCGATGGGCTCGACTGTATGCCTGGCTGGGCCAGGCCGGGCCAAAATCCGACGAGGCCTGCAGTACTTCCTTGTTTGTCGTCTCCATTCATGACTTCACGGTGTTTGCGCTCTCAATCCGATCGCGTGGTGTATTAATAGTTCGATTTCAAGAAGATGAAGAAGCAAACATATAGGGCCCGTTGAGTCACCAATTCTCCCCCGCTCGACTATCGTCCCGCATCGTAAGATTCAATTATACTATCGCAATCCTACCCGGTTCTTAAAATTTCTCCGGTATTTCAGCATCATGAGCCGTATCCGGACTTTTTCGGCAGCCTATCGGAATGAACTCTTGTAGGAAAAAGCAAGGACACCTTTTGTAAAAGGAAGGTGTCGTCCGTGCAACTCGTGATTCACACGGATCATCTTCCTTTGGCGGTCGAACTTTATTGCCGACATTATCGTCCGCCAAGGTAGAAAAACACACCACGCCACGATCACGTCGACAGGTCGCGATCGTCCACCAACTCACGATATAAACAAACCATTACCAAAGCCGCTTACCGAGTGAAGGTAGGCCTAGCCCCGGAAACATGGGCGGCGAAGTATTTGTCGTGATCTCGTGTGCGATTCACGTTCCAATCGACATGCTCGAAGGCAAAGCAGCTCCAAAGGTACAATCGTACTGCAGGAAATTACCGAGAAAGGCATAACCTTATTTGTACCAATTCGATAATAAATATTTTAATTTAATCAATTTAGTCCTAAACTTTTTAATGATTTGCTAATTTAGTACATCTGACCAAAATTAAATCGCTAACGTGAACGTCGACAGCCTTATGTAACATGACAAGCGCTGATGTGAATAAATTTTGAAAATTTGTCTGAATTCTTCTCTTTTTCTTTCTTTCTTTCTCTTTCCCTTTTCTCTTTGCCAGTAATTGGTTGCCGGCCATTAGCCACAAGTGAGGGCAAAGGCCACCCTCGCTAGATCTAACAAAGACCAATCCTCACCCAAGCAACATCGCGAGTCCCATGGACATCGACTAGCCACTAGCAAAAATAAAAGGAAATTATTAAAAAATTATAAAAATTATCCATATCAATGCTGGTCATGCCACGTAGGATGGCCAGCGTATTTGTCAGCGATTTTTTATTAAAATTGACCGAATAGTCTACATTGGCAAATCATCAAAAGGTTTATGACTTAATTGGTCAAATTAAAAGGTTTAATACTAAATTGACACAAATACAATAGGTTTGTGACTTTCTTGGTAATTTCCCCACCATAGAGCGGTAATTCGCCCTTCGAACGCCAGACTTTACTAGCACGGCCAAATTATCCTCATCAACGCTCATGCACATCACAAAGTTGGAAGATGAGCTAGGATCTTTCGCAACCGCAAACGTGGTACCCTTTTGCCCGGCGAGCAGCCTCGGCCTGGATCGAGCAATATCAACGGATGCGGATAGCTGAAAGAGGGATTTTACGCTCTCTCCATGATAATGATTGTTCTTCATGTCAACCCAACAAAATTGAACCAAACCTAACGGAACCGATTCAAAATCAATCAACCGACCGAAAAACCGTTTGAGGTTTGGATCGATTTGGTCTGGTTCAATTCCATTCCGAGCTTTTCGGTTTGGCCTTATCGGTTCAATTCGGTGCCGAGACGATTGAAACCAAACCAGAGTTAGGAAATTCGGTTCTCAAACTTCACTTTCAAAGCAGCCAGCCACGAACCCTATATTAAAATTTGGCGGACCAGCCTTGATTTGTCTAGTGCGCCACTTTCGTCCCACCCTCATCAAATCGACATCCTAATAATATAAGAAGACTAGTCTCTCCACCTGTCAAGTTCAATCGGGATTTACCAATTTCCCAAGTTTCTAGGAACTGTCGTTTGGACCATTTCACTGTTCATCGCATTATCCATCGCGTAAAATTTAGGAAAAAAAAAAGGTTTAGGACAAATTTATCCCCTTCTCTTTCTTTCTCTCCTTTTCGCTTTCCTCGATTCAGCAATTTTAATAAATAAAATGGTGGAGAGAGACGACAATGTAGCAATCCCCGGAAGTTTACAAGAAGATCTCGCACTTGTCGCAGAATGCTCGATTGGATCCCCCAATCCACACGTATGCGTACGAACCAATCATGACAGTTCCATTGTCGAATTGTCAGAAGCCCTAAAATGTCAGACGTTAGGAAGCCTCTTCGCACGAGATAACATATGCTGGAATATACAAACCCAATCAGAAATTCGCTCATGATAAAAGGATATAATAATTGTGAATAAGGATGTGCAAAGAAATCATAAATCGCTTGGAACCGGATTAGACTGACTCGAAACCAACGGTTCTCGGTTTCAATTTATTAAAATCGGTGAGTACCAATCAGGTTTCCAGTTCTAGGCGTGAAACTGCCCATCCGGACCAGGCCGATAATATATATATATATATAATTTTTAAGAAAAATTCCAGCAAAAAAAAAAGAAAACATTTTAAGAAAAATGAAAATCCTAAAATCTCTAATTTAAAACTCAACGCCCATCAATTAAATGTTTGTCTCGTCGCACTCTCACTTTGTTTGAGTCGTCTCTATGTATCTTATTCATGGTATCGACTTTTAAGCTCAACGTTCATCGACTCACGGTCCGACTCTTAACTTCCATCAATTCATGGCCTCGCCTTCGGCCATTCATCACCTCCCTCTTGCTCTCGGTCGCCTCAATTTGCGGGAAACTTAGTAAGACTAGTTCCATGGAACCAACGGGCAATTCCCGATTCCAATTTTTCGGAACCGATCCTTAGTGGGCGGTTCCCGATTCTATGGTAGGAACCACCCACCCGGACCATGCCCGCCCCTAATTGTGAATGCTCGACTCGTGTCGGGTTTCTGATTTCCAATTTGATAAAGCTTGCCAGAAGCTTGAGCTTCAAATTAAATGTCCAAAAGCCGAAAACCACCCATCCAGACCATACTCATTACTAATTGTGAATGCTCGACCCATGCCGGGTTTTCGAGTTTCTAGTTTCATAAAGCTTGCCGGGAGCTGGAGCTTCAAATTAAATGTCCAAAAAGGACGGCTCAACCTGTGCCGGGTTTCCGGGTTTCCCAATTTAGCAAAATTTTGGGACACTTCCCTCCTTCGTTTTTGCCTTGCCGTCCACGGCAAAAGCGCGCCGAGAGTCTTCTCCGCCAGAGTCAACAACAGATCAGACCCCACAAAAAGAGCTTTTCCGCCTTTGAAATCCCTTAATCCCACCTTTCTCCGTACGAAAATCCCGATCCCGATCCCGCCGGAATCGGATCCCCGGCGATCATCTTCCCTCCTCGATTCCTCCGGCTTTTTCGAAATTCTTTTGGGCGCGAAATGCCCATGACGCTCGACGCCGCCGCCCTCGACGGCGGCGGGGCTCCGCTGGAGGGCGTCGGCGGGAGGCCCTCGCTGGCGAACGGGGCGGAGGGGTAGAGGGATGAGGATGCAACTTAATGATGGCTCATCTCTCACAGGTCGGACATGTGTGCCATCATCGTAGATCGTCGGAGATGTTGATGATGGCTCATCTCTCATCGACATATTGTCGGTGTTTCTACACAGGCCGTCGCCTATCCCGCTGCTTGCCATCGGTTTGCTCCTTCTGACAGGAACGAGACCGATGAGGATGCAAGTACATATTTCATTTGTGCCGGAGTCGGAAGAACAATGGCCCGGCTGCGAGCAGTCAAGGAACGATCAAGGTGCTCACCTTTGCATCCTAAACGGTCAGCTTAACAAAGAAAATAATAGGATTGAAGCATGAAGGTTGCGCATCTATACGTAAGCCGAACTGTTAGGCATCGGATAACGCTGGAACCTGATTTTAACGTTAGTCCCTGCCTTCTATTTTGAAGCAAAAGAATTGTGTCTAGCTTCCAAAACTGTCTTAGTTAATCATCATCACAAGCGAAAGCGATGGGCTCGACTATGGGCCGGGCCTGGCCGGGCCAAAATCCGTGACTTCGCGGTGTTTGTGCTCTCAATCCGATCGCGCAGTGTGTTAGCAGTTCGATTTCAGGAAGATGAAGAAGCAAACGGTAGCACACGGGGGCCATCGAGTCGCCAAATCTCCCCGGCTCGACTATCGTCCCGCCTCGCAGAGTTCTACCATATGATCGCGATCCTACCGGGTTCTTAAAATTTCTCCCGCGCTTCGGCATCACGGGCCATGTCCGGACATTTTTCCGGTGTCCTGTCGGAGCGAACTCTTTGTAGGAAAAAGCGAGGACACCTTTTGGAAAAGGAAGGTGTCGAACCGGTGCAGCTTGTGATTCACACGGATCATCATCTTCCTGTCGCTGTCGAGCTTTGTTGCCCACGTTATCATCCACCAAAAGGTGGAGAAACACACCACGCCACGATCACTTCGACAGGTCGCAATCGTCCACCTGCTTCACGATATCAGGCCTCGCGGACACGGAAAAAGAGGCTGCGAAGTGTTTGTCGCCATGCGCGATTCACGTTCGAAAGCGTAGACTTTGCGCGATTCACGTTCGAAAGTAGCTCCAAAGGTACAACCATACCGGAGGAAATTACCAAGAAAGTTCTAACCCAATTATATTTACGCCAGTTCAATCATAAATTTTTTATTTTGATTAATTTAGTCATAAGTTTTTTGACGATTTACTAATTTAATACATCCGGCCAAAATTAAATTCCCAACGTGAACGTCAGCTACCTTACCTGACATGACTGGTGCTGATATGAATAAATTTTTTAAAATTTGTCTGAATTTTTCTCTTTTTCTTTCTTTCTCTCTTTTTCACTTTTCTCTTTGCCAGTAGCCGGTAGTTGGCCATTGGCCAGGGCAAGGGCCACCCTCGCTAGATCTGGCGAGACCAACGCTCGCCCAAGCAACGCCGCGAGTCCCATGGCCAACGACTAGCCACTGGCGAAATGAAAAGGGAAAAAAAATTCAAAAGGTTTATGATTAATTGATCAAATTGAAATGTTTAGTACTAAATTGACACAAATATAATAGATTTGTGACTTTCTTAGTATTTTCCCCACCATACAGCGGTAATTCGCCCTCCGAACACCATACTTTACTAGCACGGCCAAATTATCCTCGTCAATGCTCATGCACGTCATGAAGTTGGAAGATGAGCTAGGAACTTTCACAACTGCAGACGTGGTACCCCTTTGCCCGGCGAACAACCTCTGCCTGGATCGAGCGGTATCAACGGATGCGGATAGCTAACAGAGGGATTTTACGCTCTCTCCATGATAATGATTGTTCTTCATGTCGACCCAACAAAATTGAACCGAACCTAACCGAACCTAACCGAACCACTTCGAAATCAATCGACCGACCGAAAAAACCGTTCGAGGTCCGGATCGATCTGGTCCGGTTCAATTCCATTCCGAGCTTTTCGGTTCGGCCTTATCGGTTCGATTCGGTGCCGAGACGATCGAAACCAAACCAGAGCTAGGAAATTCGGTTCTCAAAACTTCACTTTCAAAGCAGCCACGGGCCATATATATTGAAATTTTCGGCGGACCAGCCTTGATTTGTCTGGTGCGCCACTTTCGTCCCGCCCTCATCAAATCCACCTGTCGAAGCTCAATCGGGATTAAGTTACCAATTTCCCAAGTTTCTAGGAACTGTCGTTCGGACCATTTCACTGTTCACCGCATTATCCGTCGCGTGAAGTTTAGTACAAATTCATCCCCTTCTCCTTCTTTCTCCCCTTTTCGCTTTCCCTCGATTCAGCAATTTCAATAAATGAAATGGTGGAGAGAGACGACACTGTAGCTATCCCCGGAAGTTACCGAGAAGATCTCGCGCTTGTCGCAGACCGCTCGATTGGATCCCCCCCAATCCACACCGCATGCGTACGAACCGGTCGTGACAGTTCCATTGTCGAGTTGTCAGAAGCCCTAAAGTGTCAGACATTAGGAAGCCTCCTCGCATGAGGTAAAAGATGCTCGAATATACGAACCCGCTTAGAGATTCGCTCACAACAAAAGGACATAATAATTGTGAATAGGGTCCCGCAAAAGAACGAGAAATCGGATCGGACCGGATCAGACCGGCCTGAAATTGGCGATTCCCATTGGGAAAAGTTTGGTTTTCGATTTCAATTTATTAGAATCGATGAGTACAAGTCCGGTTCCCAGTTCTAGGAATGGAACTGCCCACCCAGATTGGATTTGTAATATATATAATTTTTAAGAAAAAATTCCAGAAAAAAAAAGAAAACATTTTAAGTAAAATGAAAACCCTAAAATCCCTAATCTAAAGCTCAACCCCCATTGGCTTACGGCCTCGACTTTCAACTCCCATCAACTCATGACCGCACCTTCAGCTGCTCATCGCCTCTCTGTTGCTCTCGGGCGCCTCCATTTGCATGAAGTTTGGTGAGATCAGTTCCGTGGAACCAACGGGCGGTTCCCGATTCTAATTTTTCGAAACCATTCCTTAGTGGGCGGTTCTCAATTTCATGGTAGGAACCGTCCACCCGGACAATGCTCACCCCTAATTGTGAATGCTCGACCCGTGTCGGGTTTCCGGGTTTCCCGATTTTAGCGAAATTTTTGGGACACTACTTCCGCCTCCGTTTTTGCCTCGCCCGTCCACGGCGAAAGCGCGCCGAGAGTCTTCTTCGCCGAAGTCAACAACGGATCAGACCCCACAAACAAAAGGAGCTTTTCCGCCTTTGAAATCCCTTAATCCCACCTTTCTCCGTACGAAGATCCCGATCCCGCCGGAATCTAATCCCCGGCGATCAGCTTCCCCCCCTCGATTCCTCCGGCTTTTTCGAAACTCTTTTGGGCGCGAAATGCCCATGACGCTCGACGCCGCCGCCGCCGCCCCCGACGGCGGCGGGGCGCCGCCGGAGGGCGCCGGCGGGAGGCCCTCGCCGGCGAACGGGGCTGAGGGGGAGAGGGACGGGGACGAGCTGTTCGTGCCCCCGCTCAACTTCGCGATGGTCGACGGCGGCGTGTTCAGGTCCGGCTTCCCCGACGGCGCCAACTTCGGGTTCTTGCAGTCGCTCGGGCTCCGGTCGGTCATGTGAGTGCGACGTCGCCGGGGCCGGGGGCGGGGGGGGGGGGGGGCCCTGTTTTCTCGGCCCGGCTCGCTCGGCCGAACTGGGGTTTCCCCCCGCGTGTGCGTGCGAGCGCGCGCGCGCGCGTCTTCAATGTGACTGATCGTGGTTGTGGGTTTGTGGGATTGTGCAGATATTTGTGCCCGGAGCCTTATCCGGAGGCGACCGACGAGTTCCTGAAGGCCAATGGGATTCGGCTTTTCCAGTTCGGGATCGATGGGTGCAAGGTAACGCTCTGGAATGGCCTTCGTTTTTCCTTTCTCAGATGACAGTGCCAACTGTCGATGTAAATTAGCAATTGGGGATATAAGTTATAAGCCTTGGCATCTGTAGCTGCTGATGATAAATGGCTTCTTTTTGTATCAACTGTGTATAGGATTCTTAGACGGGTCTAGCAAAGTGATGTCGCGATTTTGGAGATACCCCTTTTTCCCGTCTTCGAGTGGCTGTGATGAAGTTTGGCCACATGATGCCATGCTAATTATATGCTTCGAATTTCTATTTTTTAAATGCTGTGGCCTATGGGTTCTTTTTTGCAAACGAATGAGCTGCAGAGTCTTCTTAATGCTTCTGCTTGCGTGTTGCATGGAGTATGGACAGTCTAACCTTCACTTAATGTATTTTACTATCACATACTATCTTATGCCGTGTTAGAGGCTACTTTATAACCATTAGCTCCTTTTGTCCTTGACCTGTGCTCGTACAGAAAATAATCTACTCGTTACTGTTCACTCACATGATCATGTGCTACGAAATCAACCCTTTAAGATAGGACAGGTACGGGGCAATTTATATTATCCCACGTATCTCTTTGCAAAAAGAGAAGAGTAAACAGCAGAGATGACAACAAAATACTTTATCTGCGAATCATCCTGCCTCCAGTGAAGCTGCCAAAGAATAAACTGTCCATCCAGACTATTCAAAGATGGATGCTGGGCTAATTGTTGGTAGCCTCAGCTTTACGGAGACTGCGATTCTTTTGATGTATCAAGGTCAAGAATGCTGGCCTTATGCATCGTTGAAGTGGTGTGCTTTCATAAGAAACCAGCACTGCTCGTTTTCTCGCACCTAGGACCCTTTGAGTGCATCTGATATCTGCGGTGTCATGCTTTAGCCGATCTTACTGGTCATAGAAACCTAATCAATCTTCTTGCGAGACAATGATAATTTTGCTCTTCCTTGCCTAGTATTTTCCTAAACAAAATGTCCTGTGACTTGTTATTTGCTGCTAGGCATTCGAATCCAGGTCAAGTTGATGCATTGATATCGGAAGTATACTCAGACTCGAGAGAAAACGTATTAAATTGCTCCAATTGCTATCTGTAATTCGCACTCACTTGGGGCGTGAACAATCTCTTTTAGTGGCAGATACACATGGCTTTCCTGTGTTTTTATTTATGGATGAACTTGCTTTTTATGAGTCCTTCGCAAACCAGCTGGAACTACAGATGGTGCTTATATTAGGTAAAACCACCCCCCGCCACGGGTCCTCACCATTGTCGAGAATCTGAGATGTGCAACCATCTGCTTTACAGGTGGACAAGATTAGATAATAACCGGATAAATGGAAGTTGCAGCATTTCAGGGTATTGGGAAATCGGACAGTGATTATTATGGTTTGTAACAACTTATTAATCTAAGAGAACTGAAGAAATGTAACTAGGGGGTATTCCCCTATTAAACTTTTGATTTCTGGTCGGATAGTGAGGCTTGTTAATGCATATTGGTTCCTCTTGTAGCAGATTCACTCTGCTTCGTTTATTGAATCAATAAAACTCTCTTGCTCCAGAAAAAAAATAAAAAATAAAAATTTAACAACACCACTTTTGCTGAATCGACAATGTGATATGTGCATTATATGCCTTCATGTTTTTCTTTTTAATGTCAACAATATCCTTTAATTCCTCGTGAGATGTATCAGATTATAGAATATACATGGCTGTATTAGAAAAATTATATTTTATTGCAAAAAAATGATATATTTGGTCAAAGGTTGTCCTAACATGCTGTAACAGTTCCTGTAATCGATCAATTTTACTCTGTACAGGAGCCTTTCGTCAATATTCCAGAGGAAACAATTCGTGAAGCACTGACAGTACTTATTGGTATAGCTCCATATGAGATGTGACTTCACATTATGTGTGGTTAGCTTACTTGTTGGACAGTTGCTCAAATATATGGTTCTGGCGTTGTGATTGCAGATGGAAGGAACCACCCTGTCTTAATCCACTGCAAACGTGGGAAGGTAACCCTTCATTTCATATTTACCCATCATTTTCTTGAAGATCAAGTTATACCCCAATGTTGACCAACACTCTGCTCATCGATGCCTTGCAGCACCGAACCGGTTGTCTTGTGGGATGCTTTAGAAAGTTACAGAGGTGGTGTCTGTCTTCTATCTTTGATGAGTACCAGAGGTTTGCCGGCACAAAAGCTAGAGTATCGGATCAGAGATTTATGGAGTTGTTTGATACTTCGAGCTTGAAGCACTTGCCAATGTCATTTTCTTGTTTAAAAAGATGGCATTGATATTTCCAGCTGTCGCTGCCAACTACCAAGGGTCCAAAAGGAGTGTCCGAGATATTGAAGTCAAGTCACAGTACGTTTTCTATCTTTAACGCTTTAACACCGTCTTGAGGGTAGAGTAGTATGCAAAGTAGACGATTCTAACTTTTGGGGACTATTGTGTGGATATCCGAGAGTAGAACCGGGTGCAAAGCAAACGTCGTTCTTCGCTACTGCTGTCTGCGTATTATCTTTTCCGTTTGTTCGTCAGAGTTACTGAGTATATTAGTCGATATCTCAGCTTCTCTTCTCGACTAGAGAATGTGGAGCTAGTTGGGTTAGCTGGACATTCGCGCTGTGCGGTAGCAGTCGCCAATCTCGCTTTCTTTGCTGGAAAAAGACGGCAAATCCGGCCAATTTTCAATCCGTCACTAGCAACCAACCGCGGTATAAAAAAAGGAGCAGCATACCTGCTGTTGTCGTCGTCTTCTGGGGTTAGAATACGATGCAAAGTAAGATGTTCAATGCCTGAATGAGTGCGTGGAAGAACCTCTTGAGAGCAGTACACCGGTGTTCCCTGCTGTAGTTTTTTGTTCTTCTCTGCAAGTGTGGCATCAGCGTCTTTCACTTCACTCGGTCCTTTTTCGATTCGATTGCCGTGTCGTGTCCGCACGCATTAGGTAAAGCTCGCTACTCGTGGGTGGGGGCGGCGAATGCAACCCCCCTACGCGTTCATGAGTGGCGTCGTCGCCATGATTCGAGGCGCAAGTGGTCTCCCTTTTCATGAGATGCTTCTTTTTATATGTTTGTTGGAAGGGCCACTCTATAGAAGATTAGACATTAGTGGGGGGGGGGTCTCCTCTCCCCTCTCAGCATTTTGCTCCTTTTCCCGGTAGTGGACTGGCCTCTTTTCCCCGTGTCGCCGTGTCCCGCGGATCTGCGCTGCCCGAGCACGTGATCCCACATGGTGGTCACGTCCCGTCCGGTTCGCTCCGTGCTTGGGCCACGGTCGCCCGGCGAATCTCGCTGCCGACCGGCTGCACTTGTCGAGATCCGGTCCGGTCTCGATGCAACGGGGACCGTGCATCGCGCGGTTAAAGTATTCAGAATCTTGCGAAGTCGAACGTTTTTTTTTAACTTTGTTAATTAGCATTATTGCCCCTTTTTTTTTTTGGACATAACATTATTGTCTTTTTTTTTTTTTTTGCTAGAAATACATTATTGCCTTTTGACTCATGCGAGAGCATGAAAAGAAAGATGCCCTGTGGGCCCGGAGATTAGGTTCTTCTGTAGCGAAAAAATTTAGTGGGACTGCGACCTTTACCAACCACCCGGTCCCCCCCGTCCCCCCGATGCTTTTTACCTAAACGTCGTCGTTATTGTCGAGCATAGTTAAGCACGGAATCACGCCGTCATCTAACATCTTCTTTTGGAATTTCTTCGATCGGACTTTTTGACGCATCACCTAACGATTTTTTCATTTGGTCTAACTTTTAAATTGCCGCCCCTCGGATCTTGGATAGAGAGCATGATAGCCGCCCGATCAAAGGGTAGGGCCCCCGTCTCCCATGGCGGCGGGCGGACATAATGGTCGAGAGAGATCTAATTTATACATGGATCTACACTAATGTATTCTTTTCGGACAGTGTACGTATTCGGTCGTGGTGGGGGCGGTTCCATTATTCCTTCGCTTTTGCAGCATCAGAATGGTGCTTTCCAGACGTCGATAATTTCGAATCGCCCCTTGAAATTCGCCCATTGTTTCGTCGCTCTTTCTTTGTGCCACTCTTTCCTTTTGATCCCAAAAAAAGCGGTAGATCCGATTCGCAGCGCTGTCCTTTTTAAACTCGGAAAAAAACGAGAAAAGGGCGATTCATCGATGTAACTTCCGCTCTACGAAATGTTGAGATTGATATGGAATTATTCGACATCGCTTGCTATCTACAGATTCTGAATTGATCGGCCCGTCACTTGAAACCATATCGTAATGTTGAAGGTTCGAAGTTTATTTACTCATACGCCACGCTAAGTCTGATCTCTTTTAATATATATATATATATATATATATATATATATATATATATACACACACACACACACACATATATGAACTTATGCATATACGTATATACGTATATAGTGGCAGCGATTTCGATTTCGAAATCTAGCGTTCTATAGCTTTCAAAGTTGCTGCCGCCTATGCCATCGATGCGTGTCGTCTTATAAAAGGAAAAGGTTCTTTCAAGACACCCATGACAGCTATTTGGCGGAAATAACAAGGCAGATGTTGGTTTATTTTTTTTTTCTGTACAGGAAAAACGACACCAATAATCCGTGAATGTCGGCTCGATATGCAATGTTGTCTCAGAATTTTTAATTTGTTCAGAGAGGTTTATGAACTTTTGACACATGTTCAATTCAGTCATGGACTATATGAAAAATATTCGATATTTTCCTCGAACTTAAATTTATGGAAGGATAACATTCTATATTATCATGTAATCTAGGGATTGGTCTGTGAACATTTGCCGAGTATTGAAGGATCACGTTAAATAAATTAAAAGTTCAGAGATAACATTACTTATTGAGCCAAGGTTTCTATGTCACCATGCTTTTTGTACGTGATAACGACGCTTTACTCAAATAATCATGAATTTCAAATGTTTTGGGTGATGCCAACTTGAGTTGATAGCAGCATTTCCCTTGACCATCAAGAGATAAATACTTTTCAGTACACGCGACAAAAACATATAATACGATCCCAAAAAAAAGAAATTTAAACTTTGGGCGGCGAGATTAGCTGCGCGCCTCGACTATTGTTTACAATTAACAATTACACGAGACCATCTAGATACGATAATTAAGTAAGTGATAATACGGGAAAATATATACATACATATATATATTCGCGTAAAACGGTATATTATATTATACAATGGCTCTCTACCTAACTTGAGGACTAATAGTCAAAAAAGAAAAACTAATTTAGGACGGTATCGGGTCAACATGAAATTACGAAAAACTGAGCAAGCACTAGGTGTCGAAATAGAATTGTCGAAGATGGACCATGCCCTAATTTTCTTAGATTAAATTCTCAATAACAGCTCAGACCTAACGTTCCAACGCAGGAGGCGGCGGAGAGATGGAGACGGGAAACGGGGGCTGGGGCCCACATTTGGGCCCACTTCTTCGATTGTCCCTAAGTTTAATTAGCGCCGTCGCGCATGGGCCACGCACGCATCGCCATGTGTCGCTAAAATAAAAAAAAATATGCCCTAAATTTGAATGCTCTAGATCTCAAACCAATACGTCCGCAACGGATTTGCCAAGATGTCGGGACAAAATCTCCACGAAAATTAGGGATTTGGCAGATTTTCAGACCTCATTTCGGGGTTTTTTTTATTTAGATCCGACTTCTTCAAAATGCTGTCATATAGGGACTCGTTTGTTTCGAATTTCCACGTTGAATCCGCCCGCCTCACATCCCGACAGCCCGAAGGGGTGTGCCGGTAGACTTGTCGAAATGGCTTATAGATCCATTTGTTAACTCGTATTTGATTGGCTAAGTTGCCGTATGGATTAATTATATTCAGTAAATGGGATTAGAATAGTAAACGTCAAAATAATGCGAGTCTTAAATGGGTTCGCAACTTACTTGAATCAAACTCATCTCTATGACTCTATCTTCATTCTCTCTCGCTCTCGCTCTCGCTCGATCTCGTGCTAGCTCACCTTAATTTGGTCTGATCGGGGTATGTGTTGGATATGGGTCGGGTCAGATACGAGTTACTAATTTCGTATTACATGGAAATTGATCAAAACACACTATACGAGTCCAGTTGGGTCGGAACACGTTCGACCCGATCTAGACCCGGCCTAAATCCGATCCGAACCGTACATTCGACGGGCCTACCCGGCTAGCCGGGTTTTCCCGGTTCGGGACCACTGTTTCGTAAGGCGACCGGTTCGCGATTTTTCGGGGCCCGGGAAAAAATCTCCTCGGGAGCGAGCGGTTCGAGAATTCCCTCTTTCTCGTGGCACTAAAAGTTAAAAAAAAAAAGGGAAGGAAAAAGAAAAGGAGCGGCGTGGAAACCCTAGACGGAAGCATTACAGCTGCCGTGCAAAAACCAATATATAATCAATGCCCGCTTCGGGTGCTCCGTCACTTTCCTCCGCCGCCCACCCCACGCGTCGCCTCTATCTCCATCTCTATCCCTGATCCCTGTACCCTCCTCTGCAAGCAAGGAGGAAGGAGGAGGAGGAGGAAGGAGGAAGGAGGAGGACGTTGAGCTCGAACTCGCGCTGATTACTTCCCTTTTCCCGCTCCGACGGTCCTCTCGAATCGAACGTGATCCCTTCCGGATCGCGTTGAATCGATTCGCCCGGGGGGAAAAGAGAGGTTTGCGCTTTCGTCTCCGGCCGTCCGTCCGTCAGTCCTCGAGCCGCAAGAGCCGGGGGAGGGTTTTCGGGGGGGTGGGGCGCGGGAATGGCGGGGCTCCCGGCGGAGCTGATCACGGAGATACTGGACCGGCTGCCGGTGAGGTCGCTGCTGCGGTTCCGGTGCGTGTCGAAGCGGTGGCGCGGCATGATAGACAGCCCCCGGTTCGTGCGGTCGCACCTCTGCCGGTCCGTCGAGTCCAGCACCAACCTCAGCCTCTTCCTCCGCCACTCCTCCAGCCTGTACTGGATCGATCTGGGGTCCCTGCGCCGCGTGGAGGAGACGAACTACCCGCTCATGTGCTACAGCGACCAGATCAAGGTGCTCGGGTCCTGCAACGGCCTGCTCTGCATCTCCAACGCCGCCGACGACGTCGTCATATGGAACCCCTCCACCCGGCGGCACAAGTTCCTGCCGTACTCGGCCGTCGAGGTGCGCCGCGCGTCGGTCTTCTCCGTTTGCGTTTACGGGTTCGGGTACGACGATGGGAGCGATGACTACGTGCTGTTGAGGCTGGTCCAGCTCGTGACCGAGCCGATCGAGTCCGAGGTTAGTATCTACAGTTTGAAAGATAACGCGTGGAGGCGGCTCCGCGACATGCCCTACTCTCTGGTTTATCCCCGCAAAATGGGGGTTTTCGCGTGCGGCCGCCTGCATTGGATCATGACCCGGGAGCTGGTGTCGGATTCGGCAAACTTGCTGGTGGCTTTTGATTTCCGTATTGAGGATTTTAAGGTGGTGGACCAGCCTGAGGTTATAGATAATAAGCTTGACATGGATGTGGCCGTCCTGGGAGGGTGTCTTTGCCTTAGCATCAATGATAGTCACATGGGTGTCGACGTGTGGATCATGAAAGAATATGGATTGAAAGAATCATGGGCTAAGCTGTTCTCCATACCGCAATCTGAAGTCTCGAGGTCTCTTGGATTTGTCCGGCCATTGGCTTACTCCCATAATGGTCGTCAAGTTTTGGTGAGACAGGACAGTAAGAATCTGGTTTGGTATGATTTAGAGACTAAGTGCGTCAACAAGGTCGACATAAGCGGCATGCCGAGTTCCTTTGAAGCAGAAATTTGTTTCACAACCCTTGTTTCGGTCGATGATTATGGAGGAGTCACCAAGAAGAAGCAGCAAGAATTAGAAGATAAGGAGAATAGGAGCAAGAGGTTAGTACTCTGTGAAAATTAGCAAGTTCTTTTTGTGTTGGACTGTCTCAGATTCTTCATGGACAGACCTTAAATGACCTGGTCGGTGGAGTGGATTGCTTGTACTGCTCCCTCCGTCTTGCATGTTTGTGAAAAACGTGAAGTGAAAGAAACTTTTCCACGGCTTTTGGGACGGAACAAGGAAGCCGATACGAAAACGATGCGTGTCCTACTTAAAGGATAGTTCTTTCCAGAGGAAGAAGAGTTGTTCGGTTGATGCGACGGATGATCGGATCCTCTCCTTTTCTGGACGGGAGAACTTTCGGGTAGTCAAGGAGACTACTAAAGTGGTTTTGTGATCTAATTAATTTGAAAATATGGACAAAGAATAGAGGAGATGATTGATGACTAAGGGGAACTGAATGTGGGAATTGGGAACTTGGAATTGAAGACTACTTGCCAAATCATGTTTCACAAAACAAAACGGCCATGCGTGCTCCTTTATTTTTTTATCCATATTTTTACTGATAAAAGAAAAAAAAAATAAAACAGTTTGAAAGGAGAATCCATTTTATAGAAGAGGAGTCTGTGCATATGAGGAAAACACATTCACTAAAGTTTCAGTTGAAACAATAGGTTAGAGAACATCTATTTAAGAGCTAAGACAGCCACAGAAAGAGATGTGTGTTAGTTATTCTGATTACATTCCATCCATCGTGCCATTATGGTGGCTTAATGATAGATTGAATTGTCAGTCCGCTTAGTCTAGTAGTGGGGAACTCACAGCTGCCAGTAGCTTCACTGTTGTATAGAAACTGCAACAAAATGTCTCTGGTACATATTTTGGTGACTTGGCTTACTCATACCTCTCATCTTTACTACTGTTATTGATTGTTTAGTTGATTAGAAACTGCCTTCCTCCTGTCTAGGGATGACTTCCTCTCAGTGGGTTTCAAGCTTGTTCTTTGAGCTAATGGGGGCATCGTTGCGAAACGTCGGTGAGTTGTCTCTATGAACTGTGATTACTCTGATAAGTGATTTTGCTTAACAAATTTTATCGAGCATGATATTTTATAAAACAGGACTTTAATTGAGAAAATATAGCTCCATTTGGATTGTCGATTTTTAAACCAAAACCGTCTTGTTTTTGGGGGGAGGCAAACATTTATCGTATCTAAGTAACGTACTTAAGCATCGGATAGTGTTTTTCTTTTCTAGATAAACCGTCTTATGATGACACATGCTGTCTTGTCCCATTGGTATGACATGGTCATGGAGGAATAAAACGTGAGCAGAAGTAAGAGCGAACTAGTATGACGGAGTTCGACCCAAAAAAAAAAAAACTAGTACGGCGGAGATCTTGAAGGATTTTATTAGCGAGTTTCCCCGTCATTTGTTTATGCCCTCGATCTTTCACCTTTTGTTATGCCTTTTTAACTTGCTATGTATTCTGTGTTTTATATTGTTTAATTTGATACTTTCATGTTTGTCTGATGTCGTTGACGCATCTTTGCCATACTTGTGTTGAAACAATGTCAGTGTCAGTGGCCTTTTGTTCCTGAACTTCTTTAAGATGCTGATTTAGGGCCTATTTGGTAACACTTCTATTTTTTGTTCTTTTGTTTCCCGGAACTGAAAAAGAACAGAAATCCGTTTGGTAACGTCAGTTACTATTTCTATTCCCCCCAGAATAGATAAGTGGCCAGGGAATAGATTTGGAACAGAAACAAAAAGTAAAAAAAATTTATTTTATTGTTCTCGGGAACAAAATTTGAAACAAGGTCACTGGCCAGAAATAAGGGCCGACGAGGTGGGCAAGGCCAACCTTGCCGTGGCCGAGCGAAACCCGCCTTGCGGTGGTTCGGCGAGGTCGAGCCTCACTGGTGGCTGCGCGAGGCTCGACCTTGCTATGGCTGGGCGAGGTCGGCTTCGCCCGGCCATGGCGAGCCGACCTCAAACTCGCACAGCCATGACGAGGCCGACCTCTACAAAATTATTAAAAAACTACAAAAATTCCTCATCACAATTTTTTTTACGATCGTACCAAGCGCATTTATGTTCTTTTCCCATTTTGAGAATAGAAATTTTGTGCGGTTACGATATGTGTTCTTCTGCTTAGAAACTCGTTCAGAGAATAGAAATAGAAAAAACTATTTCTGAAAAGAAATTGTTCCCGGAACAGAAATGTTACCAAACGTACCCTAAATTATTACTTCTAAAAGAGTGTTGCATTTAGTAGTTCTTAAAACTTTCGGCGGAAGAGATTTGTTTTCCCTCCCAATTCATGATAAATCCTATGCGTGTAAGATTGTCCTTTAATAGTGAAAAACATATTTGAAAAACAATTGATAAATGCTTCTGTGTGCCCAAGGGCTTGCCATGACTGCCAATTGGTTTTTCCAGGTGCTGCGTACTACTCATCGAAGAACATGCAATAGGAGAAGTAGAGATGTATGCCTCAGTATTTAGATTCGTGGCTCAAATTTCTACAATATGGACTGACGTATCATCGCGAAGATATGGCGAAAAAAAATGGATGGATCAAAAATAACTATCCGACCTGCACAACTTACCTTTCAGCCAGTAAGTAGGGAATGCTTTTTTCAATCCATGAAGAACAAACTGCTGAAAACTCCTGTCAACAGAAGTAACACAAAGAAGAACTAATTAGCACAAGTAAGGAAACCTACTATCTGACATGCCTGCCGACAAGAACCATCCAACTTGAAATTCAAGCTACGGATTGCGATATTTCTTGAATATGGCACAATAAGTCTACCCCGTTGATCTGCTCCTTCAAGTCCTTACCCGTGCTTCAATTTGCCCATGGCCAACAACACCTTGGTGAGATTTTCGTCGAAGGAGGACATAACATCCGTCAATTGAGTTCTCTTGGCACAAGACTCTTCTTGACCCTTTTCTCTGACAATAGCAATAGTGGTAACATCTGATTTCTACTTTCTCTCAACCGTATGCACTACCAACTCTCTCAACCACACTCTCTACAACTTTATCTAATACCATTTGTCACGGGCAGACAATTTGAGATCGTAAATTGTGCGGCAGTCAGGCTCTGAATGACTCATTCACCCCTTACTATAGTTGTCTAAGCTCGGCCTTCCCCTGAAATTTTGCTCACTCGCTCACTTGGCCCATCTCGAATTGTACAGAGAAACTTTAGAGAGACGAGTGTTTGTGCTTGAAGTGATAGTTACTATCTGAAATTCCAGCCAGCTAGCTTGCCTTTGACATCATTATCGGACACCTCTGTGAAAAATTGATGTTCAAGAACTCTGCAAGGATATGATACTGGAGGAGGAGAATGTGACACTTGGATTCTGCAACATTCTCCCAAGAATACTTGAATGTCCTCAATTGAAGATTACAGTTGACTGCAGTAGTGGCAAGGTTTGGGGTTGCAAACATGCTTCAAATGGATGGATTATAGTTGCCTCCTGAAAGAATTTTGGTAAATACCGATTGTCACAAGTTGATCTAAAATGGATGAGCAGAGCCCTCTTCTAAAAATGACAATTTTGTGGAACCCGAGAGCGATCACGATCAGTGGAGGAAAAGTTCCATTCATGCTAATAGCATATGCTTGCAGGCTTTTATTGATCAAAGTGCTAAAATACAAATAAGCTGCTCCAATGTTTGTCTTCCAAGAGGAAAAGGTGACTGGTAAGCTTTTTGGAGAGAAGCATGGGTAACGATACCGTATGATACTGGTTCTAGCAGCCGAAGGAGCTTTGTATTGATTAGATCTTCTATGAGACATCATTTGGTATCTGGTCAGAGTTATAGACCGAATAATATTAGTGGGAGAGTGAAGATTCCTACATCTGGTTTGAAAAGTGACTGCTGAGTGTTGCCTTCTTGGTTTGTTATGCTAGGAAGTTTGCTTTTGGCAATGTACCACACATGAAGGTTGCTGTGGCCATTTTTTCTGATAGTGCCTGGAACACTATTAGAACGGAGCATCTATCGTTGCCCGGCCATGCTAATCTAGTTCAATCCAAATCCACGTGAATCATTGTTCTATAACAAGCTCAGTTAAAAATTCCATACCGAATGGGTTGAGTGCACTCCGATTGCCTGAGAGTGAGGAATGTCGTGCAATGTTGTTGATTAATGGGAGGGTTTTTTTCTGACGAATGGGGAGTCAGTTCTTCTCCAAGGAAACAGTCCCCTTATTGTTCTATTACAAGTGTTAAACAGTACATACCCAATGGGTTGAAGGCATTCTAATTGCCCGAGAATGAGGAATGTTGTGCACTGTTGTTGATTAATGGGAGTTTCTTCTGACGAATCGAGAGTCAGTTCTTTCTCCAAGGAAAGTGTCCCCTTATGAATTCAACTTTTGAGGGATCTTTCTTTTGCTGCTGAGTAAAGCATGGAGCTTGTTTTGCCAGGTGATACTTCCGAGCCATCATCTTTTAAGCAATCATTATATCCCGGAATATTAGAATTTCATATGGACGGATTGAAGATCAGAGGTAAATATTTTTTCTCCTTAAATGTTGTCCCGTTTGAATGGGGGCCTAAGCACCTCGTTTTACGCGATCTGTGGTTTGGTTATGTCGGCTTCTGAAATGTTATTAGTATAGGCTGTTTTGTTGTTTGTGGAGTGTCGGATTTCATCCAAGCGTTTGGGGAAAGGATCATCAGGGGTCTTGCATTGTAATCACCCAAAGCGAATTCGAATCTGATCTACCGTGGAGTGAATGCACGTTGTAATTTGAATGTACTTCGATACCAAGAGTTTCCGCCCTGTTGCACCCTGCTCCTGCACGAGAATGTATCTTATTTGCTCTGTTTTATTGTACGCATACGGAGGAGCGCATTGAAATTGCAGTTCCTTGCGACTGAATAGTAGGTGGGTAAGCACCATAGGACTCGGTAGTTGACTCATCATCGTGACTTTCAGTACAGGTCGAATTGCGTGGGGCGGTCCTTTTTAAGTCGTCCAGGGTCCTCCCATTGTGTGTCCTTTTTCCATGGAAATCTGCTCCTGCGTGGTACAAGTGGGGAGCACCACTTTGTGCGATCCTGACCTGCCACCACAACCTTTGCATTTTTCACGGTCTTCATGCCTCGGACCGAGACATTATCGATGGTCCTGGAGGAGATATGATTCGGTGGAAAAAAGGGGTTGCCAGCGATTCGGCGTTGTTGGCACGGTTTCCAAGGGAATCTTGACTTAGAAATCCTCGTGGATCACGGGGCCTCTTTTTGTCTGCACTTGGTATTGACTATAGCCACGGAGAAAGAGGAGGCTGCCATAAGCTACAAGTCAAGGCATAGGTTTCCAAGATAATCTTGACGTCAGAAATCCTCGTGAAGCATCTGATGGGGGCCTTTGCCCTTGCTTCGGCGGGGCTTGCGTCGACCGACCACTGAAGAAAGAAGAGCTGGCGTAAGCTTAGTCGAGGCACACGTGTTGTTGGGTTGAGACCCTTTTTGAGCGGAGTCAACCGCGGAGCCGATCCTATTTTCACGTGCCAACCATAATTAAGGGAAGAAAAGAGAACGGTCTCATCATTTATTTGGAGAGAAAAAAATAATTAATGCAGTGTAGTTAGCAATATTTTGAACATCTTGCTTCTAAACAAATTTTTGCTAGATGGCAAGCAATTTTATCCGTTTTTGATTTTGATATAGAATATATAAATGATTCTTCGAATTATTTTACAAATTTTCTCACAAGAGAATTTTTACATGGAAAATGTCTCCCAAACCTCCCAACAAACCCACCAAGAGAGACAAAGGCAAAGAAACTATCGAAACATCCTCAGAGAAATAACCCTATGGCTTAACCAACATTAGAAGTCGGCTTCAAGCAACACAACCATCATTAAATATTACCACTATTTCTAATCAGGTTAAACAAGAGCTAGGTATTCATTTTGATATTACAAAATTATCTCACGAAGAAGCCCTACAACTTATTCAACAGGCCTTCAATAGTCAACCCCAGCCTTCAATAGCAATGGTAAGTCCTGATCCTTCTCCAATAACTACTCAAAATGCAATGGAAAAAAGAATTTCTAGTGAGGTGGTTATTCAGTCAATACAGGCAACCCCTCCAAAAACCAAATTCTTTCATAAAATATTATACTAAAATGTTTGCAACATAGAAAATGGATTTTATGATGAAAATCCATACCTCTTTGCAAAAAATATATTTTCTGAAAAATTTAACTATACTCCACACGATATTTATAAAACAATGGAGTTTTATGAAAAAATCCTAATAGAGACAAAATTTGTCACTTTTCGACACTTTTCTGATAAAGGTTATACTAATTATTCCACAGCCAGAATCCATAGGGTCATTTACCCTTCCCAATGGAAGCCCGATCCTTTAGCCTTGAAAAAATTTGATATCAAGATGATTGAATCTTTACCATACAGATCATCTTTTCATATTTTGACTATCAACAAGCTTGGTGGAATACCTTCTGGAGGAAAAATGCCGACAATTCTCATACATGTCTATTTTTCTTCGAAGATTTTGATATTAAACAAGTTTCATACTAGTTCATCAGATGGTGGGAACATCTTGGATCCATTGATGAAATACTTCACCCAAAGATCCAGCCTAGTTACAAACTATTCCTTAGTAAATTTACTCTCTTTCCATATGAAAAAAATTTCTCCAAACTGATGCTATTTTTCTACCATTTCGAAATATCATGGGTACTAAACTGACATTTTGATTATCGCAAATCCATTGACATAGACATTCCCATTTTAATAAGGCGTTTCAAAGTTAAATGGTGGAATGGCTTTAAATTCTTTGATAGAGTTACTGAATAAGCCATTACCCAATTACTTATTTCTAGAGGATCCGCTCCTTCAAGTTCTAATGATACTACTTCATTCCTACATGATAAAGGGTTTATTTTGTCAAAATTAGCATATGCTAAATCCCATCAGTAATTAGCAGGAATGCTAAAGCAAGCCTTTTCTCAAATTGAAGATTCAGGTTCCTTTCATTCTCATCATAGCGGAAATTCCAATGAGGATGACTGTTATGGCATCCCAGGAACACCAGCCATTCCATGGGGAGATGTAAGGGATGAAGAAGAAGAAGAAGGAGAGCCACCGGAAGATTTCTCCAGATTTTGAAAGACAAAAGGAGCCGAAAGATTCTTGCCCATGTCATAATTTGATACAAAATCGAAAGGAATCTGTCTATCCTTTTACTTTCTTTTTATAAACTTTCATGATTGTGTCTGTTCACTATAATACTGTGCACTTACAACTATTTGTTACAGTACCAACTGTGAACCCTTTTCATACAGTAGTCAGTTAGTCTATATATTTAGACCCCACCCTTCGGTCAAGCACAAAATTCTTCTTCACTCAGAATTCTATAACCCTCAAAATCCTCTCATGCTCTTCAAGTTTCTTCAACTCTCCCTTTAAAAAGAAGAGATCATAAATCTCAAGGAACCTACAAAGCTTTCCAAACTTTCCATACCTCTTGAATAACTAGTAAGTTCCATAGCAACCCGGTACCATCTTATGTTCCATATCTTGCTCATGATCTGAGAATACAAAGGCTTTTATTTACTTTCGCACTTGTACCTTTAATTTTTGTAGATCAGTTGTAATCTTTTAATACTGTTTATATATCAGTAATCTTTACTTAGTTGCAATTTACTTTAAAGCAATTTAATTTATATACCCTACAATTGGCTGATTAAATCGCTTGTGGTTAGTCTGTCTTTTACTTTAAGACAATTTACTGCATTAGTTATATATCCTTACTTCTTCTTACTATTTTGCCCTTTTCATTTCTGCTTATCTCTACCACCTACATAGTTGGTTTAGTTGTCTTGCTTCTAATTTTATATGTTGCTTACGACCTCTGTATAAGTTATAATGCTTGCCTTTTTATTTAATTTTATTTATATCATAATCTTTTGTGTGGAGCTAATCACTTTTATATTAGAGTTTCTTTTCTCTATAACAAGATCAAGAAACTTATTTGATATATACATAAGGATTTCTCAATATATAGATTACATACTTTACATAGAGAATCGACTAAATATACTTATATATATGTTGCTTACGGCCTCTATATATATATATATCCACATAAATATATTTTACAAAAATTCATTTGGCTACAATACCATAGTTTTCTATAGGGAGAAGAATAGCAGAAGTGTCAAAAGTTATGTACAACGCTCCCTTTAATGCAAAAAGTTTCGCCGGCTCAATTAAGCACCAAATCGGAGGAAAAATTATCAACAACGAGATATTCCTACCAAAATTAATACATGGCTTCTTTAATTAAATCTTGTAAATGACTTGGCAATTTTTTTAAAAAATATAGTCCATGTGGACTTCGAAAACGATGTCACATTGCCTACATGGGTCAGACGTCCAATGCGATGTCGTTGCCCCTGGTTAACAAAATGACGTCACACGAAGGAGGATTAAACTAGGGCTGGTCTAGTTGTCGTTTAAGCGAAGGAAGTCATCGTTGTTTAGTAACAGTCGCTTGTAGTCGCTCGCTCCATCGTCGCTGCCGCTCGCTCCGTTGCTGTCATTGCTCACCGTCACTCACATGTTGTCTTTTACCCTTAGTCATTCAGGTTTGTCATATTCTCTCCATGGTTTAATTGGAAGGAAAAATTAGGGCTCTGAGGACACAATTAAGGCTCTGAGGGCAAAACTAGGGCTCAAGGGGAGAAAAATCAGGAATATTGGTGCAGTTGTGGACATGATGGTAGTAGAGAAGGAATTGCGAAATAATGATTGTGGGGACCCCAAGTTCTGAATGTGGGGACGCTGGTGCTAGCTGTGTTGCTTCGCTTATGCTAAATGACAGCAGTCGAAATTATTTTATTTCAACAATCGCAATTTGTTTAATCATTTAGTTGCGATTGTGGGGACCTCCATGTGAAGTTGTTGGCTTTTGTGCTTTGTGGTCTCAAAAGCTAATTTTTTTTTCTTTCGGTGTAGCATAGGCTTGGGGGACAATGTTGTAGCTCCAAAATAGCCACCAACAAGGAAACCAACACCAGTTGCATCTCAACTAAGTGATCCTGGCACCAACAATAACCCTACGGAGAGCTCTCATCAAATGACACGGCCTATAAAGAAAATAGCTATTGCTAAGAAGAAGGTATATGAGATAGGAAGGCTAGTTGAAGAATCTGCACATCTAGTTAGAAGAGTGCAAGGATTATGAATCAAATCAAACATCCATTTAAAGGAAAAGAAACTGGGGGTTGTACATATTGACTAATGGGAGGATGCTAAATATGGTAGTTTTTATTTCTTTCGGGAGGTTGTGCATATTGACTCATGGGATTGATATTATACGGTGGTGAGTTAGTTGAATATTTTGTTTGGTGGGAAGCCATTCCTCGGATGTGGATATTTTACTTGGTTATTTATATTGACCAAATATAAAAACTAAGTTTAATGTCAATGGATCAATATTTATTTTGTCTATGCTTTGGAACTTTTCATATTTTGCTATTGGTTGTGTTAGTTGTGCTACGGGTGTGCTAGTTTTTCTGGTATAGGTGGTTGTGGTGGTGGTATTGTGTCGGTGTAGTAGTGGTGGTGGTGGTGGTGGTTGTGGTGGTAGTGGTGCTTGGCTGGTTTAGGTGGTGGTGGTGTAGTGGTTGTGCTAGTGCATTAGTGGTGGTGGTGTAGTGGTTGTGCTAGTGCATTAGTGGTGGTGGTGATTGTCACGCCCCGAACCCCTACGGCACGCGACATCGCCTCTGGTCGATTCAAGCGACGTCCTAGGAATATCGCTGACCTCAAAACTCCATCAGAGATTTACTGCCACAGCGGATAACAACAATTAAACCCGGACAATTAAAAACTGGGGAAACCATCAGAGAGAATATACAACTACTTCATTCCAACTTATAAAATATTCACAGCTTATAACTTACACTTTACAATTTACAATCCACCCCACCATAACACCATCGCATACCTTTCCACCCCGATACCCACTATCGATAACACAAAAACAAAAACAACTGGCTACCTGACTTTCTATCCAAAAATGGTACTCATCCACATTCTATTACTCACTCCTGGACTAGCCCTTACGCCCCTTTACTTGGTGTCCATTCCGAGTCCGACTCTTCGCCAACCGAATCAGAACTCTCTGGATCCGTCTGCTCCTCAGAGGCTTCCGACTGTGCCTCAATCTCAATCGGATGATTGATATCACCCGACTCGTCTGGAGCCGCCTTCTGATATTCCTCAGCCAGAAAGTCGAAGAAATTAAATTCAGGTACGTAATTGGGATCCATGTATTCCGCATATGGTTGTGCATAACCAGCCTCCTCATCGGGCTCCTCGGGGTCATCAGGTTCATCCTCAGATTCCGCTTCAGGCTCCACTTCAGGTTCAGCCTCGTCCTCTGCTTCCTCCGGTTCTTCCTCTGGGATTGGTTCTAGATCTATGTCCATAGGATCGTCCTCAACTTACGATGCCTTAGGCCCGGGTTCGTACTCGGCCTCTGACGATCCCTGAGCAGCAGCTGCTGGGTGCAACCCTGATTGTGCCACACTAACCTCCGTACTCGTCAGCTTACAATCTATCGGAGGAACAGTTGTCGGATCCCAGTCCCCTACTAAATCGAATGGGACATCAAAACCCCTAACGGGTCCGAACTCAGCCCCGTCCTGATCCCGGAAAAACCAAGCGGTATATCTATGCTCCTCATAAAGCGGTAAGCCTACTTCTACGAACACTGTGGTTGTGTGTCTAATCCAGGTAAAATTATCTTCCATTGGAAACTCTACAACATCCAGCTCGGAGTGTACGGGTACCCCAAAACGCTCTGGTGGCTGCGGCGGTGGATTCATAGCTTCGGTCGGGGTTATGAAATTGTCGGTTGAAACAACCGTGAGAACACTTCTCAGCAAGTTCACCCCTAAACCCAACCTAGGCTATCACGTACCTCTAGACAATTACACAATCACATACATATATTCACACACTGAAACATCACATCGCAGGTACAACAAATAATATTGTCAGGCTCAAACATGCGCACAACATCATTCAAACTCAATCATGTCATATGTAAACACGCGCATGTACCACTCTTATCTCATTATTCCGTCCAATCTCATTTCCTCTTTCTTATTCTTCGCCAGTGACCCGTGTAAACGTACACGCCTCAGGTACACTGCGACCACTCACCACATCTGGCTTGCGTATTCGTTCACGTCTCAGGCCCCTCGATCGCGCCCCGAGCATCACACGCCTCGGTCCGATCCCACATTCACACTCTCCTCAGCCCGCGCCAAATGCGACAGGCCTACATGATCGAAACCCGAGCTTATAATGCCTCGGTCCAATCCCGGTCTCACCCGAGCTGATCGTGCCTCGGACTGAACTCAATCATACTCTTTCGAGCCTCAGCCCGTGCCAAATGCATCAGACCTACATGATCGCTGCCCGAGTTTATGATACTCGGCCCGATCCCAACCTCGCACTTACACATCTTCACATAACTTCCACAATCACATGCCACACTACTTTTCTTTCTTACTCATGCACATGCTCATCAAGCATTTACCACACTCAACTGGCCCATCACACGCGGCCTATGCACGCATCAATTAACACGTACAACATGCTCACTTAGCATTCGACATGGCCAATTTCAACAATTAAATTAATTTGACCCACGCGTGCACATAATCAAACACATTTCAATCTATCAATCACAGTTCAATAAACACACAAGGCCACTCATGGACCCACAAACACAGCCACATTCATAGGCATAATTTCGGCATTTCCGAGCATATTAAACACCACAATCCAACCATACTACCACACACCAAACTGACACCACTTGTCCTTAAATCGAGCCCTAAGCTCGCCAAATTCCATTCCACAACATCCGACACTCTAGTCAGTCTCGCTCCAGCCTCGAAATATCCTCATTTCATCCTCAAGTTACCTCATATATCACACAAATAAACACTTAATTAATTCAACCCCATCCAGAATAATTCAAACATGCCCAAAATACGTAAATTGCTAATTTTCTCCAGCCAAGTGGCATCGGAATAATTCCGATCCTTCACGGGACTTTCTCACCATAATTTCTAGGTTCCAAAATTTCAACTTGCAACCCAATCGGACCATCACAGCCCCATGAATAGTAATTCACAGCTAATGAATAGTGTTTCGCAGCATATGAACAATAATTCGCAGCCCCCATTTTCTAAATTTCCAATAATTAATGCCCGAATTAAATCCCAAGGCCCGCCATAAAATTTCCACTACCAATCCATGTAATTCCGCACATAATTCCATACTGATTTTGTCTGAAACTACCCGTCGATACCCGAAGTCCTAAATTAGGTTCAGGCGCGACTTACCCGCGTTGGCTAACTCAGCATATCACCTGGTCAATTGAACAATCATTTCAATTGAACCCAAACGTGCACGAATCAAACATATTTACACCAGCCCATTGCACAAATGCACACACAATTCTACCACCACAACTCAATTATAATTAAAACACACGTAAAACACATAAATTTCTATTTTTCTCCCACCAAACGACGCCAAATTAATTCCGGTCCTTCACGGAACTTTCTCACAATTAAATCTCGGTTCTAGAAATCCAACTTGCGTCCCGAACCGAGAATCACAGCCTCGTGAACAGTGAATCACAGCTCGTGAACAGTGATTCTTAGCTTAAAATTCCCTCAAATCGTCCACCAAAAATTCCAAATTAATTCCTTAAGACCCGCCATACATTCCCGGTCTAAAGCCTCAACATTTCGCACCCGCACAAGTCCAATTTCACCCAAAATCAAATTGTTCGGCGATACCTAAAATCCTAAATCGGGATTAGAGTATGACTTACCGCGTTCTAGGCTAAAACGGCTAGAACGGAAAGCGGCGGCCCTTAATCGGGGATAACGGCGACGACGTACAACTTCCAGGTGGCGGCGATCGGCTTGGACGGCGATTGGGGCTCACGGCCAAGAGAAAAAGACTGAGAGGGAGAGAGAAAGAGAACGGCGGCTTGGGGGGCAACGTGATGTGGTTTGGCGAGCGGACGGCGGCGGCTTGCGGGCGTGACCGGCGATCGGCGGTCCGGCGCGGCGGCTACGGCAAAGGGAGAGGGAGAGTGATCGGTGGAGGGGGAGGGGACTCACGGAGGAGGGGGTTTTCACGGGAAGAGGGGGAGAAAGAAGAGAGGGAAGAGAGAGAAAGGGGGGTCAAGGTTTTAAATATCAATTTTGACCACTTTTGGCAATTTACCAAAATGCCATTCTCTCACACAACTAACCCTTTATAATTCTCAAGGGTAAAATGGTCCAATTCTCCGTTTCTTGCTCAAATCAAATTTTTCCGAAGGAATTGAGCACACCAAAAATTGACACGTGTCACGTGCAACGTCGTCCTAACATTCCGGCGTGATTTCCTAATTTTCCGGTGTCCAATTTGGGCAAAATTTCCATAATTAAATTCTATTAAACGCAACCCGAGCGTTTCTCGAGCTAACGGGCGGCTTGCTGGGGAAATTCGCTGAATCGACTCATGACTGATACTAAATCGAGTCACGTGCAAGTTCGTTCGGTGCGTGACGACCTCGGTTGTCATTAAAATCGCGAAGATCAATCACTTGATCCGAGGGGTACGATCGTTCGGTATAATTTCGGAATCATTCGTCAAGTCGTTTTGTGGTCCAACGGAATCACCCGCGATCCACTACTAGGACAGTGGCGAACTGACCCCTAACTATCCTTGGATCGGCCAACAGTGGCTCAAAATATCACTTATGCGATTTAATGGTCGAAATCCATTCATGATCGAATTTCCTTTAGCCGCGCGAATTTAATTCCCCCTAATAGCCTTTCCCTAATGGTTAGCATTCCCAGGAATGATCAGTTCCGGGCGAGAACTTACTGCGAGCACATCTCGTAAAATTCAATTATTCAATAAATTCCAATTGATAGAATTTCGGAATGTCACAGTGCTTGCTAGTATAGGTGGTGGTGCTGTAGTGATTATGGTGGTGTAATGGTGATAGTGGTGCTTGGCTATTGTGAGTCGTGGTGGTGGTGTAGTGGTTGTGGTGGTGCTTGGCTGGTGCAAGGCTCGGTGAAGGTGTTGAAGTTGCATGGCTGATGCAGGGCTTGGTGTTGGTATTGGTGGTTGTACTGGTGTATGGCTTGGTGGAGGTGTTGCTGGTGCTTGGCTGATGCAAGCCTTGATGCTGATGATAATTGGTGCTAGTATAGGACTTGTACCAGTAGTTATATATGCTAATGCAAAGTGCAAGCTGCTGGTGCTAGTCCACCAGCTATGTATCAGTGCAGCACATAGGCTGCACCATTTTATGCTTGCACCTGCTATGTGTTGGTGCAGAGTGTGCATCTTATGCTTGCACCAATACATAACTAGTGCAAGCAAGCACATAAGCTATGTGTTTGTTACTGGTGCAGTATAAGTGAAACGAACATATCAACAACTAACATTTAAGTTATCACTTTTTAACAATCATTAGCATTTAAGTGATCACTTTTCACCGTAACTGGCACTTAAGTGATCAATTTCAATAAAACTTGGCACTCAAATGATCACCATTTACAACATATGACACTGAAATAATGACCTGTGAACTTGTTACCACTCCTTCATTTGACAAACATTTACAGTAATAATTACAACAAACCAGCGTCTCATTACCAGCAAACATCACAACAAACATTTACCAGCAAACCATTACAGCAATCCAAACATATCAAGCAAAACTAAGCAAATCAAGATTGAAAATACACAACTAAGCAAAAGAATTTGTAAGTGCTCATAACCAGTGAAGTTCAACTATCCATTTCCACCATAAATTGCAACAAACTTTTGTTCCATAAAAAAATAGCATAATACAACTATACTTATAAATTACCCAATATAAGTACATAATCCATTCATCTTCAACTATGGTAGACTGAGAAATTTCTTCTGATCACTCGCTTTACATTTGACCATAAAATATGTTACATAGTATAACAACAACACAATCAATGCTCGATAACACTTCCTTTCAATTTTCATCCGAATGATTGGCCAGAGATCCTAAAGCCTTCATTTAAGCTTGCATTAAGTCGACATCCTCCAATTCGTCCATTAATGTAGGTGAAGGTTGATGGCGTCCTTTAAGTAGCTTTAAGATCACCTTTGTCGCTCAACCGGAGAATTTCGCATCAATATATTTGAAATATTTGCACTTTGAGCCTTTTCTATACCTGGCGCAATCATTAAATCTTCTTTTGAAATTCAACCGAGTCCAAGATGTTCTTATTGGACTCAGTAACCTGCAAAAACAGAAACATTCATCCTCTTGTTCGCTTCGTTGAAACGAATTTGTCGCTGTTGCTCTCCATTTGCAAGATTGAGCTTGTAACTTTGGGGGCGAATCAAATAGGTTTCAATTGGGGGTTCAATAGCTGGTTAGGGGTGCAACTTGGGGGATTCTCTTTCAATTTGGGGATTTAGAGTTCTTATTTGGTCGAAAGAGTACTAAACGGCATCATTTTAGGGATTAGATGCTGATTGGACTCTCCAGCGAGCCACGCCAACTTAAGAAACTAATAAAAAAAGGACACAACAGATTTCCAGCCAAACAAATCGGAGTTGGTACTGAAATAATCGTTTTTCAAAAATTTTGATACTGAAGTGATTCAAAAGAAATTTTTGACACTAAAGTGTGCTCCGTACACAACTTTTGGTACTTTTGCTATTCTTCTCTCATTTTCCATAAACGATCAAACGGTTATATATACATATCCGTCAATAAGCTAACCTAGAAGCTCAACAGCTATATACAACTCATACCAAAAAGTTCGCATGATCAAAAAGTTCTTCGCTAACGAAAATGCTCACGACCTATTTGCAGTTTGCTGAAGAACCTAAAAAGCAAGTAGGATGAGAGGAATGAGCTATTATGGCTTAGTGAGTAATACGTTTCTTCTAAGTAGATCAAACATCCACTATGCATAGTTACCAAATCAGACCATAGCTCATTTAATCCAAATCCACAATATAAAAAACTTCAAGGTAAACATGCGTTATATACTACTTTAACATAACATTTTCACAGCAAAAATACTAATTTCAATCAATAATATTAAAGAAAAAATCAATAGTTCAACCCATTGACTAATCTCATCGAAACACGTGTCAATGGTCTATTTCATTGACCAATCTCGTGCTCAGAAATCTAATCATGATCATGTATAACGTCTTGTGACAAGGCGGCCTAGTTTCCCCTTTCACTAAGTCTCCACCTATATTATCGGTGGCTCAGCCCACAAAGATATCCTAGACCAGTATGCGTATATCCACAAACTCCTTAATGGTTCATAGAGACATTGAGCATCAACACTTACTAACAACAACATTCTCCATCATTTACAATGCAAAATCTAAAAACCATTTCATAAATCATATTTAAAGTTAAGGACTTCTTATGAGTCTTTTCCAAAACATTTCACAAACTCATTTATATACAATAAGCTCAAATCAAAATCAAAAGATAAATTTCCATTTCAAATACACAAATTGAAGTAAATGCTCATTTTAATTTTACGTAACCAAAATTCCATTTCTTATCTAATAACATATCTAATCCATATCGTTTTCGAAATATATATTTATAAACTCAAAGAAGAAATAATACCACTATCCCAGGAAAGCTTAAAACTAAGTTATATTTGTTACTCAAGCCAACGTATTATAATTCTTAACGGTTAAGTGAAAAGCGATATCGAAAACTGAGTAAAGTAATATTCTAGCAAACTACTCGACAAAACAAAGCCTATTTGTCGATAAAACGACACCTACGGGTTAACAGCAAGCTTGCCTATAGCGGATATCCATTGCTGTCTACCATGTGTAGTTCGCGCGCTGAATTTGCTCGCACCATAACTTCCTCCATCGAACTCTGTTTTAAGCAAACTTACAATCCATGGAAAGCCATTCTGATGTACCATAAAACCCTTAAGTTGGCTGACCCAAAACCTAGCCAGAAATCGAAAAATATCAATGCCAAATTTACTATTCGCAATTTGTTTAACACGCGTGACCAACTTAAAAATTTCAATCTTGGAAAACCGTAAGCTCAAATCAATGTAAAATGCTATAACTTCACAAAACCCTAAACTATCATTTTTATATATATACATAGCCCGACAACTCTTTAATTGGACACAATAACACAAAATTGATATATATTCGAATTTGTGCCCTAATTTCGATAATTTCTCTGATTAGACGAATAACATGCTTAAATACTTACTTAATGTTGCAAAATGACATTCAGTCGTTTCGGCTTGTGAATGTGCGAAATTTTTTTCCCTTTTTCCTTCTTTTTTCTCTTTTCTCTCCCTTTTCCTTCTCGCGAACAAGCTCTCTTCTTTGGCAATGTTGCTGGTCTTCTCCTCTTTACACTCACACATAACCTGTTGAAGGGAAAAAATGAAGATGCACTGAGCCTTGAGAACTTGGACTAGGCTTTGGGCTTAACTTAATGAGACTATGGGCTATATATTACACATTTTACTACCGGTGTAATACTCCGCCTTTTTTTAAACCTAACAATATTTGATTGTGCTATTATAGTTTGAGCTGTGGTACTTTTACTTTGTTTACTAGATTCCCTCCTTCAATGGTTGGTTGCTTTGGATGTTTCATTGGCTTACCTCTTTTAAAAGAGAATATATCACATTTGCACTTGAATTTCCTTACGGTTAGTTTGATCTCTATAAGTGTCGGAGGTTGGGGCCAATACCATGATAATTGGAGCATTTCATGGCAATTTCAAATTTTGATATCTTAGTGGGATCAATATTGGTGATTCTTATCTTATTCTTTTCCTTTTCTCATCTTTTTTCTTCTCATCGTTTGGTCTTTTTCTATCTTTCTTGGGCCTCCCTAGAAGCTTTCTCAATGATGGAGGCAATAAAAGCTCTTCACTGGTCACTGGCCACATTTTTTTTTGTCCATTCAAGATAGGTAATGCAAATTGGTAGCAATGCTCATACACAGCTTTATTGAAAAATCAGCTACATAATCATTTAAGTTATACTTCATGTAATTGATGCACAAGATAGCATGATTGCATGGTATCCCTGAAATATCCCACTATCTGTAAGTACATGTCTTCTCATTCAAATCAATCATAAACATGTCATAATTTACTTCAACTTTGAATTTGGAAGCCATAGATGGACTTAGAATACAAAACTTAAACTTCATTTCTTCCTCCTCAATCTTCAATTTGATTCTTGGATAAATCTCATCTCTTGAACTGACCATTAATTGGCTTTTCTCATACATTCTCGCCATAAGTAATTTTCTTATGCTCTCTAACATATCAACAATGGGACATTCCCTTTCTTTACATATACGTGCATTGAACATCTCGCTCAAATTGTTCTCGATAGCATTGCAATTTTGTCCACGCTTGATAAATGCCCTGCAAAAGTGTTGTGGACCCTATCTCATGAGGTCTTCATATGCATGAACAGACTCTTCCTTCATTTCTTTTGTTGCTATGTTGAAATCGACCTCATATGTCGAATGTATAGTTCTCCAAAAGCAATTGCTAAATATTTCTCCCTTGTATAGTTTTTTTCAGTTAGCGTAAATGTGCCGAGCATAATTCCTATGCTCAGCTCGCGAAGAGAGTTTAGAAATTACATTAAGAAGGCCCTACAACACATTATTTAACATGCAAATAAGTTAGTCTATTAGCAAAAAAAATATTTCTATTAGTAAAGCTTATGCATAATCTTATCTTATGTTGGTCATTCACGAAAGCCCAGCCAGGACCTTGCCCCACTTTGAAACCTTTAAGTAGTAGCTTGAGGAACCAAGTCCAAGATTCTTCGGTCAAAGCTTCAATAATAGCCCATGCAATTGAAAAGATTTGGTTGTTTCCATCTCTGCCAATAGTACAAAGCAACATCCCTTTGATTAAAGTCTTCGTAAAGCATTCATCCAATTCAATTACTTGCCTACAACATACTAGAATACCCTCTTTCAATTCTTTGAAGCCCACATAGAATCTCTTGAACGTATTATAACGTCCAACTTCCAAGTCAAATGTGTTATTACGACTACATCAAACCAACTTAGCCTTATAAGAGTGTAACAACTTGTATTGCTCAACAAGTGGATCTCTAATGGTTTCAATAACTCTAGCAATAACTCTGTCACAAATCCTCTCATTCGGTGTCAATGCCCACATCTCCATTGCATCCGTATGCATTTGTGATGCTGTATACTTCAAGTTTGCTCTAATTCTAGGCAAGAATTGCTCCACAGGCCAAACATAAGTTGCATTCTTCTATCTCATGCTCTTAAGGCAAGTATGTTCATTTTCAATAGTCTCGACGAAAATCTTCTCCCTCTGCATCCAACTACCAAAAACTCTCCATTCATAACCACTCGTACACCTACCATCCATCTTTTTCGCTTCACTCTTTTTCCATCCAATGTTAAATCCATTTGTGATTGCGTAAGTTGTACACTTTCTGGAATTGAGCACGTGAGGCAACTCTCGTTCCTACTTTGAATTGTATATCTTTATAATCACATTTGGGGTCATATATACTGGTTTTGGTTCTTCTTTGGTCACTGACTTCTTCATATCTATCAGAGTTTGGGGGCCTCAAACTTTCATCTCCTTTTTCTAGATCGGCGTCTTCATCATTTTCACCCTCATCCTCATTTTCAATAATGTTAACGTCAACTGTATCAGTAATAATAGCAGCAGCAACATCAACATCTCTTCTTATTCATTTTGCAAGAAAGAAATCCTTAGTACCAGGATCTTCCTCTAGTTCACTATCGCTATCACTATCATCACTCCGGCTACCATCCTCATCAAAATTACCACCACTAGTAGAAGAACCACTACCATCACCGAGAGTAGTGCCTTCAATATATACTCCAATAACACCAAAACTCGATCCTAGACCCACCAATTCTAGCACTTGATCATCACCAAAAATCTGCACAACACCATCTCTCGAGGAATACCTAGGAATTTGGTAACACAACTTTTGAACTATGTATCCTAGACCATAATAATTGCATTATAGTTCACTACCATTGACTTGTAACCATGGAGATACTCCACATGGTGACCCGTGTACTTCGTGATGTTTCCAAACTCCATAATTCCACCTAGGTTAAGTGCAATTGTAAATTTGTTAGACATTTAAAAGAGAAAGACAAACAAATCAATTAGTTTGTAGAAACCTCTCAAAGATAACTAGCAAAGTTGGTAAGATCAAGTTCGACAAACGAGTTGAGAAGATCCAATACAACAAACAAGTTGCTTGGTATTTTTCAAGTCTAGATGCAATCCAAAAAAGTGAACTCTCATAGACAACTATTTGGGATCTTTCACACCAAGCCGAATGAGTTCGACAAATGAACAAGGGAAGATTACCGGAGATAAAAGAGTGCGCACGGAAAAAAAATTAAAGACAAGAAGATTACCGGTGATAAAAGAGTGTGTTTGATGAAGAAAAGAGTGCTCGAACGAGTTCCAATGCCTAATTATGAAGACAAAGACAATGATGAAGGAGTGTGCTCGACGACAACAAAGAATGAGAGAGAGAGAGAGAGAGAGAGAGAGAGAGAGAGAGAGAGAGAGAGAGAGAGAGCTAATTATTTTCAAATAAGAGACCTAATTGAAGAAACAAAGAGAGAGAGAGTTAAGAATATCCGTGTGGACTTACCACGTCAATTGCCATGTATCATTGAACTCGACAATTTCACAGTGAAATTTGACAGAAGTTAACCTAGGGTAAATGCGCCCCGGACATATCAGCTTGGAGTTTTTAGTGATCCAAATAAATATATTAGTTTAAAATTTTTCGTGATATCAACCTTACAATCTACCTATACAAATAATCGCAACCAGTTTATACCTGTCCTTGTTGATATTGTGGTAAAATGCTTATAAAATTGGGAAAACAAGTCAGACATCTTCTCTCGAGATCATTAGGGCAAGTAATTCGGTACCCAAGACTAATTGATTTATTATGTAAAAGCTAATATGTTTGTCACAATATAAAATCATCTGGCCTCTACTCTAAGTTCAACCTAACCTAACCAAAGTTTGAGCATGTGGTGTTGCCATATTTAAATATTGACCCACACCATCCTTACCATAAAAGAATTAGAAAAGGAAACATGACCTTATTTCAAAGGAAAATGATTTACGAGAAATTTTTTTCAATAATATTCCTTTGTTTGGGGGAAGATAATTTTTTTTTGGTCAGAAAAGATAACTAAGCTTCATTACTTCAAGTAGTTTCTCTATTTTACATCAAATCCAGGCCTCGAAGACAACGAGGTCCTATAAAACACTAGGGGGATTTGTGAACCAGTCTCTAGGGAGGTAGTTGCGTCTATGGGCCTTGGCAACCCAGTCCACGACTTTATTTGCTTCTTGAACGCAATGGGCTAGCCTTAGCTTTTCGAAATGGGCCATCTCCAACTTACAAGCCTTAATAAGAGCCTTCTCTTTGCACGAAGCCTTCTCTTGATCTGTCAGCACCCTTATCAAGTTCAAGCTATTTGACTCCAACATAAAGTGCAGAGAAGACTTCGACTTCAAATGCTTGCACGCCTGAAGAAGAGCTAGGGTTTCAACTTGTTCAACTGTGGAAGCATAAACACTCATGGCAAACCCATCCACCACTTTTCCGTTATGATCTCTGCAAACACACGCTATACTCCCTTTCGATTTACCTTCCTCAAATGATCCATCCACTTTCACCTTCAACTCACTACTCTTCGGTGGCTTTCATTCCTCAAATAATAAACCTTTTACCTTTCTTGATTTTCTTGAGTTCCATCTCACAAAACTTTTGCAAATCGCCAATGAAGAGGCCACCACATTCGACGGCGCAAGAGGTCATTTTCTAAAAACAAAATTGTTTCTTGCTTTCCACATCTCCTAAAGCACTGACGCCAACTGCTCTAATGAAGGTGAGTTTCCCATCCTCCTAACTTGATTAAGCATCCAAATCTCAAATCGGCCTAGCCCTTTCTCTGATATTTCCACTTTCAGGTCTGGGTGTCTGTAGCGTCTCAAGCCTGCCCCTTTCAAGAGAAATCCTCTAATTTTCAATAGTCATTAGATTTTTTGCAGACGAAAGATACTTCTTTCTAAGGTTAACATTTATAACATGAATGTGATATAGAAACATAGAAATATAGAAATGCAAGGACACGCATGTTATGAAATTACCATTCATCTCATTTAATAATAGGGGTGATACAAGGGTGAGATCGCACTCGGAGAGATTGCCTATAGGCGCTACTACAACCCGAACTATTCACATGGACCCGCCATTCACTTCAAAAAACAAAAGCGATCACCCAAACACACAACTCTATCCCAAAAAGTCGCAATTGTGTCTTCCCAAAAATGTTCCTTCCCCCTCCTCGATATCGTATTCACTCGACCTCGCTACTAGCACCATCATCCGTTCTATCCTGCCCCGGGTGTGGGAGAGGTCCCACCAGCCGTCCTCCAGCACAAACATAGACGACACCAAACCTCAAAAGGATGGGTCTCACTGGGGACCCAATATCTACGGTCAGAATGGAGATACACTTCACAAAAATAATCCTCGGAAAGTAGGGATTCACAAACTCAAACAAGTGGCCCTCAAAATCAATGGGCACTCCGTAGTTAATGGAGGTTGATGTGGGAAGTATCAGCATGGCTACAGATCTGTAAAAAGATATCAACAATAAACGGTGAGCGAAAGCTCAGCAAAGTAAACTTTATCACGCCATACTAAATAGATAATGTCAAGCATATCAACAGGATCAATTCGATGGATGACTAAACTGATCAACAAACCGGCCATAGCATCCATAGACTCCCTTTTCTCGCTGTGCTACTAATTGTCAGGCATAAAGATCATTAATCAATAAATAGACAATATTACGAGTACACATTGCATGCGTTATGTGTCATTAATCAAACTTTAATCTCAACTCCAAGGCACATGTCCGGTGCACTTGCCGGCCACACATAGAGGAACATCCCATCTAGTAGGGTCTAGTACGTCCTCCGGTCTACCGTAGTATACATTGGTATTCTCATCGGCCTGCGTGGGCTTCGTAGTCCACGAACCACGGCATCTCGATCAAACTCCCAGGACATATAGGGCATGACACATCCTAGTCCATTGACCACGACATTTCGCTTTCCCTATGGCTCCTCAAGGGATCGTCGTTCGCAGACTGACGACATCAATCATTTCTTAGTCACATATTCACATGCACAAATGATCATTTCATTAATCACATGCATAGCTTACAATGAACTTACCACTTACCGTGCACTTCTTGGACTCCAAACCAATTCATGAGTATTTGCCTCATCATATCAAGACCATTAATACCTCATTGGAAAGCTCAAAATGTATAGATTTTGTCTCCAGAAGACATCGAATCGAAATTCCAATGTTCTCAAATAGGAAATGATGGATCATTGAAATATGGCAAAATTGGGCAGTTTTGCATTGTTCAAGAAATCAGACTTAAAACATAGTAAATGGACTCCAAAAATTTCAAAATTTGAATATGTCATAAACAAGACTTTAGCAGACATTTTCCATGAAGAACACAATATCTAAATCTTTATGTAAACCCAACTTTTAGTAGCTCAAAGTCAGACCAAAACTAGCCCGTTGGAAAGAATGATTGAACTACAAGAAATACTCGTTTCACAAACCAAATCTTTTAAAAAACTTCGAAATTTTTATACGTTGTAGACATGGATTTCTTTAACAATTTTTGTGAGGTAGCATGTCCAATTTCGAAGTGGAAATTTTTATAAAAATTCAAGAAGATATAAAGGTCACTGATTTTACTGTACTAAATAGATTTAATATAATAAGAAATAGGGTCTTCGTGCAACCTATTTGAACTCAGAAAAATTTGAATTTAAATTATGTTATAGTCCAAGATTTTCTGAACAACTTTTATGAAGAAATTTTTGCAATATTTGGACCACAAAAAGCTGTATAAAAATGGAAAACAATAAAAGTCCAACAGTTTCGGTTCTAAAAAAACCAAAGCCAAAATTCAAGAAAACAACTCTAACTTGAAGCCCACGAATTCTCATTAGAGAAAACTCAAAACCAGAAGTCCAAACCTACATGCAACATCCATTTTCAACTTGGTTTAGCAACCTATACCCACGAAACTTATTCCTAAGGTCTAAACCGACATGCTTGGGCAAATACACAATCAAACCATTCTCCCCCACAAAATCCAGCCATCACATTATCCAATCTGAGACCCGAACTCGACATGCAAACATTATGATGGTTAGTCTAGAGTGAGAGAGCACATTTGCCTCGACTGCGAGTGTGGCGGCATGGCGTGCGGGTCTTGGCGGTAGAGAGAGCACGGTGCGGCGGTTTCTAGTCTCGTGGTGGTTGTTGCTGCTGATGCTAGGAGACGATACAGCGGAGGGAGTGATGATTGGTTGGACGGTGTCATGCGGTGGGCGGCTGCCACGGTTGGGTCGGGCGGCTGGCGAGTTCCGAGCGGAGAGAGAGAGAGAGAGAGAGAGAGAGAGAGAGAGAGAGAGAGAGAGAGAGAGAGAGAGAGAGAGAGAGAGAGAGAGAGAGCTGGCGGGGAAGAGATGGGGAAATGAGAGGGAGGGGATGGAGAGTCAAGGACTTTTCCCCTTTCCTTGCATGCAAGGCCATTAGCCGAGCGGGGCAGTGGTGCCACATGGCCAAGGGCGGGCGCCACTTGGCGCTTCTCCTCCGACAAGTGGCGGAGGGGAAAGAAAAGAGAAAAAGAAGAAGAAAAGAGAAGAAAGAAGGGGGGCGGTGGTGATCCAGCAAGAAAGGGAAGAGGGGGTGGTGATACTGGCGTTCCGGGCGGCATGGCGGCAAGGAAATGGAAGGAAAATGAACATGAGGGCGAAGCGGTAAAAACGTGGCAATGGAAACAATCAATGTGATGGCGAATGAAACCAAGAAACACGGTTCATGATCCCAAAGACGACAATGGTGATGATTTCCAAATTTTCTGTAGACGAATGTCCTAATCCCTTAGGATCCTCTCGTTCCTCTTATCGTATGAGAGTTCAAGATGTCACAGTGTCGCCAAACGTTGCTCATCCATTTGCACAGCAAAAAGACATGTTCAATAGTTTCCGGGCTTTGCCTACAGAGAGGACACACCGGTTCAGGTAAAATTTTCCTTTCCCACAAATTCTCAGTAGTCAGGATCGCGTTTTGGCATAGACTTCATATGAAAGTTTTAATTTTTTGGTGTATATACATATTCCAAACCATACCCCATAATTCTTTTGGGTGCTCGTAAGAAGATGATGACTGATTTAAGTCCTACTTTTTCTCTAATTTCCAAATCTGATTGTACGCACTCTTGACCGTAAAAGTGCTCGCTTTTGTTCGAGTGCACATAATTTTGTCTTTCTCCTCAGTGACCTCTATTGGGATAGTTAGAATTTCCTCAGCAATTTGTTTATCAAACATTTGAAACAGTTTTTGCTCATTCCATTTCACTTCCTCTATGTTAATCAGCTCGCCTATTGTATGTGGCTCCCCACTTAGTTCCTCTCTTCCAATTGTGCATGATTTCAACCATCTATCTTCTCTAATCCTGATATCCCTGCCACTCCCCACTCTCCATCTCACATTCTTAGCAATTGCCTCTCTTTTCCACAATATGCTCTGCCATCCCCATGAAGCGTGACTGCCGTTTCTAGCATGCCAGAATTTACTGTATGGGAAATACAATCCTTTTAGTACCTATACCCAAATGCTGGAAGGGTTTTGATTTATCCTCTAAGCTTGTTTTCCAAGCCTGGCCTTATTGAAGGATAATAAGTCTCTAAACCCCATTCCTCCTTGGTCTTTCCTTCCTTTCATAGCATTCCAGTTTTTCCAATGGATTCCCTATTTTGAACCACCATTCTTCCACAAAAAATTTATAACTTTTTGTTCAATAGCTTGGCAAATAGAGATAGGTAGTTTAAAAATCGACATGGCATATTGTGGTAGAGCTTGTACCACAGCTTTAATGAGTCTCTTTTCTGGCTTTTGAGATCATCCTTTCTTTCCACACTTCAATTTTCATGTTTACTCTACCCAAAATCCATGCGAACATTTGTTTCTTAGTTTGACCCCACTCCGATGGAATCCCTAGGTACTTTCCAGTTTTTTCTAATTCCGGGACTCTCATTTCCGTTGCCATGTTCCTTCTCAATGTTTGAGGACAGTCTTTGCTGAAGAAGATGCTGGATTATTCAAGTTAATGACTTGTCCCAAAGTAAAATAGTACCGGTTTAAAATTCCTGCTACATTCTGACACTTCTTGAACCCTTCAATCTAGAAAGAATATTGAGTCATCCGCAATTAAAAGATGAGACAGGGTTGGGGCAATCTCTATTTAGTTTAATTCCCCTTATACTTCCTGCGTCCACTGCTTTCTTTAAAAGACAGGATAGCACATTAGCCACTAACATGAAGACGTAAGGGGAGAGTGGGTCTCCTTGATGTAATCCTCTTGAAGGTTGGAAGAAGTTAAGTGGTTCACCATTAAATTTTATGCTCAAGGATGCCGACGTCACACAATACATAATACGAGGTACCCATTTGGCATCAAATCCCATTTTGATCAAACATTCTATCCTGTCATAGCCTTTTCTCATATCTAATTTGAGCCCCGCTTGAAACTTCTTCTGTTTCGAATTCTAAGTTGATGCAATACCTCCTCTACTACCATGATATTGTCTTGGATTTGTTCTTCCGCACCCCCCCCCCCCCAAAAGCACTTTGTTCACCGGCTATCAATTTCGGAAGAAAAGGGTCTAAGGCGATTCGCCAAAACCTTTGAAATTATCTTGTATCCAAAATTGCATAAGCTAATTGGGTGAAATTGGTCAAGACTTTCCGGATTCAGCTCCTTTGGAATAAGAGCAATATGAGTTCTATTCAGCTGAGGATTAAACATGCCGATTTCAAAGAAATCCGCCACCATTTTGATCACATCCTAGCTTATTATCTCCCAATGATGATGATAAAATTGGCTGTTTAGTCCATCCGGACCAGGAGCTTTAATTGCACCTAACTGGAAAATCGCATCCCTCACTTCTTCCATGTTAAGATTAGCCATCAGTTTTTTGTTAATTTCCTCCGACGCCATCCTTGGGCATTGTTCGACGATTGGTTGAAAGTTTCTGGGACAATTTGTACTATAAAGCTCTTGAAAAAATTCCATCGTCATACTTTTGAGCTGCACAATCTCTTGAATCCACTGGTTCTCAAAATTTTTCAGCATTATAATTCTATTCCTTTGCCTCCTTTATGTGGTTATGTGGTTATGGCATGAAAGTATCGAGTATTTTTATCTGCCCATTTCAACCAGTTAATCCGAGAATGCATCCCCCAGTACATTTCCTCCTGCCGCAAAAGGCTTTCAATTTTTGCTTTCAGCTCCTTAACTCTTCCCCCATTTTGTTCTCCGCTAACCGAATTTGTTAACTGCTTAAGTTCCAGTTTAAAGGAGTTTATTTGTTGGGAAGAGTTTGTAAATTTTCTCTTGCTCCATTTCTCCAATTCAATTGCTGCACATCTTAGCTTTCCTGTCATATTAGCTCTTCCCGATTTTGGTGACTCCCAAGCAGATTTTTACTACATCATAACACTCTTCATCTGCTATCCAAAAAGCTTTGAACTTAAAATTTTTCTTCCTTTTTACAAGGGTCGAGAATAAGGATACTAAGAGAGGGCTTTGGTCTGAACCAATGGCTGGTAGGGCAAAACTTCAACTTCTGGGAATCGTACTCTCCATTCTACGCTACAAAAGACTATCCGGTCTCTCTTTCACCAAAACTCCCCCGTCTCTATTATTAGTCTAAGTGAAAGCACATCCCTTACTTTATATATCCATTAAACAACAATCATTCAAGAAATCTTGAAACTCAACAAGGCGGTAATTCTCAACTGCCCTTCTCCTTACTTTTTCCCAGTGATTCAAAATTTCATTGAAATCTCCCATTACAGCCCAAGGTAGGTCATTACAACTTTTTATACATTTTAATTCCTCCCACAGTACAAGCCTCTCCTGAAAGTCATTTGGCGCATGGACGAAAGTAATTCTCATGGCATTATGTCCCCCCTTCTCCTTTATACTAAGATTGATGAAATATTTCCTAGCTGAGTCCACTCCACTTCCACCTCTTCTGTCCACATAGCTACTAATCCCCCCGATATGCCATCTGGTTCCACTATAAAACAATTCTGAAAGTTGAGGATTCTTGTTACCCTCTTCACTCTTTTTTCATGGTTTTTTGTTTCCATTACAAACACTAAATTAGGCTTTTCTTTAACCACAAGGGCTCTCAAGGCTTGGACTGTCCAGGGTGAGCCTAAACCCTGACAATTCCAACATATAAATATCATTTTTAATCCGATGGCTTATTTGAACTAGTCACCAAAGCCCATTTTTCACCTTGTTGTCCGTGATTCATTTTTCACCGAAGCCCATTTTTCATCTTGTTATAAAATTCATTTGTAATCTGATAGCTTATTTGTAATTCATTTCTGCGTCACGTTAGAATGTGCACAGGTACACCCAGGAACTATCTCTCTTCTTGTCTATGATTGCTCTTTGTCAAGATGGCTTATTTGAACTAGTCACCAAAGCCCATTTTTCACCTTGTTGTCCGTGATTCATTTTCACCGAAGCCCATTTTTCATCTTGTTATAAAATTCATTTGTAATCCGATAGCTTATTTGCAATGCATTTCTGCGTCACGTCAGAATGTGCACTTGTGTACCCAGGAACTATCTCTCTTCTTGTCCGTGATTGCTCTCTGTCAAGTTACTAACGGTACCTCAATAGTTTCAGGCTATTATATCCACAGCAACTACCGCAAACTCTACCGCAACGCAGCTGCAAAGAGATACAGCAAAGAAGAATCCCAGCTAATCTCTCTATCAAGCATTTTGTCGAACACTAGATCTGCACGTGGAAAAGGATTGGAGGCTCAATCAAGGCGGTGATGAACCAGATGAGGCAAGCAGCAGTTGAGAAGGCTTGGTTTCAAGAAGCATCAACTGGTCACAACGATTGAAACCAGCAGTGAAGAAGCAACCGTAACCACAGTTGGACAGCGGCGCGATTAAATGGCATGGCTCTGGGTGGAAGTGGAAGCACAGAGGCGTAGGGTGGCGTAGACGATGGAGGATTGGAGACGCAATGGATGATGAGGAAGGACTCTCACATCAAAATCGAGAGAGGAAAATGATATTGCAAAATAGAAAATCATAGATCAGCTACATGAAAAATGACTTGTCCAAATTCAGATGGGAAATCACTTTCTCTAGATCACCCGAGTTTTGTCGAATCTACTCTTCTAGCTCCAGCCTGAGAATGGCATCTTATTGTTCCATCTTACTCTTCCATTCTCTCTCTCTCTCTCTCGTTATCTTATTTCGTTAAGCTCCATGATTTCTACTGATCCTACCCATTTTATGGGAGGAAAAGATAAGTGAAATCCTTTTTCCCTGGAAGACCAAATTGGATCTGTGATGCCTGTCATAACAAGCCCACCAACTGCTTGTGAAAATATCTCAAAGAAATCTGACTTAAAATCAAGATAATCTTTGCTAAAATAGTTATTCGAGTGATAAGCCAAAGCATCCTAGGAATCAAGCAATGCAACAAAATGATCCAGGAAAAGATAATGTACTCCCCAACAAAAACACAAATCAGTTTCCTATTCCAAACGGCAGAAATCATTTTCCTCGGAACAAACAAAACGAGAAAGAACAGCCATGTGGGACGCTATCTAGGAAAAGAACAATGGGGAAATCGTTCCTCACCCTCAAACTGATTCCCATTTTAGTTTCAGCCCCTGTCTGAACCAGAGGTCATTGCATTGAATTCACCCTCTGGTTATTCTGAAGGCAATACACACTCCTCCATAGACATTAACTTGCCCCCGAGTCCGATGAATCACATTTCAGAAAATTACTTAAAGTCTGTCAAAACGACTAACACATTTTGCTGTCCTGGGTCGAATGTCCGAGGCTGCTTGGGGGACAATCTGATCTGGGTTTAGCAGCTAAAAAAAGTCCCCTCAAAGAGGCCTTAGCCAATCGGAAGACACAGAGTTCTCTGGGTCCTCCAAGTTCATGTTTGCCTCCTAACTAAGCCAAATTTCGAACTTGGGTATCGACATGGCTACTCAAAGAGGCAGTTTTCCACAGAAGTCGATTCGACCATCCATCGAACGAAAATCGCTCGACCCAAACAACAAATGTCCGAACAAAGATCATATCAAACCAGGCAAACAAACACACCCAAGAAATCAACAGAACTAATGAAGGGCAAAAGAGATGAAAAGGGTCCGAAGAAGGGCGCATCAGTGTTGACAACACGTCCTCTGCACCCAACCTCGTGCTCCCGCAACAAAGAAATTCCAAGCAAGAATCGAAGCCAGTGTAGACGAGCAACAATCATACCGCCAACCCAGATAAACAAGGGCGGATGAAACGATTTCTCGGCCAACTTTTCGAATCGATTTCGCCCCCCTCCACCAGTTCTCCTCCGCGATGGGAGAAGAAGCACTTCCCACCGCGGAATCCTCATGTCCAATGAGCACGAGAACAGAAGGGGGGTTTCAGAGACGTGTTGAAACGAAAACGCGAGAACAAAATTTCCGCAGCACCAAAGCACGAAGAAGCTCCACAACAACGCAAGCCTCGACCCAAGCTCGAATGGAGGAAGCCCTAATTTCTCCATGGACGGAGGAGCTCTCTAGATGGCGGCGACGTTTGCGACCGCCGACGACGCACGAAGACGAGAGGACTCTTCAGAGATGGTTATAGCCGTCGACAGGCAAAACCCTAATGATAAGGGGATGACCGGAAGTGAAATGACTTGGATGCCCTTGTTCTGTTGGGCCTTGCCCTAATGGACCTTCTTTTGTATGGGCTTCGATGAGATGATCGTATTGGGCCTGATCGAGTCGAGTTTATGGCGTTAGAGAGATCAGGAGGTGATCTCGCACGCATGGTCCGACTGCATGAGCTTGGTGGTGTCCAAAGTCCTTATGAGACTCACGAAAATTGGATGATTTGTACCGTATGGATACGATGCGCATGCTTCCGGTCCCGTGCAATATAGTTCCTGTAAGTTTAGGCTATGCGACCCTCTTTCCTTTTCGAGATCGGCCGTGATTTTCGATGGATGAAGCGTGCGTGTGCTCGGGCCTACACAGATGCTCTTCTCGCTCCGAGTTCAGTATATGAAATTTTGGGGTAGGATGCCCCGCCACAAGCTAATGTGAACAAAGATGACGGACTTGTACACTCATTAACCCGAATCGCGTTTTATTTGTGTTGCATGATACAATCTCTGCCTCTCACACAAAAAAACCCTCGCGCGCATCGAAACCTAAAACCTTGCGGTTCGTTGTATTAGGAGAGCTGCCTTCTAGAGGTACATAGTTCAACTCTTACGAGTGCACTGTTGGGCTCAGATCGACCAACTTGAGATGTGCGAGCACTTATCGAAAAATGCCAAGATGTGCTCATCAAGTATTCAGACCTCCAAATAGCGCATTGCTCAAGAGAGGCTAATAGAATAGCGGATTGGGTCATTCAAACCTAAAGACAAAAAGTCCTTCCCTACAATTGAGTCTCCGACCCCTCTTAGGCCCTTTGGGATTTATTATACTCTAAGCTCATTCGTCGTACTCCCACATTATTTCTGGATGAAACCCAAGGAATTTTCACCGACCACCTAAAAGAAACACTCTTCAATGAGTATTTTTGGCATAACAACTCGGCCTATGATTCTGCTACGCCATGGCATGTGATGCCCCGGCAACGGCGGAAGTGGACGGACTGATCATATCGGCACTTTCCTCTTCCAACTTGAATCAAAGCCACCTCGTTCGGCTTTTGCTGCATGGCCTTAAACAGTGACCCAAATCAGGCAAAATCCTGAGCAAAGCTTTCTGGTAGACAGGTGAAAAAGACACGTTCAACTTGCCAATCCAATGATGAAAAGGGGGAGATTCGGATCGGTTAAATCTTTGCTCACAACATGGAGATTCTTTTACTTGAAGCAGCGTGCCGTGTGAAATCCGATTACTCGGTCGCGTTGGGGCAAAAAAGCTCCATCGCTCGGCGTGGCGACACTGAGAAAAAAAGCATTATCTTTACGTAAAGCCGAGCACTCAGGGAATGAAACTAGCACGATCTTCGTCAGACGTGACATGCAGAATCCCAGCTGCATGCGTGGCGTAACGCGGATTCATGATCAAGCGGGCGTGGACTAGAACGACTTGGGCAATATGTAGAAGGCGAACTGATCGAGACACTTATCCAACAATATATAGGATCGAAATCGGCTAGATATGTTCATTATGAGACGATCATCTCTTACATCCGTCGGGAGCGGAAAAACTATATCCTATAAGCGATGCAAGCACATTGCAATGTGCGCGAGATTCGGTTGCTTAGACGAAAGCAAATTTCGAGTTCGGCGACATCTTAGAAAACCACAGCTTTATTATGTCATGTCAAGGCAAAGTCGAAGTACAAGACTCAACGAAGCAGACACACATACATGCACTTACCCCCAAACACACGTAGACTTACTTAAGAAAATAGTAAAGAGACAATTCTTTTATTCCACTGCTGAATAAGCTCAAACAGTTGCAATAGGACCCAAATTGATGGACGACTCGATGGTCTTCATCATCTCAAACCTCGGCTCCTTGGCCTGGAACTTGAGTCCTGCATAGAGCTTCATATAGTCCTCAAACACAAACTTTGGGTACACTTGGCCCTTCACCTCTTTCTCCACCAACTCTGGCGCAGGGTATATGACTGCGTCGCCCCCAGGGTTGTAGAACGACGCGATGGACATCCGGTTCCCTTCGGTCTGCGCGATCACCCGGTGCTCAATGCTCTTGTACTTGCCATTCGTAATGACCTATATCATTGCCAGGTGATTAAGTTGATTTGAGACCTCAAATTATGAGCATCTCAGCTATCAAGCATCAAGAGTTGAGATCACAATACACATACCTCGAGTTGGTCACCCAAGTTGATGACGATGGAGTGATGCATCGGAGGGACGTCGACCCACTGGCCGTCCTTGAGGAGCTGGAGGCCACTGACCTTGTCGTCCTGGAAGAGGAGGATGAGGCCGCCAGCATCGGTGTGGGCCCGGAGACCCTTGATGAGGTCCGGCTTTGGGCACGGGGGGTAGTTGCTCACCTTGGTGCCGAAGGTCGGCCCTTTAGACCCATAAAACGCTCTCTTCAAGTAACCTTTTTCCAAGCCAAGATTCTCACAGAGCAAGTCCAGAAGCAGCTCAGCTAGCTTCTCCAATTCTAGGGCAAATTGCTTCATTGCCTTCCTGTTAATTATAATCACATGTAAGGATATGCCCTTAGTCTCAAAATACTAGAATATTGAGGACGGGGGCTGCTACCGATTTTTATGGCATGTGGTCCATACAACTGCCAATAAAGGGTACAGATGGAATCAAAATCAAAATTTCCAATACAAGTAAAACATGACGAAATGCAGAATCTTCAATAATGAAGGGTGCTTCGTGCGTGAAAAAGATCATAACCACAGGGACTGGTACCCGAGCATGAACGTGACATTCAAAATTTAACCAGATCTGAGCTTCAGTCTTCGATATCATGTTAAATGACTACTTGAATGTCCAAATATGTGGGAAAAGTTGAAAGGACTCAGAGATATCATTATATAAATTATGTCTTTACCAAAGTGAGCAATGTTAAAGACATCAAGGCACAATTAAAAGATATTTAAAGTGATCAATCACCGGTGATCTTCTTCGAGATCGGGGACTTCGGAGATGTTAGAGACCGGGAGATGGCGGATGTAGAAGGTGCTCTCCCAGTCGATGTTGTCGATCTCGGACTGAGTGGCCTCGAGTCCTTTGCTTGCCACCATCTGCTTGAACTTTTGCTCCATGCACTTCTTGTAGTGCTCCTTGGTCAGCCTCTCCACATTGTCCATCAGTTGGTGTGATAGCCCATGGTTCACCAACTTCACAGAATCAAAATAAAATCAGCACATAGAAACGATTGTTATAGACCATCACACAAAACAGAGTCTGTCTTAATGAAATAGTTCACATAATATACTTCATGGGTTGTTTAGTAAAAGCTTAATTACCTCAAAGAAGCCCCAGTTTTCACAGGCATCTTTGATCTTGGCCATGGTGTTTCCTCTCTCTTCACCATTAAGCTTCTCCAGATCAATCACAGGGAACGACTCCATCTCTCTCTCTCTTTCTCTCCCTATCTCTCTCTCTCTCTCTGAAGTTTCTTGTGTAGTTTTGAGATTTGAAATGAAATGGGGGTGATATTTATAGGCGCTGAAAGTGTGATCAACAGGGAAGGAAGAGAATTGAGAACAAGGGTCTTTTGAGTAATTGGCAGAATCAAATGTGTTAAAGAAAATTAGGATATTTTCTTATATTAGGGATAATTAGATTATTTATGTTGGTTTTCTGTTTCTCAAGATTACGCGATATCTCATTTTGATTGTGTATATCTTGATTTAATATATTTTACTTTATTTAGTCATAATATAAAGTCTACAAATAGGCCAATGTACTATACCAAATCATATAGAAATTTCTCATATTTTATCTTTCGCATTATTATTAAGTAAATGAAAAGGAAAAAGTTACAGGTCCAAATCTCAGTTAAGAAGGAATTGAACTCGTGGAGCATGAATGTGATCACATCTCAAATGATGGACCCCTACCATGTTGGGTCGCTGAGGCACTGTTCAGTCATCTTCTTTGTTGGGTTGGTTTACTTGGGTCCCATTCTGGTGCAACTTCACTCCACTGCTAATTTTGCTTTTTCTTGATGAGCATGACCAAAAAAGAAAAAAAATTGCAAATTCTGTCCATTACTCATGCACTATATATATATATATGATGCCGTGACAATAGCATCTATGGAACTGCTTTGTCAGTCCCCAGCTTGACTTGGAGTATGGTTTCAATGGGAAGTCTTTGCAAAACACTTTGAATTTCCCTGCCTTACGCCTTCACATCAATTACCCTTGTGTCTTTTTTTATTTATGAAAATGTCATTCTCTTTCAAAAAATGTCAATCCCAAAACCCTAAATTCTCACTTCCACCCAACACACTCAAAACCAACTAAAGACCAGGCCACCCAAATCCTAAACAAGAGGCTAAAATGAGCTTGCAAGGAGGAGTCATTTGGTCTTTCCATTGTAGGGTTTTTGCTCGAAGGTACCTGAACGGTGTTTGCAGAAATTAGAGGTACGTAAGTGGGTCATTGGATCGAGTGCGATGTATGCTTTTTTTTGTGCTTTCCCATCTACTTATCTTTTTGAACTTTCGCATGGATGTATAGTAACTTTACATATATTCTACATGATATGTGAACCATGGAGATAATTACATCTAGACCCTCAACTTACCTCCCATTGATGCCAACCTCCAAGTTTTACACTTACACAGATATGTCAAAGTGCTTGTGAGGCTAACATGATACGATGTTAGTATCATTCAGGTTAGCATGATACATAGTACAAGAAATTTCAGTGTGATCTGTGGAGCTATTTATTCATGACTGTAGTTGCTGAGTACGACCCAATTAATTTGGAAGGAACCAACCAGCTATACCTGTACGTTTTCATGACAGCGATTCATATCTTCTCTGTTGTAGGGGTCGATTTTTCATTAAGCGGTGTCTGACAGATGTGTCTGCATGGATGCATGGCTTAGATCTCTCTCGTCCTTTACCTCTTTAAGCGTATATATCTGAAAGGTTAAGTTGTATTTTGGGAGATTATCGCCTTAAAAAAGTGAATTTACAGGCTTCTTACCAAACGATAGTTCTTTTTTCGGTATCATCTTCAGCAAACCTCAAAACAGATAGTTTTATATATTTTTTCTGGCTTAATTTCCTTTAAAAAGCATCAAATTCAGGCCGGATTCCAATTATGGCCTAAACTCTTTCTTATCTCATAAAAAAAATTCAACTTTAGATCTAACCCAAACATTTTGTTCCGTCTCGTAAAAAAACATAAACTTTAGGTTGAGTTTCAATCTCGATTCGACTATTTTGTTGTCTTGTGAAAAAATAGAAACTTTTAGTCGGCACTCAAATTTGCCACTTATCAAGTTTCCGTCCCATGATGCCTTGGAACATTCGACATTCCACTCCATGTGCACACGACTAAAACTTGAGAGGGGGCTTAATTTGGATACCTATTGAAAGTTTGTGCTTTTTTATGAGATAAAAATTAGTGCTTTTTCAGGAATTTGACCATTTTTTTATATATATACTATAAACTATTCTTGCAGAACAATTTTTCGACAAGTGACTCTTATACGTAAATATCGATGGCTTTTACTAAAATGGTTAAGATTCTATAGATGAGATGTGTCCATCAAAGATCTTTGTCTTCATCCCCACTCTGTGAAAATGGGGACAATAATTGAGCAACACAACATCCTGGATACAAATGCTATCCTCATCATCATCATCAATGCAGGTCCTACCAGTTTGATCCAATCATTTTGTCCTTCTGATTTCTGATTTTCCTTCCATGGGATCTGCCATGGTGATGACCAACTATAACATCACAGCAAGGCTTGCACAGTAAAAAGAGAAAAACCAAGGCATGCCAAGCAGAAAATCATCAACGAGGTGAAACAAGAAAGTAGGAAGAAAGGTGTGATGGCCGGTGAACTAAATGGGGAAGGACAACTCTTTTAATCATTGTGGATCTGAGCAAGGATTTTCATTGTTTTGGGGGTGCGCAAAAGTAAAAAAAAATAATGATAGTAATTACAAAAATATGCATGCCATTGGAGATCATATTGTATCATATTGTAAAATGAATTTCAATCACTCTATGTCAATCGTAACATATTTATCCTAAATTTTTTATTGTGACATTAAAAACCTCAAACTATTCACTGTGACACGATTATCCTAAACTTCGTGTGATATAAAAAATCTTAAACTTGTATTTGTATGACACATTTACACTTCGTTAAGGTTCCGTCAGATGATTTTTAGCCAAAAAAAGGTCATTTTTATTTCACTTGCCACGTTAACTCCGTTTGTTTTTCGGCGTCTATGTAGACTGATCTTTAACGATGCTCATTGATAGAACCTTGATGGAGGGTATATATGTTACATAAGTACAAGTTTATGATTATTGGTGTCACAAAAAAATTAGGATAAATATATCACAATGAGCATAGTTTGGGGTTTTTTGTCACTTGCCCTAAAAAAAACCTTAAAGTGGGATTATTTTCGCATGTAACCCCAGTGTAGTTTTGTCCCAAACAAACCCCTAAACGTGATAACTTTGCATCAATTGACCTCTCACGCTCACGAGTGCCCCTCGCATTTACATCTCATACCATTTTCAAGGTTTTTGTTTCCCGAAAATCTATGCTTATTCAATAGTTAAAACTCTATACATATCAATGCGGCTTTCTTTAATTTAAAGGAAAAGCGATAATGTTTAGGCAAACCCCCTTTACCATCTATGGTCAATCATATCCATTCTCAAATGATTCCTTAGTATGGAAAAACTGAATTTCCACGTGTTGGGAAAACCTCCCTAAGAGATTTAGATGATACAAAAACTATCTACATTAATGTTTAGTTGCTAAATGCAGATGTTTTTCAAAATAATACAATGATGATCTCTAAAAGACTGCGATTGTATCATTGAATCCTAAGGATGTCTACAAAGTGTGAATACCTTGATAAATGGTGAACAAGATATTAAGAGTTGAGATATCTACAAGCAGAATGGATCGGATAGAAGGTGAACCAGTCGGGAGGAAACAGGATGTTCGCAATGAATTGAAGGTATCATGGATATGTGAACACTTGGGTGGAACCATGATCACTAATATGCCTTGAAGGACCATGAGAAGGTGAACATTTGAGTAGAGTCTTGGCAGATGATATAACCTGAAAGACCAGTGGATACCAAATCGTGAGTCAATTTCCAAGTAATGGCTTGGACAACATCACCAGGTTATTGATAAGGTTAGCTTCTTTTATCAAGTGATTAGTAGCATTATATCATGCCTCTATCAATGACCTGAAAGGTGATGGTCACTTACTCGCTACAACATGATGGTTGAATGGAAAGGAAAATAGATGTTATCAAGGTTGGGAATTCATAACAAGAGGACTGGAGATGAGTCGGAACAATTTTTGTTAATTTTGGCCAAGCAATCATAGAAACAGTTTATGGACAATGGCAGCAAACTCCATTTTGGAAAACCTCGCTTTTACCAAATGAACAGATTGTTTGGGTGGCCTGGACCGTAGCGATCGCTCCTATCAACTCCTAATGGCTACTTGATCCATCTGAAGACTCTCCAACGGTTATATTGGAGAGGGAACGTCTATAAAAGAGGATCGAAGCAAGTTGGAGGGATTGGCGGAAATTGAGAAAGCTTACTCTCTTATCATCAACTTCTCTTTCTGTTGTGCGAACTATGCCACTATCTATTTGCAACTCTCTCTATTGTAGAGTCCTTGTTGCTTTTGTAATTTGGGATAAGAGAAGTGTACGACTGTGAAAGTAGTATGTGCTTTCTTATAACATGATCTATTATGTGATGTAATAGTTATTGATATATTGTAACTCTCTTGAGTTACTAGTGGATTCTAGCCAGTATTGTGGCTGTTTGTAGTGGAGAGTAGACATAGACTTGATTATAAGCCGAACCACTATATATCTGTGTCCTAGATCGTCTATTTGCTTATTATTGCTTATATATATTTGATAGAAGCACATGCATATAATATATCAATCTATTCTTGCATCTATCAAATTTAACATAATATTCCGCAAAAATCTGTAAATTCAACCTATTCACGCCCTCTAGATTGGGAAAAGTGTCATAAAGCTCTTAAACCTACTACATTGATATAAATTTAATCCTAAACCTTTTAATGATGTCAATTTAATCATAAACATTTTGACCTGAAGCCAATTTAGTCATTTCAACTAATTTTGGCTTGATATTGCTGTCATGGATGCCAGCTGGCCTACATGGTACGGTCGGCGCTGACGTAAATAACTTTTAATAATATTTTAATATTTTAGGGAATTTTTTATTTGATTTTTCCTTTTTTTTTTGTCTTTCTCTTTTTTTTTTTACCTTCTCTTCCTTCTTCCTCCAGCTGGTTGCTGGACCTCGGCGATCGACTGGGGGCGAGTCCCGGTGAGCCTTGCCAGCCACTGGCGAGGTCATGCCTCATCCAAGCGCTAGCTAGGGATCGAGCCTCGCCAGGGGCTGGGCGAGGCATGACCTTACCAGCCCTTGCCTTTGGCCAGTCGCGGTGGTCCGACAATCAGCTGGAGGAAGAAGGAAGGGAAGGAAAAAAAAAAGAAAAAAGAAAAGAAATAATAAATAAAAAATTCAAAAAAATATTTTAAAACTTGTCCACGATAGCGTTAGCTAGGCCACGTAGGCCGATTAGGATTTACGTCAACAATATCTGGCCAAAATTAGTCGGAAGGATTGAATTGGCTCGATGTCAAAAAGTTTATGACTAAATTGGCACAAATGCAATAAATTTAGGACTTTTCTAACACTTTTCCTCGTTAGATAGTATGATTAGACTTAACACCATGCAGTTCAATTGATCACATTTCTAAATTATCGTATCGCCAAACTCAACTTGGTCAAATTGAAGGGGGAAAACAACTATGTGAAATTTAAAAGGTCTCCAATCTGAAGTCCTAATCAAGATTCTCGTGATTCAACTGCTCTCCATTTCAAACATAAAGAGCAAAAATAACATTGTGCTAAGTTATTTACCGAAGATCTATTCCATACATCATTTCCTAGGGAACCTCAAAGTGCCTCTATTTCATAGTATTCCATCCGTATTTCAGTTTGATTCATTTAATATTACTTTGGTGTCATTAAAAGAAGAGATGCCGTTTCTAATTACTTACACAAACGAAAATATACGAAGTGAAACATCTATCCCTATGGCAGTCATTACTTTTTCTTTTTCTCCATATCAAGACACCATCGTGGAGCCAGAAAAGAGACCTTTTAAACTATGATAATCCATTAATCAATGCTCATGATTCCAATACCCTAGAGTCTCGATGCACCTATATGCATATCTACTTTTATTGCATTCTCTATGAGCTTTCTTTTGCATGTGAGCTGTAACTTTCGATCTCTAACGATTGTCATAGGATTTAGTTCGGTTGCCTATCCTACCACACGTGCTTGTAGAAGAATATTTTTCTCTATATTGAATCATATTGTACAGCATTACAATCTTTCTTATATACAATACAGGGGATACCCTAGCATCTCAATAAATCAAGAAAAAACTGTAATAAAGGAAAAACAAAAAAATCCCTATTTTGTAGGAAATACAGCTCACGCCAACACTCCCCCTCAAGTGGGTGAGAAGATGTCTTCGATACCCATCTTGACGAGTGAGCTTTGAAACGCTCTACTTGACATAGCTTTGGTCAAAACGTCGGCTAATTGATCTTCGGATTTGACAAAAGGCAATTGAATTACTTTAGCATCCAAATTCTCCTTGACAAAGTGTTTATCAACTTCAACATGTTTGGTTCGATCATGCTGAACCGAGTTGTGAGAGATAGCTATAGCGGCTTTATTATCACAAAACAACTTCATCCCAGACTCTGGTGGATACCCAAGTTCGGACAACAGCTTTTTAAGCCATAATAACTCACACAACCCCTTCGCTACTCCTTTGAATTCTGCCTCGGCACTGGACAAGGCTACAACTTTTTGCTTCTTGCTCCTCCACGTGACCAAGTTACCTCCTACAAATGTGAGATAACTGACGTCGACCTTCTATCTGATGCATTCCCTGCCCAGTCCGCATCCATATATCCTTCCACTGCAAGGTGACCATTCTTTGCAAACATTATCCCTCTCCTTGTAGCCGATTTTAAATATTGAAGGATAGGATATATTGCATTCATATATTCTTCACTAGGAGCATGCATAAATTGACTCACAACACTTACTGTATAAGCAATGTCTGGGCGAGTGTGAGACAAATAAATTAATCTTCCTACTAAACTTTGATACCTCTTCTTATTAGTCGGCACTTGATCAGGATACTCCCCAAGTTTATGATTCTGCACTATAGGAGTATCAGCGGGCTTACGGTCCAACATTCCCACTTTAGCCAACAAATCTAGTACGTATTTTCTCTGTGACAAGAAAATTCCTTCCTTAGACCTAGCTACCTCAATACCCAAGAAATATTTCAATCCTCCCAAGTTCTTCATCTCAAACTCTTCTACCAACTTCTCTTGAAGCCTCAAAATTTCTACAGGGCAGTCACTTTACCTTGGCTTTGCTTCAAAAAGAAAGTGTGATCTGAATTGCTCTGAGAAAAATCGAATTTTCTCAAGGCTGAGCTAAACCGATCAAACCAAGCACAAGGTGACTGCTTCAAACAATATAACGACCTCTTCAGTCTACAAACAACATTCGGCTTACCAACACACCCATATTCCGATGGAACCTCCATGTAAATCTCTTCCTCCAAATCTCCATGAAGAAATGCATTCTTCACATTAGACTGATGCAATGGCCAATCCAGATTTACGGCAAGTAACAACAAAATCCGCACAATATTCAATTTTGCAATTGGAGAGAAAGTCTCCTGATAGTCCACACCATAAGTCTGTGTATATCCTTTTGCGACCAATCGAGCCTTGTATTTCTCAATGGTACCATCTGCCTTGTGTTTAATGGTAAACACCCACCTACACCCCACGGCTTTCTTCCCTTTTGGCAACTCTACAAGTCTCTAAGTCTGATTTTTTTCTAATACTTCCATCTCCTCCTTCATAGCTTGTACCCATTTTGGATCCTTCAAGGCCTCTCCCACCCCATTCAGAATTTGAACAACTGATACATTTGATACAAAAGCCTTAGAAAATTCCGACAGCTTTCTTGTTGACACAAAATTGGCAATGGGATATTTAGACCTTCGTTTCTCGACATCCGGTGAGTGCCGACTAGGAGGCTTGCCTCAGTTATGCCTGTCAGGGAGTTTATATCTAACAACCAAATCAGAATCATCAGAAGCCTCAAGATCAGGAAGAGAGCTTCCCTCAGGATCATTCTCAGGAGAGTAGTCGTGTACTGAAGAATGGGCAATTTGTGAAGGAGTAGGCTGATCTTGCTCATTAGGTGTAGATATAGGCTGATGGTCATCCCCACTTTCAGCTGAAAAATGATCACCCTCCCCTTCATCATCTGCCATCGCACCTTCCCCTCATTGCCTACCATCGAACCATGGCCTAGATCCTCATCAAACTATACCATTGAAACTTTTCGTGAGCTGGTCAATGGTCCAGCCCCACCTAGTCGCACCCGAACTCCACATGTCCTCCTGACTCCGCATCCTCCATGCTAATATCCCACCAATTTTTCTTTTCACTATAATTCTCCCCCTGAAAGGAATAATGGGGCGGAGAAAAATAGGACTCAGGCTTCAGAAAAGTCACATCCATGGTAACATGTGTCTTCTTGGTCATCGGCTCATAGCAGCGATACCCCTTTTGGTGAGTCCCGTAACCAATAATACACATCGTACTGCACATGGGTCAAGTTTGGTGCGTTGGTTCTTATGAAGATGCACAAAAGCCATACACCCAAACACTTTAGGGGGCATTGTCAAGACTGAAGGAAGAAGCAGAAACTGGGATAGAACTTGTAATGGAGTTTGAAATTGCAACACACGAGAAGGCATACAATTCATCAAGTGAACGACTGTGACCACCGCTGCATCCCAGAACCTTTTTGGAACATTGCCATCGACCAGAAGAGCTCTTGCTGTCTCTAGAATGTGGCGATTCTTTCGTTCGGCCAAACCATTCTGTTGAGAGGTTTGAGTGCAAGATAGAGGTCTCATGAATGAGACCATGTTTCTTAAAATAAGAGGTAAGGTGTTTATTGATATATTCCCCATCATTGTTCGTGTGGAGAATTTGAATACGAGCTTCAAATTGGGTGGCAACCATTTTATGAAACATACAGAATATGTTAGGAGCCTCATCTTTATGCTTCACTAGATGCAACCATGTCATACGTGTGCAGTCATCAACAAAGGTTATAAACCATCTCATTCCAGACATTGTAGTAATTAGAGATGCACCCCACACATCAGAATGAATCAAACAAAAAGGCTTGTTACTTTTATTAGAGCTCAAAGGAAAAGAAACACGATGACTCTTTGCTATAATGCATGTTTCACATTGAAAAGCAGAATCCGATAAACCATGAAACAACTCAAGAAATAAATACTTCAAATATCTAAATGATGGGTGCCCCAACTGACAATGCCACAACCAAACATCCTTCTCCTTACTAATAGACCGACCAGGAGTGTGATAGGCATAGCCAGAGCTGAGATCATCCACAATGTATAGCCCCTCCTTCTTAGTACTACGCCCAATAATCTCCTTCGTGAGAATGTCTTGAAACAAACAGAAGTCTGGGTACATAAGAACACGGCAATTCAACTCATCAGTAATCTGTCCAATAAACAATAAACGATTGGACAAAGAGGGCACAAGTAATGTATTAGATAGAGAAAGAGATGGCGTGAGAGTCACACTCCCAGCTCCGGTGACCGGATGGCAATGTCCACTAGCATTATACACAATGTCTCGCCGCGGTGAGGTACGATTGACTAGATCATTGGGGTCATGCGTCATGTGATTGGTAGCGCTTGAGTCGATAATCAAACCATTGTTTCCACCATGACGAGTAGTGACAAAACCAGAACCACAATTACCTTCAGAAGGAAGGGTGGAAGAATTAGCTGAAGGTACCATTAGGACCAAGGAAAGAGACGAACTCCCAGCCATCAAGGATGCCTGCCTTGCACTCTTGCCTAGTTCTGCTTCAGATTTATTCTTCTTCGCTTGAAAATCGTCCCACCAATTCAGGAATCCATGTAGCTTAAAACAAGTGTCCCTAGTGTGTTTGGAATTGCCACAGTGAGAATAGCTGCCGGGCACCTGAGACTTGGCCTTGATAGTAGACCAAGAACGCCCACCTCTACCCACCGAATTGCCTGCCATCAACTGCAGAGATAGGTCACCTCGACTGCCTCGTGAGACCAATGTTGTACCCATAGGAAAGCCATTGGCATTGGTCGGCATTACAGTTTAGCGCACATCTTCCCTGCGAACGCGTGCGTAGGCTTCCTCAACTGTGGGGAAAGGCTGCATTTGCAAGACATCTGCACGAACTTCGTCGAGACGATCATCAAGTCCATCCAGAAAAAGGTAAACCCTATCCTCTTGAACAACATTATTGTAGCGCTCAATATCTGCAAGACACACCATAGGATTAGGTCTGCGAAAATCAATTTCATGCCAGAGTTCTTGAAGATCATTGTAGTATTTTTCGATTGGTCCTCTAGCTTGCTTGAGTCGTGATACCTGACGCTTTAAATCATACATCTGGGAAGTATCGGTGCCAACAAAGAAAGTGGTAGCTATGGAATCCCACACAACTTTAGTTGTAGGGAATTTGATAAAATTGCCAATCAACACTGGATCCATGGAATTGATGAGCCATCCTTTTACAGTCGAGTCCTTGATTTTCCACTTTCGAAAAATAGGATCTGTAGGCAAAGGCTGAGGGAGGTCTCCATTGATATACCCTAGCTTGTCTTTGCCTGTGATGTACATCTCGACAACCCGAGACCATAAGCCATAGTTGGTTCCATCCAGTTTAATCACAATATGAGATGAAGCCGAATCATTCTGTGGTGTTGGTGCTGGAGGTGGAGGAGGAGGATTCTGATTCTGAGTCAGAATCTGAGTCAATCTGGTGGTCAGATTCTCCAAAAGTGCTGTAGTCGAATTCCCCCCTTGATTTTGGTGGGGAATCACTGCTCCTCCAGGGTTTTCATTCAGCATGGATCCAATGTTGACCATGATTGGGCGAGATGGAGTTGGCCGGCGCGAGACAATGGCACGGTGAAGAAGACGAGTGGGATTGCCGTAATCCGGGATTAATGTACAGTACTCACAAGGAGCGAACCCTAGGTTTTGATACCATGTAGAAGAATATTTTTCTCTATATTGAATCATACTATACAGCATCACAATCTTTCTTATATACAATATAGGGGATAACCCTAGCATCTCAATAAATCAGGAAAAAATTGGAATAAAAGAAAAACAAAAAAAATCCCTATTTTGTAGGAAATACAGCTCACACCAACAGTGCTATCCTACAAGATGTAAGGACAACATAATACACTTCGCTAGGTTGTTCTAACTTGGCCCCTTTCTAATAGAAGTCTTCACTTTGCATGCTTTTGCATGTCACTAATAAGTGGCCAGGGTTTCCGCTAAACAAAAGTATAATGTGAGTTGGCTATCAATAAGCAATACTATGTCTACTGAGAAATGTTGCCAAACCTTTTCCCGTGATGACTTTAAATCGGGCGCTTAGATGCGTTAATTGTTCTATACATCCCACTTATCTAAACACCTGTTAAATATGTCTTGAATTTTATGTACTTGGTCCGGTTTATGACCCGACCCGACATATTTTTGTGCGACCCGAAAGTGGAGAGAAAATTGAGATTTGGTTCGCGACGCGAAGGGTTGGGCTAGGTTTTCTCATTGATGTACCGAAAGAATTTTGTTTACAGAGAGTTTTTTTGTGAGCCGTGAGCTTTAGTCGTTGTTTTCGACTTCTGAAAATTGTACTCTCTTTGATTATAGTGGAACATTGTCTTGCCTCGCCCGTGGACGTAGATCACGTTGTGATCGAACCACGTAAATCTCTGTGTTCTGTCTACTTATTTTTTCGCAATCAGTTTCAACAAGTGGTATCAGAGCCTAGTTCGATTCTAGGGTTCTTTGAGATGGCATCTTTGAAGTTTCAGATCTCATCTTTTGACGGACAGAACAACTTCGGATTATGGAGAATAAAGATGAAGGCTTTATTGAGGCGAGAGGGTACGGTTAGGGCGCTGGATGGAAATTATCCAGACGATATGACCTCGGCTGAGATTGAAGAGATGGAAGAAAAGGCACATAGCGCGATCCAGTTGTCTCTAGATGATAAGGTTTTGCGAGAAGTCGCAGATGAGGAAACAGCGGCCAGTCTCTGGAAGAAACTGGAAAGTCTCTACATGAAGAAATCTCTAACATCGAGACTTTATTTGAAGCAGCGTCTTTATACCCTAAAGATGCGCGAAGGTACGTCTGTTCAAGAACACTTGGATGAGTTTAATAAAATTGTTCTGGATATGAAAAATCTAGATATTAAACTCGAGGATGAAGATCAAGTTTTGATCGTGTTATGTTCACTGCCTGCCTCATACGAGAATTTTGTGAACTCGATGCTTTATGGACGTGAATCCATAACTTTGGAGGATGTCAAAGCATCTTTGAATTCTGCGGAACTGAGAACAAAATTGAATGGGAATACCAGTGAAAACAAAGCAGATGGTTTGTTTGTGAGAGGCAGGACCAAGAGCAGGGATAAAGCTTTCCGAGGGAAATCTATTGGTCGTTCAAAATCTAAGCCACCTGGAGATAAGATGAACGTTGAGTGCTACTATTGTCACAAAAAGGGACATTACAAGTCAGATTGTCCTTCGCTCAAGAAAAAGGATAAGCAGCATGGTCAAAGACAAGATTCGGCGAATGTTGCAAACGAAACTGAGTCTAATGCGTCAGACAGTGTTCTTACGGCATGCTCTGCTGTTAATTTGTCCAATGATGTTTGGATAATGGATTCGGGAGCATCATATCACATGTGCCCAAATAGGGAATGGTTCACCACATACGAACCATTGAATGGTGGATCAGTCTTGATGGGGAATGATGCTGTATGCAAAGTCGTGGGCATTGGTACTGTTCGGATTAAGTGCCACGACCAAGTAGTAAGAACCTTGACTAAAGTGAGACATATACCAGACTTGAAGAGAAACCTTATCTCTTTGAACAGTTTGGATTCCATTGGGTGTGTGTACTCAGGTGGAGGTGGAGTTCTTAAAGTTTCAAAAGGTAATCTGGTTGTGATGAAAGGAAGCAAGGTTAATCACTTGTATCATTTGCAGGGTAGCACAGTTATGGGTCCTTCAATTGGCACAAGTAATTCCGTTTCTGATAATGATAGAACGAAATTATGGCACATGCGTTTGGGCCACATGAGTGAGCGTAGCATGTCAGTTTTGAGTAAACGTGGTTTACTTAGTGGGGAGCAGACAACCTCGTTAGATTTCTGTGAGCACTATGTTCTTGGCAAGCAATGCAGAGTCAGATTCAGTACAGGGACTCATTCGACAAAGAGCACACTCGACTATATCCATTCCGATTTATGGGGACCAGCACAGGTTCCATCTAAGGGTGGTGCTCTTTACTTTGTGACGTTCATTGACGATTATTCCAGGAAGGTTTGGATTTATTTTCTGAAAAGAAAAAGTGATGTGTTTGAAACCTTCAAGAAGTGGAAAGCCTTTGTTGAGAATCAGACAGGGAAGAAGATCAAACATCTTAGGACCGATAATGGTCTTGAGTTCTGTGGTGGCGATTTTAATGAATTTTGTGCAGATGCAGGTATTGTTCGACACCGTACAGTTAGGCACACTCCACAGCAGAATGGAGTGGCAGAACGTATGAACAGAACTCTATTGGAGAGAGCGAGATGCATGCTCTCTAATGCTGGCATGGAAAAGGATTTTTGGGCTGAAGCTGTTAACACGGCTTGTTATTTAGTTAATCGCTCTCCTTCAACATCAATAGAATGCAAGACTCCTTTTGAGATGTGGTCAGGTAAGCCTTGTGATTATTCTAATATAAAGGTTTTTGGATGTCCTGCTTATTATCATGTTAAGGATGGTAAGTTAGAACCTAGAGCAAAGAAATGCATTTTTGTTGGGTATGCTGATGGGGTGAAAGGTTATCGTTTATGGTGCCAGGAACCTAACTCACCTAAGTTCATTATTAGTAGGGATGTTACATTTAATGAAATGCATATGCTTGATCAAAGGAAAGTTGCTGATGAGTCTGCAGGAAAATATGAGAGTGATACAAATGAGGTGGAGGTTCAGGTGGAGCTTCCAGAAAAGACCTCTCAGAATAATTTGAATGAGCAAATTGCTTCTGTTGATTCAAGTTTAGATGAGGAAGCTGTAGATGAGGTGGAGCAGCCATACTCTATTGCTACTGGCAGAGAAAGGAGACAGACTCGGCCTCCTCAGAAATATGGATTCTCTGATCTGGTGGCTTATGCTCTTACGACAGCAGAAGATATGGGTATTCAGGAACCTTCTACTTATACGGAAGCTATCACTTGCACAGAATCAGAGAAATGGGCTATTGCTATGGTTGAGGAACTTGAATCACTTCACAAGAACCAGACTTGGGATTTGGTGCAGTTGCCTAAGGGAAAAAGAGCCATTGGGTGTAAATGGGTCTTCAAGAAAAAGGAAAGAATTCCAGGTGTTGAAAATGCTAGATGCAAGGCTCGGCTCGTAGCTAAAGGCTACAATCAGAAGGAGGGAATCGATTATGATGAAGTTTTCTCTCCTGTGGTAAAACACACTTCCATTCGCGTGTTGCTGGCTATAGTTGCTCAATTTGATTTAGAGCTTGAGCAACTTGACGTAAAGACTGCTTTTCTGCATGGCGAGCTTGAGGAAACTATTTATATGGCCCAGCCCGAGGGTTATTATGTAGAAGGCAAGGAAGATCATGTTTGTAGATTGAAGAAATCCTTATATGGTTTAAAGCAGTCACCAAGACAGTGGTATAAGAGATTCGACAGCTTTATGATAGGGAGCGGTTATCACAGGAGCAACTATGATAGTTGTGTCTACTTCAGGAAGGGTTCATATGGATCCTTTGTCTATCTTCTCTTATACGTGGATGACATGCTCATTACTGCAAAGAACATATCAGAAGTGTTGATCTTGAAGAAACAGCTCAATGAGGAGTTCGAGATGAAAGATCTAGGTCCTGCCAAGAAGATCTTAGGAATGGAGATTCAGAGGGACAGAAAAGGAGGGAAGTTATATCTCTCGCAGAGGAGTTATATTGAAAAGGTACTTGAGAGGTTTGGCATGCAAAACGCTAAGCCCGTGAGTACACCGTTGGCATCCCATTTTAGACTCTCAGCTTTACATTCACCTCAATCAAAGGTAGAGGAGGCTGCGATGTCTCGTGTCCCATACTCCTGTGCAGTCGGTAGCATTATGTATGCTATGGTATGCACTCGTCCAGACATTGCGCAGGCAGTTAGTGTGGTTAGTAGATATATGGCACATCCTGGAAAGGTTCATTGGCAGGCAGTGAAATGGATACTTAGATATCTTAGAGGTTCCGCAGAGTTGGGCCTAGTGTTTGAAAGAAACAGTTCCAACGGTACCTCAGTTGTGGGGTTTGTGGATTCCGATTTTGCAGGTGATCTCGATAAGAGGAGATCATTGACTGGTTATCTTTTCACATTATCTAGTTCGGCTATTAGCTGGAGGTCAACCTTACAGTCGACAGTTACTTTGTCTACTACAGAGGCAGAGTATATGGCAGCAGCAGAAGCAGTGAAAGAAGGTATTTGGTTAAGGAATCTTGTTCAGGAACTTGGGATACAACAGGAAGACAATTCGGTTGTCTTTTGTGACAATCAGAGTGCTATATACTTGATTAGAAATCAAGCATATCATGAGAGGACTAAGCACATTGATGTCAGGTATCACTTTATTCGAGAAGCAGTTGCGGAGAGAAATATAACGGTAAAGAAAATTGGTACAGCTGACAATCCTGCTGATATGTTAACCAAGCCAGTCCCCGCCAACAAGTTTAAGCATTGCTTGAACTTGATTGGCATGCTTGGTTGAGTTTGCCCCTTGTGGGGCTTTGGTGGAGAGGTAAATGATAGTTCTACATTTGTTTTTGAAGTGGATATGTTCTTTCGTTGCAGCCCTTGTTTCCTACACCGAGTTAGCTCACGTAGGCTTAGGGATGTCGAGAGAATATGTTTGGCTTCTTGATTATTTTATTTTTGGGAAATTCAAGCCAAGGTGGAGATTTGTTAAATATGTCTTGAATTTTATGTACTTGGTCCGGTTTATGACCCGACCCGACATATTTTTGTGCGACCCGAAAGTGGAGAGAAAATTGAGATTTGGTTTGCGACGCGAAGGGTTGGGCTGATAGGCCCAACCCACAGCAAGCGAACAAATCTCCATAGTGGACCGCCCGAGTTGGAGGAAGCGAACTAATGTCTGGGGGGGTTCGGGGGCTACGCCCCCGAGGAAAATTTTTGGGAGCCCTATTTATACTGCGGCTAGGTTTTCTCATTGATGTACCGAAAGAATTTTGTTTACAGAGAGTTTTTTTGTGAGCTGTGAGCTTTAGTCGTTGTTTTCGACTTCTGAAAATTGTACTCTCTTTGATTATAGTGGAACATTGTCTTGCCTCGCCCGTGGACGTAGATCACGTTGTGATCGAACCACGTAAATCTCTGTGTTCTGTCTACTTGTTTTTCCGCAATCAGTTTTAACAACACCCATTTGAAATTCATTGTATCTGATAGAAATTAAGTTTTTTAGTAAGCATTTTTTAGTACATTTGATCTCGATTGGAAATCTCAATGATGATTTCCCGGGTCACAACAACATCAAATTTCTAGCAAGAGCAAAAGGGTGGTCATTTAACCATCGATGGACAATCAAGAGGTTCGCTGTAGCACATTAATGAAATGCAAGACTTTCTCAAGGCTTAATACTCCTACAATACGGTTCTCAGGAATAATTTGTTTGTCTTTCTACATTACTAACCAAAAGAGGAATAAGTATAACATCACTATAGAAAGTGACACCCAATGGAACCATGCTTTTTAATGGTCCTTTATGCTAGATGAATGGGATATCTTTGGACCATTAAATGGATCAAGGCGTGAATCAAGTAAGCTTTATTGCCTTTATGTTACATCAAGAAGATTATGATCGTCGCAATGTTTCCCTTGGTCGACCGATTTCTCAAACAAATACAATGTAAGGGGACGACCTAGGTCAAATAAGGTGTAATATATCATGGCATGCAAATATCGCTAGCACATAAAATTGACATGCACGTTCACATCTCTTTGAATTTGTGGTGTCGTTTTACCAAGTTGAGATCAAGTTCAAGGTTCTGTGCCATCGGGGCATGGCTGATCCGTCTCTTTAAGTTTCTCCATCTTTTTGGCCTTTAACGCGTTTCTTTGGCGATTTGTGGTCACCTGCCTTTGAAATAATGGCTGTGGTCCATCTTAAGACCCGTGGACTTGTTGACTGCCAATACACAAAGTTGTAGATTTTGTTTCCTTGGCGATATGCGAGGCTCAAATTGCAATGCGGCAACTTGTCCCATTGTGGATGTGTCATGCAAATAATTGAGAGATCATCCGATTCCTTTGACCAATATATTAAGAAGATCCTCTCGATTTAATTGGGTGAATTGACTCTTTTTATCTTGTCAAGCTTTTCGCCTCGAATACATGATAGGTGATGCCGACGTGGTTACTGAAAAATTTCTAAGGCTTAGAACAAGGAGAAGACCAAAGGTAATTCCACGACAAGAGTTTACAGTGCTTGATAAACATGCCGTAACTTTTGATACGGGAGGAGTTACAGGACACATGTACGAAGGGAGCTGGTTCATAGTGCTATGCTGTGGCTCAACTGGGTACCTCGTTTCATGTCATTTCTGACCTCAAAATCCATTGCTTTCATGGGTTTCCAAACCATTTTGCTATTTTTTGGCCCACTTTCTTCACTGTATTAGTTCCTATTTGTCTTTTATTACCAGTTTTCCACTTATGCTGTTAGGGGTGAATCTTGGTTTACCTAGGGCATAGGGAGTGATCTTGTCATGCTTAATGGAAGGGAGACAGGTTGTGATGACTTTTGCTCGTTGTTAATCATTTCCCCGTGTTTGTGTGTGAGACAATCTGTTTGGATTTGTTAATCTTTTCTGCTGTGTCTGTACGCTCTGTCGTATTAGGTTACATCGATTCCTTCCATCCAAGATTTTCTTATGGACTTAGGCCATGGCAATGCCATCAAACCGCAAATGATGAGCAGCATGATTTCATGCTACTGAGCTCAGAAAAGTTAGAATAGACTGAGCTTGAACAAATTAGTCAACTCCTGTTCTCATGACTGATCACATCTGAAGCATGTGCTGCATCAGCATGGCAATCTTCCCATACTTGGAAAGGGGAGTCATCTTGTCTTTAGGAGAAGGAGATCCCAACGCGATGAAACCGGAACATGCATTTTTCTCCTGAGCATGGTCTGGTGCTTTGGTCACATGCCCTTGTTTCCCACACTTTGCCATGTGCCATGAGGATGTGGTGGATCCCATCTCACCTGCTCCATCCTTCCCCAAAGAAGGTAGAAAGATCCACGAATAAATCAGATAAGAATCTAGGTGTTCTCAGAAAACGACCTTCTTTTCCGTTCAAATCAATCATCGAGGACAGAATGGATTATCGTATACGGAAATCAATTCATGGGATTCGGTATAAAATGTATAGAGGTCACAGCAATGATGCTGCTGTAAGTTTGGTTTTTGATTGGTTTTTTGGACAACCAATGATCTATGACTCCAGTTAATGCTCTTCAAATATTATAATGATGATGACATCTCTTGATGATAATTTTCCATTTTTGTGCGCTCACAGTCTATTGCCGAAAGCTTTTCGGCGAAACAATTTCGTCATGTCGAGAGGCGGATAACTTAATGGCTGATGTGTGGGATCCCAATTCTACCCCAAATTTTTTGTTATCTGTCAAAAAAGCACAAACTTTTAGTTGGTATCTAAATCCCGCCCCCATCAGGTTTTCATCCAATGATGCCGTTAAAGATTCACTGCATCATTCCATGTGTACTCGGCGGAAACTTGACGAAAATTCGACGAGGGCCATATTTGTTTATCAACCGAAAGTTTGTGCTTTTTTATGAGATAAAAGAAAGTTTGAGCCGGAATTAGGATACGAGCTAAAGTTGATGTTTTTTTTATGAGGCAAAAAAATTGAGCAAGAATCAGGACACGAGATAAAATTGGTGTTTTTTTTTACGAGATAAAAAACAATTCAGGCCAGAATTGAAATTTAAGTTAAAATACGAGCTTTTTAAAGGAATCGAGCTTTCAGCAGACATGCGGCGCTGCTGGTTAAGGGTCCGGGGGTGTGGTCCATGGGACGTGACATTTTTTTTTTGTCCGTTCTCTCTCTAACAGTTGTTATTTCCAGCCTGCCACGTGGCACCACCAGGAGCACTCCTTCCCTCAAGATTGGGTTACAGTCAAACGCGCCGAGATTGTTGGAGGGAATCAAAATCGCTGTTCGTCAATCTTTCATATTGTCCAGCTTGAAGTCGAGCCGAAGTAGTTGGTGCGTACCAATCACATTGAGGGCTGCTCTTCTCAGGTTGTCCTTGTCGTGTAGCCATCGTGCCGGCCCCATCCATGCATCGTAAGGTCGCGATCCACGTAATGTAATATGTGTGTATCCGATCCATTCAATTGCAAGAAACCGGAATCGATCGCATTGAAAAATCAAGCGCGCGTAAAGATTATTAAACCAAAGTTCGAAGCTAAAATATGGCTTCAACGTTGTCTTAAGATGATAAGAAAGCCGCCATGGGATACTTCATGCACTTTGAAGCGCAAGCATTGAAAAAAACTTTGATCTTGCACCACAAATAAGTAACGAGACGGTAATTTCAGCATCACAGCAATTTCAGACTAATCAATAGTTGAATTAGTGTGATAGAACAGATAACCATTCCATAAATAGATCGAGGTTAGTAGGTGATACGATGGGATTAATCGTGTTTAACCCAAATGCTAACCGCAAGACACTCAACCATAAAAAAAGAGCCGGACCATATAACGTAGCTGTTCGTCAAGTAGTAATCGAGTTCCGGATCTTTCGTATTTCAGAGTGAATGGTCGTGATCGTTTTACCGCTCCGACCATTCCATTCGGATTGAACCCGAATTCTCGGGATGGGATCCGAGTGAGAGACATTCCATCATCTTCTTGCGCAAGCTGTGCCTCTTCTGTAGCAAGCCCTTGGGCATTGTTAATTCCAGATTCTCAGGTCTCAGGAGTCACAATCCTGAGCTTGGCCCTTTTCTTTTTTTGCTTTCTCCCACGTGATAGAAACGAATCTTGTCCCTGATTTGTCAGATTTAGATATGTCAAAATGGGTTATCAACCCATTTCTTAATCCATATTTGATGAACAATGTTATTATATATGTTAGTTATATTCAATAAATTGATCATAAATGGGTGTACGTTCAACTATATTCGTCATAAATGGGTCGAATATGGGTTTTAAATGAATTCACAACTTAATTAGATCCAATCAACCTCTATGACTTTCTCGCCCTTACTTGATCCCGCACTTATTTACTCCGTATTTGCACTTTAGTTTGGGTATGAGTTAGCTTATATTTGGTTAACTATAAAAGTGTTTTAGTAATATGAATCAAGTATGGATTGGGTATGGGTCGAGCCGAGTATGGGTCACTAGATTTGTATTACATGGAAATGGATCAGTTTGGGTTGGAACATTTTTTATCTGACTCAAACCTATCCGATCCTCTGTTTGACAGGTCTAGTCGGACTCTCCAAAACCAAACGATCGAATCAGTACTTCCAAACACAAACAATCTCAGCCCTCCTCCCAAATTGGATGTGACTGATGAACCAGCCTCTGCAAAAAGCAAGAAGATCTTAGCCATGGACAATTTTAGTGGGAATTTGATATGCTTAACTAAAGAATGCCTCCTTGGAATAGAGCTGAGATCGCGGGTCATTACGTATTCTCATGACGTCATTCGTAGGTTTACGTTGTCTATCAGAAGATACCTGCGTTGTTCTTCAAAGAGATTACATTGACCAAGCAATAAGATCATTCGATTTACATTGCCATAATATTATGGCGTTGCAGAGATAGTTATGAGCACAGAAAAACTATCAGAGTCATTGAACATTTGCATTATTTTCCAAATCCTGCTAAATTGCAGCCATCATACTCAGGATATCAAATCTATCAGTATGTAGAACTGGTGAGAGTCAAATTGTGAGAGTTGCAAGAAAAGAAAAAAGCGCAAAAAAAATGAAGATAAATAAAGGACAATTGTCTAACCAGTAGCGATATGGAAGAAGTTTACAGTACTGAAACTTCTTTTGATTAGACAAACCCACGACCCATAAGTTGTGTAACCCGGTTGCGGTTCGGGCGTCAAGGGATTTCTAGCTCAACAACGAGAAATCAGCCGTTGAAAATTCCATCAACTGCATGCAAACGACTCTGGTTAAAGGCAACCTGCACAAGCGAAACTCATGAATTTATTCAGTTCATGAGTATTTTATGGTATTTCATGGACCTTTGAATAGCTGGTTCTCTGTGCTTATACCCCTGAATTATGAAATAAAAGGTTTGTATAACCGATTAAAGTATTATTAGGAATATTGGCATCTATATATCAAATAGGTATATCACCATACCAAACGTTATTTTTATTATGGAATCTCACATAACTTGTCCATGAGATTTCAAAGGGTCTTACATCTAGTGTCCCTTCTACCCAATAGCTTAAACATTTGGATGAAAAAGTTGTGTGTAAAACTTTAAGTTGCTGATGGGTTTTTTCTTTGTGAAGTTGGGCCGCCCATGATGGGCTAACCCAGAACCCAGCCCATGAAAGAAAATAACTGCATTTGGTAGTTATTTCTTTCTGAACACAAAAAGCAAAAGTGAGAAAGAATGAACACACACGAGAAAGCATTGTTGTTGCATTTTCAATCATCAGAAAACAAGTTCTCACTAAAGGACAAAGAAGAAGGGGCTTTGTTCGACAATCCAAGGATTGTTCTCTCTCTCGAGGCTGTGATAAGTGCACTTAATCTGTGGAAAAGAGGTATGTTCAATTCGCGTAATATACTTCGAACGATCGGTGATTCAAGCGTAGAATGGGCACGTTTTTCCGCATTTTTCGTAATATGTTTAGGAATATGTTTCCGTCATTGGTATCAGAGCTATTGTTCTTGTTTCCTGATCGTAGTAGATGTGCATAACACGTATTGATGGCCGGAATTTGTGAAACGGCGCCGACGAACGCTCGGGTATGAAAACCGACACCCGACCGTACTGTTCGGGATCGTTTCTCGAAATTCCGAGTGATAAATTTTATTTTTGAAGGCATAGGGTCGTAGTGCTCGTTGAGACGAGCAAAATGACGGGTGGCATGCCGCCGGGGGAGGCCGCACGCGCCTCCACGCGCCGCCGCAAGTGGCGGTCTCGCCGGCACGTGCGTGGCACGTGCGTGGCGGTTCCTCCCCGCGCGCGTGCACCGCACGCGCCATGAGGCGTGTGCGGCGTGGCTGACGTCAGCGTGACGTCAGCCATGCGGTTACCCCAACCGGGTTTTTCAGACCCGACCCGACCCGGATCCGACTTGACCCGAAAGTCCACCCGACCCGTTGACTTGACCCGTTGACCATTGACCGGCGTTGACCACCGTTGACCGGCGTTGACCGGCATTGACCGGCGAAGAAAAAAAAAAAGGGTGCTGTTAGGGGGCAGAATGTGTTTCTTGCAGTATCGTACCTTGGATTATGAGTAATCCTTTTATTTTTTCTGCATTTGTTGTAGGAATAATGGTACGAAGATATCGAACCCCTATTATCCCTAGAACGGAGGCTCAAAAGAAGAAGCTTGAGAAACTAAGAATCAAGCTTGCTCTTTACCGGTGGGATGCTGATGATGACATGATGACACACATCATCAAGGTCAACCAAATGATACAAGATATCATTTGGAACGGTTTCGTAATGCCAGAGTATGTGATGGTCGGAGCCCTTAAATGCACCATTCCTGATGAGTTGGGAAGGATGATTGATAGGGTTTGGGACACCTTAGAAGGTCCGAGCTATAAGATGATTGTGGAGCAATTCATGATAGAGTACATGCGGGTCGGGGCAAGATGGACGTCAACCCTTGCATTGAATCGGTCTCGGCGCAATACGTTGCCCGAATCTAGGGGTTTTCCGGGTGCCTCTATTTGGATGCCGAAGAAAATAGAATTTCCTGAGGATTTTCTTGAGTCATTTCCAGTTTATAGAAAGAAGATCACCACCTGATTGTGTTTATCTATTTTTCGTAAGCTCTTATGGATATGTTCACTATAGGTTGGTGTTAGATATCATGGGTGGATAGTTCCTTTTATGTTGGTGTTTATGTTTATTTTCTTTGATGAATTCATTCCTTATGTACATAATATTGGGTAAATGAATGTTGATGGATATTCATGTTGCGAATAGTTTACAGTACTATTCTGTTTTAATATTTACCTTATTAGTATCATATGGAGTTGAGTGGGAGTTCTAAAAGTTTTAGTAAATTTAAAGAACATAATTTTACCTTAATGATTACATTAACGGTAATTTCACATTAGGATTTTTTATGATGATTGGGAACATAGTGAACTTTCGAATCTAAAGCCTATGTGAAATTATTCATTAATATAATCAGTTTGTGTAAAATTAATGCATAAATAAGTGGCATTAATAATTCGTGCTTGTCTGTCTGATATGTTCAGATTCAATGGCTTCAGCATCAAAGAATATAGTTGCTGAACTGAACAGAGGAGAGAAGCTTAACGGTGAAAATTATGAAATATGGCAAATGAAAATCCAATATGTGCTGGAAGAGCAAGAGGCTCTTGAAGCTCTTAACCTGGTTATGGAAGAGCCTGAAGACGGAAACACTGCACAACATAAGAGAGATAAGGATGCATTTGCTGTATGAAAAAGGAAGAACTCCCTTGCTCACATCACGTTGCTGAGTAGCATGGACAATGATGTCATGCGAGAGTTTAGGCGTTTTGAAAATGCTAAGGAGATGTGGGGAGCATTGGCAGCAAGGTTTGGTCATACATCTGTAACCAAGCTTAGACAGCTCACTATAAGATTTGACTCATATAAGAAGCCACATGGTCAGTCCATGAAACAACATTTAAGGAAGATGTCAAATATGATTAATGAGCTGAAGGATGCTGGCCATGTTCTGACTGATGAGCAGCAAGTGCAAGCAGTGATTCGTTCTTTACCTCAAAGTTGGGAGCATATGAAGTTGCACCTAACTCACAATGAAAACATCAAAACCTTTGAGGATGCAGTGCGCCACCTGGAGCTAGAGGAGGACCGCCTCCTGGCGGATAAGCCAGTAATTGACATTTACTATGCAGGTTCTAGCTCACAAGGGCCTTTGAGCTCTAAGCGCAAGCGTCCTGATTCGTTCAGAAGGTGGAGAGGTAAGAGAGCGAGTTCTTCGGGGAAGAAACCAAGAGATGAACAACACTAAAGAGGAAAGCGTCCTCATGAGAAGAAGATGTCGAGGGTGAAATGCTACAACTGTAGCAAGAAGGGCCACTTCGCTCGCGATTGCGGCGAGCCAAAGAAGGTAAACTCCCCTTGCATTCTTGAGAACTTTGTCTATGTGTCAAGTTCTGTATTTTTAACTGAGTCTAATCCTTTGTGGACTGTAGATTCGGGAGCAACAGACCATGTAGCGAAGGATAGAGATGCCTTCGTGGAGTTCCGACGGGTTCCGACCGGAACAAAATGGATCTATGTAGGGAACAACTCCAAAGTTGAAGTTAAAGGAATTGGCACCTGCCAGTTAATTATGCGTGGTGGACGCACTTTATTCCTACATGATGTATTATATGCTCCGGAAATTCGTCGGAACTTAGTGTCTGTTTTAGTGTTGATTCGACTTGGATTTAATTTGAACTTCCATAACAATGGCGTAGACTTGTATTTAGGTACGAGTTATTATGGTTGTGGTTATTTTCTAGATGGTTTTATTGTACTGGATGTTGATTCTGTAAATGTCAATGTTTGTTATTCCCACTTCACGTCTTCTACTTCGTGTGATAATGATGTGAACGTATGGCATGCTAGGCTTGGCCATATAGGCCAACAGCGAATGAATAGATTAGCCAAAGAAGGCTTAATGGGCAATATTGAAAAAGTCGATTTGCCCACTTGCGAGCACTGCCTAGCTGGGAAAACAACAAGGAAACCATTTGGAAAAGGAACAAGAGCTGAATTTCCTTTGCAGTTAATCCATTCTGACATTTGTGGTCCAATGAATGTGAGGGCTAGACATGGGGCTGTTTATTTTATCACATTTATTGATGATTATACTCGATTCAGATATGTCTATTTGATTTCTCATAAATCTGAGGCTTTTAGTTGCTTCAAAATATTTATGAACCTGGTGGAAAATCAATTAGATAAGAAAATAAAAGCATTGAGATCCGATCGAGGTCGAGAATATCTATCTGATGAGTTCAGAAATTTATGTGATGAAAAGGGAATAGAAAGACAGTTGTCTATTCCCTATACTCCTCAACAAAATGGTGTTGCGGAAAGGAGAAACAGAACCCTACTAGAAATGGTTAGGTCCATGATGGCGCAGGCTAACTTACCAATCACCTTTTGGGGTGACGCTTTATTGACTGCTGCCTACATACTTAACCGTGTGCCTTCAAAATCAGTTATTTCCACTCCGTATGAGTTATAGACAAGTAGAAAACCTGATTTGAGTTTTCTAAAACCTTGGGGTTGTGCCGCTTATACACATGAATCTTCTCATAAGTATGGGAAATTAGGTCCTAGAGGTAAGAAGAGTATCTTCATAAGGTATTCAGAAACCTCGAAAGGATATGTATTTATAGGTGAGCAAGAAAGTGGGAGTATAACTGAATTTGAATCACGAGATGTCACATTCTTAGAGAATGAGTTTCCTAAGAAGGGCGAAATAGGTGAGAACTACTCTCTATTTGAAACCTTGGATCTTGATAGTGAAATTGATAAAGTTCGTTCAAGTGGAAGCAATGTGAGAAGTGAGGAATTGAATTCGACTCAATCTCAATTGCAACCTTTTGATGAGACGATTCCGTCATTATCTAATCCAAGTGGGAGCATAATGGAGAATGATATACCACGTGTACAATCTCCCATACGGCGAACAAGTCGCAAAAGTATTCCCGACGACGTTTTGACATTGAAGGGGAAACTTTCATGATCGCTCCACAAGATGAAGACGAGCCAAGGAATGTAAATGAGGCTCAAAATTGCCCTAACAAAGAAAAATGGATGATTGCAATGGAAGAAGAAATGGAGTCAATGAAATCAAACCATGTTTGGGAACTGGTTGATCTTCCAGAAGGACGCAAAGCTATTGGGAATAAATGGATTCTCAAAATAAAACGCAAATCCGATGGCTCAATAGAAAGATATAAGGCTCGCCTAGTGGCGAAAGGGTATAATCAACAGGAAGGAATTGATTACGAAGAAACTTTCTCTCCTGTAGTGAGATTTACCTCAATTCGCCTTATTTTGGCAATAGTGACAAGCATGGATCTTGAATTACATCAAATGGATGTAAAGACTGCTTTTCTAAATGGAGAATTAGAAGAAGAAATTTACATGGAGCAGCCAGTTGGCTTCGTTGTGAAAGGCCAAGAACAAAAAGTATGTCGACTTCTAAGATCGATATATGGCCTTAAGCAATCTTCGAGACAATGGTATATACGTTTTCATAATGCCATAGTGGCGTTTAATTTTAAAATGATTGATGAAGATCATTGCGTGTATATCAAAAGATCCAAAGATCAATTTGTGATTTTATCATTATATGTTGATGATATACTGATTGCCGGAAGCAATATGGAGTTGGTTAATAATATTAAGAGTTGGTTATCGTCCAACTTTGAGATGAAAGATATGGGTGAGGCTGCATATATTCTTGGAGTTAAGATTTCAAGAGATCGTTCCAAGAGATTATTGTCTCTTTCGCAAGAGACTTATATAAATAAAGTTCTTGAACGATTTTGTATGCAAGACTGTAAACCCATGGATACTCCTATTGCAAAAGGTGAAGGATTGAGCCATAGGTTGTGTCCTAAGACTCCACGAGAGAAGGAACAAATGAAACGTGTTCCTTATGCTAGTGCTATTGGAAGTTTAATGTACGCCATGATGTGTACAAGACCTGACATATGTTTTGCAGTTGGGATGGTAAGTAGGTACCAATCCAATCCAGGTCAAGCACATTGGAAAGCCGTCAAAAGAATCATGAGGTATCTAAAGGGTACTGCTGATTATTCTCTGAGTTATCAAGGAAAGGATCTGCGACTTGAAGGCTACTCAGATGCTGACTGGGGAGGAGATTTAGATGAAAGGAAATCTACCTCTGGATTTGCATTCTTACTGAATAATGGCGCCATATCTTGGAGCAGTAAGAAACAAACATGTATAGCATTGTCCACGATGGAAGCTGAGTTCGTGGCATTGTCAGGAGCAGTACAAGAAGGTGTTTGGCTTAAGAGATTTTTGGATCATTTAGGTGTTGCTAAGAATGCTGAAAACTCATTGTTAGTCAATAGTGATAGTCAAGCAGCGATAGCATACACCAAGGATCCGAAATATCATGGCAAGACCAAACATATAGATACCAAGTATAACTTTGTCAATGATATGGTAGCACGAAAAGATGTGAACTTGCAGTACATATCTACGCATAGAATGATTGTAGATCCTATGACGAAGCCAATTCCAAGAGATGTTTTCTGTGGTCATGTAAAATCTCTGGGACTGCGTAGAAAGTGATGTACTGAATATTGTATTTTTCCCTAAGTGTTCACATTTAATGGAGTTGCTCTCTCATTATTAATGCCTATGAATTTATTTAATATTTATGCATCTTAATGCTTAGTGCATTATATCGAGAAAGTATGTCTGACAGAAGAGATTAGCCCACTTACACGGATAATCGCCTTTATTTACTGTGCGATAAATAGAGATGAGACAATATTTTTTAAGCTTATTATCTGGGTGATAATTAAGAGCTCAAGCTTAAATTACAAATGTCACCTTAACTGAATATTAAGATGAGGATATAATATTTACTATGTCCGAAGGTAAAATAACCCACATATTTTACTTTATCTGTCAATGATGCCAGATGTGAGTTCTGATGGATTCTTTAGAGGAGTAGATACGTGAACTCGAGTTTAGACATTGGGTATGTCTGAATTATCATCTGTACGGTATTGAATGTAAAGACATACGCTCCACGGGAAAGGAGTTAATACCGTAATACGTATTTCATACTACGTATGCATAAGATGACCGATAAGAGTGGCAAAAGTTTTTGATCTCAACTTCTTGCCGTGTGAGACTCTTGAGGATATGAGTTTCTCATTAAGTGCCCTCACGACTCTAACTTATTCTCAAAGTTTCTATTCAGTGTTCGCTATCTTAGGATGTTGCCAATGGTCATGAATGATTCGATCTAATGGGACATTTCTAGAAAAGCGAGCTGGACTGAAATAGAGAGATTTAAAGAAAGAGGAAGATCAATTTATCATGATGTCACATTTTATTTTTGTATTCACAGGTCGACCAATTATGATTTTAAGTAAATTATAGTTGTGAATACAATATACGAGATACTAAAAGAGATCAAGAGAGACATAAATGTGACTGATTGATCTAGGGTACTGCATACTATATCTACTCGGAAAACGTTGTACCCAATTTTGAGCTGCTATGTATTTCTAACAGATGCATTGCAACGAGCTCTCGAAGTATGCTGGTCGCACGGATTATTTGCTAGTATGAATATTGCAAAGAAGAGAGAGTTAATGTTTAGCCCACCATGTGCGAGTGGGAGATGATGGGTTTTTTCTTTGTGAAGATGGGCCGCCCATGATGGGCTAACCCAGAACCCAGCCCATGAAAGAAAATAACTGCATTTGGTAGTTATTTCTTTCTGAACACAAAAAGCAAAAGTGAGAAAGAATGAACACACACGAGAAAGCATTGTTGTTGCATTTTCAATCATCAGAAAACAAGTTCTCACTAAAGGACAAAGAAGAAGGGGCTTTGTTCGACAATCCAAGGATTGTTCTCTCTCTCGAGGCTGTGATAAGTGCACTTAATCTGTGGAAAAGAGGTATGTTCAATTCGCGTAATATACTTCGAACGATCGGTGATTCAAGCGTAGAATGGGCACGTTTTTCCGCATTTTTTGTAATATGTTTAGGAATATGTTTCCGTCAGTTGCTATCAGAGTTGGAGGTTTTAAGTTCGATTCCAAATGCCCCCTTTCATTTATTTATGGATTTGCCTTTTATTATGCGCAATAGGCTTAGGAAAGAAACGTCCGCATGCATCCGATTTGCATGGCCAAGGCTTTTGTTACCGAATCAAACTTCACATGAGGGAGAATGTTAATATTAGAACATATTCCGCACCACATAAGCTTTTTGATGTGGCTACTACGACGTAATCAAAGTCGGGGTGCACATGCGAAGCGTCAAATATAATGTCCCTCAGTCCACATAACTAGATATGTCGTTGGGATTCAAATAGATAAGTTCCATGCAATTTCAAATTAGCTTGGTTTGTTGTAAAAATGTTTTGGCGTGAGTAAGGTCACGACCAAAACCAACAATATCAAGCAAACGATAGGCCCATGTGAGGCTGCCCATTAGTGATATCAGAGCTACTTTTGGCCCTACTTATTTCGCATGCGTGGCTCCCCGTATGATAGCTCCACGTGCCGTCCTTGGTCCAATTTACACGAGCGAGGGTGTTGAAAGTATCTCATAACGCTCCTCTCTGAGATTTCACTGGACCTTATAGTTTCCATCAATATAATACTTTAATATTTTGGGGTAAACGATCGCGAATATGACCTTTAGAACTCGAATGCGAATCTCAGGATATGTTTTTCATATCGAGAAATCGCTCAATGTGCCTCCGAATTGCATACGGGTGATCTCAATCGAATAACGAATGCACTCAAAGATAGGTGCGAGAGAGAGAGAGACCATGGCCAACTCTCAAACACTCTTATCGTTCCAGGAATACCAGTGCATCAACATCTGATTAAACCAAAGAGACAATGGAAGCAACTGTTGTATCAGAATGCTGAGTCCACCAACGATAGTTACTAGACAACCCGGACAACAGTAGAAGAAGCCTGTCTTCTTTGTTCTTTGTCCTTAAAGTAGGACTTGATCAACAACCCACTAAGGCCTAAAAGAGAGATTTTTACGTGTATCTCAAAGACATGCCTTGCACGTAACGCCCCGAAACATCTGTTCCATACTTTCTCAGAATCGTGTTCGCACTGCCCTTTTTTGGTGCGCCGCATTTTTCACAATGTTTCCCATTTCTGACTTCGTAGCTCACATGCATTATCCACGATGAAACTTTTAGAGTGTCCATTTGGCTTTTGCTTTAGCTTTCGACATGTTTTTATTTTTTTGTCCTTCAAATATTACTTTCAATTAATGTCGACCACTCTCAAATCTTCTTTTTTTCTTTTTAAAATAGAGTATTCAAACCTTGTGACTAAACTGATCTCCATGGATACACACAAACTATCCTGTCGATGTGCATCGAGTAAGCCTTCACCCATAAGGTAGTCGGCGTGGCCACCAAGGTTAATATGAGGCAGGTGATGCTATGATTTAAACATAGAATCTGTCAAATCCTAGCCAAACGCTTAATCACTCAATCAATCATCGATACTTAAGACCCTCAAATCTTCAAAGCACATGAATGGTACCATTTACAGTCGCCATTAACTTTTAATGTTTTTCGAAATTCACCCACAATGGTCGGGTTAAAGATAAACTCTATATCAAAAACCCACCCACGATGAGTTGAGACACTGAATCCACTCTCTCAAACTTGCTCTTTTTGGTACTTTTAAGCCCAGCACAACTTTGGAAAACACCTGGGACCTGAAACCTTTATTTTGTCTCAAGTATTTTGAAAATAGCATCATCTTTTCATTCATACTAAACCTGATCGTGAGCTGCGCGAAATGCTGTCACGCTTTCTAATACCTGTAACGCATTATCAGAATTGATAAATTAGGAGGAGGCTGAGGGTGTTCACGGTCGCTTGCCAACTAAGTACTCGATAGAAGTTTTGTTAACATAAGCTATAAGTATAGAATGCAAGAGCTTTCATATGAACTTTTATAGCTCGCTCCCTCTTCTAAGCCGAGATTGCACCGATATCCCCGGCTCGCCTTCCCTCTCAACTTTAAACTCTATATCTGCGACGGTTCAATAAGAATACGGGGACGGAATGAGTTGGAGCCTTGTCGAGCCGATCCAATAACCGCGACTTGGTCAATCGCTCGCTCGTTCATCACAGGCCTCGCTTGGATTGAGCCAGAACAGAATGATGACCAAGCTCAACCATTCAAGAGCAAGCACCATATCGGACTCTACTCAAAGCGAATAACCTACTCTCTCTCTCTCTCTCTTCTCTAAACAATCTTGTACGTACAAAGATAATGGAGGAGACATGTCATATGACTTGATACATAAGCAGAGACTTGCTCAAGATAGGCACCACCATTAGTAGTCTTACTGGATGCCCATCTTGCGTTAATCAGGTCGCAACGTCACAAGCGATATCAGAGCATTTCCACCAGCAGAGAAGTACCTACCTAGCCAGTTAGGGGACCTGATTGCTGTTTCTAAACCTTCTCGACAAGACATTATTGCGTGCACTCAAATACATCTGCACCATTCAACCTGTCGAGACCCACATGATTTACACATAGGATGTATCGAGTTCAACATTCCAAATAGATCTCGAGTTTATGTATATGGTCCACCCCCTACTTTTTTTTTTTTTTTCTGGAATGCGAACGAGTTTCTTTTTCCTTTTCCGGTATTGTGTCTGCCGCGACTAATCAAATTAGTTTCCTTGATGCCATTTATTGTTGGCACACTGGGCGCACACTCGAACATGTTTTCTGGGGTTTTGTTGTTGCCAAAAAATTGAAGCAATGTTTTTACTCTTTTTGAGTAGACATTGAATGAAAGCGTGAATCGCGACTGAGTCGATTCTTTGACACAAGGACGAAACAAAGAGAGTTTGAATTGCCACACGTATCATAATTACTTGTCGTCCCACGTAACTCATCCTTGCACGCCATAATTTCAAGCAAAATTGAAGGCATACCTATAGTGCACAATAAAGTTGAGGACTAACATTCATTTCGAAACCGGCTGCCAAATGATCCTCGAATCGACAAAGCGGAAGAAGGTTTTATTAACATATGAATCAGAGATACTGTGATTTACATAGAATCTGCCGGTTCAGGTGATGGAAAAACGGTAACTTGTGAAATTGCCCGACATGGTAAGACCAATCCGTTGGTATAGATGACAAAAAAACACAACTATAAAACACTAGCAAAAGTGGGAAAAAGTAAGTGTGCCATCACAGTGGGGTCTTGGTTCGACATGATTAGCTGAATCTATCCAACCCAGCTGCAAATAGGAGAATCGTGATTTATTATCTTGCTCTTTATTTGCTAAGCATGAACGATGTGAAGCAGATTCATAATCGAGTAATGATAGACTCAAGTGACTCGGCAATTCGTAGAGGGTGAACCGTTCCAGACTCTCATCCAAGTGAGTGATGTAGAACAATTGGCGTGCGATTATCTTGAACGACGTGATCGTCAAGATCGCCGGAAATCTCGGCAGTTTTTCTGATCTTGGGTCTGACGACCTCGGATTGCATTCAAAGTTGGTTGGTTGGTTGAAGTGAAATGACCGTATGATTCGAACTCACCGCTTCGTCGTGACCTACGATGAATTTTAGCATTCCGGAGTTGTTTGGATAGGTTTTTCGAGCATTTTTCAATGTTAGGAAATTCGTAATTGTCATTAATTTCAAATATTCTATTTCAAAGATTTGGTTTATTAGATGTTATCTTTAATTTTTCTGTTTCTAATAGGAGTCCTATCTCTATATAGGATGTCCATCTTTGTAATCGGGGGGATCACAATATGATTGAATAAAAAAAATTTCAAGTTCCTTAGAGTTGTTCCAAGTTTACGCTTTCTATTTGCGTCATTTGGTATCAGAGCAGGATTTTCCTGTAACGATGGTCAATAACGTGAACATTAATCTCCATGTAGCTGAGGGCCATGAAAGCGAGCCTATTACACAGGCTGAGTTCAACCAGTTCGTGGATCAAACCGATCAGAGGTTTCAAGAAATCCTTGATGCCATACAGTGTTTATCCACAAACCCTGCACCTGGCGTTCTTCCAACCAAGTGAATTCTTGTCGCTTGTGATCCCCGAAGTTGCTGTGGACCATTGGGTCAATCTCTGGCATAGGCGAGTAGACTATGTCGAAGACTCTGAAGACGAAGATGAAGACGATTTCCTAGACGTGCCCATTCGAAGAGGACGACAGAATAGAGAATTCCAGAATGATCGTGTTCGTGGAGGTCGGTGCTATGGAGGACATCAACAGGATCCTGAGCAATATCAATTAAAATTCGATCTTCCAACCTTCAACGGAAATTTGAATATTGAAGATTTCCTGGACTGGCTGTGGGAAGTCGAAAAATTCTTTGATGCCATGGAAATTGAAGAGGATCGACAAGTTAAATTAGTGGCGTACAAATTGAAGGGTGGCACTTCGGCTTGGTGGAAGCAGATGCAATTAACTCGATGTTGACAAGGAAAGGCTCCCATCAGAACGTGGAATCGAATGAAACAAATGATGAAATCACGATTTCTCTCCACTGATCATGAGCAACTGTTGTTTCAGCAATTTCAGACTTACAAGTAGTCGAATCGAACAATCCAAGCTTATACGGAAGAGTTCCTCCGACTTTTCGCCCGTAATAACCTAGCTGAATCGGAAGCGCAACAAACTGCTAGGTATATAAATGGCTTGCGACTGAACATTCAAGATCGTGTTTCTTTGCATCGTGTATTTTCTGTTGAAGACGCCCAAGAGATGGCGCGAAAAATTGAGATGCAATTGGAGATGACTAGCCCTAGTATTCGTGGAAGCAATTATTCGGGTCATGGATCATTTGGAAAGGGGAAGCAGATTGATGTCTCAAGTTCTCAAATCAGCAAATCGGTGATACGAACCGAGCGTCAGGAAGTGTTACTGGGATGCCTAAGGAACTAGTTGCAGCAAACAACCGTACTCCGAATGTCCAAAATCCTTATGCCAAGCCGTAACCGATCAAGTGCTACAAGTGTAACGAATTGGGCCATCGTTCAAGCGATTGTCCCCGTCAGAGAATGGCCAATATCGTTGAGCATGAAGATGAGATGAATGAGGAAGATTGGGTGGACGAAGAAGAAGTGGAAGATGAGGCAGGCGAGCAAGTGAATTGTGTTGTTCGTCGTTTATTGCTTGCTCCATGGATAGAGGACACCCAGAGAAATCAACTTTTCCGCGTTCGATGTACTATCAATGGCAGGGTATACGATATTATTATTAACAGCGGAAGTTGCGAGAATATAGTATCAAAGGTGTTGAATATGTCTTGAATTTTATGTACTTGGTCCGGTTTATGACCCGACCCGACATATTTTTGTGCGACCCGAAAGTGGAGAGAAAATTGAGATTGGTTCACGACGCGAAGGGTTGGGCCAATATTTTGGGAGCCCTATTTATACTGCGGCTAGGTTTTCTCATTGATGTACAGAAAGAATTTTGTTTACAGAGAGTTTTTTGTGAGCCGTGAGCTTTAGTCGTTGTTTTCGACTTCTGAAAATTGTACTCTCTTTGATTATAGTGGAACATTGTCTTGCCTCGCCCGTGGACGTAGATCACGTTGTGATCGAACCACGTAAATCTCTGTGTTCTGTCTATTTGTTTTTCCGCATCAGTTTCAACAAAAGGCTTTAGTGAATCACTTTCAGTTGAAGATGGAGCCACATTTCGCGCCTTATACAATCGGGTGGATTCGCAAAGGACCAGAGCTTAGGGTAACACATGTATGTCGTTTACCTATTGTCGCGACCTAAAAAAAAATCGGGTTTCGATCTTAGGCTAATGGATTACTAGATCAATTAAATTAACTAACCTAGCTCGAGTTCTCCCAAACTCTACCAAATCGCAACTTAGGTCCAATTGTGAGCATGCAAATATTTTCAACGGGAGTTGCCACTAATCATTTAGGGTAGGTTGATTAGAAACCTAAATAAAATAGCGGGAGTACTATTTTATTTCTACGAACCAGAAATCATAAATTCGGGGACTTGGTTACGCTAGATTCCCTAACGCCCTTTCGGTACCAATTTCGAGAAAAATACTCAATTTGACAATTTTGATAAATCCTGACTTAGAGTTCAAAGGTGCAGAAATTTCTTTTTGATTTTTACTTATTTAAATGAAAGCTAACCTATATGTAATGACGTGCAAAAAATTGACATGCGATTAATGCAACCTAACATGCAAACTATATATCATGCGACGACGTGACCTATTTCTAATGACGGGCATATTATTTTTTTTGTATTTTTTTAATGAAATTCGGAATTAAAAATGCCAATTTTCTAAGCATGCAATTTTAAACTAAAGAAATTAACCTATTCTAAAGCAATTTTTTGTATTTTTTTTATCAAAATTCGAAATTAAAATCAAGTAAAAGAAAATATAACAGCTAAATCTTTCGAATTAAGTTTCGATCTGAAGCCTGACAGATTGATCCTAAAATTCGAAATTCCCGCTATGGAAATAACTCTATCTAAAGCCTGATAGATAGATTTATTTTCACGTGTGCGGTTGCGGATTAGGAAATTTTCCTAATCGATCACATATTGAAAAATTCTGATATATTAAATATCTTGGATATATTTAAAGGATTTTGAAAATTCTAAATTCTATCCAAATTTGGTAAGTAACAGATATCCAAGATTTAAAAAAAAACAAATCTTAATTGAGATAATGCTTATTATTCAAATATGCCAAATTAGATATCAATAAGCATGAATTAGGCAACAAAATATTCAAACCAAATCAGGATAAGATAATTACCTGATTTGCAGATTTCTTTCCTGATTTGAACTTGCAGCGGATTGGGATTGCGGATCGGGATGATGACCGGTGGTGTGTCGGGGGCGGCGGCGCGACGTAGGGAGAGGTGGCGACGCGGCGGCGGCGTGGCATGGACGGTAGTGGCGATGCGGCTCTGGGGCAGCAGCAACGGCGTGGCACGGACGGCAGCGGGAGAGGTGCGGCTCCGGGGCAGCAGCGTCGGTGCAGCGGCAGGGGCGTCCGGCGTGTGACAGGGGCATCCGAGCGGCGATGCGACTCCGTGGCAGCGGCGTACGGTGGCACGGCGCGGTGGCGCGGCGAGCGCGGCAGCGGAAGGGCACGAATGGCGGTGATGCAAGCGGCGCCGGTGTCTCTCTCTCTCTCTTTCTCGCCTTTTGCTCTCACTCACACTTGTGTTCTCTCAAAATTCTGATCTGAAATTATGAGAGCCCCCTGATTATGAAGCATAAACATGTATTTATATTGCAAACCTAGGTCAACTAACCGGGCTTTCTAGTCCTAATGGGCTTAGGTTTAGGCTTTAATTTAATTCTAAGTGGGCTGAATTAATTTGGGCTTTTCTTTAATTAAGCATAATGGGCTAATTTAAGCTCAAATTAAGACAACCAAGCCCTTTCGCGTGTGATTTTCGGCCCGCGTCTTCCGAGTGAGCCGCGTTTCGTTCGGTACCCGAGCTCGATTTACGTGATGAATTTTAAGCTCGCTTGCCACCGCCGATCCGATGCGGAATGCAATTAATCTATATGAACCTAAACTATATGCTATGCAATTTTAATATTTTTGTTTAGGGGTTAAAAATTTAATCCCTAATTTTCTATCCAATTAACACTAAATAATGCGCCAAAATTTAGGTGTCAACACGTATTTCAATTGGAAAGTCATATCAGGATACTATTGTGTGCGATGTTGTGGAGATGGATGCATATCATGTGTTATTAGGGCGACCATGGCAATACGACGTGGATATCACTCATCGAGCTAGGGAGAATATTTATTCTTTTGTATGGAGTAAGACTAAAATTACCTTGAAACCAAGGGGTAATATTCCCCAGGTCCCAAAGAAACAGGGTTCTGGTGTTGTGCAAAGTGCAGGAGTTATGTTGAATGTTCGTAAATGTGAAGGAATGTACATGCTTGTAGAGAAGGGTGAACAACATACCGTTGTTCAGGGAAAATTGTCAAAAAAGTCCTAAACCTTTTAATTTTGTCAATTCAGTCCTAAGCCTTTTCAATTCTTGTCAATTTAGTCCTTTCGGCCAATTTTGGCAGGTTGGCGCTGACGTGGCCGCCGGCCAGCGCTGACGTGGCCGCCGGCCAACGCTGACGTGGCAATTTTTTATTATTTTTTTTCAATTTTTTAATCTTTTTTTCTTTTTTTTTTCTAATTTCTTCCTCTGGCCGGTCCAGCGACCGGCGACCGACGACTAGCCAGAGGGGAGGTCCAGGGACCTCGCCGGCCCTCCCCTCTAGCCGGCCGCCGGTCGCCAGTCGCCGATCGCTGGACCGGCCAGAGGAAGAAATCAGAAAAAAAAGATTAAAAAAGATTAAAAAAATTGAAAAAAAAATAAAAAATTACCACGTCAGCATTGGCAGGATGGCCAGTACCAGTCAGCGGCCACGTTAGCGCCGACTGGCCAAAATTGGCCGGAAGGACTGAATTGGCAAGAATTAGAAAGGTTTAGGACTGAATTGGCAAAATTAAAAAGTTTAGGACTGAATTGGCCGCTGTACAATAGGTTTAGGACTTTTTTGACAATTTTTCCCCATTGTTCGTATTCCTGAAGCTCTTAAGCCCTTGCTAAAGGCGTTCTGTGATGTCATGCCAGATGATTTACCTGACGAATTACCTCCTCTGAGGGATATTCAACATGAGATTGACTTTCTACCAGGTGCCAGTCCCCCTAATCAGCCGCATTATCAGATGAATCCAAAGGAGAACCAGATTTTACAAGAGCATATGGGAGAACTCCTACGCAAAGGCTTCTTGTGTGAGAGCAAAAGCCCTTGTGCCGTTCCTGCACTTCTCACGCCGAAGAAAGATGGTAGTATGCGTATGTGCGTTGATAGTCGTGCCATTAATCGGATAACTATCAAGTATAGGTTTCCAATTTCCCGGCTTGATGACATGCTAGACAGACTTGCTGGATCACGAGTCTTTATAAAGATCGACCTTCAAAATGGCTACCGCCAAGTTCGCATCCGTCCGAGCGACGAGTTGAAGACCGCCTTTAAAACGAGTGCAGGTTTGTATGAATGGCTTGTCATGCCGTTTGGACTCACTAACACGCCTAGTACTTTTATGCGTTTGATGACTCAGGTGCTCAAACCTTTTATTGGCAAGTTTGTGGTTGTTTTCTTTGATGATATTCTCATCTATAGTCCGGACGATCGACAGCACATGGAGCACTTGAGAGATGTCCTGTTAACCTTGTAGAAAAATCAATTATTTATTAATCTAAAGAAGTGTAGCTTCATGACCGAGCAACTCCTTTTCTTGGGTTTTGTTGTTGGAGTGGATGGTCTTCACGTTGGTGCAGAAAAGGTAGCTGTGATCCGTGATTGGCCAGTTCCACAGAATGTTGGCGAGGCTCGACGTTTCCATGGCCTTGCGACGTTCTACAGACGTTTTATTCGAGATTTAAGTACAATTGTAGCCCCGATCACTGATTGTTTAAAGAAAGGCAAATTCCATTGGGATGATGAAGCTTCGGCCAGTTTCAAGCTTATCCAAGAAAAACTCTCAATGGCACCAGTATTGATGCTCCCTGATTTTGAGAAAGTGTTCGAGCTGAACTGCGATACTTCGGGTATTGGAATCGGTGTTGTTCTTTCCTAAGAAGGTAAGCCTATTGCTTTTTTTAGTGAGAAACTTAATGAAGTTCGTCGGCGGTGGTCTACGTATGAGCAAGAGTATTATGCTATAGTGCGCGCTCTAAAGCACTGGCAGTCCTATCTTTATCAGCAAGAATTTGTTCTTAATACTGATCATCATGCTCTTAAATACATCAAGAGTCAGAAGCATTTGAATAGGATGCATACACGATGGGTTTCCTTTTTGGAGCAGTTTAATTTTGTACTTCGTCATAAGGCAGACCGTTTAAATAAAGTGACGGATGCACTCAGTCGACATGTTATGACACTCGTGATCATGTGCACTGATGTTGTTGGTTTTGATCAACTTTGTCCTCTTTATCCTGAAAATGATGATTTTGGTGTTATATGGGAGAAGTGTTCTGATGCAGGTTCCTATGGCGATATGATAATTCAGGACAGGTTCTTGTTTTTCGACAATAGACTATGCATTCTTCGTAGTTCTTTGCGGAAACAACTCATTCAAGAGCTTCATGGTGGTACTCTTGGTGGACATTTGGGACGTGATAAAACTGTGGCCTTAGTGGATGAACGGTACTATTGGTTGCAACTGAAGCGCGACGTGGGACGATTTGTCAATAAGTGCCACATTTGTTAGACGGCTAAGAGGCATTCTCAGAATACTGGCCTTTATACTCCCTTGCCTGTTCCTTCTGGTCCGTGGGTGGATATTTCGATGGATTTCGTGTTGGGACTTCCTTGCACCCAACGAAGTGTGGATTCTGTATTCGTGGTGGTTGACAGGTTTTCCAAGATGGCGCACTTTATCCCTTGCAAGAAAACTTTGGACGCTTCACATGTGGCAAGTTTGTTTTTTCGTGAGGTAGTCCGCCTTCATGGTGTAACAAAGACAATCACTTCTGATTGTGTCACGAAATTCCTAAGCCATTTTTGGCGTACTTTATGACGTCTGTTTGGAACTGATTTACAATATAGCAGCTCTTTTCATCCCCAAACGGACGATCAGACAGAAGTTGTGAACCGTACTATGGCGGATATCATTCGATGTCTCTGTAGTGATGTGCCTAGGCAGTGGGATCAGTATCTTGCTCCTGCTGAGTTCGCCTTCAACAACACTATCAGCTGTTCCACTGGAAAATCTCCTTTTGAGATCATCTATGGGCGTACTCCGCAACATACTTTGGATTTGGTTCCCTTGCCCAAGATTCCTGGCTTTAGTGTCACGGCAGAACATCTAGCGACTAGAATTCAGGAAGTCCAAGCGGATGCTGCTCGTCAATTAGCTGCTTTGAATTCAAAGTATAAGGAAGATGCTGATAAACGTCGCCGTTCGAAAATTTTTGAAGTAGGCAATGAGGTCATGGTTTTCCTGCGAAAGGAGAGCTTTCCCGTTGGTACCTATAATAAGCTGAAGCACAAAAAGGTTGGTCCTTGCCGAATCTTGAAGAAGATCAACGACAATGCTTATGTTGTTGACCTCCCTAATGATCTCAACATTTCTTCTACGTTTAATGTGGCGAACTTATTTAAGTATCATTCTCCTGATACTCCCCTCTATCCTGATCATAACTCGAGGGCGAGTTTTTCCGCAAAGAGAGGGAAAAATGATGTAGAACAATTGGCGTGAGATTATCTTGAACGGCGTGATCGTCAGGATCGCCGAAAATCTCGGTAGTTTTTCTGATCTTGGGTCTGACAACCTCGGGATTGCATTCAAAGTTGGTTGGTTGAAGCGAAATGACCGTCTAATTCGAACTCACCACTTTGCCGTGACCTACGATGGATTTTAGCATCCCAGAGTCGTTTGGATAGGTTTTCTGGGCAATTTTCTATGTTAGGAAATTCGTAATTATCATTAATTTCAAATATTCTATTTGAAAGATTTGATTTATTAGATTTTTTTTAATTATTCGGTTTCCAATAGAAGTCCTATCTCTATATAGGATGTCCGTCTTTGTAATAGGGAGGATCACAGTATGATTGAATAAAAAAAAATTTCAAGTTCTTTGGAGTTGTTCCGAGTTTACGCTTTCTATCTGCGTCGGTGAGGTAAACAATATATATAGGATCAAATAGTCACAATAAGTTCATTATAAGATGATCATACATTTGATCGATCGTAAGTGGAAAAACTATTTTGCCAAAAGCGATGCGAGCATAATGGAAGAACACAAGTATCGAGTTTGGTAACATCCCATGACGATGGAAGCCACGTCTTTATTAAGTTTATGTTATGACCAGGCAAACTTAAGTACAAGACCCTAAAAAGCAGACACACACACAGATATATATATACTGATCTTCAAGTGAATAGATGAGTTTTCTCTTCCACTAGGGAATATGCTCAGACAGTTGCAATTGGACCCAAATTGATGGATGACTCGATGGTCTTCATGGCCTCAAACCTCGGCTCCTTGGCCTGGAACTTGAGCCCTGCATAGAGCTTCATGTAGTCCTCAAACACAAACTTGGGGTACACTTGGCCCTTCTCTTCTTTCTCCACCAACTCCGGTGCCAGGTATATGATCGCATCGCTCCCAGGGTTGTAGAATGACGCGATGGACATCCAGTTCCCATCGGCCTGCGCGATCACCCGGTGCTCGATGCTCTTGTACTTCTCGTTCGTAATGACCTATCATTGCCACACAATGAAGTTGATGTGTGACCTCAAATTAAGAGCATCTCAGCTATTAATGATTTGGGATTGAGATCACAATACACATACCTCGAGTTGGTCGCCCAAATTGATGACAATGGAGTGACGCATGGGAGGGACGTCGACCCACTGGCCGTCCTTGAGGAGCTGGAGGCAGCTGACCTTGTCGTCCTGGAAGAGGAGGATGATGCCGCCGGCGTCGGTGTGGGACCGGAGCCCCTTGATGAGGTCCGGTTTCGGGCACGGAGGGTAGTTGCTCACCTTGGTGCCGAAGGTCGGGCCATTAGACCCATAAAAGACTCTCTTCAAGTAACCTTTTTCCAAGCCTAGATTCTCACAGAGCAAGTCCATAAGCAGCTCAGCTAGCTTCTCCAACTCTAGTGCAAACTGCTTCATTGCCTTCCTGTTGAATATAATCACAAATAGGACAAATCATTAGTCTCAAAATTGTCCGACGGGGCTGATTATGAAGTTTTATTCCGTACAGTGTATAGAAGGAATGCGGTTGATACATAACTACGAGGACTGGAATCACCTGAGTGAGTGTGCCATTCGAAATTAGAGCTTGAATCTTCGACATCATGTTGGATGACTATTCGAAGTTTCAAATATGTGGGAAAAGTTGATAGGACTCAGTGGGTCCATAATTGTTTTGTAGTTCAAACTGTTACATAGATTATGTCTTAACAGAGTGAACAATGTTAAATGACACCGAGGCATGATTAAAAGAAATGCCCAATGATTGATCACCGGTAATCTTCTTCGAGATCAGGGACTTCGGAGATGTTGGAGACTGAGAGATGGTGGAGGTGGAAGGTGCTCTCCCAGTCGATGTCATGGATCTCGGACTGAGTGGCCTCGAGGCCTTTGCTTGCCACCATCTGCTTGAACTTTTGCTCCATGCACTTCTTGTCATGCTCCTTGTTCAGCTTCTCCACTTTGTCCAACAGTTGGTGTGATATCCCATGGTTCACCAACTACACAGCATTAAAGCACATACAAATGTTTGTTATACAAGACCCCACAAAACACAGTTTGTCTTAAAGAAATAGTTCATATAATGTACTTAATGGGCTTTGTAATGCAAGCTTAATTACCTCAAAGAAGCCCCAATTTTCACAGGCATCTCTGATCTTGGCCATGGTGATTCCTCTCTCCTCGCTATTCAGCTTCTCCAGATCAATCACTGGGAATGACTCCATTGCTCTCTCTCTCTCTCTCTCTGAAGTTTCTTGTGTAGCTTAATCAGTGGAGTGAAATGGGGGAGATATTTATAGACACTGAAAGTGTTATCAACAAGGAAAAGAATCAAGAAAAAGGGTCTTTGAGTAATAGGCAGAATCAAATGAAAAAGTAAAAGTTACAGGTAAAAGAAGGAATTGAACTCGGGGAGCATGAATGTGATCACATCTCTTGGGATGGACCCATACCATGTTGTGTCACTGAGGCACTGTTGAGTCATCTTCTTTGTTGTTGTGCATGACCAAAAACAAAATTTTGCAAATCTTTTCAATTACCCATGCACGAGCCATATATATGTTTATATTCCCTTTGCTTGGATGCTGTGAAAATAACATCTGTGGAGATGCTTTGCTTGACTTGGAGGAGTCTGGTCTCAATTGGAAGTCTTTGCAAACAGGGGGACAAATCTTGAACCTCCACCTCTTTTGAACCTCCACCTCAATTAACCTCGTGTCCCTATTTACCAGAATGCCATTTTTTTTGCTTCCCAAAAGTCGTCCCATCCCCAAATCCTAAATTCTCACACCCGCCTAGCACCCAAAACCAACTAAAAATTAAACCACCCAAGTCCTAATCAAGACGCTAAGATGAGTTTGTAAGAAGGAGCGATCTGGTCTTTTCAGTGTTGGGTTTTGCTTAGAGATATGTCAATGATAACCGCAAAGACAGAGATATGTAAATTGGTCATTAGATCAAAATTGAGGTATGCTTTTTTTTTTTGGTGTTTTTCCTCATTATCATCATCAGAGAAATAGAAAATTAGCCATCCCCATTAATATACTCTTTGAGCATTAGTAACTTTGTTGGTAAAAAATCCATGTGAATCGGAACGGGAAGAAAATGGAATTAGACTTTGAGGTGTGATAACACTCTCTTTAATGAATTATTTGCCCCCATAGCATTAATGATTACCAGCAAAAATCCTCCAGGATACAATAAAGTCTCGAATGAGAATACTAGATAGCAATTCTGGTATTTCTCCAAGATCTCTCAAGGGAAATAATTGGAAAAGATGGTTGCCTGGTTTTAAGAAAGAAGTATCAAAAGTAAGTGAAAAGCGATTGAAAAATACGAGATATATATATATATATATATATATATATATATATATCTATTTAAGTCTTTTTGAACCAAATGCAACCTTTCGGGAGAAGTTGCATTGTGAAAAGATGCCTTCTCAAAAGACATATTAAAAAATTCGGATTAAAATAATAATATTTTTATTATGGTTAATACTACGAAAAACTCCAAACTGGTACATCTGTAACAAATTTACTCCAAACTGATTTTTTGACCACCAAACACCATAAACTGGTACACTTGTGATAATTTTACCCTTCGCTAGTTTCCGTTAAATTTTATTGTCAAATTTCTCAGTTTGATAATATGTGGTAGTTGACGGGTATACTAGTTTGGGGTTTTACCCTCTGTTTGTCATAGGTGTACCAATTTGTGATTTTTTGTGATATTAATCCAATTTAACAGAGGGTAAATTTGTCACAAATAAACCAGTTTGGGGTTTTTTATGGTCAAAACATTAGTTTGGGGCAAATTTGTCACAAGTATACAAGTTTGAGATTTTTGGTGGTCAAAAAATTAGTTTTGGGTAAATTTGTCACATATGTACCGGTTTGGGGTTTTTCATGGTATTAACCCTTTTTATTATTCTGAATTTTATAAATTCAGAAAAAATAATCTTTGAACATACAACCTTTCAAAGATGAAGGAGTTATGTCCAAAAAGACATAACCTTTCAAAGGTGAAGTAGTTATGTCCAAATAGACACAATTCTTTCAAAAGTTGTAACAGCGCCTAATGACCGTTAGACAAAAATAATAAAATTCGAAATTAATTAATAAAAAAAATGACCGCAACTTTATTGTGAATACTCACACTATTTCAATATGAAGTTATTTTATAATAATAAATTGGAAATTTAATAAAGAAAAAATAATAAACGAGGATTAGTGCTAATTATGATCCGCGAGAGCGCAAAGTGCTAAGTGCGCCTAATAATCGCATAATTATCCACACACCCGCATGCGAGTATTGTAGGATCAAGCCCAATTAGCCCATCGTCTTCATTTAAACAAGTTAGAAGACATCCACGCTAATATAGTGGCCCACACAATCAAAACTTTTCTATGTTGGACAAGGAAAAGCATTATTTTATTTTTTTTACAAACAGACAACCAACAAACTTTACATATATCTACATGATATATGAACCATGGAGATAGTGCATCTAAACCCTCGATTTGCCTTCCATTGATGCCAACTTTTGGGCTTTACACTTGAGCATATGTGTCAAATCACTCGTGAGGTGCGAAACCTTGTTAGTATTAGGCTCTGTTTGTTTCGATGAAAATGAATAATTTGAAAAATATTTTTTCTAAAAATGAGCGCTTGTATTGTTTAAACTAAGTAGTCGATGAAAAATATTCCATCGTCCATAACAATTTATGTTTTTCCATTATTAATGATAATTTATGTCTAAACATCTTCATGAACGATAAAAATATTTTTTGTTCATTTATTTTTGTAGGTGATATGAACAATCATTTTATGAAAAAATGTTTTACAAATCAGGCGCTGCTGGAAAGGACACTCTTCCTCTCGCAAAAGGTTGAGTGTTCGAATCCCGGGCGCCGCAGGATGACTTAACCGGTGCACGTGTGTGGTGGCTAGCACGTGTCGCCCCCAGGGTTTACCTCCCGGCTGTCGGCCGTGCGGGAGTTCCCTGGGTTACCAAAAAAAAAAATCATTCTTGTTTTTTACGAAACAAACAGAGCCTTAGACTAATCTGATACATAGTAATCTCACATTATGTCCGTGTGAACTTCTAAGCTACCTATTTGTGAATTGATGAATAGAACCCAATTGATTTTTAAGGGACCAACTATTTATACTTTCCCAGTTAGATTAGGGGGGTCGATTTTTATTTATTGGTTTCTCACATATGGTTCAAATGGAAATTGACCTTCGCGGGAAAGGATTTTTTTTAATGCTTTTATATCATCTAGTCAAAGTGGCAATTCATGATTAATTAAGAAAAGAGCAAGATGATGTTTACACTCTCTAAGCCTTTCCTTTCGTAGTACATCATCAATGTAAAAATCTTATTGACATAGACAAAATTTTGATTTAATGTATATATATGCCCTTAAATCACTTTCGCTTTTTGTTTAAGATTATATTCAAATAGGTACTGTTGGAGAGTTCGTGGTGTGTGTGTGGAAAAGAGTCCCGTATAGGAAGAATAGAAGGAAATTGAGCTGTTTTAATAAGAGAGCACTAATAATTGTTGTTTGAAGATATGGGCTCTTACGTGAATATTGGCGCATTGGATAGGTTCTTTTATTTATTCAAAATTAAGGAAAAGTTGTGATTAAATTATGTTGGATCTTGTTTTTTTTTAAGTGTTAATAATCTTAAGTGATGAAAATAGGAATAAAAAGTTGTTTGATGATAATTGAAAATCGGTAGCTGAGGGCGCGAATGATAATTATTTTGTTTTCCTGTTTTTATATTTTTTTTGTTCTATAGAATAGGTTTGGAATAGAAATCCGTTGGGGCAACGCAACTTCATTTTTTTTTTCGAGACAAATTTTTAGCTTAGAAATAGGTTTGGAACAGAAATAAGAAGTAGATTTTTTTTTTCAATTTTCTGTTTCTAGAACAGAAATAGAAATAACAACTCTTCTTATCGCTCGCCTTCGCCGTAGCCCGCCGCCTCCCCCCACCACCACCGATTGCGTCCGCTCGCTGGTTGCCGCCAGCCGCCAAGAACAGAAATTTAAGAATAACCTATCAAATGAATTTCTATTTTGAGAACATAAATTTTGTGTCGTTATCAAACGCTATTTTTGGTTCATTAACTCATCTAGGGAATATAAATAGAAAAATCTATTTTTGTCTAGAAATTGGGCCTGGGAAGAGAATGATTTTCATTTGTGCCCTAAATGTTATTGATGTATTACCAAACATAGAGAAATGACATTATTGGTAAGTTATATCCATATATTTGGATGAATTCTAATTGCCATATATTATTCTTATGTTAAACGAATTAAGTAACACATTGCTTACTTACCGGATTAAGTGGATTTTCACTCAATTAAGTCATTCAAGTCAATTGTATCAAATATTATCAAACAAGCTTAATCTCATTAAAGTGCTAAACTTTTAACTTTCGGCATTTAATTGGGTTATAAAGCAAGCTCATGTTAAGTTTTTCAGATAAATATGTCCGTCAGTAGTTAGGTCTTCTATCTTATCCAAAGATTGTGTCTAATCGCGAGATGTATCGATTTGAAATGTTTTAGTTGAATTCTTGAGATTGTTGTATTGAGAAAGTGAATTCCCACGCCTCCCAGCAAAACGACAGTTCTATTTTCTGAGACTTTTCTTGCACGCACGATCATCTTTACTAAAATGGTTAAGAATCTCTTGATGAGATGTGTCCACGAAAGATCTTTATCTTCATCCCCACTCCGTGAAAATGGGGACAACAATCGAGCAACATAACATCCTGGATACAATGCTATCATCATCGTCATCATCAAAGGAGGTCCTAACGGTTTGATCCAATCATTTTGTTCTTTTGATTTCTGATTTTTCCTACCATGGGATTTCCATGGTGATGACTGGTGACCAACTACAACATCACAGAAAAGTATACGCAGTAAAAAGAAAAAAAGCAACGCATGCCAAGCAGAAAATCATGAAAAAGGCAGAACAAGAAAGTGGGAAGAAAGGTGCGATGGCCAGTGAAATAAATGGGGAAGGACAATTGTTTTTAATCATTGTGGATTTAGGAAAAGATTTTCATTGTTTTGTTGGTGCGCAATTTTGTGGTGAAAATAAAAAAAAATAAAAAGAGTAGATAGTAAAAGGTCATTTTACAAGAAAAGTATTTCAATTTGAAGTTATTAACTATTTAAATCCATCTATTTGAGATCATAGTTTATCATTCCATAAAATGCATTTCAATCACTAATTTATTTTTCAAAAGGGTTAATACCACGAAAAACTCCAAATTTATACACCCGTGACAAATTTACTCCAAACTAATTTTTTGACCATAAAAAACCCAAAACTAGTACATCTATAATAAATTTAACTCAAACTAATTTTTTTACCACCAAAAACCTCAAACCGGTACATTTGTGACAAATTTACTCTCCGTTAGTTTCAGTTAAATTGAATTAATACCACGAAAAATCACAAATCCGTACACTTATAATAAATGGAGGGCAAAATCTCAAACTAGTACATCTATCAACTGCCACGTGTTATCCAACTTAGCAATTTGATGGTAAAATTTAACAGAAACTAACGTAACGTAAATTGTCATAGGTATACCAGTTTAAGGTTTTTTATAGTCAAAAAATTAATTTGGAGTAAGTTTGTCATAAGTGTACCAGTTTGGAGTTTTTTGTTGTATTAATCATTTTCAAAATCATGTAAAGTAAGGAAAATTTCCACAAGACCCCTCAAGTGGGGTCATTTTCGCAACGTAAGCTTGGACTAAGGTTCGTCCCAGACGACCCGTTAAACATGACAACCTACGCTCGCTGTCAACAAAGAAATGGCCAGTTGTCAAACACACGTGCACCTCATGTTTTCATTTTGAGCCATTATCAAGGTCTTTGCTGCCTGAAAATCTATATCCATTTGACGGTTAAAGCTCTATACATGTCGATACAATTTTTAAAAATTTATGAGAAATGCGAAATGGTTATAAGTCGGCTCTCTCTATTGTGAAAAAAAAACCGTCTTAAATTTTTTTTTTATCGAATCTTTAGTTTGTCATATTCATCCTCAAATGATTCTTAACCCTAGTATGGGAATTATGGATATCCCGACGGTTTAATTTAGTTTAGGACTAATTGACACATTTGAAAGGTTTAAGACTAAATTGATAAATTGTCAAAAAGTTTACGAGTAAATTGACATAATTAAAATATTTAGAACTGAATTAGCCACCGTACAATAGGTTTATGACTTTTTGAATAATTATCCCCTACTATATCTTTAAGAGCAGTCTCTATGAGCTTTCTTTTGCATGTGAGGTGTGATTTTCAACCTCTAACGATTGTCAAAGGATTTAGTTCTATTGCCTATCCAACCACACGTGCTATCCTACAAGAAGTGAGGACAACATGATGCACTTCACTAGGTTGTTCTAATTTAGAAGTCTTCCCTTGGTTGGCCACGTTCTAGTAGAAGTCTTCAATCTGCATACCTTTGCATGTTTCTCAACAGTGGTTAGGGTTTTGCACTGAACAAAAGCGTCGCATGAGTCGAATATCTCTAAACGATACTATGTTTGTTAGCCTTTGTTTGCAAAACAAACAAATAAGGCATTTTTCTTGTCCCACGTAGGAAAGAAAGGAAAGTTTTGGTCTCTTTATAAGTTAAAATGTTATCTATTATTTTAAATGGAAAAAATGGGTGAGTGGGCTAGACCCCACAATACCCGCGTGCGAATACACGATTATTAAGCACACTTAGCACTTTACACGTCGCGGACCAAAATAAGCCTTAATCAAAAATTTATTTATTTATTAACTTATGACTGTTCAGACGAAACTGTTTGATTTCGGACATAAAAGGTTGTGTCCGAATGGCGGTTTCACACATAAAGAATTGTATCCGAATTGCAATTTTTCGGACATGAAGGGTTGTGTCCGAATGGCGGCTTTTACACACGAAGAGTTATGTCCGAATTGCAATTTTTCAGACATGAAGGGTTGTGTCTGAATGGCGGTTTTCACACACGAAGGATTATGTCTGAATTGCAATTTTTTGGACATGAATGGGTGTGTCCGTATTGGCAATTTAGACACCAAGAGGTGTGTTCTATTTGTATTATATATAGGACAATTTTGTTCATTTTTTTATGAACTCAACTTTCTGCAATTTCGTCTTCCTTAAAAAGAAAAAGGAGACAACCATTTTTTCAATTGGTTCGCAGAGAGTTTTAGGAGATTTACTATAATTGTTATCTAGTATTCTCGCCATGACTTTGTTGTATCCTAAAGGAAATTTGCCAATAACCTATAGTAACTCCGTGGGGCAAATTGATCCTAAAAGAGAGTGATTGCACGCCTCAAAGTCCGACTACATTTTGATTCCATTTCCTCCGATTTTTCTCCAACAATGTCTACTACGAAATATTACCGAACTTTACGCAGGTTAATTGTTCTGTCGATCTCACTCATTTGAAACTCGTCGTATCCCATAGAATTTAGGGAAAAAGCCACAAAAAACCCCAAACTTTACCACTTGTGACACATTTACCCCGAACTTTTTTTGTGACACCAAAAACCCCAAACTTTACTATTTGTGACACATTTACCCCAATGTACATTGTCTATGGGCATTTTCGTCTTTTTGCTTTTTGTTTTTTTTTTTATTTTTTTTTTCCTTTCCGGCGAGGGCTCCCTCGCCGGATCCGGCGAGGGCGAGCCTCGCCGGCGCCGGGCGAGCCTCGCCGGCGCCGGGCGAGGGTCGCCCTCGCCTGGGCAAGCGAGGGCGAGCCTCGCCGGAGTCGGGCGAGGCTCGCCGGCGTCGGGCGACCCTCGCCCTCGCCTGGGCGAGCGAGGGCGAGCCTCGCCGGCGTCGGGCGAGGGTCGCCCGACGCCGGCGAGGCTCGCCCTCGCCAGATCCGGCGAGGGCGAGGCTCGCCGGCGTCGGGCGACCCTCGCCCTCGCTCGCCGGCGTCGGTCGAGGCTCGCCCTCGCTCGCCCAGGCGAGGGCGAGGGTCGCCCGACGCCGGCGAGGCTCGCCCTCGCCAGATCCGGCGAGGGCGAGGCTCGCCGGCGTCGGGCGACCCTCGCCCTCGCTCGCCCAGGCGAGGGCGAGCCTCGCCCGACGCCGGCGAGGCTCGCCCTCGCTTGCCCAGGCGAGGGCGACCCTCGCCGGAAAGGAAAAAAAAATAAAAAAAAACAAAAAGCAAAAAGACGAAAATGCCCATAGACAATGTACATTGGGGTAAATGTGTCACAAATAGTAAAGTTTGGGGTTTTGGTGTCACAAAAAAAAGTTCGGGGTAAATGTGTCACAAGTGGTAAAGTTGGGGTTTTTGTGGCTTTTTCCCTAGAATTTAAATTCTTTAAAACGATGTTCTTCGGGATGATTTGTCATCTTTCTATATTACTAACCAAAAGAGGCAACAGAAAATCATCGTCGCAGTGCATTTTAGTGGTCTTTTTTTGCTAAATGAAATTGCTATTGATAGACCATTAAATGCGTGCTTCTTTTCTCCTACTATCTTTAGGTTACATCAACAAGATTATGATCGTCCCGATACGTCCCTTAGTCGAAATAGTACGCGAGGAGACGACTTAGGTCAAATGAGATGTAATACATCAAGGCATGCGAATGTCGCAGGCATGGAAGAAACGGCACACATGTCCCCATCTCTTCAACTTGGTGGTGTCGTTTCACCAAGTTCGGATCAAGTTCAAGGTTCTGTGCATCGGGGCATGCCGGACCTGATTTTTGAGTTCCTCCATCTTTCTCGTCTTTCACGTGCCTTTGAAATAATGGCCGTGGTCCATCTTAAGGCCGTGGGACTTGACAGCCAGTACCCAGAGTTGTCGATTTTGTTTCTTTGAGGATACGTGAGGCTCAAATTGAAAGATCATCCGATCCCTTTGACCAATAATAATCGCCTTGGGAAACGCCATCTGCCCGGAACAAAAGAGAAGAGATCTCGCAAAAAGAATCCAGGGTTTCACTCGTGGAAAAGTGCCTCGCCACGTGGCAGCGCCAGGAGCACTCTTTCTCCCAAGTCGAGATTAGGTTAGGTCACCGTCAAACGTGCCAAGGTTGTATCTTTTTTGCGTCTATCAATACCGATTGTCTTACGTAACATTACTGATATTAACGTGAATAAATTTTAAAAAAAATTTAAAATTTTTCTAAATTTTTTTTCTTTTTTATCTCTCTCTTTTTCATTTTACCAGTGGTCGGTGGCCGTAGATGATGCCCAGCTTGGCTTGGGCAAGGGTGAGGGCTAGAGAGGGGGGCCTCGCCAGTGAGGCCAACCCTCTTCGGCCCCCCCTCTTCGGCTGTCACCCGTGGCTAATGGCCACTAGCCACTGGCGAAAAGAAAAGGGAAAAACGAAGGAAAAAAAAATTTTAAATTATAAAAATTGTACACGTCAGTATCGGTTATGCTACGTAGGACAGTTAGCGTCCACATGAGTGATTTTCGGTCAAAATTGACCAAATGAACTATATTGGCAAATCGTTAAAAGGTTTATGACTCTCTTGATCAAATTGAAAGGTTAAGACTAAATTGGGACAATACAATAGGTCTAGAAATTTCTTGGTAATTTCCACGCTGAGAATTTACTCGTGACGTGGGAGACACTTTAGAAAGTAAGCTCCACGTTCGAAGGACATGACACTTTTTTTCTTCTCCTTCTCTCTAACAGTTGTAGTTTCCAGCCCTGCCACGTGGCACCACCAGGAGCACTCCTCTCGGCATTAGGTTGCGGTCAAACATGCCGAGATTGTCGGAGGGAATTAAAGTCACTGTTCTTCAATCTTTCATATTGTCGAGCTTGAAGTCGAACCGAAGTAGTTGGAACGTACCAATCATATTTAGGGTTGTTCTTCTCATGTTGCCCTTGTCGTGTAGCCCTCGTGCCGGCCCCATCCATGCACCCTAAGGTCACGATCTATTTAATTGCAAGAAATCAGAATCGATCGCATTGAAAAATCAACGCGCATAAAGATTATTAAACCATAGTTTGAAGTTGAAATATGGCTTGAGCATTGTCTTGAGTTAATAAGAAAGTCGCCAGGGGATGCATTATGCACTTTCGAGTGTGAGCATTGAAAAAAAGTTTGATCTTGCGCCACAAATAAGTTACAACACGGTAGTTTCCGCATCACGACAATTTCAGACTAGTCAATAGCTGAACTAGCGTAATAGAACCAATAACCATTCCATAAATAGATCGTGTTTAGTAGGTTTAACCAAACTACTAACCGCAAGACACTCAACAATAAGAAAGAAGTGTTGAACTATATAACGTTGTTGGTCATCAAGTAGTAATTGAGTTCCGGATCTCGTGCATGTAAAAGGCGAAAGGTCGCAATCGATTTACCACTTAGACCATTCCATTCGGGTCGAACCCAAATTCTCCAAATAGGATCTGAGTGAGAGGCCTTCCATCATCTTCTTGCGCAAGTTGTGACTCTTCTGTAGCAAGCCCTTGGGCAATGTTAATTCCAGATTCGTACGTTTAAGTTGTCTATCAGAAGATACTCGTTTTGTTCTTCAAAGAGATTAAATAGATCAAAGCAATAAGATAATTTGCAAGGTTTTTCTACATTGCCATAATATTATGGCATTGCAGATACTTATGAGCACAGGAAAACTCTCAGAGTCATTGAACATTTGCATTATTTTCAAATTCTGCTAAATTGGCCTTCATAATAATGATATCAAATCGATCAATATATAGAACCGGTGAGAGTTGCAAGAAAAGAAAGGGTAAATAATACAAATGGTCCCTAAACTTTGACCCAATTTGTAATGTGGTCTTTGAACTTTAAATTTGTTCAATGTGGCTGTTGAACTTTAACTTAATGTACAATGTCATCCCTGATCTTTTAATTTGTTCAATGTGGTCCCTGTACTTTTGGTACCTGCTCAATGTAGTCCATGAACCGTATGAAAATATTCAATATTGTCCCTAAACTTGAATTTATAGAAGGACAACATTGAATAATTTCATACAGTCCAATGACTAAATTGAACATGTACCAAAAATCCATGGATCATATTGAACAAATTAAAAGTTCAGGAGCGACATTACACATTGAGTTAAAGGTCATGGACTACATTGAAAAAATTTTAAGTTCATAGACCACGTTGCATATTAAATGACAGTTCAAAAATTATTTGCGTCATTATCTCAAAGGAAAAAAAGCGAAAATAAATGAAAATAAATAAAGGACAATTGTCTACCTAGTGGCGATATGGAAGAAGTTTATAGTACTAAAACTACTTTTGATTAGACAAACCCACAACCCATAAGTTGTGTAATCCGCTTGGGGATATCTAGCTCAACAACTAGAGATCAACCGTTGAAAATTCCACCAATCACATGCAAACTGCTTTGGTTAAGGGTAACCTACACAAGCGAAACTCATGGACTTAACCGGTTCACGAGGAATTTAGGGTATTTCATGGACCTCTAAATAGCTGGTTCTTTGTATTGGAGTTGGTGAATACTTCGGGAACTCTTATTTTTCATACCAGGCACGCCCACGTGAGCTGAAGGAAACCGAAGTATGATCTGACAACATGTAATCCCTACGCACGAAATGCTGGGGTTTAGGAGAAGCATCCCCTAAACGGGGTCCCCGCTGACCGAACAGTGGGCAGGGGTTCTGCTCCCCGGTGAGCGAACGGTGGCTCCTGTTAACACCTAAATTTCGATCGACCATTTAATGGTAATTTGTATAGAAAATTAGGGATTAAATTTTAACCCCTAAATAAAAATATTAACATTACATAGCATATAGTTTAAGTTCACATAGGTTAGTTGCATTCTGTATCGGACCGGCGGTGACGAGTAAGCTGAAAATTCATCGCGTAAACCGAGCTCGAGCACTCGGCTCACTCAAGGGATTGGGGGCCAAAATTCACAAGTCTAAAAGGTTTTGGTTGTTTTAATTTGAACTTAAATCAGCCCGAATTAATTTAGCCAATTTAGAATTAAAATAAAATAAAATGATAAAGCCTAAGTCTAAGCCCATTAGGACTAGGAAGCCCAGTTAATTAACTTAAGGTTGCAATATAAATATGTGATTATACTCTTCAATGGGGGGCTCTTATAATTTTCAAGAAGACAATCTTTGAGAGCATGAGAGGCCACACGTTGAATACACGGCCACAAAGAGAGATCGGCGACATTACATAACAGAGAAATCGTGAGAAGCCGCACCATAGAGGAGAAGAAGAACTCACAGCATAAGTCAAAGGGTTCTTAGTCAGTGGAGCACTCACACTGAAGTCCTTTGGCCAAAGAGGATGCCGCTAATTACTGCATGAAGAACAGGTATTCGCTTGACTTGCAAAAAGATGTCAGAGCCAATATGGTGAGGTTGGAAGTCGAAGTTAAGTGGTGATGACTAAATATCAATCCACACTTGGACGTGTTCACCCATTGCAATAGTGGAGACTTCGCATATTCAACAGACAACCCAGCGAATTGCGGTTCCTTTTGCTCAGTGACGCAGTCAACTTCCAGGAGATCCATTTATCCCTATGCATCCTGTCACATGTACTGCCGCGATCGCGATTCACGTCGCCTCGCCTTCATGCCTTTGAAGGTTTTCCAGAGCAGCCGCATGTCCTCATTGACGTATCCAAGCCGACACCATAGCAACTCCACGATTGCTGTTGCTGTGCCCACTCGAGCGGCTCTTTCTCTTTTGCAGATTTTCTTGACGTTCCTAAGGGTTTTCTGCCAAGCACCACCGCGGGACATAGTCACCGCCAGCCTAGCGCCAAGAAGAGCTGCTGTCCCAACCCCGTGCGGTTGGGCCTACCGTCCCAATGTTGAGCAGCCCCATCAGCCAAGCATTCCGTGACCCAACGAGTTCCCGAGCCCTTCCTGCCACTCGACTGAGCCACCGCAATCCGAGCTACCCCTAAGTCGCTGTTGGTCACTCGCCATTGGCCATTCCGCAATCCTGATCCGTCGATGATTTAAATTTGGAAAGTAATCCGCAAATCAGGTAAAAATCTCTATCCAGTATATTTTCAAAATATTTAAATTCTTAATTTGAATATTTTGAATATTCTGTGAAATATTGTGTGATTGATTAGTTACCTTAGGATAATATTTGCGATATCCGCAATATTCTAAGATACCCCAAATTAGGAGTCATTCCTAATTTGGCAACATATATGGATGATTATCCGACCTTATATACATGGCGATACGGAAAATCATTATCTTGTCCATAATCATTTGGATACGATATACGATAATAGATTTTATTTGCTTTCCAAATTTGAACAATCAACTTTTTTATCAATATCTATAACTCTATAAATATAACTGTTAGTTTGATTTTTTTGCCTTATCTGAATTTGAAGAATCTTACGGATTGCGTGGATTATTTGATTGTGATTGTTATCTTTGTTTGATTGTTTTCCTTTTAAATAAAGAAAATCCAAAAATTTGTTAGTTAGATTTAAATTAGAAATTTTGCATGCTTAAGGAATCCTTAATATATCTAAAAGAATAAGATAATTATTTGATTTAAATTGGGATCTAGGGTAGCATATTTCCTAGTTTAAATTAGAGATTATTTTAATCTTAATGGATTATTTAGGATATTCAATAATTTCGAATTTTAATAAAAATCCCAAAAAAAGAATTACTTTAGGATAGATCAAATCTTTTTCTCTAGGATAGATTGCATGTTGATTTGAGTATTTTTAATTCCGAATTTCATTAAAAAAATACCAAAAATAAATCATTTGTCCGTCATTAGAATTAGGTTACGTCGTCGCATGACATATAGTTCGCATACTAGGTAGCATTAATTGCATGTCATTTTTTTGCACGTCATTGCATATAGGTTAGTTTGCATTTTAATAAAGCGCAAACCCTGAAGAACATCTTGAGTGCATTGCTTTGTTAATTAGAAATCATATTAGGATTGTCTATGTGATTTTCTATTAACAATGCAGATGCTTGCGTTGCATTAAGGTATGTCATTCTCCTAATCTTGCAATCTATTTATTGCTTTCTTTGGTGTTAAATTGGTGATTTGCGCACCCACATGAACACCTCACATGTTAGTAATTAGATAATAAAATGGATCCAGACTGCCTGCATAAACATTTTTGAAAAGAAAATGCACCGAAATGGCATTAGACTGGATCTAGTGTAACCAAGTCCCCGAGTTTAGAATCTCTGGTTTGTAGGAATAAAACATATCTCCCTATATTTTATTTAGGTTTCTAATCAATCTACTATAAATAGATTAGTGTCGACTCCAAGCATAAAAACTTTTGCATGTTAAAAACTTAAATCCTAAGTTGCGAATTGGTAGGGCTTGGGAGGGCCCCAGTTAGGCTTAGACTTAATAATCCATTAGCTTGAGAAATTTAGGTCGCGACAGCCCCGCTTGCCGGTGAGCGGGCGAGGGCTCGGAGGTAGCACCCCCGAAACAACATCGGTTTTTTGGCTTATGTTTTAAGCCGACCTGTTTGTTATGGGATTAAAGGGATTCGGATAAACTTGAGCTTTGAGCCCATTTTAAGTCCTATATATTGTACTCGTGTGAGAGATCATTATAACGAGTGGTTGTGGTTGTAAAACCTAAATATCATAGTGGAATCCCTTTGCAGAACGTAGCCCTATTCTGGGGTGAACCTGGGTAAACTCGTGTGCCAATTTTTCCATTATCTGTGTAATTATTCTAATTCGGTTCGGATATAACCCCATCACTCTGCACCTATACCCCTAAATTATGTAATAAAAAGTTGTATAATCGATTAAAGTATTATTAGCAATATTGGCTTTGATCTATCAAATTGGCATATCACTATACCGAACATTATTTTTGTTATAGAATTTCACATAGCTTGTCTATGAGATTTCAAAGGGTCTTACATCTAGTGTCCCTTCCACCCAATAGCTTAAACATTATGATTAAAAGGTTGTGCATATAACTTTAAATTGGTATTAGAATTATAGATACCTTCAAGAATTTGGGGCTTATAACTTACTGTTATTCTAATAATAGCCCAAAGACGTTATGCTAGCAAAGCCCAAATTACCCCCTTTCCTTTATTTATGGATTTGCCTTTTGTTATGCGCAATAGGCTTTAGAAAGAGATGTCTACATGCATCAAGTTTGCATGGCCAAGGCCTTTGTCATCGAATCAACCTTCACATGAGGGTGAGGGAGAATGTTAAAATTAAAACATATTCCGCACCACATAAGCTTTTTGATGGGGCTCCTACGACGGTATCAGAGCCAGAGTGGCCAAGCTAAGTGACAGATATAATGTCCCTCAGTTCACATAGCTAGGTATGTGGTCACGACTCAAATAGATAAGTTCCATGCAATTGCAAATTAGCTTGGTTGTTTTAAATATGTTCTGGCGCGAGTAAGGTCATGACCAAAACCGACAATATCAAGCTGACGAAAGGCCCAAATGAGGCCGCCCATTTGGTGTTATCAAAGCCAGTTTCACCCCTATTTATATCGCATGCGTGGCTCCCCGTACGGTAGTTTCACGTGCTGTCCTCGGTCCAATTTACACACAACGGAGGGCATTGAAAATATCTCATAAAGCTCCCCTCTGAGGTTTCACTAGATCTTATAGTTTCTATCAATATAATACTTTAATATTTTGGAGTAAACATTGCACATATGACTTTCAGCACTCGAATGTGAATCTTAAGATACATTTTTCATATCAAGAAACTGCTCAATGTGTCTCCGAATCACATACAAGTGATCTCAATTAGATAACGAATGCACTCCAAGAGAGGTGCGAGAGAGAGACCATAGCCGACTCTCAAACACTCTTATCGTTCCAGGAACACCAGTGCATCAACATCAGATTAAAGCAAAGAGACAATGGAAGCAACTGTTGTATCGGAATGCTGAGTCCAGCAACGATAGTTACTAGACAACCCGGACAACAGTAGAAGAAGCCTGTCTTCTTTGTTCTTTGTCCTTAGGACTTGGTCAACAACCAACTAGGGCCTAAAAGAGAGCTTTTTACGTATATATCTCAAAGACATGCCTTGCACGTAACGACCCGAAACATCTGTTCCATAATTTCCCCGAATCGAGTTCGCTCTGCCCTTTTTTTGTGCGCCACATTATTCACAATGTTTCCCATTTATGACTTCGTAGCTCACATGCTTTGTCCACGATGAAACTTTTAGAGTGTCCATTTGGCTTTTGCTTTAGCTTTCGACATGTTTTATTTTTTTGTCTTTCAAATGTTACTTTCAATTAATGTCGACCACTCTCAAATCTTCTTTTTTTCTTTTTAAAATAGAGTATTCAAACCTTGTGACTGAATTGATCTCCATGGATACACACAATCTATCACGTCGATGTGCATCGAGTAAACCTTCACCCATAGTGTAGTCGGCGTGGCCACCAAGGTTAATATGAGGCAGGTGATGCTAGGATTTAAATATAGAATCCGTCAAATCCTAGCCAAACGCTTAGTCACTCAATCAATCATCGATACTTAAGACCCTCAAATCTTCAAAAGCACGTGAATGGTACCATTTACGGTCGCCATTAACTTTTAATGTTTTTCAAAATTCACCCACAATGGTCGAAGATAAACTCTTTATATCAAAAACCCACCCACGATGAGTTGAGACACTGAATCCACTCTCTCAAACTTGCTCTTTTGGTACTTTTAAGCCCACCACAACTTTGGAAAACACCTGGGACCTGAAACCTTTATTTTGTCTCAAGTATTTTGAAAATAGCATCATCTTTTCATTCATACTAAACCTGATCGTGAGCTGCGCGAAATGCTATCACGCTTTCTAATACCTGTAACGCATTATCAGAATTGATAATTAGGAGGAGGCTGAGGGTGTTCACCGTCGCTTGCCAACTAAGTACTCGATAGAAGTTTTGTTAACATAAGCTATAAGTATAGAATGCAAGAGCTTTCATATGAACTTTTATAGCTCGCTCCCTCTTCTAAGCCGAGATTGCACCGATATCCCTGGCTCGCCTCCCCTCTCTACTTTAAACTCTGTATATGCGACGGTTCAATAAGAATACGGGGTCGGAATGAGTTGGAGCCTTGTCGAGCCGATCCAATAACCACTACTTGGTCAATCGCTCGCTCGTTCATCACAGGCCTCGCTCGGATGGAGTCAGAACAAAATGATGGCCAAGCTCAACCATTCAAGAGCAAGCACCATATCCGACTCTACTCAAAGAGAATAACCTACTCTCTCTCTCTCTCTCTCTCTCTCTCTCTCTCTCTCTCTCTCTCTCTCTCTCTCTCTCTCTCTCTCTCTCTCTCTCTCTCTCTCTCTCTCTCTCTCTCTCTCTCTCTCTCTCTCTCTCTCTCTCTCTAAACAATCTTGTACGTACAAAGATAATGGAGGAGACATGTCATATGACTTTATACATAAGCAGAGACTTGCTCAAAATAGGCACCACCATTAGTAGTCTCACTGGATGCCCATCCCGCGTCAATCAGGTCGCAATGTCACAAGCGATATCAGAGCATTTCCACCAGCAGAAAAGTACCTAGCTAGGCAGCTAGGGGACCTGATTGCTGTTTCTAAATCTTCTCGACAAGACACTGTTGCGTGCACTCAAATACATCTGGACCATTCAACCTGTCAAGACCCACGTGATTTACACAAAGGATTTATCGAGTTCAACATTCCAAATAGATCTCGAGTTTATGTATATGGTCCACCACCTACTTTTTTCTTTTTTTTTCTGGAATGCGAATGAGTTGCTTTTTCCTTTTCCGGTATAGTGTCTGCCGTGACTAATCAAATTAGTTTCCTTGATGCCATTTATTGTTGGCACACTCGGCGCACACTCAAACATGTTTTCTGGGGTTTTGTTGTTGCCAAAAAGTTGAAGCAATGTTTTTACTCTTTTTTAGTAGACATTGAATGAAAGCGTGAATCGCGACTGAGTCAATTCTTTCACTCAAGGACGAAACAAAGAGAGTTTGAATTGTCACAAGTATCATAATTACTTGTCGTCCCACGTAACTCATCCTTGCACGCCATAATTTCATGCAAAATTGAAGGGATATCTATAGTGCACAATAAAGTTGAGGACTAACGTTCATTTCGAAACCGGCTGCCAAATGATCCTCGAATCGACAAAGCGGAAGAAGGTTTTATTAACATATGAATCAGAGATACTGTGATTTACATAGAATCTGCAAGTTCAGGTGATGGAAAAACGGTAACTTGTGAGATTGCCCGACATGGTAAGACCAATCCATTGGTATAGATGACAAAAAAACACAACTATAAAACACTAGCAAAAGTGGGAAAAAGTAAGTGTGCCATCACAGTGGGGTCTTGGTTCGATATGATTAACTGAATCTATCCAACCCAGCTGCAAATAGGAGAATCGTGATTTGTTGTCTTGCTCTTTATTTGTTAAGCATGAACGATGTGAAGCAAATTCATAATCGAGTAATGATAGACTCGAGCGACTCGGCAATTCGTAGAGGGTGAACCGTTCCAGACTTTCATCCAAGTGAGGTAAACAATATATATAGGATCAAAATAGTCACAATAAGTTCATTATGAGATGATCATACATTTGATCGATCATAAGTGGAAAAACTATTTTGCCAAAAGCGATGCGAGTATAATGGAAGAACGCAAGTATCGAGTTTGTTAACATCCCATGACAATGGAAGCCACGTCTTTATTAAGTTTATGTTATGACCAGGCAAACTTAAGTACAAGACCCTAAAAAGCAGACACCCTCATATATATATACTGATATTCAAGTGAAGAGATGAGTTTTCTCTTCCACTAGGGAATATATATATATATTTATATATACTGATCTTCAAGTGAAGAGATGAGTTTTCTCTTCCACTAGGGAATATGCTCAAACAGTTGCTATTGGACCCAAATTGATGGATGACTCGATGGTCTTCATGGCCTCAAACCTCGGCTGCTTGGCCTGGAACTTGAGCCCAGCATAGAGCTTCATGTAGTCCTCAAACACAAACTTGGGGTACACTTGGCCCTTCTCTTCTTTCATCACCAACTCCGGTGCCGGGTATATGATCGCATCGCTCCCAGGGTTGTAGAACGACGCAATGGACATCCGGTTTCCATCGGTCTGCGCAATCACCCGGTGCTCGATGCTCTTGTACTTGCCGTTCGTAATGACCTATCATTGCCACACAAGTAATTTGATATGTGACCTCAAATTAAGAGTATCTTATCTATTAATGATTTGGGATTGAGATCACAATACACATACCTCGAGTTGGTCGCCCAAGTTGATGACAATGGAGTGACGCATGGGAGGGACGTCGACCCACTGGTCGTCCTTGAGGAGCTGGAGGCCGCTGACCTTGTCGTCCTGGAAGAGGAGGATGATGCCGCCGGCGTCGGTGTGGGCCCGAAGCCCCTTGATGAGGTCCGGCTTCGGGCACGGAGGGTAGTTGCTCACCTTGGTGCCGAAGGTCGGGCCATTAGACCCATAAAAGACTCTCTTCAAGTAACCTTTTTCCAAGCCTAGATTCTCACAGAGCAAGTCCATAAGCAGCTCAGCTAGCTTCTCCAACTCTAGTGCAAACTGCCTCATTGCCTTCCTGTTGAATATAATCACAAATAGGACATATCATTAGTCTCAAAATTGTCCGACGGGACCAATTATGAAGTTTTATTCCGTATAGTGTATAGAAGGAGCGTGGTTGATACATAACTATGAGGACTGGAATCACCTGAGTGAGAGTGTGCCATTCGAAATTAGAGCTTGAATCTTTGACATCATGTTAGATGACTATTTGAAGTTTCAAATGTGTGGGAAAAGTTGAAAGGACTCAGATGGTCCATAATTGTTTTGTAGTTCGTATTGTTATATAGATTGTCTTAACAGAGTGAGCAGTGTCAAATGACACCGAGGCATGATTAAAAGAAATGCTCAATGATTGATCACCGGTAATCTTCTTCGAGATCGGGGACTTCGGAGATGTTAGAGACCGGGAGATGGCGGACGTGGAAGGTGCTCTCCCAGTCGATGTCATGGATCTCGGACTGTGTGGCCTCGAGGCCTTTGCTCGCCACCATCTGCTTGAACTTTTGCTCCATGCACTTCTTGTAATGCTCCTTGTTCAGCCTCTCCACATTGTCCAACAGTTGGTGTGATATCCCATGGTTCACCAACTACACAGCATTAGAGCGCATACAGATGTTCGTTATTCAAGGCCCCAAAAACCACGGTTTGCTTAATGGGTTTCGTAATAAAAGCCTAATTACCTCAAAGAAGCCCCAATTTTCACAGGCATCTTTGATCTTGGCCATGGTGGTTCCTCTCTCCTCGCTATTCAGCTTCTCCAGATCAATCACTGGGAATGACTCCATTGCACTCTCTCTCTCTCTCTCTCTCTCTCTCTCTCTCTCTCTCTCTCTCTCTCTCTCTCTCTCTCTCTGAAGGTTTTTGTGTAGCTTAATCAGTGGAGTGAAATGGGGGAGATATTTATAGGCACTGAAAGTGTGATCAACAAGGAAAAGAATCGAGAAAATGGGTCTTTGAGTAATTGGCAGAATCAAATGAAAAAGTAAGAGTTACAGGTCCAAATCTAAGTTAAAAGAAGGAATTTGAACTAGTGGAGCATGAATGTGATCACATCCCTTTATCCCTCATCCTTCTTGATGTGCATGACCAAAAACAAAATTTACAAATATTTTCAATTACCCACACACGAGCCATATATGTGTGTGTGTGTCTATATTCCCTTTGCTTGGATGCTGTGAAAAATAACTTCTGTGGAGCTGCTTTCAATGACACCTGCTTGACTTGGAGGAGTCTGGTTTCAATTGGAAGCCTTTGCAAACAGGGGGACAAATCTTGAGCTTCATCTCGTTGGACCTTCACCTCAATTAACCTTGTGTCATATTTACGAGAATGCCAAAAGTCGCCCCATCCCCAACTCCTAAATTCTCACAACCACCCAGCACCCAAAACCAACTAAAAATAAAACTCACCCAAATCCTAATCAAGATGCTAAGATGAGTTTGTAAGAAGGAGCGATTTGATCTTTTCAGTGTAGGGTTTTGCTTAGAGTTGTGTCAATGGTAACCGCAAAGATAGAGGCATGTAAATTGGTCATTAGATCAAAATTGAGGTATGCTTTGTTCTGTGTTTTTCCTCATTATCATCATCGGAGAAATAGAAAATTAGCCATCCCCATCTATTTATCTCTTTGAGCATTTAGATGGATATATAGTAACTTTACATATATCTACATGATATATGAACCATGGAGATATTACATCTAAACCCTCAATTTGCCTTCCATTAATGCCAACTTTCGGGCTCTACACTTAGGCAGATGTGTCAAATCACTTGTGAGATGAGATACATTGTTAGTATTACCAAGACTCCATTTGTTTAGCAAAAAATAAATAATTTGGAAAGCATTTTCCTTAAAAATGATCACTCGTATCGTTCCAAGCAGTTAGTCGAAGTGGCAATTCATGATTAATTAAGAGGAGAACAAGATGATGTTTACACTCTCTAAACCTTTTCTTTCGTACTAGTACATCATCAATGTAAAAATCTTATTTACATAGACAAAATCTTGATTTAATGTATATGCGCCCTTGAATCACTTTGATTTTTGTTTAAGATTTTTGTGTATAGTAAAAATAGAAGCAAAGTGAGTAGTTTAATTAAGAGAGCACTATTAAGTGTTGTTTGAAGATGGGGGGGTGTTAAGTGATTACTTGCGCATTGGATAGGTTCTTTTATTTATTCAAAATTAAGGAAAAGTTGTGATTAGATTATTTTAGATCTCCTGTTTTTTAAATGTTGATAATCCTAAGTAATGAAAATAGGAATAAAATGTTGTTTGATGATGATTGAAAATCGGTAGCTAAATGTTATTAATGTATTACCAAACATAGAAAAATAACATTATTAGTAAGTTTTATCGATATATTTGGATAAATGAATTAAGTAACACATTCATTATTTATCGAATTAAGTGGTTTTTGACTCAATTAAATTATTTAAACTAATTCTATATAAGATTATCAAACAAGCTTAATCTCAGTTCAACATCTATTCGGGGTTATAAAACAAGCCCGTGTTAAACTTTTTCAAATAAATATCTCCGTTAGAAGTCTTCTATATTATCTAATGATTGTGTTTATTCACGAAACGCACCAATTTGAAAGGTTTTAGTCGAATTCTTGAGCATTATTGTTTAGAGAAAGTGAATTCCCACGCCTCTTAGCAAAACGATAATTTTATTTTTCCGAAACTTTTCTTGCATGAACGATCATCTTTACGAAAATGGTGAAGAATCTATTGATGAGATGTGTCCATGAAAGATCTCTGTCTTCATCCCCACTCTGTGAAAATGGGAACAATAATTGAGCAACAGAACATCCTGGATACAAGTGCTATCATCATCATCATCCGAGGAGGTCCTACCAGTTTGATCCAATCATTTTGTCCTTTCGATTTCTGATTTTTCCGTCCATGGGATTTGCCATGGTGATGACTGGTGACCAACTACAACATTACAGAAAAGCATACACAGTAAAAAGAAAAAAAACCAACGCATGCCAAGCAGAAAATCATAGAAAAGGTAGAACAAGATAGTAGTGGGAAGAAAGGTCTGATGGCCAGTGAAATAAATGGGGAAGGACAATTGTTTTAATCATTGTGGATCTGCGAAAAGATTTTCGTTGTTTTGTTGGTGCGCAATTTTGTGGAGAAAATAAAAAAAATTAAAAAGAGTAGACTGTAAAAGGTGTTACAAGAAATACATTTCAACGTCATTTGAGGTTATTAACTATTTAAATCGATATATTTGAGATCGTGGTTTATCAATCTATAAAATGCTTTTCAATCACTCATTTATTTTTTAGAATTGTGTATATCGGGGGAAAATTCTAGAAGGGGTCATTTTTCCACAATAACCTCGAACTAGGGTTCGTCCCACAGTACTCACAAAATGTGATAACCTACACTCATTGTCAATGGAGAACTAACCAATTATCAAATACACATGCACCTCACGTTTTAATTTTGAGCCATTATCAATGTCTTTGCTGCTCGAAAATCTATATTCATTCGATGGTTAAAACTCTATATGTGTCGATGCAATTTTTAAAAAATTATGAGAAATGTTAAAATATTATGAGTCAACCCTCTCTGTTGTATGAAAAAAAAACCATCTTTAGTTAGTCATATAGGAATTATGGATATCCTGACAGTTTAATTTATAACGTTTCTAGATAGTCATATTGCCAAATCAGCTCGGCCTAATTGAGGGGTAAAAACTAATACATAAAACTTAAAAGGTTCCCAAATCGAAGTCCTTATCAAGATTCTTGGTACTTGATTGCTCTCGATTTCAGACATCAAGGGTAAAAGTAAGCTTGTCCGGGGTTATTTATAGAAAATATATCTCAAGACTCGTTTCATAGCGAACCTCAAAGTGGCTCTATGTCATTACATTACATCCGTACTTTTTTACTCATTTGATATTCCTTTGAAGTCGTTGACAAAAGAGACATCGTTTCTAGTCATTCACAAAAAAACTAAAATATGCAAAGTGAAACATCTATCGATATGGGAGCCATGCTTTTGTCTTCTCCTACAACTAGAAACGTCTCTCGTAAGTTGTGACAGGTAGCCCTCTTTGTGCCAAATTAAGCCAAGGTTGAGGAGCCAAAAGGAGAGAACATATTGAACTATTATAATCAATTAATCGATCCTCATGATTCCTGAACCCTAGAGTTTGATGCTCCTACGTCGGAAAAATGTCCAAAAAGTCCTAAACCTATTATACGACTATCAATTCAGTTCGAAACCTTTTAATTGTGTCGATTTAGTCATAAACCTTTTAATTGTGCCCATTTAATCTTAAACATTTTGATGATTTGCCCTTTTAGTCCTAAACCTTTTGAGGATTTGTCAATATAGTCATTCCGGCCAATTATCTAAATAATATATTTAGGATTAAATTATCACATTTGAAATATTTAGGACTAAATTGATAAATCGTCAGAAGATTTATGACTAAATTGGCACAATTAAAAAGTTTATGATTAAATTGGCCGCTACACAATAAGTTTAAAACATTTTGAACAATTATCCCATCCTATATCCATATCTACTTCAAGAGCTGTCCCTATTAGCTTTCTTTTGCGTGTGAGGTGCGATTTTCAATGTCTAATGATTGTCAAAGGATTTAGTTCGATTGCCTATATGCGACCACACGTGCTATCCTACAACTACAAGAAGTGAGGACAACATGATGCACTTCACTAGGTTGTTTTAATTTAGAAGTTTTCTCTTGGTTGGCCACGTTCTAGTAGAAGTCTTCAATTTGCATGCTTTTGCATGTTTCTAAACAGTGGTTAGCTTAGTTATGTCTAAGCGATATTTTGTCCGCTAGAAAATATTTATGAATCTTACACAAGTTAATTGTCCTATCCATCTGACTAATTTGAACACTCATTTGAAATCCGTGGTATCCCATAGAAATTAAATTCTGTATAATAAGGTTCCTCGGGATAATTTGTCATCTTTCTATATTACCAAACAAAAGAGGAATTAGAAAAAACATCGACGTGGAAAGTGACGCCCAATTAAATCATGCATCTTAGTGGTCCTTTTTGCTAAATGAAGGGGCTATTCATGGACCATTAAATGTGTGCTTCTTTTCTCCTTCTACCGTCTTTAGGTTACATCGACAAGATTATGATCGTCCCGATACTTCCCTTAGTCGAAATAAGACGCAAGGAGATAGACTTGAGTTAAATGAGATGTAACACATCAAGGCATGCGAATGTCGCTAGCACGTAAAAAACGGCATGCATGTCCCAATCTCTTGAACTTGGTGGTGTCATTTCACCAAGTTCGGATCAAGTTCATGGTCCTGTGCATCGAGGCATGCCGGACCCGGCTCTTGAGTTTCTCCATCTTCTGGCCTTTCACGTGTTGTCTGGTTATCTGTGGTCACCTGCCTTTGAAATGATGGCCGTGGTCCAAGTTAAGGCCGTGGAACTGCTCGACAGCCAGTACACGAAGTTGTCGATTTTGTTTCTTTGAGGATATGAGAGGCTCAAATTGAAAGATCGTCCGATCGCTCTGACCAATAATAATCGCCACGATATACGGTCAAACGTGCCGAGATTGTTGGAGGGAATTAAATCACCGTTCTCTTCAATCTTATCATGTTGTCCATCCAACTTGAAGTCGAACCGAAGTAAGTGGTACGTGCCAATCAAGTTTAGGGTTGTTCTTCTCGTGTTGTCCTTGTCGTGTAGCCCTTGTGCCAGCTCCATCCATGTGTCACGGGTCGGTAGTGTCTGTGACACTTGCATGTAAAGTCGTGATACACGTTACGCGTGTGCATCCGATCTATTCAATCGCAAGAAATTGGAATCAATTGCATTGAATAATCAACATACGTAAAGAGATTATTAAACCGTTGTTTCAAGTAGAAGGATGTCTCAAACGTTCCGCTAAGCCGATAAGATAATTGACATGGGATGCTTTATGCACTTTTGCATGCAAGCAGAGTCAAAAAAAAATGATAATATTTGTCTGTTCGGCACAACGATAACTTTGTGATAATTGAAAAAATGAAATAATATGATAGAACACACAACCATTCCAGAAATAGATTTTTGAAGGTCATAGTCAAAAGTAGTAACAATTTTTTCTTGTTCTTTTGCTTTGTACAATCGCTTGAAATTGATCACGCGATAAGACAATTTTAGGAGTTTTTTTTTTTTTTGCATTACCATGATATTATGGCATTGCCTAAAACCTTCGTCGCCAAATCGACCTTCACGTGAGGGGGAGTGATAAGATTAAACTATTCAGCACCACAGTCTAAGTTTAAGCTTTTTGAATAGGATGCCTAACTATAACGGTGTTCAAGCCAGGGTGGGCATGCTAAGTGTCAAATATAATGTAAAAACGGGGTTGTAATGCTAATTAGATAAGTTCCACACAATCTCGAATTAGCTCGGTGCATATTAAAGCAATGATGGTGCGGATGAACCACAACTGAAGCGGACAATATCATGCTGACGATAAGCCCAAATGAAACTACCTATGTAGTGGAATCAAAGCCGGGTTCACCCCCTATTTATTTGCACGTGCCAATCTTGTTTGCATGTGAGAGAGAATGTTAAATGCATTTATAAAGTTTCTCTTTGATGTTTCAAAGGGTCTTAATCTTATATATAGTATTCTTAGTCCAATATTTCAAGCTCCAATAGTAGACGGTTTCGCACATGGCCTTCAATATTCTTATGCAATTCTTAAGATATGCTTTTCGAACCGAATATTCGCTTGACATGTTTCAGAATTGCATACGGATGATCTCAATCGAATAACGAACGCACTTAAAGATAGATGCGAGAGAGGGAACCATAGCCGCCTCTCGAACACTCTTATATATCATTCCAGGAACACCAGTGCATCAACATCAGATTAAAAGCAAAGAGACAATGGAAGCAACTGTTGTATCAGGATGCTGAGTCCAGCAACGATAGTTACTAGGGAACCCAGACAACAGTAGAAGCCTTTCTTCTTTGTTCCTTGTCCTTAAAGTTGGCCTTGTTGAACACATCGATGCACATCCAACACGACCCACTAAGGCCTAAAAGAGAGAGCTTTTTACGTATATCTCGAAGACATGCCTTGCACGTAACGCCCGAAACATCTGTTCCGTACTTCCTCCGAATCGTGTTCGCACTGCCCTCTTTTTGTGCGCCCTATTGTTTCCCATTGTTTCCCGTTTCTAATTGCGTAGCTTAGGCTGCGCATGGCGACCATTCTGTACTCGGAAACAGATAATGGTAAAAAATGATTCTTTTTTATTCTGTGCCCGAAAACTGATTTTGAGCATTTGAAGACGTTTGGTAACGGCCCAAAATTTCTATTCCTGAAATAGTAAAAGAACATAAATGCGTTTGGTAACGGCATAAAATTTCTTTTTATTAATAATATTTTAATAACATTTTAAATATTTTAATATTTCTTTCTTTTCTTTTTTTCTTCTCCTCCTTCTTGGCCATGACCGGTAAAATATTTTTTAATTAATAATAATTTTATTTAAAATAATTTTTAATTTTTTTAGGCCATGGCCGGTAAAAATTTTTCTTATAAATAATTTTTTATTAATAATTTTAAAAAAATTATTTTACTAAAAAAATATTTTATTGAAAATATTTTTTTGCCATGGCCTGGTCGCTGGCCATGGCCGGTAAAATATTTTTTTATAAATATTTTTTTATTAATAATATTTTAATAAAAAATATTTTTATTGAAATTATTTTTTTATTTTTTTTTGCCATGGCCTGGTCGCTGGCCAAGGCCGGTAAAATATGTTTTATAAATAATTTTTTTATTTTTTTCGCCATGGCCTAGTCGCTGGCCATTGCCGGTAAAATTTTTTTATAAATAATATTTTTTTATTAAAATATTTTAATCTCGTCAGATACGGCGAGGGTGGCCCTCGCGTCGGACATTAGAAGCTATATTAAAAACCAAGAAAAAGAAGAAGAAAAAAAATCGATTCTCATTTTTGTTCCCAGAATCAAGAAGTTACTTTTTTTTTATTCTTGATTCTGCTCCAAAGTTGATTCTGGGCACAAATTTGCAAGAATTTGTGCCCAGAATCAAAAAATTAAACAAACGAATTTCTATTCCCAAATTGATTCTGGGAACAAAAGAACAGAATCAAACACTATTTGGCAAGTTGGCATGCGCAGCCTTGCATGCTTTATCGACGATGAAAGTTTTGGAGAGTCCACTTCGCTTTTGCTTTCATAATAGGGTATTCAAACCTTGTGACTCAACTGATTCCCTGCGAATGCACACAAAACGTTTTTGTCCATGTGCATTGGGTTAGCCTTTATCCACAAGGTAGCGGGTCAGAGCCTTGTCCGGCTGAACCGATAACCACTACTCGTGCACTCGCCATCGCAGGCCTTGCTCAGATTGAGTCAGGACAAAGTGATGACCAGACTCAACCGTTCATGTACAAGGATATAATGCATGTCGCTATCCGAAATCCATCTTGTAAGACTCCTATTCAGGTCGAGGAGGAGAGACATCTTATGACTTGATACATGAGCAAAATCTTGTTCAAAGTAGGCACCACCTTGAGTAGTCTTATCGGATACCCGTCTTGCATCAATGAAGCCACAACGTCGCAAATCATAGTAAAACATTTGCGCCATCTGAAAAGTACAAGCCTAGCTAGCAAGGAGAGCTGAATGTTGTTTCTAAACCTTTTTGACGAGACAATATTGCGTGCACTCAAACACATCTGGCCCATTCAATCCGATGAGACCCATTTGTTTTACATGTGGGATTCACCAAATTCAATGTTCCATATAGATTACGAGTTTATGTATGCGGTCCAACCCCAACTATTTTCTTCTTTTTTCTTTTTCGTTTTCAGGTTTCCAGTGTGTGTTTTACATATCAAATTAGTTAACTGGATACACTATTGTGGGCACACTTGGCCCTCACTTAAACATGCTTTCGATGCTTTTGTTGTTGTGAAGAAATTGAAGCAATGTCCTGTGACTCTTTTTGAGCAGACAATGAATCATAGTGTGGATCACGACTGAGTCATTTCTTTGACACAAAGACAAGAGGAAGAGAGTTTGAATTGCCGCCCGCATAGTGATCACTTGTCGTGTGCCACGAAATTAAGTAACTCGTCCTTACACACCACATTTTCATGCTAAAATTGAAGGTTTTCCTAAAGTGCATGGTAAAGTTGAGGGCTAATGTTCATTTTTAGACCGGCTGCCAAATGGTCCTCGAATCAACAGAGTCAATGAAGGTTTTCCCGACATATGACTTGGAGATGTTGTGATTCGAACACGGAATCTATCGATCGAGGTGATGGAAAAGACCTGTTCAATTAATTTATTTACAGTTTGAGATGGCGTATTCTTCTTAGGTACTCACAAGGACTCATTCACTCAAATAACTACCGATGGAGTCTCGCATCACTTAATAAATCAAATTTCATAAACGAGTCTTGATAGTGTGATCAAAGTGGTGTCTTGGGAGATCCTATACCGCCACGTGCTTTCATTTCCATTCCTCACCTTGCCTCAACCTCACAACAAGCACGGTTCATGAACCATCTATATATGTGTCTACATGAATCAATAAGCCTTATAAATAGAACTTCGGCTCGTCCTATTTATCACTTGGACGGGCTTCAACATGATTTTTTTGGCCCATCGAGGCTAGCCCAACTCGACTTACTCATGAGATTATTAAGATGGGCAGGCTTGGGCAACCGATACCTTTCGAGGGTTCACCCGAGATATTCTTACACATGAGATTATAGGTGTTTCCAAGTCACAAGGGACCTTGGATGTGATGAACCATAAGCTGGTCACGGGCCAGGCCCGGCCCGACCCGGCCATTTGGGTCTACAGAAATTTCATGAGACCCTTCACGGGCCCACCCGGCCCACATAACTCTAGACTTCATCATGCATGATTTTATCCATTATTGGAAATGTCCTTATGGTGTGCGTTGAAAGTGAAAATGCCAATGTATCCACATAGTTCTCTGACAAAGTGACCAAGTTATAAAGTCTTCAAGAGAAGGATATTTTAACTTGAACAGGACCTCGGATTTGATGTGAACAAAAAGAGTATGAACATAAACATTTGTCCATCCTAATTGTCGCCCTCAATTCTATCTATTTTCATCCAACGATCGACTCCAAATAAGATCATCGAGTGTGTGTTTTACCTAAATAGCGATCGATTTTCAAGTGGGTAGATATTATACGAAGAACCTAGAACCTACCTTGCAAAAGTCGATTTGCATTATGAAACTGGAAATCGAACCAATGAACCGACCTAAAACTAAACTAAGCAGCTCAAGGGTCGATCAAGGAATCGGCATGCCTTTTAGGTAAACAAACTTTAAGTGAAATAACTATTATTCTGGAAAAATACACCGTGTAGTAATTTGTGGTATAGTGGTTACATTATTGAACGACTTTCTAACCTTCTCAAGTTCAAGATCAATCTTCCAACATATTTATCTGTCAACCGTAAAGCCAATTTGGTTCGATTCCTGGGTTATCCCAGTCCAATTGCTCAACTCTAGTTATATCATGTTTTTTATTCTTTGTGTTTCTCGGCTTTCATGATGCCAGACTTCATCAAAAGAAAGTTTATAGGCATTCTTCAAACCATATCTAATACCTAGGATTCCCTATGACATCTTGACTATAGGTTATGAAACAAATCTCATTAACTTTTCAACTCAAAATTCTTAGTCGATCACGGAATTAGATAAGAGGATTTGCTAAAATGTGGTCCAAGCCTCGGAATCGGGCCATCGTGTATCAAACGGGATTAAATTATTTGACCTGTGACTTGTCCCCATCCTAATTCACACTAATCATCGCATGATTAGGCAGAGTCGTACATCTTTCACCTAAGGGCCGCTATAGCTATCCTCGGGCGGCTAGGAATTGATGGACTTCTTTCAATTCTGCACGAGTCAAATAGATACCAACCAACAACTTTTGAACTTGCTTGATTTCTTAGCAACAAATAAATGTGAAATCGAATGATTTGATATCGGTATCAATACTCCCGAAAGGTGTTCTCTTTACTCATAGCTCTCTAGAATCTTGAATAGCGGCGTCCTGATACGCATCCATATTGATACACAATCTAAGAGGTCATCAATGACCGGACGAGAGAATTTGCAAGGGATTACTCTCTCATGAGCTAACATCTTATGTCGATGCATTGCTTACAAACTGATGACAAGATCTCGTGATTTTCTCAAGCGCGACCTCATCTTACACGAGCTTCTTTCATCCATCGAGAACCTGGAAATCGAACAAATTTCCTCGACACTTTCAATCACTTCAATCCAATTTAATCGTATATTTTCAAACATGGGTCAGATTACACGGCTAATGATACATCTCCTTCCCACAAATGAACCGGTGGGGATTGGTCCCAACCCGAGCTTGAGGTTGTAACACCAAATTCACCCGCGAAGCATTCATGTCTTCTTCTTCTTCTTCTTCTTTTCCTTCTTTTTTTTTTCACTTTTGCTGAAATCAATAGAATCGAAAATAGAAAGGAAAAAAAAAGAGGAAAAAAATTAAATAAAAATTCCCCCGCAAATTGACGCATCGCGAACACAGAGGCGCGCGCGGGGGACCGTCGGATTCAGAAGATGTCGAGGATCTCGAGGATCTGGCGGTTGCAGAGGGGACAGCTCCCTCGGTTCAACCACAGCTCCCGGGAGCACACCCGACAGTAGGTGTGCCCGCACGGGATAAACGCCGCCCCCTTCTTCCGCCCCATGCACACGCAGCACACCGCGTCGCTCCCCACCACCCCGCCGCCGCCGCCGCCGTCCGCCCCGTCCCCGCCGTCGCTGCCGTCCGTCTCCTCCAGCAGCCTCATCAGCGACACCCTCAGCGGCGTCCCCGGCTCGGTCGGCCCCCCGGTCCGGTCAGGCCGGGCCCCCGCCCCGCCCGCCGCGTCGGCGCCCCCCCCTCCCGGCTCGCGCGACGCCGCCCTGTACTGCCGCTCCGCCGCCAGAGCCGCCGCGAGGTTCATGGCCGACCCGGCCGGCTGCGCCTCCGCCACGCCGCAGCCAGGGTCGAGGGCCCGGTCGATCTGGTCGAAGGCCGGCTGCGGACCCGATAGGCTGGCCGGGTCTGAATTCTGATGGGTTGGCTGCTGGGGCAGCTGGTGGTGGATCTCGGTGTCGCCCTCGTCGTCGTCGTCGTCCCGGACGCTGATGGTGGTGGTCCGGAAGCCCCATATCGGACCGCCGCAGCAGCCGATGCCTTTCAACCCCAGCCGCTCCTTCAGGCTCCTCTTCCTCCTCCTCCTCCGGTCGAAGCCCTCCATTTTCTCTCCCCTCAGCAGGCCGAGGATGGTCGTCGACGGCCTCCCTCCGGCGCCCGGTTCCTGCAACATCACCCCGAGTTGGCTCATCTTGGCTCACACCCAGAAGCCCAAAGACATCAAGAATGCCAAAAGGGAAACGAATCTCTTCGTTTAAAGAAATATCTCGAGGAAAACATGAACGCGCCGCAGCAAAACTAAAAAGAAAAGTTCAGTGGAAGATTGTGAGGGGAATTAAGAGGGGCTTACGGTGGTGGAAGTCTCGTGAGTCCCTTCAAGGAATGACACGACACGGAACCGAACAGAACAGAACTGAGGGCAACAGCACAGCACAGCCCACCTCTGGTTTAACTCATCAGAGAGAGAGAGAGAGAGAGGATGGGCACTGGATAGTCCTGCAGGCACAGCTTTGTCTCGTGGGAGGAGGAGAGAATAAAAAGTTGGAAGAGAGCGAGGAAAGGACAAAATAGAAGCGAAGGGAAGACAGACAGAGAGAGAGAGAGAGAGAGAGAGAGAGAGAGATCTTTTATATCGGTTGCATCTCCTGCCGTTCTGTCACGGAGCGAGCCGGGAGAGAGAGGAGCTTCGGGACATTGTGGAGCTCGGCTTCAGACATCAAACGCGAACAGGAAACCGTTGACCTCGTCCTTGTTATCTATCCTCTTCCGAGTACAGTGGCGTTCGCTTGGCTTGCCTCTTCTTTGTACGTTTCCGCCTTGCGTTTTCCTCCTGTTTCGCGCTCCTGGCCACGACGATGACTTTGTCACCGGGGGTCGGAAGATGCGAGCTCCCGCCGGCGGAAAACGAGGTCAAAAGAGGGCCAGGGAAGCCGGCTCCGGAATCGAGGGGTCGCGCCACGTGGCGCCCTCCCGCGGCCACCGCGGCGTTTGCACGTGGGACTGTGGAATCGGGAATCGGTCCGTTTTGCTTTTCCCCTCTCTTGCTCCTCTCCTTCTTTCTATTTCAAAGGGCGTGGGGCTCGCGGAGTTTGATTTTCCATATTCAAAATAATTAAACGAAACTTACGATAAGGAAACATGGTATAAATTACATCTAAATCGGTGATATGATCCTTCAACTTTTAATTTATTCGATATAATCTCTAAATTTCAACATAATATGTAATGTGATCCCTAAACTTTTAATCTGTTCAATACGATCCATAAAATTTTGGTACATGTTTAATTTGATCCATGTATTAGATAATTCAGGGACTAGGTTGAATCCATGAGTTACATAATTGAGCGACTAGATTGAATATTTACTAAAAGTTCAGGGATCATATTGCACGTTGAGTTAAAGTTCATGAACCATATTGAACAAATTAAAAGTTCTGAGATCACATTACACATTAAAGTAAAATTCATGAACCATTTGTATAATCATCCCTTGAAAAGTCTACAATGTATCAAGAATTGTTTGCTTATTTTAATGGCTTCATAAGTATATTGCGTCACCATTAAAGAAACTAAAAAAGATTCGATAAGATTTAAAAATTTCATATTTGAATGAATGGGGTGAGGAGGCCAATTTATCAAAGAGAAAAGAGATTAAAAAAAGAAAGTTAAAGGACGCCTCCGAAATGACGCTTTGCTTGCTTATCTATGACTTAGTACACAATAATGCTAGACTTGCTAGTTGACCCCTTGCATAGAACTTAGCAAAACCCCCTAATTAACTCAGATATGTCAACTAGTTGCTTCTGTCTAATATCGAACTTGTGAATGTACAGTCATGCACACATGTGCAGCTAGCTAGGTTTTCCTATGTCAGCTCAACTTGTTTCGTGCTTTTGAGGGTTTTGCATACACGAAGCAACATCATTCTGAGGTCATTAGTGGGTCATTAGTGTATACCTTACGTACAACTCTTAGTGAAATCAAGAAGGTTTTTCGCTTTATTAAGACAATACGAGCACATGATCGGCGATGCGAAAGCCGGACCAACCAGTACGTTGTAAGAAGGTCTAGAAATATATAAATTTTAAATGGTGTAGATTGAGGATACATTCCACCAGTATAACTGTTGAGGTAAGGATATGTACTAGGAGATTGATTAAAGCTTGAAAGAAGGATTAGTGTAGGGTTAATCTCTTTGGATATCATGAGACAGATAGTTATGCCTTCATAATGTTTTTCTGTTGTGGTGTTAATTAGGGAAAAAAATGTTGGTCTAGGGCCTGAGCTAAGCCTCGATACGTTAGCGAACCAAATGAATTAATTTAGCGACGTCTCTACAAATCTCAAACATCGTCTTTATAAGTATTGAAAGAAGTGTTAAAAGATCATCATATATGCTTCTTTCCTTCAATTTGATGTGTTATTTGACGCTAATGTCCTTGGCGCGTCATAATCGAAAGTCCTTGATTTTATTTATGTAACAGCTTAATCAAGAAGTGTTTCTTTACCCTCATGAATAATACATATGCATCATGCTAGTGCGAATGTGATAAGTAAAATTAGGAAATCACAAAGGTAAAAAGTCAGTTATAACATCCTATCTTAATATTGCTTTAACTCAAATAATCATTTAGATATAATCAAGTCGAGCGAAGTCGATGGTACCCAAGTGAGTTCCCACCTGCCTCATGTGTGTCCGCCTCCCATCATCATCTGGTTAAAGTTTGCGGTCAAAACCTTAAGTTTGATCAACTTGCAATCTAAGTGTTGTCTAATATGTGCTCAAAATCACTAATACCAATTGTATGAAAATTGATGAAAATATCTAATAGTGTATCTAGTTGGAATCTGTCAGGATCCTCTTTGACTATGGGTGAGCAATTTCATAATGAGTCAATTCTCAACCTAAAATTGAGAATCAATCTTGTGATTCACAATTTCGAAAAACCGGAACTAGAAATTGAATTGGTCAATTTCCTAACCGAGCGATTCCCAGTCCCTGAATCTACTTGTGGACATGTCGCTTTTCTTTCATTTAGCAAAAAATCTAACAAGTTTATCATAAAATTTAGAAATTGCATCTTTCCAATAAGAAAACTAGTTTATTTATAGTGGAGACCATTGTTCAAATCTTAATGATCACAGTCAATTCTCAAATTGAATCGAACTCGATGATCACCCTATCTTTGGCAGAGTCAAACCATCCTCACAAAAGATGACGGCTTTAGTGCTATCTTCACACATACACTCAAAGAAATTGGAGCAATTACTTATCACACGTACATTGCCGATCCGACCCTCTAATTCTATGAAATCAATCCTTCCCGATCATCCATCTAAGCTATTGTTATCAACTCTCTTTTGGGTTTGAATTTGCCATAATAATGTTTGCATCTATGTAAAACTCAATTATGCACCTGATGGATAACAACATATGATTAGAACAGAGACAATTCGGGTTGGGATTTGGCCAAAGGAAAAGCGCCGGAATTGAAGTTAAGTACGTAATCACTCGATCTCTTTTCCTTTATAAAAAGGACAGGAGAAGAAAGCTGGACCTGCCAAAGCTGACGTGACCCCAATCTGATCATGACGATTTTTCAATTTCAAAACGGCTTGCCGCTTTGGCATTTTGGTCAAAGAAATCCTCCAACAGCAGGCTGAGGGAGGGGATCATGATGAGATGATATCGTGGAATCAATGATTGGGATTGACTATTGAGGGTTGGTGTCTGGTCCTTTTCGTTTCCAGTTCTTTCTCTTTTGTCCAAAGATGTGAATTTGGGATTTGACTTAAGAACACGAAGAGGAATTTGTATGTGGGAGAGAGGTTCCACAGCCAATTTCATATGTGGAGCTTGGCACGACATGTTTGATTCTATAAGATTAGTCAAGTTCATATGCAGAGCTCAATTGGGTTCGATGTATTTGAAGGATATGAAGCGTATGCACCAGATCGCAGAACAATATTTCAAGGTTTAGCATTCAAAAATTAGGGATAAGCATCAAATCCGATTCAGCCCAGTTTTTGGTCTAGACCGACCAGTTTAAGGCCGATTTCATGTAGAATCAATTCGGTTCTTGATTTCAAGGCAGAAACTACCGGTTCAATCAGTGCGGTTCCCCGATTGAACTGGCTCTAAACCAATTTTGGATACTTTGCCACCCTTCAAGATTCGAACTTTCGAAGCATGATCTTCAACACGAAAAAATAATGTTATCAGTAATATTGGGTGAGAGACCACACACACACACACACACACACACACACACATATAAGCCCTATAGTAGAATGTCCAATTTCAACACCCTTTTGACAGACGAAGTGGGCGCACACAAAATAAAACTGGTGTATAACCTTGCTATGATGCCATGTTAAAATGTCAAATCCAAAAGTTTAAACTAATAAGTGAGAGAGTCCACACATATATAAAAAGTATAGAAACCCGATAGTCATGCAATATAAGACATTTCAATAGATAACAATATAACCAGCAATTCAAAGATCGACCAGTTCGTTTTTCAGTTTCAATCTTTTGAATCCAGAGTTTACATAGTTGATTCCCAATTCCAATCTCAGAATCGACCTGATTTGAAACCGATCACCCCGTTCCAAATTATACATGATGGCACAGATGAGCGACAAATAGCTCAAGGACCAGGCGACATGAACGACTAAATATGCCTTTACTCTCCAAGGACTAGGCCCAATTGAACACAAACTTTACTTTAACAAAAGAAATCTGCATGTAGACTCGGCCCAAAGAAGAAGCAAAGAACTCTCACCTATTCATGGGCCTATCGTGTGAACTCGGGACAGGCCTTTATGAAACATTTTCACGCCCAAAATGTCTTGTTGGGCTTCAAGATCAACCTTCTAGTGTTCAAACCCAAGGTCGTTCGCGACATAATTTTAAAAAAAAATTACTTAGGAAAATTGGCGGGTTTGAGCGGATTGGGTCAGACCCTAAAACCACTCACTCAAGCCGTGACCATCTCGACAAATTTCATGATCGGGAGGACTAGGGAAGTGCAACTGGCCCGGTTCTACTTGGGATCGAACCGAAGTGGCCATGGAAAACATGTCCTTATCTGGGTTAGAATTTGTTTTATGAAGTTGGAAGAAGATGATTTATTTTTCATAAATGAACTTAACTTCTTTTTTGCTTTATATGTTTGTTTGCTTTATATCAATATTTTACTTAGGGCTAACTTATTGGTTATACTATTTTGCTGTAATTACTATTTGTCTCGATTTTTTTTAAAAAATGAAGGGAAAAAAAAAAGAAACCGATTCCTAAGTAGACCTTGGAACGGGACCGAAAAAACACAATTGGCTCTAGGGTCGGTTTTCAAGGTAAACATGATATGTTTCGTTGGGAACCGATTTTAACAAGGTAAGTTCTAGTCCAGATTCCAAGGTTGGAATTTACTTACCTTAAAACTAATCACCTCTAATCGGAATGGTGCACCCCGATCAGCTGAAAATGGTTTCCAAATGATGGGTTGAACAAACAAGCCTAATTAAGTTCAGAAGTAGGTATATAATTAACAAGAAAGTATATAGAAAAATAACAAGTTCAATATCTATGATGAAATGTAAAATTTTATAATATCGTATATCTTCATCCGTTTTGATACTGGTAGCTTAGCTACATCAAGTTCAATTATAATACGACAAATGGTGAACAATCATTTAATTTAGTTTTTAGGTATATCCCTTTGCCATTGATGAAAACGATGGCTTGTTCACATAGAAGTTTCCAACTTGGATTTCTCCTTCTCCAACACTTGCTGATAATATTTTCTTGTTTCTCTAAAGGGCAAAGCTCTTGAGCTACCATACAATTTGTCAAAATCTTTATATCATGAGGTCCTTTTTTTGGATCATCTATATATTATGTAAGATCGATCAATTCTCAACCTAAAACCTAGAAAATTGACTCCACAACTCTGGGTTCCAAAAGATTAGAACTAGGAACTACCAATTCCGATTTGGTTCCCTATTTCTATATGAAAATTGGCCCATTTGTCTTCTTTTTTCTTTTGTGAAAAATCAAATTCTTGTAATAAAAATATAAAGTTGCTTCACTGCACTACAAAAACATGTGTTGGTTAAGTGATTATGTTATTAACTAATGTCAGAAAACCATGGTTCGATTCTCGATGGGTGTAAAATATTCTTTTTCCAAAAGATACTCCGAAACTGGTTTAGATAGTTGAACCGGTTTGAATAGATTCTCAGGTAGAACTTGTTCTCACTTCGCCAAGCCGGTTCTTCTTAGGATTGGCCTAGAACTGGTTGGTCTAGGCCTGTTCGGTCAGATTCCCGAATTGAATTGAACCGAACCAGATCCATACCTCGAAGGTGATGTATATGGAATGGAAACGAATGGTGGATGTACTTGGAAACACTTGGTTAGAAAAATCAGATTCATCATAAGAGTCCTCAAAAGTTCTCGACTTCATAGTCATGCAAAAACAGTGGTTGCTAGATTCATACAAAACTACAAAGGCATTTCCCAACCTCTCATTTTAAGATGGTCTTGCTCTTTTTACTTCATTTTATTTTCCTCTCTCCTAGCTCGACAGCAGTCCACATGTCAAAACACGAGGCCTCAAGAGGAGAAGTCTGCAAATTTTGGGAGACCCACCTCATCAATGCAATGACCAAAATGCCCTCCCCATAAATTTTAATAGCGCGTCCAAAACAAAACCGACATAAGCATGTGATCATCATGGCAACATCTTTGGAGGTACAAAACACTACTAAAAAAACCCTCAAATTATATATCCAATCTCAATTCTAATCCGATCAGTTTTTAATCTAAACAAAACTTACAATCAAAGATACTTCATCAATTATAATCTCAAAAAGTGATTGATGTTTAGGAGTGGTTAGAGTGACTGGCTTTTCCATTATACCAACTGCATCAATTAATATGATACTTCACGAGCTCATAATGCTCTAAAATTCAAGATAAGCTTCTTTACTTAAAAAAAAAGGCACCTAGTGCCCTACCATGCAACCCAATTAAAGATACGCTACATTTGACGTTCAAGAGTATGACTGCCTAATCAAGAGCGATTGACCTTTTTACTACTATCAATCTCATCAATTAATAAGATATTTCATGAATTCACAGTGCTGCAATTCAAAATAGACTTCTTACTTAAGAAAGACGGTATCTTTTATCTTCTCTTCCTACCGATCAAAGATACACGGCATTTGACCCTCAGCAGTATCGACTACCAAATTAAGAGCGATTTAGCATATCCATTACTGCCAAATTAAGAGCGATTAACTTTATAATTACTCCCAAAATAAAGAGTTGGAAAAATAGAGTTCTTCATTAGGGGTAAAATCGTCTTTCCGCCAGAGCTTCCCAAAATCTCATTTTGGCAGTTTTATGGCACGCGGTTCTTGCTTCGTCGAAACCTAGAACTCTCCCCCAAGTCTCCGATCGTCGTCGTCGGTCTCTTAGTTCGTTCATTCGCTCGCTTCGTCTTGTCGCGAATCTGTAGTTTGGAACGAAAGTGCATCCTTCGTTCTGGGCCTTGCTCTGTTCACGGAAAACCTTCCTCTGTTCACGGAAAACCTTCCTCTGTTCGTCGCCCTGTCGCTACTCTGTTCCGCAAGAGCCTCCCCTGTTCCTCACCGGAAAATCAAGAACCGTCAAGGATCTTGTTCTTGGTACCAAAATGTCCACCCTCTCGCAGCTCATCCATTTCCCATGCGCGTCTCTGTCATCGAAGCCGCCCCACCGCCAATTCTCCCCCAGGCCCTCGGTTCTCGCCGTCGCCGGCCCCGCAATCGCTGGCAATTCAAGAATCCAGCCCCGCCGCGAGCCGGGTCGCTTCCGGCCCGTGTTCCGGGTCAGGGCCGCGGACGACGGCGAGTGGGTGCCCGAGAAGGATGAGGAGGAGCCGGTGGGCGGGGCCGCGGTCGCGGTGGCGGAGGAGGAGCCGCCGAAGGAGGTGGCGGAGATCGCCGGGCTGAAGAAGGCGCTGGTGGATTCGTTCTACGGGACCGACCGCGGGTTGAGGGCGACGAGCGAGACGAGGGCGGAGATCGTGGAGCTGATCACGCAGCTCGAGGCGAGGAACCCGACCCCGGCTCCGACGGAGGCCCTGACGATGCTCAACGGGAAGTGGATTCTTGCGTAAGTTTCGTTTTTTTCGGGTTTTGTTTGATTTGGTTTTGTTTGATTTGGATTGGTTGATGAGTGGGAATTCCTTTGTGACTTTCTTGATCGTGGTTAGTCTTTGTCTTAACGTTCGACCAGAAAAAAAGGGGTCTTTGTCTTAACCAGTAAATGCATTCACGTTGTTACTCAATCAAATACTGAAGAAGAATTTAGGAGGAAATATTGAATGTGAATTCTAGGAGCTTTGGAGTAAAATCACAAGAACAAACAAAATGATTGCAGAAAACTTTCAGAAAAAGATGGACACTGGAAACTTTAGAACGCAGCTCATTCAACCTTAGTTTTGATGGTTTATATGATTTGGCTGCTCATGTGAGAACTATCAGGTTGATCATGTGATCTGTAATAAATGATCTGGAAGCAGTTTGGCAATTCAACGCGGCTTTAGTTTCACTTGCTATGTCCACAGAAAGTATCATAAACTCGATAAGTATTTACTGGAAGCAGCAAGACAACTAAACCCAGTGGGTAAAACTAAAAGGTGTTGAGTCACTATCTACCAGTACCAATATTTTAACATGGTCTGCACTATCTCAAAGGAAGAAACAGAGAATGGGTACAGGTCACATCATATTGTAGTCATGTACTGCGAGACTAGCAAAATGACAAAACTCGGCCATCATGTTTGGAATTATGTTCGGTTGCTTAAGTTCTGATGAAATTATACTGCTTAGCTTAGCTGTAAATAAAATCTCATCAAATTCTACCACGGTAAGACTATTGTGCTTATGCCGTGGAGCTAGTCTACAACAATAACACATAAGCTCTTTTCCTCCACAGGTGGTTGGTTAAATGATCCTTTCTCAACAGTTCATTTTGTATAGAATCATTCATATCTTTAACAAGATCCAAGTGCCGAACGTTTTTCCTTGAAGTTTTGGCTCGTGTCTTAGTTTTTTCTGTTTCCTTTGACCTTCATGTAGCTGCTATAGTCGATACTTGCGTCTGCTGCTTTGTTTTGAACTCATGGTGTTGAATCCTATTGTCTCAGCTCGAGTATAGTGCTTTTGTAGTGTTTTCCAAATGAGATGTCTCTTAAGATTGTGGACATAATTTCTGTAGCTCAAAACTTTTCTTCATGATTGATATTTTTTTAAGAAAATGTACCTTATAGCAATGACATCTGATGAGGCTGAAATATGGAGAAACTGTTCCAAGTTGCAGACTTTTCTCAAGTTACTTGCTTTACATACTTTCATCAATTTAAATGATGAACCAAGACTAAAAACAAGTTCTAGTTCTGTGATAGCAGTGGCACCAAGAAAGTTTGTCAGAGGAGTCTAAAGTGTTGATCTACTAATCGGTATCGTGTGCTGCCAATTCCGTGTTTAAGGACCTAAATGCTTACTTGCAGAGATGAAATTTGTGTGTCTTCGTACATATGTGCTTGTTCATTGCTTGCCCTTGTTCCATTTGTCTTCTGCTGTTTCCCAAAGTGTTTCGAAGGATCAACTATTGTCTCTCCAATTATCCTCTTTGAGGTTTTACCTCATTTTAGCTGTTTCCTGGAGTGCCCATTCATTTTTGCAGTGCATATAGACATTGTGCTGTCTCTCAAAGTGCGTATAGGTATATGATGATTTCAACTAAATTATATGGTTTCAGGTACACCTCTTTTGCGCAATTATTTCCATTGTTGGCAAGGGGTACCTTGCCATTGGTGAAGGTGGAGGAGATATCTCAGACCATTGATTCGGAGAATTTCACTGTCCAGAATTCTGTCCAATTTTCTGGTCCACTGGCAACAACTTCTTTTAGCACCAATGCCAAATTTGAAGTCCGAAGCCCCAAGCGCGTGCAGGTTCATTCTTGGATCCTAAATGTTATTCTCTCTGATAAAACTCTAGGGTCATTTTATATGAGGGGTTTCAATCGCTATTTGCCAAAGGAAATTAGGGAACTGCAAAAATTGCTTTTCACTCAAGTGAAACTAAATGCCGGACCGAAAGTGCTTCATGTTACTTGTGCTAATAAAAATGTCAACCAAAATGACAAAAGACAAAATATGTGGTTTACAAGCATAAAAAATGGAAAAATTCTACTTTTCGGCCTTGTATATTGATGCCTTTTCTGATCAAGGCCATGTACTTTCAATTTATCTAATCCAATTATTCTACTTTCACAAATTTTCAAATCAAGTTCCTCTTGCCCCAAATCCGGCCAGATGCAGCTGACGTGGCCATCGAATGACGTCGTAGTGTCACATGGACTAAATCCACATCATCTTCCGATGTTGTTCAGATTGGCTATATTTCTCCACATGCACCCACATGAGCATCCGAATATTTTGTCCGCACCATACTGGTGATGTCTGACGGCCATGTTAGTTGAATTTAGTTCGATTCGATGTCAGAGGGATTTGATTAGAAAAAGTGTGAAAGTGCAATAACACAAAGTAGAATTTTCCCTAAAGAGATAGATGGCTAAATGTATAAACAGCCCGCAAACTACTCCTGGAGAATCTACATCTTTAGCTGTCAAGAGTTGGATCTTCCTTGGTCAATATGTTTCTGACCTACCTTCATGCAGAGACAGCGGTCATGCATTCTCCTCTGTTATTTCAGATCAAGTTCGATGAAGGCATCATTGGAACTCCGCAGCTCACGGACTCAATTGTCTTACCGGAGAATGTCGAGTTTCTAGGACAAAAGATTGACCTCACTCCTTTCAAAGGTTTAATTAACTCTGTTCAGGACACTGCTTCCTCTGTTGCAAAGACCATCTCCAGCCAACCGCCCATCAAATTCTCTCTCTCGAACAGCAATGCCGAGTCATGGCTACTGACCACCTACCTCGATGAAGAACTCCGTATCTCAAGGGGAGATGGTGGAAGCGTCTTTGTTCTTATCAAGGAAGGTAGCTCCTTGTTGTCACCGTAAATGACTAAAGGTGGAGACTCCTTTTAGTGATCAACGTCCTTTGTTTGAGTGAATATCTATGTTTGAAACTGTGGTGTATGTGGATGGGTTATATATAAAAAGTTTAAAGGAGTTTTAAATAGGATAGAGAAATAATTTAATTCTTTGTTTCAAAGCCTTACCTTCTCGACTTCCTCAGTTACTTAATATTGATTATGTATTGATTTTGGACAAAACCATGGTTTTTTTCCTTTGGATCAACGAGCTCAAATCTGGCAAGCCTTGACTACTCAATTTACGCAGGAACTTACATCATCAGTCTGCAAACCTCAGTAGATACCCATGCACAATATTCATCTTCAGGATGATGAGGTTTCTTGATCATGAATCGATGAATCTGATCAATAATCCATGAAGCAACAGCATCTCTGTTGTTTATACATATATATACACCAATAATGCTTGTTCTGGAATAGCCAGCTAAAAGAGCATTTGTAAGTTTGATAATGGTCTTCCTTTTTTTTACCTAATCTAGACAAGTGCATAGGTTTCTTTCTGCAGCTGTGCAATATTTTTTGCTGATAATCTTTCAATCTGTAGTGTGCTGGTCTGCTGATTAAATGAAGCACGGGTGTATATTTGGTAGACTCGAATAGCTGTTTTTCAAGTTGATTTTCTCTATCATCCGAACGGCTGTGCTATTTCTTGTTTGATTCAAGCATTATTCACCAAGTAATTAATATTGTTGGACCTCACCTGGTTTCCACTCGATGTTACTTATGGATTTCATTGCATGCATGCCCATGTGGTTAAGTTTGTGTCCGAACCAGGATGCCTCTCTTTCTTAGCAAAAGATTTCAACATGCAAATATGATTTAAATGTAGGCTTGTCGGCATGAGCCTACACTTTGGACAATCCACAAGTCCATCAATTTCATTTACTTCCTAATAAACAAGTTAAAGCAAACCTCATGAAATGCCTCCAATATCATACTCCTGCTCTCCGCACAATTCACGGAGAGGTACCAATCCAATAGTCGCCGAAGACCTTTCGTGTCTACGATTCCAGTTGATGTTATCATCTTCACCATGGAGTCTCTGAAATCTTGCATAGGATCATAAGATTCCATCTCTACGGCGACCATTAAAATGAATTCAGTCCTTCCCGTTCTTTGCCTCCTTTGCTCTGCACGCCTCGCCTCTTGCCTCTCTCTTATCATCTGGTCGAGTCGCTCTTGAACCAAGGCATGTGCCACACTCGAGATTGCACCGATCCGGTCCGAATCATCGCTCTCATCAGCCTCCCCCGATGAGGAAACACTGAGCCTGCAACTGCAACACAGGTACTCACACGCTCTACTCTTAAGCCTCTGCTTCATGGATGGCCTCGGGCACCTCACTCTCAGTCATGAAGGAAAAACTTTCTGAGCGAGTTCTTGCAGAAGCAAACCATTTATGAGCAAAATTAGCAAGTGGGTCTCATCGGGAATCATTGTGTCTCGAGTTGGTATCTTGTGGTACATGTCCTTCAAAAGGAGCTGAAGCTGTGGTTGGGAGAAGAAAAGCTTTTGGAGGGGATTGGAGGGGATGTGGATTGTTAATGGGGATTGTGATGATGGTGTGGACAAATCTCAAAGTATCTAATTCCCTTTATAGGGTAGGGGTTGGTGGCATGCTTTTGTGGAAGCTGTGGTTGATTTGAAAACAATAGGATTAGTGGAGCTCTTGCACTTAGGGTTTGAGTAGTAGTTACAAGGGGAATTTTGTTGAGTTTAGAAAGTTGAAATAAGCCACATTCGAACCAAATGATGCTTAGTTAACACCCCCTAGTGTTGTTGCTCTTTTATTTGCGATTTTGTCTAGGAATTTTGCCTCGCGAGCAAGCTCGATCATCTCAGGGAGAGAGCGATTTGCTAGAGGAGCAGAGAGAGATGAAGGAGGAGGAAACGTGAAAATTTGATGGAAGGACCCGATCCCAATTCAATTTGAGGATCCTCTTCATTTTTCGCCCAATTGCGAATTTCAAACGGTATGGCCCCTGTTTTACTCACTGGGAAATGCCTACCGGCAAACATTTGGTCGGCCGGCAAGTTCAGATCCTTATTTGAGACCGACTTGGCTATTTCAGGCTTTTATTTGAAACGAAATTCTCTTTAAACTCTTTTTTTTTTTTAAAGAAAATGATCTCATTTCTGGCGTTTGTATGAAATTTTCTTAAAAGCAAACGACGGTCAATCTTAAGAAGTAAAATATATTCGCGCTAGACTCTAATAAACGATGGTGTACACAGAACTTTCAAGCGAAGACCTTCAAAGATAATGGAGGTCTTGGGCCAATTCCTACCGGATGCAATCTATAAGGGCCAACCATGAAAAGGCTCATCATATGTGGATCTTTTCACTGTGTCTTGAATGAGTGATCGGTTACATAAAAGATTTAGGATGACATTGCTGCTGAATTTTGGTGGATTTCCATTTAGGTTACTGTACTTTGATTTCAGTCACCTAATGCACTAAACCTTTACTTCGAAAGGAGACCCGGGAAAGAAATAGCCACGGGGCACTTCAGCCAGAATTCGATCGACTTTTCCAGTGAAGTGCCGACGTGGCGGACATGTACGGAATGATGGCCGAAAATTCGGTCAAAGCATATCCATGCTAAACATCACAACATGGCCCGTCCCGTTAGCACCTCAACAAACTGGCGGAAGTTCGGTCAAAGAATGTTTCAAAAAATGACAAATTCAGTTTATCAAGCGATTGAAATCTAAGCTCAATGGCGTAACGGTAAAGCTCGCTAAAAGTTTAGCGACCGCCGGCATCGATCGAATTTACTTGATTTTTCAGTTGCATAGTTGCTATCGAGGTTGGAGACCAATCTCTTTCTCAACCCGACCCTTTTTACCAACGGTAGTAGCCCTCGAGATTTGCATCCTCTTGTCCCAAATTCAATGAGAAGATGCCCCCAGCCTCTCGTCCTCCCATTCAAGATACTAATGGGCTAACAGAAAAGGACATTCACAGGAACAATGTCACAAAACCTGTGGCATGATGCCTCAACTAAACCGTGAAATTCCAATTAAATGGAGTTCAATCGAGAAACGCTATAACCTTTTGTGATTTCCACTAGACCACCAAGAGCCAAATTGCACATCCTTGTCACTGGGCTCATCCCAACAAAGGGAAGAAGCAACATCTCACCTTAGATTGGCCCACCCAAATCCACCTCAATTAGACCTAGAATATTACCCACCAGATCTCTCCCATCCCCCAGTTATCACTATAGAGGCAGTTTTTCTCCATTAAAGAAAGAATATCTCAGTAATAAGCATCATCATGACCAATTAGGCAATCAACCCACAAGCTAACCCTCTAATTCAAAGGGAAATCTTATGTCATGATATCCTCATGGGATATTCCCTGCCTTGCTTCCTAAAGCCTCAAATCCATACCAACCCAAGAGTAGGAAGGTTAGGTAAGCAGCGAACCACACATATCATGATCCGAACCGATCCCACGAACATTGGCAATAAAAATAAGCATGGATAGATCCCAATTAGGCCATCCATATAACAAGCGAGCTAGTTCCGTAAAATCGACGCGTTAGATCGAAACAGTATGCATGGACGGACCGAACCGTCCAGATACCGGGCTTTGAGAACTGAACAAAACCCAATTTCTTTTGAGCAATGCGACGAGTAATTCCCTACCTGATCGAGTTTATCGCCGGCGTCACGTCGGGCGATGATTGGCGCCCCGTGCTTCGATCGGTACCTATACTGTGATGGCGATATGGTGGAGCCCTGTTCAGTGTCGAAATCCGAATCGAGTCTCTCGATGATTGAATGATTGGTCAATTTGCTAGCTCCTGAATTAATTTAATTCTTCATTTGGATCAACACGCGAAAAATCTATGTGTCTGCAAAATCCCGTGAATTGCCCCCCACCATCATCTAATCGCACGCGCACCAAACACCAAACCGCCCAACAATTTTCCCTCCCCCCCCCGGAATCCCCAAACTGCCCTCCCATCCGATGGGCGCGACCAAACTTTCCTCTCGCCCGGGCGGAGGGCGCCGAGGCGGGAAATGACGGCTTTGCCCCTCGGTGGCGCTTAAGATGATGTCGCCGGGTTTCGGGTTTCGCGTTTCTCGCTCGCGCACACTCGCTCCGCTCACTCTCTCGCAGTCTCTCAGTGTTAGGTGCAACCGAAACCGGAGCCAGATGTCGCCGAGCTTCGTGTTCAACGGCGATCTCCTCGCCGACGCCGCCGCCGCCGGCAAGTCCGCCCCGCCGGCGGTCACCGGCCGCGTGGCCTCCGTGTACAGCGAGGTCCAGACGAGCCGCATCGATCACGACCTCCCCCTGCCGTCCGTGCTCAAGGGCTCGATTAAGGTCGTCGACGGCCCCCCGAGCTCCGCCGCCGGGAGTCCAGGTCCTCTCTCTCTCTCTCTCTCTCTCTTGCTGTAAATCATCGGATCGGTTCAGCGGTCTTCGTCGGGGTGGTGTCGGAGATGTGTCGGCGTGGAGGCCTCGGCTATGGCTCGGCTGTAGAGCAGAGCGCCTTCGTGATTGTCGAGGAGTTGTTGATCTGAGTTGTCGGATTGCGTTGCTCTCGCGTGTGATGGAGAGGTGCTGTTTGTACTGTGAGCGCGCGCGCGATTTTTCGAGGAAAACTGTGCGGTTAGCATTTTTGAGGACTGACGATGTGTTTCGGTCGCCTGCTGCTTGCTAGTTGAGCGCTGTTCGGAAATGAGATTCCGTTGCCGGTGGATTTGATAGTGTGCGTGGTGGTGTTGGCAGGGGAGATCGCGAAGCTCTTTCCGTGTCTCTTTGGGCAACCGTCGGCAATGGTGGTGCCTGGTGATTCCGCCGCCGATGGATCAAACCAGAAGTTGAAGATAGGAGTGGTTTTGTCGGGAGGCCAGGCTCCTGGAGGGCACAATGTGATTGCTGGAATCTTCGGTGAGAATCATAATAATTTGATGATGCTCTTATGTGATTCCTCTTTCAAGTGATTGATTCAGTGATGGTTGTTGTGTCTCTAAAGATGGGCCTCTAGTGATCTAAAGATGTACCTCTAATGATAACTTTCTTTAAAATTTTAAATTTGGTGCTAGATTACTTGCAAGATCGTGCAAAAGGCAGCACATTGTATGGGTTCCGGGGTGGTCCTGCCGGTATCATGAAGTGCAAATATGTGGAACTCACTCCTGAGTATATATACCCTTACCGAAACCAGGTGAGGCTGTTTGATTGTACGAAAGAAATAATGGCATCCATTGGGAGATATGACATGCCAATTATTCATTTCAATTGTGTAATCTCAAGACACCTTTGGAACATATAGTTGGGTGCCTGCTGGTTTATTTTGTGCATGGTGAAGCTATGTGCATATATCTAAAAAAGTAGGTTGCAAAATAATCACAGACTTTGACTGCATAGTCATGCATTTTGAAACTGCGCACGTTGACATGTTTGTCAAGGGAATGTTGTTTTGAGCAAGCTGGCTAAGCACTTCGCACTATTTTTCTTCTTGCTTCAATTAGGGTGGCTTCGACATGATCTGCAGTGGGAGAGACAAAATTGAAACTCCAGAGCAGGTGAGACACGTCCTTTTCACTCTCTTGGGTGAATAGGATAATCATTTATGCAAGAAGATGAGGCTGACGACATCTGACCTGTTTTCAGTTTAAACAAGCTGAAGAAACAGCTAAAAAACTTGACTTGGATGGCCTCCTTGTTATTGGTGGAGATGACTCAAATACGAACGCTTGCCTCCTTGCTGAAAATTTCAGGTACACTTTCCCTATGATTTTGTCTGTAGTTACTGCTTAATGGAATTGGTTATCGCCTATACTCTATCACTTGATGTTTTGATTCTTTTGATGGCATTGGTGCATTCAGGAGTAAAAACCTGAAAACTCGGGTAATTGGATGCCCTAAAACCATTGACGGTGATCTCAAATCCAAAGAGGTTCCCGTGAGTTTTGGATTTGATACTGCATGCAAGGTAAACTTTAGCTAATTGTAGGATGCTGAACTCCTTGTTCTCACTTTGGTGTTATATTTGAACTGTTCGAATCATGTTATATGCTGATTTTGCCAATGTGGGATGCTAATCGTGCGCTGATTTGATAGAGGCCTGACAAGAATAGATAATTGTACTTCCATCTTGGAGAGGCTTCTCACGTGGTCTATGTCTCTCGTGCAGATCTACTCTGAACAGATTGGCAATGTCATGGTAGATGCTCGGTCAACCGGAAAATATTACCACTGTAAGTACCTGATTCGAGTGTGATGATATACGTTACTATATTACTATGTCATCAATCTTGAAATTTCTACTTTGCTCAGTCTCCTCTTTTAAACAACATCAATATTTCGTATTTGGAAATTTGTTAGACATTGTGAACAATATATAAGTAGCAGGTCAGGTCAATCACTTCAAGCAGATCTTACTTTTGTTCTACCTATATGTCTAATTCTTCTAAAGTTATAACAATCCAAAAAGAGATATGAAATTCATATGGTTACTCCAATGTTTTAGGATATTGCTGATTTCCTTGCAATTATAGGCAAAACACCACCAACTTTTCTCAACCTCTCCCCAGAGACTTTTGGGCACCTCTCTTGCCACCAGTAATGTCAAACACTTGTTGACTTCTGTGCTGTTTTAGTTATATCCGATCTTATCTTCTAAAACATCGGCTTTCCTTCTCAGACTTCATTGTTCAACCTAACAATTGCCTGCTGTTCTGACCGCAACTGTGCATCTTCTACGTCCTTTTTTATGAACATTCCTAAATTGCAATCCACATTTTCTGAAATACCTTTGTGCTGCAGTACTTTCCTCTAGGTATGATTGTGTTTATTACTAATTATAGTCCTATCTCAGTCTAAACAATGCAGCTTGCCTAATACTACAATACTCCATCTTTTGTGTGATTCATTTCATAGCTGATGGTGGTCCTCTCTAATCACTAATCTATTGTCGTTTGCTTTCCCTGTCAGTTTCCTTCCCTCAAGTTCTGGTCTCAAATGAAATGCGTCCACAGTCTTCATTCATTTAAGTAATGAATTAGCTGTGTTAGCTTGTCAGAGTCATGATGCATTCCATGATCCTTTCTCATCTGCTTAACTTATTTGTCCCTTATCCTATGCTTGCATATGCAGTTGTGCGGCTAATGGGACGTGCAGCTTCTCACATCACTCTAGAATGTGCTTTGCAAACTCATCCTAATATCACCATTATTGGAGAAGAGGTAATTTTCTTGTCTTTCATTTTTCTTGGATATTTGAGTGGCGTAGCCTAGATGGAGAGGAAAAAGAATTAGTTTAGGTTCTCCTGCACTTTAATTCTCTCTCTATGATATTTATACACACACACACTCATCTGTTCACTGATTTGGTCATGAATGATCCGCTTATGGTAAAAAGTTTCAGCTTTAGTCATATGATTTACATCTTGATGCAGGTCGCTGCCAAGAAGCTGACTCTTAAAAATGTCACCGACCACATTGTTGATGTTATCTGTAAACGTGCGGAATTTGGTTACAACTATGGAGTCATACTCATACCAGAAGGTCTTATCGATTTCATTCCAGAGGTAAATTTGTATTTCTTTTAGATGTAATTTACAACCTTTTGAAAATCTGTTCTTAGGACTGTCAAGTGGACTGGTGAGTTACATCTATGGTAGACACTAATTGAACTGTACTATTTGCAGGTGCAGCAGCTTATTGCCGAACTAAATGAAATTCTTGCCCATGAAGTTGTGGACGAAGGTGGGCTTTGGAAGAAGAAACTCAAAAATCAGTCTTTGGAGCTCTTTGAGTTTTTACCTGAAGCAATTCAAGAACAATTGATGCTTGAAAGAGATCCACATGGAAATGTACAGGTATTGTTATCATCTTGAACTGTTTCTCCTAATATTCAGTGTCTCTGGGTTTTGTCATCATTCTTATCTGTTTCTTTGTTTAGGTTGCTAAAATTGAGACAGAGAAGATGCTCATTCAAATGGTTGAAACTGAATTGGAGAAGAGGAAGCAGGAAGGTACATACAAGGCGAACTTCAAAGGACAATCCCACTTTTTCGGGTAATACCATTTAGTCCGTGAAAATGTGACATTTCTTTTGTGGTTTTTTTTTTTGGAAAGGTCTACTCAAGGAGGGTTTCTAGTGATTGTTCCTCTTTTCTGGTGGTTGTTTAATAAGTGAAACCTGTTGTTATTCTACGCGGATTTTCCTTCAACCTTGACCATATTTCCTTTACTCTTTATTTAATGCATGCTAATTGCCTTTCAGGTATGAAGGCAGATGTGGTCTGCCAACCAACTTTGACTCTACATATTGCTACGCTTTGGGTTATGCTGCAGGAGCTCTCCTCCAGAGTGGGAAAACCGGGTTGATATCTTCAGTATGTCTTTTTCCCTTAACAAAGTTTGTTTTATCCTTGATGATGGTCATCATTTTCAGTCGACTGGTCTTTCTCATCTGCGAAACTGATGGAGCTCACGAGCATAATATGTCTTCAGGTGGCAAATTTAGCTGCCCCAGTTTCGGAGTGGACTGTCGGTGGAACTGCATTAACCGCATTGATGGACGTTGAGAGGAGACATGGTATACTAGTTTATTGAGATTCTTTGATAACATTATGAAGGATGATACCTATTTTCTTCTTTCTGAGACGGTATGGTTGCAGTACCCTTGTTACTGAAGCTACATCATCCTTTTTAGTAATTGCGTGCTTCATGGAAGCAATGGGGAGAATGACCATGGACTAGGTTTATCCCTGTTCTGTTGATAGCTCAGTTGGTTCTTTAAGTGGGGTTCAGTTTTGATTTATCCATCCGAATATCCCAGCAGCTCATTATTTTTAGTAGTTCATGTTTGTTGCTCTAACCTGTCTACCTTTTCTGGCTTGTAAATATGACTGTTATGCCTGTCTGTCTTTACACATGTGCATGATTGTATCTGTCTATGCCCTTAAATGCACAGCTCAAGCTGAGTCCGAAATTTTTATCTTATCCCAGGTAAGTTCAAGCCTGTGATCAAGAAGGCGATGGTGGAGCTTGAAGGTATAAATAGCTGTGTGCATTAAACCCACTAATTTGCTTGTGCAAACCTGGATCTTCTAAGCAACGGTTGTTCTATTGGTGTAGGTGCACCGTTCAAGAAATTTGCCTCAATGCGGGACGAGTGGGCCATCAAGAACAGATATATCAGTCCTGGTAGGTTCTCTCTCCCCCCTTAACAATGCGTGGTTTTTCAGAACACTGGTCACTATGAATGATCTGCTTGATTCGCGTTTGCTATTTCTTTGTTGTTTATTCTCATGCATTCCCTTACTTCTATTGGTGCCTTGTTATATTCCCCTTTTGCCTTCAATGCAGGTCCCATTCAATTTGTTGGCCCAGCATCGGATGCAGTCAACCGCACCCTATTGTTGGAACTTGGAGCTCAAGCTTAGATAAGTGAACAATCTTCTGGTAACGAGTTCCTGGAGAGACTCAAAACTTTGCTTGGCTTAGCATGTGATCTTTTTATGTTTGTTTTTCTCGTTGCGTTGGATTTTTGTAGAACTTAGAGGTTGGTTAGAAGTATCGTCCAAGTCTGATGGCACAAAGGCTTTCGCATCAATTTGTTTCTATAGGCGTTCATTTCAGATCCAAGTCCTTATTCTGCTTTGCGACAGCTGATTAGTTGCTCATGTTGTAGCTCTGAAACTAATTTATGATGTGAGCTAATAAATCGATCATTTGGCAATGCCAGGCAGATGATATTGGAATGCCTCGTGAACTGCCAATTAGACTTTTCTTCGTGATCATCTTTATGATTGGTTGGTATCGGTAGTTCAAGAGTAAAATTTGGACTCGGATCGGACAGCGTTGCAATCTTTTTAATTGTGCACAGTAATTTTGTAGTAGTAATTTCTCGAATGTGCTAGTAATCATCAATAGGTGAATAAGTAACATGTAGAAGGTGTTGGTGAATGAGTCAATCCCATCCAAGATAGTGCCTTGGTCAGACATAATGCCAATTGTGTAATCCTAGAACTGATGAATTGCGCAAAATGAGCTTGTGGACAGGCAATGGCTGTTAAAGACCATGGTCTTCTGTTAAGGCAAAACGACCAAGGTTAAATCTTTTTTTGTGTCGATATTCATGATGTGTTTGGCTGGCTGTCTGGATTTCTTATCATGATATAATTGAATAGGATATGATATAAAATTCATGGATTTGAATAGGATATGATATAAAATTCATGAATTTTCCTACATCGTACTCATTGTTTGGTGAATTACGGTTATAATTCTGGATATTAAACTTTATCCAATTTTTCTTTAAACTTTGTCCATAACATTAGAGTCGTACCAACTACCAAATTACGAAACCAAAGCATACGTTACTACACCAAATTACGAAACCAGAGCATACATTACTACAGGAGGAAGAGTGTGTGCTAGCAAAATCAACAGCAGCCAGCTTTAACAACTAGAAAGCCGGAAAACATAATGCACTCGAAAAAGGTACTGCATTTTGTTCCCAAAAAAAAAAAAGCAGTAGAGATTGGTATGCTTGGAGCCAATGGCACTTGTTGGGCCATATCAAAAGCACACGAGATAGCTAAAGACCATAAGAAATTGCAATCTGGATTTTTAATAGAGTGAAGATGTCCATCTATCCATTCTAAGTTGTTCTGCACAATTTAAGTTGTTAATTTTAAGGAGGCGGTCAAGATGATCAAAGCGAGTTTGGCTTCCGGTCGAGATGACTTCCGGTCAAGATGATCAAAGCAAACGAGCGATCCTTCAATGTATGCTTACGGTAGTGCTTTTCGGCAGCAATGCACACCAAAATCAGATACATAATAACACAAGCAAGATTTACAAGTTCATGTTACAAAATGAATGAAAGAAAAAATTCTCACTGTTCATAAAAAATTTAGACTTAAATTATTATCGATAATGATAGATTTTTCATCGAGTAATTATTTTGAATTATACAAGTAATTATTTTTTAAAAAAAAATTTAGACATCAGAATGCTTGCCGACTTACTACTGTGAATAATTTTCCCAGAAAGTTTAAATTCCATTTTTTGCCACTTAAAAACGTGCTTCCCGGACCGACTCTGAGACGACTCTCTCTCTCTCTCCCTCCGTCCCTCCTTCCCACCGGCGGAAACTTTCTCCGGCGGAGACTCGGCGAGCGAGGAGCCATGTCGGTCCCCAGGAGGCTGCTGAGCTCAGCTCGATCGTGCCGCTCCATGCTCTCCTCCAGAACCCTAGCGTCTCCTCCTCCGCCCCGATCGCGCGACCTCCCTCCCCCGCTCGCTCCACGTAAACGGCACTCCCTTCCCCTCCTCCTCGCCCGCGTTGTTTTCCTCGCGATGATTGCGGATGCGATCGCTTCGGTTCACTCCTCCGTAGCCTCCGGCGAGCGTGCTTACGCGAACTGTTGTAGGTTGCTTGCTTCTGCTGAATTCCGGCAGGAGCTGCGATTAGTGCTTCCGTACTTTCCTCTCCTCTTCGAAGTCTTCTTCCGGTGGCTTGAGTGCGCTTCGTTTAGTCTGCTCGAGACTTGGGTCATTTTCCTTGTCGTTAGCTTCGTTGCTGAAGCTTGCTTCTGCTGAATTTCGCGCGTGCTGTTGGTGGTTAGCGGCGCTTTTATGTCTCGACTTTTGCTTAGGAAGAATTTGAATCGGTCGCATTCTAAGCAGAATGTTAAAAGTTCAAATTTTTATATGTCCTTAACTTTTGATTGGCCGGCTGCGCATAATCGCCTTGGAGTTGCTTCGGTTTGGTGTTTGCGCGACGGAATGGTGTTACTTAGATTCTTATAAAAAGATGGTCTTTTACTCAGTGTAGTGTCTGTGCTTGCTCCTGGAGGACTTGCTTGAATCTGAACTAATTTTCTTATGTTGTGAGGAATACTCATTGCCTTAGTGGATTCATGCCGGGCATGAATTAGTCTGTTGGCATGCGAGTCGGCAGACAGCGTACCTTTGTAATTCAGGAACCAACAGTTAAATATCATGGTTTATGACATAGAAAGATCTATAAATTCCCTTTTTCTGTGTCTTTGCGATTGGCGAATTGAATTGAATATCTCTGTCTGTCTTGCTTTTCACCGGTAATGACGCATGCAGGGGCGCTGGAGCAGCTTGTTAATCTCAATACGGATAAGATCCAGGAGCCCAAATTACTCCCCAATGTTCGCGGAACACAATTTCTATTACCAGCCGTCTTAGCTGGTCTCTTTGGAGCAGGAGCTCTGGAAATGGCATATGCAGATGCTGATAAGGTGCGATTAGGAATTCAGTTGAAGCACTATATTCTTTGATTTTTAAATGTTTTGATGGGAAGGGCAATTTTTATTTGCAAATAAGTTAGCTAGGAGAGATCTATCTGTCCTGCTTATGCTGACACATACAGAGTTGGCCTGGTTGCCATGTTAATTCCAGGTTCCTGATGTAATTGTCAAAGTATAGTGTAAGTTTTGTTACATAATTGTCTATATTGAGTATTGTACAGAACCTAATTTTGCTTAGTGCAGCCTGTTGAGAGTCCTCCATCGCTGTCAGAGTCACCTTCAGGTGGTGCAAAGCTGGAGGAAATCGCCAGGACAGAGCGACAGCGTGTTGAAGAGTCGCTCAGAAGTAAAGGAATGCATTATGGTTCCTACCCCAGGTTTTCCGTTGGTGTTAAAGGTCAAAAGGTCAATTCAGCAGGATATTTTCTTCACAATAATTTTTTCTTGTTGATGGCGTAACAGTGATGGTTCTCTTCTATAGTGTGGTTTCAAGAATTAAATTCTGTCTGACTTGAAGGAGTGTGTCAGGATTTTTGTCATTGGCTATAGAACTAATTGATACTTGTGAAGAAGATTCAAGGTTGACTTTGGATCAATGTTTTTAAACTTGTATGATTTGGAGAAGGTAGGGTGAGGTGTAGAATGACTCAATAAGCAATCCATATTTATGACTGATATATAAACTTTTTCAGCATATGTCAACAATAGAAAACGCATATTTAGAATTTCCTAGGTTAAAGACTATAATTTCGACTTCTCTTTGAATACGTGGTTGTGTCTCATCTTTGAAATTGTTTTGAAGTTATATTCAACCATGTACTTTTTAATTGAAAATGATTTGAAAATATGGTTTTGAGATTCAGCTGGCTATAGCATGCATCGTCATTTGAAAATGTGGTTGTATATTCCAATACATATTAAGATACAAGATTGTTCGTTAATTAAACAAAAAATTAGTGTCTTTGGCACAACTTATGATTACCAGACTACATGTTCTTGTTGCTCTATGGGATGTCCTACCCTCACCTCCATTGCTTACATAGAACCCTTTTCCTTCTTAACGTAGTTGCATAGTTTGAAGTTCTTAAAGAAAAATTTATTGTGTACTGCAGGTAACTTTGAAGTTTCAGGTCCCTCCTGCATGTGAGCTAGCCCAACTAATTGCAAACCTTGTTTCCAACCTTGGAGTGAAGGCTGAGGAGCACAGTGGTGGTTCAGATATGCAATTGCGTGGTTGGGACAGGTAAGTGGATTGCCTTTGACGGGTTGACAAATTTCTTTTCTCATCCTCATCACTGATTGCAGTTCATTTATTGTTTCCTTTTGATTCCTTGTATTCTTTTGGGAGTTTGATGGTTCTGCAATGAGTTTACTTAAGAATGTTATGTGCATGTGTTTCCAGTGCAGTTGCTTGGCAGCTGATGATCAATCCTCCGGAAAGGCAAAGAGAAGCAGAACAAGAGGATCGTGCTGAAAATATAAAGAAACAGGAGAATAATTTATGCATTCTCATATTTCGCTCTCTTATCAGTTCAGATAAAGCGGTGAGTAGTCATTTCTCATTGATGTAATTTCGTAGTTGTCTCATTACTGTGCACCGGAGCTGAAAAACTAGTAAAATATCTATCTCATGAGCTGTTGCAGGAAATTGAGTTCATGAAGCCTGGAAGCTTGAATCCGAAAGAGCTGGAAGCTTTCGTTTCTGTCTTGCAATTGGCAGGTAGAAAGTTGGGGAGGGATAAGTTTTCAGAAAGTAGACCAAGGGAAGGTACCGAAAAGAAGACAACCCCAGAAAAGACGATTACAAGTCTTCAGTCAATGGGAGTGAGAATTTATGGGATTGATGAACCTCCTGTTGATGTGGAAAACAAGAAGTTATCATGGGACAACATTGCTGGGTATCAAAAGCAAAAACGGTATGTGAAGTATTACATTAATTAAATTCCTCATTCATATAGTTTCAGTTTAGCTTATTGTGTACATATTGGGAAGCTAGCTTAAAGAGCTGTTTTTATAAAGGTATTGGATAATGCTTTGCTCATGTGACACCTTATTAATTTCAGTGATTTAGTGTCATAATTGTTATGCTTTAGCCCACAGCAACAGAATGGATGTGCGACATGTAAAAGATGGATTAAAATACTGTACTTAGCTGCTTTTACTTACCTCTTCTCTAGAACAGTCCTACTTTTACTTGTGTAAAAATGGATGTGCAAAATGATCAAGTGTAATAATAGAGGATACAGATTCGTGAAGTCAAGGACAGCTTATTCATTTTACTGTCAAGTATTGTCAGCTTTTGTCGACCGTCAACATTTTCTTGATTCATAGGTTTTATTATCTGGTAACCTAAAAGACTTCTATACTACACAGCAAGAATATTGGCTGCTCTCTATTTTGATCTTTGTATTATCAGAATTTATTGCATCATTTCCATTTTCGATTGGATAGCATCACGGCCACATGTATTACTTATGTACACTATCTTTCACATGCATGTCATGAAGGGAGATAGAGGACACTATATTACTGGCTTTACATAGTCCAGAGGTGTATGATGATATTGCTCGTGGAACGAGGCGCAAGTTTGAGTCAAACAGGCCTCGAGCAGTGCTCTTCGAGGGTCCGCCAGGTTTGTCTTCTATTCACGATTTAGTTAGTCCAAAGAATTTTAGTGAACTAGTGTTTATGGCCAACAATTGTACTGAACTAGTTCTTTTTTTGGTTGGATTACTTAACTAGTTGATTATCAGATAATTTGACATTTGACAGACGACTATCCACTTTCTAGTCGTACTTTTTTTGGAGATTCACCATCTAAGGCCTGACTTTATCTCTTTTTTGTTTTTCCTGGGACCGAATCCTTGATTTTGTTTTTACTGTATGAGCCTTGGAGAAGTTGTTCTTGAACATTTTTTGGAAAGGATAAGAGCAGAGAGCATTTCAAGTAAATAAACTTCTACTAAGATTTTGGATATTATTGTATAATGCACACTCTCAGTTGAGTTGAAGAGTAGATTTTGCTACTACATGGAAAGTTATTAAATCGATGAGCTTCTTTTTGTGCATGGGCTGGCAACTCGTGGTGCACATTAATGATACTTTACTTTGAATTAATAAAAAATGGGTTTGTTTGGCAATTTGTAGTTATCTTGCTAGAGTGCACAATTGGCACTATAGTATTTTGCTGTCTGTTACCATGACCATAGTAGAAGCCTGGCAAATTTTTTTTAAATGTGCTCAAGTTCCTATTGATGACTTCTGTATATGACAAGTGTTGAGGTTAAGTGACACTTACGAATGGAAGAGCTAGAGAAGCTGCTGTGGTTTCCCGATTGTTTAATGGTGCTGCCTTAGTTTATTGGAAATAAGCTCGAGTGCTGATATTAAAGACACCTTTTAGACCGTATCCCCCCCTGAATGAAGCATATGATGCTTCTTAATGTCAGCACTTGAGCTAACAAATGGGTTAATTCTCCTAATAGTGCGTCATGAGTTATTAAAATACATAGAAACTCTCCTAAATTTGGCAGGAAGAGTGAACTATTTATAAAGCATGTATCTTTGTTATGCTCTCCTAAATTTGGCAGGAAGAGTGAACACTTTATAAAGCATGTGTCTTTTTTATGCTTGAGCGGCAATAAGCTTTTTCTGTTCATTTAAATAGTTATTCCTACATTCTTAGTAACAGTCCTCTATATAGGGAGGTTCTTTAGTTTGAGGGTTGTTGCAAATTCACCTTACATTGCATCAATTATTTTGTCCAATATTTTAGGATGCTTCTATTGGAACCAATTACTTGCATTAAAAAATGTACTGGCGTATCTTGTTTCTCTGTCCTTGCTTAGTTTGACAAATTAGTTTGGCAAAGCTTAATTACAGTACATGTCCAATTCCAGGTACAGGAAAGACATCATGTGCTCGTGTTATCGCCAATCAAGCAGTATGATACTACATCAGTTGATAAGGACATTCATAGCTGCTATCTTGTCTATGCGACATGGCTTTTGCTTTCTGCATCGTGCTCTCAGTTAATTGGTTGTTGTACTTAATGCTGCCCTCAAGCGATAAGATATTTTTCTCTCCTTATGATGACTATGCTAATTAGTTAGTACTATGTGCTGCATGGTTGGGTGCATTTGTTGTGGTATACCTCGTAAGAGGAGTGTTAAGCGAGACTTTTTATTTTTTTTGTGTCTAATACTGATTCCTTAAAGTTATGTTGCTGAAGTTGCTTTTGCTCTAATTCTAGCTGCTCTTTGTAGGGGCTATAGAATGTTGGGGATTGAATTTTGTTTTCCTTCAAGTGATAGCAGCAGGATCTTTGGACTCTCTTTGATTGAATTAATAAAGCGATAAATGCTTACTGCATGTATTTGTAGGGTGTTCCATTACTGTATGTACCATTGGAGATTGTCATGTCAAAGTACTATGGTGAAAGCGAGCGCTTGTTGGGACAAGTGTTTTCACTTGCCAATGAGTTACCAAATGGTGCTATCATATTTCTAGATGAGGTATGTCTGGATGATAGGCAAGCTCTTCTTGCATAAGTAAATTTCTGTGGGAGAGTTCATGTAATATTGCGTCATACTTTTCTATACCTCATAAGAAAGAGACAACTAGCAAGCATGGAGGGAGAGCGAGAGAGAGAGAGAGAAATCATAGAGCCCAACATACCACAACGCTTCATCCATTTCTTCATCTTATACAATTGAGCTGGTTCTCATGTTTATGTCCTATCAGTTGAAGGTGTCGAGCTCCTGCTTATGATAACTTTGTACCTTGAAGGTCGATTCTTTTGCTGTTGCTCGTGATAGTGAAATGCATGAAGCTACAAGAAGGATCTTATCAGTGTTATTGCGACAGGTACGAGAGTGTATTTCCCTAGATTTACACTTTTCAAGAAAGGCCGCCTCTTGCATCTGCGATCTCTGATCTTTGTCCAGAGTGAAAAGAATATCACTCAAGTGAATTCCATTTCTAAATTTTACTTTTGATCAGTGATCTAGATGTGACTAAAACAAATCTGTGTTGGTGCCAAGATCAACCTATATTTGCAAGAATACCATTGTCATCAGACATTTGTTTAGCTAAATTTCATTAATGTTAGAACATCTTGGCCCCTTGCCACTTGACCATGAGGTGGTCAATTCTGCAGGTTACCTTAAACTGGTAACCCTTGAAGGTCCAATCTCTCTATTCTGTCACTTTATACATTTTGCCGGGCTATTCTATCACATGCTTTCTCAACAGCTGCCGCCTGTAGTGTTCCTAGCAATTGCGGTACTCCCGGTAAATTGTTTTCCCTTCTTGCAGATTGATGGATTTGAACAAGATAAGAAGGTGGTTGTGATCGCCGCAACAAACAGGAAGCAAGACCTGGATCCTGCATTAATCAGGTAGAGCAGGTGCATGTGTCTGCAAAGCACTACTTATGAGTTGATTCAGTCATTTTGAAATCACGCGTTACTTGTGTTCTTCCAGTCGATTTGATTCGATGATCACCTTCGACCTTCCCGATCAACAGAACCGCCAGGAAATAGCAGCTCAGTATGCAAAGCACTTGACAGAACCTGAATTGGTTGAATTCGCCAAAGTCACTGAAGGGTTAGTCCCTTCAAGTTAATATCCCATAGCAACTTCCATTTCTTCTTTGGTCGTTTTTTAATTTTCGCATTCGGGTCTGTAGTACTGGAGATGACTTTCTGCCCTTTTATTCGTTCTCAAATGTTTTTCTGTGAAGCGCAACTTATCTGGATGTTCTGTTAAACCAGGATGTCTGGAAGGGACATAAGAGACGTGTGTCAACAAGCAGAGAGATTATGGGCTTCGAAGGTATTAATCTGCGTCGCCCGTTTCGGACATTGAGTTTTTCCTAGGCCATAGAGGGGGCAACAAAACGAACTCCATCAGGGTTTCTGATTTCGTTACATTTGCAGATAATTCGCGGCCAGGCGAACAAGCACAAGCACTGGATTCTCCCACCTCTGCAAGAGTACGTCGAGAGCGCCACGAGCCGACAGAACGCGTTGCTAAGCATCGCGGAAGAGAGGGCCGGAGATCCCACGGCTCGCAAGAAGAAATTTCGGTTGGATTTAAGTTAAATCAAAGAGGCGTCATCGCCTCTGATCGGTGGGGATGCGTCCCTTCGACCTCTTTTCTAATCCCGACTCTTTTCTACTGTAAAATGCATCACATCTAGTTCACATGGCCACAATGGAATTACAGTCATTCCGGTCCGAGGCGGCGAATGCGCACTTCGGAAAATTCTTATAAGATCAACGACTTGATGCGAAGATTTGCAGACAGTCGACATGTACGTGCAACTAGCTTCGAAGTTGCATCCTTTTTGCACACATTGTAAGTGAATCTTGCACGTTATCATACACGAGAATGAAAGAAGCAAATCAAGAACGCATGCGCAATGCATAGAAGAGAAATCGTGGTCGCCGGAGTAAGCTGTCGGACCTTTTTTGTTCTAGTTGTACGCATCTCTACCAACTTCAGAAGAACAGATTGCAGTGAAGCAAGCTGAGCAAGAGAGCTCCTTCCCTGCATTTCGACCGCACCCATAAGATTTGATGAAGTGATTCTGTGAAATCGAGGAATCGTGCAGTGAGCAGCGAACGGGCAAGCTAGCGCGTTACCTGGCGGAGGAGGCCGATGGCCTGTCCTCGTCCTCGGCTCGCTTCCGCTTCCTGCCGCCTCCGCCCCCCTGGCTCTTCCCCGCGACGACCGTGGCGATCTGCAGCTGCGTCTGCAGCAGCATCCGGGTCATCTCGCCCTCGAGCTCCGCCCGCCTCCGCTCCGCCTCCAGCCTCAGGGCCTCCCTGGCCTTGGCCATCTCCACCTCGGCCAGCTCCATCCTCAGCATCGACTCCGAGAACAGCCGGAAGCTCGCCGCCGCGCCGGCCCGCCGGGGCGACTCGCCCCCGTCCCCGGCCTCGCCGGAGCTCTCCGAGTCGGAGCTGGCCGAGTCGCTGGGGTCGCCCTCGCTCGGGGTGTGCGCGCCGGAGAAGAGCCCGGCGTCGCCGCCGCCACCGCCGCCGCCGCCGCCGCCGCCGCCGTCCGGTGTGGTCCGAGGTGAAGGATCCGCCATTGGAGGAGGAGTGGAGGTGCCGTTCGACGCTGCTTTCGGGACCGAAAAAGACGAAGCTTTTTTCCCTCTCGCCTTTCTCCTTTTTTCCAGGGTGCGTTTCTCCACTCTCGTCATTCCCAATTGGTCCGTACATCGGTTGGCGCGCCACGTCAGCGACCGAGGCTCGACGAATTTAAGATAGATAAAGAGGAAACCGTCTCGAAAATCCTAAAACCTTTGTAGATTATTATGAATCGACCGTCGAAGTCCAGGAGTATAAACTAAAGTACAAATACGGTTGCGAATTGTAAAATGATTTTGCCTTGGTGGGTACCAATGTCATGGCTCGGATATATATGGAAGTACGAGATTAATTAAATCAAATCGGATAAATTGGAGATATCCTTCGACCAAAAAAATAATTGGAGATATATGGGAGATAATTTACCCAAAAAAGTTCCGTGCCTATTGTACGATTCTGATTTATTTTTATATTTTTTGATTTGGTCAATTTAGCCCTAAATCTTTTGATAATCTATCGTTTGGATAATTTTGATGGAAAATAAAAATAAAAAGTAAAAATAAAAAGATATGCAAAAAATTTCAGAAAACTTTCAAAAAATTGTAAAGATTATCCATATCAATACCGGTCGTGCCATGCAGAACGATTGGTTTCTACGTCATCGATATCTGATCAAAATTGATTGGAATGACGATATTGGTAAATTGTCAAAAGATTTATGACTAAATTTGCCAAATTGAAATGTTTGGAGATGAATTTAGTACCTTTTTTTTTTTTATAATTTTCTAGATACATGGGTTACACTAATTCATCATTGATTACTATGTTAAAATGAGCCCCGTGTAATGAAGAGTCTCGATGCTTCGAAAGTCCCCAACTCTTCCATGCCCAAATACATGTACAAGTATTCGAATATAAAGATTCTTTTCACATTGATTGTCGGTGTCACGAACTTTCTACCCATCTAACATGGGATGAACAACACGTGCACTTAGAGATAGTTGGGTAACCGAATCTTTTTATTGCTAATGCTCGCTCCGTTGCCTTGATATTAACCGACATTAGAATCTAAAAATCTACGGAGGGATGATTGCAAGAGCCTGCGAAAAGCTGACGTGGCCAAAGACCGTCAGAGCTTCGAAACATGCCGACGTGGATTTTTCAGAGAGGGTTATTTGTTTAGAGATTAACCCACGAGCTTCTAAATGCATCACATATAATAACAATGACATAATAAACATAAACATAATAACAATGATAATAATGTTAATAATGATAATAATAATAATGGTAGTAGTAGCAGTAGATACTCTTTTTTGGCCAAATGAATAAAATAATTAAAATTTCGACCAAAAAAAAAGGGGATGAAATAATTAAAATAGATGCCGAAGCAGCAAGCTAACGAGAATCAGAATAGTCGTCAGTCTCTTTCTCCCTCTCTCTCTCTCTCTCTCTCTCTCTCTTCTTCGACTCGCTGATTCGATCGGACCGTACAGCGACCGCCGGCAGGGGGGAGAAGGAGGAGGAGGGAGGGAAATGGCGTCGCGCGACAAGAAACCGGCCAAGCCCTCCGGCAGCCGGGCCGGCGGCATACGCACCCTCTCCGATCTGAACCGCCGGTCCGGGCCCGACTCCGACAGCGACTCCGACGGCCCCCAGGAGTACTACACCGGCGGCGAGAAGAGGTCCCCCCCCTCGCGACGGAACCCTAATCCCGTTCCTCTCTCGGTTTCGATTCTGTTTGATTTCGCTCCCCGTTTTGTCCGATTGGATTAGATTGGATTGGATTGGATTGGATTCCTTTCTCGAGGTGTTTGGCCGAGGGGAAGTGATCGTTGTTTTGCTGATGGTCTTTGCTTGCTGTGACTGACGATGAAGATTGGGATTTCGATGTTTTTGAAAGTTTTTGCATTCATCACTGTTTCTGAGACATTCCGTGAAGTATGTCATGCATTTTGCCCGTGCTGTTCTATGAAGAAAAGTCTCAATTTTGGGTGTTCCAACTTCGTTTTGTGTCCACTAGGCAATTAATTAGATGCTAGTGAAGAGAAAAAAGAAAGGAAAAATGAATGTACAGATTGACCTGTGATCCCTAATCGATAACGTCGTGGTAATGATAGCAATGGGTTGGTTTATAGGGAGAAATATTGGATCTTGAGGTGATTTTGGCATTTGGGGTTTGTATGCGGCATACATGGATGTACTCATCATAGTTATTCTGTCGAATTTTGAAGATATATAGAAGTAACTCCATTTGAAAGTTTTTAGCGATGTTAACGTAGTAGAATGACTAATGATAGTTTGAATTAGTATCTGAATAAGCGTAAAGGGTCCAGGTATGTAGAGTGGAGCACTTTTAGGGGAGTAGCATCAGGGCAATCGGGAGTGTACATGTAAATAGATACCGGATGAGATCTACCTGTAGCGAGGTGATTCTTTATGTCGTTTTGCTAAATCATTGAGAACTAAACCGTCATGCTAAAGTCCTGTGGTTCTGTCGTCTGTTAAGCAGTCCCATGAAAGAAAACGGGCATCTCATCAGCAACATAAGACCTATAATTGTTTGATACCTTAGTGGAACTAACTTAAATTTGAAATGGTAGGTCTCATGTAGGTTGGATGATTAGATTTAATATATTTCACAATTATTTTACATTGGTTTTTGAAATTAAAGGGGTGGTTATTCTGAACTTCATGTTTCATTGGCAACTTTCATGCCTAGTGACAAGTGCTGGGTTTTTAATTTTTGGTCCACACCTATATTTGGGGGGCTAATTCTGGTTTTATATTCTCAAATGCGCTGGGCTTGTAGGAAAATATAGTGTGAAGCCTCCAAATGAGGTTGGGATTCTACATAGTGTTTAATAGGTGTCTTCATGATATAAATTTTAGGACAGGATCGTAGGTTGTCATTGATGAGAAGTTGCTTGAAGGTTTCAGCGCTTGCTCCTGCTGGCTAAGGGACAAATGGAGGATGCATGAGAACGTACAGGCTACTTTTCTCTGCACCAAGCTGGAAACTTAAGGACTGATGCGTTGATCAACTGCTCTTTTGATCTTGAATTTATTTATTTATTCAATATTAATGTACTGATGATCCTGCGGTGGTATTACTCCTGTGGAAGGACATGAATATTTTTGTTTAAAAAATCAGATTTTGTTTGCAGTGTGATAACTGAGCAGCTAGTTTTCATAACTGATCAAGTGCGTTGTCTGAAGAAATATTTGGCACTTGTGTGTGTATCAGAACACGATGTTATTGGCTGTCACAACTGAAGGCTGACACTATATGATATATGATTTGCAGTGGGATGCTTGTGCAAGATCCTACAAAAGGCAATGATGTGGATTCAATCTTTAATCAGGCTAGACAAATGGGTGCTGTAGAAGGTCCAATAGATAACCTTCTTCCATCTTCAAGTTCAAGGAGCTTTACTGGAACTGGACGACTACTTTCAGGAGAAACAGTGCAGTCAGCTCCTCAGCAACCTGAGACTGTCATTCACAATATTGTTTTCTGGAGCAATGGGTTCACTGTGAATGATGGCCCTCTAAGGAGCTTGGATGATCCTGAAAATGCTTCTTTCCTTGAGGTACAAGACCCGATAATTATACTTGAACTGAAAACAAAAACGAAATTTGTTTTCTCGAGATATTTCATTGCTCGAATATCGATGGTATATTTTCAATTTAACATATTTACGTGAGCAATGAAACTAATAGACATGTGTGTGTATGCACCTTTTATTTTCCTCCGATTGAAAGAGATGTGAAGGAATCATATGGAGTACTTAGATCTTACAGAGGACTTGGTACATAATGGAGTGCAGTGGCGTAAAAGAATCTATAGAGCAAATTTGCGTTCTCGATGTTGATGCCAGTGTTGGAATCCAATCCAACTCTTTGACAGTTCCAGCCTTAAGCATTGTCCTAAATCGATGAGTATCTAATGTTCTATTGGTTTAAATTAAAAGGCCTTGGTATGATTCTTGTGAATTTTTATTCCTGGATCTGGATTACAACTATGTTGGTAATCTTACAGATAGTTGTCTCCTGGCTAGAACTTCATTTCTTTTTCTAGTTCCTTTTTTAGTTGCTAATTTAAACTGTCACCTTGGTCATCTCTTATTTCTCTCTATGCAGAGCATTAGGAAGTCTGAGTGTCCAAAGGAGCTCGAGCCTGCTGACAGAAGATCCTCTGTTCATGTTAATCTTATAAGAAGGGACGAGAAGTGCCCTGTGAGTAATTTCTTTACTGTCATTCTTCTTGCGGTGTCTCCCTTCCTTGTATTAATAGAGAAGAATATAGTTAGCTGATACCGGAGTGGACACGAACAAGTCTTTTTCTTTGAAATCGTGTGTTTTTGTCCATGTATATCTGCTTTTGGTACACGTTAAGCAACCCCCTTGGTACCACCACTACAAGACTATATCTAGGCCTTTCAAACTCTGTAATTATCAAGTTAACATGCATTGTCTTGCAGGAACCAGAGAAGCGTCACGTTCCATTTCAGGGTGTTGGAAGAACGCTAGGAAACAGCTCTACCCCTACAATGGCAGAGCCTGAGACCGCCTCTGCTTCTCTTAACAGTGCTCCTGCCCCATCGATGGGCCTCCTCGTTGTGGACGAGACGATGCCATCAACTTCAATCCAGCTTAGATTGGCAGATGGAACCCGGATAATTGGACGTTTCAATCACCGCCATACGGTCAGGGATGTCCGTGCCTTCATTGATGCATCTAGACCTGGGGTTTCCAGGACTTACCAACTGCAGATGATGGGATTTCCTCCCAAGCTCCTGACTGAACTCGATCAGACAATAGAGCAGGCAGGCCTTATCAATTCAGTTGTCATCCAGAAGTTCTAGACCCTGCCTCTGACGAGAGTACCAAGGAAGTGAACATGCTGGTTGTCAGTTACGTTATTGTGGCTTGCTTGTATCGACTCTATACACTTATGAGGCTGTGACGAATTTCAGAATAACTTACCAGTATGGCCATATATATTGTATGTTGTCATTAGCATATTCTGTCGGTTCAGTTCCTCGCTGTAATCGCTCCTCGCTTCCTTACATTAACATAATTAAGTCATATAAGATCTCACTTGCGAGATCAAAATTAGAGGGCTCGAGTAAAAACATCAATGAACCAAACAGGAAATAAATCAAAAGAGGCTCTGTTGGCAGTCGACGTCAGAACCGTTTCATGATTCTGTCTCCAATTTGCCATTGAGGAATCGTTTTTTTATTTTGTTTTTGGTAAGGTGCCATTGAGGAATCGTTTTTATCTAGTAGTTCGAAAAAAAGACTTGTTGAATGGGCGCGGACGCCCGACTGGCAGAAACCTGGAAGACCCAGAACTTTAAGTATACTTACCAAGGCAAATTTATATAGAATGGCACTACACAGTACTCCAATAGATCATTAAGGTTGACTTTCTCAATAAAACCTGACAACCTGGGTTGGTCAGACAGAGTCCTAGTGATCTAGGCAAGTCCTTGGAAGCAGTCAATCGCGGTATTATGACCGCACATTTTAGCTCCTCCATGCTGTGTTGGTATCATATCCCACTTCCAGTGTTCATTTTGATCATTTACGACGAGCTCAGAGAGAGATGGACTGATAGGCACCAGAAGTACAGATATTCCACCAACAGTGAACAAAGCGAGAGAGTAAGCACCCGACAAACCAGGACCGGACAAAGGGAAAGCGTTTGCCGTTGCAAAATCATCTCATTGACCCCACACGGTTGAACAAGGAGAAAATGGCATGGAGAGAGCTGGCCCTGATGCTGATGCAAGATCAGAGACTCTAGTGACTCGGAGGATATAATCAACGAATGGCGAGCTTATGTGAGGAATGAAGTCTGACGAATGGGAGTACAAATAATAATGAGGAATCTGAACCCAGATCGTTGGTTCTTTAGACTCCTTGTGCTCTTTGTGGGATCAATAACAAGGCCAAGCATCCTGATGTTGTGTCCATAGGCCCTTAACACGGGCGGAGACCATCCTTGTAATGGCACTCACAAATTTCTAGATTAAATGAACTGAACTTTTCAGTCACTCATCCTAGTAATGGCAGCTGCCCTCAAAAGAACCATGAATTGCTGCATGGGTACAGTCGCAATGTCTGATGTTGGCTTTGGGGAAATGATGATATGTAGTTGGTTCGTGGTTGAAATCCGGCACCTTTAGGGCGAGCACGCAATTGGTGATAGGGACCGCAGGACCCTTAGAGATCACCGAGAGATGCGAAAATCTGAAGGTTGGGCATGGACATTACTTTTTCTACCCGAGTCCCCTCCCATCATATGGGATCGACTGCAACCGAATGCAGGACTCCCCCCTTCTCCTTCAGAGCAATCCATACCACGTTTAACAGACCTTAGGTCATCAGGAATCAAGCTTGAACCAAAGAGAGCCGATAGTTTCCTAGAGATAAGTTTCCAAAATCGTCTGTTGGAAATTCTATCACTGTCAACTTTTCTGTTCAGATGGAATCATCACGACGTTTTCTCAAGACGATCAGCTAGTCGCCAATAGCTTAAGCAGACTCCTGGAGAAAACCACGTTACATGTTTATGATTGTTATCTCTCCGACCAGTTCAGGAATATAGAATCCCACCATAACAGCAACTCGGTGGCCTTGAAGTGCACCTACTTTCCCAATCATAGACATTTAACTCAGTCATCTCAGCTTCTCTCAGCTTCTTCATCACCGTAATGCAAGCTATCCTCGTGGTACTTACCCATCACAGAAGTGTCAAAAACTGAGTCTTGGGCATCCATGGCTTCTAGTTCTCAACTCCTGTCCATTCCTATAAATCTCAAACCTTCCGTGTATTATAAAATCTTGTACTTTTGCTTCTTGGTTTCTATCTGACGGTGCTTGCTTTAGCATGAGATCTCTGTTCACAGGAAATCCTTATAGCTGCATTGTGTTGCTCCTCGTCACCTTAACTTTTGGAGATCGTGCTGAGTGAGAGTCAAGTGTAGTCTCGTGATTCATTCATGAAAGAAGAGTACGTAAGTCGCTGACTCGATTAAAGTAAGTTGATTGTTCAGGACATTGTTGCTGTCGTAAAATCATTGTTTAGTGTTCACCACCAATCTTTGAATTCCATAGAAAGCAAAGCAGATCTCCTACTTTGCTAATATAAACCATCCCATCCTATTCTGACTGATCTTGACCAGACGATAGTCATTGAAGCTCTACCCTCTGCATCTAGTCGGACTCACAATGAAGTGAACTTGCCGGATTTCAGTTATGCCGTTGTGGGGTCACCTTCAACTTCTCCACATTTAAGTTCATGCTGAAGTACAAGTAATATATATCTGATGATCCTTGACCTTAAATGAGCAAAGCTATCTCCATTTGCATACTGTGGATTGTTCAGCCATTTATATACTACCCTTCCATCATGTTTCAGGATTGGATATTTTCTACTTCAAAATGTGCCGTCTCCAACCGATTTTTGTACCTTGAGTTTACTAGAGTACTTTGTGTGAACGCCTCATGTTTGGTACAAACCGCGTGATTTGTCGTGAATCAGTAAGTCTAATAACAAAGAAGAGCCAAGAGACAAGTGTGCACGCCTCAGATCCTGGATTTCAATCAAATATTCGGAAAGATGAAGAGATGAACGGCTATCTCTAAAGTTACACGAGCTGATACCTTAATAAGCATAAAGCCAAAAACCAGAAAGAGAAAAGAGGTTCGTTTGCATAAATAATAGCATGAATTGGGCAAGAGAAGTTGGATGTTATGGGGTGAAAGAATGATGACAATGCTATCATCTCCAAAAATGTAATGTTTGAAGATCTCTCTAAGGAACTTTCTCGTCAGCTGTCAATCCCCAGCTGATCTGATGACTGCTTATGGTTGTTACAAAATTCAATTAAATTAGTATGTGAAAAAGAATGTTAAAACAATAAACAACTAACAATCAACAGACCCTACTTGAATATATTATCATGTAATGCACATACACTCCTTGCAGCGCGGGAACCGGTAAATACTCCTTGCCACTGGCCTCTTTTGAACATGTTTAGTTTGCCTCACCGCTTTCCTCACCCTTTGTTCAAACACGCGCCATTCTATTGTGTTGTTCTTCGTAAAGATATCTGCGAGTCTTCGCTTGTTCGGCCTTATTGTCGGCATCTTTCCTCCACCGTAATATATCCGGTAACCAGAGACCAAGGATGATAGCTGACTCCCTGAGTCCGTCATGGCAAAGGCATCCGCTGCGGTGCAGACTATGAAGTCCAAAGCAGCTAACTGCAGAAATTCGAATAATTACAGGGAAAGGCAACAAACAATCAGACAAACAATAGATGCGACAGAGCTTAGTCCATAATCAGTGCATTTTTCTCAAGTCGTCCCATGTAAATGAAAAGAAAGAGAGAACATGTAGAGAAAGCTAATGAAATCAAGCTAGAGGTGACTACTTCACGCAGACTATATACCTGAGACGAAAAATTCTTGAAAGGTTCCAGTTCACTTGCTGAAAGAAGAGTCTCCTTGGTGACCAAATTAGGATACAAGCTGTTCAAAGCAACCAACCTGGACCTCCCCCCATATATATTTGCTCCAGCGACATATACGTATGTTTTTCTTTTAAAACCAAGAGCGGCTAGCATAAGCACTGCTTCTTCAGGTGTCAAAGGGCACAAGCCTTCTTCCCTTAGAGCAGCAGGAGAAGGCAACCTGTCTCGACAAACAGTTTAGTTAGCCAATGAGAATGGCCATTCTAACCAAAAGGAAAATGCTAGACTTTTTCCCCATACAGAAAACCAGGAAAGTGCCATCTAAAAACCAAAAGGAAATAAAAATTTACTGCAGGATGCAAAATTACTCATACTTCGAGGTCTTCTTTAGAAGAGTCAATGCAGGGAAATGGACTTCGCGGAATGCCTCCAATTCTTGTCTCTCTTCTTCGCCGCCACCAAATTCACACAGGGAATGAGCTACCATGTCGATTTCGAACCTCAGGTGCAGAGAAAGATACTTAGAAGCTTTCCCAGAATGACCTCCCTTTTCTTTCAGCATTGACTCTGCATAAGGACCGACAAGATAGTGATCTAGCAATCCAGGCTGTGGACGCTGTCGTACTCTCTGAAGAAGCAAAGCGCCGGTTTCTTGTATCTTTGGGACAAACTGGAGAGCATGAAAATTACATCTGCAACGAAGTCTCTAGATGAAGTTTCCTCAATTAGGAAGAGCAAGCATAAAGAAGTAAACAAGAAAAAATAAAGTAAGATTGACTTTCACACAGCATGTTAAAACTTTTAAAGAAGAATCCCTCCCAGGGTCATTCTACGATAACCATGTCCAAGCTTAAACTATTACCTGCAATTGAAATGGTATGGGGTCAAATGCCAGACGATTTCCAAATCCAAGGAAATGGACAACTCTAGTCTGGATCAGAATAGGAAGAATATTCTTCACATAAAAACTTGGTTTTGATTCCTTTCTGATATCAGTATCTGTAATCTGAAAAAATGCCCACGTAATTACCACCGCCAAAGATGAAGCCACAAAATGCTAATTATAAAGCCATTGGCATTGTTTTAAAGTGAGAAACTCACAAGGCTGCCAACTGCTTCCAAGTCTAATGATCGTAGCTCTTCAGGGAGCTCCTTCACTATCCGAATATCAGGAGTCAAGTAGTTAATAAAGCGCTCCTCCTGATAGATATCGCTGAATTGACTATAATGGAATTGAAGGGTTACTTTCCAAAGAGAAAGATACAGGATTGAGAAGCAAATATCTGACAAAGAAATGCATATTGTGCAAATGTTGAGCCTAATAAACTTTCAGACTTAACAGCATAGATGATCAACATTCACCATGGATATCAACAACGAATCAACACCAGAAGCATACTATCTTGACACCCTAATAGACGATGATCTGTACAATGTGTACCCTCCACTACAGTTTCACTTCAACAAAGTTATCTCCTAAGACGGGAAATAACATCATCTAGAAGAAACAGGTAATGTGATGAGTTCCTATCGAAGAATCTAAGATGACAGAAACTGATAATGAAATGTCACCTAAATAGCAAAGGCTTCGAATCAATATCTTAACCAAACTATCAGTTTCAGCTAGTTATTAACCACAATGATCACATAGGACTGTGTAGATTGAAGGAAAGTAACTTGCAGACAACGAATGAAAGAGGTGGTAGCAAGTTACCTAACATCTTTCCAGACACTGCTGTATAAAAATCGTGGAATAACGAGAGTTGCATTGAGTAATCTTGCAATAACAACAGCATTACAGACCTGCTTAGAATCAAGTTGAGAATTTAGTAACAAAGACACAAGCTGCTACAATTTGGCCATCACTGGAATTAGAGAAGTGTCACAATTTAGTAGAGGGATTACTTACAGCTACTCTCTGCTGGTTCATCCCACCATTTGCAGTGACCATTATGTATCCATTGTTTCCACCTGTAGAAGTAGAGATATGTAAGTATGCCTTTGGTAGATGGCCCAAGCATTGTTCAAAGTTTATTTTTCTTGATGGTACGCTAATTGTTTCCATGTACACAAAGAAGACGACATCATCATCATCCACATTTACAACCTCTCCATTCCGGTGCACACAACCAATGTATCTGCACACACACACAGTGCTTACCACTCGGTTTCCAGTTACGTTGATCTGAACAAGGTTTCCATGCAGAAGCTGGAACAAATGGTTCCCGCCATAAGTCTTTTGGCTCAGGTTTGTTATGACCCTGTTTGACATAACCCAGAGGACACGTGACAAAGCTACCATCAGATAATTAAGCTCTCCCCTCTCTGAAGGCCAAACTGACAAAGTATAAAGATAGTGTAATTGTACCTCTGCCAAGGCATGGGCAGCCCAAGCCAACAACCTTCCATACACACCCCTCCAAGGTTTCACTCGTTTCCGGGTACTTTTCACATCTCCCTCCTGATAAAAGTGAACAGGATCAATAGACTAAAACATTGATCACTGTATACTGCCATCTAGATGCAAATCTTAGCTGCACAAGTTATATTTTACCAAACTAAGGCAAGCTTCCTCTTCGTTGAACAAAACAAAAGATCTTCAAAATTGAGTCAACTCCCAGGCTCTTCAAGATTATTGGCTTCCCTCCAACAACAATAACTTTTTACTTTCGTGAATTATCCTTACGTATCAAGAGACCACACTTGTGAGCCAGTTAGCACAAATGCAATGCAAATTCTTGGACAACAACACTGGACCTTGACAGAATCAAATATCACACTAATATAGCAACCGAGGTTCATGGTACTACTTCCCTCAATGGATCAATAATTAATGCCAGCCCACTTACGAGGTCTAAAGAAGAATTTATCCATTAAACACTACAAAAGATTCTCCCACGTCCATCCGTGGCATTAGGAAGATGTCAAAGCTGTTCCATTCAAATCTTCCCAGCATTCCCCTTTTAGCGCGACACATCTAATGAAAAGCTTCACAACCATGGAATGATTTTATATAATCCACCAAACAAAATTCTTCCGAAGAATTGAATCACAACAGCAGCAGAAGGCATACCTTGATACGAAATGAAACTGCAGAAGACGAATTCCCTGTAACTCCGCCTTGAATGCTAACCTTGTGATCTTGCAAGCTCAAGAGCATCAACCAATTCACCAAGAGAAAACAACCCATCAACCCAATCACGAAAACAACCCCCCTTCTCTGGTACCACCTTCTCGCCATCTTCCTCTTCGCCCTCTGCTGAGTTTTCGAGCGCTCCTTATCACGTCCCCACAGGAACTCCACAGCTTCCATCTTTACGCAAGAAAACGAGGACCCATTACCGCAAGAGAGGTCGGGGCTCGAGAACCGGCTCGGCTGGGGCCCGCTCGGCTCGGCTGGGCTGCTCCTCGGGGACCTGGGGTGGAGCGAGCCGGCCCGGAAATCGGCCGAGCCGGGCTGGCTTTCTTCACTGGGTTTATCGTTGATTACCTCGTTCGACCTTTCCATCTCATACTTTTGGATCTGGGATGATCGAAGCAAATGGGTCCTTTGCCGAGACTTGAAGGATTCGGCTTTTTCGGAGGACTGGGTCTTCTTATCTTAGGACAAGATGGTCAACAGATGCGGGTGGTGTCTTGAGTTACAAGGATCTGGTCTCAAAACAACATCATCAGTATGCTGCGTGTGATTTGAGAATGGCAAATTGCCGAACGAGGAATTTTTCCTCTCGTCTTTGGTCTCTTTGGAAATTGGATTCAGCTGGACCGTGGACGTCTGATCGGTTTTCTTTCGTTGTCTGAAAATCAATCTGCGTTCTTTATTGTCTGCTTGGCGACGCAGGGTGACAGACACGTGAGCACGGTGAGTTGAGACAGTCCATCAAAGGCAACGAGCTCGCAATGAAAAGTAGGGAAGCATGATAACTTATTAGCCTAGTCTTCGGACACATGTCCTGGTCATTACCTATTTGAACACAATAACTATTTTTTTTTTGTCAATTAAGCTTGGTCGTTTCTAAAAGACATTCATTCGAGCGTCGTAATTTTTAAAAAACGTTCATTTGAGTGTTAGTAATTTTCAATCCGTCACTTGGCACTCAATTGAATGCATAGTAAAATTTTGCTAATCAATGTGATGATAGTGTAATGGCACCACGACGGCGAATGTTATGGTCGCCATTTGGTAGCTAAGAGTGCAAAGGCGAGCAAGCATTTTTACCACCAATTGACTATAGGATGAGCGGAAATAATGTGTTTTCTTACGGCTCATTGATGGGTAATGAATTTCAAAAGCAAATTCGAAATCAATAAAATTCATATAGTTAACATTGGTCTTTTCATGACTATTAACTTCCAATTAAGTATACTCAAGAAAGGGTGAAATTGGTGAGGCGATTGGATTTGTTCTTCATGAATTTGAGATACAGCTTTATCTCATGCTGATAACTCACCTTTTTTCGTATTTTTTTTAACCAATCTTTTTCGAAAGAAAATGAAAAACGAATTTGTTTTACGAATCAAACATTTGAATTCGGGAAAAACACATGATTCACAACAAATTTGGTAGTCGCAATTCCTCCAAATAGCAATACGAAATCATGAATAGTTAAAATAACCCAATTGTCATTACTCGATGTGGTATAATTCCACTAGTAAACGGCCATGACTAGTTGCACTTCACATATTCCTCGAAATTCGGTGGCAAAATGCAAAATTTCCAAGAAAGAAGAACATTGCCACGGAGAGAGAGAGAGAGAGAGAGAGAGAGAGAGAGAGAGAGTCATATCACCGGATGATCGCAATGGCAGTTGTAGGAAACGACGTGTGAACAGACAGACGCTCTGTTCCAAGAAAGTCCGAATCCTTTGCGCTCGTTGTTGAAGCAAACCCATCAAGGATACCCTTTTCACATGTAGCAGCAGTTGGAATCAAGACCACCCAAAAGCATGAACAAGAAGGGGTTGGCCATCTTGATGAGAGCCAGGATGAGGCCCAGTGATTCCAGCAGCAAGATCTCTCTCTCCCCTCTCGCTGTAATCACTTCCCAGTCTTTCTCTCATGTTGAGGTTCTTTTGATGTTTCTTGGGGCGTGTCTGGATTTCCCATTTCAGTATTGTCGCAGCGACCTCTGGCGATGCTGCATTTCTTGATTGTTGGACATGGAATTCTCAGTTTGTCGGGAAAAGTTGATCTTTTTCTTTGTCTTTGTTTTTTTTTTGGTCTCGGAGTGATTGGAGAAGATGATGAAGCTGGTCTGTTTTGAATTGATTACGCAACAGGAGAAATTGAACCGGGCGACACCTGATAGTCAAGCGAATCAATCTGGTGGAAGTGGCATGGAACCTACTTCAGATAAAGGAAATGATCAGACCAACTTCTCATGCCGAAATAAAAGGTTTTCTGTTAATTCTCTTTGTTAAAGAAAATAAAGAAATGGTTTTGCGTCTACTTTTTTGGACCCCACTTGGTGGGATGAGGTTCAGTTTTTGGTTGTCGAGGTCGTTGTTGAGTTCTTCAACCAGGGTTGAAGAGATAGTGTTGTGAATTTTACGGGCAGGGCATTTGAGCTTGTGAAAGAGTCGATGCACTCGGCAATATCGATGAACAAAACAGAGGTTTTGGATGCTGTGCTCAATGATTTCACAGAGGTGGGATGAGTGGTTTGACTGATTGTTAATCAAATTTGCGAGGCAATATACAGTTATACTTTTCGGGTTCTCACAGTGTCAAAAATGAAAAATGTAGGGTTATTTTAGCCTTTCTGGAGAAAGCCGTAAGGCGTTGTTGCTTTTGCTTGCCAAAGAGTGTGATCTCAATAGAGCACAAGTGCGGGAATTGATAAAGCAGTATCTCGGACTCGAGATTCCAAAAGGTTAGCAATTTGGTTTGCATGTGTCTATCAGTAATCATCATTCTCGTATGTGCTCTTGTTGGGAAATTAGCAATTGTTTGGAACTTTGACATTTTAGCTGATGCAGCTGAAGAGGGTAAGGTTGTGGAGGAAAGCTTGCTTTCTCCGTTCTATCGTATAGAGAGAAACTTGAGACATGCTCTTAAGCCAACATATGAAGTTCTTTTTGAGAGATTGAACACACATCCTGGAGGGTTGAAGTTCTTGTCTATCCTTCGAGCTGATATCCTGTCAATTCTCGCGTAAGGTTATGGTTCATATTACGTAAATGATTTGGTTATATATGGCCACGACAGCTTCTAATCTTTTGGTGAAGTCGATTCTTTCACATTGTTTATGGACGTCCGTACTGTATTGAGCAGTAAAATAGCACTTTTTACTATTTAAATTTTCTAATTTGTGATTAATTGTGAAGTACATGCATTTACATAAAAAGGACAAGTGCTTCAGGCCTAATTGGGGATCTGATTTTGATTGGAATTATCTTCATAAAAACAGAGAGGAAAATATACCATCCCTTCGAGCACTGGATTCCTATTTGAAGGAGAAACTTGGCACGTGGCTTAGTCCTGCTGCTTTAGAGCTTCATCAAATCACATGGGATTATCCTGCTTCTTTGCTAGAAAAGATTGTGGCCTACGAGGTTTGTTCTCTTATTCTTTTCCTGCCTCTGGAGTGTGATGGTTAAGAGCCTTTCTGAGTTATTTTTTTCACTACAGGCTGTGCATCCTATCAGCAATCTTCTAGATCTTAAGAGAAGGTTGGGCGTGGGACGTCGTTGTTTTGGATATTTACATCCAGCAATACCTGGTTAGATCTTCAACTTTCGATGCTTCCTATCAATGCTCATCCTTTTTTATGCACTTATTTGCCAGTTGTGTGTTTTTTCTCATGTTCCTTGGCCGTTACAAAATAATAGCTAGCACTGAACAGTACATATGATTTCATAAGTTGGAATTTACTTTGCCAGCCCTTTTATGGTATCTCCTTGTTAAGTATGCCCAATCAGCAGTACAGAATATGAAAGTGCATTGCTGGGCTACATTTTGATGTAATTACAATACAGCTCCCTTCACAGCTGGTTTTGCCGGGGTGTCTAAGAGTCAAAGGTTGTCAATTCGACCATCAAATGATGTTTATTTCTTTGGGTGGCTCGGTTTCTTAATAAGTTGGTTGCAATTCACATCTTCCTTGAGCCCCGTTCTATTCCCAAGTATTTTAGCATCACGTACGTACATTTTGATGATCTCCAACCTCCAAATGAGATAACTTCCACAAATGCATGAAATTTGAGTTTCCGGGTGTAAGGAACACTGGAGTGATTGCTCCTGCATGTAATCTTTTTGCAGGAGAACCTCTCATATTCATTGAAGTTGCACTTTTGAAAACTGTGGCTCAGACAATACAGGTATGTCGTACATGATGTGAATTTTCTTTTTGTCAGAGATCTCTATATTTAACTCTTTCATTGGATGACAGGAGGTTTTGTGGGATGATCCTCCCATACTGGAACATGAAGCAACATGCGCATTGTTTTACTCTATATCATCAACTCAGGTTGGCTTATACATTCCTTAGTTTTCGCTTATATGAAATATAGAAATCATAAAGCACGTGATTGTCAATATTTATACTTATCAACAGGATTTATTGGATTGCTTACAAATTTTAGATCATGTTTACCTCAATACTGTCCTTTGTAGCATGTAATCTGGATCTATCTGGATGCCTGAATTTAGCAATTAGAATCTGCCAGTGGGAGTTTATGGCTTTTCAGTTAAACTGTAAACTACCATGCTTCAAGTTTGCGCTATTGAAACGAGAAAAGTTTGGAAATAGATAATTTTGAACTCAAGCAGTTGTATAATTGTTGGTGCTGGGGATTGTCCAAGCAGCTGTGAGTCATGCATATGATGAAATACACCTATGGGTTCAATGACTACACTAGTATCTACTGTTTTTATGGCCGAATTCAAAAGATGCTTTTACATGCCTAATAGTATGCACACATGGAAATGTTGCAGCCTGGTTTGACAGGGATCAACCTTGGAAAGTTTCTTATTAAACGAGTCATCACACTGGTGAAACGAGACATGCCTCAAATTTCTGTGAGTATTTCCAGTATCAGTTAGAACTTGCATACATGTGTTGTATGAGAGAGTGTTTGCTTATTCTTCAATATGTAGGACTGAGAAGTTGAGTGACCAATGTTTTATGCTGCTTATTTGTTTGCTGTTTTGTTATATGTTAAGCGATACCTAGCTTTCAGACTCTTTAACTTGGGTTTAATTGGTTTAGAGAAGAAAGCTCAGTCGATTAATTCCATGACTACTTTAGACTTGCTATCAAGTTCTTTTTTGGCCCCATTACTGACAAAATGAAGATATTGCTCGGTTTGTTTTGCCTTCATAAATTTCTGGCTTTTACAATCTTTTGTGTGAGAAGTCATTTACCAATTCACCTTAGTTTGTAATAGTTAGAAACTATAATACGAAGTTTATGAAGGTCCTTCACTTGCATTGGATAGGAATCTCTTACTCATGATTGGCACAACAGTTCAAAAAGGGGTTACAATGCCGTGAGTAGAGTTACTTGTTAGTAGTCTGACATTAAGTGAGCTTGAGCCACATTTTAATTAATATATGAGATAGTATTAGAGTTCATGGCATAGGGGTTTTGATGCACTTTGATGCAAGCCCAGGAACCATCTCCATTCCATAATTAAAAGTATTTTTTTTTCTGTCTAATTTAGACAGTCAAGAGTAGCCAACATCAGTTATTTTTTTTTATCTTCAATGGACTGGCAAATAAAGAAACATTCCTGCGGAAAGCAGTTTTATGCTAATTTCTGACAGTCCATATCAGATAAGTTCCAAATCCTAATATTTCATTTTTTTTATTTCTCTCTGAATAGTGCCACCATTAATGAACCTCAAAATAGCAAAAAAGAAAGATCATGATTCTTAACCACGTGCTTTAGAACTTAAATTTCTTGAAAGCTTTTGCCTCCCTCTGATGCTCAGTTTTATGATTTTTCCCCCGAAATGTTCTTCAACTGCCTCGTGAAGCTTATCACTTTTCCCATGTAGATATTTGCTACTCTCAGCCCAATCCCAGGGTACATGCAATGGCTACTCTCTAAGTTGGCATCTCAATTAAAGCTGGCCGAAACAGATGATGCCACACGTGCATCATCTGATCAATCTGGCTCATCATTCTGCGAAAATATACTTGAACCAGAAGAGGAAAGGGCGCTCTTGAACTTGTCTGAGTAAGCCTTTTCTTCTATTATATCATAAGCTTTTGGTGCGCTCAATTCCCGGTTCATGCAACTTTGAGAGTAATCTTGTTGAGCTTCCTCTGATCATTTTGTGCGTATGAGGAAACACCACGCGTCTGTCATCACCTAGTTACCTTAAGTACTGTTTCGAAGCACGATGTGTGGGCCTGATCGATCAATTTTTTTTTTGTATTATGGATCATACACATGGGTTGGTCCCAAGTATAGACTGTTCATGTTTAAAACAGCTTGGAGGAGCTTATCTCGCGATTGATGTCCCGTAAGTACTATTTTATACAATGGTAAATTGACCCAGAGCTTGACAGTTAAGACAAGAAGATGGACCAATTGTCTGTGCAGTTGAGCAGGGATTGATCAAGGATGTGGTATCATTTCTTGTGATTAAGATTTCGACTCATCGTCTACTTAGTACTTGACATGTTATGCAACAGTAGATAATAGAAAGATTTAAACCTTGGAGTTCCTCCATGGTTAAATTACTTTCTGCCTCTTAATTGCAAATATCTAGTTAACTAGTCAATCATAGCTCTGCGCTATATTTAAAGGACGAATGTTCTGGAGGCCTTATATGATCTACGGAAATCTCTTTTTCTGTTGGATAAAGTTGTTGCTAGTCTTGGTCCATCCCTGATAAAACTTATTCAGTGTCTTCTGTTTTGTGAGCATTTTAGTTGCTTATCTGAGATCTTTTTCCTGAATCAACAGATTGTGATTGGTAATGTCCTTTTCAAAATAAGTAACTGTTCTTGGTCTGTTTCTCCTCCATGTTCATATAAATTGTTGTGTGCCACAAGGTGAACTCTTTGGGTCGGGTTGCAGGGAATACAAAGCAATGAAAAATGGAATGGAAGTGATGTTTAATTTGCTGACCACAAATGACTACACACGGGCCCACTCACCTGAAATGGTTTCAGTATTGAAGCCTCCACTCATGCGGCTCTGTGCCAGGTAAAATTTTTTCTCTCCAAACTCGAGTATGTGCCTGGTGTGTTAGTAAAATCAATTTTATGGTGGAAAACAAGTATCACATAGTATTGCTGAGCAATATTGATTTGCAAAGTGTAACAGTGAGTCAAGTTCTGGTATTGGGTGAAGTGCTATTACTTGCCATTCAATTTCAATTTCAGTGCAGATGATAGTGGCATTGCATATAAAATATATGAAAGTTGGTTGAATGACTGCAGGTACCTTTTGCAAGAGAAAAAGAGAGGCAAGGCATTAGACTCTGTGGCCAATTTTCACTTGCAAAATGGAGCAGTAAACTGTTCAAACTTAAATCTTTCGTTCTAAAAGTTAAACTTTCTAAATGATCTAGAAAAATAAACATTCAAAATTTTCTATTAACTTGCTCTTTCCTATTTTTTTCCTCAATTGGGGAACAGATGGTTGAAAGAATAAATTGGATGGCAGATCGGTCAGAGAAAGGACAGCGACAAAGTGCTGGCATCATGGTAAACTATGTGTATAGGTAATTGTCACAAACCGACGTCCCTGAAAGTTTTTGTGTCAAATGAGCAGTTCGAGGATGAGGAAGCGTAGCTGAGACATTGTCTCGGCACCTGAATAATAAAACCAGGCTTCTCTCCAGATTTTGCCTATGCCAAGGGGTGCAAGCAAGTCAAGCTACTTGTGAGCTACTCGTGCTCGATTTTTTCACCTATTCAAGATTGGCTCCATTTTTTTCGAGCTCACGTCGAGTTCGACTAGCTTGAGTAGCTTGTCAAGCTGAGTTCAAGCTTAAAGATACTTGACTTTATTGGGCAGCGAGCCTCATTGAGTAGCCCATTAATTTTACTATGTAATTATCCTTTCACCATTTATTATTATTTTAAGCACAAATAAAAAGGGTGAGTGCTAGTATTCTGAGCCAAGTTAAGTTTGACCAAGCTCAGAAATATAAAGTATGTTGAGTTTTATATACTTAAAATTGAGTCAAGCCGAGTTGAGCTCGATTATCTTGAGTTCAAGCTTGACAAGAAGTACTCGATCAAGCTCAAGTTGAGCTTTGAGATTATGAGTTGAGTTGAGTTGAGCTTTGAGCCTGGCACTATGTCGGCTTTACTCAACTCGATGCACTCCTCAATCTAGATGAAACGGTATAAAGTGCCGAACACATAAAAAAGGGTCACACTTGCTTATATCAACTTGTTGTCATGTGTCGAGTTCACTATTTTTTATTTGGTCTTCATTTTAAGAAGATGATGTGAAGTTATCAACTGCAGGCTGGAGAACATTGAGGAAAATGCTCAGTCATATTTCAGTACAGGGCAAATACATTCCTCAGATGACATCCTTGAATATGTAAAGGTAGTATTCATTTTCCTTGGACTACCATGATTCTATGCATTTATCAGCACTGAGAGCTCGAGGTTGGCACTAAGCTTTCCTCTTCCCCGTCTGCTTATTTTGTGGATCTGCTTGTCTATAGGGGGTGGAGGCGTGAATAATGCAGCTGGGAAGGTTGCATAGTAATCGAAGTAAGTTGTTTTTGCGCATCCTAAGGAGAATATGAGTGAGCTTAGTTATGCAAGAGCATTGCTCATCACAATCAACTCACAGGGATGGTGGCAACATATAACTCCGGAAGCAATACAGTAATTTAGGTGTTCTATGGTATTTCTCATTGTATTCAAACCATTAATGGAGGTTTAAGGTATGACCTTTTAAAGCATGTTCATTTTCTCATGAATGTCCTGCCTGTCCTTGAGAAACTAGCAATTGGACGAGAGGCGTCCATACATCATATTAATTGCATACGGAAAGACAATACCTCATCCAATTGAGTTGACTTGAGTGGACGATATGACATTCTTTGCGAGCATCGAAGAATTTCTCGAGAAAACAATTTATCGTTCTAAAAGAGGAATGTCATGATAAAAGAGACTGAAAAAAGATCTGGGAATATCCAGGGAAGAATCTTCTTCCAAGTAGCCTTGTTACGTTTGAGAAAACAAATGTCATTTTCGTCGTCTGATATTTTGCGACTTCTGGACAGATTGCACTCTTTCATTTCTTTGGATGGTTCTTCAAAGTAGAAGCATCTCCTTTTGAAATTGAGACAGAAACTTCGAGTTTCTACAATGTACCATTTGAAGACTCCTTTTCAAATGGTACATTGTAGTTCTCACATCGTAGACCCCGCCCCAACTCTATCTTGAAGATAGTGCATAGGTACTCTCTGAGGAGGCGAGCGAAGCCGCCGATCCCAAGGCTGCTCTTCCAAAATATTCATATTGCTTTATTAGGTAGTAGATGCGTTGTTAGATTCAGAGAAGTTTGAGGTACTTAACAAGTACCATTATGGTTTTGATGAAAGAGTAACCTCCAAGCCTTCCAATTTTAACTAGGACCAGCTGATTTCTTCGACGAAGACACCGATCTCCCAAGCTTCGGAAACTCTTATGGCACTAATTCAATTAATACATCAAATCGTCTCGAAAGAACTTGCGCCGGTTACTTTCTTGGAAGCAGAAGTAGCTCACTTTCAACCACATATGCAGAGAGATGGCAGGATCGATATCTCTCCATAATACAAGCTCTGTCGGACTTTATCGTAGGAGAAAGGAAAGTTCTTTACATATGAACCTTCATCTATTGATCTCCTTCCTTCTATGCGCAGTTGAAATCGCTATACAATGTAGTACGATGGCAACGAACCGAACTGCGTGTATGGCCTAAAAGCACACGTGAAATAGACCAGAAACTGATCACTTCCCGCTCTCGGTTTCCGCATGACTAGTTTCCAACACGTACTCCCTCATGAGCCTTGTGTTAGCTTCATCCATCACCTGCCAATTGAACAATCACCACCCCCATGAATCATCGAAATCAAACAGGCCTCCGAAATGGGAAAGTTGTACATAAGAAGAACGTTGCCTTATACCTTAGAAGCTACTCGTTTCAGGTTATCCCACTCAAAATCTTGCTTGCAATATGCCGATCGAACCTGGAACATCGCGCAAGTTGATTACGTAAATAGATGTTGTTAACAATGAAATAGGAAGAAGGAAAGGAAAGAAGAGAGCATCGGCTTACCTCTAAGATGCGCAAAGCTTCACAGTTCGGAAGACAAACCATGATTCACCAGAACCAAAGCTCAAGTCAAGTTCAATATCATTAGCAGGAAAGACGAAACACAGACAGGCATTACATTCGATGTTAGAATCTTCGGCTTCCTTAGAGTTCGAGTTAAATAACGTCGGCGAGAAGATAAATTTCCTTTACAGATTAATCCAGAGGGATATAGGGAAGAAACTAACCTAAGCTCTGGTGCCTTGAGGATTCCCTCATCAAGTCGGCGCAGAATTTGTCCCCGTCGTTCAAAGAGTGTCTGCTCAAAAACTCTGCCAGCTCCTCGTACGCTTCGCGGTTATAGCTCTGCTCTGGGAAATCAACAGTAACAGATAAAATTGCCCCAAACATACATGGCACTTCACAAAATTGCTACAGTGGTGTGTAGTAGTCGCTATGTTCATTCGTGTCAGCCTATGTTTTGTGCCGCAAGACAGCAACAGACGCCGGATTTTTGTTCAAAGTGCACACCCTTGCACATAATTCAGCAGTTCTGATAGTTTTAAAGCTCTTGAAAGCTCATAATTGCCTTAAAAACATGAACCTGGATAGATCCAAGCAACCACTTATCCATGCACACACACTTGGTAGTTGTTACAGCCCTCGAGTTGAGCCGACACCGTTGTTAATCTATCGAAAAATTAGAACAAGCATGGTTCACTGATAAGACCATCCAGCATCAGTCAAAAGTCTCACGCCTCAAGCTGGTAAAGCAAATAGAAAGCGAAAGAACCTCAAGCTGCGCGCTGACGATCCTGACGGCAATATAAGTGAAGAACTTGTGCAGATGGTTTGCCGCTTTCTTCTCCGGCGATGCTTCTCCGAACCCTGCAACGCGAATTCATCAATATGCTGATCAAACGACCGATCGAGAGAGAGAGAAAAGGCAGAGAGATGGAGAGAGCATGCGAAACGGTCCTTACCGGGGACGTACATCTTGTGGCAACGGATGCGAGCGGGGCGAGAGCTCCGACGCTTGAACAGCGACGAAGCGGGACGGGCTTCGTCTCTGTCGGGTCTCCGAGAAAGCAGGGAGAGGCTCCGAGAAAACGGGAGGATCGTGCAGGACTCCATTGCTGGTCTGGAGCTCAAAAAAGCTTGGAGCCTTTCGTTATCTTAGCGGGTGATTTTGTAGTGAAGCTGCCAATGCAAATATCTGCAGTGGCCTTTGCGGAACATATCTTCGAGTGCACACGTGGAAGGGCTTGAGCGGTGTTCCTCACACGTGCCAGGAGGACCTGCCGGTGTTGACTCAATAGCAACAAAAGCCTACTCATTCCATAAGACTGCCATGCCCCCTGCTATCCCTACTGGGGTTCACCCCAGAACTCTTCTGAAACTGTACTTGCTCTTGATTTTTGGTATCCTTTAAGAATAGCACACTCTTGAGCCATGAGGGCTTTAATGGCTTGGATTGTCAGGGGTGTGCAATTCCAGCATATAAGCTTCATTTGTAATCCCGTGACTTATTAGGGCCAGCCACCAGAGCCTGTCTTTAGTCCACTGCTACCATTTGGAACAGAAGTTTTCAGCAATTAAATTTAATCAAGTAATGACTAACTAGAAATCTGAGGTTCATAAGGGTTATATCTTCTAACCTTCTTGCTGACTGGAATTTTTTGCCCTCTGAATTCTTTCTTTTGAAACTCTTCTGGACCATGGGTCGAGTGAAGCACCGTGATTTGGACAGGGGTTGAAATATGAGTGGAAGGATCTGAGTCATTTGCCTGTCATGCATTACTGAGTAGATTTCCTCAAGAACTATACCATTTTCCTTTTCTTTCTGACTGTTGTTTGGCTGCTTTTGTGGGGTGGATTCACCTCTGTCATAAGGCACAATTTGTCCCGAACGCACTGGAGTTTTCGGGATGAATTCATTTTCAATATTTTCTTCATCCTTTCTTACATGAAACAACTTCCAGAAGGGATTATATTCATGAACCTCTGACTTGAGCAACTGGCCAAAAAGGCATTCATTTTCTGAGGAAAAACTATCCTCATTATAAGCCACCTCTTAAAAGTATTTGGCATAGTGTCCCATATTCCGCAGGAATAGCATTAACGGGGAAATCTCTCGAACTTAAAATCTAGTCATGGTTTCTTCCCTTCATTGCTAGTTATGATTCTGCATTTTAATGGGGATGATAGGTCTAGAGTAACTGTCGCCCTCTCCGATTTTAATGGAGGCAAAACCCTTAGCTTCAACCTTCACTTTGGAATCAAAGCCACTATTCTATGCAGCTCGGCAAACCGCTTCCTCTGAAATCCATTTGAGGAGAGAGCCCAAGGATTTGAACTCAAAACGTGCAGGAGTTAAACTCATAGCCATAAGGAAGGGTGTTTGGTTCTCATGACTTCAGCTATAACAGATGATTAGCATAGGACCAAGGCCCAAACTCCACCACCCTTGTCTTTTTTGGCAGCCTCAGAATCGAAGGTAAAAGCAAACACACCTGGTTTCCATTTAGGTGGATGCTACATTTTCAATTCTCCAACCTTTCCTCATGGTGTTTTGGAAAGCTTGGAAGTTAACAGTAGGGCTTTTGTGCAGCTGGCCAAAAAGAGTGAGTCTACATTCCTTCAATTTGTCCTTTGATACCACACCATCCATAAACGTAATGCCATTCGCAGCTCAGCTTCGTCTTCTTCATCCATTAGTTTCTGGGCGATTGACTGCAGGACTCTTGACAAGATGAAACTTGATTCCCATTCACTCCCTACGATCTTGAGCATATCGTTCTTCCAGTTTTTTACTCCTCATGGTTAGGTATCAAACCCAAGATTTGTTCTTCATCAATCGGTACAAAGATTTTAGATTCGTTCTTGTCATGCTCTAATAGGCAAAACGTCACTTGGTGGAGTTGAACATGAGCAGAATAGTTCATTTCGCGAATCACGTGAGGCATTCAACTGAAAAAACAAAAACCAGGTGCTCACCCGATAGATAAATCCTGATTTTCTTGAACATTCAACGGTTCGACCGTCAACTAAAACTCTAATGCATTTTTCATAATCCCATCCTATTGATAGAAGGATTGTTTTATTAGATCCTTAAAACAATTCAAAAAATGTGATAAACAGAATTAATCACAATTCAACAAATGCAGTGGCCTACATAACGTTTGAACTATCATACGAGTACAGGTCATTCTTCATGATGCATGGCCAAGAAGATTATTAGAATAATATAGATGCATCGTCTTGGACGGTATCAATCATTGGAAAGTCCCATGATTCCTTGAATTATATTTTAACAAATCCGAGGAGAGTCTGTGTGCGGTTGAAACACCAGATTTCAGAGCGAATCATCGACCAAGGTGACGACAAACATCACCTGAACCTGCTGACCCTTGACCACCTTCTCTTTCCTCTGTATCTAGACCTTCATTCCTCACGGGTCAACTCATCCCAACTCGGTGGACTCGCCCCCACTCGGATGCTAGTGCTCCTCGAGCTCAAAGCTTCCCTCGCTCCGCTAAGATGATCGGAGCACGATCGTCGGCGAAAACGACACCGACCCGGTTCGTGATACCAGCCTTCCAACTCGTTTTGACCCTCTGTTTGGGAGCTGAGGCCAGGTGCAGGCATGGCTGCGAGCTGGCCGTCGCGTCGTACTACGTGTGGGAGGCGTCGAACCTCACTTACATCAGCAACCTCTTCAACAGGCCAGTCCCCGAGGTGCGGCGTTACAACCCCAGCGTCTCCGGCGGGGACGCCGTCGCCGTCGGGACGCGGGTCAACGTGCCCTTCGCCTGCGACTGCCTGAACGGCGACTTCCTCGGCCACACCTTCACGTACGTGACCCAGTCGGACGACACGTACTATGGGGTCGCGATGTTCAAGTACTCGAATTTGACGACCGTGGAGTGGATGCTCCGGGTCAACGGGTATGACCCCTCCCAAATCCCGGACGGTGCCGTGATAAACGTGACGGTGAACTGCACGTGCGGGGATCCTCGCGTGTCCAGGAGCTACGGAGCGTTCGTGACGTACCCGCTCCGGCCAGGGGACAACTTGGCGGGGTTGGCGGTGGAGTCGGGCCTGCCCGCCCGGTTGCTGGAGCTGTACAACCCGGGTTCAAACTTTAGTGGAGGGACGGGGCTGGTGTTTGTGCCGGCTAAAGGTTGTACCTTTATCTGATCTTTTGAATTATGAAAATATTCGTATTATTCATGGACTACGGTAAAATTCATTTTAATCAAGATGATTATCATTTCCCATGAAATGACTTGACAGTTGCTGGAAAAGGCGATATTGTTCAATGGATGGAAAGCAGGTAACTTATAATAGATTGGAGAGTGTCGATGGACCGAGTACATATGTGCCGAATTCGTCTTAGCTGTGAGGCTATGTGTGTGTCTCATGTGGTGTCCATGCAATCGAATAGTGTGGGTAAAAACCGAGTTTACATGCACCCGAAGCGCCCCAGAAAAGCAACGCGGTTTCAGTCTCATGAATTCCTGACAAAAATTCTCATGGTGACATGCCATTTAGTCTGCAATATCTCCTTTTCCACATATGTTGACTGAAATGCACGGCCATGAATATCCATATTATAAGCTGACTGAGAAAAGCTTGGGACTTTCTGTGTTTGACATTGGAAGCTCAGCAATTAGTCCTAGAAACAAGTCTATGCTTTTTCCATTTCCGTCGCGTTCTGGGTCACATGACAAATAAATGGAAGACTTTTAACATTTGTGAAATGTAGCCTATGCTGAGTATATAATTAACTAGAACGAAAATGATGTTGGCAAGTGAAAAATGTTTGATTGGTGATGCCGATTGAACTCGAAGCGTGAAAAAGCTTAGAGATTATAGGATCTCTTAAAGTGTTGTGGTATGATATGATCGTATGACTATAAGGAGAATACACTCTCTTCTTTATTGAGGATTTGGTTTTCATCCTCAGTTTCTCATTAAGTTGTACCTGACACTATTTCGCATGAATGTTGCAGATCCCAGTGGGAACTACCCTCCATTGAAGTTAAGGTGAGTCACAGTATCACACATTCTGAGAGAGTGAATATACAGCTTCATTACGATGTTTCCTTAGTTTCTCATAGATAATCTGAAGTTCCTGTTCTCTGTTTTGCAGACGAGGTTGTTGGATCTTTTATGAGCATTGCTTCCCTTATTGTTGCCTTGATCTCTTATTGCTTGAGGTCGAATTTCAGGACAGGCCTTAGTTCATCCTGCAAGTAACACTGGGTCCAATTTTGATCAGGAATCTCGAGCAAAGCCATCGCTGGCATATTAATTGCAGGGGTAGCTGTGCTTGCATTGGCCGCTTTTTGTTTCCACACCGGTTTTTACCAAAAGAAGAAGGTGGTGGAGGCATTGACTCTTTTGAAAGCATCTGATGAGAGTTACTTCGAGCGCGGACAAGGTAGTAATTCTGGTTCCAAATGATCATCTCACTAGGAACAGCATATGATACGTCACTAATTAGATCATATTTGTGATGGTTTTCTTATCTGTAACTGCTGAGTTTTGTGTGATCCTTGACTATGTATTCTCAATAACATGTGGATCTAGGTTCAGAAGGAAAACCTTTGGAATCGGGGTTTGTTGCTGGTGCTTCTCATGAGCTCTCAGGTATCACGGTATACCGATCTGCAGAGTTCTCATATGAGGAACTAGCCCGGGCTACAAATGGCTTTAGTGGGGCTAATGTGATAGGGAGAGGTGGCTTCGGATCTGTCTACTATGCCGAACTGAGAGGCGAGGTTTGTAGCTCGCTTCCAAATCATTCTCACAAATTAAGTAGCAGGGAAAAAGCTGACCTAAAATGTGAAAAGCGTTCTGAAAAAACATAAAATCACAATTCAGCAAAAATAGAAAACTACAAATTAAGGAACAGCAAGTTGAGAGTGGCAAGAGTCATGACACTGATCTTGAATGAAAGCTGGTGATGACAGCACTGATGTTAGACGTGAGAGTAAATACGAATAGAACGTTAAGCAAAACTAGTGCTTCTAACTCTACTAAAGTGCTGGATGGGTTATGTTCCTTCCTATCTTTCCGATTTTAGTTATGCTTCTGATCTCATTTGATGAAGTTCCAATGGTTTTTGACTGGTTATACGTGATGGTTTTCGTAAATTGCCCATGAGACTTTGCCATCACATATTTCTTAATTCTTCTAGTGGGATTTTGAACGTGAGACTGATTGCCTGTGTTTCTTTGTCAAGAGAAAAGGCTGATTTTGTGAAGCTGAACTGCAGAAAACTGCTATCAAGAAGATGGATATGCATGCATCAAAGGAATTCCTCGCGGAATTGAAGGTTCTGACCCGTGTTCATCACTTGAACTTGGTATGAGCTTTTCCTTCGATTGATCATTTCGTGAACTTGGTACTTCGAAATTCGTCTCCCTGCTGAATGGGCTGTTTTTGCACTCACTTTCTCCATAAATGAATTCGAGTAGTTCAACGATAAAGATAGCAACTTAGTCAATTACTGTACCGATTGAAGGGGATCTAATGTCAGTAAATGGGATTAATCCTTGAAATTCATGTAGTGATTATCTGGTTGAGAGACTTCACTCTCGCCGGTGTATATCCTGTTCTAGCTACTGGGAGTGTGGACTTTCAAATATAAAATTTGACACGAACTTGACATCGCCATATGAATATTAAGAATAGTTACTTCAAGAGTTCAATCGTCGTAGTCTGCCAATAGTAGTAAAATTACTTAGCCCGTGTTAAGAAAAATGCAGAAAGCTCCCGGTCTGCTTGATGTTGAATGATGGTGTTCTATGAAGCAGAATGTTTAGCCATTACTAAGTAACATGCTTATATATATATACACTCAAAAACATTTTACAGGTACGCTTAATAGGGTTCTGTATTGAAGGTTCCTTGTTCTTGGTCTACGAGTTCCTTGAAAATGGGAGCTTATGTCAACATTTGCGTGGCTCAAGTAAGACATGCTCCCAATTCATTTGGATCAGACATCTTGTACTTTTCATTTTCTTCTTATAACCTCATTCTCTTCAACAGAGAATAAGCCATTGCCGTGGTCGGCTAGAATGAACATTGCCTTGGACTCTGCAAGAGGACTTGAGTATATCCATGAGAACACTGTCCCGGTTTACATTCATAGGGACATCAAATCGGCGAACATTCTGATAGACGGAGACTTTCGGGGGAAGGTTTTGAAATTGCTCTGCTCCAATTGTATTTGTAACATGAACTTCTCTCTATCGTTGAAGCATTACTATGTCTACAGGTTGCAGATTTCGGTTTATCAAAACTGACCGAGTACGGAAGCGCTTCTTTACACACTCGTCTTGTGGGTACCTTTGGATATATGCCGCCAGAGTAAGATGTGCATTCAAGTTATTCATGTTTATCAGAAACATTCGCAAATTTCATCATTTGAGAGGGCCAAAGATCGATGACGCCAGATTTGCAATTGCTATTGCTGATTGAAATTTCTGTGATTCTGAGATTGAAGTGGATTTCACTGGCAATGCTTTTGTTCAGGTACGCTCAATATGGTGATGTCTCCCCCAAAGTAGATGTATATGCTTTTGGCGTTGTGCTCTATGAACTCATATCTGCCAAGCAAGCTGTTGTAAAGATGGACGGATCTGCTAGCGAAGCAAAAGGACTTGTTGCTTTGGTTGGTCCTCTTTTCCTCACGCCCTCATTTCTCTCTTACATACTAACAGGAGTAACGTCCTAATCATCGTAACAGCTTTTCTTGCACTGAATACAACTAATGTCTTGCAGTTTGAGGATGTTCTAAATCAGCCTAATTCAAAAGATAGCCTCTGTAAACTCATTGACCCCAGGCTGGGTGACGATTACCCACTGGACTCAGTTTATAAGGTACTTTGGTAGTGTTAGACAAATCGTTTTTCCCAAAAGGTTAAATTGTTAGGAAACGGGCTGTTAGCTAATTCCTCAGCAGTTCTTTAGCTGATGATAATGGAGAAAGGTATTCTATGGAATTTGACATAGGCTTAGTTGGAGGACTCAACTATATCAACAGAATGATGGTCCACATACTCAAAAAGCTTTCTCAAGTGTTTGCATTGCAGATGGCCACCCTTGCTAAGGCATGCACCCAAGAAAATCCTCAACTTCGACCGACCATGAGGTCGGTAGTGGTGGCGCTGACGACACTTTCTTCTGGGACATTGGTTCCTTCTGTGAAGCCCATTCCTCCGTCAGTCTTATGTCAGGAAGGTAGTAGCTAGAGAGGCATCTCAAAGAAAAACATGCTTCATAAACACAAGCCCCAACTCGGCGTGCTGTTGGAATGAACTGTCCTCTGTGGGCATCGTATCGAGCAGCATAGGCTACGTCCCTTTTCCTGCCTTTATCTTTGCCTCCGGATCAAATGTAGCTCAAAAAGCGCAAGTTCGAGATGCAACTTAGAGAAGCATAAGCTAAAGGTCAATAGTGTTTAAGTAGGATGATATTGGCTTGGCCTGAAGAGATAAGGGTCAATAGTGTTTCCATCTGTCAATAGGTGTTTATGCAGTAGAAAGGTAGCAGAATATATGATTGCTTTACTTTTTTCATCTTGGTACTTAGCAGTCTTATTGTAAGCTTCTCGCGTTTTAATTGTTAGTCGTCATGATTTCCTTTGAGATCATGAAAATCATGTACTGCAAATTTTCTCTTGAAATAAGATTATTTCTTCGTGTCCTCTATCAGTCGATGAAACTGATATTTGGCCAAAAAGAATCAATAAAACCAATGTAAAACAGCTAAAAACTTTTGGTTTTGGCTATTCTTTGTGAACTTTGTTCCACAAGTCACCAATATTGTGGACTTCAGCTGTTGTGAAAAAATAGGGGCCAAGTTTACAAGATGTAGTAAGTCGGAAGTAGAACTCACTCTATAAACAAACAAACAGGATCGGGAAAAGAGGGGGAAAAGAAGGAAGGACAAGTTAAGAGCCAAAAGGAGAAGAAAACAGACCAATGTGAAGGATTGATGGAGACGGGCACAAAAAAAATGATGGTAAGTCAGCATTAGAGAAAAATATAGGGAAAATAACACATATGGTCCTTGAAGTTGGGCCCAATATGTAATGTGATCCTTGGATTTTAGCTAAATGTGCAATGTAGTCCATGAACTTTTAATTTGTTAAATATGGTTCTTGAACTTTTGATACATGTTCAAACTAATTCCTAGACTATATGAAATGTTCAATATTATTATTCATTAATTTAAGTTCAGAGATAACATTGAATATTTTCATATAATCCAAGCATTAAGTTGAACATATATCAGAAGTTCAGGGATTACATTGAAAAAATTAAAAGTTTAGGGACTACATTACACATGGCTCAAAGTTCATAAATCATTTGTGTCGTTATCCCAAAAACATATCGATAAGATTATAAGGCCTCAATTCTTGACTGAGGTAGGGCCCACTAGGGCCCATCAAGCCCGAAGCACATTCGGGCGGGCCTAGGCAAGCGTGTTCTCTCTCGAACCCGGCTCCAACCATATAGACCCGGTCGGGTACGCCTAGGCTCGTTCATCTTACCAAGAAAAACACGACATTTTCTCGTATCAAGGGCGAGCCTAAATGAGGACTTTTTAGGTTCGATACACGGACCAATCACTGGCCGCGGTCGAAGCGGAAGAGACACTCATCCTTCCAACAGAAGCAATTTGTCCCTCGTCTGGTCGAGCGCAAAACGACCACAGCCCAAAAGCCCAGATGCCCGAAGCTGGAGCGAAGGCCTCGAAACGTGGGAAGCAAACCCACGACAGATGAAACTATGAAAGAAAACGCCGTGGCTTTTTACCCGCCATTAACGATTGGGTTTCTCGCGTTATCTTGGTTCTTTCGTCCATCCCCTCTCTCTCTCTCCCTCCTCTCCTCCGCTCTCAACACACTCCTTCAAGAAAGATGATCACAAGCTCCCAGCATTTGCACAGCCAGCTGCTTTGCCAGTCTCCTTATCAGCCTTTTTCTTTCTCCTCCTTCACTCAGGGCCAGAGACCAATCTTTCCCGGAAAGTTAGTCCCCAGACACGCCGTCAAGAGCAAATTCTTGGGTACTCACTTCGACGGGACGACCTGCGGAGGGAATGCTTATGGTAGAGCAAGAATCAGGAGTCGGGTAAGTGGTGAATTGGCCGAGGTTGAAGAGCAGCAGCAGCAGAAGCAAGAGCAAGAGCAAGAGGCTTTGGTGAAAAGAGCATACCCTTTTCACGAGATTGAGCCGAAGTGGCAAGAATACTGGGAAAAGAACAAAACTTTCAGAACCCCGGATGAGATTGACACGTCTAAGCCCAAGTTCTATGTCCTCGACATGTTCCCTTATCCCAGGTTTCTCTCTCTAGTTTCTTGTCGTCATCGTTTGAGAGTAATTGTGATGTCAACGTTGGTAGCTTCACTAGGCCAAGGATGGGAATTGGGAAGCGTGATTCGATTGAGTGTCTTGAGCAACTGGGGATGGTTGTGATCAGTTCAATAATTTTAGGTTTATCAATTCGGACTGAATTCATCCTTTTGCTTGGTTTTCATGTTGTGTTCTTGGAAGTGAGATATGTTTTTTTTTGCTAATTGATTGTTTTCAATTCAGTGGAGCGGGATTACACGTTGGGCATCCCCTGGGATACACTGCCACTGATATTCTTGCTAGATTCAAGAGAATGCAAGGCTTCAATGTTTTGCACCCAATGGGATGGGATGCGTTCGGATTGCCTGCAGAGCAGTATGCAATTGAGGTTTTCTTTTCGATTTTGGCTTGGTGATTACGTGCATTTTTGAAAAATTCTGCTGCGGTTATGTAGTGGTTTGTAACAGGACTTTGTTTATGTGTTTGGCAGACCGGAACCCACCCGAAAATGACAACTTTGAGGAACATTAACCGATTTCGCACCCAGGTGACCTACTTTCCTCGTTTAGCGTAGGCCATTATCATAAAGCTGCATTAGCTTGGTCTTGATTTGAATTGTGTGGGAAAGAATCTGGGGTCTAGACTTGCCATTGAAATTTTTTTTGACCTCTTTTCTCACTTGGAGACACTTTGTTTTGGCTTCTTGGTCACATGTACTAGTGAACTGCAAAGAGGGGTTTGATCATCTGAGAGGTGTGTTAGCTGTTTGATTGTGATTCATAGCTTAGAAAGTGGGTTGGATATTTCTAGGGTACTATTAGCGGTAGTCAGAAAAGCTAAAATAGCCTCGATCAATCCAAAAGAATATCCGAGAAGGACTCAACAAAGTAAAACCTTTTAAGGAGGCTCTCATGGAGCAGTCGATTAATGAAAGTAAGAGCATTCACAGACGCTTCTTCATATATATTCTACATTTACTTCTGATGCAGGAAAATATTTTGTGCCTACAACTTTATAGTTTCATCATTGACACTGTTTAAAGCAGTTTCTAAGCTTCTATTATGTGGCAAGCTATGGTCTTAAATTCGGGCACTTGCACTGTAATTGGAATTGCAGCTTAAATCACTGGGTTTCTCCTATGATTGGGATCGTGAAATTTCCACAGTAGAACCAGAATATTACAAGTGGACCCAATGGATTTTTCTTCAGCTTTTCAAGAGAGGATTGGCATATCAGGTACTTAAAACCACTTGCTTCTGTCTGAATATTCAGTATTTGTTTGAAATGTTCATTGTCCAAGTGTTTACTTGTTCAGGCTGAAGTGCCAGTAAATTGGTGCCCTGCTCTTGGTACTGTATTGGCTAATGAGGAGGTGATAGATGGTGTGAGTGAGCGTGGCGGCCATCCAGTTATAAGAAAGGTAAACAATGATATACCGAGATATAGCAAACAACAAGACCTTTTTTAGCTTGGTTACAATCTTGATTTCATCATTTTGAATGGTTTCATAATTTTACAGTGTCATTGTTTATTACAAGCAGCCAATGCGGCAATGGATGCTCAAGATTACTGAATATGCTGACCGTCTTCTTGAAGATCTAGATGACCTTGATTGGCCTGAAAGCGTCAAAGAAATGCAAAGAAATTGGATAGGGAGATCAGAAGGTGCTGAATTAACGTTCCGTGTTGTTGATGGTGATAAAATGGAAAGAAATCTAGAGCTAACTGTTTTCACTACCAGGCCTGACACAATCTTTGGAGTAACGTAAAACTTCTTCTTCCTCATATTAGCTGCACAGGAACCCTTCCATACTGAATTTGGTTGGATTATCGCATGCATTCATCCATGCCTCTTTCTTTCAGGTACTTAGTTGTTGCACCTGAGCATCCTTTCTTGTCGGCATTTGTCTCTGAAGCCCAACGTGGTGATGTACGTTCATTGTCTTCTTATTTTGAATTCGTATTTATTTCTTTTTAATGTTAAGCAGACTTTTAACTTTGTATTTTGCTGCAATAGGTGGAGGAATACAAGGACATAGCATCGAGAAAGACTGACCTCGAGAGAACTGAGCTCCAGAAGGAAAAAACTGGTGTCTTTAGCGGTAGCTTTGCAGTCAACCCAGCTAATGGAGAAGCAATCCCTATATGGGTTGCGGATTATGTATTAGGGAGGTATGTATCGTTAGCTGATTGTTTAATTTCACCTCTTTGAAAGATTTGGAGTAAGTCTCATTGCCAAAGTAAAACATTGGAAGCATTTTCTTAGAAAATGGTCTCTATGACTTTTATTCCCCGTTACTTCTTGTCAACATGTTTTCTTGTGTTTGCAAGTTGGTTCTCTTTCCAGAGAGCACATCATAAAATATGTGTATCACCTACACTTTCTGCTCCTGGCAGTTATGGTACGGGAGCGATAATGGCTGTACCAGCACATGACACGAGGGATCACGAGTTTGCTCTAAAGTATGACATCCCCATTCGTTGGGTAGTGACTCCTGATGGGGAAAGTAGCCCTGATTCCAAGGTGGCTTACTCTGGTGAAGGGATAATTATTAATTCCTCGGACTCAACGTCTAGGCTTGACATCAATGGTTTACTGAGCGGCGAAGCTGCTTCCAGAGTCACTGAATGGGCTGAGAAGACTGGCAATGGGAAGAAGAAGGTGCAATGTTCTCTTTATTTAATACATTTTCCATGTGATTAGAAGGGTTGGGCTAGGGGTGGTTCAAATTGACCGTGAAATGATTGGAGTACCTGTATTTGCCTAAAATTTTGATTTTACAGGTGAACTACAAGTTGCGGGATTGGCTTTTTGCTAGACAACGGTACTGGGGGGAACCTATACCCATCATTTTCTTTGATGAAACCGGTGAGAGTATCCCACTCAGCGAAACAGACCTGCCTCTTTTGCTTCCTGAGTTAGATGACTTTACACCCACGGGGACAGGGGAACCACCATTGTCGAAGGCAGAGGCGTGGGTATGTTTTCTGTCACCTAGTCCACTTATTTCGCTTCTGAAACATTTTTATGAAACATTTTTTTTCCAGCTTCTTCGGCTAGGGTTCTGCTGAATTTAGTTTCTTGTTAGGTTCGAACCATGGATCAATCATCCGGAAAAATTGGTAGAAGAGAAACAAGCACCATGCCACAGTGGGCTGGTTCTTGCTGGTAATGATTTTGGTGTGGTCTGCAGCAACTTTTTGAACTTGTTAAGGACAGGTATCAAATGGTCTTAAAAAAGGTTTGGGATTTGACTTTGTGCATTTCCTTCTTCAACCAGGTATTATCTGAGATTTATGGATCCCAAAAATTCCAAAGAATTAGTCTCTAAGGAGAAAGAAAAGTAAGATCAACCTCTAAACTTCATATTCTTCCACCAGTTTAATATTCTTTGATTGGTCTAATGCAGTGATCATGCATCTTGTGTTTGCTTTACCATGTTAAATTTCGTATTGTTATCTTGTCTCAGGTACTGGAGCCCAGTTGATGTGTATGTCGGTGGTGCTGAACATGCTGTACTCCATTTACTTTATTCTAGGTTCTGGCACAAGGTTTGTGATTTGGACTTCTCTTGCCTTCGTCTCTAGCTTAGGTTGTCTCATGCTAACTAACTAACTAACTAACGAAAGAAACGATGGGTAAGAGACAGGATTATCACAAAAACATGTGCTTATGTGGTTAAGCCCTTTAGTATCCCAAATTACCCTGACCCAAAGCATTGTATCATGATTGTCAGTTGTTCTTTTTTTATAGGAAGTGGTTCTTAGGGCAGTCTTGGGCTTGTACAGAGAGCATAAGATGAAAGTTTAGAGATCAAAACTAAAGATATCTGGAATTGAGTGGGTCTTATTTGCTTAGATCTACATGGGTCCAAGCTCTCTTGGGTAGTTATGCTGGTTAAAGTTGGTATGGAAGGGCTTTTAGGTTGTGGAACATGTGCACTATTATTAGGCAGAGTGTGGCTGCCTGTGGTGTTATGCTGATGTTATTTAATTCAGTCTCATACTTGTCTGCTGGATATGTTTTAGGTTCTATATGATATTGGTATTGCTTCCACGAAAGAGCCTTTCAAGTGTGTTATAAACCAGGGAATCATTCTTGGTGAGGTAAGTAATAATTGTTTGTCCATATTTTCTTCCATCAATGCATTCTATCCCGCGCCTAAGTAGTTGAAGGGGCCAAGTTGCATAATCGTTAAATGGCATGTGTGGCAGGTTCAATATACAGCATACAGAGATGCTGATGGAAATTACGTATCTGCAGAAGCTGCAGATTCATTGGGTGAATATACTCAAGAAGTAGTAACTGAAGAAAAAGTAAGTTACTTTCATGCATCAACTTTGGCGTTTCAGGTAGAAATCACAACATTATCTTGTGCATTAAGCATTACCACCTCCTGTGCTTAGGTCACAAAATCTGGGGAATTTTTCATACTGAAGGACAATCCTAATGTTCGTCTAACAGCACGTGCTTACAAAATGAGTAAGAGCAGGGGAAATGTTGTCAATCCTGATGATGTCGTTTCTGAGTATGGTGCGGATTCTCTTCGCTTGTACGAGATGTTCATGGGACCGTTTAGGTATTCATATACCTTCAGTTTTCTGTTTCGCACCTAGATCATATTATCTAGGCTCTTTCTATCATTATGAGGTGTCCTCAAGTTTCTACTGTTTCCTTTGGCTTCCAGAGACTCAAAAACTTGGAGCACCAGTGGGATTGAGGGTGTTCATCGGTTTCTGGCGAGATCGTGGAGGCTGCTTATCGGCTCACCGTCACCTAGTGGTACATTTAAGGGGGGAACGGTGGCAACCGATGTAGAACCGAGTCTGGAACAGCTTCGTTCTCTTCATAAATGTATTGCTAAGGTCTTACTTCTGTTGCATCATCTGTCGTTTCTTTAGAATGCCCTATCGGTTTCTGGTTTATTGGCCAAGTTCTTGCTAATTCACATATATATGGTTTTGGAATGACAAATAGATTACTAGAAGTGGTTAAATTTCTTTACGAGGACCTGTGGGAATTCAACCACAGCATGGACATGTAAATGATGACATAGCATAAGAATGATGGAGTTGTCAGTTTAAGTTCTCTACCATTTACAGGTGACAGAGGAGATAGAAGCGACACGGTTCAACACTGGAATTTCTGCAATGATGGAGTTCATTAATGCTGCTTATAAGGTTGTTTTTCTTCTGTTGAATGAAATGCCCTTACTATCTTATTAATGTTGGTCTATTTACTTCGTCCTTTTTCTCAGCTTTGTCTAGTATAGCATTTATTCTTTGTGAGATCAGTGCTCTATTTTCTTTTTTCTTTTTCATTCAGTGGGAAAAACCGCCAAGGTCAGTCGCAGAAGCATTTGTTTTGTTGCTTGCTCCATATGCTCCTCATATGGCGGAGGAGCTTTGGTCCCGCCTAGGGCACTCAAATTCATTGGCTTATGAAACTTTTCCAAAGGTATGGATTGTTTTTATTTGTGTGGCTCTTTCTTATCCCGCACGTTTGTGATTGCTTGATGCTCCACCATCTGCAAAGTGCGAGATGACAATACTCAGAAGTCAGATTCTGCTAATACTGATCCTATCAACTTGTTTAATGAGTCCTCTTCATTTTTCCTCCCTTTTCTCTTAAATAGATCTCACAACATGTAAATTCCATAATTCTTATATGGTAGTGAGAGCCCTGAGTAGACTAGGCAGAATTAAGATGTAAAGTAATTATAGATGAGCATATCTCTGACTGACTTCTCTTGTGGTCTCTTCATGATCCCATGTGGATATTTGGGCTCAATTACTCATTTCCTAGTTCTGATTTTGAATGGCAGGCTAATCCCAATTACTTGAAGGAGTCGACTATAACGCTACCAGTTCAGATCAACGGCAAGACAAGGGGTACTATCCAGGTCGAAGAAGGGTGCTCCGAGCAGGATGCTTTCAGCTTAGCTTCGAAAGACGAGAAACTTTCCAAGTATCTGGATGGAAAATCCATCAAGAAAAGGATCTTTGTCCCTGGCAAGATCCTAAATGTCATCTTGGACCGCCAAAATGTTAAGGTTGGAGCTCAATAGTCACTTTTGACTGTGCATTATGGAGTTGGTCCCCGGTTACCTCGCGCCAATATATGTAAATGACAAGGTGTGTTTTGCACCTAACGTTGGTCATTTTCCAGTGTCAGGAGAGAGTCACGTTCCATTAAAACGACTCAAGTTTTATCTTGAACTTTCTGTTGTGCTGATAAACCTAACTCGTACTATTCCAGATTCTTTCGTAAGACCGAACAATGGAGAAGAAGATATAGACCAGTTGCGATCAGCTAAGTCGCCGCCAACATATATTATCTCACAGAGTGGTTCCTGTGCTATTACTTTATCACAAAAAAAGAGGCATTGCATTGTGTTGTGGTAGGTGTTTAACTTGGGAATGCAGACATGAAGCCGTCAGTCTTGATTCCAATGTTTAAATCCAGAAAGTGGGAATGCACTCCTCAGCGATGAGAAGTAAGATGTTTGCGGATTAGGTGAAGCAAAGACCGTTTTCTCCTGTATCGTATCCTTCAGTCTGTGAGATGCTGCCATCAGGTGGTTGGGATGTATCTAGTGTGTATTCTACTGAATCGACAGTTTGTATGAAGTGCTTAGCTTATCCAGCAGAATTCTCTCCTTCAGCAGTTTAACTCCATATCTGTGCTTTGTCTCTTAATCACCTGCTGTTTGTATCTTAATGCATCATCATCTGGCAACGTCAGATTTTGCGTGGTAAGCATGCTGTGTATAGGAATACAGATGGGGGTCGCTGGTTCACTCAAAGTTCTTGACCTTCCAAAGGGTCTTGTCCTGAGCAGCAATTAGGTGGTGAGAGATGGAGATGGTCAAAGATCTGGAGGTGATTTGATCTCCAAGAAAGGCAAAAAATCAAAGACAGCAGTAGGGTTGACCACTCACCAGACGCTCTTCTGCATCATTTCCTTTCTGATTCCCAAATCAAATTCCACAAGAAAGACACCAGCTTTCAAACTTTGAGGTCACACCTTCTTGACATTGATGCTTTTCCCACTTTCTGTTAAGAAACACCCCCATGTTTGAGCCTCACCTACTTGTTGGCACGTCCCTTTGTCATGCTTGGACTGTGCCGTTTATTCATTATTTTGCCCCCCGGAATAAGCAAAGAGAGAGAGTGACACGTGTAGAAGGAATGGCAACTTTTTTAGACAATTTTGTGCGTTCCGAAAGCCTTCATGATTATATACAGAAATAATGACACAAATGATATTTGAACTTTGATCTAATATATAATGCGATCTTTCATTTTTCATTCTGTTCAATGTGATTTCTAAACTTTACTCCAATAGGCAATATGGTTCATAAATTTTGAATTTGTTCAATGTGGTCCTTGAACTTTTGGTGCATCTTTAATTTAATCTCTAAATTATATGCAAATGTTCAATATTGTCATTCAATTAATTCAATTTCGGAGACTACATTGAATATGTACTAAAAGTTTTTAGAGCATATTGAACAAATTAAAAATTTAAGTATTACGTTGAATAAACTAAAAGTTTATGGACCATATTGCACATTGAACTAAAGTTTAAGAACCGTTCGTGTAATTTTCCCTTATATATATTATTACTAAAAGAAACGCGCACAAAATGAAAGTCATGGTCCTTGTGGTACGAACAAAGTTGACTATTGAAAACTCTTGCAGTGCCTGTCTAATCACGAAAAGCTAATTCCACCAAAAAATTCAAATCGGTACACCCATACCACCTTGTCACAAAAAAAATCCAAACTAACACACGTGCATCATATTTATCTTAAACCGATGTATCCGTACCACATTCACCCTAAATCGTGGTAAGTCCAGGAATTATTAGGGGTAAATGCGGCGCGAAATTAAATGCGGCGAGAGTACATCGGTTTGGTCAAAATGTGGTGCCGGCGTGCTGGTTCGGGAAGTTGTCACGACACAAAAATTAATTTACGGTACATATGGTATGGTCATATCAATTGGGAATCTTTTTTAGGCGGTGATAGCTCCGTTAGGAACTGCGTGATTTCTGATAACCGAAAAGGAATTATGGATACGCCACCAAAGAAACCGTCCGACACTACACACACATGTACGAGGGAAGGAGAGAGAAATAATTAATTAAAGATTAGACCGCTTTTGAGGTTGCTTATGTCTCCCCCCCCCTAGAATGTTTAATGTTATATTAAATAACTAATATTTCGCAGAGAATGTATAAATTTCTTTTTATTTATTTATTGAAAAGTAGAAGGTTTTGCATCGCCGTTACGTCAGCTGCGAATGTGAACTCCACGAAACCGAAATCCATTCCGTCAATCCGCGGCGTCGTTTTCGTGGTCCCGGCCCCCGCGTCGTCGTCTTCTTCTTCTTCTTCTTGAAAAACGCTCCCCCCCTACACGACCGCACGTAGCTTTCCGACTCGCGCAAGACGGCGACGGCGGCGGCGGCGACGACTGCGACGGCGACGCGACCGAGGCTTCTTCCAGCTCCCCCGCGGGTTCCCCTTCGAAGCTTCAAATGCTCTCCTCCCTCCTCCGGCTCTCCGCAATCAAATGTAATCCCTCTCTCTCTCTCTAACTCTCTCTTTCTCTCTCTCTTCTGCGCGCGCGCGCGCGGGCGTGGTATTCACGTCGTCGCTGCTTGCAGGAAGGACGGCGGCGGCGGCGGCGGCGATGAAGAAGTCCGCGCAAGCTCCGACCCGGCGCCTGCTCTGGCTCGGCTGGAAGCTCGTCGTCCTCCTCTCGATCTCCCTCTGCCTCCTCGCCCTCTTCCGGCTCCACCACCGGCCTAAGCTTCCTTCCTCGTCGTCGTCGTCGTCGTCTCAGCATCTCGATGTGTACCGCGCGCGATCGCGCTCCCTCCGCGGCGGCGGCGGCTTCGTCGGCAATCCGAAGCTCGCCTTCCTCTACCTCTCTCGCCGCGATCTCCCGCTCGATTTCCTCTGGGGAAGCTTCTTCGAGGTTTCGGAATGATCTCTTTAGTGCTCTTGTGACGGGATTTCTCGGTCCCTTTATCTGTGCGGCCTAGGAACCGACGAGTTCTCTTCTGTTGTTGTGTGTTTTTTTCTGCCGCAGAGTGCTGACGTGGCGAATTTCTCGATATACGTGCACTCGGAGCCGGGGTTCGTGTTCGACCAATCGACGACGAGGTCGCGTTTCTTCTATGGTCGCCAGTTGAGCGATAGCATTCAGGTGTGATTCATGGAATTCAGAGCGAAATGCGTGATTTTCGGTTGTTTCTCGATCAGTTTATCTTTGCTGAGGTTGAATCTATAGTTCGTTTGATGGGATTTTCTTCGTCGCAATGAAAAAGTCCTTATTTTTTAACTGTCCATCTTGTTGCCGAGACGAGAAGAATGGAACAAAATCGAATGGGAGTGTCTGCCGCATCAATGAAACTATGTTTACTAGGCTTGTAAATGATGTCAACTATGTTTACACAGCTGAAGTTGTACAAAGGAACACAACTGCAGCACCGGCCTTCCTTATTTTGATGTTTTTAGCCGCTAGGTGGATCTACAATAGGCCAATTCTTGAACCCAACAAGCTGTTTTCCTCCTTTGTTACTGGTGGTGACCCGTCCGCCGTGATAAGTTGAATCTTTTTTTGAACGTCATGCAATTTAACAGGTGGAATGGGGAGAGTCAAGCATGATCAAAGCAGAGAGATTGCTGTTTGCTGCAGCACTCGAGGATCCAGCAAATCAAAGATTTGTTCTCCTTTCCGATAGGTTGATGTCCTTTGTATTTGCATAAATTTATTTTTTTCTCATGTGCATTGTAAGCTAAGAGTTTCTTCTGCATTAAGGACGAGTAACTCTGAATTTGATCCTTCTCTTTTTGGGTGAGCAAACAATCATTTTCTTGAAGCAGCAGCATTTAGCGGTATGCTGTCTCTGCTACAAGCAACACGGTTACTAAATAAATAAATACCTATTCAATGAAGAGCTCAAACTATTCCCATTGTGCCATTTTCTTCTGAGGATAAGTAACTCTCCTCCTATGTTTCTAATAGGCATCTAATTTTAGACTAGTTGAATTTCCAGAAAGCATCCTTCTATTTCCAAATTTCCACACATCATTAATGAGTTTCAATCCAAGCCATTCTAGCTGCTGCTTATTAATGGTTTGCTCCTTCGATGTAATTTTGAATTTGATCTGTTCCATTATGATCAGAGAGTTTTAGCTTTCAGTTTGTTATCTATTTGTACTAAAATGTGGGCGTAAGGTTGTCGTTGCTAGATATCCTTTGGTCTTTCTTTCTTTTTTTTTTCTTTTATAGAAAGACATGTGCTTAGTGTTGATCTATACAGTGGCTTGAACTGGTTCTTCAAGGTCGTTATCAAGTCAAATAGGATTCTTTTGTCCATTTTTTCACAAAACTTGATCATATTATGAAGTTTCTCTTTTCCTGGTGCTGCAGTTGTGTTCCTTTGTACAACTTCAGCTACATATACAGCTATCTAATGGCTTCTTCGAGGAGTTTTGTGGACAGGTAGATGGAGGCCTTTGATAGTTGAGGTGCTTAGCATTGTTTCTGTGTATGGTGATTTCATGCTTCGATTGATACATTGCATCCGTCAATTGATGCATTTCCTTACAATTTGTAGCTTTCTTGATGCAAAGGAAGGCCGGTACAACCCTAAAATGTTTCCAGTTATTCCAAAACAGAGATGGCAAAAAGGGTCACAGGTTTTTGTCTAATTCTTTTGTCTGCTGTCCCCGAAAGACGTATCAGCTGATGTTTCAGTGAGCATTTGTTGTAGCTATTGCATGCCCCAGATAAATTAGACTTACCTCTGTTCACATCTATTCTGAAATTTTTTGTTATTTGTAATATGGAAACATAGATAAGTAAATGGGGCTTCCATCTACACGCTAGAGCTTTCATTGATGTATGTTTTTTCTTTGAAACCTACATGCTGGAGCTTTTGTTGTGTCGATGTTTTCTTTAAATTTATCATGTTATTCAGAGCGATCATTGTGTTTCGTATCTCCAGGCCACCTGGATCACCCTCTCTTTGGTCAGCGAATTGCACCTTGACTTTCCATGTTCCATTTATGTTTGTTTTTTTGTGATTGTGATGATGATGCATCCATTGAGCTTATATTTTGTGCTGATGGAGACCAGTATTTTCCGTGGCCTTCGTTGTATTAATGTTCTTATTGCTACAATGATTGCAGTGGGTTGCCTTAGTTCGTAGGCATGCAGAAGTGGTTGTAGATGATGAGGTTGTTTATCCAGCATTCAAGAAATTTTGCAAGGTAGATGATGTAACACGTAATTTGTTTACGCGCACTCTTATGAAGTTTTCTGCTTCTTACTCGGTCTACTACTGCTTGCCTACCAGCGACGACCACCTGTAGATGTCAGTAAAGGGAAGCTGAACACTGTGAGTGACTTTTGAGTCTTTTGACCCCTCATACAGATAATATCAATTTCCGTACTTTCTGACATGTTATGATGTAATGTGAAATTTTCAATCTTTTGATTGCTTGGTTTGTTATTGAGATCGCTCCCTGCCCCCAACCCTCGCCATGTTGACAATTGGATGACATAATTTTTTCCCAGCTGTCGCACTGATTAAATGGTAAAGGTTCGCATGATCAACCAACTGCGGGTGTTGTCCTGATAACTTTCAGTATTCTTTAAGACACGGAAATGTTGCTGCTTTCATTGTTTAGAGGCTTAACTTTTCTCTGCATTTTTTTTTATTACCCTTTTGAAACTGGGACTTTTGTTCTGTAGGCTTAACTCTTCTCACGTTCCACTTTTTTAAGAATTCCAAGTTTGGGAATTATGAATACATTTGATATATGTTTGAAGCCTCGAGTTTTCTGAAGCTGTGCCCCCTAGTATTTGTCTGGATTGCTTTCTCTTTGCATAGCCAGTTTCAATTTAACATTAGGATCATATTCTAAATGCCAAATTACGTATCACAGGGAATGGTGAAATGTTTAAAATTATTAATCTACAAATCAGTGTGAGTTCTTAAAGGAACTGGCAATTCTCACACACAAATCCCACAGGAAAAGTGGTTGCTATCGATTGGATACTTCATACTGTTCATGCTGTCTAATAGCATATAGCTGGAAGTGTTTGAAAGTTTTCAGTGTTTGAAGGATCTAAATATGGCTAAATAATTGATTTCAATGTTTCATGAGACCTCATGAAGTTGATGCGTGATGTTCACAATTGCTTCTAAAAGGGACATCTGTAGGTTACGAAGCCATTCATGGATTGTTTAAAATGGTCAGATTGATCTGCTAGTTATTCTAATATGAGATCTATTGCCAACTGCAGAAACTTCAGAAGCAGCACAACTGTATTCCAGATGAACATTATGTGCAGACGTTACTTGCAGTAAGAAACATATTCATCATTACTCACTCGCCTTCTTTTGTGTTTACATCCCATTAATGCTACATGAGTCATTTTAAGCATCTTATACCTGGCCGACCTCTACTTCAATTGTTGCTAATAGACAATGCTTGCTTTTTTAAAGCTCACGTTGCAAATACCTTTTTACTGGACTCTGATACCACGTGGCTCATAGGTCTTTTACCGTGTATGTTCTGCTAGTTGAATGAGCTTGAAACTGAACTTGAACGAAGAACGGTAACATATACCTCATGGAACCAGTCAGCTACAAAGATGGATACTAAAGGTTGGCATCCTGTTACATTTGATTATGCAAACGCCAGTCCGCGACAAATCCAGGGAATAAAGGTTGGTCCTGAGCACATTTCCCATTTAGTTTTCATCCTCTGAAAATGAAGATGCTTTCTCTAAGATTAAGTTGATGACAGGCTGAGAAAATTATGTTTCTCTTTGTTCTACAGCAAATCTGGCTTAGTGCTTTAGTTGCCAACTTTTGCTGCTTAAACTTTTTGTTTATTTCTTTGATCGACTTCCCTGCAGCAGAAATTGTAGTTTTTTGCGAACTGAATAACAAAGTGATAAATTTGTTACCTTCATAAGCTTCCGCTTAATTTGATTGCTACTACATAGGTATTTGGGTAACTTATTCTAAAGAATAAAGGAAACCTCCCGTGAACCAACAAACCTCTTGGTTTAACTTCTTAACCCTTTTGGTCCTTTCAATTAAAACTGCGTATGGTACTTATTCGCATTCTTCCACCTAATTTCCTGTTCTTTTTCATTTATATCTTATTCTCTAATCCATTGTTTTGATCATCGATTTTTCAGAAAATCAATCATGTGTATTATGAGACCGAGTTTCGGACAGAGTGGTGCCGTGCAAATTTGTCATCTGTTCCCTGCTTTTTGTTTGCGAGGAAGTTTTCACGAGGAGCAGCCATGCGCCTTTTGAGTGAGGGGGTGGTCGGTCGGTTTGATGCTTCCTTCTTGTTAGATTCGACCCCTTGATCGGCTACACTAGTTATTTTCAAAGGCTCTGGGATACCCTAACAAGTAACAACTGACTACTTCAAGACAATTTGGAGAGGAAGTGGAGCATCCTGCTAAAAGTTATGCAGATAAGCCGAGAGGTAATATAGTTAGACGATAGCATTACATTATTAACCACCAAAATTTTGTGACAGCGGCGATGACTCGTGGATATCGAGAAAACGACACGAGAATCACAGAATTTGAGTTCACACACACACACACACACACACACCTTTCTTATTTTTATATTTTCCCCCCGACAGTTCATTATTCAAGTTCTCAACCTTATGTCTGTTGGTTCTGCTAAGGATCTATATTATGTACTATTCTTTCTCAGGGTTACTACTTGTACAATTTAGGCTGTCATTGAAATTTTCTGTAAAGTATGACCAACAAAATTCTGAATTCTCTGAATGCATTCTATGATAATTTCCTTCTATATAGTGATATAGTGTCGTTAATACCTTTTAAATAAGCTATCTGTACTTCTACACAGGTTCATAGTACATCATGACTAGGTCATTTTGGCAGTTGCATACAAGGATGCCTAAATTTTCATAGCACGAGTTATGGCTGAGGTAGCCGACTACTAAATGGGTAGGGTACATTGCAAGCGAAGCACTCGGTGGCCGTAGTCGTGAAGAAGCAATCGCATGTGACTTCATTTATAGCCTCTTGACTTTATTACATCACACGCCACCGGCAGTAATGCTGAGAATCACCCTCCGGTATTCACACATACAATAATTTTGTGATAAATGTAAGTCGTTAACTGTGGTAAGAAATGGAAATGCTTAGGTTCTGTGTGCACGCTTAGTTCGCCCGACTGCAATGTTTCCGCACTTCGCCCTTTGTCTTGCCAAGAACGTTGGTCGAAGAGAGCTTGACGAATGCTGAAGAAAATGTGCGAAAGAAGTAGTCTTGATCGATGGCGAATTGCCTGACCATATCAGAAGTGCGGGGATCTCTCGAGATGCTTGAGTCAATGAGAAACAAGCCCTTGCCCAACAGTAGGTCCCTGTAGTACTGGTTATCAAATATTGTCGGGGTTATGTCGTTGGATACGGTCGTGAGATTTGTCAGGGGAACTCGGGTCGGGCATTGTAGTCTGAGCTGAGCTTCGAACACCGGGTTCATTTGATCGTCGGGTTTTGGGTTGTGCAATCTGTCGACGATGTTCAGGCAGTGTCCGATGCCTAGCGTATGAGCACCTGCAAAGAGCGGTTCATTGAGCTCGCAATAACATGGAATACTTCGGATCACATCAGGGCTCGATTGAGTAGCTTCGGCTGTTCGTAAGGATTGGTGCAAGTCCTGCAGGGTTCTTAACTTCCGCTTTTCATGTTGTCGTGAGAGGATTCGCTCTCATAAAACGGTTAATAGCAGCTCGAATTCATGTCACAAACACAAAAGGGTCGGTCAATCTTCGATGTGCAAACTACTATCTACATACGCCCAATATGCGAGTTCTACTTCCATGGGACTTCCTCATATGCTATTGTATAAATCCTAGCACATGAAAATATGCCTGATAATAGGCAGACTTGTAGAATGAAGTAGAAATGGTCCTGGGAACAGGTATGCTGGTATCACATGAGCTAACGTGAAAACCGTACCCCGACACCGGGCTAGCCGAGATCGCTAGAATCTCCTTTTAAAGTGTCTATTAGCTTAGCCTATCCACATATAGATGCATTAATGCCACTCATTAGGACAAGTTCTACTTAGGTGTCTTGTCGATCGCTATCAAGATTGATGACATGTGATGCTTACCCACGATCGCGACCGATTCCTCGAGATTCAACCCTTTGGCCATGAAGGTCTGAAGGAATGCATCGACAGAAATACTTGGAGAAGGGAGATGGGCATCGGCTTGCTGTTGACTGCTAGCTCTGGAGTCTTTCCTTCCAAGAGGAATGGCAATGTGTGGTCCTCCACTCAGAGCCACCGATTCCCTTGCAGCTAATGCGATTATGTCTGCACAAGAGACCTGGCCGGGGCATTTAGCTTCCAACGCCGCCTTGACGTGCTCGATCGCTTCGAGTTTCCTGATGCCGAAGTTCCTCGACGATTTCATCTCCGACTTCAAGCCAATTGGGTTGAGAAGTATCGAAGCGTCGCATCCCTCATTAGAGGAGAAGCATCGTTATCGCGGAGTTATGGAAGAAAGTGACAAACTCGAGATATTATCAGATTAAACGAAGGATAACAAGCTCTCAGTATCACCCCAGATAAAAAAAAAAGGAACTCCCAATACAATGCTAACTCGTAATCCATGTATTCAACAGTGTTCTACAATAACTTTAAAAATTCTGACAATGTAAGTTGTACAAAAGGGGACACTCTTAGCCTTCATGCATTTATGTACATCTCTCTCTCTCTCTCTCTCTCTCTCTCTCTCTCTTTCAGCATACACAGACACAACATGACAACATGCATAATCAAGAAAATGATGGAGTGGTTAATGTACATGAAGTGATGATTACCTGAACTTGGCAGTCATGGAACATGAGCCTGAGAAAGGCAGCGGGTGCAGTTGCATCCAAGAAAGCAAAGCTCAGCATCTCCCTTCTGACAATGTCTTCAGCATTAGGACAGGTCGTTCTGTAGTAATCATAAGCCAGTTGACCATCGCTCGCCCCAACCCACACAACCATCAATAATGCTGCTATTGCCATGCACTGAGACCTCCCCATCTCTCACACACTCTCTCTCTCTCTCCAACCTATGAATTATATAGGGAACGAGGGTGAATTACGGTTGCAGGAAATAAATGAAGATGAGGATTTAAAAAGAGAGGGAGATCATATTATTAATGGGGTTGATAAGGCACAAGCGAGAGGGAAGAGTTGGCACTGGGACAAGAAAATCTCATCGTCTAGTCCAAAGTGTCCCCAACTAGAGAGGGGTGTAAAACACATTATAAAACGAATTCAGCTTCATTCACGATGCAAATGGGTCTGCTCTGTGTGGAACTTTTCTAGATCTTAACAGTCTGATAGCAACGGGTTGATCGAAAATACGCATGCTCCATGTGAACGACGTTTCTTGATCACCATCGTCACGATCTTCTGCTAACATGTTCCTCTCTTCCTCTGTGAAATTGACAGTTGAGGATGGTTTCTGTGGTTGAGAGTACATGGGGTCTGAAGCAGGAGTTAATGCACACCCACGGTGTTTATTCCCATTGCTAGGCATGCACAATAATTTCGTGACCGCCTTATCGTTCACCTCTAGTGGCAGAGTTACCATTGTTAGCCGCCGATGCAGAAAGCTCGCTGTGATCTCCACCAGTACATGCTTCTATCACTCTTAAAACTTTGATTTACTTCAAGTTGGATTCATGTTCCGAGGCTTGGCAGTCACGCTTTCGTGTTCGAAAATCTCAATGCGCCCCCTTCTTTGCCTCCCCACCTATTCAATTTCACACTTCAATCTTGGGCCTCATCTCTTCCTAGGACAAGGGTGAGCATTAGAGCATTCATTCACTTGACCGTGACCGCATCCAACGGTAATTTTTAGAATAATTGTCAGTGATCTCACAAAATTTTGCAAAAAAGTTAATACGAATTGTGATTTTATCAAGTGGTGAGTATGCCATGGTCCAGCATCTATGCATTGTGAATCGCGTCATGGGCCACATAGACTATTTACTCTATTTCATATAGTCATTTGACTAGAATTATTATTCCTTTTAATACGAAAAATTCTTACCATAACTGTGTTGTTTCAACTAACTTTTCAAATCACTAGCTGGACGCCATGGTTCAAGTCACTTTCGAATTCGTTGGCACGCGATCCTAATATCGCAATCTAAACCTATTGAGATTATGCAGAAATTTACAGTTAGCTAGTAATCTTCAACTCTTGCCCAAAACTAATGGTAGAAATTGAGAGTTCAATGCGTACAACTTTCTCACGATCAGTCACATTAGCGACGAGAGGACCTGAAACAAGTTGCATGATAGGGAAATTGGACCTCACACCATGCCATTGCTTGGTATAAATGGTAACAATGCATTTCAGCTTCAGTTGCTAACACATGTTTGAGTACTAGATTTACTTTAGAAAGGTTGAATGCTTCCCAAATCATGTAAGCAAGACCGATTAAGCAAAGCTCAATTGCCCCTTCTTTGGCCAATTCAGAGTCCCTGACTTTAATATTTTTTTTCTAGTGTTTCGCAGGCCAATAATTCAAGATGGCATGCGAAATTTATATATTTATATTCATGGGTCGGCCTTGGTCCACGTGGGTTTGGGTCGTACTTTAATGGCTGTTTCAATGGGGTCGGTCAGCACATTAAGAAGTCCTTCAAGATGGATGATGATATACCCCACGTTTGTGCAAACGTCCTGTCGCTCTCTACTTTTAATTTTTGGTCAAAACAAATTTCCTCTCGTTATCAAAATGATACCTGATAGAAAATCTCAAAAGTGACCGTCACAAAGCAAGCCCACAAAGCTCCAAAATAAACAAAAAACTAGAAATCAAAGCATATCACCATAGCATGGATAATATAAATAACCACATGCTCATTTTTTAAGAATAGATCTGTGACTGCATCTAAGTGAAAGGATCGGCGGCCGATCACTGATTCACACAGCATCATCAGTAATAAGCACACGTCGAGATCTCCATTTGTAAATACGATTTTGCCTTTCGGAGGTGTGCACTAGGTTCAGCATTCCCAACACCATTAAACATGTTGAAAATACTCATATATGATACCTGTGAGAGCAAGCTCTGTAGCCAGTGTGATGCGCCAAAACTCGTAACTAAAACACGTTGAACCAGCACAGATTTGACACCGAAATTGCCGTGAACAACATTGAAATTGGAGGTGGAAAATTTATTCATTAAAACTCCAAAACTGGAGGTGGAAAACTGGAGCTCTCTACTTAAATGATATGGATTATGAATTAGTTGATTGGTGGCGATTTAGGTGGCCATGAATGCTTTGTATGTGCCACAAATGGTGGTTACAGCAACAAGAAGAAGAAGAAGAACCCATGTGTTTTTAAGGCTGTTTTCCAGAGTTGCCACATATACAAGTGATTGAACAAAGGAACCACCGGTTCCATTGACACTTTGAGAACTGAAGTTGTGAAATAACGCACTGGTTCTACGACGTAAATCGGAGCAACCAAAGGGTTTTAACTAAAAACCAAGTTCAAAGAATAAACTTCGGGTAAACAAATGGTGCAGCGAATGAAGGAAATGTTTCAGCAAGCGAAAAAACCGATGCAGAGCACGAGAACAAAGTTCTTAAGAAAACCTCTGTTACGCTGCCTTGGGCACAGCGACAACAAGTTCATCAAGAGTTCTGGCATGGCATGATTATTCATCTCAAGGTGCTGATGATGACAATGATTAGATCAAAATCTGGCCGAGTCAGCAGATATCTGTCTTTCACATAAACCAAGACAGGTTCTAGTTTCACTTCCTTTATGATTAGCGTTCTTCAAATTCACACGCTGAAAAGAACTATGGACACAGAGACATCTAATCTGGCAAAATGAACTTTCTATTTGCTTCCAGGTTTCAGAGATCAATGCTGGAAAAGCTGATGTTTATAAGGATGCTCCAAGATCCAGGTTTCTCACCATTGGATCTGTATTTCTGATCATCCAAGCTGAAGAAGTGACTTTTCAAGGCTTTTAAACACATACAAGTGATCAAAATCTTCAGGATGCTGGTAGGACACTAATTTGATGACTTCTTAGGATATTCCCTTGGACCAAATATGATGGATCCAATCCTTACATTTGTGCTTCCCATTTCGATCTGCATAAATTAGCAAACAATAAGGAAAACCTAGCATTACCACTTGCTAGACAGGAATTAGTAGATAAGAACTCAGAAGAAGTTTATGTACACAGGTGCAACAGGCGTTGACAAATTTCTTAGATGCACATGTTATGTCTACCCAATATGCAAAATAATGGTAGCAAGAAAATCCGGGATAGCAAGGTTCCTTACAGCTTGTTCGAAATCACCAGACATTCCCATGGACAGCTCACATTTTTCTTCTGGTATTTCAAGTGCCTTGCACACTTCGCTTCTGCAGTTTGCTAATGTCTAGAATTACCAAAAAATGTTACTATTAAGCGGCCATAAATAACCAGCTTCTCATATAGCAAATCACCAAAAACTGATTTGGAGATTATGTGTAATCACCTTAAAGTTCTCTGGCGTTGATGTATAATCCAGGTTCCCAATTGTCATTAGACCACAGAACTCCAGGTTTGAGCAGTTCTGGCTCACATGTTTTGCAAGCTCCACACAACCTGAGGGCTCGACACCGGATTTTGCTGCAAAATTGTCTATGATTAAGATCTATATGCACAACATTGAGATAAAAGAACAAGTCTATCCCTTCTTCAGAAAGATTCGGAAATTTAAGCCAACACAAAAGAAAGTAAGTAAATATATAATTTTACTCCATAGAGATGAATTTCGCATTTCTAATCCAATAAGCAGTAAGATTTTACCAATATAGAAAGGAAAACCCAACCACTATATTTTTCAGTTTTGAAGGAAAATATTTTAAACATGCACAGGAATAACTGTTCTAATTAAGTGAGAGTTAACCATATTTAGATGAAAGAGAGAATCAACAAAAGAGAGTTGGGGTGAAGAGAAAGTGCAACCTAATATAGAGAGAAAAAGTATTGACTTAGTGAGTTGATTTAGCTAAATTATGCCTTATTTATAAGGAAAATATCTTAAAGGTATTCTGTAGTTTCCATACATTATAAAGACACTCTTGTAAAGAATTGGCAACTTATTCTTACAGTTGGTTGATGAAAATAATTAGACAACTTAAAGTAAGATATCTAGAACAGGTTCAACGATGTAAAGTGTTAAATTTGAAATTAGGGATGTAAAGTGAAACTAAGCCAATATAACATGCTAAATGTAATTATCCCCAATATCTTAACATGTTTTTTGGCCACAACATATCTAAACATGTTCAAATGCTATTTTTCTCCCATGGCATGCTTCATCCTTCATTTTCTATTCCCATTTAAATCAGGTAGCCGAGAAACTTCCTAGTAGAAGAAAGAATAGCTGAATACATTCTCTGCACACTTATACTCTTTACTTTAGACGCTAAAAAGACAGGATACAGCCCATGAAATGATTTCTACACTGAGCTCAAGCATTTCTAAGTGTTTAGCCTCTAGGAATTAGAAAACAGAAGATACGATGCAAGATATCCAAAACACAGAAGTTCGACATAGATATATACATATGAAAAATGAAGCAGCTTGGATATATGGTTCAGACTCTCAAAAGGAAATGACTATCAGTGGATTGATAACGATATCTGAATAGTTCTCGTGAGATAATCATTACAAAGGGCAAAGCAGCTACTCATGAAGTATTGCTGACAAAACATCAGAAACGGCAGTTTTCCATATGATAAAACAGTCAAGAGACAATATTTAAAATATCCATTGCCAAAAATAAAGAATTTTTTTCTATCCTAATCGATAAGTAGTCATGAAGATATCATCCTAGCATGAGGGACAAGAATTATATGGACTATCAATTCAATAATGATTCAGAAAATTGAATAGCTCACATTCTTCTCCACTGGTATTCACTTGGATAAAGACTTTCAAAGGATTTCTTCCAGCACTTGCCACAACACTATCAAGGCGATTGGCAATCTGAAAGTTTCAGAGTAGTAGGCAGATGGAAATTATGTTAGAGCCTTCTAGATACAGATGCGGATTCACAAACTTCAGATTCCTCAAAGAAATAACAAGGAGTGAATTAAGAACCTTCTCATCATCCACACTCTCTAAAAGTGCAAGATTAGGAACACCAGCTGCAAAGATCAGACATGTTACATAGACATTACAATCAAGATGGAAGAGGGAGCGGGACGACATTTTGAACAACTAAAAGAGAACTAAGGATCAGCAACAATATCAGTGCAGCCTTAAAAATTTATGAAGCTTCTAACATGATAGAAGGAAGCCCACAAATAGCAATTTACAGTTAAAAGGATCCATACACGATATAGTATTGGATTGCCATATTAGGAACTGCCTTTCATAACCAAAAGATAATTGCAGTTTAGTTGTTACAACTATATATAACAACCTGATCCATCCAAATTTTAGAACAAAAATTAATGTAACCTACTAATATCCTAGGGCAAGCATGTCTACATTATCATTTCTTACTCTCAGAGCTGAACTTGAATGTCTCTCCGGAGGATCAGTAAAATTCATAAGATTCAATTACTGCTAATGCTTTGTAATGTAGCTCCTATATACTGTTGACTTCAATCCTAGCTAAAGTATCCCCTCTGAACATCAAGGTGGCAGGTTGTCAGAAAACAACAGAATCAGGGTGGCAGAAAGACAGACAGAAATCACTAACCTTTCTGTGAACAATTTCCACACAAAAAATCAGATTAGGAACCTAGGCTGCATTTGATGGGTGGGATACAATGTGGACCCAGATGGGATATAAGTTATCCAATATGGCATATGGGCCAGCCGTTGGGATGGGATAGGTCTGAACAAACCCAGATATAGCCCAATATTCACTTAGGATGTAACATAATTTTTTCCAAGGCAGAAAGGAATAGGATATGAAAGTAAAATAAAAAAAACAAAAGCAGAAAGTGAAAAATATAAGACTAAGGCTAAAGCTAGAGATCAAGGAGAAAGAGGAGTACTGCTACCGTGGATGTAGCCTGTTGCCTCCACTGATCACTACCCACAACCTTGGAATCTCAAACCAAGAGGCGTCTCAACAATTTGGTCTGTAAGATCAACTCATGCGTAAATTTGGTTTTTGGGCTGTGTGAGGATGGCGATCACCGTGCAACAGTCACAGTGGATTGCGTATTGACCCACATTTCTTTTTCTTTTTCTTAGTCTGATCACTTTGTTTAAAACATCGTTTTATTACAATCTTTTTATCCGCAATCTGGTCTATCTTATGAATAACAACCACTTCATCGGACCTGATATGTTTATAACCAGTGTTGCATCCTGTCACTCACCAAACAAGATACAGGAAACCTGAGGGACTTCATATCCTATCCCATAGTATGCAGCCTAGGAATCCAGATTCAAGAGTACAAAATGCACTATATATTGAGAAGCCAAAGAGTTAATGGGCAAAATGAGGCGGGAAGAACTAAACACAGATACAAAGGTGCCCGATAATGCTTCTCAATTCAGAAGGCGGCGAAACGACCAGAATTGGATCTAATCGAGACGTACCGAGAAGAGGCTTCACTTTATTACTCTGCAAATTCCCAATGTAATGCCACTCGATGTCCTCCGGAAGCTGCACTTGCAAATTCAATAATCGAATCAAACAATTGGACAAAAGGACCTACTTTTTCCGCAAGAACTCGATACTATCCGCATGTAGCCAAAGCTAATTAGAAGCAAATCCCCGAAAAACAATGAATTTGATCATCTTTAGCCACTAAAGTTCTTCGCTTTGAACTTGTCACTACAAGCTCAGTTCAGAACAAACACGGTAGAAGAAACCCAACTCAGATTCTTCAGTTCCCCTCCCACGCACTCGATAGATTCACAGCTACCATTACAGCAACGCGGCCAAATCAAAGCTCCGAGCAGGTTGAGTCCGGAACCTGAGGGGCCTTGTCGACGATCTCCTGGACGTAGTTCTCGCCGAAGCAGCGGTGCCCGGCGTCGTAGAGCTGGCGGATGAGGGCGACGGGCTTCGTCTTGCTCACGGCCACCACCCGGACGCGGCCCGACACGCGGCCGCACCTCTCCGCCGCCTGGCCGACCCGGTGGAGCGCCGCCCGGAGCGCCTCCGCGACGGCGGAGGGCGAGGCGGACGTGGCCATCTCCGATCGCTTCTCCTCGGTCCGATTCGATCTCTTCTCGCCACGGTCGGAGGGGCGCGCGTATTTACTCAGCTATTTTCTTTATCTTTTTATGTGTAATGATTTTGACTTTTAGATTTTGGAAATTTTTGTACGTTTTGCTACGCTCACACTTTAATTTTAAGTTGGCACGAAATACTTGATACCGTAAATTGATAGTCATCTTATGAAATATATAAATGCATGTTGTGCCATTCATTTTTTCGATTACCACCTTTTCAATTGTTTGTCACGTTCGTGTGACTTGTATGTGCAAGACTCAATCACATCAGCTTATTGTCGCGTAGCCTACACATCAGATGCAAAAGTGTATATACCATATCAAAAAGTTGACGCGAGCCTACCTATTCACTTTTTAGTGGACTGACTCAGTTAACCTAGATTGGCTTTCCTATTGTCACTTGATCAGATTAACTCGCGCCTTGTTTTTTCTTTTCTTTTCTCCAAACATCAATTGTTACCTTAAGTTTGAGTGCATGTTGGACATATATTTAGGAGATTCTCCATATCTCCCTTGATTCTTCACATCTCTAAGAATTGTGCATGTCCCATCTTGTAAAATCTATATAGTATTTATAGTACATGAACCATTTATAGACTTTAGAAAATGATTATTGAGGTAACAAGATATTTTACAACATTAGTTTTAATCAATTAGAGATATACACTAGCAAGTTTGATATATGTATAATCGCGAGAGATATGAAAAATCAAAAGCGATATGAAGAATCTTCTAAATATAATAGAAACATCTGCTCTCAAACTCAAGTGAAGTGGAAGAAGTGGGAGTTCTAGAGAAAAGATAAAAACAGATCAAAAAGCCCGGGTGGATGTGCTTTAATGGAGACGTCAATAGTCTAATCAACCCATGTAGAGAACAAGATGAACAAACCATACGTGACAAAGTGCTAACATGATAGTGGTAGATACACAATTGAGTACTTGTGCAGACTACACGACAACAATCTGACATTGCAGATATGCATTTGAATTCGACATTTGCATGCTACGCGACAATAGACTGACATGGCACATATATATTTCGGATGTCACCGTGAGGCTAGACGAACATCCATTAGGCAAGATGAACAATGTGAGCACATACCTGGTACACTAAAAGTTTCCTCAGTGTCACCCGAAAGATAAGAATATGCAGAAGACAGAATGTATAGTTCTTGTGTCTTTCATAGTGAAGAGTACGTGAGATATTTATAAGTTTTATGAGATGATTATTTATGGTAACTAGATATTACAACATCGATTATAATCAATTAGGGAAAATGCACAATCAAGGAACGTATGTACCCAAATCTCAGAAATATGGAGAATCTTGAGTAATGGGGAATCTCTTATTTACTCTTGTGCTTTACAATTGGCCTGGGCGAGCATAGCTGGACTCGATCGTTTTAACTTTGACAACAAGTTGATACAACATTAATGACAAATTCTTACCTTCGAATGTTCAAAGTCTCTCTTTTCGACCTTCCCACGCAATTCAAACACTAAGCAAAGAGGAGGCGACTGCAATTAACGTTCACCATACTCCCAGAAATCATGGTGGGGAGAGATTCGGAATCGCAACTAGATTCTATGGATCAAAGCACTGCCATTTTACCTTCTCGAAAGATTTTCATTGCAACGCAAGCAGTCTCATGCATCGAGACCATACAGAGAAAAGCATGCATGCGTGGCTTACGTCGCACGTTTATCCTCTCCGGGTCAACCCTCCCTCTGTTTTCTGTATAAGAACCCTAATTCTCACAGCAAGAAGTTCCACATTGGCTTGAAGCTAAGGAACACGCACGCCCTCAAGCATGAGTCCGCTCCTACACTTCCTCTTCATCCTCTTCGCTGTGGCTGCTGTTGTCAATACTTCCGCAACAGCAGATCCTAGCGATGGCAGCGATGAAGACTTTGGACTGGACACTCTGTCGCGGCGGTTCCTCCCTGAGCAGAGCCAAGTGCTGGCGACCGCGACGTGCGACAAGTACCTGCGACTGTGCCGAGTGAAGAGCAGCCCTGGGCCGGACTGCTGCAAGAAGGCGTGCACCAACATAAAGACCGATCGGCTGAACTGCGGGACGTGCGGGCACAAGTGCCGGGTCTACGAGATCTGCTGCAAAGGGTATTGTGTGAACCCGATGTTCGACAAGAGGAACTGCAACGGATGCAATATAAAGTGCAAGAAAGGGGGCTACTGTGTCTATGGAATGTGCGATTACGCTTGATGGGCATGAATGAACAGCAATGGAAAGTGAAACTGAGATTTCATTTGGTTCAGTTGTTGGTTTGATGTATAGTTTATGCAGATTACACCCACGCAAACGCTATTTACATATATTCTGAGTCGTCTTGGTCTTATGTGTTTCACTTGATGATACTAATAAGAAAGGGGCGTCGTGTAAGATCTTATATGAATCTCCCTGTTTTAACGTGAGTATGACTAATATAATAAAATCCTTCATGTTAAGAGGATAGAAATCATAACATCGAAAGATTGATTTTGTTGCAAAAGATAAGGTGGAGTTAATTTTTGGACGGACCAAAAGGATGAAATTCAGTAATGCTCTGTTGATATGATACTTCCCAATATATTACATGAATTATAACGTCAGATAACAAATATTTATATCAACATTCATCACATGATTCAAAGTGGCAAAAACTGCGGATTTCTCTGAACAAAACCAAGTATATTTCCCTACACTCCTAATGATAGGTATATCTCTACAGGCTTGTCTTATTCATGTATCATTTTGGTAATGAATGAAAATTTCTTTTGATGAAAGAAAAAAAAAGGGTAAGAGACTTCACACACGGTATATAGATGTAGATTACTTTAAGTAAACCAAGATGCATGAGATGCTAGATAACCTAGGGGTGTTTGGCAAAAGGGACAAGCAATAATACAGATCGAGTCAAACTAAACTTAGATTTTGAGTATTATCGGTCTATTAATTAGTTTGACGAAGATATGGAAAAAAAGTGTCATATATAAAATAGGTTTGGTTTTTATTCAACTTTTTGTCAAACAGACCTACAATGACAAACAAACTCTTTTTATATATTACTATTTTATATGAGTAATTACATGTAATATATATACTGAAATAAGGGTCGTTGCTTTTGGCTAAAGTGTTTTATTTTTGTGCTTCCATCAAAAAAACATCTTTTGAGGTGTGTGCATAGTCTTTTAAGTGTGGTCATTTATGTATTATTGTCCTAGAAACGCATCTTTAGGGGTGTGCTTGTACTACTATTGTATTACCCTTGGTCCAGCCTATATAAGGATAACTTTTGTAAGAAATTGAAATAAAATTGGTGTTATGAAAATATCTTCCATATACAATTCTCCCATGGCCTATTGTATTACCCTTGGTCCAGCCTATATAAGGATAACTTTTGTAAGAAATTGAAATAAAATTGGTGTTATGAAAATATCTTCCATATACAACTCTCCCATGGCCTTCTAAACCTTTCCCTTTTTTCCGCAAAATCTAATGTCATTAGAAGCTTCGAGTAAAATTGTCAATTCAATATGATGAGTTGATTCCACAACTATACTTTGCACTTGCCACTTTGTGGATCCTATGGATAGGAAAGTTTCTGAGTCTTGACAACCTTATGGTATAAATTAATGGTTTTTTGAAAATTAGGAGTCCCTTTGAAAGGCTGAGGAAAGGACGGATGTTTTGGGATAGCATATCTATCTCAGATAACTATTGGCTTATACAATGACCCCCTCATTGTATCATACATACTATATGGATCATATGTCTTGCTTTAACTTTTTACTTGAGCGGGATATATTCTCTTATTTCTCTTTTTTGGCTTGCCAAATTTCCGACGTCATAAATGGTAAATTTTACTCTTTTTCTTCTCTTTAATGCGAAATGCATTACAATATTAAGGTAGTATGTAGGTGAGAGCTAAATGAAAAATTAAAAAGGGAGAGAAAATCCATTTTTGACTTAAAAATTTAGATATAAATATAGATATGGTCTTGCACACGAACGTGCAAAATGGCCGAAGGGTACCCAGAAATTTTACATCTACATATCGTTATCATAGTAAGAAAACAAATTTGGGGTTCCATAAGTATGAACAAATACGCACTATTTTACATGTTCTAAAGTTAATACTTTCCCCATGACATAAGTACTCATTTGGTGATTAATGTATATTTACGTGTCAAAACCAACTTTTGTAACTACACGCATAGGAAGGGAACAAAAGCTTATGCGTTGTCCAGAAATAAAGGAAAGTAGCATTCATTCATCACTGCATGATTTGCGTTGCACTATCGAATCATAGCTACCCACAGAACCTGTAAAGTCAAATTGCTAGTATTTTTTGGGATGCACGCCGGATAATTTGCCTCCATAAACTCCTCCCGGAGACAAAAAGGAAGAGAAGCAAAGTTATGTAGCTCTAGCTAGACATGGTCACGGTTCGGAACCGACCGATTGTGATTCGTAATTTAAAAATTTTAAAAATAAATTATGAAATAAAAAAATTATGAATTATAAAATTATGAAATAATAAATTATTCAATATAAATTGTAATCAAAATATAAATTGTAGGGGTGATTAATTCTCGGTTCGGTCCTGTTCCGCTCGAAACCGGAAATCGAACCGGTAAGATCAGTCCCTTAATTTTAGAACTAGGAACTGGACCGGCAACTCATAGAACCAGACCATTGGTCCGGTTCGATTCTAGGGGATCCAATGAAATTCTTTGCTTTTAACTAGCAAAAGATCGTAACCACAAAAGGCATATAACTTCAAATGCTCATGACTTGGCTTGGATTTTATACACAACCCCTTTGATGGTCTTTTCATTCCCATTCAATGTGGGACTCTTGGCATTTGCATGAAGATAAGCCAAGAGTCTCACATTGAAGGTGTTCAAGGCAAGCCGAGAGTCCTACATCGAATGAGAACGAATAGGCATTAGAATTATTGTGTATAAAACCCAAGCCAAGCCTTGTAATTAGAGTTCAATACACCCAAGTCAAGCATTGTAATTAGAAATCAATTCACTTACAATGCATGGCAATTAGAGTTCAAATTGTTTTATAAAAAAATTTAAATAATGAATTTTTTTAAAATTTCATTATTATTATTATTATTTAAATAATTTGGAACCGGAACCGGGCCTGTAGGCCACGGGCTGGTTCCGGTTCCAAATCACGGGCCCGATCAATGGGCCGGGCTCGGGTTTGATCGGGCCGGTTCCTGGCCAAAACTGGCCCGTGGCCATGTCTAGCTCTAGCAATCCATAGAGATTTGAAGTTGTGTATGGTATATTCGGTTTCATATGTCTTTATTCATTGGTGGTCTTTGTCCACAATGTAGGGATAAGCAATCGGGCCGGTTCGATCTAGGATGTGGACCCAACCGGCCTCGTCCCCATCTGTTGAAAGCATGTTCCGGGAAGAACCTGGCTCGGTTCTTGGCTCAATTTTCGGGTTTTATGTCAAAACTGACGATATCAAGGTCGAACAGATTTAGAACCGGAAGCAGTCCGATTCTCAGTCCCGAAACTTGGGAACCGCTTTTTAACTTGCTCGGTTCTTGGTTTTTACGTCAAAATTGCCAGTTTGAATGATTTTCTTTTCATTTGATGCGTTTCGAACTTTTTCTTTTTAAAATGTCAAACAACTCAAACTTCTCAAAACAATGGGAAGATTACAATTTGTAACAATTTCAAATAATGTGGAGAACTTTAATAATTTAGGATCACTATCAATATCTTTAAATTGGCGAGAAAATAAAAAATATTTATGATAACATAAAATATAATGGAGCGAGAAATAATAATATCCGATAAGGTAACCTGTGATGCTATTTAATTTGCGAAAATATTATTAATTTCCATTTTCATGTACCAAACACAGCCTTGGTAGTTCGGTATATAAACGTAGTTACTAAAGATTTTCTTTGGGACAGCACATGCACATAGACTTTTAATATTGTGTGTTATTTTTTGAGATTACTATGTAAAATTGAGTTGACAAGGGTCGACCTAATAAAGATACCGTGGACACAAAGAGCACATATAGATACACATAAGCACATGCAATTTGAAAACATAGCAAGCGACGAAAACAAGGATGAACAATGTTTCCTTCGTCTCTTTAATATTAATCATAGAGAAAGAATAAAAAGGGAATTTTTATGTGTGCCGCTATGTTTATACCCGACATAACAGGTGATAACATTGACCCGATCGACCCGGTTTTCAATTCATGTGCATCGACATGGATTTTGACCAAAACCCAAAATATATAGTCAAAATGGGCTAATTGAGACGTGTACTTCACATCCAAGGAAATTCATGAACTCAGAAAGACGGTGCAAGTTTAACTGATTTTGAACCCTAGATTTGAAGAAGAAGACCGGTCTTGCTTCGTCAAATTGACAACGTGCGATTTGGGGGCTTGTCAGTTTGGTCACGTTAAGACTCTTGATTCATGTTATTTCAATTCTCAGCTAATTTGATCATCCCACCATCGTAATCATCATGATTAGCACTGGTAAACATAAACCTCACACAGATTAAGTGCCAATGATGATAAACTTGTTGCTCCAAGTATGCATCTCGGCTTGATGCGGGGGAAATTGTCTAATCGGTTCTAAACCTTTTGTGCGGATGTCGATTTAGTCTTAAACTTTTCAATTTTATCAATTTAGCCATAACCCTTTACGCGAAATTATATTGTGGTCATTTCAGCCAATTTTCATTAACAATAGCTGGCGTGGCGGTATGCCACATAGGACGGTCGACGATGACTGGATCGCCACATCAATGATTTCTAGCGAAAATTGACCGGATAGATTATGTTGGAATTTTGCACAAAAGTTTAAGACTAAATTGAAAAGTGGAAGACCGAATTGGCATTTGTAAAATAGATTTATAACTAATTGAGAAATTTCTCGGTTGATGTGTGCGGGACCCTCACAATTGTGGGCCCAAAATTAGGGTTTTGGTGCAAGCTATAAAGAGGGTATCATTATTTATTAACCTCACTCATAATCTCTCTTTTTCACTCCTTACACTTAGGTCAAGAGTTCATAATTTCTAGGACGGCCCATCTCAAGAAGTTGAAGGAGAAATACAACATTGAAAAAGAATAGAGTTAGTCCTTGGATGACGTATTATTAGGTTTATCATCACTTATAAGTTACTGTAAAACATATCATACGGATCATCATGCAGCGTTAAACCGGTACATATTGTGTTAACAAGATGCCTCCTAGAATATGGTAGATCGTCTCTGCCTTTTTATATGAAAAAATCACCCAAGCAATCATAAACATATTATATGGGTGCCAATTCAGTCTTAAATTTTTTAATTTTGCAAATTCAGTCCGGCCGGCAATGACTAGATCGCTACGGAGAAAATTAGCCGAAAGGATTATATTATAATTTAGCGCAAAGGTTTATTTAAAGAGTATATGATTGAATTGGTATTCGTACAATAAGTTTAGGTCTGATTGGACAATTTCCCCTTCTTATGCTAATACACTATACGTTGAAAGAAAATAATTGCATGTTGCACAATTAGTCTCATTTGTATAGCTATCGTCCTCTACAACTTTGCCACCAAAACGAGCTTAGTTTTCTTTTCTCAGAAAACAACAAGCTTATTGGAAACAAACCATCTTAAATGATAACCGAAAAAACTTAAATTAGACCAATGATATTTATGAGTGCCTGTATTTCACGAAAAGAAATTCATAATTTTTATGATTTGCCTGGATTTAACTGGTTTATGGGGCTTGCCTGGACTTAATTAGCCGGGTCTCCGCGTCCATGTCCCTTAATTATGGAAAAGAAAAAAAAACCAAACAAATGAATGAAAGAAATTAAGTGGAAATTTCATCGAGGTGTTGCATCGCTTGCATAAGTCAATCAGAACCGATGAACACGTGCCCAATTCTCTTTGGTTCTTCTCCTTTCTCCAACTTCCCATTGTTCTCCTCGTTTGAAATTCTTGGCACTGGTTGGAGTCCCAACTTCCATTTACTAGAAATTTGCATAAAATGATTGATGCAGACATCTTCATTATCGATAAATGGCATATGCCTCCCTCCTCTAATTTTCTATAAATAGGCACTTCATTCTCATCTATGTTTGCATGTGTACCAACCTCCTCTAGCCACCCTAAAATCCTCTTCACCAGCCAAAACGATGAAGCTATCAAACTCATTTTGCATCATGTTAGTTCTACTTTGCTTTACCCTTGTTACTTCCGAGATACCAAGTATTGCAAGTTCAAGCATCATCTCCTCGAGCCACGAGCACAGATCCCGCGTCGAGACTCCTTTTCCTCTCCGTTCACGGAACCGTTTCCTTGCCGAGAGCGTCCGCACTGCCATGACGTGCGACAGGTACCCTAGGGTTTGCCGTGCGGCGGGCAGTCCCGGCCCAGACTGCTGCGGTAAGCAGTGCGTCGACGTGGCGACTGACCGACTCAATTGCGGGGCTTGCGGGAAGAGGTGCAGATATGGCGAAATGTGCTGCCGGGGGAGCTGCGTGAATCCATCGGTGGATGAGAAGCATTGTGGGCGATGCAATAACAAGTGCTCGAGAGGGAGTTCATGCGTGTATGGTTTATGTAGCTACGCTTAAAGAGGAAGGTTTCATTGATTTATCGACAGGTGAAACTGGTTATTGCATGTTACGATTTGAAAAAAAACAAGATTGCAATTATAGAACAGTTAGCAGCTAGCTAGATACGCATGATGCTTAGATTGGTGAGTGTGAGTGAATGCAATAAGCAGGCAATGTTATTGCAATATGGCATCGCGGCCACTATGGCCTATGCTTATTAATAAATGATAAATGTATGTGTTCTTTTTATTTGTCGCTATTTACGTTATGGAATAAATTGAAACTCTCTCCCTCTATCAAGATCTAGTGAATGTCCTGATGAGTACCATGACAATTTATATCGACTCTTAACATGCTTTAGAGATCATTTGGGATGATTGTAGCCGAACTGTGGTTGTGCGGAATGTGTTGTGTCGTAACTGTGCCGCTTTTATATTTGATAATACATATTTTGAAGTTGTACCGCCTCAAAGTTGGGCGAAGCAACCTCTTTAAGACTGCTATAAGCCAGGGTAGTTACGGGGGAAAATTGTCCCAAAAGTTCTAAACCTATTGGGATTTTGCCAATTCAGTCCAAAATTTTTTAATTGTACCGACTAAGTCTTAAACCTTTTCATGTTTTGCCAATTAAGTCAATCCGATCAATTTTGGAACGTGGACGCTGATGGGCATACATGGCACATCCAATGTTGACGTGGATAATTTTTTTTATAATATTTTAATTATTAATTGGCATGCACTGATCGTGCCACGTAGGACGATCGAGGTATGGCTGGCCAATGTCCACATCATCGATTTCCGATCAAAATTGGCCAGATGAACTTATTGATAAAATATGTAAATGTTTATGACTCAGTTGGTATAATTAAAATGTTTATAATTAAATTGAAAAAAAAAGTGCAGTAGGTTTATTCTTGCCACTGTGAAATCACAAGATGAATATATATATCACGACAATGAAGCAACTACTAGCAGACCTTAAAGGCTCCACGAGTGTTTCAGCCAATCACACCATAACCGGAATACCAACGAAAACAATCTTTATGGTATTCCTGTCTCCCGTAAGTCTCTCAAATGATGACAAACGAAACATGCATGCGTCGGTGGAAGGTAGCCTCCACCAAACGCGGCCACATCAATCAGCGGAAAGAATGGAACATCACTGCAGCATCGCATGTACTACACTGTAGCATCACTATAACCGAAAGGATAATTATGTCAACAGTTACACCGTATAAATCCCATGCATTATAAAGCAGTGCAGACTCTCACTTGTTCCGGCAGAACTTACAATTGTGTTTTAGAGATCACAAATGTTATGTCCTTCTGCACTATAAGTTTCTCACAACCATTTGCAATCTTTCAATACCTTTCACTATTTTGTAATCTTTCACTCATTGATATTCCAATCATATTGTTATTGCAATTTTTGTTTCAATCATATTGTTGTTGCAATTTTCTCATCATTTATACTTTAATTATTGAATGGGACAAAAATTATTTCACCATTGATTATACCCAGTAGGCAAAAGAGTTGATTTACTAATTAACTTAAAATAAAATAGCCACGTGTGGCAATGATTTAGGCTTTGGTGATAGAACGCTGACGACCGGGTTTGCTGATAATCCCAGTAGGGGAGCTTGACTTGTGAGTTGATATGTGATCCTAGCTGTGATTTTGGCCAGGAATTTTTTAATTGTATGAGGTGAAAGACGCTATTTTTTTTGTCAATCTCCAAGACGCGAGTCCGCGGTCGACTCATGTTGGTTTTACCCAGTCATGTAATCACCGTTAAGGTCCTTGTTGGAGAGGCATAAAGGAAATTATAGGCTATACCGATAAAGTACATCGCGTTTACATATAAGTATTCTATTTCGGATTTAATGATATATGATATTAAATTGATACATTCTCCTTTGAAGAGATGGCATCAATCACGCCATTTGTGCGCAAGATTTGCATTGACTCTCTTAGAAAACTTAAACTGGAGATCGATCTTGTGCCCTACCTTAATCCCGATCATTTAAAAATAATAATACCACTCTTATTACATTTAAACTCGCTCGAACAATTACAATTTTAGGGCAAAGTCCAATCAACCACGATGTTGTTGGCCTTGCCTTTATTACCGGTGGTCACATAAAAACAAATCAAGCCTTTCTACCTATTATCTCATCTACAAATGTACCAAGTTACCAACAAATTCACTTAACACGATGATAACTGCACAATTTGCTTCAGACTCTTTGACTCCAAATCTTCACACCCCTTCATATTCATGCATAGCTACACATCCCATAAACACAAGAAGATCCCTTCCTGTTGCACTTGTTGTTACAAACCCCACAATGCTTCTTGTCAAACATGGGGTTCACACACTCACCTTTGCAGCATATCTCCGAGTACTTGCACTTGTGCCCGCACATCCCGCAGTTCAGCCTATCGGTGCTCACGTTCACACACTTCTTGTTGCAACAGTCCGGTCCGGGGCTTCCCTTAGCACGGCAGATCCTCGGGTACTTGTTGCACGTCAATGCGGCCCTTGAGCTAGTGGCCTCCGCGAGGAACCGGCCCGTGCCTCGGAGGGAAGTGGCTGTGTCCAGGGTTTCGAGGGAAGGCGAATTGCGGGTCTCGCCCGAAACATTGTCTTCTTCCCCATAACTAAGGTACGAGCCCCCTTCTTGTGAAGATGATTCGAATAGTGCAGATGCAGCATTGAATGCCACTATTGCAATGAGCAATACCATGAGAAATAATTTCCTTGGGTACTTCATTCTGTGTGTGCTTCAGAGAGAGAGAGAGAGAGAGAGAGAGAGAGAGAGAGAGAGAGAGAGAGATGGTATTGATGGAGAGGAATGAAAGACGATGGGGATATTTATACAAGAGAGATCATTCACGCTGAGCGAAGACAGTGCATGGCTCGTTTGATAAGACAACACATCGTCGATTAGGTGGAGTGGAATGTGGTCTAATTTTCTACTTGCCAAACAAGCTCAAAAGTAAGCGGAGTTAGGCTTTTGATATACTAAACAAGAGAGCCAAGCTCACAGGTTTGAATGAAGAATTGACCTTACACGATATCCGTACCTACAACGTGAAACGCCCCTTTCTATGACAAGTAGGTCAACCTTGACTTTCCATGCGATGTGTAAATCAAGTCGAACAAGATATCTGCGAAAGGGAGGTGATGAAGTTCATCAAATGAGCGAAATATTAAGTCCAAGAAATTGATTCAAGACACACGTTCCTTGCTAATACTATTGCTTAATCACATTGGCCGAACATGTCGTTGGACTTTCCCCTTGGTTAGTTGGTTATATAGATTTATACTGTACACACACATACATATACCTATCTTCAATTGAGCTAAGTATATTAATGAAGCAGGGTGGCCCCTGCTTCCCCGGGTCCAAAAATTTCCTATAATTTTATGGACAAAAAATTTCAAAAACTATATGTCTCATATTAATAAAAAAAATTGTATCCCGGCCATAACCTTATATTCTCGATCCACGGGGAAAGTACCGAAAAAGTCCTAAACTTATTATATTAGTACCAATTCAGTCCTAAACTTTTTTATTGGATCAATTTTATCCTAAACCTTTTCGCATTGATATCAATTCAATCCATTCGGCCAATTAGGTCGGAAATTGCTGACGTGGACGCTAGCGGTCTTAAGTGGCACTACTGGCGTTGACGTGGATAATTTTTATAAATTTTTAATAATTTTTCAGACTTTTTAAATAGTTTTTTCTTTTTTTCTCTTTTCTTTTCTTCCTTTTTTCTTTTTTTAGAAACTGGTGGCCGGCGAGGTTGCTGGCTAACCATCGTTGGCCACAGGTGAGGGCCGGCAACCCTCACCTAGATCCAGACGAGGGGCGACGAAGGCGTGGGGGCCCTTGCCCAGACCAGGCAAGGGTCGCCAGCCACCAATTTCTAAAAAAAGAAAAAAGTAAGAAAAGAAAAGAGAAAAAAATAAAAAAATAAAAACAAAATTATTAAAAAATTATAAAAATTATCTACGTCAGCGCCGACGGTGTTATATAGGACCGCAGGGGTCCACGTCAGCGATTTTCAGCCTAAATTGGCCGGATGGATTGCATTGGTACTAATGCGAAAATGTTTATGACTAAATTAGTTCAATTGAAAAGTTTAGAATTGAATTGGTACCAATACAATAAGTTTAAGACTTTTTTTATACTTTTCCTCTCGATCCACCATTGCCCACCCCTAGCACCAGCTAAGTCCGAACTAGGTACGTGCGAGAGGATTCAAACTCGGCACTCAAAGGTGGGATCGAACGGACACCTCCTGGCACTCGTCCGTGAGGCAAGATGATCATTGAATATTATTAGTTTCTTACCGTGAGTGGATTTTTTACTATTATTGGAAGGTTTTAGCAACACGATTATCAAGATTCTAATTGGCATCTATTACTTTTTTCTACTTAATGAATTCAGTATCCCCTTCCCTTCATACTTTATATAGTGATTTTCGGAGTGGCCACGTCGCGCTAACGTGAAAATTTTTAAATAATATTTTGAATTTTTTTATGATTTTTTTTCCTTTTCTCTGTTTTTTTTTTGGGTTTTAGAGTTTGCGGCGAGGGTGACCGGCCGACCCTCGCTGGCCACAAGTGAGGGTTGGCTGGCCACTGGCAACCCTTGCCGGCCAACTCCAAACCCAAAAAAAAAAAATAGAGAAAAGGAAGAACAAACCATAAAGAATGCAGAAAATTATGAAAATATTATTTAAAAATATCCACGTTAGCACCACGTGGCCAGTTGGCATTCACGTTAGCGATTTCCTGTCAAAATTGGCCAGATGGACTCAATTTGCAAGAAATGTAAAGGTTTAGGACTCAATTGGCAAAAGTGCAATAGATTTAGGACTTTTTGGACAATTTTCCCCTCAGAATTTATCTAAAGTCACCATGAGGTTATTGCAAATTAAGGCCTACTCCAAGCATTGATCAATCTACATTTTATCGAAGAGTTCCTTCATTTTTGTATCGACCCAAATAAAGCATTAAAATGCTTGGGACTTTGTAATTCAAGAAGCGTGCATTTCGTATTGTGATTCAGAACTGGAGCAATCTCTTGAATTACGCCGCATGAAAGCGATTCCTTGCACAACCATTATTCTCTGAGTATGTATGGCCTGCCCTTTCTGACCCAAAAAAAAAAATGTATGGCCTGCCTTCCACTAGACCGAAGAGGTTCTTTAGCGCATATTAGGATTGATTTTGGTTTTAACTTTTAGCATTATATTTAAGTACTTATAGCAATTTACAATATGCATTTTTATTTAATACTAAACACCCCAAATATAAATAGTAATTTCCCTTTTTCATGGAAATGCCAAAAGTACTTCTTGGAGAGCTTCAAGCCTAATAAACCGAACTATTATTAGTGTTGTGCTAAAAAATTAACCCAAGACACTACCTAACTAAAAAAATGTCTAGCAAAAACGATTCTAAAATTGAAATATCCTTGCATTAAACATAAATTTCTAATTCTAGGTACATTCTTTGATGGTCTCAGTCAAAACTTTTATATGGATCCTCTGGAGTAAGCTCCAAAAAAAATAATGGATGTAATTATCAAATTAAGACTCTTTGACCATGCAAATCGATTGCGATTTAAAACAAATGAGACTTTGACGAGTAGCGTAAATTGTGGATCTATTGTAGAATAGCAGCTATTCTCCATTGAGCCGCCGACTGCATGTTTAATGTAGTTTCTGCTTTCCACAGAGAAATGAAAACGAAAATGATGAAGAAGGTTGTCAAAATAGTCATAAATATTCAAAACCGGTACAGAAGCACGTTGAGGTTTGAACAAGAACTCGTCTGTTGAGTTTTTCTTGTCTTGGTTTTTGACTTCCCATTAAGAAATAACGCATTGACAGGTCAGAGAGATTACAGCAACCCTAGATTATTGTGATATTCTCCAGTTTTAGCATGCAATAAGTCAAGCAGAAAGCTACAGGACATGTACGTGTGACCTTGTAGATCTCGTATTCTTGAGTTGTTTTTAAGGGTTTTTCTTTATTAAATAGGACTTGAATTCTGTCCACAACGGCATGTTGCCCCAGCAACATGGTGCTGGTAATTGTATGAAGTCAATCATCAAAACCGATTGACTTTTGCTTTTCAAGAACGAATAAGGGGAACAAACCTCCGTTTGAGTTTGATGCCGAAACTCAAGTCCACAAACTGAGTCTCGCGGTTCAGATTTTCTCAGATTTTCTCATGATAACACATACCAGATCAAACTAGGGGTGATCGGTTTCAGGGTAGGTTAGGTCCGGACCTAGAACCTGAAACCAACCCTGTTATAACCGGTTCCCAAGTTTTGGAACCTGAAACCAATCCTGTTTTTCCTAGACCCTGTTTTGGAACCAACCCTGTTTTTCCGGTCCGGTTTCAGGGTCTACCCGAGAACCTATTTTTTTTTGTTCCTTTTTTCGGTTTCATTTTTTTCTAGCAAAATAATATAGGTAGCAATGAAACGATTTAAAATAAAAGATGAATAACAAAAACCACTATCCGCCAAAAGTAACAATCCCCACAATGAGCAATTGAAATTACAATCCATCAAAATCAACAATTCAAAAGCACTATGTGGCAAGACATAATCCAATCGCATAAATCTTTAAGAGTCACATTTTCAGGAAATTTATTCAACATGTTTAGCTCTTTATTTTGTACCATGATGAGATAACTCCTTACTTCTGTTTCCGAATGAAATATCTTGAAAGAAAAATCAAGAGACTTAGCGGTAAGGCATATGCTTTCACTAGAAAAATGTCTATATATCTCATCTGAATCACACAATATTTAGATGACTTTAACGGCCGTATTATTTCGCTCATAGTTGTGAAACATATTCCAATATTAAACCGGAAATCGGTTCTAAAACCGGTGAAATAGGGTAACGTGATATAGGCTTTTTACTTTTTTGTACATTATCTCAAAACCGGTTTTAAAATCGGTTCTAAAACAGGTTTGGGTTGATTTTTACTTGGAACCAAAAACCGAACCGGTTCTAACCGGTTCCCAAAAAATGGAACTGGTTCTCGGACCTGTTTTTCGCGTGGGTTGGTCCGGTTTCCAGGTAAACCCGGTCCGGTTGCACACCTCTAGATCAAACCAATGACCTGCGTGATATCGACCAATTCATGTGAATCGGGTATTGCGGGCACCCGATTAATGTGAATTCAGCTCACAAGAGCAGCTCGGTGGCAGTGAGAAAGTTCTAGTTGTTTTTTTAGTGGAGTACACCAGTAATACTCTTGAAGTTTGGCTTTTGCATGCGAGCTTCGATTCTGCAGAATACTTAAACAGCTTTTGTATACATCTACAAATGTGGTGCTGACTCTGTCCTTTTTTGGGGGAGTTTTGTTGTGCGTCACTAATTGCATCATGGTTCATTTGTCGAGCTTTACTCTTCGTTCTTTATTGACAATCTTGTCTTGTTATAGTATGATACTTATAAGGATGACACAAAATTATGTGTTGACAATTCCTCCTACCTTATTAGCTACTATGTTGCCCTCGTGGAGCTTTAAAGGCTTGATCGGGTGGTAAAATAATTGGGATCTTGCACGTCGAGAAATCTGGGTTTCTAAGTTCGGTTCGGTCCTGTCCGGTCCCTACCCAATGCATTTTTTTAGGCTAAGCCAGGAAGAAGGCATTCCTTGGGAATCCCCTATTCTTGTCGCAGGATAAACCTAGTTCAATAGCAAATTGGCTCATGATGTCTTCTTATGTGGTCCAAAGAAAAATTGCATCGCTGATAAGAATGTGGAGGCTCTATTCTCGAATCTAGGATTCTCATGTGATCCATTCTCTTCCCCGAAAACCTAATATTTGATTGACTAGCCAATGCAAACTTCTCATATATACGTTGCACAACATGCATTGAAATTAATTAGAGTTTTTCGTGCAGTCTTGGATACCATAAAGCCGAGTACATAGTTGCTACCTTCTCATCCTTTATTTACCATATCTTGTCACGGCGAAGCTTGGACAAACGTACTCAAGTCATGATACAAATTGCCAGTACTGTGCAGTTGCAACCCTTAAGGATGTGCAACTTATTGAGAGATGACGCGTCTCGAAATTAAAATAAAATTATTATGTTTAGATATAACTATGTGTCGTGCATATAAGTGCAATGATACATCCATAAAACAAGAAAGTTTAATTTCCATGCACCATATCTTAAAAGAGCCCCCCCCCCCTAGGTAAATTTCTGGTTTTTTCTTATTTCTTTGTTAGTTGCCAGCCACCAGCAATACCCAGAGAGAGCTGGGCGAGAGTCACCCTCACTGGCCACAGGCAAGGGACAGCCTCGCTTGGGCGAGTCGACCCTTGCCCTGGGCGACGATTGCCCTCGCTGGAAATGAGAAAGAAAAAAGAAATGAGAAAATAGAAAAGAAATAAAAGCAAAATTAAAAATAAATTAAAATTAAAATTTTCTTGCTACGAAAACGCCCTTGACCGGTCGAAATATTTAGCCCGCTGCGATCGGCGATGTTAGGCCCTTATTTGAAACTGACATGACCACTTCATGTCCTTATTTGGTCGAAATATATTAACAATTCACGACTTTGTACTACACATATTATTGGGGCTAATTCCAAAAAAAAAAATACAAACTTTACATTGAGTGACAATTCTGGCTCTAACTATTTTTTGTCTCAATAAAAAGCACCAAGTTTTACTTGAGTTTCAAATCTGGCCCCCGTGATGTAAAATTTTTAAATTATTCGAACTAGATTTGAGATTTATGTGAAAATTGATGATTTTTTATAAGATAAAAAAAAAGTCCAGACCGGGATTGACACTTAAGGGAAAATTGGTGTTTTTTTTAGAATTAGGTACATATTATTGTTAACTCGCCTATGAAAACACATCCTTGCGATGACCTTCCCCTTATTGCCATGTGGTAATGATTCCTCTGGCATTACAAAAAAGATACAGATATAATCGAACGGTAAAATTTCTCTTTGCCAAGGAGAAGACGCGGGTTGGATTTCCACTATTCGTATGGGCTAATTAAAGTATTGTAGTTAATGCTATAAAGTGTTGGATGTAATTAAAAAAGAAAAAAGAAAAACAGGGGTGGTAATAATAAACAGTGATTATTAATTACTAGTTAAGAGGTCGTAGAGTCAAACCCATTCTCTTTACGATATATCCATTGATGACGCTTATCACGACATTCGCACGTGTGAATAACTAATAAGAAAGTTAACGGATTACTAAGTTTACAGATTTTTTTGTACATGTTCAATTCAGTCCGTGAACTTTATGAAAATGTTCAATATAGTCCTTCCATTAATTCAAGTTCAGGGACTACATTGAACATTTTTCATATAATTCAATGACTGAATTGAATATGTACTAAAAGTCTATAGACCATATTGAATAAATTAAAAATTTAGAGACCACATTGAATATTAACCTAAAGTTCATGGACTATATTGAACAATTTAAAAGTTTAGGAATCAAATTGTATATTGGGTCAAAGTTCATAAATTGTGGCATTGAGTTGCCGATGCACCGCGCACACCCTACGGAAATCGCACGGAATTGCGGCATTGAGGGTAGCCAATGCTTGTTTCATCCTGTTGGGTTATTTTACTCTTTGTCTGCATATGTTTGTTTGCAACAGCTGGTTTTGCTGAAAGTGGTCGACACTCGATTTAAATATTTGGGAATCCTGTATTGTGTGTTTATCCCCTGTAAATACTTATTCCAACACCGTGCGCCGCAAACCATTCGCGTCTACCGCGTCGTGCTAGTAATTACTGTTGTTTGTTCCTGATAAATGCTGTTTGTCGAATTTGCCGGGACTATTATCTATTGATGTTGAGTCGTCCCTTTCCTTCCTTTTTGGCGGTGCGGTCATCTGGAACGGAAGGACGGAAAGGGGATGGACCACAAGTCCCACCAAGTGACAAACTTTTTGAATACATATTGTTCCGAGGAAGTAACATCAAGGTATGTTAATACATGCTTGGACGTTTGTTCGCAGTGATGAAAATAGAACGAGTGTTTGTTTAATATCTTCAAGCAAATTCCAAAATACAATCCCCAAAAAGGTTACTAACTCGGGGCGTTCAACGGTCGTTCTCTTCATCTGCATCAGCCACGTTATAGTCACAAACTCACGATGCATAATTTGTGTTACTTACGGTTGCATCAGCCTTTCGGTGTGGCTTGCGTTAAACAAAGCCTATATTGTGTTTCGTCCTTCCTTTCTTCTTCCAATTGGAAGCTAGAATCGTAGGTAGAATATCATGCCTTCTCATGTACTGACAAAAAAACAATGGTCAGAGAATCCCTTTTCATGTGGCTTGGCTTAAACTATTTCTGAATTCTGTTTGTCCTTCCCATTTTCTTCATTTGGAAGCTGGAGTTGGAAGTGAAATCTGAAGCCAGCTCACTTGTTTAACAATGGTTGACATAGTTACATAATCCATTCCATGCAGTAGTTTTACCCCTTCGCTTATTGTTCTTCCTTTGGCCTTTCCTTCGGATGTGATACGTACCGTTAATGTAGATAAGTTTCGTTTCTCATGTTCTCTCGTCAGCTAAGTTCTCTGTGCTTCTCTTTTTGCAGGATTTGCAGGTTAAATCTGTTAGAAATTAAACCAAATTTGTTAGTACTTGTTTCCTTTTTGAGTCTGTTCGTATTTCCATATTTTGATTTTTCATATATACGGTGAGATATTAAGAGATAAGATAAGATATTGTGAGATATTATTTCTAGTTATATTTTAGGAAAGTTTCCTAAGTTAAGTAGGTTTCCTAATTAGAATAGGTTTCCTAGAAAGAAGTTTCCTATTTCGAATCAAACTATAGTCTATATATAGTCTATTTCTCTTGTAATTGAGACATGCAATAGAAATGCCCGAATTGTGATCGTTTCACCTTCAAAAAAATTTCTTCCATCAAATCAATATTGTTGCCGCGCCTCTGACGCTCAACAAATTGGTATCAGAGCTTACGGTTCGTGATCATGGCCCCAACGAACAATCAGCTTCCTCTTCAATACCCTCGTCTTACCAAAGAAAATTATGATAACTGAGCTATTAGAATGAAAGCTCTACTCGGCGCCTACGGTTCGTGATCATGGCCCCAATGAACAATTAGCTTCTTCTTCAATACCCTCGTCTTACCAAAGAAAATTATGGTAACTGGGCTGTTAGAATGAAAGCTCTACTCGGCGCCTACGGTGTGTGGGAACTTGTGAACACTGGCTATGATGAGCCAGAGGATGAAGCCACGTTGAATCAGAACCAGAGGAATGCCTTGGAGAAGGCTCGAACGAAAGATCAATATGCCCTGTCGATCATCTATCAAGCATTAGATGATTCCATGTTCGAAAAAGTTTCGAATGCCACTACCACTAAAGAGGCATGGGAGATTCTTTAAAACACACATCAAGGAGTTCAGAAAGTTCAGAAGATTCGCTTTCAAATCTTGAGAGGCGAATTCGAGGTAATTCACATGAAAGAATCTGAATCGATTGCTGATTATTTCACGAGAATTTTGGCAATTGTTAATTAGATGAAAAGAAACGGAGAAGACATTTCCGATGTTCGTGTTGTTGAGAAAATACTTCGATCCTTAGACAAGAAGTATGATCATATTGCTGTTGCAATTGAAGAATCCAAAGACTTGGATGCCATGACAGTCGATGAACTTATGGGTTCATTACAAGCCCATGAAGAAAGATTGAGAAAGAAAAAAATTGAATCGGTGGAGGAAGTTCTCTAAACGCAGTTGACCATACGAGATGAGAAGGAGCAAAGAAGAGATCCCGTACAAAATCGCGGGACAAATCAAGATCGTGATCGAACTCGTGGCCGAGGTCACTTTCGAGGAAGAGGTTGTGGACGAAGCAGAGGAGATCCTGCTCGAAGTGATGGAAGATACCAGTACCAAAGAGGCATTCATGGAAGAGGAAAGAACTCGACAAGCCAATGGTATGATAAATCTAAAATCCGATGTTATCATTACAATAAACTTGGCCATTATGCTTCTAACTGCTGGAATAAAGAAAGTAACAGAGCAGATGAAAAGGCAAACTTGGTGAATAATGCTGATCAAGTTCTCTTATTGGTATTAAAAGAATATGAAGAAGGTCAAAGTGATACATGGTATTTGGATACCGGTGCAAATAATCACATGTGTGAGAGAAAGGAGATGTTTGCCGAGTTAGATGAGATAATTAAAGGGAATATCTCATTCGGTGATAACTCTAAAATTCTTGTTGAAGGGAAAGGTACAATTTTGATTCGCTTAAAGAATGATGCACGTCAGTTTATTACTAATGTTTATTATGTTCCAAAAATGTCAAGTAATATATTGAGTTTGGGACAACTTCTAGAGAAAGGTTATACTGTTCATATAAGAGATTTTAATCTTATGTTGAGAGATCGAAATAATAAACTGATTGCAAATGTGAAGATGTCGAAGAATAGGATGTTTATTCTTAATATAAAGAGTGACATGTCTCGATGTCTAAAGGCATGCGTAGATGATCCTTCATGGTTGTGGCATTTGAGGTTCGGTCATCTCAATTTTGGCGGACTCAATTTGCTTTCTCGTAAGAAAATGATTTATGGCTTACCACATATTGATCATCCCGATCAATTATGTGAAGGGTGCGTTATCGGCAAGCATTCCAGAACTAGCTTTCTGAAGGAGACGACTTATCGAGCAAAGAAGCCTTTTGAGTTGATTCATTCTGATTTGTGTGGCCCGATCAATCCTCACTCATATGGTAATCATCGATATTTTGTTACTTTTATTGATGATTTTACTCGGAAAATTTGGGTGTATTTTTTGAAAGAAAAGACAGAAGTATTTGATACTTTCAAATAATTCAAGAATCTGGCTGAAAAGAAAAGCAGCTATTTTATCAAGACTTTAAGGACTGATCGTGATGGAGAATTCACCTCAGCCATATTCAACAAATTCTGTGAAAATCATGGTATTTGGCGTTTCTTGACGGCCCCGTATTCTCCTCAACAAAACAGTGTGGCTGAACGGAAAAATAGAACCATTCTCGATATGGTTCGAAGCATGTTGAAGAGCAAAAATTTGTCCAAGGAACTTTGGGATGAAGCTGTTTCGTGTGCTGTCTATCTTCAAAATAGATGTCCAACATATGAACTTGAAGGCGTAACTTCACAAGAGGCATGGACCGGGAGAACACCAAGTGTTTCGCACTTGAGAATTTTCGGGAGCATTGCCTATGCTCATGTCCCCGATCAAAAAAGATCGAAACTTGAAGACAAGAGCAAAAAGATCATCTCTATCGGGTATGACTCATCATCCAAAGCCTATCGATTATTTGATCCTAACACTTTGAAAGTGTATGTAAGTAGAGATGTCAAGTTCGATGAAGATGAAATGCGGGAAGAAAATCCAAAAGAAGAAGCAAATGTTCGTGGTGATTCCAATCAAACGGAGTTGAAAGATCAATCTTCACCTTCTTTTCCAACATCTTATTCAAGTTCATCAACACCATCCTCTTCAAATAGTGTCAATGAACCGCTATTGCCCAGATCAAGAAGATTGTCTGAAATTTACGAAGCTACCGAAGAGCTTCATCTTATATGTCTTCTTGCAGATTATGAACTACTCGCTTATGATGATGCGGCCAAAGAAGAAAAATGAAGGAAAGCCATGAACGAAGAAATTGAAGCCATCGAGAAAAATCAAACATGGGAGCTTGCTAATCTTCCGAAGGACAAGAAATCAATTGGTGTTAAATGGGTGTACAAGGCCAAGAAGAATGAGAAAGGTGAAGTGACAAGGTACAAAGCTAGATTAGTCGCGAAGGGGTACAAGCAAAACGCCGGAATTGACTATGATGAAGTTTTTGCCCCGTCATCCGCATGGAAATGATTAGATTGATTATTTCCATTGCTGCTCAAAATAATTGGCGGATTTATCAAATGAATGTCAAATCAGCATTCTTGAATGGCATCCTTGAAAAAGAAATTTATGTCGAATAACCCGAGGGGTTTGTTGTGAAAGGTCATGAAGATAAAGTACTGAGGTTGAAGAAAGCTCTATATGGGCTTAAATAAGCACCGAGAGCATGGAATTCCAGAATTGATGCATATTTCAAGACGAATGGATTCTCTTAATGTCCATACGAGCATGCACTCTATTTGAAGCAAGAAAAAGGTGATATTCTGCTCGCCTGTTTATATGTTGATGATCTTGTTTTTACAGGAAATAATTCAGCTATGATTGATGCTTTTAAGGCATCGATGGTGAAAAAATTTGAGATAACCGATAATGGTCTCATAAATTATTTCCTTGGTATCGAAGTGAAGCAAAGTGCCGATGTGATTTTTATTTCCCAAAAAGGATATGCAGAAAATATCCTTGAAAAATTCAACATGAAGAACTGTATGTCAGTCAATATACCAATGGAGTGTGGAACCAAACTTTCGAAGTTTGATGATGGTGTCGATGTTGATTCGACATATTATAGAAGCTTGATTGGGAGTTTGAGTTACTTGACATGCACGAGACCGGATATTATGTATAGTGTTGGAATTGTTGGTCGATACATAGAGAAGCCGAAATCATCTCATCTTAAAGCTGCAAAGAGAATACTTCGATACATCAAAGGTACTATTTCTCATGGTTTACACTATTATTGCTCTGAATCTTTTAAACTTAGAGCTTATTCGGATAGTGATTATGGTGGAGCTATCGACGATCGAAAAAGCACCACCGGATTTGTATTTTTCTTGTGCGACACTGCTTTTACGTGGTCATCAAAGAAGCAATCAAGTGTTACTCTATCGACATGTGAAGCTGAATATGTAGCTACATCTTCATGTGTTTGTCATGCAATATGGTTGAGAAGATTACTCAAAGATATTCTTATGGAGCAGAAGAAAGCAACAAAGATTTTTATTGATAATATTTCTGTTATTACTTTGGCGAAAAATCCAGTTTTTCATGAACGAAGTAAATATCTCGATGTTCGATATCACTTCATCCGAGAACAGGTTAAAGAGAATGAAGTTGAAGTATTGCATGTGAAGACCGGAGATCAAGTAGCAGATATTTTTACTAAACCTCTCAAGATCGATACTTTTCAAAAGTTCAAGAGCCTGCTTGGAATGATCGATGGAAGAGAATTTGGTTTAAGGGGGAGTGTTAGAAATTAAACAAAATTTATTAGTACTTGTTTCCTTTTTGAGTCTATTCATATTTCCATATTTTGATTTTTCATATATACGGTGAGATATTAAGAGATAAGATAAGATATTGTGAGATATTATTTCTAGTTATATTTTAGGAAAGTTTCCTAAGTCAAGTAGGTTTCCTAATTAGAATAGGTTTCCTAGAAAGAGGTTTCCTATTTCGAATCAAACTATGGTCTATATATAGTCTATTTCTCTTGTAATTGAGACATGCAATAGAAAGACGCGAATTGTAATCGTTTCACCTTCAAAAATATTTCTTCCATCAAATTAATATTGTTGCCGCGCCTCTCACGCTCAACAAAATCCTCTCCACCTGTTCAGCCTGCACCTGCAAACCCCCATCGATAATGACCCAACAATCATACAGGTACTTGGGTGGATCACAGTTTTACTCTAAATTTACGTAAATGGAATCTCGTTGACGTGTTTCGACGTTATGGCAGTCTCACTACCCTCATCCGGTCTCAACCTCTACAAGTTTGCCTCCCGCTGCTGGTGGACCCCCAACTAATATCGGCTCCAACACGGCACAGATGGCACTACCTGCCTCGAACTTTCAAGGAGGCCTTCCTTTATATCAACCACCCGGGGGGAATATAGTGTCATGGGGAGCTTCCCCAGCCCCAGGTGCAAATAATAGTTGGACTATGTCTATGTATTGGCAAGGGTAATATCCTCCCAATGGGCTTCCTCATATTAATCAGCAGACTCTGCTTCTTCGGCCATCACCAGGGCTGTTTGTGCCTCCGTCTCTGCAGCAGCCAATGTAGTATCCTGCTTTGATACTTCTTTCCCTGCCGAAGCTTCGAACTTGCCAGGTCGACACTTGCCAGAGGTTGTCCCATCTCCTTTGCTTCCTGTTAGCAGCAGTTCCCTAAGCATGACTTCCGTTTCCTCATCTGCTACTCCGCCATCAACTCTCTCTACCGTTCCATCCGCTGCAACATCTTCAGATTCCCTACCGAGTGTCAGGCCGATCTGCCCTTCCTGCGGTCAGTCTGAGTGCTAATTTGCCATCGCTCCCTCCTCTGATGATTACTGGTCAGGAGATTAGCAACATAATTCTCCCTATATCTAACGAGCCCAATGTATTTGCTGGTCCAACCTTGCAGTATCAAAGTACTCCTCAACCCACTTCCTCCGTTTTGGGGCCATCCAATGCTGTCAATTCAGAAGCTCCTATACAGATGCCAAAACCAATACCAATACCTTCATCGATAACGCCTGGTCAGCTTATGTAGTCTCAACCTTCACAAATTGCTCACAAGGATGTGGAGGTGGTTCAAGTCTCACCATCATCACCGAAGCCATTGGCACCTGTTGCATCAGAAGCTCAACCTCCTATATTGCCTTTGCCTCCACCTGCACGTGTTGGTTATAAGGTCGCATTCTCTATCTGCATATTTTAAATTTGCACGCACATGGCACTTGTCCGAGAGCATAATCTCCTTATTAGCTGATGTACTTGTATTTTGTTCATTTGCGCAGAGCTTCATTCTGATCTTAAGATTCGGCATCTACGTAGTGGTCTCTGAAAAATTATGCTGAGTATATAACGCATGTTGAGATAAATCTATTCATGTGAATTACTGCTGGCCTGAAGCCCGACGTGTGCTTGTTGCACTCCATATTCTTATCATTGATTATCGTGTAAATAACACGAATAATCTATTCATGTGAGTGACTGCTGGCCTGAAGCCTATAATTAAAATGCTTTTTTGTGATTAAAAACACTTTCGATTTTCATTTCCCACTTTGGGAACATGAAAGTTTTTTTCTCTTTTTGTGCGGGTCAAAGTTTTTGTACGAGCTCACCGCCTCTCTAGATTTTCCTTTGGGGCCTTATGTCACATTATTTGGACCGAAAGGAACAATGCGATTTTTAGGAATAAGACCGTATTTATCCCTGCTATGCGGATGCATCTTATTAAAGTCGTGAAGGACAAGGCCATCTCTATGGGGAGAGTTGAGGACACATTTAGGAACCGCACCATACAGAGGAAATGGGACCTGCCTCCTTCTATTTTTGGGTAATGCTGCTCCCTGCTGTTCTGGTGGCCTCTTCTACGGGTTTCTGGAGCTTTGCCGGCGGTCATTCATGCTGCGGCTAGGGTTGCTGTCTTTGTCTTAGGTTCTCTTTTTTTCTTGCCCTTAGCCGTTCCTCGGCGTGTTGTATAGTTCCTGCTGGATCCTCTTGACCTTGTTTGGACAGACTATGTCCCAATAAGGTCAAGTACTGGTTTGAGCTTTGGTTGTACTTGGTGATTTAAAAAGTTATACATATTCTTACCCTTACCAAAAAACAAAAAAAAAAAGTTTTTGTACGAGTCTTCCACTGTGTGGTAATTTGTAAGGCTGTGAGCTTGTACGAGTCTTTGTCTCGCCGAAACTGCTTAACAAATCGAAGCTTGGTGTTTTGACACGGATTTTCTCTTTTCACCAGCAGAATGGAGTTCCATTTCAGACTCGTTATGGACAGAGAGGTCGTGAAAAGGGAAGAGGAGCTCAGGTAATTTTTCTGTGTTTCATTTGTCAAATGATTTCCTTGATTCTTTGAGAACTCGTAATGATTATATAATCAAATCATCTATATACTCGTTTGGGGTCCCTCGATAGGTGCTTCCGTCGGTGACCGTGTTATTCTTGCTTCATGTGCATTGGCAGCAGTTTATGGAACTTGAGCCTCTTAAGATTACTTGGGTTCATCTTAAGAGGCTCAAGTTTTTTTGAGGAGTGTCTTAGCTAGTTTTTTTGTTCTTCCTCCTTTGTACTGTCTTGCCGGCTGTTGGCTTTTGTATAGGTCCACCTATGCCCCCTTGAACCCTTCCGGACATCCTATGTCCTTATTGGTTCAAGGTTGGCTCTGCTTTTCCTTTGTAAATGGTGTTTGAAAAGTAATACATATCTTACCTTACCAAAACAAAAAAAAGATTACTTGGGTTCAGACAATTGGAAGTAGACAAAGCTTGCAAGCCTCACGTATTTGTCTAAAACAGAACTGTTTAAACTGCTATTTGTACCTCCATTTCTTTAAGGATTAAGCCTTGGTTTTCAATAGCGGATTCAACATTTAAGTTCATTCCTGCATTTTCTTTCCATTTTAAGATCGAGTAGTTTTATGAGTGATTTGTCCTTTTTGTGGAAGAACTGAAAGCCGAAATTAGTTTTTGACATGAGTGATACTTACCGTGGCAAGACGCTCATATTTGTGATTTAATTTCTGTCCATGATGGCGATATCTCCTTTCCTGGTTTAATAGAGTAGCAATATTATTTGTGCAACTGCTAACAGCTTGTCTGTAGGTTTTCCAAATCCACGGCCGCAGCAACCAAAGCTTCCGCCGTCCTGCCGGTGATGATGAAGATGAAGACGACGATGAGGAACTTAACGGAGCCGCTGCCACATGTGCAAAGATCCCATCAAAATCCACCGCCGCAGCCACCAAAGCTCCTCCTAAACCGAAGAAACCCCAATCTCAGCTTCGCCGATGGTGACGGCCATGACGAAACCCAACCTTACTCTCGCTCCAGACCCTCTTCTCGCCCCAGCAAACCTTTGTCCTCCTCCTCTTCTTCTCACAAAATATCTTCCCTCAAGGACTGCCAATCACCCGCCACTCCTTTGCCTTCGAATGTCCTTCCTCAAGCTGGCACCTACACCGAAGAAGCCTTGGGCGAGCTCCAAAAGAACACAAAGACCCTCACTTCATCGAGCAGCTCTCGCTATGCTGTGGCATTGGAGTCCTATGCCGACCCTAAACCTGAATTCGTCATTGTTTTGAAGGGTCTTGTGAAACCCAATTCCATAGTCGAACAAACATTGAGGCAAATGGATGAATTGAGCTCTGATGAGGAAAAGGGTGAAAAGGGAAAGGCGTTGGAGGAGAAAAGGGACGTTTTGTATAGAGATGATGTAGAGAGACGGTTGGCCTGCGATTGGAATCGCGAAGGGGCAGGATTTGTCCGGGTCATTGTTTCCTGATCAAGCAATAATGAATGAGATAAGGGCGAAGAAAGAATGGCTGAGGCAATCGCGAGCAGCTGCACTGGACTATATTTTGCTGGATGGAGGGAGTAAACATGGCACGGCTGAGGGGTTGAGCGATGAGGACCCTGAGTTTCAGGGTCGAATCGCCATATTCAGAGAGAAGATTGAGGGTGGAAAGAAGGGTGTTTTCAAGAGTTTCGACGATAGGTTGGTGGATGCGCCTTTAATAAAAGAGACTGAGCTTGAGGATGATGAAGATGAGGAGGAAAAGATATGGGAGGAGGAACAGTTTAGGAAGGGATTAGGGAAGAGAATGGATGATGGAACTATGAGGCGAGTTACTAGTACCGGTAACGTTAGTATTGTCCGTGTGGTGCATAATGTGCAGCAGCCACAGAAGTATGCATATACAGCTCCTGCAGCGGGTTATGGTTCTGCACCAAGCATTGGGGCAGCTACCCTTCCTCCTCCAAGCATAGGAGGGGCAATGGTTGCTGGGCTGGGGTTGGATGTTATGTCGATTCCGCAGCAGGCTGAGCTTGCTATGAAGGCTCTGTGCAATAATGCGAGGAGGCTGGAGGTAATCTGTTCTGTTTTGTTTTATTTGCAGACCTTTCTCCTTTTCTTTGTATATTGGAATCTTCTGCCTGCTAAGAGAGAGAATGAGTTCTTATGCCCTTCTAGATCTTGTCACTATCCTTTTGCTTGCTGAATCCCTCTGTCTTTACAAGATTCATCAATCTATTATTTGGCCTGATGTATGAAGAAAACAGTTTCCTCCTTGAAGTTGGAGGACCTTATTATATTGATTATTCTTTTGCTTTCTGTCAGGAATCATATAGCAAAACCATGTCATCTTTGGCCAAGACTGATGAGAATTTGTCTTCCTTATTGTTGAATATCACTGCACTTGTGAAGTCTCTATCTGCGGCAGGTGAGAAGTACATAAATATGCAAGCTTCGCGACTATATTTCTGATATATGTAAGTTCTTGCAGCTATGGCTTTATTTTTTTTTTTTATCTTTTAACCATATACTTTACCATCTTTGTTAATTTCCTTTGATCCAGGGCAAAGGTTTAAGCTCTCCAGTGCTGATGGTTTCTGTGCCCACCAGCAAGCGATCAACAACGATGACTCAGCACAAGAACCTCATGAATAGATATGGTAAATAAATGATGAGAAGGTAGCAACTGTGTACTGAACATTTGTATTTTCCTTTCTGTTTCATCATTAGGTACATCATGTAAGGTTGAATTTGGTCTATTTTAACTCCCAAGCAATTTTCTGGTACCTTTGCCTGATTAGATGGATGTAGCCCTTAAACTTTTCTTTACTCGAAGTTGAATCATGAATACGAGGAACTATTAAGTTCTGCATTACATAATAAACCTCCCGGTGCTATATATCTGGTTTGCCAGAATAATGAACTAAAGTTACATAATACGGACAATCCCAAAGGAGGAAAAAATTGCAAAATGAAACTTGCCTCTATCTTTTGCTTTCCCATAGATTTATAGTATATGTAGATATTTGCTACGCGTTACATTTGCTTACGTTATATTTTTGTATGGACGGAGCTGATAAAATTTCATTAATATATGTGGATAGTTGCTATGCGTTGGGTGTAATGGCTGACAAGGTAGGTATATCTTTTGGTTTTTCTGATATTAAGCAGTGAAATTCCACTGAACGTTGTTGCTTAACATTACCATATAGTATGTTATTTCAAATGGAGGCGTCGGGCCAGTTGTAGAACCGTAACGCTCGTCCCCCTGGCCTCTTTCTAGATTACTCGGCTTTATGCTATCCGAGACTGCACAAAAAACTCTAATTAATTTTAATGTATGTGTACGAAATATAAGTGAGAAGTTTGCACAGGTTAGTCAATCAAGTATTAGGTTTTTGGGGGAGAGAATGGATCACAGAAGAGTCCTAAATTCTAGAACAGAGCCTCCACATTCTTATCAGCGTTGCAACTTTTCTTTGGACCACATGAGAAGACATCATGAGCCAATTTGCTATTAAACTAGGTTTATCCCACGACAAGAATAGGGGATTCGCAAGGAATACCTTCTTTGTGGCCTAGCTTGAAAATAAAAAGGCATCGGGTAGGAACTGAACCGAACCTTGAAACCCAGATTTCTCAATGTGCAAGATCCTAATTATTTTACCACTCGATCAAGCCTTTATAGCTCCGCCAAGGGCAACATAGCAGCTCGACAAGAAAAGATTGTCAATGAAGAACGAAGAGTAAAGCTCGACAAATAAACCATGATGGATTACTAATTAGGCGTGTTTGGAAAGCTTAAGTCCAAGCGTCTGGTTCAGACTAATTTGGTATGTTTGGAAAGCTCTAGATGAGTGCGACCCAATTTTACCCTTTGATTGAACTTTTAATAAAGTAATATTTTCGATCAATATTGGTCAAACCTTAAGTAGAAAATTAGATGTCTATAGCTACTCCTCTTCGTGGTAATGCTCAATGAAAGGGTTTCACCATAAAGAGATTTCCTAATTTAGGGCCAAATATCATGAGAGTTTCAATATTGTTGCCTCACATCTCGTTCTGATATATAAACTCAATGCAAGGCCAATGTACATATATGCCGTCACTATCTAATGGATTAGGTTGTTGCTTGAAAACCTCTTAACACCTACAAAACGTTCCAGTCATTACCACCTCATCCAACAAATCATGTGAGCTAAATTCACATTAATCGAGTGCAGGCAATACCAGTATCGCATGAATTGGTCGATTTCATGTAAGTCATTGGGTTGATCTGGTTATGTGTTACAAATCATGAGAAAATCTGAACCGCAAGACTCGGTTTGTGGACGTGAGTTTAGGCATCAAACTCAAACGTAGGTTTTTTCCTCTTATTCATCCTTTAAAAGCAAAAGTCAATCGATTTTGATGGTTGACTTCATGCAATTGCTAGCACCATGTCGCTGGGACAGGATGCGCTTGTGGACAGAATTCGAGCCCTATTTAATAAAGAAGAGCCTTTAAAAGCAACTCATTAATATGAGATCCACAAGGTCACACGAACATGTTCTGTAGCTTTCTGTTTGACTTAATTATCGCATTCTAAAACTGGAGAATATCACAGTACTCTAAGGTTGCTGCAATCTCTCTGACCTGTCAATGTACCTATTAGTCAACAGTAAACCCTTAAAATATTTCTTACGTTATTTCTTAATGGGAAGTCAAAAACCAAGACAAGAAAAACTCAACACACGAGTTCGTGTTCAAACCTCGACGTGCTTCTGTACCGGTTTTGAATATTTATGATTATTTTCAGAACCTTCTTCATCATTTTCGTTTTCATTTCTCTGTGCAAATCAGAAACTGCATTGAACATGCAGTCGGTGGCTTCATGGAGAATAGCTGGCGTTCTCCTATACATCCACAATTTACGCTGCTTGTCGAAGTCTCATTTGTTTCAAATCGCAACTGATTGGCATGGCCAAAGAGTCTTGGTTTGATTAATTACATCCATTAATTTTTTTTTGGAGCTAACTCCAGAGAATCAATATAAGTTTTGACTGAGACCGTCAAAGAAAGTACCTAAAATTAGATATTTGTGTTTATTGCAATAATATTTCAATTTTAAAATCTTTTTCGCCAGACATTTTTTTTAAAGTTTGCTAGTGTCTTGGGTTAATTTTTTTGCACAACACTAATGATAATTCGATTTATTAGGCTTGAAGCTCTCCAAGAAGTATTTCTGGCATTTCCATGAAAAATGGAAATTACTATTTATAATTTGGGGTGTTTAGCATTAAATAAAAATCCATATTGTAAATTGCTATAAGTACTGAAATATAATCCTAAAAGTTAAACCAAAATCGATCGTAATATGCACTAAAGAACCTCTTGGGTCTGATGGAAGGCAGGCCATACATATGCGCAGAATAATGGTTGTGCAAGGAATTGCTTTCATGTGGCGTAATTCAAAAGACTGCACCGGTTCCGAATCATAATCTGAAAATGCACGCTTCTTGAGATACAAAGTCCCAAGCATTTAAATGTTTTATTTGGATCAATACAAAAATAAAGGAACTTCTTCGATTAAAAGTAGATTGATCAACGCTTGGAGAAGGTCTTAATTTGCAATAACCTCATGGTGTCTTTAAATAAATTTTGGGCCTGTTTGATAACCCAATTAAGTGCTGAAATGAAAAAATTCAGCCGTAGTGAGATTAAGTTTTTTAGATAACTACAACTAACATTTAGTTAAAAGATTCAATTAAGTCCAAAAATCACTATATTAAGTAAGAAAGGAAGGGGTTACTAAATTCATTTAGTAGAAAAAGTAATTGATGCCAGTTAGAATCTTCACAATCATGTTGCTAAAACCTTCCAATAATAGTAAAAATTCCATGCATGGTAAGAAACTAATAATATTCGATGATCATCTTGCCTCACGGATGAGGAGTGCCAGGAGGTGTTAGTTCGATCCCACCTTTGAGTGCCGAGTTTGAATCCTCTCGCACGTACCTAGTTCGGACTTAGCTGGTGCTAGGAGTGGGCAATTGTGGATCGAGAATTCAATGTTAGGGGCCTAGACACAATTTTTATAAAGCTTTTGAAACTTTCGTCCCTGAAATTACAGGAAATTTTTTGCCACCAGCAGCCCCTAGGTCCTCCCATATGGGTGGGGAACCTCCTGATTTCCCGTGAGGGGTTTACTAGCCCAAAACCGACGTAAGCAAGGATGTCCCCCTCACGTTATTGAAACTACTTTGCTCAATTGAGTATAGGTGTACACGTCTGTGTGCAGTATACATAAATATAACCAAGGGGAAAGTCCAACACCATGTTCGGCCAATGTAATTATGCAATAGTATTAGCAAGGAACGTGTCTTAAATCAATTTCCTGGAATTAGTATTTCGCTAATTTGATGAACTTCATCACTTCCCTTTCGCAGATTTGATGTTCAACTTGTTTTACACATGGCACTGAAAGTCAAGGTTGACCTAATAATTGTCAAACAAAGGGGCGTGTCATTTTGTAGGTACAATAACGCATAAGATCATTCTTCATTCAAACCGGTGACTTTGGTTTTCTTGGTTAGTTTATTAAAAGCCTAACTCCGCTTACTTTTGAGCTTCTATGGCCATTAGAAAATTAGACCACATTCCACTCCACCTAATCAACGATGTATTGTCTTATCGAACGAGCCATGCATTGTCTTCACTCAGCATGAATGATCTCTCTTGTATAAATATACCCGTTGTGTTTCCATTCCTCTCCATCAATTACATCTATCTCTCTCTCTCTCTCTCTCTCTCTCTCTCTCTCTCTCTCTCTCTCTCTCTCTCTCTCTCTCTCTCTCTCTCTCTCTCTCCCAGGAACACACAAAAGATGAAGTATTTTAGGAAATTATTTCTCATGGTATTGCTCATTGCACTAGTGGCATACAATGCTGCATCTACATTATTCGAATCATCTTCACAAGAAGGAGGCTCGTACCTTAATTATGGGGAAGAAGATGATGTTTCGGGCGAGACACACGATTCGTCCTCCCTCGAAACCCTGGACCCAGCGACTTCTCTCCGAGGCACAGGCCGGTTCCTCACGCAGGCCACTAGCTCAAGGGCCGCGTTGACGTGCAACAAATACCCGAGGATCTGCCGGGCCAAGGGAAGCCCCGGACCGGACTGTTGCAAAAAGAAGTGTGTGAACGTGAGCACTGATAGGCTGAACTGCGGGATGTGCGGGCACAAATGCAAGTACTCGGAGATATGTTGCAAAGGTCAGTGTGTGAGCCCCATGTTTGACAAGAAGCATTGTGGGGGTTGTAACAACAAGTGCAAGAGGAAGGGATCTTCTTGTGTTTATGGGATGTGTAGCTATGCATGAATATGAAGGGGTGTGAAGATTTGGAGTCAAAGGGTCTGAAGCAAATTGTGCAGTTATCATCGTATTAAGCGAATTTGTTGGTAACTTGGTACATTTGTAGATGAGGTAATATGTAGAAAGTCTTGATTTGTTTTTATGTGACTAAAGGAAATGAAGGGAAGGCCAGCAACATCGCGGTTGATTGGACTTTGCCCCCAATATTGTAATTGTTCAATCTAGTTTAAATGTAATAAGAGTGGTATTATCAGTTTTTAGTGATCGGGATTAAGGTAGGGCACAAGATCGATCTCCAGTTTAAGTGTTTTAAGAGAGTTATTGCACACCTTGGGCACATATTATGTGATTGATGCCATCTCTTCAAAGGAGAAGGTATTAAGTGACTCATATATCATTATATCCAAAATAGAATACTTATATGTCAACGTTACGTACTTTATCAGTATGGCCTATAGTTTCCTTTATGCCTCTCCAACAAGGACCTTAACGGTGATTACATGATGGAGGGTTGTTCTAGGATTGCTTTGCTATCGACGACCCTCATTCAATGGCGGTGACACCTCCTCAGATACAGAGCGGGTCTCATCACTCACATCAAGAAGAGCACTGTCTAGATCTCGGCAGTGAGATCTCAAAGAGAGAGAGAGAGACAGAGACAGAGAGAGAGGCGACAGTGGTGGTAGTGACGACTGCAACGGGCATGTCTGAACGACATGATGAACAATGAGATAGTGGTGGCGAGTGACTGGCAACTTGGTCCGATCAAATTTTGTCTCGATTACCAATTTTCTCCAATATATGGTGATTCCAAGACTACAAATCGTGTCAATTTTGTCCGCTCATTGTTTTGGCCTGATTAGGGTTTTCCTTCTTTCTCTTTCGGCCTGAAATGGTCAACACTCTTTGAGTGTCGGTGCTTGTTCTCCTGTAAAGCTTGGATCAACAAAGAAATTGATTGGAGAAGAGCACTTTATTTGGGCCTTTGCTCAAAGCCTTCATCTGGCAGTTCTATGACTCCAGCTGAACAAGCATATCAATCTGAAGCAAACACAAGACCATACACAATGCACCCACAGGCCCAACCTGACAATAGTAAGAATTCTACTTGGTAAAAAACTAATGATATCCGATGATCATCTTGCCTCGCGGATGAGTAGTGCCGGAGGTGTTAGTTCGATCCCACCTTTGAGTGCCGAGTTTGAATCTTCTCGCACGTACTTAGTTCGGACCTAGCTGATGCTAGGGATGGGCAATAGTGGATCGAGATTTCAAGATTAGGGGCTGACGTATAGTTTTTGAAAAATTTGTCCTTAAAATTATAGGAAACTTTTTTGACCTGGGGGAGCAGGGGCCACCACCGGCCGCCTACGTCCGCCAATATGGGTGGGGAACCTCCTGATGTCCCATGAGGGGTTTACCAGCCCATGATTTGCATAAGCAAGATTGGCCTCCTCACATTAATAAAAGAACTCTAATTTATAGATAGTGTTGTTCTATCTTGAGAAAGTACACGATACCAAGACCACAAATATGATGCATTCCGTCGAAAGTAAACATTTATCAAAACTACTTTGCTCAATTGATGTGTGTGTGTATATATGTGTGTGTGTGTGTCCTGAGTATGGCCTAAAACTGTTTTATCTGAACTCTATGACGTTAAACTTCTGGGGGTATTCCCTAGGGTTAGAGAAGAAAAACTATCTCCTAATGAAAGGGGGCAGGGCATGCGGGCATCGGCACGTTAAAATAAGGAATGCATTTGTGTAGCCTGCCATTAGCATGCTGGCGGACAGGCGGCAGAAACCTTGTCAGCCTCTTTTTCGCAGATATCATGTTCAACCTGATTTACACATCGCATTGAAAGTCAATGTTGACCTAATCGTCATACAAAGGGGGCGTGTCATTTTGTAGATACAGATATTGTACAAGATTGTTCTTCGTTCAAACTTGTGAGTTTGGTTTTCTTGTTTAGTTTATCAAAAGCCTAACAAAGCTTACTTTTGAGCTTGTTTGGCCATTGAAAATTTTGACAACATTCCCCTCCACCTCATCGACGATGTATCGTCTTATCAAACGAGCCATTCATTGTCCTCACTCACCGTGAATGATCTCTCTTGTATAAATATCCCCATTATGTTTCATTCCTCTCCATCAACACCATCTATCTCTCTCTCTCTCTCTCTCTCTCTCTCTCTCTCTCTCTCTCTCTCTCTCTCTCTCTCTCTCTCTCTCAAGAACACACAAAAGATGAAGTATCTAAGGGAATTATTTCTCATGGTATTGCTCATTGCAATTGTGGCATTCGATGCTTCATCTGCATTATCATCATCTTCACAAGGAGGCTCTTACAATAATTATGAGGATGAAGACGATGTTTCGGGCGAGACCCGCGATTTGTCTTCCCTCGAAACCCTGGACCCAGCCACTTCTCTCCGAGGCATAGGCCAGTTCCTTGCACATGCCCCTAGCTCAGGGACCGTGTTGACGTGCAACAACTACCCAAGGATCTGCCAGGCCAAGGGAAGCCCCGGGCCGGACTGTTGCAACAAGAAGTGTGTGAACGCAAGCACCGATTGGCTGAACTGCGGGATGTGCGGGCACATGTGCAAGTTCTTGGAGATATGCTGCGAAGGTCAGTGTGTGAACCGCATGTTTGACGAGAAGCATTGTGGGGGTTGCAACGAATGCAAAATGAAGGGATCTTCTTGTGTTTATGGGATGTGTAGCTATGCATGAATTTGAAGGGGTTCGAAGATTTGGAGTCGAATGGTCTGAAGCAAATTGTGTAGTTATCGTCATATTAAGGGTGCGATTGGGGATGGCTTTCCCAAGCCACTTTGGACGTCCAAAGTGGCTTAACTTTCTCGACATGCAATACTCCTGAATAAGTAAAAAACATTTCTTCCAAAACTATTCTCATCTATTTTTTTTATTTTCCGGTTTTGCCCTCGTTTATCAATATTCATCGTCTTCTCTGCTTAGCTCGGAGGCTGTGAGGGGACGGCGACGAGCTGGAAAGGGGCCAATGTCGTCGCACAACCCAGCAACCGTCGCCTGGGGTCACATGACCACCGTGACGGGCCACACGACCCAGGCGAGGGCCACCTAAGGTCGTGCGACCTAGACGGCCCTCGTCGGGAACTCGCACGACCTTGGGGAGGCTTTGCGTGATTCAAGAGAGGCTGGCTGAGGTCGTGCTACCCAGATGACCCTCAAGGGCCGTCGACAACCCATATTTGGCGTCGCGCGGCCATCATCTGAGGTCGAATGACCTCAGGCAACCCCGGTGACCATTGACGAGGGCCGCCTCGCTTGGGTTTCGCGACCCCCATGAAACCCAGGCAAGGCTCATGAAACCCGAGCGAGGCTCGTGAAACCTAGGCGAGGCAGCCCTCGTCGGTAGTTGTCGGGGTTGCCTGAGGTCGTTCAGCCTCAAGCAATGGCCACGCTGTGCCAAATCTGGGTGGTTGGCGGCCCTCACCTGGGTTTTGCGACCCTCGTCGGGGGTCGTTCGACCCCAAGCAGCCTTCATCGATGGTCGGCGAGGGCTGTCCGAGGTCGTTCAACCTCAAATGACGGCCACCGGCGCCAAATCTGGGTCGCCAGCGGCTGTTTGCCCTTCGCCGACTCTAGCAAAGGGTTTGAACTTTTCTTTATTAAAAAATAAAAAAGTGCCTTACAAGAATAATTTTTCCTAATGCTATTTTATCCAAAGTTGCTTTGCAATAGGGGAAAATTACCAAAAAAGTCCTAAATCTTTTGCAATTGTGTCAATTCAGTCCTAAACCTTTTTTTTTTGCCAATTCAGTCCTAAACCTTTTGCAATTATGCCAATTCAGTCCATCCGGCCATTTTTGGCCGGCCGACGCTGACGTGGCGCCGACCAGCATTCACATGGCAATATTTTAATATTTTTTCATTATTTTTTTCTTTTTTTGCCTTCTCACCCCTGGCCTGTCTGGCTAGGGGGGAGGCTTGCCGGTGAGGGCCCAGCTCCGGCGAGGCGAGCTGGGCCCTCGCCGGAACTGGGTGAGCTCGCCATGGCTGGGCGAGGCTCGCCCAGGGGCGGCGGGGGCGAAGCTCGCCCAGCCATGGCGAGCTGGGCCCTCGCCGCCGCTGGGCGAGCCTCGCCCAGCTCCTGGGAGGCGAGGCTCGCCATGCTGGGCAAACCCACCCTCGCCCAGATCTGGCGAGGCGGAGCACGCCCTGCCATGGCGAGCTCCGCCTCACTAGATCTGGGCGAGCTCACCATGGCTGGGCGACCTCCGCCCTCGCCCAGCTCCGGCGAGGGCCCAGCTCGCCTCGCCGGAGCTGGGCCCTCACCGGCGAGCCTCTCCCCTGGCCGGACAGGCCAAGAGGGAGAAGGAAAAAAAAAGAAAAAAAATCGAAAATAAAAAAAATATTAAAATATTGCCACGTGGACGCCGCCCGGCGCCACGTCAGCCGGCTGGCCGCCACGTCAGCGCCAGCCGGCCAAAAGTGGTTAGATGGACTGAATTGACACAATTGCAAAAGGTTTAGGACTGAATTGGAAAAAAAAAAGGTTTAGGACTGAATTAGCACAATTGCAAAAGATTTAGGACTTTTTTAGTAATTTTCCCTTGCAATAGACTTTTAAGTTACAACTTACCAAACACAATTTACATTTTGGAAAACTCCTTCAATTTAAAGTCCTTTGCATTTTTCCAAAGACTTTCCCCCAAAGTGTTCCCAAATGCAACCTAAGTGAATTTGTCGGTAACTTTGTCATTTGTAGATGAGGTGATATGGAGAAAGTCTTGATTTGTTTTTATGTGACTGAAGGTAATGAAGGCAAGGCCAACATCATCGTCGTTAATTGGACTTTGCCCCCAAATTTGTAATTGTTCAAGCTAGTTTAAAGTAATAATAGTGGTTTTATTATTTTTTAATAATCGGGATTAAGGTAGGGCGCAAGATCGATCTCCAATTTAAGTATTTTAAGATAAGTATTGTCAATCTTGTGAACATGTTGCGTAATTGATGCCATCTCTTAAAAGGAGAAAATATTGTGCGAGTATATCATTTATAATTTTACCCCGAATAGAGTACTTAAATGAAAACACTACGTATTTTATCAGTATGGCCTATAGTTTCCTTTTATCTCTCTCCAACAGGGACCTTAATGGTGATTACATGACTTGGCATAAGCCACCATCGACCATAGACTCATGTCCTAAAGTTTGAGTCGGAGTTTAGGCATATATAGAATGATGGTAAAGGGCGGCGACACCTCTCTAGATACAGAGTCAATCTCATCACTGACATCTAGAAGAGCACTATCTAGATCTTTGAAGCGAGATCTCATAGAGAGAGAGAGAGAGAGAGAGAGAGAGAGAGAGAGAGAGAGAGAGAGAGAGAGAGAGAGAGAGAGAGAGAGAGAGAGAGAGAGGATAGTGGTAGATACAACTGCAAATGGCATGTTAGCTGAATGGCGAGATAGTGGTGGCAAGTGATCGGCAACGTATTGCGGCGAGGTAATTGGTAATGTAGGGAGAGGATGAGAAATGGTTTGTTAGGATTGATATTATAGTCATTTGGCATGTGTCAATTTTTAATGGAGGATCCATACAAAGTTACATAAAGATAAACCTAACGATTTTTGCCTAGATGTACCAAAATGTAGGATCATTCCAACACTACAAATCGTGTCAACGCTCCTCTCTAGAAGCTGTTCAATATTCAGAGCCGACATAGAAGGTGTTCTATATTCTCTCAACACATACTCACATAAACATATGTGTGTGTGTGTGTGTCCTTTTGAAGTCCCTACTGTCAAATTTGACGACACTCATTGTTTTGGCCTGATTAGGGTTTTTTCTTCTTCTTTTTTCGGCCTGAAATGGTCAACACTCTAGAGCGTCGGTGCTCGTTCTCCTGAAAAGCTTGGATCAACAAAGAAATTTATTGAAGAAGAGCACTTTATTTGGGCCTCTGCTCAAAGAAATTTATTATAGAAGAGCACTTTATTTGGGAGATGCTTGAACTAGCAGTGTCAACTACTGTGATTGAGTGAATTTCAATCATTAATATGGTGATTATGTGATCTCTGATGAATCGAAGTCTATTCAAGAAGTTTTTTTATATCAAGTGACAGTCTGAGGGCAACAAGCAAGTATAGCTCGGTCGGGCAACAGCGTAGTATTGTGTATTGCATATAAATGGAATCAAAGAAGGACTCAAGAATGAGAATAAGCAGAACATAAATCTAGGATCAAGAAAAGCAAAAGAGAGGAGATGTCTGTCTTCACTTTGCTTAAGTGTGTCAAAAGAGCCTGTTGTCATTGGATTGAACACCACATGTGACTGGTGCTTTTGCCCTCACTTTCCTCCAGAACCAAATTCCAGCTCCAATTCCTATGGCTCCTGCTCCTGAAACAGCAGTTACTGTTCCTGTGCAGAGCCCAAAATCCCCAAAAAGAAAATTTGGAATTCAGCTTATTATAAGTTCATAATCTAAACTCAAATTTCACTGTCAAATGCTATCTGAAGAGGTTCATTATCAAGAATTTGAGACAAAATCATATGTCTATTTCGGTTTTCCATTACCTGCTATTACGGCAGTCTTGCCGTGCCCTGAAAAGTCGCGATCTGCAAAACGGCACTCAATTAAATCCACAAACTCATATCGCGGAATTTTGATTTAAAGAAATTAATCAAGACTGGAATGTACAAATTCATCATCTTTACGTAGCATCATGTAATAGAAGATAGAACTCAATGACCATGACATAAACATGTTTTGCCCCAAGTACCATCAAACGTTCCCCAAAATATTTGCAGGGACAGACTCAGAACTCTGAAACATACCTTTACAAGAAGCAGTATCATTCCTACCCTCACAAATACACAAGAAACTCTCTGTTTGCGTATCGAATCCACAAGTCCCACCGCCCTTCAGATTGTCCTGGCATGTCAAGCACCGAGTGGTCACAGGAATGTCGAAATCGACTCTAATACCGTACTCCGCGACCTGATCATATGGACCCGCGCCGATGTTCCTCCAATACACACTAGTGTAGCTAGCACAGTACTTGAGCATGAGCCTAAGTGACTCGGTGGCTTTTGGATAATAAGAGCAACAAGAACTCGATCCCAGTGCCGAGGCGCATTGCGGTAAGTGACGGCATAGGTAGCTCGAGCTGTCGCACGATGAGTCGCATCGGTCAGGGTATCGCTCGCAGAACATCGGCTTTGGCTCTATGATGACATCCTCCTCGCTGCAATTGAAGAACAAGTAATCATTTTGAGGGGAGAGCGATAAATGCGTGCTCGTGTCGAGGCTAAATGCACGAGTTGGGCGGAAGTTGCTGCGGTCCATGCAGCTCCACATAAACGGGTCGATCAGCAAGATGTGCGGATCGGTGTAGCTTATGTTGCGAACTGGGTATCGGCCGGAGGGGGTCCGGAGCTCCAAATTGCCAGTTTCAGAGCAAACGAGGAGGCGGCGGTAATACGGGCTGCCACAGCCATCGTCGACACCGAACGGGTAGCGTATCGGAATGCCTCCGCATGAGGTTCTACAGGGGCCAATCGATTGAGCTGGTGTTAGGATGACAACGAAAACCAAGAGATGAATTCTCTGGAGATGGAGTGGTGGTGATTTGATGGTGAGGAGGGAAGCCATTGAAGGCACTACTAAAGTAGAGAGTGGTGATTTGTAGCATAACAATGATTTGGAGCAATTAAAGGAAAAAAGCTATTGAATAGAGAAAGTGAAAGGCTTGAATTGGGTTCATGTCGTCTCTCATCTGCACAAGGAAAAGTAAAGTGTTATGAAGAACATGAAGGAACGTTTCTGTGGGGTTCACACTCTTCAGCTTTTACGCCTTTTGTTTTCCTTTTCTCTACTTTAGTATCAATTTTATTTAAAGAATATGTTGTGCTTTAGCCTCCTCGCAAGTAATGAGAAGGTCCCCGGCTGAAATATATATATATAAAAAAATCAATTTATGAAGTTCAAGAGAGGAGTGTGGATTGAAATCAGAAATTTTGCTTCTTTTCATGAAACTCAACATGTAACTTTTCTTTATGCACAAATTATAATATTAATGGTGAGAAATTATGTTCCTTTGGATGTAGATAGCCACGGACAACAAGGGGTGAGCACAAGATCCGATTTGACTCGGGAACCAAACCAAACCAACTAGTTAAAGGGAGAACCGTTTGGTTCCTAGTTTCACGTGTGAGATTTTACAAAACCACTGACAATTGTGTTAAAAGCGTAAGCTATTAAATGAATATGTTGTTTAAAATATAAATATTTTATCACTCTCCCTAACGCTTAGTAGGGACTTTTTTTTTCCTAGAATTAATTGTAGACATATTTAATTGGGAAAACAAATAGGGTCTCAAAATATTTGAACTTGGAATCTCCTGCTTTGAGTTGTTAGCTGAATGGCGCGATTTAATATTTTAAATATTCTATCACCATGAACCTAGAACCGACCTACGACAAGTTCGGTTCCCGGTTCCAAGGTTGGAACCCGGCGTTTGCGGTTTCCCAATCGAACCAATTTGGAAGCTTCCTTTAGGGAAAGATTTTTTTTTTTTTGCACTGAGCAAGAATCGAACCATGATCTTGAATATGGAGGACCAACATATGCTTATGTAGTGAAACGGTGCAACTTTTATATTTTAATATAAGAATTTAATTTTTGACACAAAAATAAAAAAAAGTGGATTGGTTCATGAGTAAAATGGAAATCGACCGGTTCGATTCCAAAATTTTGAAACCAGGAGTCATAGGACGGATTCCCAGTTCTAGGTTTCTAACCGATTACCTCCGTAGACAACATCATTGCGAATATCATTATACTCGACCAAACCATTCATCATCAAGGGGCATCGATAATGATGCAAACCTCCATTGCAAAAAGAAAAAACGCATTTTCAAACTTATCTTACACTGTAATTCATTTTTTTCTCTACCCCCATTTTACATTGGACACAATCTATACATTACCCGTTGATCACAAATATTATGGATACTCTAACAGTGCACAAAATCTGTTATAAATTAAAGTGATGCTGATCCATTACATAAACAAAAAAAAAAAAAAAAAGACATGGGTCACAGCCTCAACAGATTAGTCTTTGAGCTAATGATTTGATTATAGAAATGACCAACATGTGGTGGGCCAAGTCGGGCCTGGACCGAGCTTCTCCATTCCAAGTCCGTCGGGCCGGGTAGCCCCTCGTTTTCAGGCTAGTATCTTTTGAGCCCGTTTCTACAATTCCACCGAGTCATTTCTCGACACGACACAAGAATAAGATTCAAACAGGATGATTAGAAATGAATAAAAAATAAATCAAGGGAGTAACGGAGAATAAGTCAGAACAGAAGAAACTTGCTTTGAAATCATATCGGAATATGACTGAATGAATTAATCAGTGTGGCCATGGGCCTACATTGCTTATTGATAACTGTTAGACTTCTAGCTAAGCAAGGGATTTAATGATGAAAATTTGTGCCACCGAAGAAAAGAGAACGTGCCGCTCCTAACTAAAAGTAATCTAAAACTATTCAGATGAGACAACTAATTGGTTTGATGTCCAAGTTGTATGGATTGTACCATCCATACTGTTCAATCACGACAGCTTCTGAAACTTGCTCATGTAGTGTTCCGGCTCTCACCGTAGTCTAGGACTAAAAAAGGACTTTTTATCACGTCGAAGCATTTTGATAATGAGATGGATTTGGTGACATGACACGAATTGCCAATTCTCTAGTCTTTGGTTGATTATTCACAGGAGTAATCGTTTCCAGAGTTGATAGATTGCATATTAAAACCTAGAATTTACTTTGTCAGAGTTAGTTTCCAGTCTTGGCAACCGAATTGATCGACCTTGGAATCGGCTTGGAATCAAACTAGCCGATTGTAGAGTCCGACCCGAATATGTTTTACATTTTCTTTTATTTCTTTTTTAATCAAGCATATTTATTTCACACTTGTAATGTAGAAACTGTCCAAAAAATGAACATAAAATCCGATAAAATACTTCAACATAAGAATGTAGAAAGTGTTTAAACATAAGAGATTTATCGTAGGTTTTGAGCCAGTTAAAAATCAATTCTACCCAAAAATTGATGGTTCCAGTTAGCCGAATCAGTCGAGGCCGATTCCCAAATTATTTTACCTAGAAACCAAATCAGTTCCCATGTGAACTGGCCTGGTAATAAGGCCGATTATTTACACTTCGTGAAAAGGATTTCATTGGATATTCTCGCCGCTTTAATAAATCTCAATATTTTAAGTATCCTTCACTGAACAGTTCGCCCGGGCCGACTTACCCCTCAATCATGGATACTATAAGTTAAAAGGTCAATGGAGGCCAAATTGAATAAGCCCTTGGGAGATGTGAAATTGCTCTTAATCAGCGGAAAAAAATCTTTACTTATATATGTAGAGAGAGAGAGAGAGTCAAGGCAGTTCGTCACTACTTACTAGGGTAGTAGGGTATCTGAATTAGGACAAAAACGATTTAACATGAAAGCAATGGCAATGATAAATAAAACTTTGATGGGGACCTTAATGGTTGAGTCACAGATTCGCTGATCTTGATGGCATATTGGGTTGCGTTGTCAAGCGGAAGACTTCTATCGGACGAAACTTGTTTAAACTAGAAAAATTGCTATTTGACAATAACTTCAGTAGTAATCATCGTAATACCTTAATATAAGAATCGTGTTAGAGTTTAGGGGTCCTGGCTGGTCTGATATTGCCACCCCGAAACCGGAAATTAGACCAGAGCGACCGGTTCCCGGGTGGGCCAATGGAACAAGTGTTTTTCTTTTTTCTTTTTTTTTTCCTCCGTGTTAAATTTGAGAGCTCCCTGACCAAAAAAAAAATTGGGAGCTCACTGTTTCACCTTGCGACAGTGAAACGTCTTCTTCACAAGTACGTATGGTATATGAATTGTTGTCGAGTTTCTTTACGTGGATTGTTTGACTTATTTGTTTCTTTTTCTTTTTTGTTGATAGATGGTGCTAGTTAACGCAATACATTGTGAAGGGGCAAGTGTTATAGACTTTATGCTTAAGAATTTAGTCATGCTTAAGAGTTTAGTATAAAAGCAGATCAAGTATTTCTTTTAGTTTTACAGATTTGTAAGACATTAAAAAAAAAAAGTCGGTCTGGTTTGGGTGGTCCGGATGGGTGGTACCATACATGGAACCGGGAATTTGACCGAAAATCACCGGTTCCAAAAATTGAAATCGGAACCGGATCTGTGCTCCCAGGAATCGCCCAGAACTGGCCTATTCATTTTGCTCACTCCTATTAGAGGTAATCAATTTTAGGGTGGGTTGATTCCGAAACCGGAACCTAGAACTTACCCTATAAAACTCGGCTATAAAAAATAATTGAAACTTGGAACCCAAACCCTTATACTACAGGCTCAATACCAAATCGAAGAGTCGGCATGCTAAGTAGCAACTCTAACCTCTTCAAAACTACACCGTCAATTCAATGCAACTTGCATTGAATAGTCTTCCTTTTCCAAAGAAGGTGTTTATAAAAGTCGATGCTTCTTTTTCTTCGGACGTACGTAGCATAGATGGCAACCACTTCGGTCAACCCTCGACATGATCTCCCTGGAAGAACCCGTCTCCACTTAATCATTAGTATCGCTTACTAAAGAATTGAAACATTGAAATCATATACATTAATAACATGATTTAATGACATTACAGGAAGCGCAACCGTTCGGTAAACCTACTCCGGTGGTGTGGAACAACAGACTGTCCAGTCTACCTGGAGAAACAACCAGTCATACAGGACTAGCAGGGGTCGCGGTCGAAGAAAATTTCATGGTTGATTAATTACGACGGGTACAGAGTATGGAGTCCATAGAGGCTGAAGCGATCATCGGCCTTGACGGACTGCGGCGTGCGTGATCACTATGGAGGTCGTAATATATATGACGAACGTGGATGATTATTAGGGCGAGGGAGATTACAAGAAGAGCAACGGAGAGACGGCAAAGTATTGATGATAACCTGGTCTTATTCGGACGTGGTTCATACTCCCCATCGACGGATACAGAGTATGAAGTCCATAGAGGCTGAAGCGATGATCGACCTTGACGGATTAGAGCGTGCGTGATCGCTATGGAGGTTGTAATATATACAACGAATGTGGATCATTATTAGGGCAAGGGAGACTACAAGAAGAGCAACGGAGAGACGGCAAAGTATCGATGATAACTTGGTCTTATTCGAATGTGGTTCATACTCCCCATCGATGGGTACAAAGTATTGAGTCCATAGAGGCTGAAGCAATCATCGACCTTGACAGACAACGGCGTGCGTGATCGCTATGGAGGTCGTAATATATATGATGAACGTGGATGATTATTAGGGCAAGGGAGATTATAAGAAAAGCAACGGAGAGACGGCAAAGTATCAATGATAACTTGGTCTTATTCGGATGTGGTTCATACGTACTCCCCATCGACGGGAATGGACCCGGGTGGTTCCAGCGAGAGTCGTTGGAGGCAACGTCCCCAGGCCACCTGAGGGCAATTATTATTTGAGCCCGCATTTTATAGGTATTTGGGCATGAGCCCATAAAATAGCTATTGAGTGACTTAGGGCTTTTTCGACTCCTAGGATTTTCTCGTGTCCTCTATATATAATTTTTTTTCTTGTAATTGAGAGATGTAACATAGATATGGGATATGCTAATTATAATGGAATCTTTTGCTAGTTGTAGCCCTAGATTAAGTGTAAACTAGGTATAAAATCTTATATCTCGAATTTTCTTTTTTGCATTTACTCTCTATTTTACTATATTTATGCGCTTAATCCTAACAAGTCTAAGATGCAAACATTATTGAAGGCAAAAGCTTTTTGCCAGGAAACTCGAAATAATACCTTACTCAGGACCAGAATTGCATTCAGAATGAAATGTAAGCAACAACATAATTAACACTAGACTTTCTCAATTACAACCCGACAAGATTGATGCTTCCAGGATCCTAACTTCGAAGGTTGTCTGGGAGCCTCAAGGTGAGAATGGTGAACATACTGATGAAATAGAATTTCACAAAATGAACCTTTCCAATTCCAAATCGACAGTTCAGATGATTCTAATTGGAAAGATTTATTTTTCGTTATCGGTGTCTCCAATGATAAAGGGGAGAAAGGTATTGGAATTTCACGCAAATATTTATGACTAAATTGGTAAAATGGAAAAGCTTATGATTAAATTGACATCCGTACAATACGTTTAGGATTTAATTGGAAAATTTGAAAATATTAAGACTAAATTGGCACATGTGCAATAGGTTTATAACTTATTGGGTAATTTCCCCGAGATTTCCTAGTTCAAAGGAGAATTTTCTAGGGTTTAGCCTTTGTGGCAATATTTCCTAATCAAAATGTGGCAAGCAAGGTTTGAATCTTACACCACGAGAGATGAGTTTTTCCTAGTGGGAGAGGACACGGGACATGATAAGCTTCGAGATCACGATTTGATTTATATTGGGATAATTGTCCAAAAATAATAAACTTATTGTATGGCGGTCAATTTAATCCTAAATCTTTCAATTGTGCCAATGTAGTCCTAAATCTTTTAACGATTTGCCAATTTAGTCCTAAATCTTTTAATTGTATCAATTTAATCTTGAACCTTTTGAATATTTAATTTGCCAATTTAGTCATAAATCTATTATTTGGATATTTGGCTGCAAGGATTATATTAGTAAATTGTCAAAAATTTTAACACTAAATTGATAAATCATCAAAAGGTCTAATTGTGTTATTCTCTTTTGTACGCAACTCTCTCTTTGAATATAAACAAAACTCACAATTCCCTCTTTGTGCGTCTCGTGTGTATTGCGAGTTGCAACTCGGATCTACCGGTTTCCACTGCATCACAAACTCGACAACCACCTCAAAACTCGTGCACCACCACTAGCTTGCATCACCGGAGTTCTACCACCATCGCTAGCACGACCAATACGCTTGGTACCGCCAACGTCCCAAAAACGACATTATCGACACCGAACAAGGAGGAAAACCTCAAGGACCATCCTTGCCGTTACCACTTAATAAATCTAAGCACTCGATCCGCCAACCGTACAAACACATCCTCATCACCGACCCACGCGACAAATCAGGTCCAACCCATCATCATATTTTTTTTTTACAAGATTCAGTTCTAGGATTCTTGCCAAATTACGGCAGGAATATTGCAAAAACAACATGTACATGTCTTGGCGTTGCGCGTTGAGAGTTCACATGGAGTGATGGTGGGCTTGGTTCCCCTCCCCAATCCAAGATTTCTCTCTTCATGTGGCAAGTGTTCACATGATGTTGAAGGGTCGGCAGGTTGGTCAAAAAGATGAATAAATGGATACGACTAAATATCGATGTGATTCGTCGGTCTTCCGAGGGTTTGAATTGAAGAGAAAGGCGTTTGAAACTTCGTATCCAAACCAAGGAAAAATCTACACGGGGACAAACCCTCATATTCTCAAGGAAGGCCAATCAACGATGACTTTTCCCAATAAAGCAAAGAAAACACCAGCAAATCTTGTCTCCTAGTAAAACCCTAACCACCCTCTCTTCTTTTCCCCCTTGTGTTTCTTATTTGCAAAAAAAAAGAAGCTTAAATGAACATGTATTGTCATGTGGTACTAGGGAAAAAAAAAGCTAACAACTTGTGTATTGACATAATAAGACATGTCATATGTCGGCAAGAAATATTTATCGAAAATTAGATTTGGGAAAATTTTACGGGACCACCACCAATTGCGCTAATTCACACGCGGATCGGACTTTGCTATTAGACTAAAACATGAAAACACATAATGGGATAAGTGCACTAAAATGCAATCGAGTTCTAAAACTTTTAAAAATTATAATTAAATCCTAAAACTTATTGCGAAAGTGAAATCGAGTCTTAAGATTTTCAAAAAATGTAATCAATTTATAAAACTTATCAAAAAGTGTAATCGAGTATAAAAATTTTCAAAAACGCAATTAACCAAATAACTTGATTGGACCAATTCGATAAGTTCTAGGACTTTAATGAGCTTTTTGAAAAGTTTAGGACTTAATTGCACTTTCGTGACAAGAAAGTGCGGTTCAACATTTAAATATCACAACGGTGTCCCTATTTTCGTGGCGAAAAGGATTAACAATTCGGGACGATATTATTTACAAAAAAATTCCCTCGATGTGACCACGATTTTTTTAAACTCTTAGCTATAGTACCAAATCATCTCATGGATCCCCAAATTAAACAGCCCCCTCCAATCTTTTTTTTTCCATTAAATTTACATTGGATGTCATAGTCTAATCTCATGAAAAGGACAAATTAGAATTAGAAAGACGGATCGTTGACACGAGATGGAAAGCAAATTTGACCCCCACACACACTTCTTTTTTTTCCTTTTTTCTCTCTAATAATCTACTGTTATTATTATCGTCATCATCCTCATTTTTATAATGTGAAAAGCATCCTCGCGTTTCTTGCGGCTCTACGCCATCACAAGCTGTCGCCACAAACCATTCACGAAAAAAATTGGCCCTTCATTTTCAAACGTCGGCTCTTTCTCCATTTCAATATCATTATATATATGCCAATTATTAATATATAGTTTAATTCGCAGCTGTCCGACCTAACCACGGGTCGGTCGATTTTTTCCACGTCATGGGAGCAAGCCACGCGGGTGTGTATCCCGTGGTCACTGGAAATCTCAGTCAACCATGTCTTTTTCTTCCTTCGCTGGATTCTTTCTATAAATCACTTATCATAAATGTGTGCTTCTTATTAATTAATTAATTTATTTTTTCGCGGTCCTTGTCCATGATCTTACTCACGCTATGACGCCAGGACATGCGTTTGGACCCCCGGAGTGACGACGACGACTCCCTCATCTTCAAAATCCTATTTAGGACTCGTTGAGATCGAGGGCAAGAATAGGGCAATAAGAAAATTTTGAGGTGCTGCTCCGAATTGGGGTTGGTTTGGTGACAATGAAAGCACTTAGTTTCAAACTTGATCTGATTCCCGTTTTACTCGAACCTCAGTTTCATGCGACTATGTGAACGTGTCAAACGTTGTAAAGCTTTGGGGAAAAATTTGTACTTGATCAATAAAAGTTACTGTGGAAATTTCGCCGTCGCCCACTCCGCCGTTTATACATGCGCGAGACTGTTGAGGACTTTTCGGAGCGTTCGAACGGGCACGGGGGTTCATAAGGGCGGGCTGGAAGAAAATTTGATTGCCGTATTTGGTGAACAGAACATGACTTTTAATATGAGCGGAGTTACGAGGCTTGGAGAAAGGTCGTTTAGAGAAGGGTTAATACTACGAAAAACCCTAAACTGATGCACATGTGATAATTTTACCCCGAACTATTTTTTTTACCACAAAAAACTCTAAATCGGTATATCTGTGATAAATTTATCCCGAACTATTTTTTTGATCACCAAAAACCCCAAACTGGTACACTCGTGACAATTTTACCCCGAACTATTTCTTTGACCACCAAAAACCATACACTGGTACACATGTGGCAATTTTACCCCCGAACTAATTTTTTGACCACTAAAAACCCCTCAAACTGGTACATTTGTGATAAATTTACCCTATATTAGTGTCCGTTAAATTATATTAATATCACAAAAAATCACAAATTGGTAAACTTGTGACAAACAGAGGGGTAAAACCTAAAACCGGTACACATGTCAATTACCATGTGTCATTAAACTTAGTAATTTGACAGTAAAATTTAACGGAAACTAACGGATGGTAAATTTGTCACAGGTGTACTAGTTTGGGGTTTTTGGTGGCCAAAAAATTAGTTCGGAGGTAAAATTATCACAGATATATCAGTGTGGGGTTTTTGATGGTTAAAAAAGTAGTTCTGGGTAAAATTGTTACAGGTGTATCACTTTAGGATTTTTTATGGTTCAGAAAAATAGTTTGGGGTAAATTTATCACAGGTGTACCAGTTTGGAGTTTTTCGTGGTATTAACCCTTTAGAGAACTATACAATGATCGAAGATGGGAAACTGTTTGGGGTCGTTTTTAGCCTCGAATCCATCTTCTTTGTCGGTTTCAAAACACGTTTCTATTCATTGGACTATTCGGTTTCGTTTTTTAAGCCCTCGTGCTTTCGAATCAAGACCGCTCTAGGTTTGTCCGGAAATCCTTTCGATCACATCACGGGTTTATCTTTTCTTAGGTTAAAACAATCACATCTACTGACCGCTCTTTAGGGTTTTGACCCGCATCTTACTTGATCGGCGAGATTGGTGAGGCATTCCACGAGTTCGAGATTCACCTAACCAGGAAAGGCTTCCTTGATACAGAAGAAAGAGCCTTACAAAATGCATGGGAACCGGAAAAAAATTGGGACTTTTGAGCGTTTATATGTATTAGTTGCAATTGGAGACCAGGAAAAACTTTCTGTGGTCCTGCCTTGATGGACAGTTTGCAAAGTATATGTTACCTGCATCCGCTGACTACTATTATTTAATTTTCAACTACTTATATAACGTCACGCTTTGATCGTTGACCACTTTATACAGCATTTTACCCTTGCACTTTTCTTTACTTTTTCCCCCTCAACAAATACCGTAAATTAATCAAAAAATCGAATATTTTCCAAGTAATATTTTGCTTTGTCCCCCTTTGTTGCCCCTTCGGCGCACAATCGAATTTCCTTTTAGCACTCCGTTGAGTTCGCGGACTGATTTAGAAGACATTTTTCTAAAAATGATCGCTCGTATCGTTTAGAAACAATCATCGTTCACGAAAATATTTTGAGTGATCATTTTTAGGAAGATATCATCCAAATCATTCATTTCTAATACCCGTTCTCGGCGTGCTTACTCAAACCTCAACAAACAAAATACTACTTTATCCCGCCAGTCGCACGCATGGAGCACGAACCTTTGAATGGAATCAAACTAGGTCTAATTTCACTCCAACACTCCAACCTTCCCTTCCTCTTTCTTTCCTTGTTCCGGCGCCGTTTGCTTTTGGGAATTTTTGAATTGAACATCCGCCATCAATGCTCCCCCCCCTCTGCACCCTTTTTCTCCTTCGTGTCCACAAATTTCTCAAAGAGACAAATCGGCCCCACGGCCCCCTTCCCTTAGAAAAATCCACTTTTTCCACGTCCCCGCCTTTGAAAAAGAACACACGCACACACGATCACATCCCCACGTTGTAGCTGGTTCTGTCATATAAGTAAAGAGGTGGCTCAACCTCTCGATCTGGTCAAGTTCTAGGCCCGTGGGGGTGCTTTCCCATTACGTGCGTACGTTGCTCGGGTTCCGATGTTGAAAGTTTCTCTTCCTAGCTATGGCGGTCTACGGGGAAGCTCTCCTCGATCCGTGTAATGCTCCGCCAATTGACGTTTACCCTCTTCAGATTGGCCTAGTGATTACGACTCATGAGTCACGGGTTTTATGAGGAATCTTGAATGCAATAGACCTAAGGTTGAATCGCGGTGTTTCTAATTCAAAGAAACGTGTGACATAGAGTTCACCACCTTATGGGTATAGCTAATTACATTTGTGCAATCTTTTTGGATTGATTGAGACGAAAGGTTTAGGATGCTCTGTATTATTGAAAGAACTTTATCACCGGTACAGATCGGATAAGACTAAAGTTTAACCCCGCTGACAATGACCCTAATATGATATTTGCCAGAATTCGATGGTATGACTCAAACCAGTGTCTGTATGCTTTTATCATCGCACAAAAGTCTGTTTCCTTAACCACCAAGCTAAGCCAAGCCCATTTGTGTGGAATTGGTGTTGAAATTTCCTTATAAATGGCAAAGTCACGGGATTCTATCCAGACCATTAAGTTTCTTGTCTTGTTGCACACCTACCTACTGTCATCTTTCAAAAGCAGCACTTGTTGGAATTAAAGGCTCCAGAGGCAGGAAAGAGCAGTCCCTTGATGTTGAAGTCCTGTGTGCCCATTTGGTGGGGGAAAGAACAAGGGAGAGTATGAATAGGAAGGGAAATTGAACTGATGTTGCACAGTGTTGTCATTTGAAGCTCATGGTTCTCTTTCCTTTTCTGTGGGCATGCAAAAAGTCTTCTCTTGATATGCATGGAAATTTCCACTGTGGAAATCTATAGCTTATTGAAAAATCAAGCCCCTGAGGAAATATCTGGGCAAATTAGGTCATACAAGGTAAAACTTGGGAAAACGATCCACGCAAATTTGACTATTGCCTAGCCACGATATGTCCATGTTCATGCATTTCAATTGAAATATCTTGCATTGCATGCTCCAAACAACGGGCTTTATATTAGCTAGGTTGGTCTCACTCTACCCTAGCTATATCAAGATAACATCTCCATCCACAATGTATGTCATTGAAAATGTAGATCGCCTTTTATTTTATTTTATTTTTTCCAAACCGGTATACTTCATGCAACATCAATTTTATCCTAAGTTCCTAAATTTGCGACACCGTCATTATATATTGTACATAATCCTAATAACCGCAGATGTTGTTTTCTTCGAATCATACAATATAAATAAATGGAATATATACCTTACCAAAAAAAAATGGAATATATATATTTTGTGTGTGTGTGTGTAAGGATATTTATTCAGAAACTACGTACATGAAAGGATTTAGAAGATTCAGTCGATGCTTCGAAAAATTCAAACCTATGTTACCACTATATGGAATATATAATACAATTCTAGGACTTATGGATTTTTCATCCAACATCTATCGTCACAAATTCTAAACTTTACCCACTGTAATACCAATACCTTAAACTTTTTTTTTGTCTCAAAAAACTCTAAGTTAAGCCCGCTGTGATACTAACAAATATCTCGATTTTTTGATGTATCTCCAAAAACCCTAAAATATGTCCATTGTAACACCAATGCTCCAAGCAAACACAATTTTATTGGTTGGCTAGTATGTAGGGATAGGCTTCCGACAGCAGAGATCATATCACGGTAGATGACCTCAGTCGATGTCCAATGTACCTTCTGTAGGGCAAGTATAGAGAACAGGACTCACCTTTTCTTCCAATGCGAATGGACAGGTAGCATCTGGCGCAATATTCTTGCGCAACATGGGATCAGGCGTAATGTATGGGGATGGAATGAGGAGCTTCAATGGATGGTTAGAGCAACAAAAGGCAAAGATTTGGCAGCGAAACTCCTCAAAGTATCTTTCCTAGCAACTGTATATTGCACTTGGATGGAGCGCAACCGGTTTCAAAACAATCCAACTGACATTCAGATTATTTTGGCGAAGGTGCGGAAAAATGTAAGAGATAGAGCTTCGCTATACCAAAAAAATCAAACCTTCGCAAGCTAACTTAGTCTTAGCTACTTTATGGAGACTTCCTACCTCCATATTCTCGAATTATTAGTACTAGTTGTAATGCCAGGGTATACCCCTAAGCTACTGTACATCTTTTGTTATATACTACTTACATTTTACACAAAAAAAAACACCAATGCTCCAAACTTTTTTTTATGTCATCAAAATCCCTAAACTTATACCAATGTAACAAAAATACCCTATTCCGACAACAACAAAAAAAAATAGAAATACCCTCGAACCATTCATCCGATGTTAGATCCACGTCAACCTCGTCTGGCTGCGGTCGTCCACACAAGCCGCCATGTCGGATTTTAACATTCGTCTTGGACGGTACAGTGACCGAAGGTTTTCATCGGATCACCGGTACAATTCGGGGCGTCACGATGCGCAGAGTTTAGGGTTCTCGGTTGTGGACAGGGAGGGCGTTTTAATTTATCGCTCGCGCGCGAATTCGCGGCATCGGTAACACGAGGAAAGAAAAAAAAACACGCTCGAGATGCCGGCATCGCGCCGGGCAAGTCTTAGGTATTTTGTACGTAGACGGACGGTATTTTCGCCACGATGAGTATGTACGATTCCGCGGTCCGAGCGACACGAAGGGGGGAAAAAATAATGAATTCAAAGCACCGGCGTCACGACGGGAAGAAGAATTTAGGGCGTCTTTTTTTTCTCTCCTCCGTATTTACGCACGTGAATGTCGTGTTGAAGGCTGCGATCTCAACTTCCTCTCTCCCCCTTTTTCCCGAATACTTTCCTTTTTCCTTTTTCATTTTTTGGGCCCCCCTTCTTTGGGCCTTTCCACGTAAACGCCACGCCGGCCGTTGGAACGAGACGATATTGATTAGCGAAAAAGTCAAACCCGGTAACTCGGTCCAGCCGGTGACCGGTCAACCCTATCGAGGCGGGCGTGGGGCCAGGCCGTCGACCGGGCCACCGGGCCAGCCGGTCCCCGGGGAGCCCGGGCCGTCAATTCCGTTGACTGTTGACTAACCACCTTCCTCCCGCCCCACGGGGGCCCCACCCCCGGGGGGCCTTTTTCCTTTCCTCTCTCTCTTTTTTTTTTCCAAATGATTTAATGCGAATTTGATTTTCCTTTTTCTCCCTTTCTTTTTCCCGTCACGTGGAACGCGCCGCGCCAGTCGGGCCGGTGGCGAAACTCTTTCTCCGCTTTTTTTTTTTTTCCTCGGATTTGCGAACGAGTCAACCTCCTTTCTTGACGAAACTCTCCCGAAAGTTCTCTCTCTCTCTCTCTCTCTCTGTGAAAATCCAAGGGCCACGCTTGCCCCCGGTTGAAATTTGCCCTCCCCCCCCTTCTTTTTATTTTTTAGTTTTTTAATAATTGGATATATTTTTCGGTCATTTTTTCTAGAAATTCCGAGAAATGATTTCCGAGCCGACCACCCTTTACCATATAAAATAGAATGTGAGCCCCCCCCTTTTGTCATGTGAAATTGGATTCGACGACCAGGTGAGATACGGCTCGAGATCGCTCTAGAAGGGCATAAAATTCCGTAGTTTTTCGCCGAAAATTCGAAGGAAGACAAGGGAAAAAAGGAGAGGGGGGACGGCGAGTGCGTTTTTCGCTAATTTCTTGCGGTTTCCAAATCGAAATGCAATTAAATTGAATCTCTTTTTTTTTTTTGGGGTAGGGGGAGGGGGGGCTTGTAAAGAGATAAAAATTGAAGAAAGGAAAACCCGCCCAAAGGCTTTAATAGAAAAGAAAAAAAAAGAGAGAGAGAGGCTTAAAAATATTAAGCGTAAAAAAAAAATCGGAGGGAATTTTCATTTAACGGCGGATAATACACTTGTCAAGCCTGACGCACCACCTGACGTCAGCCCCCCCCCCCTCTTCTCCCTCTCCCCCCAAAGGGCAAATCTTCAACTAAACAAATAAATAAAACGGGCGAAAATCACACCACCAATTTCCACATCTTTTTTTTATATTTTCATTTTTATTTTCCCTCACGCCATCGATAATATTCATCCCGGGTCCTTCGTCCAAACCCTTTTTATAGGCGCGCCAGTTGCTTCGGCCAAAGACTTCACACACTTCTCAACAACACACCACCCTCCCCCCCCGTCTACTCTCTCTCTCTCTCTCTACTTTCTCTCTCCTCCCTCCCTTCCGTCGTCATCGCCACCATCATCATCGTCATCTTCCTCCTCGTTCGAGCTCATCGCCGCCACCTCCTCCGCCTCCACCTCCCCCTCCTCCTCCTCCTCCTCCTCCTCCTCCTTATTTATGGACAAAGCCGGATGGGGCCTCACCCTCGACTCCTCCTCCCCTGACCCCTCCTCCTTCTTCGCCGCCGCCAAGAAGCCCTCCGGCTTCCTCAAGCTCCGCCGCGACCCCCCGCTCCCCGCCGACCCGCCCCCCGGCCCCGCCGCCGCCGCCGCCCCCAGGATGTTCCCCGGCATCGACTTCTCCGCCAGCCTCGGCCGCCGGGACGACCGCCACCCCTCCCACCTGTCGTCGTCGTCGCCGTCCCCGGCGGCGGCGGCGGGGGACGAGGAGCCCCGGGTCGTCCTCGGCGAGGTCGATTTCTTCTCCGATAGCAAGAGCAGGTCGTCTCACCTCGCCGCCGCCGAGGAGGCCAGGGTCGCCAGCGTGAGCGTCAAGAAGGAGAGCTCTGCTGCAGCCGACGCCGTCGGCACGAGGTCCGAGTCGAACGTGAATGTAAGAAGTCGAGCTGAATTATCCTTCCTTTTTTCCCCCTTTTCTTTCCCTTTTTCGTAGAGACCGGGAGATGGGTAATCTTGGCGTGATTTGCTCGGGTCCACGCAATAACATCTCGGACGGTCCCACGTTGTTCTCCCGTCGCGGAAAATGGTTTCTCATCTTGAATTCTCTGTCGACAGACGGGTCTCCGCCTCCTCACTGCTAATGCCGGGAGTGACCAATCAACGGTGGACGACGGATTCTCGTCGGATATCGAGGACAAAAGAGCCAAGAATGAGGTAAAAAAAAAAGAACCTGGTCACGATCAGACGCGCACACGATTGTCCAATTTAGGATCTCAGTTTATGTAGTTAAAACGAGTTTTGATGATCCTTATGTTTTTCTTTGCAGCTGGCGAACCTGCAAGTGGAGCTGCACAGGATGAATGCAGAGAACCAGAGGCTGAGGGAGATGCTTGGCCAAGTCTCGAGCAACTACAGTGCATTGCAGTCGCACCTCTCTTCACTGCTCCTCCAGCAGCAGCAGCAGCAGCAGCAGCACCTGAACAATGGAGCTGAGCTCCCACAAGATCGTGAGGTAAGTTCAAGTTTCCTGGGATTCGATGGTCATTACGAGAAAAAAAAAAGTGCTTCTGGGTCTGAATCGTTCCGATGCCATGCGTTGGAAATTGCAGGGCATGATCAAGAAGAATCAAACCGTGGTCCCGAGGCAGTTTCTTGATCTCGGCCCGGTATCGGCCACCGCCGAGGCCGACGAGATCTCGAACTCTTCGTCGGAAGAGAGGACGAAGGACGGCTCGAGGTCGCCGCTGGCGAACATGGAAGCCGCATCGTCGGCTCATAACAACAAAGTGGACCAAGATAGCTCCAGTGCTAGAGATGGCAACAAGAGAGGTATTAGGAATGAGAGCCCTGACGACTCTGAAACCCAAGGTTGGGCTGCCAACAAGGCACCCAAGTTGGAGGCGACGAGGACGGGCATCGAGCAATCCGCAGAAGCCACGATGAGGAAGGCCCGCGTCTCCGTCCGAGCTCGATCCGAGGCTCCCATGGTAATTATTCATCCCTCGCTCGATCTAGTGTCGAAACTTTAGCTCGGCCCGCCAAACTAGATGAAGATCTCCGTCGTCTCTTCGTCGAGCGATGCTAATTTTGTTTTTCACACGACGGTTCAGATTACAGACGGATGCCAGTGGAGGAAATACGGACAGAAGATGGCCAAGGGAAACCCGTGCCCTCGAGCTTACTATCGTTGCACCATGGCTGTCGGTTGCCCCGTTCGCAAGCAAGTGAGTCTTAATTTTCCCTCCATCGTCGATTCATGAATCAAACGTAATGAACGAGTGCTCGACTGTAATGAACGAGTGGAGCAAGGGGCTAATCCAGAGTCTCGTGCAATGGTTGCAGGTTCAACGTTGCGCCGAAGATCGAACGATTCTGATAACGACCTACGAGGGCAACCACAACCACCCGCTCCCGCCGGCTGCGATGGCCATGGCCTCAACCACCACGGCCGCGGTCAGCATGTTGCTCTCGGGGTCCATGTCGAGCGCGGACGGCATCATGAACCCGAACTTGCTGGCGAGGGCAATCCTCCCTTGCTCGTCGAGCATGGCCACGATCTCGGCCTCGGCGCCGTTCCCGACGGTCACGCTGGACCTCACCCACTCCCCGAACCCATTGCAAATCCAAAGGCACCAACCCCAATTCCAAGTCCCCTTCCCTGGCCAACCCCAAAATTTCGGCTCGTTGCCTTCGCAATCACTTCCTCAGGCTTTTGGGCAGGCCCTCTACAATCAATCCAAGTTCTCCGGCCTCCAATTGTCTCAAGAAATGGCCAATTCTTCCCAATTAGGTCAACAGGTTGCCTCGCTGCCACAACACTTGCAACAATCACAACAGCAACAACAACCATCTTCTTTGGCCGACACGCTCAGCGCCGCCACGGCCGCCATCACCGCCGACCCCAACTTCACCGCAGCTCTCGCCGCCGCCATCTCCTCCATAATCGGCGGTGCCCCCCACCCCAACAATAGCACCACCACCACCACGATCAGTGCCGGCGCCGCCGTGACCGCTGGCAACAACAACAACACTAACACCAGCACAAGCAACAACAGCAAGATGAGCAGCTTCCCAGGAAATTAGAGCTGGGTCCATTTCCATTTTCCTACTTACAATTCCTTTGTTTTTAACTCATGTCAATCCTTTTTCTTTTTCCAACTTTCTTTTTTCCTTTCTTGGGCGGATAAGTATTAGATTTACATGTTCATAGGTTTTGGTTCTTATCATGGGAGAGAAGTTACAACACACCATCATTCTTTCCATTGTTTTATGAGAAATAATCTGGATTTCAACTTTCGGTTCCATTTTCTTATTCAGCAACCCGAGTTCCAACGCTATACACAATGTAGAAAGAGCCTAGCCAGAAAGTTGATTCCATTTGACTTGATGGAGAAGAGAAAACAACTCATACCGAAACTTTCAAGAATCAAATTGAAATGATCTTTGGCTTGGGAAGATGACAAAAGAAGGGTCTCGATTTCGATTCCGTGTGAGGTTGTCATCGAAGCAGTCAATGAATTCGGCCACCATGGTTGACACGTCAAGTTAGATTAATGGCCAGCCCCGAACACCAGACCTGAAAGCATTTGACTTTCTTGAGACTTCGCGGCAACTACGTGCGCGTGTGATCGTCTTAAATGAATATATAATAGAATAGTCATGCACGTCAAGATCAAACCCTTCGGTATATTTAATCATTTTTCGGCAATAATGATAGTAATACGAATAATCACGACAATAAAGAAAGATAGCGATGAAAAATAATGGGTCTGTAGGTCAGATTCATTTGATGAGGAAAGGTGGCGGAGCGGCAGTCGTTTCGTGCATTGTTTACGAGGTGGTGGATATGGGTTGTTGTTCTTGATTGGACGACCTGCGATACTTCGTTGACTTTGCATGCAACTAAGAAATCGATCGACGTCACGTAAAGAAACAGAGTTTTCTTGACAAGACATCGGGCGTGGCGTCACACCGTACGTTATCCGCCGTACGAGAAATGTGTCTTTTCTTTTTCGCTTTGGCTTCTTTCTTTCCTCTTCGTCTTCTTCCTCTTCGACTTCCCATTGGAGGAGAGGGGAAGATAGCGTTGGTCCGACGACGGTGACGACTTTGATGTGGTCTTCAATGGTGGCAACCGCACATGCTCGCATGTGAGTTCAATGAAGAAGATTGCCCGTAAGTTCAGTCCAGCCAGATGGAAGTATTCAACAAGTACGGCTTTTGATTTATTGCCCCATCGAGAAAACGAGGCTGTGTGCTCCTTGGTTTAAGACCAAACGAGCGAATATAAATAATTTCATACTCGGACCGCCGAGCATTTCTTGATTGGCTTTTTGAATTGGTCGTCAAGATTGACTATTAGTTTTTTCACGCGTTTATATAAGATTTACTCGCTTAAGAAGGGAAAAATTACCAAAAAAGTCATAAACCTTTTGCAATTGTGCCAATTCAGTCGTAAACCTTTTTTTTTTTATCATTTCAGTTATAAACCTTTTACAATTATGCCAATTCAGTCCATCCGGCCACTTTTGGCCGGCCGGCGCTGACGTGGACGCCGGGCCGGCATTAATCATAAACATGAATAGATCATTATTTTATTATGAAATTCTCTATCGTACATTCACTAAGTAAACACTTGCTAATCAATATGATATATTCACTAAATAATGTCTACTAATTAACTTTAGGGGAAATGACACAAATAGTCCCTAAACTTTAACCCAATGTGCAATGTAATCTCTAAACTTTTAATTTATTTAATGTGATTCCTGAACCGTGGCCAAATGAGCAATGTGATCCATGAATATTCAATTTGTTTAATGTGACCCCTAAACTTTTGGTACATGTTCAATCTTGTCCTTGAACTTTATGAAAATATTCAATGTTAGAAGTTCGAGAATCACATTGCACATTGAGAAAAGACTCAGGGATCACATTAAACAAATTAAAAGTTCATGAACCATATTGCACATTGATCCAAAATTTAGAGATCATTTGTGCCATACTTCGTCCCTAATCAATATGTGCAAAGTCTATATATATAAAGCTCGTTATTTTTTTCTCAATAAGCACTCCAGCTGAGCTCATAAATAATTCAACTTCTAAAGCATTACTACACGTATAACGAGAAAAGTTTCTGTCTCGAGAACTAAATACTCCTCTGATTTTATGTATTGCAAGTACTTTATCTTAGTAATTTATTATTAAGAAATGTCCAAACTCCTAGAGATACTTGCTAGTATCCTTTAGAAAAGTGCAAAGAGAAGAGGACCACGGATAAGGTTTTTGCGCAGAGAATAATAGGATCATCGTTGCACCGATCGAGAAGGTGTGCACACCGACCGTGTCCCATGGCGAGATTGCTTCATTCTCACTTCAGTGTTTCGTCCAAGGGAGCCTGAAAAAAGATGAAGCAGACTCGGCACAAGTTGAACAAAAGCAGCTCATCTTGGTGGTCCTCAAAAGCAGTCAAATTGCTTTAGCTCTCCAAGAAAAAACTCCCCTACATCATGTACTTCGTTTCCAGGGCAGGTTGGATCGGTTCGATTAGATTTGATTCGGATCTTCTTGACACCCCCTAGATTTCCTGGGATTATAGCCTATTAGTCGTAAACATTTTACACCCAATTGTGTTATCTAACACGGGTACGACTCCCTTCGTCCAATCGAATTTCGATCGATGAAAGTGGGGGACGTTACTATATAAAAACCGAATATGTGGCTGTTTATACCATTTGATTAACAGAACAGGACGGCGGAGTGTTGATCTTTATGAATTTTTTTCCCGCTTGTCCGAAATTTACAGCTTAACAATCAAGTAGGATCGATGTCGATGTATTGTAAGATCGATTGTATTAGTTTAGTTCGTCGCGATATAGGGAAAAAAGAAGACGATTTCAAATTGTAGTGTTTCGGCACTAGCCACGGGTACGTCGATATATGAGTCTATTGTTCATCTTTCAACACACTTTTAACTGTATGCATGGTCGGATCTTAACATCGCACTGGAAAACTATATCTTTCGATGCCGGTTCACAATATCAAAGTCCAATTAGATCATATCAATGGTACCCACACAAGGCCCTTGAGCAAACTATATAGATCCATGGTCTTCAACTTAGTTCAGTTCTTCATTGGTCAAAATAGTTGACCAGACCATTCAAGCCCAATTTAAAGCCCCATAAGACCTGGGCTTAGAAGCTCTGAGATAGAGAGAGAGAAAGGGAGGATTTTGTAAGTTGGGCCGGTTCAAATCTTAGTCGGACCGGTAGGCTTTGGAATTCAAACTTACCAATTCCATGGCCTCAACTCGACGTCCAATGGCCTCAATTTCGATTCGGGCAAGAAAGGTGCCGCGTACACTTGATTTCACAATGCCATAAACTTTGCAAATTTTCTCGTTTCCCCACCCAATGTTAACTATTGTGAAAAATTAGCGACCAATTTCACCGCGCGCGATGCTGGTCAACACATCATTTGATATATGAGTTACCCGGAAGCGGAGAGCCCTTTCATGCCTCATTCTTCTAATATCTTCTGTTATCATTATTGTACACGAGTCGCTCGGTTTAATTCATTAATTGCAAAAATGATATCACAAACTTTATACGCGAAAAAACAAGACCCCATTTTATTTCACACCATCTACTCTCGTCTCGCCCTAGTCGACCTTCACTCACCGCCATTGCTTTCTGCCACCACTTTGTTTGCAGTCTCAATCATCGTCAACCCGTTTCTCTCGGCTTGCCATTTCCTAAAGTGCCTATCCCTTGCCACCACCTCCACCGTCACCATCACCGGTCCTCTATCCTCCGCCATCATGCCATCAATCATCTCGATCGAGCCTCGACAACCCTCGGTCGTATCTCGCCGGAGATAGCCGAGGCTCTGTCGAGCCTCGACCCTCGGACTCGAGGCTCGGGCTATCGGATTTTTCCTTTTTATCATTTATCGGATGGCTTATCGACATACGATGCGAATCTAACGGCGGCACGGGCATGTGCACGATGAGCAAAATTGCGGCGGGCGTGACAAAAGGAATCAATTTCCTTTGCTTTATCTCAAAGGGACGAGACGACACATGGCATCAGATTCCAGAGGGATGCTACACACGCAAAGCGATCTTGGCCGTACAAAGTTCTCATCGCGCCATAACAGCGAGTCAAGGCACAAGCCTCGGGGATCAGATCGAACCAAGCTTTTACTTAACCAACTGAGAAGCCGGGTGTCTTCTGTTTTTCCTTTTTTCAATGGACTTTCATTCCCTTAAAAAAGAAAACCCTTAAATTATAGGTCCAATCCCAAATCTATAGACTATCACTTTAATCTCAAATCTGAATCCATTAATCCTCTATGGACTTTAAGAGCAAAAGGAAATCTCGGGTCTAGAAGGGCCGTGATTTTTTCAAACTTGTCGAGTAGCTATTGCTCAATATGAAGGCAGGAGTATTGAAGAAGACGCGGGTCATGAGAACGACCCATTTTTTATTTTGATCGGAATGATAAAGAACTTTTAAGCGGCCCTAATGTTGATAATTTCGGTAGAAGGGATAACGGGGCAAGATTCATAACTAGAGCGAAAGTTCGGAATTTATTTGAAGATAAAAGAAAGGTCGGGATAAAGTTGAGATTAGACTTAAAATTGGGTTTTTTAAAAAAAAGGAAATTAGACACGTTTTTAATTTAAACATCATTAATTTTAACGAACTTAGGCAACAAGAAAAAGGTAAGGGAAGGTTTGGCTGGTGGGTCGGTGTTGTTGGAGCGTGAAGTTGGAAGTGGTGGTGGTGGTGGCTTTTGTTGTTGCTTTGTGGGTTGGTTGGTGGGTTACCAAGGTTGTCTTTTTCCTTTTCTTAAAGTTCCAACTGTAGCTATCCTCTTCCTTTGCCAGCTGCTTCTTCTTTTTATCGTAACCCCTTTTCTTCTCATCTCGTTTTGTTTTCTTTGTGTCTTTCGACATTAATGTTCAAATTCACCTCCAATTCAAGAGACAAAAGTAAAGAGGAGATTCCAACGTTTGGTTTGGTGGGGGTGTTCTTGAGATACCCTTTAAGAAAAGACCCGAGTTCAATTTTCGGACCCAAAGTTTGCATCTTCGTGGTTCACGTTGTGAACTTTGTACCAAGGGGACAGAGATGCTTTTATAAGGGGATAGAGATGCTTTTTTTACATTACCAGTTTGCCAGATCTCTCGGAGGGTGAATTCCCTAAAAAACCTCAAATTTTAGGTCAAGTCCTAAATCTACCCTGAACTTTTTTTTTTGTCTAAGAAAAAACCCTAAACTTTAGGTCCAGTCCTAAATCTGGCCCAAACCTTTTTTTATCTCAAAAAAAATCCCAAACTTTACGTCCAGTCCCAAATCTGCCTCAAACTTTTTTTTATCTCGGAAAAAACCCCAAACTTTAAATTCAGTTCCAAATCTACTCCGAATTTTGTTTTATGTAAAAAAAATCAGCAAATTTCAATTTATTTTCAAACATATACCCCCGTGATCCCGTCCCAACTTGACGTGACACTTCCACATCATAACAAATCAACATCAGCAAAGTAATGGGGCGATAGGAACAGATCGACGTTGCATTTTCACTTTGATAACAAATCAAACCAAATAAAAATTGTTGAAATTCTCCAAAATAAAACCAAATAAAATCATTTATTATCGACGTGGAAATGCCACGTCAAGTTGGAACTGGATCATCAGGGTATATTTTTGACAATAAATTGAATTTTGGTGATTTCTTTTACATAAAATAAAATTTGGACAGATTTGGGACTGAACCTAAAGTTTGGGGTTTTTTTCAAGACAAAAAAAGTTCGGGGCAGATTTGGGATTTGACCTAAAGTTTGGGGTTTTTTCTTAGATAAAAAAAGTTCGGGGCAGATTTGAGACTTGACCTAAAGTTTGGGGTTATTTTTGAGACAAAAAAAATTCGGGGTAGATTTGGGACTTAACCTAAAGTTGAGGGTTTTTTAGGGAATTAGGCCATCTTTCGGAGGGGAGGGGGGGGGGGGGGCGGTGGTGTAATGTTTCTACTTTTAACTTCGGAGCTGTTGCATATCTTGCAATTCTCGAGATTTGACTTTCATTTAGCTTAAAATAGCTTGAATTTTTTGTGACACATATATATTGACATATCTAGTTATATGGCAAATTGTCCTTTCAGTTATAAAATTATTGTAAGAATGTCAATTTAGTTTTATATTTTTGCATGAAATTCTAAAGAAGTCATTTCTGCCAAAATTTTGCCAGAAATGACTGACGTGGATGTCTAGTCATTGCCGGTCATCTTACATGGTAAGTTGTTACGTTAGTTTTTTCCGGCAAAAATTAATCGGAATGATTATATCGGAATTTCACGCGAAGGTTTAGAATTCAATTGGCAAAATTAAAAAGTTTAGAACTTAATTAACATCCGTACAATAAATTTAGCGCTAATTAGACAATTTCTTGTAAGCTTTTAATTATCTAAAAACCTTTTCTTTGCGTCGAAAACTTTGGTGAGATAGTTAACTATAGAAGTCATATAATAGAATTTTGTCCTTCCCATAAAAGTCGTAAAGAATTCAAATGATTTTAGGGGTGTGCAATCGGACCCGGGTTTACTCGGAAACCGAACCGGCTCACCCGAAAAATAGGTCCGGGAACTGGTTCTATTTTTTGGGAACAGGTTATAACCGATCCGATTTCTGGTCCCAAGTAAAAACCAACCCGAATCGGTTTTAGAACCGGTTTTGAGATAATGTAAAAAAAAGTAAAAATCCTAGATCACATTACCCTACCCAGCTACCCAGTCTGTCTCTCACGGTTTCTCTCTTCTCTCTTCGTAACCTCCTCTGTCTCTCACGATTTCTCTCTTCGCAAGCGCCTCCTCAGTCGTTGTAAGAACACAACTCAGCTCGTCACCTACCTGCGTGTTGAAGAAGGCTAGGGTTTGGTCATCTCGGCGTCCGTACTGCACGTGTGTTTTTTCCGCCTTTTTGGCTTGCCGATCCAGTAGATCTTTTACTTTGAATTGTTTCATCACTACCTATATTATTTTGCTGGAAAAAAATGAAACCAGAAAAAAGGAACAAAAAAAAACAGGTTCTTGGTAGACCCCAAAAACTGGACCGAAAAAACAGGATCGGTTCCAAAACAAGGTCCAGGGAAAACAGGGTAGGTTCAGGCTCCAAAATTGGGAACCGATTATAACATGGTTGGTTTCAGGTTCTAGATTTGGACCCAACCCACTCTGAAACCGATCACCCCTAAATGATTTCACCGGTGTCCTCTTATCATATATGCTTCCTAGAGAAAGTGTGAGCAGTCACAAGAATGTACTTTGTACTTTGGTAATATCTAATTATCCCATTAAGTCCTCACTGAATAATATCTACTATTTTATTGCGTGGCAAGGCGAGCCGTCTTTCTTTATAAACAAAAGAAACAAACATTTACCGGGATCATTAAATCTATGGTCGAAACCCATCATCTCTGATCGTTCAAGACGCGCTGACCGCACGCATCAAATAAGACATTTTCACTAAACAACCTTCATACGGTCAGAAGCCGATCATCCGATCCACACTGCAATAGTTATTAGTGCATCGTACCGTCGAAGTCACCGTACGCACATTCCCGTAATTGAATCGGGTTTTCCTCGCTCCATCGTGACAGCACGGGGAAAGCGGGCATTACTCGCTGGCCCGGGGCGAGCCACAGCATACAAATCTCTTAAAATACTCACTAATGCTCGGAAAAGGAGGACAAAAAAAAAACCCAAAAACCCTAACCGCACTCCACCGCACGTGCTCACGTGCCCCCACGTGAAACCCCCCAAAAAAAGAACCAAAAAAACCCGAAAAATTGGGAAAACAAATAAATTGAATTAAATTAAATTAAATAAAACCAATAATCAACATCGTCATCGGGGGCTGGGGGGGCGGCAAAAGCCGTCATCACCCCCCCCCTCCTCCCTCATCCCGCCGCGTGTCGCCACGCAATTCGGCGAGAGGGGGCGCCACCTGGGCCCCACAAAGGCAAACAAGGAGAAAAAACGGCGGCCGTCCATTGGCCACGACGCGAGCACAAAAGGTTCTTCTTCTTCTTCTTGCAATCCAGGCCAAGCATATATAGCTATCGAAACGGGGGTCACCATCCAACCCCCCGCCCCAGATGAGCTGGACCCGAGGCCGCACCGTCGGCCGCGGCTCCTTCGCCGCCGTCTCCGTCGCCGCCGCCTCCGCCGCCCCCGGCGAGGCCCTCGCCGTCAAGTCGGCCGCGGCCTCCCGCTCCGAGACCCTCCGGTGGGAGCAGGCGCTGCTGTCGGCGATGGACTGCCCCCACGTGGTGGCGTACCGGGGGTGGGACGTCACTCGCGAGGAGGGGGGCGAGCGGGTGTACAACCTGTTCATGGAGTACGCCCCCCGCGGCACGGTGGCCGACGCCGCCCGCCGGCGAGGGGGCCGGCTCGAGGAGCCCGCGGTCCGGGCGTGCGCGCGGGACGTCCTCCGCGGGCTCGAGTACGTCCACGGCAAGGGCATCGCGCATTGCGACATCAAGGGCCAGAACGTCTTGGTCACCGCCGAGGGGGCGAAGATCGCCGACTTCGGCCTGGCTCGTCGAGTCGGTGACGACTCGGCGTCGGCGGCGGGGGGGCCGGTTGGCGGGGGGACGCCGCTTTTCATGGCGCCGGAGGTGGCGCGAGGGGAGCGGCCGGGGTTCGCGGCCGACGTGTGGTCCCTGGGGTGCACGGTCATCGAGATCGCGACGGGGCGGCCGCCGTGGACCGACGTGGCCGACCCCATATCTGCGATCCACCGAATCGGGTTCTCCGGCGAGACGCCGGAGATTCCGGGCTTCCTGTCCGAGCAATGCAGGGACTTTCTGAGCAAGTGCCTCAGAATAGACCCTTCGGAGAGGTGGTCAGCTACCGAGCTCCTCGGCCACGCCTTTCTTGAAGTCGAAGCTCCTGACTTCCTCTCGGAGGAAACCGAACTCAAAATCCCGAACACCAGATCTCCAACCAGCGTGCTGGAGCAAGCGATCTGGTTGTCAACTGAAGATCCAGAGCCCTGCCATCCCCTGCTTCAGGGAAGTTCTCTGAACCGTCCGCCAAGCGAGAGAATCCAGCAATTGATCAGCGAATGGAGCGCGAATTCGACTTCTCCTGCTCAAATGCTCAATTGGGAATCGGATGAGAGTTGGGTCACGGTCAGAAGCTGCGAATCGAGCGAAGAAGCGCCGGAAACCAGTCGTAGAGCAAATGCAAACGAAGAAGATCAAGAAGATCAAGAAGAAGAAGAAGAAGCAGAGGTGGTGGTGGTGGTGGTTTCTTGGGAGCGAGAGGAAGAAGACGATGATTCGACTCTCTGTGGATTTACTGTTCTTGGTTCTTGCGAAATTTTGAAATTTGAGAGAATTGAGTTAGAAATTTTGCGGATCTTTCCCCTTGCATTACTTCACATCTTCATCTATCTATCTGGGCTTTTCTTCTTCCTTTCTTCATGCTTTTTTTCTTGCCAAAAAAAGCCATCTTGGGAACCGGTTGTTTTTTGGTCATTTTCATGGTTATTCACAAGAATGTCCATTCTTTCAAAAATAAAAAAAATCACCGTGACAAAATTAACACTACCTTTCAAACTTACTCAATATATGCACGACGACATATGATCCGTATGATAAAAAGGCGGTATCCACAAGTATTCCATTCATAACCAAAAGGTCTGGACATTTACCCGAAAGGTCCTATTATGGGAACAAACAATCGAACTATTCCGGGCACTCGATTTGGACAGACGGAGAAAGAATTTCTTGAACACTTGTTTGGAGAGGATAATAGTAGCTTCGGTGTTGGAAGAGATGGTGAAATGGACATCGAGATGAAAGTGTGGACGGTAATTTTTGGATTGAGAACGTGCGGGTACTAGTCGTTACTGGCATTGCTAGATGATATTATTTTTGCCGTATCGATAGAAGGGTTTGTGCGTATTTTTATGGGGGATTGAATGGGCTGGGCTTGTTGATGTGGAACCCATTCCCTTATTCTGGATTTGAGGGAGGGGAGGGGCCTATAGGACATGGACATGAACACACCTCCAATACCAATTGGGCTTATTACTAGGTGGTCAAGGAAATTCCCATCGGTTTTTGTTGATTTCCATGAAATAGTCTATTTATTGCCCTTATGATAAAGCTCAATCCCAATTTAATAAGAGGTTAATCTGACAACTGAACATTAATATTTGCTCTAATAGCTAACATTCAGTCTCTCAATGATCAACTTTTTTGGTACCGCACAGGCATAATTCCCTTGAAGAAAATCATAACTTTAGATCTAATCCCAATTCCACCTCGAATTCTTTTTGTCTCAGAAAAAATTACAAACTTTCACTATAGTCCCATATCTACCCGTCAAAAAGTCGCCACTAATTTCTTCAAAATTATCAACATTAGAGCTAGCTAAAAGTTCATTATCAGAATTTGCGACTTCACCAGCTTAATCACATTCTTGATAGAACAACAACAACCCCTTGAAGTTAATAAATTTGAAGAAACTAGGGGCCATTTTTTGACTCAAGGTTGATTTGGGATTGGAATTAAAATTGGTGATTTTTTACGAGACAAAAAACATTTGAAGGGTGAGAGCTGTCGCGCCCTTGCAAGCCACAGGTGAGGGCTACTTGGTTGTCTTGCGCTGCAATGATCTTGATTTTGCCAAACACCCTATTCTTCCTTGTGATTTCCAACTCCAACCTTGTCCCTAATTCTCGTTCATATGCTTCCTTTTGTTCAATGTTTGAGCCAACTTTGCTCTTGCCGTTGAGCCTTCACCTTTGCCAGATCCTGGCAAGGGCATTGCGGCTTTTGCCCAGACCAGGCGAGGGCATCGCGACCCTCACTTGGATCTGGGTGAGGGCTCGAGGCCCTCACCTATGGCCAGTGAGGGCGCAAAGGCCCTCACTTGTGACTGGTGAGGGTCGGGATGCCCTTACCCAAATCAGGCGAGGGTTGTTGGCTCTTGCCTGTGGCCAGTGATGGTTGGCTGACGACCTCACGGGCCAAAGTTGTTATAAAAAAACAAAGAAAAGAAAAGAAAAGAAAAAAAAAAGGAAGAAAATTAATAAAAAATCTAGAAATATTAATAAAAATTATTAACGTCAACACCGGCCGCGCCACATACGATGATCCGCATCTACGTTAGTGATTTTAGGTCAAAATTGACCAGATGGACTCAATTGACAATACATGAAAATATTTCTAACTCAATCGGCGAAATTAAATGGTTTAGGATTGAAATAAGTTTAGGACCTTTTGGAAAATTTTCCTGCCACAATTAACTTTATTCACCATAAGCATTTACATGTTAAATTATGTACTCATATGGTAACTTGAGCTTTTATAGCATATGGTTGTGGTCTCTCAAAATCTCATGTGGCATCGGAGTCTGCCGCCAACTTGTTAGATAACTCGACTACTTGTCCCACAAGCATTGCGCATAACTCAATATAGAAGATAACTTATCATATCGAGATCATCGTAATGTGGCGCGATACGGCTTCTTTCTTCTTGGCAAGATAATACATCGGATTTAAGCTAAATCTATCCATTCATAGTTAGGTATTGGGTCCATCGCTATCGGAGGCTGTTGGGGCATTATGGAGCTAAAAAGTAGGGATGAACATGGTCCGGGTTGGGCCGGTCCAACACCTAACCCTGGGACTAACCTGCACAGTATTGGTCCCCAATTTTTGGTACTGAGGACTGACCCTATTGAGCTTAGGACTGTGGACTAGACCGATCCTATGGGTCCAGTCCGGTTCCAAGATCAACCTAGGACCAACCGATTTTTTTTTTTATGTTTCATTTTCTTTATTCCTTAAAAGGAAAAACGGTACACTTTGAAAATATATATCCATCGACAATGCAATATTGAGTAATCAAACTATGACAACAATCTAAGATAAGGCAACAACAAAAATCTCCACTTGATAGTAAACAAACACGTGAAATAAAATTAAAAAATAAAATGATCAAAATACATAACGTAAATCATGAATTATACAACTTCATATCTTGTTCATTCTCAAAAGATTGCTTCAACTTTTGAACATTTGAAAGTAATACAAACAACTTCATATCTTGTTCGTCCATGAGGCGTTGAGAGGATATGAGTTGCGCTCACCGTTCATGAGGCGCTGAGGTGGGCCAAGAGAGGCAAGTTGGTTCGTGAGGCAAGTGAAGAGAGGCAGATCTAGCGAACAGCTACAGAGAGGCGAGGGAAGAGAGGCGATGCTCAATAGTCAATAGGATTTCTATTTTCAATGCCACAAGAAGAGGAGGGAGGGGTCTTAGGTTCTTTGAAAAAAAATAAATATATTTTTATTTTTATATATATAGGGTTGGTTTGGGTTGGACCAACCCTAAACTCTAAGGATCGAGGACCAACCCGCATAGTATAGGGTCAAGAGGTCTCAAGACCAAGGATCGACCCAGTGCCCCAGGGAATCGGACCAGGATCGGCCGAGTTGGGCCCGTCCAAGGTCAATCTAAGGTCAACTTGGACCATTGCTCACCCCTATTAAAAAGTAGCAGCCTAGCAAAGTCTTGTAAATGAATAAAAAAAATACACACACATAACAATCGCAAACAAAGGAACTGAGCCATGTCTTATTTTGCATTCGTAATTCATCCATGTGAAGAGATTTTGAAGAATCATCAAGATTTCATACATTTTGATTATTCTCTCGTGGAGTAATATTAGACAAAAAGGAAATGTTTTATTCATAAGTAAGTTGGAACATTAAAGATCACGACCAGATGAGTTCAAACCCTTATTGAGATCAAGTTGGCCACTTAAGATCTTTATTTGAAGCGAGTTCTACTCTGCGCCTTCTTTAAGAAAGTGGATCCATTTGAAACCCTTCTTTGAAAAATTCCCAAAAATCCACGATAATTGAAAGATACCTATGTGTTTGCATCAAATGACGATGATTTCGTGTGTTGTGGATTGATTACGCCAAACCAAACTCTCAAGATCAAGAAAAGAAAATAGAGAAAAAACCACTAAAAATCCCAAACTAGGGTCGTATCATTTGCGAAAAAACTCGGAACCTTTGTCAACATGACGACGGTAAGATCAAGCGATTATTCTCTTTTTCCGGTATCAATGGTCGGGACAAAATAGCCTTCTAAGTAAGTGTGAGTCAAAAGCCCTTTTAGACTGAAAATCTCTCGTTTGGCATTTTGAGCAAATCCACGTCGTGAATAAATATCGTCCTGATGATGACTTTTTCTATGGAAATTCGGTGATGCAAACATGGTAAAATTGTTATGCATAAATCCCAACCGATGAGTTTAATGAGTTTTTCCAGAGATATGTGTTCATAGATAAACTGTGTTTGTCTCATGTATATATTTTCTCTAACAATGTCCAATAGAGAGACCAGAGCTATTTTCTCTAACTTGATGTCAGTTCCAGGTGTTTATTTGTCAAGTATTTGATGTGAGTTCCAGGTACTCGAAGACTTTTCAAAATACATGATGTAAGTTCCAAGTATTTAAGACGTGCCCAAAGACTTTTCAGAAATCTAATCCCTATTTGCAAGAGCCCATCACGCAATTCATCAAATCCTCAAATGAGGGCATCCAATCCAAGATATTTCAAGTGCTCGAGGGCTATCTGAGTGTTTGTTTATCAAGATCGTTCAAAGACCTTCTAGGTGTTCGAGTTTCTTGACCTTTGGCAGCCTTGAAGACCATACAAGTGTTTCTTGGACCCATAACCTTTTCAAATATCAAGGGGCCATCTAGGTATTTGTCACGGCTCTCAACAAATCATTCCGTTGTTTTCCCGAACCTCTAGGTAAGCAGCAATAGGTACGTATTTCATCTTTGCATTGGCATCATTCTCATCACTTTTTTGAGTGACTTTTCAAATGTCTGAAAAGAATTCAAGATATTTGTCAAGACTCCCAAGAATTGTTTCGTACCCAAGTGCACTTACATCGCATTCTTCATTGCATAATATTGCATTTTGAAAATGAGACTAGATTCCTTGGAGTCCATTCCTGACAAAAAGATCATTTCAGTGCATGATTTTAATAATTAGCATTTACATTACATTACATTTTGAAAGTGGGATTAGATTCTTTGAAGTCCATTCCCAACAAAGAAAAAGATTTGAAAGTGGGATTAGATTCTTTGAAGTCCACTCCCAACAAAGAAAAAGATTGTTGCATTGCATTTGAATGGTTTAAATTTAGGTGTCATTTATCTTTGAAGAAAAACTCTGTGAGCTCCCTTTCAAAATGGGACAGTCGTTGACACCTAAATTTTGATTATTTCACCTAGTCATTTGAAAAATTAGGGATCAAATTCAAGCAAAAAAAAAAATCACTTGCATTCGCATTTTTACTTAAGTCATTGCATGCAAGATCACTCCTTATCATACGATGCCTCCATGGACAAGCATACATCAGATCATCTCTCCACAAGGTCGGAATTGAGGTGATGTAGACTCGAGATTTGTCGCATAAGGAAGTAACAAACTTACCCATCTGAGTAATAGTTTCCAAGATAATCCGAATCTGATTGTGGAAAAGATATAGGTTAGGCCGTGAGGATGGAAAAAGAAATAAGGAAGGCCAACTAAGTGATGAGAATCAAAAGGGGAGGATTGCAAAGATTGATGAGGGCCACCAATCAGAGTTGAAGAGGAAAGAATAAGAAGCTGGGAGTCAATGGAATATCCGCAAGAGATTGATGGAATGGGTTGGCCAATGGCGAGTGAATGTGGACACATTCGAGGCAATGTGAATAGGAGCGGAAAATCATAAGATCACTAATTCACGACGACAAATCAAGTTTAAAATTCGGGAATCCCCACGATCATAAGATCATGGGTTCAGACTTTCCAATGATAAATGGAGGTCTTTTGCTATAAAAAGGGGGCTGATTGAGCTATTGCAGAATATGAAGTGGAGCTCGAAATAGAAAGAGTTTAAAAATACGATAGAAACAAGAGAGTTCTTTTTTCTCGATAATTTGCAGCAAATTCCTTTAATCTAGTGAGTCTAGTTGCGCCGCTCTTGCTATTTTCGATCCTGTATCGCTGTTTGCTGCTGCGTCGCTGCTGCACCGCTTCTATTTACTGCTGCGTCGCTACTGTTCGCTGCTGTTTACTGCTGCGTCGCTGCTGCTCGCTGTTGCTCATCGCTGCTGTTTGCTGCTGCTCGCTGTTGCTCATCGATGCTGTTCGCTATTGCTCGTCGCTGCTGCTCGCTGTTGTCTACTGTTTTGCTGTTGCGCCACTGTTGCCGCTGTTTGCTGCTGTTCGCTTTTGCTGTCCGCTATTGTTTGTTGCTGTTCGTTGCTGTTCATTGTTGACGCATACCTTCTGTTGCTGTCTGCGGTTCACTATCAATTTCTTGCGGTTAGCTCAAACCAAGGTGAAGATGAGATTGGTTTAAATTTGTGGATTGTCAATACATATTTTAATTATATGTCATTTAGTCAATAAAACCTTAGCTTATATGGTTATGTATTTTCTTTGCATTAACCAAGATATATTAGGGCGTTTGGACCTTTAGACTTTAAGGTCAAACCCTTAATATTATCTGGGCGTAATTCTTTGATTCGTAAAAACATTTTTTCTAAAATAAAGAGAAAAGATACTGCGTCCCCGAATCCCCTGAATTTCTAGTTCGTTGAAGTCCTTTTCATCATAAATGATCCGCTTGCCCCGAAATGACCTGGCCCAATAGGGAAATCCCAATGAATTGGGCCTTTCGATACAATCAAATAGAAATGATGTTACTGCATGAATCGGGATTCAAAATTCTCCCATTTTCATCCATTAAATAATAGTTAATTACTTGAAAAGTCTGTTTTAAATTTTCAAGTTGCAAATATTTAGTTACCAAAATAGGATTCATCCTAGTTAGAAGCTCCAACTCCGTATCAAGGTCATGATCAATATCGTCACTATCCTCAATAATTCGATATTGGCCTGAACTAAACATCTTGTCTAACAAAAAACTTTTTTTGTAATTTAATTATTTATTATGATATGACAGATAAGTGTACCGAAATTGATTTTTTTATAGTCCAAATAAAACGAATTGTATTTTTATTTCTTTTATCGATTTTTTCTTTATTTCTTTCATTATTGTAAATGTATTTATCAATCATTTTTTTTTAATTATCAATTGGGTGTTTAATCGACTCATAACTGATTAGTGGCGACTCCAAAAGGTAAGATTAATTACATGATGGATTGAGTACCAAGTTTCAGTTGGATGGGCTTGGGAGAGTCCGCACTAAACTTGAACAATTGCCTCATGAGAGAAACCTTCGTTCTCATTTAGTAAGTCCGTTAGCCTTCCCCCGGTGGTTCACCTCTGAGAAGGTCGCGACACTTAGTTATGTTCAAATGCCATTAAGTACTCCTTTTCAGGCTAAACTGGCTACTTTTCATCTGCAAGTTGTTGGAACATGATCAGAGTGAGAAAGCAGAAGGCTAATCGGCACAAGTTGGTGTCGTTCCATCCCATTTTCCCGAGTCAAAGAGTCTTGATACCGATACTTCTCGTACTACGTACTATTTGGGTTAAGTTACTCGAAGTTCCTCTAGGTCTTATATCTTTGGAGGGACTCAGTTATGCTTCACATGCCATTGAGTACTCTTTTGCAGGCTCGAAAACTGGCTTCTTTTCATCTGCAAGTTGTTGGAACATGATCGGAGTGAGAAAGCAGAAGGTTAATTGGCATAAGTTGTTGAGGTTCCATCCCATTTTCCTGAGTCAAAGAGTCTTGATACTGATACTTCTCGTACTCCTATCTGGGTTAAGTTACTCAAAGTTCCTCTAATTCTTATGTCTTTGGAGGGACTCAGCTATGTTTCACATGTGATTAGAGTACTCCTTTACAGGCTCAAAAACTGGCTTCTGTTCATCTGCAAGTTGTTGGAACATTATCAGAGTTAGAAAGCAGAAGGATATATAATCGGCATAAGTTGGTGTGGTTCCATCCCAATGTGCCAAGGTTTGGTTTCATGATTTTGATGAGTATGCTTGATGAGCTGCATACATCGGACAGGATCAAAATGCGGAAATCTGTCGGTGATCTCTGTGTTTTTGTGTGGTTTAGCTGCTGAATCGAGACAATTATAGAACCTAGAACATATATTCACATGATATTGAAAATGATCTAATCATGTATGGTAGTGAAATAATTATAAGTAGTGATAAAGGTATAGATCATTAGATTGACATGCATTAAGAAAAAAAATTTACCCCCAATATTTTAAAAGGGTCTTCTAATTATAATTAGAGGACCCTTAATGGTCCCATATATGAGTTGGCCCAACTTCTGCTGATCCTAAAGTTTTTGGTAGGCTAGACAAATCCCTAGGCCTGCCGTGGGCCGGTGTCTTGCAACTAATCTCTGTCTCATCCCTCGAATTGAACTCACGATCGACAGAAAATCCAAGTTTTTAATTTGTCAATAGAAGAAATTCACATATGCTCACTCGACTCCTCGAATTCAATCGTCGATTTTGTGGGGGAGAAAGTTACTGAGGCGAAACCAAAGAGAAAGTGATACAATCATATCATGTCGAATGGTAGACAATGACCCTGATCTGTGAGTAACGTTATAGTGTATTGCGAAACTGGTTTACGAAATGTAATGTCAAAATGCGCGCGTGTCATGATCACGACATGAAATGGATAGCTCAAAGGTGTGGGTTTCTTTCGCCCCTTCATGTTTATGATCACGAGACACGTGTGCAATTTGATAGGGCCAACTATCATAAAGTGTTAAATTATGTTTCGAATTTGAGATTATATAAAAAAAAACCCTTGAGAAAATTGCGATCACAACACACGCGCCGTTAAGCTTGAGATCCAAGGCTCGCACTTGATCTTGGCTTGAGCTCATTGTGATCATCGGCCACCATCAGCCCCTAGCAAAGGACTAGTAGCAGTGGCTAGGGTTGTGCAACCGGATTGAACTACCCTGAAAACCAATCCACTTTCAGGTTGCCGTTGGAATTGGTCTGGTTTCCGATTCCGTGTGAGGAACCACCCAGGAACTAAACTAATTGGACTGAATTTGGAATCGGTTTTATAAAGCCTAAAAATCATAATTTTTCTCTTTGCATTTTTTGCTCTATCTCTCCCTTTTTTTCTACTCTCTCCAACTTTATTCAGACACTTCACGGTTCTCTCTCTCTCTCTCTCTCTCTCTCTCTCTCTCTCTCTCTCTCTCTCTCCCGACTCACCCTCCTCCTTGCTAGTTCGAGCCTCACAACCCTCACTCGTTACTGAATCGCCTTTGCTTGCTTGACCTCGTTCATCTTTTACTTTGGACTGTTTTGTTGCTCATATTATTTTGCTTTAAAAAATAAACCCAAAAAAGGAACAAAAGAAAAATTGGTTCTCGGGTAAACCTTGGAATGGAATCAGAAAAATAGGATAGGTTCCCGGGTCGGTTCCAAGGAAAACAGGATAGGTTCCAGGTTCTAAAAACTGAAAATTGATCCTAACAGGTTGGTTCTAAGTTTGGAATTTACCCATCATGAAATCTATCACCCTTAATAGTGGGGAGGCGGTGGAGGAGAGAGATGGGCCCGAGAGGGTCACGGGCATGAGAGTGGTTGTTGGGTGGTGTGGTCGAGCTTGAAAGGCAGATGTTGGATCGCCAGCTACACTGTGGGGCTTAGCGTCCCTCATTTTTATTTAGCCATTAGATTTTTTTCTCTAGATTTCCGCAAGTTGAGAACACATAAGAGCAAGGCCACCAGATGCATATGATCTCGACAGTTAAATCAAGATAACTTTGATTGTCCAAAAAAACAAGTAGTAAACGTTTGTCATCATTATTCAACATAAATGAAACGCACGATAATACTTGGTGGCTAGGTTCACTCCCATGTGGATCGTGGAGGAAGCATAATGAATTGCAAGTCCAATGCTTGAGCCCATATGATAATTCATATGGAGAAATAGGGTTTCTCATTATTATTATGTGATAGCCGCAAATGAACGATAATTGAGACGTAGTAGCAAGAGAGAAAGAGAGAGCAGAAAATTTGGAAAAGATGGCAATATCTGATTTTCATCAAGTTGACGTCGCAAATTGATTCGTGATCCGATTGAGCTGAAATTTTGTCAACATGCTCATGACACATTCTTCTCGAATCTAATCGGTTTGATTTTCACTTGAAGCTCTCTGCATCAAGTTTTTCGTGGGTGAACTGAACTTGCATTTTTTGTGAGATTTATCTTTGATCTTTTGTGAAATTCACGTATATTGTCAAGAATGGTGTTCTTGATGTTGTTTCTGCTATGTACCTATAGTATTAACTTAAGAACTTTGTTCACCCAATTTTATTGATAGTGAAGATTTTGGGTGTGCGTATGGTCCCGTGGTTTTTTATCTGCTCACATCGGCAAGTCCAACGTGAGTTCACCCAATTTTATTGATAGTGAAAATTTTGGATGGACTTTGATCCCGTGAGTTTTAATTGTGGGTGCTTGGTATTTATATTGCTTTATTATGTTGTTTTCTATTAGGCTTGCACAAGAAGGGAAATTGTTTTTTTCTACTGCACTAATATGATATTGTTTGGATTGTCATTGTTCTCTAGCAATACTCAGCGAAGGGCGGGGGGATCTCCTCGTCATGGTGCTCTTGTGCGAAACGTCCATTTCCATTGCCCTCGGCATATATTCTTGAATATCTATTAAACTGTGATCACGTTGTTTGACTAAACTTCACCGAAAAATCCGTCGTTTACGGGGAAAATGACAAATCAAAAAACAAAAAACTATAAATTCGTTCCGTACTTGACTGGATTCCCAATATAAACCGCCCGCACATCTCAATACATCGTCAAGACCTGAACAAGAACCCAAAATGTCCAATACCTTAGAGAAGACAACACCACCGCCACCTCCGCGTCGAATGGAATCGGAGCTCCGGTACGAGCCGCCACTTCAGCTGGCGATCGACACCTCCCGCACAAGAACCCCCGACCACAACCTCGTCCCCACCGCAAAGCCGTTAAAATCGACCATCTTAACCCGGCTCCACGCCGGCTACTTCCGCATAAGCCTCTCCCTCGCGAGCCAAGCCTTGCTATGGAAAATCCTCCGCCACCCATCGACGTCCGAAGACTCGCTGCCTCTCAAACGGCTCTCTCATGTCATCCCTCACTTGACCTTCATGATCTTTTGGGGCTTCGCTGTTCTAGTCCAAATCTCCCTCTCTTTCCTCTATATTCTCCGATGTTTCTTCCATTTTGGCTTGGTGAGGGCGGAGTTTCAGCACCACGTTGGGGTGAACTACTTGTTCGCCCCATGGATAACGTGGCTAGTGTTGCTCCAATCGACTGAGTTTAAGTTGGACATGCGGAAAACGATGTCGTACTTGGTCCTTTGGTGGGTTTTCGCGGTCCCCGTGATCTTGCTCGATATAAAGATCTACGGGCAGTGGTTCACGACCGAGAGGCGGTTTCTCTCGTTGGTGGCCAACCCAACGAGCCAGCTCTCGGTGGTGGGGAACCTAGTGGGAGCGTGGGCTGCAGCCGAGATGGGGTGGTGCGAGAGCGCAGTCTGCATGTTCTCGCTGGGGATGGCGCATTACCTAGTGCTGTTCGTCACGCTGTACCGACGGCTGTCGGGTGGCGATAAGCTGCCGGCAATGTTGAGGCCGGTCTTCTTCCTGTTCTTCGCAGCGCCGAGCATGGCGAGCATCGCTTGGAAGTCCATCTCCGGAGGGTTCGACAACGGGTCGAAGATGCTCTTCTTCCTCTCCCTCTTTCAGTTCACCTCTCTGGTAATCAATACTTACCTTCCTTCATCTCTCTAGTTTATTCCATATCACTTTCATGCTCATGCTACAGTAAATAGGTTCATTTGTTACCAATCAAAGTACAGAAAATTGTGTAGGGTTATCGATTGATCTCTTGAATTTTCATGCAGGTGTCGTTGTGCGTCTAGGTTAAATTCATTAGCTAAAGTTTTCCATAAGTTTTGCCACATGAAGCCATCCAAAATGACCAAACTTAAAGAGGTGATTTGGCGCTTTGTCTTAACTTGGTAGATCATAACCATGTGAAAAGGCTTGGATTCTGCAGAAATAAATAGTATCACTGTCACCAACTTTGCAAACTCCATGAAATTTTTAAAAACACAAACCAAGGGGAAATAAGCAAACGAAAGGGGAGTTTGCACTTTGGAATAACATATGGAATCTTAGTATCGATCCGGGGACCAAAATTGCCGACCCATCATCGCTAGATGTTTGATATTTTACCTAAAAATTTCTAAACAGTAGAAGATGCTTATGCAAGCACATTTGTCCAGAAATAAAGGTGCGCATCTGATGTTGACGTAGATAAAATTAGTCATTAAGTTTGACCAATCTTTTACGTTCTTCGGACGAGGAGCCTTTCATTAACTTTGTGTCCTGAGACAAATCACGTGGTGCATATTTTTCTATGATGTCTGCTTAGCAACCTCTTTTTTCTCTCTCTTGTGTCCCCTTTCATCAGATTCGTCCGTGGAAATTGTGTACCAGGAAATCGGCTCTCCTACCGTATATAGCTCCATAGTTGCGAAAATTCTCCAAAAAGTCCTAAACCTATTGTACCGAGATCAATTCAGTCCTAACTTCTTAGTTGTGCCAATCTAGCCTTAAACTTTTTGACGATTTGTCAATTTAGTCCTAAACCTTGTGATGATTTGTCAATGTAGTCATTCCCGCCAAATATCCAAATAATGGGTTTATGACTAAAATTGGCACAATTGAAAAGGTTCAGGATTAAATCGGCAAATCGTCAAAAGGTTAAGGATTAGATTGGCGCAATTAAAAGGTTCGGGACTGAATTGATCTCCGCACAATAGGTTCAGAACTTTTTAGATAACTATCCCCGTCATAGTTTAAGGGTCCAAAATGTCAAGCTGACTTAATAAATGTTAAATAGACCATTTCCCCCCTAAATTAGGTAAGTGGGTTACGCAACTGTCTTGCGTGAGTTTTGATCCCAATAATAAAATACTTATCATATATTTATACCTCCAAAAAAGTCTTTAATATTTAAAGCTCTGGCCAGCTGCTTTCGGAAGAGATGACGTGATATCGAAAATGGCCATTAAACAAGGGATTCAGTTGACACAAATCTTAGGTAAAATTTTAAATATTAAACTAGGGTTTGTCTTGTGGCTGTCGAAAACAGGCATGCAGACCGGCGCTCTTCAAGAAATCGATGAGGAAATTCAACGTCGCATGGTGGGCCTACTCCTTCCCGTTGACTTTTCTTGCCTTGGCGTCGTCTGAATACGCGCAGGGAGTGAAGGGCGGCGTCGCTTCGGGGCTCGTGCTGGTGCTATCGGCGCTCTCCTTCCTGGTTCTCCTCGGCCTGATCCTGCTCACCGCGCTCAACACCGAGCGGCTCTTCCGCGAAGACGACCCGATCCTGCGCTTCGACAAGGGGAGAAGAGCTAGGAATTAGTCGCTTAACTGGTTTTCTGGTCTGTACTTATGGTTAAGGGCGGGGTAAAGGAAGACTATGGACGTCGGTCGCGACGGTTTTGTAAGTTTAGGTCATTCACAGAGCGACTGCCATGACTGTTTCTTTCGGACATCCGGGGAAATAATAGTAGTCTGTCGACTATCTCTCTCTCTCTCTCTCTCTGCACGCGCCGGCGTGTGTAGTATGAAATGATCCGAGTGTACACTTAATTCGAACTTGGGCTAAGGAAACCCTGTTTCTTCTACCTTCAGCATCTTTAATTTCTCGATTCAAGGGGATACGATCACAACTTCCCTCCCTTAAACTAAAGCAACATCGTATTGATTGTTAATAGAATTGTTGATCACTCAAAAACTCCGTAAAGCCAGTCTTTGTTAAATGTGGCTTTCATGAAGTTTAAAAGTAATTCATCCACGATGTTAAAGTATCCTACATCACTTGTTTATGGAGTTTGTATGTTCTTGGATACATGTGGTCTGTCTCAACTTATGACCTTGTGCTTTGGGTTGGATATTCTAACGTGGTATTACAGCCAAATTTCGCCTTAGTTTATTTAGAAAATTGTCCAAAAAGTCATAAACATGATGCATTTTTGCCAATTCAATCCTTAACCTTTTGTATTTGTGCCAATTCAATTCATCTGACCAATTTTGGTTCGCTGTCCGGCTAATGCTGACGTGACAATTTTTAAATATTTTATATTAATTTATTAATTTATTCTCTCTATTTTTCTTCCCTTCATCCCTGTGGCCAGTCCGGCGATTGGCTAGAGGTGAGGACCGGTGAGGTCGACCTCGCCGGCCTCTGGTGAAACTCTCCCTCGCCAGCCACTGGCAAGGGCGAGGTCGAGCCAAGGCGAGGCTGACCTCACTGTCGTTGGGTTCTCCCTCGCCCACCAGCAATTGGGCGCAATCGAGCCTCACCCAGCCAAGGCAAGCCCGACCTCGTCGTCACTGGGCAAGGGAGAACCCAACAATAGCGAGGTCAGCCTCGCCTTGGCTGGGCGAGGCTCAACCAGCCAGGGGTGGGCAAGGCTCGCCCTCGCCCTCGCCCTACTGGGGCGAGCTTCACTAGAGGCCAGTGAGGTCAACCTCATCGTTCCTCGCCTTTGGCTGGTTGCCGAACCGGCTAGAGGGAAGAAAGGCAAAAAAAAAGGAAAAAAAGTAAAATATTAAAAAAAATTACCATATTAGCATTGGCCAGACGGTCGGCACCAGCCAATATCCATGTCAGTACCAATCGGTCAAAATTGATCGGATGGACTAAATTGGCACAAATGAAAAAAGATTTAGGACTGTATTGACAAAATTGAAAAGTTGAGGATTGAATTGGCAAAAATGCAATAGTTTTAAGAATTTTTGGATAATTTTCCTCAATTTATTTTGTGTGTGCGACCCCCTATTTATCAAATCCACTTCTGCTCTGGCTTCTACATGAGAAGGGGTGTTAAAGTATCACACGATATGACAAAATGAGTTCAGACAATATCTTTTCGTCATCGAGGGAGTAACATTGGCTATATAGATGCTATTAGTAATATTTAATAAATTTAGCTAATAACTTCTGTTTAGGTCAAGATCCATATCAATACTTGGCGTGTAAATCTCTAGTCTCTCTAATCCATGGTTCCCAACTACAAACGGCAATATTCAAGCAATGGTTATAGCCTACGTGTGGAAAATCTTTTTTTTAGACGAAAACACTCAAAAAGTTAACCTAACACAAACGAGCGTTTTATACTTTATTAATAACTTCAGTTTTCAACTTCGTTCGTCAAAGAAAACTATATACATTGCACAAGAGCATGATCGCGAAACATCTAGACATTAAATACTCAAAATATAATAAACCCTTGACAGTCTGGTGAAAAAAAATACCCTTAAAATGGAGGTCGATGCATGCAAAATGACAGCAAGGGAAAGAAAAAATTGAGGGAACGAGGGTGATGGAATGGAGAGGAAATGGACAAACAAGCAAGAGCTAATGATAAACTAATAGCAACAAATAAAACTAGAGTGAACAACATATTAGAAGATCGACGTAGTCCTGAGAAAAGTAGACTTTGATAATACGAAGTCTTAGATTGGAGCTAAAGCTGATGTCCTTTCCATTGTCTGGTATTATGCTTGAGAAGATAGCATGCATGAACTGGTTAATATTGCAACTGGCATCAACAAGCAGATAGATAAGAATAATACATAAGAGAGAATTGTGAAATTTATATATATATCTGTGTCTCTATGTGTCATAATGGAGAGTACAAGAGCTATTTACTGACTTTAATAATTATAATCAATCAGAGATGTGCACAATTAAGGGAGATATATGCATAATCCTGAGAAATATAGACAATCAAAGGAAATATCTTAATTATCTCTAAAATCCTCCTCAAATTCAAGATGACTCGGGGAAAGTCAACTGTAGTTTGGAGAAAAGATCCGAAATTATGCATGGTGGATCGCCTAAGTGGTTCATTGTGCTGAAGAGAGAACCAGCCGATATGTGCAGGCTTAGCCATAATTGGTTGACATGGCTGTGGTGCAGACCACCCATCAGCAAAAGAGGTTGACGTGGCTGCATAGCAAAAGAGGTTGACATGGCTGTGGTGCTCGGACGGTAGAACAGACTAACGTGGCTGCGTGGGGTGTGCACTCGATGTACTCAAAATTTCCTCAAGATTCTCTAGCTCTGATACCAACATAAGCATAATGCAGAAGAGAGAATTGTGTAATTTATGTATATTTTTGTATGTCTCTATGTATCATAATGAAGAGTATACGAGCTTATTCATAGTCTTTATTAGATGACTATATAAGATAACAATTATAATTAATTATAGATATGTACAACCAAGGGAGATATATGTATAATCCTGAGAGATATAGAGAATAACAACTATCCTAGTTATCTCTATCACTGACAAAAATTGCCATGTACTGTCACCCAATTAATGGAAACTGCACTTGTTTTAGTTTTATTAACATGTTAATCAATATTCATGGAAAAAAAACAGTTACCCGCTTTTGTAATCAACATCTAACTTTTTTACAAAGATTGTGTAAAAACTAGGCTTTCGACTCTCATCTTTTCTCACGTATCAACCATAATTGTCTATGAGAGACCTCTCTCTACATTGAGAGAAAAAGAGGGATGTTCGTGTGACAAAAGGTGAGTGCAAAATGTCATGTTTGTGGTTCCAAGACTACCCAACTTCTTGCCAAACAGAGCATCATAGCAGCAAAACGAAACTGGCAAAGTCCATGCACACAAATGAGCTTTGTCAGTAATTTTCTGTATTTAGGCAGCAATTAAGAGCAAGATTACTTTATATTTGCTTAAAAAAAGACTCAAAATATATGAGACACTTTATGATAGTCCATTACAGTTATGCGATCAAATGTGCACTTTTGGGTTATGCACATTATCTGAATCGGTATCTATGTAATCGGACGGCTTGGTGTAAGTTAGTGTCTTAATTAAGACTCGTGCTCAATATGGGATTATATATAGGAATATCTCCCCTCTATTAGGACCAAGAAACGTAAAATTAGAAGAATTAGAGAAGAAGACACACAAATATTTACATGGAAAACTCTTCAAAAATCAGAAAAGAAAAAAATCATGGTAGCGTGCTAAGTAATCTTTTTACTATCGGTACCAACTTATAATTACAAAAGAAATCGCCCCAATACATAACAAGAGTCTAAGACATATAGAGTTACGGTAGAAATTACATGTATACCCTTTTGACAATATTTTCCTCTATCAGACTCCACAACTCCATCAATCTCTCATTTGGAGGCCGATCTTCGAAATGACAATTGTATCTCATAGTCTTTACCCGTCCTTGTAACCCAAATTGTCCTAGCCTGGTGACACCTCCTCTTCGCTAATCATGGAGGCCAACTGAGGTAATACACAGCCTCAATTTTTCAATGGTGACATCCGTGAGTAACATCTCTGCTGGTTTTTTCATACCAAGGATTTTCTTCAATGACAATGTCCTATCATCTATTAGCTCACAAATATGATGATACTTCAACGAATGTGCTTTTTCCTTGAGTAAAATACTGATTCTTTGCAATATAAATATCACTCTGACTATCACTGAAAGAAACATTGCTATCATGCTCCTTGCCTTTCTCCTTCAAAATATTTTTCAACCAAATTATCTCTCTGTCAATTTCAAATATAGCAATATACCGTGCTTTAGTGGTTGAGAGGGACACATTTATGAAATCTCGACATCCAACTTATTACAGTGCCACCTAAGATGAAAATATAACCCTACATGTTCCTATTGTCCATATCAACACCAAGATTTGTATTGACAAAGTCTTGTAAAGTCATGTTGTTTTTCATAAAACAAAGTGCATGTCATATCTGCGGTGCCTCTTAGGTATCTTGGTAATCTCTTTTACAGTTTGCCAATGCTTCATTCCTAGATTGGCCATATATCTTCTCACAATTTCCACTACATGAGCTATGTTTGGTCTAGTACAAACCATAGTATACATTAAACTGATGTCAGTTGACACACATAAGGCACCTTACCCAAATACTCCCGCTTTTCATTTGTCTTTGGTAACTGCTCCTTCAAGAGCTTGAAGTGACTTCCCTTAGGAGTGCTTCTGGGCTTTGTATATTGAACTCTGAAATTATCCAACACCTTTTCAATGTACTTCTTTTAGACATCTTTATAACTCCTTCTAATCTATCTCACATGATACTTATCCCAAGAATCTGATTTGCTGCTCTTAAGTCCTTCATTTCAAACTCCTTTGACAATTGATGATTTAGTCTATTGATCTCCCTCATGCTAGATCTTGCAATGAGCATACCATCCACATACAACAACAAAATAATATAGCAGCCATTAGATTTCTTGAAGTAACAACAATGGTCCATTTCACGTCTAGTGAACTTGTTACCGCACATAAAGGTGTCGAATTTCTTATACCACCATCTACAAGCCTATTTCAAATCATACAGACTTTTATTTGACTTGCAAACATAGTTTTATTTGCCAGGAATTTGAAAACCTTCTGGTTATACCATGTAAATATCTTCCTCTAAGTCACTAAGGATGAGTGCAGTCTTCATATCTAACTGCTCTAGATGTAAATTTTCAGCAACAACAATACGTGATACCAGCCTGATAGTAATCAACTCTACAACTAGAGAGAAAATATGTGTAATCAATTCCTTTTCTTTGTAGAAAACCTTTTACTACAATTTTCGCCTTGTAACTCTTGCTGCCATCAGGTTCTTCTTTGATCTCATACACCCACTTGTTCTGCAATGCCTCCTTCCCAAATGGTACTTTAGACAACACCCAAGTTATGCTCTTCTTAAGTGAATCCAACTCATCCTGCATTGTTATTTATGCAAAATGCACAAACAAACAAGAGGACCCATCCATAGGTAGCTCAGTTGGTTATGACGTAATTGGGATTGTGTGGTTAGGCGCACTGGTCCCAGGTTCGATTCCCTAGCTGAGCACTTGTGATTTAAGTGAGGGGCCATGGCAGTGGGTTGCTATGCTGGTCTCCCCCAAGGAATAGTCGAGGTGCACGTAAACTGGCCCGGACACCTCAATTATTAAAAAAAAAAAAACAAGAGAGAGTACCACTGGCTAATAGCTTGTGTCTAGGTCACCTCCATATCAATACTTGGCGTGTAAATGTCTAGTCTCTCTAATCCATGATTCTTAACTACAAATGGCATTGCCTCATTTGCAACATTCAAGCAATGTCTCATCAGTCTTTGAATTAAATACAGCCTACACTAAAAGATCATGGCCTACCTACGAAAAATCTTTTTTATAAAGATACACTCAAAAATCTACCTATCACAAGCAAGCTTTTTATAATTTACTAATAACTTAAATTTATAACTTCGTTCATCAAAGAAAACTATATGTAATGTCAAAGAGTATGATCGTGAAATATTCGTATTATAATAAAACCCTTGAAAGTTTGGTCCAAGAAAAAATTCATTAAAATAGACGCCGTTGCGTGCAAAATGATGACTACGGAAAAAAATAATACTGAATTAAATGAACGCGGTTGACGTCATGGAGAGGAAATGCACGAACAACCAATAGTTAATAATAAACTAACAGCAATAAATAAACACAGGCTTAATAGAAAATCAAAAGTTCAATGTGCTCCTAAGATAAGTAGACTTTGCTGACATTGTCTTATGATGGAGCCAAAGCTGATGTCCTTTTCATTTTGTTTTTTTTTATATGTTATGCTTGAGAAGAATACAGGCATGAACCGATTTCCGTTCATCTTTAATATTACAACTGGCATCAGCTAGCTGACAAAAAATTGTCATCTACGGTCACCCGATTAATAAGGCGAAATTCTGCATATTTTCGCATCTAGGATTTACATATATAATAAAGGGCAAAAATCACACAAAAATCTCAAATTATGCGCATTGTGATATATTTACCCTGAACTTTTTTATGAGATCAAAAACGTCAAACTATGCCCATTGTAACACATTTACCTTAAACCCTAAACTTGTACCTAAGCCACGTACCTAAGCTAGATGATTTTTCGGTCAAAATAATGCGATTTTTATTTTACTTAAACCACGTAAGGACCATGTCAACAATGTTTACTTTCCGGCATCAATGTAAATTTTTAACGGTTCTCATTAATGGAACTTTAACGGAGAGTAAATGTATCACCTGGGTGCAAATTTAGGATTTTTTGTGTCATAGAAAATAGTTTAGGATAAAAGTGTCAGAATAAGTATAATTTGAGATTTTTGGTGACTTTTGCCCTAAAATAAATGATTGGACAATAGGTCCGATTATTTACTTCACGGGCGAGGTGAGAGGGCAACATGTATGTTTTATCATTATCTTATAACACACTAAAAGGGTGGAAAGTGTACATATTTTAGTTTTATAACATCTTGATGATATACATGGCGAAAAAATCAACCGCTTTTGTAATTAACACTTAACTTTTTGCATAGATTGTGTAAAAAGTAGGCTCTTGATAAACATCTCTCGTCACGTACCAATCATAATTGTCCACGAGAGGGATCTGTCTGTGCATTGAAAGAAAAGGAGAGGGTTGTTTGCGTGACAAGAGGAAAGGGCAATTTATCTTGGTGGTTTCAAGTTCTCCTAACTTCTTACCAAACAGAACACTGGCAGCAAAACGAAGTTGCCAAACAGTGCCCACGTTAATGAGGTCCGCTAGAAATTTTCTGTATTTGGGAAGCAATTAATAGCAAAAGTACTTTATGTTTGCTAAAAAAAAGACTCACAATATATGAAACACTTTATGATAGTCCATTAAAGTTATTTGGCCAAATATGAATTTTTGGTTATGCACATAACCAAATTGGTATTAATGTAGTCGGGCAGCTTGGTGTAAGTTCATTGTTTTAATTGAGACTGATGATGGATATGGGATTATATATAGGAAGCTCCCCTCTATTAGGAACGAGAAATGTAAAAGAAAACGATCGGAGAAGAAGACACATGAATAATTACATGGAAAATCCATTCAGAGAAAACCACATGCCATACTGGGCAATCTTTTTACCATCGGCATAAGTTATAATTACAAGAGAGATCACATTAATATAAACAAGAGCCTAGGGCGAATAAAGCTATGATGGAAATTATATGTATACCCTTTTAAAAAATCATCTATCAAACTTTACAACTCCATCCATCTCCTACTTGGAATCTGATCTTCAAAATGGCAATAGTTACTCATAATCTCCGCTCGTCTTTATAACTAAATTGTCTTAGTGCGGCAGCACCTCCTGACCTTGTAAATGGAGGCAATGCATAACCTTAGTTCTCAGTTGTGACCTCCTTGGTTAACACATCTATTGAATTATTTTCATACCAAGGATCTTCTTCAATGACAGTATCTCATCATCTATCAGCTCACAGATATGATGACACTTCAACTAACAAGTGCTTTTTCTTTAAGTGAAATACTTGAATCTTTGCAAGACAAGTAGCACCCTGATTGTCATTGAGAAGAACACTACTATCTTGGTCATTGCCTATCTCCTTTAGAAAATTCTCCAACCATATAATCTCTTTGCCAGCTTTAGATATAGCAACATACTCTACTTTAGTGGTTGAGTGACACTTACTTATGAAGTCTAGACTTCTAATTAACTGCAATGCCACCAAAGATAAAACATGACCCCGAGGTGCTTTTCCTATTGTCCATCTTACCACTGAGATTTGCATCGATAGAGTCTTGTAAAGTCACATTATTTTTTTATGAAAGAGAATGTCGTACTTGAAGTACTTCTTAGGTATCTTAGTAGTCACTTTATAGATTCCCAATGCTTCCATCCTGGATCAGCCATATATTTGCTTACAATTCCCTCTATATGAGCTATGTCTTATACGGTACACATCACAGCATTACATCAAACTGTCGATAGCCAACTCATTAGGCACCTTAGTCATGTACCCCCACTCCTCATATGTCTTTGGTGACTGCACTTTCGAGAGCTTGAAATGACTTCTCTAAAAAATCCTTCTGGGCTTTGAAATTTTGAATCTGTCTAACAGTTTCTCAGTGTACTTTTCTTGAGATATTTGGAGAAATTCTTGTGATTTATCTCACGCGATCCTTTGACAGTTGTTGCTTCATTCCATAAATCTCCCTCATGCTAGATCCTACAATGACCATATTGTCTACATACAATGGAAAATAATACGGCAGTCATCAAAACTCTTGAAGCAATAGTAGTGATCCACTTCACATCTAGTGAACTTATCACTACACATAAAGGAGTCAAAACTCTTGTACCACTATCTAGGAGCCTGTTTCAACCATACGAACTTTTCTTTAGCTTGGAGACATAGTTTTGCTTGCGAGGAACTTGAAAACCTTATGATTAAACCATGTAAATGTCCTTCTTTAAGTCATCAAGGAGGAATGCAATCTTCACATCTAACTGTTGTAGATGTAAATTCTCAACGGCAACAATACTCAACATCAACCTAATTGTAGTCAACTTCACAACTACAGCGAAAATTTCTGTGTAATCAATTCCTTTCTTCTGCAGAAAATCTTTTACTACCAACCTCGCCTTGAACCTCTTGCTGCCATAAGGTTTTTCTTTAAATCTATAAACCTACTTGTTATGCAATGCCTTCTTCCCATCTAGTACCTGAGTTAATACCCAAGTTCTATTTTTCTCAATTGAATCCAACCCATCCTACTTTGCCAACTCCCACTTAACAAATTTTTTTACCTGCATTGCCTTTGAAAAATATTCAGGTGAGCCAACATTAGTCAAAAGTAAATAATTTAATGATTAAGAATACCTCTATACAGTAAAGATGTTCTACTAGATCTTCTTAAAGTGGGTTCAGATGTAGGTAGTTTTTGTTTTGGTTCTTGATCAGTCTACAGCAATAGTTTCAAGATTCCTAACCGCCACATTCTTAGAAACAATTCAATCTCTCTAATCTCCTTTGTTTGCTTCCTCCCACTAGATTCTGCCACGGAATTGTCCATGTACAACATGTTTTCGTTGACCCTAACATCATCAATTTTTGGTATTTTCATATTTTGTTCATCCCAAAGCCGATTGCCAAAATAATTCAAACCTTATCCAATGAAAAAAAAACATATTCTAGCCTTTGCATCAAATTTGTCTCTAGTTTCAAATCTATGTGCAGATATGAAACATAACACGAAACTTTCAGATACGATATGAGCTAGACGTGGCGAATTGCACAAACAAACGAGTTAATAATAAACTAACAGGAACAAATAAAACTAGAGTGACTATCACATTAAAATAGGTGTTAGGCCTAAGAAAAGTAGACTTTTTTTAATGATATGCTTGAGAAGATTGCGTACATGAGCTGTTTTCCGCTCATCTTCAACATTGCTACTGGCCTCAACAAGCTGAAAAGAACTGTCATGTACTGTCACCCAATTAATGGAAATTGCGCATGTTTTAGCTTTATTAACATCTTAATCCATATGTATGGTAAAAAAAATTACCCGTTTATGTAATTAGCATCTAACTTTCTACATAGATTGTGTGAGACATGGGCTCTCCACTCTCATCTTCTGTCACGTACCAATCTTAATTGTCCGTGAGAGGGATCTCTCTCTCTCTCTAGATCTAGAGAGAAAGAGGAAGGTTAGCTAAACAAAGAATTGCTATATTCGAGACATTTTGTGATGGTCTATTACAGTTACGTGGATAATTATCCAAAAAGTCTAAATCTATTATACGATGACCAATTCGATCCTAAACTTTTCAATTTTGCCAATTTAATTCTAAACCTTTTAACGATTTGCTAATATAGTCCTTTCAATTAATTTCGGCCATAAATTGCTGATATGACAATTAGTTAGTGCCGGCCGTCCAACATGGCTAACCGATGGTAGATTGGCGCTAATGTGGATGATTTTTGCATTTGCATATGGAGAGGGAGACTTAGATGAGCGGTCCGATCAAAACTATGTCAGTGTATGTCGCATGTTAGATTTGACGAATTCATGAGCTCGATGTGTTTGACCACACAAATGCATAGTGGCATATCATGACAACTATATTTCCTTATCATCTCAGCCAAAAGGCCCAACACAGTGTTGGTACAGAGTAATTATCTCTTTTACACATACAATGTACCTCAATTTCATTCAAAATGATCCCCCTATGAAAATATCACATAGACTCGATTTACGACAGACTAACATGATCATAGTTATCGATCGTGTGGACCGCACAGTGGGATTCGCTTGATTAAGACCGCCTGCCAGTGCATCTGAGCACCCTTCCATGTTCATTCAGCAGCAGCAAACATGTGCTCTGAATTACTATGAACCGCTGATATAAGCTCGTTAATTCTGGACCGATGACAGCAACAGGATCGACTCTCAACAAGGATAGACGCTTTCCAGGGGTACTCTTTTCTAGTTGGTGCAAAAATGGACGGTTTTCCTGAAGCATTCCTCGGACATAAGTAGGCATGAGAACCATCTCTTTCCTGGGAACCGATGGACCAAATCATCCCCAGCATCATCACATGTTCTTGTCTGATTCTTCCCAAGGAAGAAAACCCAGAGGAAAAAGAGCTTCCAACGGTTCAAGATCGTTAAGGCAAACCACGTGGTCTCTTTTGGCACCTCAGAGAATAGAATCAACTAGCTTAAAGGAGAAAGAAGAAGCTATCACACCTTTTCTTGTACTGGTAATGAAGAATCCGAAAATCTTCAAACAGTCAATACTCGAATGTAAGTTAATCATGTTGTTCAAGGGACCTAAGCGTCAAAACAGACGACTTACCTAATGGTGTTCAAACACTTTGTACAGATATCACGACACAATAAACTCGAGTACAACTCGACGCATTACGGAATGATTTCTTGAGAGCCCATCGAAGACCCGGGGGCAACATACTTTTTCCCAACTGAGACAACTTAACTAGATGAGAAGGAGCACAATGAGATGTATGAACAGACAAATGAAGAAGAAAATTCCTTGCATTCAAGGTTTAAACTGTAATAAACCAAACAAGAAATATCATCTGGCACTGAGTAAAGCACAGGTTAAATGAATTCGTATTGCTTCTTCCTTTTCCAACCTTTGTCCCTTTTTTTCCTTGTCATTCTCTTCACCTTAACAAAACCCAAATGGGATTCAACCACAGGTTATAACCAACCTGAACAAATGCCTCAGCTTCCAAAATATACACACTAAGAAAACAAGAACAGATAAAATGAAACCAAGAACAGAGTAAAATGAACAGTTTTTGTCTACACCGAAAAGATTAGTTAGCCTCTCAGGTGTTCTTCTTGCTTCCCGAACGCGACAACCTCCGATCCAGTGATTGCAGCTGGTTCCGCAAGTTTTGGTTTTCCTCGAGCAGACGGTCATATTCAAGAAGGAACCCTTCTGATTGTTTCCTCAGAGCGACTGAGTTGGCTTCTGCGGCATGCACGTCCTTGATCCTCGTCTTGAGATCCAATTCCAGCTGCTTGACTTTCTCTCTCAAAACTCTCGTCTCCTCCCCCAAGTTCTTGAGCTCCTCCGAGTTCCCATTTTTCCCGTCCTCAAAGGGTCGGGTCTGTTTCTTCGCAGCCTCCATGCTCTTCCTTCGCAGTTGGAGCTCTCTGATGTAGTGATGCAGTCTGTCTATCATCAAAGCAAGGAACAAGGTGGCTCCTGCAAAACAACTACCCATTGAAACAAAAGTTCTGCAGCGAAAGGCAAATGCACAACACGAGATAGGACTGATACATAATGGCCCAGATGAATCATTTTCATGACAGGCAACATGAGTAACGAGTTGCAGGGCCAATATAGAAAGACAGTGTTGTAACTCAGAAGAAGCCTATGTATGATTGAATCTTGTTGTAGATTAATCCACAATTGTGATTGTATAGAACTAGTAGAGAGACATTAATACGCATATTATGGAGTAATCTAAAGAGCGATTCGAATGGTTAGATGACGAATTTACTTTTTTACATTAGCACAGATGCAGTCTTTGTCTCTGCTAATCCTCATCCTTGTATGGAGCAGATTACTACCCAAATGACATAATTGATTGAGGACTCGACGGCTTCAAGGTTCATACTGTAAAACTAACAAGGCATAATCAACCGATTACCAGGTACTACTAGCACAATTATATCAAATTCCTGTATGACTAATATATAATTATTTCTATTATATGTTGCTAGAATTGTTGTTCAAGGTTTCCACCATCATGTCCGAAAATTGAAAACAGAGATGCTGCATTGGACGTTGCAGTGAAGTATTCGATTGGGCACTCTGTTTTTCTTTTTCCGTGGAAAAAAAGTATAGTCCTGCGAAAGAAATCCCATCCTTGCTCAAAGTGGCTGAATCAATACTATGCAGCCTAAGAATATTCCAAACAGAAGTATGTCCAAATAAAAATTAAGACGACCCGGAGATAAACGAGACTAAGGGCTCATGGAGATCCAAAGGCAATATAGTGTGATCAGAGGCCCACAACTTTTCCATCAATCCACCAAAACCATCAAACCCAGTTCACTCAAACAGAATAAGGAGTCGTATCAAAACATGGCTAGCTTCCTCCTAGTCTAGGTTGCAAAAACAAGATCATCCACCAATGCCAATGGCAAAAACAAAGCAGAATCAAAACTAGGCACCTAATTACTTGACAATCAACCCTTTCCTTTCACTTTCTTGTCATTCTGTTCGCCTTCACTTCAGCACCTCTCCAATTCGCTCAAAAACCGGCACCCACCAATTCGAATTCACCGAGGAATAGCTGGTTCTCATCGAGACGACTACATCAAATCGAATCGAACCCGAATCTAAGTATCAAAACTCTCCATCCGGACCATCGAATTGGGAACCTTTCAGTGACCACCATCCAGAAACACACACACACACACCCACATGGAAAAAGATCGCATTTTCGCCGATCAAAACCAGAAATCCCAAGAACCCGTCACTCACCCATGAGAGTGGACTCGAGCAGGTGCTTGGCCAAGAGGACCTGGTCCGTCGGGTTCGCCCCGCCGTCCTCGGCCGCCCCGCGCCGGCGGATCTTCACCATGCTGTGCACGCCGGAGCCCAGCACGACGCAGACGGTGGCGGCCACCGTCTTGACCACCACCGGCCCGTGCCCGCGCTTGACCCGATCCAGCCCCACGACCGCGAGCTTCCTCAGCGGGGTCCTGAACAGCAGCAGCAGTATCAGCGACCCTTCGGCGAATATCGCCGCGAACAGGAGCTGGATCATCGCTGCTCCCGTCTCCTTGCTTTCCACACACGGGGGGAGATAGAGCGAGAGAGGGCGCGTGAGTTTCAGATCAGGAGGAATGGAGGAGGAGTAGGAGGAGGAGGAGGAGGGTGTGTGGAGATCATGATTGGGGGCGTCCTTCTCTCGAGTTAAAGAAGGGGGTGGGGGAGGTCAGAGGTGGGGTCCAACGTGGAGAGAGACGGGCTTCTTGATCGGAGAGACACAGAGGCGCTAGAACAAGGAAGAGACCAAAGCCAACGGAAGAAGAAGAAAGGAGGAGGAGGAGACGAACAAACAGAGCGACGAGATCTGCAGAGCCGCAGTGACCCAAAGAAGAAAAAGTTGCCGTCTTTCTCAAGATCGATCTCTCTCTCGCTCTCTCTCTCTCTCTCTCGCTCATCGTTTTCTTCAACAAGAATTATGGACTTTTTCGCAACAAAAAATATTTTCTTTTTCTTTCGATCGTGATTAATCATCCATTTTTTTTGTACAGGAAATTTCTGGTTTTATCTCCAATTAATGCAAATCAAATTCTTTTTTTCCAATTAGCTTAATTCAATAGCCACCCTAACACCTGGATTTCTTTATATTCTTCTTAGGTTGAGATGATTGAGATTTTAGAGCAGCCCCTTACATGTGTTAACTGATGTGTAACTCCCACAATTGACTTGATTTTTATTGAGTAAGACATTAGCTTAATTAATAAAAAAACCCGTCGCTCGAAAAAATTCATAATTATAAAAAGGAAAAATGGCACAAATGGTATTCAGAACTTCAGTCCGATATGCAATGTTGCCCCTAAATTTTTAATTTGTTCAATATGAGTCCTGAAGTTTGGTGTAAGGACTACATTGAACATTGAACCAATGATCCAGGAGCCATATTGAACAAATTAAATATTTTAGGGATGACATTGCATATTAAACCGCAGTTCAGAAACTATTTGTACAATTATCCCTTCCAAAAAAAGGGTAATGCATAAATAAATATATAGTGCTTAATTCCAATAGGCCATGATAATAAAAGAAATGTAATTGCTTTGGTATAATAAAAAACCGCTTGTAGTGGTTAGAAAATGAAATTTAGCGTGTTGATTAAAAATATGGTACATGTTTGACTCTCCATACTATTGTGTATAAACAGTTATCAACTTGGGTATCACTAAATTAACGAGGTTAATGGGAGTTTTTTCGTAATTAATCAGTAGCGAGTATATAAGCATAAAGATTTAGCAAGTAAAATTAGAGAGATTAATGCATGTGATTCCCTGACTTTAGGGCTATTTGTGATATTTGATTTTAAGGCATCATAAGTTTGGGAGGGCCTCCTCATTTTACCCCATCTCTGAAGACATTTTTGTAAATGTCTGGAGTCCATTTTTGGTTGATAAAACCGAAAAAAGCTTTGTACATTTTTATATCGAAAGATGTGATGAGAGGACTTAATATTAGGTTGGGATTTATTTTCCAGCAGCCACATCCTATATCTTTTAAGTGGTGCAACTAAATCTCGAATCGTTATTGAAAAATATAAACCAGCCCTAAATCTTTACTAAATATTGTAATTTGACTAAATTAGTCAGTTGATTTCTAGTTGTCACGTGCACAGCTTAAATTAGTGATGATGATCGACAAAGCCTCATTTTAGTTTGGCGAAAATTTCAAAACCCATTTTTAGTTGTCCACCATTGTATCAATTTTCATCCTTAATTTTAAAAATCTACAAATTGCATTTTCGAACAAAACCCTAAAACTAAGAATACTAGATATAGTAAGAATTTCTTAAATATTGATGACGATGTCGCACCATAAAATTGGTCATTAAGCAAGTGGGGATGCATTCATCACTCCATTAGAATATTAGCAATTATTTTTATAAATAAATTATGTAAATCAATCTCAGTGTACCAATAATTTTACTAGAGAATATAATATATATTAACAAATTCGAGGACTGTTGGAAACTTCGTGTACTCATGATTGCCTTCCCGCAGAAAGGGCACGAGCTTTGTGCTGGGTTAGCATTAAAGATTCCATTTTTATCAAATCCTAAAAATCATTAATATATATTTTTTCTATACCTAAAGACATTAAATGTTATTTATTAGGATTGTCATGTATAAATTTTTTAATTAATATTTTAAAGTGTCTAAGCAAAGGCCTTGAAAGAACGATCCACCAATCACTGCGAGCTCTTTCTGACTTGTTAATGCAATGTTCAAGTACCCATGAAAATCTTAATTAAAAGTATGATTGATTAAATAAAAAAGGAGAACGTGGGAAACCAGGTGCGGATGAGTTACTTTATGCGCAATTGGTAGTTATTAAATATTTGTTAATTGAGTAGTTAATGGAGAGAGTAATCTATAGTTTTAAGTTTTGATGCAAGACTAAATTTTGGAAACAAAAAGGAAGATAAATGGAGGCAAAATTACCAAATCGGTCTTAAATCTATTGTATGAATATCGATTTAGTTCTAGACCTTTCAATTTTACCAATTTACTTCTAAACATATGTGCACTATTAAAAATGTAATCATTCCAATCAATCTTCATCGAAAATCACTGACGTAGCGGTCTAGTTATCATCGATTGTTCTGTGTGGTACACTATCAAGTCAGCGAGTTTAAGCGAGAATTGACTGAAATAATTATATTGGAATTGCGCGTGAAGGTCTAGTATAGAATTGGCAAAACCAGAAAATTTAGAACTGATTGACAACTGCACAATAGCTTTACGATCGATTGGATAATTTCCTCGACAAATGAAAGTTATTGAAAATAGTAATTATACCTTTTTTATTTTTTTTCTTATTAGTTGATGTAGGGGTAATTTGGGAAAGCCATTAAAAAACTACAAAGTCCACTTTTGGTTTAATTATACAAATAGGAGTCAAATTTGTAAGACTATTTCTTCACTGAGGGCAGACTTATTTCTAAAGCAATTACTCAATTTTAATTGACGAGTTCTCTTTTCTTTTCTGTGGGGCCCCATAAGAATCTCCATTTTAAAATATGGATCATATTTTTCTGATTCTTTTTTTTTTGTATTTTTCTTTTGGAAATAGAATACGCAGATTCATTTTTGTTTTTATTGGCCAAAAGAAAAAAGAAAAATAAAATAAATAAAGGAATGGTGTATGGGGTCTCTTTCTTCATTTTCTTATTCTTTTTTTTTGGTGATATTAAATAAACAAAAATATATGAAAGACTCGATCCACTTTCAACGCCTTCGATCATGCCAGATCCAAACTCCTTTTTGGTGTATATGTCAACATTGGTAGGAATGATATTTACTTGACCTTGGGAGGTGAGAAATTCCCAAAAAATAAAGAAAAAGGAGGGGAAAAATTATGATAGCAGTTCTTAAACTTGTCAATTTTGTGATCTAGAACTTTCAATTCGTGCATGTAAGTCCTGAATTTATTAAATTTGTGTTCTTCAGTCTTCCCATCAAGTCTGTCAATTTCCATTGGACGGAAATGCACATGTGGTTTTGTGATTATTTTTTCCAACTCGTGTGGCTTTTTGGAACTAAATGACATCATTTTATGCCTATGGCGTAATAATTTGAAAAAATTGAAAAGAAATATGAAATTGAAAATAAAAACAAGTAAGGGCTAGGGGCAAAGCAAGTCGCCCTCTTTGTCGTCAACAAGGGTCGGCGACTCTCACCTTGGCCGTGGCAAGGGCGGCCAACCCTCGCCCCAACCAGGCAAAGGCCTTCTTGCCCTCGTCTAGATTCAGGCAAGTGCCCTTGCCCTTGCCTAGTGGTGACCGCAGCAATCCTCACAACCACTGTGGAAGGTTGTGAGGGCCAAGCGATCCACACTTGATGGTGGCAAAGGTTGCCGCGACCACAAGCAAGGGCCTTTGCTCTCGTCGAGGCCAAGGCAAGTAGGCCCTCACCGGTGGTCGGGCGTGGGCTTGCAGTGCTCGGCGCCATTAGAAAAAGGATTGGTCCGATCAATTCCATGTACAACTTAAATCCCTTCGAGCCACCACGAGTATGGAAGGACTTGGAGTATTTGGAGGGATTTGTGTACTAACAAACAAACTTATCATTCTCTCTCACTTATAACCTTATTTTACATATATTTATAAAAATGATAATGATATAAATAATCCATAAACTTTGGCCAAATGTACAATGTGGTCCCTAAATTTTAAATTTATTCAATGCGGTCCCTGAATCTTACTCTAATGTGTAATGTGATTCATGAATTTTTAACTTATTCAATATTGTCTATGAACTTTTGTTATATATTTCAATTTAGTCCCTAAATTATACGAAAATTTCAATGGTGCCCTTCCATTAATTCAAGTTCAGGGACAATATTGAACATTTTCATATACTTAGGAACTAAATTAAATATGTACCAAAAGTCCAGGGATTATATTAAATAATTTTAAAGTTGATGGATCAAATTACATATTAGGCTAAAATTCATGGACTATATAGAACAAATTAAAAATTCATGGATCACATTACAAATTGAGCTAAAGTCCAAGGATCATTTGTGTTATTTTTCTATTTATAGATAATAAAAGGAGTGTTTATGTCATCGTGCATTCTTTTCCTTTTCTTTCCCTTATATCATGTTGTCCTTTCCGCCGCGAAGTTGGGCTATTTCCTCGAACAAAAGGAGTCATCGTTCATGGTCGGCATTAAAATCTCTCCTCTACAGATGCAGAATCATGTTCACATAATAAGGACAAAGGTTTATGTCGCCTGCTTATTCTCAAAGAATGAAGATTACCTGCTTGATCATAGATTAATACCTAGCTAATTCCATCTATCTAGCCACCGACCCGCCTCAACTCCCTAAGACTTGACCTTTGTTTCCATATTAAGTACGCTGCCTGTTGAATGGAAACCCTCGGTTAAAAGATGCTAGGACTTTCTACGTAAATGTGAAATCCATGTGATTCCGTCCAATCAAATGGGCAACATGAAATCTGACTTTCTCTCGATGTTAGGTAGGTCGCAGACGTGTGCTCCGACCTATTACGATACTTGTTGAATCGCATGCGTCATCGTCACACGCCAATTCGTCCTATCGCGTGCCATTCCGTCCTATCACGACGGCGTGATCGCCGAGGCGGGAGGGGTAATGAGAGTGAAGAGATCCTGACTTACCTTCCCGCTCGCTAAAAACGAACTTTGAACTCGTATCCCCCGTGTGCGATCGAGTATTTGGATCATTACTAATCTTGGGTTAGGTCTAATATGTGCCTAGTGAGTCATGGCGGTAGGCGTGTTTGGACCTATTATGACACCTATCGAATCGCACTCGTTGCGCACCATTCCGTCCTATAATTAATGATAGGGTGATCATCGAGACGGGAGGAGTAACGAGAGTGAAGAGATCTCGACTTACCTTTCCCGCTCGCTAAAACCAATTTCGAACTTGTATCTCGCCCACAGGCAATCGGGGTGTTTGAATCATTACTAATCTTGGGTTAGGTGTAACATGTGCCCAGGTGGGTCATGGTTGTAGGCGTGTTCGTACCTATTACAGCACCTATAGAATCGCACACGTCGCGCGCCATTCCGTCCTATCACGACAGGGCAATCGCCGAGACAGGAGGGGTTAACGAGCGAAGAGATCCCGACTTACTTTTCCCACTCCCTAAAATCGAATTTCGAACTGGTATCCCCTCCTACAACCGGGTGTTTGAATAGTTACTAATCTTGGATTAGGTCTAACATGTGCCCTGGTGGGTCACGGTTCTTGTAAATTTTATGCATAAGCAAGAAGAGATCAGACCCCGGACCCGGGCAACTGCTTGAAAAATGAACCTTTGAACCAGCTTAAAGCCGCAGTTGTTGTTGAACTAGACGGCTGACGCTGTAGCTAAAGGCGAATTAAAAAAAGTGCATCTGAACGCGTCAAGCTATTGAGCTGAGTCAACCCGTGTTCTTCAGTCAGCATATTCAACAGCCATGACCAGTTCCCTTCCCATTCGTGTCGCTTGCTTCAGCATGTATAAGTACAACCAACATGAACCTCCAAACTCCATAGCCAGAACCACTCCAATTCTCAGTCAATCCTCTCAAAAACGCTCGCACAAGGCTGATCACCTCCGCCGATGGCCGCTTTACAAGCTTCCTCTCTCTTGATCCCCTCTTCATCCTCCTCGGCTCGTTCTTCGAAGAGAACGGTCTCGGCTTCGATCCATGCCCCGAGGCTACCCAAACTCCGCCCCTCCGATCCGAGCTCGGCGATGACGCAAAAGCTGGTCGAGGAGTTCAGCAACAGGAACGGTTACACCATCACGGAACCCTTGCAAATGGACGTCGTGGAGAAAGTTAGGCTTTCCGAGCCACGCCGTTCGCCTAGCCAATCGCCTACTGGTTCTGTTGAGACGAGCACGAAGCTCTACGCGATCCTGGAGGCTGTCGAGGATAGGGTGGAGATGCACGATAACATCGGCAAGCAGCGGGACAACTGGAACAAGCTCCTGCTGAACTCGGTCAACATGATGACCCTCACCGCCACCACCGCAGCGGCCATCTCGGCTGCCATGCCAGCTCCATCGCTAAGAGCGTGCTCCACTCTTTTATTTACTGCCGCCACCGGAATGTCGCTCGTGATGAGCAAAATCCAGCCCTCGCAGCTGGCTGAAGAGCAGCGCAACGCCTCGAGGTTGTTCAAGCAACTTCAGAGCGAGATCAAATCTATGCTAGCACTCCAGTCTCCAACTGAGTCAGACGTGAAGGAGATGATGGAGAAGGTGCTGGCGCTCGATAGAGCTTATCCACTGGCTCTGCTCGGAAAGATGATCGAGAAGTTCCCCGTGAAATTTGAGCCCGCCGTGTGGTGGCCTAGAGTTTCCAACAACCGCCGCCAATCGCGAGGGCGAAAAACCTTCATGAACATGGAGCGAAACGGATGGAGCGAGGATCTGGAAGTGGAGATGAGAGCAATCGTCCAAGTCCTCAAGAGCAAAGACAAGAAAGACTACTTGAGGCTCGGAAACTTGGTGCTAAAACTGAATAAGATGTTGGCAGTTTCGGGTCCTTTACTCGCCGGCATCGCCGCAGCCAGCTCGGCCTTCGGCGGGTCGACGGCCATGACGGTGGCCGCCAGCGCTGGTGCAATGGCGGCAATCGTCAACGGCTTCGAGCACGGGGGACAAGTCGGCATGGTCGTGGAGATGTACAGAAACTGCACCGGGTTCTTCGCGCTCATGGAAGAGACGATCGAAGCGACGCTCGAAGAGCGAGACTACGACAGGCGAGAGAATGGAGAGATGTTCGAGATGAAGGTGGCAATGAAGCTGGGGCGGAGCTTGTCGCAGCTCCGAGACCTGGCAAGAAAATCAATGGCTTCTTGCTTTGAGGGCATCGAGGTGGAGGAATTCGGAAGCAAGCTTTTCTGAAACTCTTTTTGAACAAGATAGTGTAGCTGGTACATAATGTGCATGTACAAGTTAGGCGCATTAACATGATTCTTTCATTCCTTGATTCTTGGCACATGTTTGGTGCACATTGATGTAACATAGAAAAAGGAGCATAAAAATGCTCATCTTGGTTTAACTTTGTTTTAACTAAATTAAAGCTTGTTCATTCGATTTCCATGGGAATCACCTTTGGAGACATATTAACTTCGCTTCTTGAACATATGCGATAATTCAACCCCGCGAAAATTCTACTATATTGTTATGAAAAAAAAAGACAGCTTTCTCGGTACCGATAAATGTTTGAAAGAGTTGGTAAGTATTAGAAGATGACCGTTATTAAGACGCTCCTTTTCGCGTACCCTCGATGAATTACCGGTATACTACCATTGACTACGGAAATTAGGAAAAAATATGAACTTCTAAAAGGCCTTAAAGAAGACCAACATCATCGAAAATTTGGAGTGAGAGAGGATCCCCAGGTCTTAACGGACCGTAATTTCTTGTTATTTTCGTAACTTCTATGCAAACTCTCTTGGAAAAGTGATTCTTGGTTTTTAACGGACCGTAATTTCTTGTAACTTTTCATACCTTCTATGCAAAACGTCATGGCACACAAAAATTTAAAGACTTTACGATCAAAAGGGCAAATTTCGCTCTCTCGTTGTCCTACGGTCGCCGAGAGATCCAGGATCCGTTCCCCAAAAATCCTTGAAAAAACAGCCGCGTGGTCGGAAGGTATACGTCCGTATGGTCAAAGAGTCACGCCCAAATGTGAACTTCCAGTAGGCAACAAGCAGTGCACCGTTGAATCCTTTCTGGGGATGGAGAAATCCAAGGAAGATTCACCAAGCGGGAACGCGAAAACGACGACGCTCCCAGTCAGAAATGACAAGCTACGCGAATGTTTTTTCCTTTTCTTTTCTCTTTTTCCTGGCTGTTCATATATTTAAGATTGTGTGTCACGAAAATATAGGCCTTAAATTGCAATTTCATTTGGTCCTAAGCCACTTGTCGCTTGGTTTTGTTTATTTTTAGGTGACTTTGTTATGTAATGTTATGCAGTGCGGCCCCTTACCCACAAAGATTACGTACTTATTTTCTGACAAATTGGGTGCGAAATTCGTACTTTGTACTGTTGATTGTCTAGACTTCTATGACTAGGTTAATCTAGGGGAGATGCTTTTCATTAGCTTACAGCTGTTCAAGCGTAATTACCACGATGTCGATTTTATATAGTAGAAAAGGTCACGCGATTAAAACATAAGAGGTCATCTACATAATATATGTAATAGTTCATGGGAAAAAAAGTTACTAGGAACATATATTCTCTAGTGGATTGCTTGAGCTCGAGCTCGAACGAAGTAATGAATCGAGCATTTAAAAAGCACGCGCTTCAACTATAACGTTTGATAAAAAAGACTAAAGTTGTTAAAGTATTTTGCATCACTTATTTACGAGATTTATATTTGGTTACGTACGTTTGGTTAGTTTAACCTCTGGATTCGACGTTCTGGAGCGTGAAAATGTGGCGTTAAAGTATCGTACATCGTTTCTGTCCAGGGTACACGCGTGGTCCAGGGTACAAGGACCACGAGATGCTTAATTTGCTGCCCTATGGGGGGACACGACAAGGCGAAAGTCAATGCCCAAAAGCAAAGGGCAAAGCGAGTCTGCATGTGCCAGTGAGGTGAGGTCGACACGCCGCTTTCGGATGGAGACCGCTTTTGCATTAGAAGACATCCAAGAATTCAACCATTTGATTGCGTGCCCAACTTGAAAAAAAGTATATTCTATTAAGCTAAGGTCAAAGCATATATCCATTTCAATAATTAAAAGGGAAATAGTGATTTTGATACTTGGATCATATTTCTTTCTCTGCCACAAAATGTACATGAAATATGCACCAAGAATTAAAGAAGGAAAGTATCACGTTTGATGAGTCTCATTGTACGTGTATTTTATGTACACTGCGTATCTTTGTTCAAAAGGAGTTCAGAAAAGCTTGCTTCCAAACTCATCCACCTCAGTCCCTTCTATGCAAGAAGCTATTGATTTTCTTGCCAAGTCTCGGAGCTGCGACAAGCTCCGGCCCAGCTTCATCGCCACCTTCATCTCGAACATCTCTCCGTTCTCTCTCTTGCTGTAGTCTCGCTCTTCGAGCGTCGCTTCGATCGTCTCTTCCATTAGCCCGAAGAACCCCGCGCAGTTTCTGTACATCTCCACGACCATGCCGACTTGACCTCCGTGCTCGAAGCCGTTGATGATCGCTGCCATCGCACCAGTGATGGCCGCCACCGTCGTGGCTGTCGAGCCACCGAAGGCCGAGCCAGCCGCGGCGATGCCGGTTAGCAAAGGAGCTGAAACCGCCAATATCTTGTTCAATTTTAGCGCCAGATTCCCGAGCCTCAAGTAGTCTTGCTTGTCTTTGTTCTTGAGGACTTGGACGATCGCTCTCATCTCAACTTCTAGGTCCTTGCTCCATCCATTTTGCTCGGTGTTCGCAACGATTTTCCGCCCTCGGGATTGGCAGCGATTGTTGGAAACCTTAGGCCACCATGTGGCGGACTCAAATTTCGCAGGGAACTTCTCGAGCATCGCTCCGAGCAGAGGCAACGGATAAGCCCTATCAAGGGCCAGAACCTTTGCCATCGTCCCCTTTACGTCTGACTCAGACGGAGATTGGAGCGCAAGAATCGACTTGATCTCGCTCTGGAGCTGCTTGAACAACCTCGAAGCATTGCGTTGCTCTTCGGCCAGCTGTGAGGGCTGGATTTTGCTCATCACGAGTGACATCCCGGTGGCCGCTGTAAACAAGAGAGCCGAGCATGCTCTCAGCGACGGAGCCGGCGCAGCCGCAGCCATGGCCACCATGGTTGTGGCAGTGAGAGTCATCATGTTGACCGAGTTCAACAGGAGCTTGTTCCAGTTGTCTCGCTGCTCGCCGATGTTATCGTGCATCTCCACTCTATCTTCGACGGCCTCCAAGATCGCATAGAGCTTTGCGGTCTTATCGATAGAAGAATTGGGCGATAGGCGCGGCTCCAAAACCCTATCTTTCCGGGCGACGTCCATCCGTAGCGGCTCCGCGAAGGGGTAACCATTCCTGGTGCTCAATTCCTGAACTAGCTTCCTCGTGACCACAGCGCTCGGATCAGCAAGGCTGAGCTTTGAGGGCTTCGGGACATGGATCGAAGCGGCGATCGTTCTCTTCAAAGAACAGCCCGAAGAGGAAGAAGAAGAAGAAACTAAGAGAGAGGAAGCTTGCAAAGCAGCCATTAATGAAGGTGACAAGTCTTGTGTTGCTGTTAATCTTTTGTGTGTGTGTTTCAAGGGTGTGAATTTGATGGTTTTTGAGAGGATTGAAAGAGAATTGGAGTGGGTTTGGTTATGGAGGTCGGAGGTTCATTTTGGTTGTACTTATATGCTGAAGCAGGCGATGTAAATGGGAAGAGAAGAGGTCGTAGCTGTTGAAAATGTTGACTGACGAACACGGTTGACTCGGCCCATGAGGCTGACCTTTTCTATTCTTTTGTTTGATTTTGTACACTTCAAACATGAAACGCTACGTAAATATTTTTTTCATCACCGCATACATACGTGACTTATGAAATAGAATCACGATTAACTGTAGTAATAAGTTATAACATATGTTCTCATCATAATATTAATTGGTACGTTAATGAATTACGACGCATTGTAAGTATACATCTAAACAAGCGAGTCATATCTAATTTTTGGAATGACAATTTGTCACGTTATTTAATATCGTAATTTCGAGAATCGGTGTCGGTGTATCTTTTCCTTTTGGTTAATACCTATGATAGATCACTTTTGCATAAATAAAAGGGGTTGTAGCATTACACGGACAATATATAGGATCCGGATGACTATACTCTTTCATTAAAAAAGCGTTATCATATGCTCAGATTTCACGATATAATTATCAATATAGTTTTGATTTGAGTAAATCTTGAAATTAATTTAGTCAAATAGAATGAACTTATGAAATCATTTACTATTACCACATGCCGCCCTCGGCTCGTGAACCTTTACCTCTTTTGTCAACTTTGCTAGCCCAAATTAGATCTCTCAATCCTTTCCCACTTATAATTCACATACATTATTTTTTAGTGATTTTTTCAGAAATATAAATCAAATATTCGTATTTAATGGGGAACCCAATTCGAATTACGTATGATATTGCTCTATAACAAATTAACCATTCATATTTATTGCGGACCCAATTCGAATAACGTATTGCTCTTGCTAGACTATAGACATATTGCTTTGACCATTTCTTGAAAGGAAGTTTTCTCCAATTCACAGAGTATCGGGTTTTGGTTGGGTTGGGTCGGTTTCCAATTTAGCATTGGTTAGTTTTGCCTTCAGTACATTATTTTTGCGATCTAGTCAACTTAAATTTAGGGCATTTGACTTATTGCTTTTTCCTTCAAATTGGCTATGATGTGTGAGTTAGTCAATTTCATGCAGGGTGAACTTTGGTCCGCTTTGCTTGAAAATGTCAAGACAAAAGGGTGTTTAAAAAACATAGTCAGATTTAATTATATTTCTTGTTAATCTTATTCATTAAAAAACGCGACGCATACTCTTATGAAGACAATCTATCTTAAACAAGTAAACCTTGAAGCCACGAAAACGAGTGATGTCATAAATGTAATGGTTACCTGAGGACCCACCGTGATATTATGGCATCCGTTCGTAGATATGGCTAAAATATGAAAAATTGGAACTAAAATTCAGACTAAACAATTCGAGCGTTTTAAGAAACACACAGGAACACACGTATAGAAGACAGAACCATCTTTAGCTACAAAATTTGACACATATTAGAATATCCATCCCAAAAGTTTAAGCCGATAGGGTTAAAAACGTGAAATGTAAAAGAGAAAAATCAGAGAAGAATACATATATATTTTTACGTGAAAAACCTTTTTAGAATCAGAAAGAGAAAAACCATGTTGCTGCATTAAATATCCCACATCAATTATCCACGGATTTGTATGCTTTTCTTGTGCATGTGATTTTGCACCACCTATTCATTTAAACTTTTGAGTGAGCATTTAAACACTACAAAGTATGCTCAAATTGCTGCTCCAGGATGGAAAAAAAAGAACAAGTCAACGCCCCAGAACAAAGGGCAAAGAAAAACTGCATTCGTAAGAAAGGTCAACCCTTTCAGAAAATTCAAAGCCGCTCTCGCATGGAGACCCTCTTTTGCGGTAGGAGATATTTAAGAATTCAACCATTTGATTGTGTCCACATCGTGGAAAAGGTATGACGCATTGCCCTACGTTTTTCTTTACACATCTAACGTTCATAAAAAATTAAAAGCATGGCCTTATGAAATTGCTTAATCATTTAGTAAGATTATAAAATACCTAAATTAGATAAGATATCGAATGTTTATATGGGTCGAAACCAGACTAGGAGAACATATTTACTTTGAGTATTTAATAAAGATTTGAGAGTCTGTGCACATAGAATCATATGACCCAATCAATATCTATTTCGTGATAGTATCTTAATACCATATTTTACAAACGATTTTTTCCCAACTGGCAACTTTATCATTTAGTTCATATGATAAGAATTAAAGCACATTATTTTTCACATTTATATATAATAGTGATGGACTCATTTTGTCTAAGAAAATGCCTTTAGTACAAAACATTTTGCTACGTACCATATTATATAATAAAAGCATTGTCCGTTTGACAATTATTTACGTAGGAAAACTAAAAAAATGAAAATATCAACAGGCTAATTAATTAATGCAACGAAATGTGGTTGTGAAAATCAGACCCGCTTATCAATTGATGCTTTTGATTTGTTCTTTTGTGGAATTAATTGTTACAAAGAATTAAAGAATGCAAAAATCATGTTTGATGAGCCTCATTGTACAAGTATCATCTACACACTGTATATCTTTGTTCAAAGGAGTTCAGAAAAGCTTGCTTCCAAACTCATCCACCTCGGTCCCTTCTACACAAGAAGCCATTGATTTTCGTGCTAAATCTCGGAGCTGCGACAAGCTCCGCCCTAGCTTCATGGCCACCTTCATCTCGAACAGCTCTCCATTCTCTCTCTTGCTGTAGTCTTGCTCTTCGAGCGTCGCTTCGATCGTCTCTTCCATAAGATCGAAGAACCCAGCGCAGTTTCTGTACATCTCCACGACCATGCCGACTTGACCTCCATGCTCGAATCCATTGATGATCGCCGCCATCGCACCGGTGATGGCTGCCACCGTTGTGGCTGTTGAGCCACCGAAGGCCGAGCCAACTGCGGCAATGCTTGTTAGCAAAGGAGCTGAAACTGCCATTATCTTATTCACTTTTAGAACCAAATTCCCGAGCCTCAGGTAGTCTTGCTTGTCTTTGCTCTTGAGGACTTGGACGATCGCTCTCATCTCCACTTCTAGGTCCTCGCTCCATCCATTTCGCTCGGTGTTCGCAACGGTTTTCCACCCTCGAGATTGGCAGCGGTTGTTGGAAACCCTAGGCCACCATGCAGCGGGCTCGAATTTCGCGGGGAACTTCTCAAGCATCGCTCCGAGCAGAGGCAGCGGATAAGCCCTATCAAGGGCCAGCACCTTCGCCATCATCTCCTTCACGTCTGACGCAGATGGAGATTGGAGTGCAAGCATCGACTTGATCTCGCTCTGGAGCTGCTTGAACAACCTTGAGGCGTTGCGTTGCTCTTCGGCCAGCTGTGAGGGCTGGATTTTGCTCATCACGAGCGACATCCCAGTGGCTGCAGTAAACAAGAGAGCCGAGCATGCTCTCAGCGACGGAGCCGGCGCAGCCGCAGCCATGGCCGCCATGGTTGTGGCAGTGAGAGTCATCATGTTGACCGAGTTCAACAGGAGCTTGTTCCAGTTGTCTCGCTGCTCGCCCATGTTATTGTGCATCTCCACTCTTTCTTCGACAGCCTCCAAGATTGCATAGAGCTTCGTGATGGTTTCAATAGAAGGAGTAGGCGATAGGCGCGGCTCCAAAGCCCTATCTTTCTGGGCGACGTCCATTTGTAATGGCTCTGCAAAGGCGTAACCATTCCTGGTTCTCAATTCCTCGACTAGCTTCTTCGTGATCATCAAGCTTGGATCAGCGAGCCGTAGTCTTGAGGGCTTCGGGGCTTGGATCGATGAGATGATCGTTCTCTTTGAAGAACGACCGGAAGAGGAAGAAGAAGAAGAAGAAACTAAGAGAGAGGAAGCTTGTAAAGCGGCCATTGATGAAGGTGACGAGTCTTGTGCTGCTGTTAATCTTTTGTGTGTGTTTCAAGGGTGTGAATGTGATGATTTTGAGAGGATTGCTTGTTTGAGGATTGAAGTGGTTTTGGTTAAGGAGGTTGGGGTTCGTATTTATATGTGAGAAGTACGCGTTGGCGATGTAAAAGGAAGAGGTCGTGATTGTTGAAAATTCGACTGTAGAACACAAGGTGTTGACTCTGCCCCTGGGGTCTGACCTTTTCTATTATTTGATTTTGAACAAGTCAAACATCCAATTGAAGAGGTCGTAAATTTTTTTAATCACTTCCTAATACATGAATGGAATATTTAAACAAGCAGAGTAATATAATAATTCTGAAAATCAGTATTAGTATATTTTTTAGTTTTGGGTAATACTTACGTCACCTATTTTTTCGCTAGAATTGTGAAAGATCGCTTTCGCATAAATAGAATTTGTCCCACTCGATGAAATGAACACGGATGACTATATTCTTTGATAAATAGAAGTGTTGTCATATGTTCAAATTTCATGATATTACCATTAATCTAGTTCTGATTAGGGTAAATCTTAAAATTAATTTGGTCAAATAGAATGGATTTAGAAAAGCATTTACTATTACCACATGCGACATGCGCCACCGTCCCGTGAGGTTGTGCCTCTTTTGTCAATTTGTGTAGCCCCAATAGTTAGACCTCTCTACCCTTTCCCACTTACAACTCTCTCACTCTCACTCACACACATATATAGGGATTTATTTTATGGCAATAATTAGTTAATTATTCATATTTATTGGCGAACCCAATTCGAATTACATGTGATATGCTCTTGTTATGAATGGGCCTTTTGATATTGATTCGCTAGACTATATAGATAATTAGATATTGCTGATATGACAAATCAATTGGCAAAACTAGGTCTGACCATTTCTTGAAATGGAGTTTTCTGGAATTCACAGAGTATCGGGTCTCGGGTCGGGTCGATTTCGAATTTCGCATTGGTCAGTTTTGGATTGAGTTCATTATTTTTACGATCCAGTCAAACTTAATTTTTCGGGCGTTTGACTTTTTGATTTTTCCTTCGAATTGGCTATAATGTGTGGGCGAGTCAATTCGATACAGGGTGAACTTTTGCCTGCTTTGCTTGAAAATGTCAAGTCCGAAGGACAAAAGGGTGGATAAAAAGCATAGTTAGATATTAATTATATTTCTTGCTAATCTTAGCCGTTGAATAATGCGACACGTACTTTTTTATGAAGACAATCTACTTTAAATAAGTAAACTTCGAAGTCATGAAAACGAGTAATGTCATAAATGTCATGGTTATTTAAAGAGCCACTGTAATGTTATCGCATTGGTATGTAAGTATGTTTAAGCAAGAAGTAGGCCTACTTTGACCGGCGTTTTTAAAATAATATAAAAGTTGCTCACAAACTTACATACAAAAGTGGAAAAACTACTTCAAGAATTATTGAATAATCATGAATTAATTCACTCGAGATATTATTTATTTTGGTCTGTCTCATATCAAGTCAAACGGTTTTACCCTTTGCTGTACATGTGGGCATTTTCCCAAGATGTCACCTCTCATGATAATACTCTCATCTAAGCATGCTTAATATTGGGGTTTTAATGCTAAACGTTGTCGTTATGTGCAAAAATGCCTCTTGTGAATTCATTCCAGTTTCACGGATATATCCCAAGAACACTTTCCCTATGTTCGTCCCCATGTTCGATGCGCAAATTGATTCATTTTTACTCCATTTACCATTCTAGAAACCTAACAGGAGCTATTCATTGTCCGAGTTCTCTAGCCCCGGCAAACACTCATCACCCTTGTTGGACTAGGTCGTTACAAGTTCATCAACTTTTTCATGGTTCGTCCTCAAACCACACACCTACGGGAGAAGGTCATGCTCTTGTGATACTACTAAATTAATTCACTTGAGGTATTGTCTACTTTAGCCCATCCCACACCAAACCTCACGATTTTGTCATTTAGCATACAAGTCGATACTTTCACATGAGGTCGCCCGTTATGTTAGTACTCTCACCTAAGCACGCTTAACATTGGAGTTTTAATGCTTAACGTTGTTGCTACGTCAAAAAACACATTTTGTGAGTTAAATTTCAATTTCACATATATATCTTAAGAACACTCTCTCCCTATTAGATGCACAATTTAGTTCGGTTCTATTCCCTTTGCCATCTTAGAAGCCCGCAAGGAATTGCACCTTGCCCTATGTCTCGATGAACACTGTCGGACTGGGTTGTTATAGGCCCATTAGCTTCTGTGTCGTTTGTCCTCAAAGCACATACCTACCGAACAAGGTCCCACTTTGATATCATATTTTGACACCCTAAGATTAATTCATTCGAGGTATTATCCTCTTTGGTTCATCCTATCCCGAGCTTCAGGTATTTTCTTTTGGCGTATAGATGGACACTTTCCAAAAGGTCAGTCATCCTAGCAGTGCTCTCACTTGAGCATGCTTAACATTGAAGTTCTAATGCTAAACGTTGTGGTTATGTTAATTCCAGTTTTGCATATACATATATATCCCAAAAATACTTTCCCCCACTTCATTGCACAATTTGGTTCATTCCCGCCTCATTCGACATCCTAAAAGTTTGCGAGGAGCTATTTCTTATCCGGCCTTTTGGCCTCGGCAAACACTCTCCCCTTTGTCAGACTGCGTCGTTGCATACATTATTTCAAATGACACTATACATATGGTTTTCAAGATCAAATTGTTCAGTATTGATCATAGTCAAAACATCATCTGCGACATAACGACATAAATCGGAAGAAAACTCGACTCTAATAGGTGAAGGAAGACCACGTGTATATGAAGAGCAGATAAATCTCGTACACAAGCCATTTGTTCTCGCACGAAGCAGCCCCACTTTCACTTCTTTTTTGGCTTTTTGACTTTCTGTTTTTTGTATTTATGTTTTATCTGGGCCCAACAAGAGAGGCGGACCCAGCCAACAAGTTCATATTTTAAGAATTAAGACACATTATTTTTCACAATTATAGTGATGGACTCAAATTTTTTTTTTGGTAAGGACTCAATTTTTTTTATCGTCACTATAATTGTGAAAAAAAAATTGGACTCAAATTTAGCTACCGTGATATATAATAAAAGCATTGTCCGTTTGACAATTATTTACGTAGGAAAACTAAAACAATGAAAATATCAACAGGCTAATTAATTAATGGGATGAAATGTGGTTGTGAAAATCAGACCCGCTTATCAATTGATGCTTTTAATTAGTTCTTTTGTGGAATTAATTGTTACAAAGAATTAAAGAACGAAAAAATCATGTTTGATGAGCCTCATTGTACATGTATCATCTATACACTGTATATCTTTGTTCAAAGGAGTTCAGAAAAGCTTGCTTCCAAACTCATCCACCTCGGTCCCTTCTACACAAGAAGCCATTGATTTTCGTGCTAAATCTCGGAGCTGCGACAAGCTCCGCCCTAGTTTCATGGCCACCTTCATCTCGAACAGCTCTCCATTCTCTCTCTTGCTGTAGTCTTGCTCTTCGAGCGTCGCTTCGATCGTCTCTTCCATAAGATCGAAGAACCCAGCGCAGTTTCTGTACATCTCCACGACCATGCCGACTTGACCTCCATGCTCGAATCCGTTGATGATCGCTGCCATCGCACCGGCGATGGCTGCCACTGTTGAGGCTGTTGAGCCACCGAAGGCCGAGCCAGCTGCGGCAATGCTTGTTAGCAAAGGAGCTGAAACTGCCATTATCTTATTCACTTTTAGAGCCAAATTCCCGAGCCTCAGGTAGTCTTGCTTGTCTTTGCTCTTGAGGACTTGGACGATCGCTCTCATCTCCACTTCTAGGTCCTCGCTCCATCCATTTCGCTCGGTGTTCGCAACGGTTTTCCACCCTCGAGATTGGCGGTGGTTGTTGGAAACCCTAGGCCACCATGCGGCGGGCTCGAATTTTGCGGGGAACTTCTCGAGCATTGCTCCGAGCAGAGGCAGCGGATAAGCCCTATCAAGGGCCAGCACCTTCGCCATCATCTCCTTCACGTCTGACGCAGATGGAGATTGGAGTGCAAGCATCGACTTGATCTCGCTCTGGAGCTGCTTGAACAACCTTGAGGCGTTGCGTTGCTCTTCGGCCAGCTGTGAGGGCTGGATTTTGCTCATCACGAGCGACATCCCAGTGGCCGCAGTAAACAAGAGAGCTGAGCATGCTCTCAGCGACGGAGCCGGCGCAGCCGTAGCCATGGCCGCCATGGTAGTGGCAGTGAGAGTCATCATGTTGACCGAGTTCAACAGGAGCTTGTTCCAGTTGTCTCGCTGCTCGCCCATGTTATTGTGCATCTCCACTCTTTCTTCGACAGCCTCCAAGATTGCATAGAGCTTCGTGATGGTTTCAATAGAAGGAGTAGGCGATAGGCGCGGCTCCAAAGCCCTATCTTTCTGGGCGACGTCCATTTGTAATGGCTCTGCAAAGGCGTAACCATTCCTGGTTCTCAATTCCTCGACTAGCTTCTTCGTGATCATCAAGCTTGGATCAGCGAGCCGGAGTCTTGAGGGCTTCGGGGCTTGGATCGATGAGATGATCGTTCTCTTTGAAGAACGACCCGAAGAGGAAGAAGAAGAAGAAGAAACTAAGAGAGAGGAAGCTTGTAAAGCGGCCATTGATGAAGGTGACGAGTCTTGTGCTGCTGTTAATCTTTTGTGTGTGTTTCAAGGGTGTGAATGTGATGATTTTGAGAGGATTGCTTGTTTGAGGATTGAAGTGGTTTTGGTTAAGGAGGTTGGGGTTCGTATTTATATGTGAGAAGTACGCGTTGGCGATGTAAAAGGAAGAGGTCGTGATTGTTGAAAATTCGACTGTAGAACACAAGGTGTTGACTCTGCCCCTGGGGTCTGACCTTTTCTATTATTTGATTTTGAACAAGTCAAACATCCAATTGAAGAGGTCGTAAATTTTTTTTTTTTGGTAAGGTAAGAATATGTATAACTTTCCAAAACACCAAGTACAACCTAAGCTCAAACCAACACCTGACCATATAAGGACATACTAATGTCCGTACAAGGTCAAGGTCAAGCAGAAATTTTTTTAATCACTTCCTAATACATGAATGGAATATTTAAACAAGCAGAGTAATATAATAATTCTGAAAATCAGTATTAGTATATTTTTTAGTTTTGGGTAATACTTACGTCACTTATTTTTTCGCTAGAATTGTGAAAGATCGCTTTCGCATAAATAGAATTTGTCCCACTCGATGAAATGAACACGGATGATCACTATATTCTTTGATAAATAAAAGTGTTGTCATATGTTCAAATTTCATGATATTACCATTAATCTAGTTCTGATTAGGGTAAATCTTAAAATTAGTTTGGTCAAATAGAATGGATTTAGAAAAGCATTTACTATTACCACATGCGACATGCGCCACCGTCCCGTGATGTTGTGCCTCTTTTGTCAATTTGTATAGCCCCAATAGTTAGGCCCCTCTACCCTTTCCCACTTACAACTCTCTCACTCTCACTCACACACATATATAGGGATTTATTTTATGGAAATAATTAGTTAATTATTCATATTTATTGGCGAACCCAATTCGAATTACATGTGATAAGCTCTTGTTATTAGTGGGCCTTTTGATATTGATTCGCTAGACTATATAGATAATTAGATATTGCTGATATGACAAATCAATTGGTAAAACTAGGTCTCACCATTTCTTGAAATGGAGTTTTCTTGAATTCACAGAGTATCGGGTCTCGGGTCGGGTCGATTTCCAATTTCGCATTGGTCAGTTTTGGATTGAGTTCATTATTTTTACGATCCAGTCAACTTAATTTTTCGGGCGTTTGACTTTTTGATTTTTCCTTCGAATTGGCTATAGTGTGGGCGAGTCAATTCGATACAGGGTGAACTTTTGCCTGCTTTGCCTGAAAATGTCAAGTCCGAAGGACAAAAGGGTGGATAAAAAGCATAGTTAGATATTAATTATATTTCTTGCTAATCTTAGCCGTTGAATAATGCGACACGTACTTTTTTATGAAGACAATTTACTTTAAATAAGTTAATTTCGAAGTCATGAAAACGAGTAATGTCATAAATGTCATGGTTATTTAAAGAGCCACTGTAATGTTATCGCATTAGTATGTAAGTATGTTTAAGCAAGAAGTAGGCCTACTTTGACAGGCGTTTTTAAAATAATATAAAAGTTGCTCACAAACTTACATACAAAAGTGGAAAAACTACTTCAAGAATTATTGAATAATCATGAATTAATTCACTCGAGATATTATTTATTTTGGTTTGTCTCATATCAAGTCAAACGGTTTTACCCTTTGCTGTACATGTGGGCATTTTCCCAAGATGTCACCTCTCATGATGATACTCTCATCTAAGCATTCTTAATATTGGGGTTTTAATGCTAAACGTTGTCGTTATGTGAAAAAATGCCTCTTGTGAATTCATTCCAGTTTCACGGATATATCCCAAGAACACTTTCCCTATGTTCGTCCCCATGTTCAGTGCGCAAATTGATTCATTTTTACTCCATTTACCATTCTAGAAACCTAACAGGAGCTATTCATTGTCCGAGTTCTCTAGCCCCGGCAAACACTCATCACTCTTGTTGGACTAGGTCGTTACAAGTTCATCAACTTTTTCATGGTTCGTCCTCAAACCACACACCTACGGGAGAAGGTCATGCTCTTGTGATACTACTAAATTAATTCACTTGAGGTATTGTCTACTTTAGCCCATCCCACACCAAACCTCACGATTTTGTCATTTAGCATACAAGTCGGTACTTTCACATGAGGTCGCCCGTTATGTTAGTACTCTCACCTAAGCACGCTTAACATTGGAGTTTTAATGCTTAACGTTGTTGCTACGTCAAAAAACACATTTTGTGAGTTAAATTTCAATTTCACATATATATCTTAAGAACACTCTCTCCCTATTAGATGCACAATTTAGTTCGGTTCTATTCCCTTTGCCATCTTAGAAGCCCGCAAGGAATTGCACCTTGCCCTATGTCTCGGTGAACAGTGTCGGACTGGGTTGTTATAGGCCCATTAGCTTCTGTGTCGTTTGTCCTCAAAGTACATACCTACCGGACAAGGTCCCACTTTGATATCATATTTTGACACCCTAAGATTAATTCATTCGAGGTATTATCCTCTTTGGTTCATCCTATCCTAAGCTTCAGGTATTTTCTTTTGGCGTATAGATGGACACTTTCCAAAAGGTCAGTCATCCTAGCAGTGCTCTCACTTGAGCATGCTTAACATTGAAGTTCTAATGCTAAACGTTGTGGTTATGTTAAGTCCAATTTTGCATATACATATATATCCCAAAAATACTTTCCCCCACTTCATTGCACAATTTGGTTCATTCCCGCCTCATTCGACATCCTAAAAGTTTGCGAGGAGCTATTTCTTATCCGGCCTTTTGGCCTCGGCAAACACTCTCCCCTTTGCCAGACTGCGTTGTTACATACATTATTTCAAATGACACTATACATATGGTTTTCAAGATCAAATTGTTCAGTATTGATCATAGTCAAAACATCATCTGCGACATAACGACATAAATCGGAAGAAAACTCGACTCTAATAGGTGAAGGAAGACCACGTGTATATGAAGAGCAGATAAATCTCGTACACAAGCCATTTGTTCTCGCACGAAGCAGCCCCACTTTCACTTCTTTTTTGGCTTTTTGACTTTCTGTTTTTTGTATTTATGTTTTATCTGGGCCCAACAAGAGAGGCGGACCCAGCCAACAAGTTCATATTTTAAGAATTAAGACACATTATTTTTCACAATTATAGTGATGGACTCAATTTTTTTTTTGGTAAGGACTCAATTTTTTTTATCGTCACTATAATTGTGAAAAAAAAATTGGACTCAAATTTAGCTACCGTGATATATAATAAAAGCATTGTCCGTTTGACAATTATTTACGTAGGAAAACTAAAAAAATGAAAATATCAACAGGCTAATTAATTAATGGGATGAAATGTGGTTGTGAAAATCAGACCCGCTTATCAATTGATGCTTTTAATTAGTTCTTTTGTGGAATTAATTGTTACAAAGAATTAAAGAACGAAAAAATCATGTTTGATGAGCCTCATTGTACATGTATCATCTATACACTGTATATCTTTGTTCAAAGGAGTTCAGAAAAGCTTGCTTCCAAACTCATCCACCTCGGTCCCTTCTACACAAGAAGCCATTGATTTTCGTGCTAAATCTCGGAGCTGCGACAAGCTCCGCCCTAGCTTCATGGCCACCTTCATCTCGAACAGCTCTCCATTCTCTCTCTTGCTGTAGTCTTGCTCTTCGAGCGTCGCTTCGATCGTCTCTTCCATAAGATCGAAGAACCCAGCGCAGTTTCTGTACATCTCCACGACCATGCCGACTTGACCTCCATGCTCGAATCCGTTGATGATCGCCGCCATCGCACCGGTGATGGCTGCCACCGTTGTGGCTGTTGAGCCACCGAAGGCCGAGCCAACTGCGGCAATGCTTGTTAGCAAAGGAGCTGAAACTGCCATTATCTTATTCACTTTTAGAACCAAATTCCCGAGCCTCAGGTAGTCTTGCTTGTCTTTGCTCTTGAGGACTTGGACGATCGCTCTCATCTCCACTTCTAGGTCCTCGCTCCATCCATTTCGCTCGGTGTTCGCAACGGTTTTCCACCCTCGAGATTGGCAGCGGTTGTTGGAAACCCTAGGCCACCATGCGGCGGGCTCGAATTTCGCGGGGAACTTCTCGAGCATCGCTCCGAGCAGAGGCAGCGGATAAGCCCTATCAAGGGCCAGCACCTTCGCCATCATCTCCTTCACGTCTGACGCAGATGGAGATTGGAGTGCAAGCATCGACTTGATCTCGCTCTGGAGCTGCTTGAACAACCTTGAGGCGTTGCGTTGCTCTTCGGCCAGCTGTGAGGGCTGGATTTTGCTCATCACGAGCGACATCCCAGTGGCCACAGTAAACAAGAGAGCTGAGCATGCTCTCAGCGACGGAGCCGGCGCAGCAGCAGCCATGGCCGCCATGGTAGTGGCAGTGAGAGTCATCATGTTGACCGAGTTCAACAGGAGCTTGTTCCAGTTGTCTCGCTGCTCGCCCATGTTATTGTGCATCTCCACTCTTTCTTCGACAGCCTCCAAGATTGCATAGAGCTTCGTGATGGTTTCGATAGAAGGAGTAGGCGATAGGCGGGGCTCCAAAGCCCCATCTTTCTGGGCGACGTCCATTTGTAATGGCTCCGCAAAGGCATAACCATTCCTGGTTCTCAATTCCTCGACTAGCTTCTTCGTGATCATCACGCTTGGATCTGCGAGCCGGAGTCTCGAGGGCTTCGGGACTTGGATCGATGCAGTGATCGTTCTCTTTGAAGAACAACCCGAAGAGGAAGAAGAAGAAGAAAAAACTAAGAGAGAGGAAGCTTGTAAAGCGGCCATTGATGAAGGTGACGAGTCTTGTGTTGCTGTTAATCTTTTGTGTGTGTTTCAAGGGTGTGAATGTGATGATTTTGAGAAGATTGCTTGTTTGAGGATTGAAGTGGTTTTGGCTAAGGAGGTTGGGGTTCGTATTTATATGTGAGAAGTACGCGTTGGCGATGTAAAAGGAGGAGGTCGTGGTTGGCATTGTTGAAAATTTGACTGTAGAACACAAGGTGTTGACTCAGCCCATAAAGCTGACCTTTTCTATTATTTGATTTTGTATATGTCAAACATCCAAATGCTACGTAAATTTTATTAATCACACCGTGCGCACATGAATGCGATATAATGTAAGTAAACATCTAAACAAAAGAGTCATATTCCATTTTGAGAATGACATTTTGTCATATTGTTTAATTTAATAATTCTGAAAATTATTATCGTTATATCTTTTAGATTTGGGTAATACTAATGGCACTTTTTTTTCCACTAAAATTAAGAAAGATCGCTTTCGCATAAATAGAATGTGTCCTACTCGATGAAATGAACACAAATCACTATATTCTTTGATAAAAAAAGAAGTATTATCTTATGTTCAAATTTCATGATATTCCAATTAATCTAGTTTTGATTAGGGTAAATCTTAAAATTAATTTGGTCAAATAGAATGGATTTAGAAAAGTATTTACTATTACCACATGCGACATGCGCCACCGTCCCGTGAGGTTATGCCTCTTTTGTCAATTTGGATAGCCCAAATAGTTAGACCTCTCTACCCTTTCCCACTTATAACTTTAGGGATTTCTTTTATAGAAATAATTGATTAATTTTACATATTTATTGGCGATCCCATTTCGAATTACTTATGATATGCTCTTGTTATGAATGGCCTTTTGATATTGATATGCTAGACTATATAGATTATTAGATATTGCTTATATGACAAATTAATTGGCAAACTAGGTTTGACCATTTCTTGAAATGAAGTTTTCTCGGATTCACAGAGTATTGGGTTATGGGTCGGGTCGGGTCGGGTTGGTTTCCAATTTCTAATTGGTCAGTTTTAGCTTGAGTTCATTATTTTTGCGATCCAGTCAACCTAATTTTCGGGCGTTTGACTTTTGCTTTTTCTTTCGAATTGGCTATAATGTGTGGGCGAGTCCATTCGATGTAGGGTGAACTTTTGCCTGCTTTGCTTGTCAAGTCCGAACGACAAAAGGGTGGATAAAAAGCATAGTTAGACATTAATTATATTTCTTGCTAATTTTAGCCGTTGAATAATGCGACACGTACTTTTTATGAAGACAATCTACTTTAAAAAAGTAAACTTCGAAGTCATGAAAACAAGTAATGTCATAAATGTTATGGTTATTTGAAGAGCCACTGTAATGTTATGGCATTAGTATGAAGTATGTTTAAGCAAGAAGTAGGCCTACTTTGACCAGCGTTTTTAAAATAATATAAAAGTTGCTCAAAAACTTACATTCAAAAGTGGAAAAACTACTTCAAGAATTATTGAAAAGTTTAAACTTTGACAATCCTGAATTAATTCACTCGAAATATTGTTTATTTTGATCTGTCTCATACCGAGTCTTACGATTTTATCCTTTGATGTACATATGGGCACTTTTCCAATAGGTCACCTATCATAATAATGCTCTCATCTAAGCATGCTAATATTGGAGTTTTAATGTTAAACGTTGTCATTACGTAAAAAAACGCCTCTCAAGTCATGACAAATTATATGCTCTTGCTAGACTATAGATATATGGCTTACATGACAAATTATATGACAAACTATACAATGGGAAGAACTCTCAAGTCAAATCTCGAATTGCATGAGGTTTGAGTTTGACCATTTCTTGAAATGGAGCTTTCTCGGATTCACAGAGTATCGAATTTTGGGTCGGGTCGGGTTGGTTTCCAATTTCGCATTGGTCAGTTTTGGCTTGAGGTCATTATTTTTGCGATCGGTTCAACTAAATTTTTGGTCATTTGACTTTTTGCTTTTTCCTTCAGATTGGCTATAATGCGCGGGCGAGTCAATTCAATGCAGGTTGAATTTTTGCCTGCTTTGCTTGAAAATGTCAAGCCCGATTGACAAAAAGGTGGATAAAAAGCATAGTTTGATATTAATTATATGTCTCATTAATCTTAGTTGTTGAATAACGCGACACCTACTTTCTTATGTAGACAATCTACCTTAAATAAGTAAACTTCAAAGCAATGAAAACGAGAGATGTCATAAATGTCATGGTTATTTGAAGACCCACCGTAATGTTACTGCATTAGTCTGTAGATATATTTAAGCAAGAAGTAGGCCTACTTTGACCGTCATTTTTGGGGTGAGTCATTTCAGTTCCGTACAGGTTCCATTTTGGAATTTGAAACTTATCCATTGAATCATGTTCCTCATTTTTTGAAACTTAGGACATGCTCTCCATTACTTGAAACTTACTTTGTCACAGATTCTAGGGTCGGTTCTAGAGTTTATCCAGGTTCACCGATATTATTAATTGAATGATTACAATTAAACATCACATTTTATGATCATCACTTACTGCTACAATTCACTAACCACAACTATTATTTAGACACTTAAAAAATATAAAATATTAACAAAGTAAAAGTCTCAGTCATAAAATAAAAGTTCAAACTAGTAGTTCCAGATGATATACTTATCATCGGATGCCATAGAACATCGCTGGATTGGGTGAAGAAAAATTCCAAGAAAAACACAAAAACTAATTCCAAGTTCTAGGTCCAGGTTCCATGTTCCAGGTTCTAGCTACCCATCGAAATAGATTATCCAATTATTGAAACTTGGAACCTATCATACATTTCTTGGAACCTAGAACCGAACAAATTCCCATCGCCCCGATTCTCAAGTTCCAGATTTTACCTTGGAACCATGCTCACCCCTAGTCAATTTTAATATAATACTAAATGTTGCCCATAAACTTACACACAAAACTAGAAAAACTACTTCAAAAATTATTGAAAAGTTTAAACTTTCGCACTTCTAGATTGATTCACTTGAGATATTATTCGTTTGAGCCCGTTTCATACCGAGTCTCACAATTTTGTCCTTTGGTGTACATGTGGGCACTTTTCCAAAACGTCACCTGTCTAGGTAATGCTCTCATTTGACCACGCTTATACGTTGTTGTTACATTAAAGCATGCCTCTTGTGAGTTAATTACAACTTCACATATATATAAATAAATAAATAAATATATATATATATATATATATATATATATATATATATATATATATCCTAAGAATGCTTTTCTCATATTCGGTGCGCAATTTGGTTCATTATTGCTCCGTTTGCCATTCAAGAAACTTGCTAGGAGCCATTCATTGTCTGAGTTCTTTGGCACCAGCGAACACTCTCCGCCCTTATCGAACCGGGTCATTATAGGTCCACCAACTTCCTCGTGATACTCCTCGAATTGCACACCTATGGGAGAAGGTTTTGCTCTAATATAATATTATGACGCTCATAAATTAACTCACTGAAGATATTATTCACTTTAGCCCTTCAAATACCAAGCCTCACGATTTTGACTTTTGGCATATCATTTGACACTTTCCTAGGAGGTCAACTATCCTGGTAGTGCTCTCATATGAGCAGGCTTAACATTGTAGTTCAAATGCTAAATGTTGTTATTACGTCAAAAACACCATTTGTATTTCTACTCCCTTCACCACCATAGAAGCTTGCCTCCAGTCCCAACAAACACTCACTGCCTTCGTTGGACCCGGTCATTATAAGCCCACTAGCTTCTGTATGTTGTCCTCGAAGCACACACCTACTGGAGAGAGTCCCACTTTGATAATATATTATGACATCTTTGGATTAATTCACTCGAGATATTGTCTTCTTTGGCCCATCCTATACTAAGCCTCAGAATTTTGTCCTTTAGCTTACAAGTGGTCACTTTTCCAAGAGGTCACTTATCCTGGTAGTGCTTTCACCGGAGCACATTTAACATTGAAGTTCCAATACTAAATGTTGTCGTTACATCAAATGTCTCTTGTAAGTTAATTTTAGTTTTGCAGATATATATTCCAGAACTGCTTTCTCCCATTAGGTGCGCAATTTGATTCATTCCTGTCTCATTCACCATCCTAGAAGTCTATTAGGAGTCACTCTTTATCCAGCCCTCTAGTCTCAACAAGCACTCCCCCCTCGTCGGACCGTTTCATTATATTAAGATTATTTCAAATGACACTACATATATAGTTTTCAAGATCAAGTTGTTCACTATTGACCAAAGTCAAAACTTCATATGCTAAAAAGTGAAAAGCTCGAAGTAAAATTTAGTCTAAACAACTCAAGAATTTTGAGAAACACTCGTATTGAGGATAGAATCATTTAAGCTATTTGACAAATATTATAATGTCCAATCCATAAATTTAAACTGATAAATGGAGGAAGAACACATGTTTATAAAAAGCATATAAACCCCATAGTCAAGCAATGTGGTTATTTCAACAACACAAAAGACTAAAGCAAAACGTTAAAAAAAAAAGAGCTTTTGAAAAAGATAAAAAGGCTCAAACACTTTGACCAAGTGTTAAATACCTCACATTGCTTGTGTGCGAGGTTTATATGCTTTATATATATATATATATATATATATATATATATATGTGGTCGTCCTTCTCTTATCAGCTTGAGTTTTTATCGGACATTTTGACATCATATCAGAGTCAAGTTGTTGTCTAGTTTATTTCATGTTATGGCCTCCGTTCGTAAAATTTCAGGTAGTCATGGCCACGGTTCGGAACCGACCGGTTCCGGTTCGTGGCCACATGTGAACTGGAACCGGCCGGTTCCGATTCCGGTCCGGTCGGTTCCGATTCGTAATTTAAAAATTTTAAAAATAAATTATGAAATAAAAAAATAAATAATTATAAAAATATGAAATAATGAATTATTTAATATAAATTATAATCAAAATGAAAATTGTGGGGGTGATCGATTCCCGGTCGGAACCGGGAACCGAACCGGTAAGACCGGTCTTTTAATTTTAGAACTAAGAACCGGACCAATAAACCATAGAACCGGGAACCGGACCAATGGTCCGATTCTAGTTGGTCCAATGGAACCCTTTGCTCTTAACTAGCAAAGAATCGTAGCCACAAAAGGCATACAACTTCACATTCTCATGGCTTGGCTTGGATTTTATAAACAATCTCTTTGATGGTCTCTTCATTCTCATTCGATGTGGGACTCTTGGCATTTGCATGAAGACAAGCCAAGAGTCTCATATTGAAGGCGTTCAAGGCAAACCGAGAGTCCCACATCAAATGAGAATGAAAGAGACCATCAAAGGGGTTGTTTATAAAACTCAAGCCAAGTCTTGTAATTAGAGTTCAATACACTTAAGCCAAGCATTACAATTGGAGATCAATGCATTTACAATGCATGGCAATTAGAGTTCAATTTGTTTTATAAAAAAAATTAAATAATGAAATTTCATTATTATTATTATTTTTAAATAATTCGGAACCGGAACTGTAACCGCCGGTTCCGGTTCTAAAATTATGGAACAGGAACCGGGCCCATAGGCCACGGGCCAGTTCCGGTTCCAAACCGCGGGCCCGGGTTTGACCGAGCCGGTTCCTGGCCAGTTCCGGGCCAAAACCGGCCCGTGGCCATGACTAATTTCAGGTGTTGTTCTTGATCCACGGTGTTAAATATCCCACATTGCTTGTCCTCGGATTTGGATGCTTCATATATAGGTGTTGTCGCTCCTCCCTGTAATTTAAGCCTTTGGGCATTGTAACATAAAGAAATATGCTCACATTGCTGCTCTTGGGTGGAAAAAAGAAAAAGCCAACGCCCAAGACCGAAAGGCAAAGACAATTACATGTGTCAATGAGGTCAACTCTTTCAGAAAATTCAAAGCCACTTTCGCATGGAGACCGTTTTTGCGGTAGAAGACATTTAAGAATTCAAACTTATGATTGTGTCCACATCGTGGAAAAAGTATGACGCATTGCCCTTCGTTTTTCTTTACACATCTAACGTTTATGAAAATTAAGAGCATGGCCTTATGAAAATGCCTAATCGTTTACTAAGAAATTAGAAAAAGTAAATTTTTTATTTAAGAAGTGGAATATTAGATAAGACGTGGAATGTTCATATGGGTCAAAACCAGACTAGGAGCATATATTTACTTGAGCATCTACATATGGTTTAACAATTTGTCCGCATAGAATCATATGACTCTATCATTATATACTTCATGATAATATGTTAAGACCAAATTTTAGAAACAATTTTTTCCCTACTGGCAACTTTGTCATTTAGATTAGTTCTTGTGTGGGATGAAATGTGGTTGTGAAAATCGGGCCTGCATATCAATTAATGCTTCTAATAGTTCTTCTGTGGGATTAATTGTTACAAAATATGCATCAAGAATTAAAGAATGAAGGAATTATGTTCTGAGCCTCATTGTACATGTCTTGTATGTACACTATGTATCTTTGTTCAAACGAGTTCAGAAAAGCTTGCTTCCAAACTCATCCACCTCAGTCCCTTCTACACGAGAAGCCATTGATTTTCTTGCTAAATCTCGGAGCTGGGACAAGCTCCGCCCTAGCTTCATCGCCACCTTCATCTCGAACATATCTCCGTTCTCTCTCTTGCTGTAGTCTTGCTCTTCAAGCGTCGCTTCGATTGTCTCTTCCATAAGCTCGAAGAACCCTGCACAGTTTCTGTACATCTCCACGACCATGCCAACTTGACCTCCATGCTCGAAGCCGTTGACGATCGCCGCCATTGCACCAGCGATGGCTGCAGCCATTGTGGCTGTTGAGCCACCGAAGGCCAAGCCAGCCGCGGCGATGCCGGTTAGCAAAGGAGCTGAAACCGCCAATATCTTGTTCAATTTTAGAGCCAAATTCCCGAGCCTCAAGTAGTCTTGCTTGTCTTTGCTCTTGAGGACTTGGACGATCGCTCTCATCTCCACTTCTAGGTCCTCGCTCCATCCATTTCGCTTGGTGTTCACAACGGTTTTCCACCCTCGAGATTGGTGGCGGTTGTCGGAAACCCTAGGCCACCATGTGGCAGGCTCGAATTTCACAGGGAACTTCTCGAGCATCGCTCCGAGCAGAGGCAGCGGATAAGCCCTATCAAGGGCCAGCACCTTCGCCATCGTCTCCTTCACGTCTGACTCAGATGGAGATTGGAGCGCAAGCATTGACTTGATCTCGCTCTGGAGCTGCTTGAACAACCTCGAGGCATTGCGTTGCTCTTCAGCCAGCTGCGAGGGCTGGATTTTGCTCATCACGAGCGACATCCCAGTGGCTGCGGTAAACAAGAGAGCCGAGCATGCTCTCAGCGACGGAGCTGGCACAGCCGCAGCCATGGCCACCATGGTTGTGGCAGTGAGAGTCATCATGTTGACCGAGTTCAACAGGAGCTTGTTCCAGTTGTCTCGCTGCTCGCCAATGTTATCGTGCATCTCCACTCTATCTTCGATGGCCTCCAAGATTGCATAGAGCTTCGTGATCGTTTCGATAGAAGGAGTAGGCGATAGGCGCGGCTCCAAAGCCCTATCTTCCTGGGCGACGTCCATCTGTAGCGGCTCAGCGAAGACGTAAGAATTTCTGGTGCTCAATTCCTCGACTAGCTTCTTCGTCATCACAGTGCTTGGATCGGTAAGCCGGAGTTTCGAGGGCTTCGGGACTTGGATCGAAGCAGTGATCGTTCTCTTCAAAGAACAACATGAAGAGGAAGAAGAAGAAGAAGAAACTAAGAGAGAGGAAGCTTGTAAACCGGCCATTAACGGAGGTGACAAGTCTTGTGTTGCTGTTAATCTCGTGTTTGTTTCAAGGGTGTTAATGTGATGGTTTTATGAGGATTGCTTGAGGATTGGAGTCGTTTTGGTTATGGAGCTTAGGGGTTCTTCAGGGTGCATATTTATACATGCGAAGTACGCAATGTAAGATGAAGAGGTCCTAGTTGATCAAAATTTGACCGTAGAACGCAAGGCGTTGGACTCAGCCCTTTGTGGCTGACCATTTCTATTCTCCGATTTTGTACAATTCAAACATCCAAATACTACGTAAATTTGCAGCATAGAAACATTGTTACATCACCTCTATCTACGTTAAATACGTCATTACATATGTTTCATCTAGATTTTTTCTAATTCCGTCTACATAATTGACATTTCACACGAATATGACCAGAAAATTTTCCAAAAAAATCCTAAACCTATTGCACTTTTGTCAATTCGGTCCTAAACCTTTTAAGTTTGCCAATTTAATCCTAAATCTTTTCACTTCTTGCCAATTGAGTCTATCCGGCCAATTTTGGCCGGCCGACGTTGATGTGGCCGCTGGCCATCCGGTCAATGCTGACGTAGCAATTTTTTAATATTTTTTTTGAATTTTTTAATCTTTTTTTTTTCTAACTTCTTACCTTTGGCCGGTCTAGTGACTAGCCAAAGGCAAGGGCTAGCGACGTCGATCTTGCTAGCCTCTAGCGAAGCTCGCCCCCGCTGGCCACCGTCAAGGGTGAGCCTCGCCATTATGACCTAGCAAAGGTGACGACGATAGCAAGGTCGGCCTCGCCAGATTTGGGCAAGGGGGTCGCGATGGCGAGGTCAACCTGGCCTTAGCTAGGCGAGGCTCGACCTCACTTGGGCGAGGCTCGACCTCACTTGGGCGAGGCTCGCCCTCACCTAGATCTAGCGAGGCCAACCTTGCTATCGTGACCCAGGCAACGACGAGGCTCACCCTACCAGTGGCCGGCGGGGGCGAGCTTCGCTAGAGGTTGGCGAGGTCGACCTTACCGGACTGGCCAGAGGGAAGAAGTCAGGAAAAAAAAAGAAAAAAATTTTAGAAATTGCTGCATCAGTGTTGGTCGGATAGCCAGCGGCCACGTCAGCGTTGGCTGGCCAAAATTGACCGGATGAACTCAATTAGCAAGAAGTGAAAAGATTTATGATTGAATTGGTAAACTTAAAAGGTTTATGACTGAATTGATAAAGTGTAATAGATTTAGGGCTTTTTGGACAATTTTCCCCGAATACGACATAATGCAAGTGAACATTCAAATAAGTGAGTCATATTCAATTTCGACAATGACAATTTGTCATGTTATTTATTATACTAATTTTGAGAATCGGTGTTAGCGTTTCTTTTAATTTTAGGTAATACGTATGAAAGATCACTTTTGCATAGAATAGAAGGTATCCTACCAGATGAAATGACTGATAGCATTACATGGACAACATATAGGAGGTGGATGACTATATTCGATGATTAAAAATTTGTCATCATATGCTCAAATTTCATGATAAAATTACTAATATAGTTTGGATCTGAGTACATCCTAAGATTAATTTGGTCAAATAGAACGGATTTAGAAGAGCATGTACTATTGCCCGGTGACCATTTCTTGAAATTGATTTTTCTCAGATTCACATAGCATCGGGTTTGGGTCGGGTCATTTTTCAATTTGGCAATGGTCAGTTTTTTTGGCTTGAGTTCATTTTTTTGGCGTTCAAGTCAACATAAATTTCGGGCATTTGACTTTTGATTCTTCCTCAAGTTGGGCTATAATATGGCGAGCGAGTCAATTCGATGCAGGGGCGAACGTTTGCCTGCTTTGCTGGAAAATGTCAAGTGGCCGAATGACGTTAAATCTTATTCGTTGAATAACACGGCGCATACTTTTACGAAGACGATCTACCTTAAATAAGTAAATTCCGAAAATCACGAAAAATTTCCAGAAAAAAGCCCTGCGAAAATCGAGTATGAACATGAAGATTATCATTGATTGCAACTGTCATTGTCAAGTTATTCAAAGCATATCAAAAACAGAGAGAGGCATCAGGAAGAACAGAAAAAAGGTTCATGGGGCTCAGGTACCATCCAACAATTAAGATGGCTTGTAGTACTTTGTGGGGACGAACGGCATTTTCGTGACGGCGCCGTCATAGGCCTTTCCTCGGACCAGGATCTTAACCTTGGTTCCAGCTTTGTGCGACCCGGATTTCACGTACCCCATGGCTATGTTCTTCTTCAAGCAAGGGCTGAACCCTCCACTCGTGACTTCACCGATGTTGGCTCCCTTATCGTTCTGGATCTCGCTGTGACTTCTGGCGGGCGGGCCTGAAGAGATGAATCCGACACGCCTGATCTTCGGACCCTCTTCGAGCTGCTTGAGGATTGTCTCGGCTCCGAGGAATCCGCCTTCAGCCCTTCTCCTCTTCCCAATGGCCCATGTCAGTCCTGCTTCCACCGGAGTTATGTGCTGTTCCATATCGTTGCCATATAAACAAAGTCCAGCTTCAAGACGGAGACTGTCCCGAGCACCTAAGCCGGTCAACCTCACCTTCCCTTCTGACTTCTCCAGGATCGCTTTGGCCAGATCCACAGCATGCTCTGAAGGAACCGAGATTTCAAATCCATCTTCACCAGTGTAACTGCAAATTACAGAACCATTCAATAGGCTCCCATGCTAGTTGGACAAGAATAAGGAAGTGGCATAAAAATGAAAAGATTCTAGAACTATTGATCTAGCCAATTTTGCTCATTTGTGAGGAACATACAATTGTAGAAGGACAAGAGAGGCCGTTCCACATGACATATGATCTTTAAAGACCAAATATAGTAGGACAAGCTGATAGCGGAGATACAAGAACGATGGTCATTTCCATGAAGTAAAAGACAATAAAAGGATCAACTGAGAAAATTTTGATATACCCGGTTCTGGTGAGGAAGCAGGAAGCACCGTTGATATCAATGATGCGAAAGTCACTGAAATAAATCTTGCTCAAGTCCTCTTTTGTCAGGTGCTGGAGAACTGGGGCGGCAAGAGGACCCTAAAACAAACAAGAAAGGAGGACTCATAGTTTATGTCCCTGAAATAGACACTTGGAACATTAAAACTTCCCTTTCTAAATCAAGCTGCTTTTTGAACTCAGAAATCATGACAGATAGGGCTATAGCGAAAAGAACAGTCCCCCAGTTACAACCGAGTCTAGAATAAATTCTTTACAAACTGCAGCACGAGACCTTTCATTTGTCCCTCCATATTTCGTGTATGCAAAGAAGTATCATCTGTTAACAAGAAGATTAATAAACAAAGCAAGGCCTGATTACTCGAACAACGATACTTTCAGAGTATTACGATCTTATCATAAACCAAGCTTTTGATTCTAGTATCAACATTATTATCAGTTTCGATTCAAAGAACAAGGATAGGTTGATTAGACAATCTTCTTGGCCCATTCTGAGTTCAAAAAATAACCATCTATTTAAGAATGAAGACAAGTAGTGAAAACCACATGGACGCCCAAAAACTGTGAAATTAGGAGAAAGATGTGCTCAGTCAGATCAACCTGGAGAGCAAGGAGAGATCTTTCATCATGAATGTGCCACGAAACATCCCCGCCTTTGGCCTTGAAAGCCTTCATATGCTCCTCGATATGGGCCAGGTCCTTATCCCTACACCCCGCATTCACCACAAGGTATATGAGATCATCCTTGACTTTGGTGATCACAGAGTCATCAATTGCCCCTCCTTTCTCATTAGTAAACACAGACAGTGTCCCTGTGCCAGGAGCTAGCGCAGCGACGTCGGCAATGACCAGCTTTTCAAGGAAAGGAATGCAATCCTTCCCTTTGAGGCTAAGCCCACACATATGAGAGACATCAAAGAGGCTACCATTGTCTCTGCAGTTCACTGTGGAGTCCATGATTGAGTCCTTGTATTGAATGGGCATGCTCCACCCAGCAAAAGGCACCATTTTTCCCCCATGAGCGACATGGAAGTCATAAAGCACTGTCTTCTTGAGATCAGCTTCGCTTGCGAAGAATCGACGTGCTACAGCCTTCTTATCAGCCTGAGCAATGCGGCGACTGATTGACTGGCCAAGCTGCCACAAACTTCCTCCCCTCATGTTTAGATGAGAAAAATCTGGTCAAAGAAATAGGAGACGTTATAAGTAAGATATCCGGGGAAGATAAGGACATTAGACAAGGAGATTTGTCTCTGAGCATATATTAAGTGTTAAAAATATATCTCAAATTTGAGCTAGTAAAAGAAACCAAATCCAAGTATGTTTACTAGCTTGAATAGGTTTCCTAGTTTAAGTGGTTTCCTAGCTTAAATTGTTTCCTAGATTAAGTAGACTTCCTAAAAGGAGTTTCCTAATTTGGATGCAATATAGTACATATGAGAAGAGGATCTTCTTTGTGATGCATCTAAGAGAAGCTTTTGGTGTTCAAGCCAATAAATGTTGTGGTAATATATGTGAATTTCTTAGTGAGGTCAAGATAGTGGTCGCGAGTAATTGTGAGGGCTAAACACTATTTGAGTTTTCTGAAGAAATTAGGGGCTGAAAAATATGGAGAGCATTTAAGAACTTAAGTGTGGTTGTAGTGTATCTTGATCTATAATGGAATCCTATACTAGTCTCTGTGCGGAGTAGATCCCACCGATTAAACCACAAAAATCTGGTATCCGATTTATTTCCTTTCTTTTGTTTATCATTGTGTTTGACCGCAACATTAAGCCTAGTCCTACTATCCTTTCTGGGCTGATAATTGAGCAAAATGGAAATGGAGACGGGGAATATTTGCTCTTCATTTAGAATCCTTTCCATGCCAGAGCATGGGGAAATTTAAGTGTTTTTTTTCCCTATCTCACGTCAGTTCCCACTCTCCAGACAACAGCTTTAATTGAATCAGGACAAGTCATGATGGGCATTGGTTTGGTAAGTGTATACAGCATAAATATTTCAGCAAAGGATGAAATGATGCATCATTAAAACAATCAAATGAGGAAAGAGCAAGCATATTGTTTGACAGATTTTCCATGTTCGCACAAGTAACTCTACAAGGAGCTCAAGCATTTCATGAAAGTCCAATCTGGTGCTATATTCATCTGGGAAACTGGCAGCATTTAGTCGTGTAAAACATCATAAGCACAACATCACAACCCAGACAAAACATACAACAAAATAGGTCTATATCACCTCAGGCTGTCATTATACGTAAGGTCACAAGATAAGACGATGGTCATCAGCCCTCTAAATCCAAGAAGTTCATTTTGAACAGAACAATCATATTGTCCAAAGAAACTCAAAATAATAATAATAATAATAATAATGAAAGAGCTTCAGATTCTATGAGAAGCACAATCAACCCATAGCGGATGCCTTGGTTCACCAACAACAAATTAAAACAGATGCGGCTTTCATATTGCACACACGCACACACGCACACACACTACATGGTCTCAAAACTGGTAGAGGAAACTCTGAACATCAATCCATTCTCACCAAAACCACATTCATTTCCAGCAAAAGAACAAAATGGCATTCAGATCCTATCGAAAAGCCACTTCCCCAGGACAAGAAACAACGTGTCCTGCGGAGAGATCCCACTTCCATACAAGAAAGCACCATCCTTTCACCAAAAGTCGATCAAAAATAACAAACCCATTTCATCTCTCGGGCATTTAAGCAAATACCACACGCACACGGAGAGACAGAGGGACTCACCCCAGAAGATGCGCTGCTTCTTGACGAGAGACAACCAAATCACGGAGCCCAGTAGGGCATAGCAATGCACGAGGTTGGTGATAGAAAAGAGAACGTCTTTATATGATATGGTGGACAATTAACAAAAGGGCCGGTCTATATAATTTTTTCTTTTTGGGTTGGTGAGGCAGAGTGCGTAGTGGGTGGAGGAGGGTTCCTCTGCCCAGATCAAAACCCATCGTCACTGAGTGGTGCTCGCAACGGGAGCAACCCCATCCTCTTCCCTCCGCGTTCCCGTGCTGCTGAGCCCCACGACGTTCCCGTGCTCTTCGGGCATCGAACGGTCCAGGAAGGAAACCAGAGATGCGACCATCGATGGAGGATGCCGTGATTGGCCTCGAGAGGAAGATGAGTCGGGTGGTGTCTGTCTTCTAAAGTTAGAACCGAATGTACTGGATCATCGATGGAATCTGACAGGTTACCTAAGTAGAGTTCCAACGCCAACGGGGAAACAAACAAAAGATTCTGTTCTTTTTTTTTATACGGAGGAAAATAATATCGCAGAAGTTGATATTTGATAACCAGGATTTTTTTTACCATATACACGTAAATCCCTTCTTTTCTTCACAATCCTTTTATACTTGATTACTTAGACATGTCCTGAAACAATTTTAATCGTGATTTGGCTCAGAGGTGAATAAGTTACAAATCTTGAACTTAAATTCTGCCTTGTCAGAGTCGGTTCCTGATTTTTGAAATCGAGAACCGACCTTAGGGTACGTTTGCTTTGGCTTTGGAAATGAACTTCGAGAAAATTCAAATCGCATTTGGTAAAAATATTTTTGTAAAGCAACTTTTGGTAGCAAACTTTTTCTTGCTTTGGTTGCATTCAAATTCGATTTTGGAAATGACCTCCACAAGAGGCCAAGGGTAGTCTAGATAGTGTGACCTCAGATGGCCTTCGCGGGGGTCGTGAGGGTCTAGCAGCCCCTCGCCTAAGTTGGGTGACCCCAACGAGGGCCACCTAAGGTTGTGAGCCCAAGTGACTGCCCCAAGCGACTGTCGCTTAGGTCACACAACCTCGCCGACCTTTGGTCGACCCTATGCCGGCTAGATCTAGCCTCGCCGGTTACCCTCGCGTATAGAAGATGAACAGTAACAATGAGGGGAAAACCGAAAAATGAAAGAATTAGTGAGGTAGCTTTGAAAAAAAAAATCATTTAACAATAAAAATGATATTCCGAAAATGCTGAAAGCCGAAGCGGGTGGGAACCTACCTTTGGCTTTTCGCTTTGCCAAGGCCAGCGTTTGGCTAAAGAAGTCCTAAAACCTAAACCAAATGCCTCACTTTTTTCCAAGGGGCTTAGAGACTTAAACTCCTTCGAGAAAACTGGACTAATCACAACTTGACTTTGGAATCGATTGGGATTTATTGTGCATTTTTTTCATTTTATTGTATATTCAAAAAAAGTAATCGACTTAAAAAAAAGTAACAAATTTACTTAAAATTGGTGGCAATTTGGTTTGGTTCTAGATTATGTCTTGGAATCCACTTTATAGGCTCCCGAGCAAATCGGCTAGTTCAGGGTATAGAATCGAAAATCGAATCAATCAAAGTCGATTCTCAATTTTTAGAACGGGAATTGAATGGGTCCCCTTGTGAACCAACTTTGAATTCCCAAGTTAAACAAGCTCGGTTGCTCCCTCTAGTTACTATGTTTACATAGTTAGTTATTATCATGAGTCTAAAACGAAACGGTTTATTGAATTTGTCCTACTTTGATGACTTGGAAAAAAAAAAGAGTGCATAATTTATCCACAAATTTTTGGCCCTGCTTTTTTTGCATATCGGTTTTTCACCTTTGCCTTTGTGAGATTATAGGAACATATATATCTCTGTTAATAAAATACCCATTTTCTCATTTATGATAATCTTCACCTAACGATGAAGTAATTGGATTTGCTTCTAAACATTACGGCGCCGTTTCCTCTCTCCCAAACGACCGACGAAGACAGGACAAAGACCAACGAGAGTCCCCCCCGCACGTTAATTTTCATGGCCGCCAAAATTTGTCAGAGCAAAAAGTCTTGAGAATTCGAGGTAAGAGAATCCACACTGAATCTCCAGAGCCATGCAAATAACTGGTGGCCGAGAGCAGATTCTCGCCCAAGATCTTTGATAGCAATTGGGTCCATCCGCTCCAACACTCCCTTTGTCTCGCCCCTCTTTTGGATGATGCTTGCTCGCGTGGAAAAGCACAGTTTGTCTTCGCATATCCCGTGTGATGAGCTCGTCTCGTTCTTGACGAGGTGGGTAACCCTGCTGCTCTGTTTTTCCGTCGCTGGTTCGCGTTTTCGTTGATGGGTCATTTCGGGTTTCGCGGTTCATTGGTTCTGTTGCTGGGTTCTCGTTGATGCAAACAAGTTTTGTGGTGATTGATTGCTTTTTGCTGTGAATGACGTGTTTTTTGCGTCGAGGCGTTGTCAATTAGGGGGCAAGCTTGTGCGTGCTGATGCAATTGTTTCCATGTTGTTTTTAGATGCAAATTTAGGTGGAAGAAACGTAAGTGAGTGAAGTTTCTGCCTTGTTTTCTAGTTTATCTTCACTTCAATACTGAAGTAGAACAGAGAAAAGAAGGGACGCAAGAAGCATTGGAGTTTCTATTAGCCAATATCTAAATGATGTGAATGTTTTTCTTTTGTTTTTGTGTGCTGAAGTTATCTACGTACAATCATGGTTTTTTTTTCTTGATTGCTAAATTTTAATAGGTAATTAGAAAATATGTTAGCAAATTCCATTGTGGATTTGCAGATTCTTTTCTGGATATGGAGAAAGTCAAGTCCTTATCTGTCCATGCTGTTGAACTTTGGTTTTGTTGATTGTTCAAACTCTTGACATGTTGGTTTTGTTAATCTTATCAGGTTTACAGTCATCTGTTTTGGGATGGAATGCTGAATGAAGATTTATCATGGTACAACCATGCTTACAGTAACGGGCAGTGTTAGCAATTATCAGGCAGTTCCAAAGAATCCGGTTCTGCATGGGACTGTTTCATGCAGAGCTAACCATGTGATTTGCTCCAATAAAAGTGCAGTTTTCATTCCTGTGAGGAGTACTAGTAACGTTTTGAATTCTTCATTTTCCAACAAAGGACGCACTCAACTTCAGACCCTTCACCATGTGGCTTCGAAGAGATGGCTAGTACGCATGTCCTTTATCTGAGTTCCATTTTTTTTTAATATCTCGATCTAGTTCTTTCTGGTGCTAAAGGTTGTGCAATTGCTGTGATGCTCTAGTGCCGACTGGGTGACTCCAGTTCGCTTGATGATGAATATCGTTCATCCCGAAACATAGCCATCAGTCTCTTTAGGCGGTACAGGAATGCTGTTGATCGTGGAGGAGGTGACAACTTAAAAGTATATTTAGCAGTTTGCTGAATCTTTCATGAGTGAGCTTGAGTTGTTGTCTTTTGTAAGTCAAAACCTTTTCCCTGTATCAGGAGTTCATCAGTGCTGGGGTTAATGCATACGCACTCGGCTGCACTGACGAAGGATTGAGGGATGAACTTAACGATATGAAGGAATCTGGCATCGAGATTGAAGCAATGCAAGCTTATGGTGGAACCACCACTCTAAAATCTAACATCATCTCTGAGGAGGTAATTACTGATTAGAACCAGTAAACTTCCTGAACTATATAATAATTGTGGCATTCCAGTGTTCTTGGTGACTTTTTGGGCTCTTTAATTTACACTGATCCTATTCTTAGTTTATTCCCTTTCCAATATTAATGTGTTCGACTGTTTTAAGATGTCCACCGGTTTTCATTATTTGCAGATTGATGAGTGCATACTGTGGTTGAGCATTATATTCATTACCATCTTGTGCACGCCACAACCAACAGTTGTTAGATGGTCATCGACCCCGCCAGTGTCGGAAGAAATACTACTCCAGTGGAAAGGATTCTGTGCTGTCATAGCAAATGCGTATTATATAAGGGGAATGGCATGGTGAGCTTTTGCTTTCTTTGTATCATTATTATTGATTTCTGAATGCAAGCCTTCTTATGGTGACACAAGATTCATAGAATGAAACTACTTGTCCTCGCATGCCGCCTTTTAGTTTAGAATCTCATGTTGATAGCGGTTCAACTCTATGATTATATTGAGGCTTCCGGTGAAAACTCTTCAACTGGAGCAGATGGCTGTGATGGGCCGCTCAGAAGAGCCATCGGTAGTAGCTAGCAGAATGCGTCTGGTGTTTAGTACGCTCGAGGTTAGCTCCTATTCTACCACAATCTTTCCCATTTCTGTGCAAATGTCCAGAGAACGCATCTTCTGAAATTTTAAAGACTGATACACGGTGGATGTCCCGGTCTCATATCCTTCCACTATATGCAATCTCCATGCATTTTTCATTGTAAGTGATGCACTGAATGACGTGACCTTATACAGTGCAAGAGATGCTAAACCAGAAAGATAAATGACATAGACACCCTGCATTCGACCATTATGTTGTAAACTTCTTCATTGGCCATTTGATCCCCCTTTTTTGCTTGAGCGGTCTTGTAAATTAGTTTAACCTTATGCTATTCGAGTTCTATGATGAGGATGGATTTCGAGTTGTTATATGCATCTATTTGATGTGTTTCTGATGGTGAGATTATTTATTGGCCTGTGCAGGTAGTGAGTCCACAGTGGCCAAGAGTCTAAGTGCTCCTGATTGAGGTGTATTCATTTTTCAGGCATATCATCCCTAGTAAGAACTGTGTAGATTTTAAGTTCAATATTGCTCAGTGACCAAGAAATTTTCACTAGTCTTCGTGTATAGTAATGTGTAATAATTACGCAACTCTGTGAATATGTTTTCCCAAATATTCGAGTCTAGGCCATGCAATCGTTCTTTTTAGCTTGTACAAATGTTCAGATTACCTTTGCAATTAGAAGATAACAAGCTGAGTATATGACTTATTACATCACTTAATGGCCTTCTGCATATGCACTGGCACTTGAAAATGATTGTTGTGATGCTTGTCTTTGTATCACCAAATAGACGAATTTGGCTCAAACTGTCTTGGTCTTAATGTGGACATCCAGATGGGGACTTATGGGGTTTCCCGTTGCCGCTATGTTTGCCTCCGTCTCTGCCCGTCCATGACCATGCCCTTCAGTGGAACCTCCACCACCACCACCACCACCACCCCCACCACCTCCGCCTCCACCACCAGCTGCCCCTACATCACCTCCTGAAGCAAACCCAGCGCCAAAGCCACTTCCTTGACCAAACCCTTCACCAGAGCTACTGCCGCCATTTGCTCCACCTCCAACACCGCCACCGCCACCACTGCCAATTCCACTTCCAATACCATCGCCAGCGCCAAACCCACTTCCATCGCCAAAGCCTCCCTTAGAGCCACCTTCTCCACCTCCACCACGGGCAACGCCTCCACCTCCTCTTCCATTTCCAGTACTCCCACCTTCCCCTGCCCCTCCTCCATAACCTTCTCCTGGCCGTACGTGCCATTTCCTCCACCACCGCCGCCACCCCTCCACCTCCACCTTCTGCTCCAGCATAGCCCGCACTACCATTCACATTGCCCCACTTCTCAAAACTTTCGTCGTATCTACAAAAGAAAGTTCCACAACTCCGCCAACTTCTAAACGAGCAGTGCCTATCATTGTCATTGTCGACCATAAGCTTCCTGCCGCTTGATCGATGACGAAAGCTGTTCCGATCAACTTCTCTGGCAATTTCATGGTCGACTGTACTCATGGAAGCAATGACAGTGGAAAGAAGAAGAGCAAGAACAAGAGCTCTGTTAAATGTACTCATGGCTCTTAACAGCTCGAGAGCTGCCCTGAATCAAGCCAACTTACTTGGGGTTGTTGAACCCAAGCCTCTCAGCTCTTAATATATAAGCAGCTACAAAAGGAATCTGCTGCTTAGACATATTGCAGTGGTCCATGTCCATTAATGCCTTTCAAAGGGAAATCAGTGGAGTAGTCATACAAGCCAAGGACGGTCCAATATATACTCTCATGGTTCTCAACCACATCGCGCGCGCGCACAAGGAGTCCCTTAGTCCCTTAATTGCAGGAAGCAAGTTTTTATGGGTTGATTGTTAATATCTTACTCATGAAACGAGTTGAAATTTCTCTAGTTTAAATACAGTAAAGTCTTTCTGTTGGATCTACATCAATTGACTTGCTTATATTAAATTTAAGGAAAATGACACAAAAAGTCCTTGAACTTTGACTCGATGTATAATTTGATCCTTGAACTTTTAATCTGTTCAATATAGTCCATAAACTTTAACTTAATGTTCAATGTGGTCCCTGAACTTTTAATACATGTTCAATAGAATCCCTAAACTTTATAAAAATGTTTAATGTAGTCCTTTAATTAATTCAAGTTTAGGGACTATGTTGTACATTTTCATATAGTTCAGGGACTAAATTGAACATGTACCAAAAGTTTCAGGAATCACATTGAACAAATTAAAAATTCAGGGACTACATTAAACATTAAGCTAAAGTTCAAAGACTACATTGAACAAATTAAAGTTCAGGGATCAAATTGAACATTGAGCTAAAGTTCAAAGACTATTTGTGTCATTGTCCCTTAAATTTAGAATGATTTCAAAGAAAAAAGAAAAACAAAGAAATTAAAATATACAAAAGATGCGTTGTATCTTTTTCTTTTTCTTTTTCTCAAGGGTGGGGACTGTCTCCACTACAGGTGAGGTGAGAAGCAATCAAACTTCACAGTCTCCTTTTTTAATTTTGTTGAATAATTTTTTCTTTTTTTGCTGAAAAAACGAAATTTCATTTCCTTGAATCTCTTGTATGTATCTTCCATATTTTTTGCCATTTTGCCACTGGCCTAAATAAACTAAAATTGCGGGCCTCTTTGTAAAATCACCAGTCTTTTTCTCTTGGGATTTCAAATTTGTACTCATGGGAAATGCCATCTCTAGACAAACCTCTTTTGCTTTTGGCATGTAGCAGAATAGTATACTATGTTATTATAGCTTGATATGATATAGGTGTATAGCTTGCTTCATCACTTTACTTGTATTTCTTTGCAATAACTTGGCTTAGGTGACCACATAGGGGTTTTGATGAGGGTACAACTACTCCCACTCTAACAACTAGTAGAGGGCAACAAAGAAAATGGGCATCAAGTTTCAATTTCAAGCGTCTCAAAGATGGAGTGCGCTGACCAAAAAAAAAAAAAACTGACCAAAATAAAAGGATGGAGTGCAGCCAGTCTTCCTGCATGATTGAGATTTTTTTGAGAATTAAAGAACCAGTTCTCACTGATTTCTCAGATTTCTATGTCCCAAAGAGAGCACATACCATAGAAAATGAAGGACTTGTTTCATGCTTTTGAGTTTGATCCACTTTATATTGTCGAGCAGTAATTCCACAAGCTGTGCAACGCATTACACTGTGAACAAATCTTTACCGTTATGATTTGACTTGAAAGAAAGAGGCAGAGTGTCCAATTCAGGGAACTGAACCAAAAAGAAAAGAGCATCAAAAGAAAGAAACAGCCATGGCGAGGTCAGAGGAAAGATGTCCCGAAATTGCAGACTTTAAATGAACAAACTTGTTACATAATGTACACAGAAGGAAGAATCAGAATCCTCAAACACTCATCTACAACCTATTTCTGTCGTAACTTTTGGTGAAAATTGGGGCAGATGTTTAGAAAAATCTGATCTGAGTCCGGGGAAAATAACAAATAAATGAATCATCATCCAACCAAAGATCCATGGTAATTGGTCTGTAACTTAGCACGGCATCAACAGAGGAATCGAAAAGAAAAGGGAGAAATGTGTGGCTAAAAGAAGTTGAAATGCCCTCACAAATGCGCCTATCCTGCCACTTCTCGAGGTGATGAGTCCTAATTTGTTGGCTGCACCACTTGACTCAGTGGAATTTGCCTGCCCTGTGTTATTGCTTTCCTTCTTGCTGCACCCAAAGTTAAGCATTACCCGGTAACAAGAACGTCAAGAAGGATTCAAATCAAGCAATCTTCTAAGTTTTAACACATTCAATGAGTACATACATACTGCAATATGTGGGGAGAATGAGATTTACCAACAAAAGACGGAATAAACACAAGAAAAGAAAGTACTGAAGAAATGGCTTTTCTCACCTTCCAGGAAAGATACAGTCTACATGACCTGAATGAAACAATAAAATTGTCAGATGGGCTCTAGAAACTTTCAGAAGCACAGAGAACATAATACAACTAGGAAAAGAATTTTTCTTATTAAGATTTTGCGAATGCTTATTTTGTAATTAGAAGCATCGCGCAGGAAATGAGGCATCTCCACTAAGTTTATCGTCACTTAGGAGTCTTCCAGCTCAACCCAGATAAGGAAGATAAGAATCATCACATCGACTAGGTAATCAGTTAAATGACAGATTGAGAAGTTTGGTTGACCAATAGAACTCACTAGTCTATTATCCTAAGACCAATCTGATTCAATGATTAGAGCTTAGGAAACATGCATTCACAAGGAAGTCCTAGTGCCCGACTTCAACAACTACTACTCCTTCACAAACCCTTTAGTTACATTGACCACTAGGAATGATGTGCACTCTTAGGAGAAAACGAGCTCGAGTTTGAGAAGAAAATATTCATCCAAGTTAGTCATACATCTCACTAAGACAAGGTGTTCTCTTGGTCATAGGGAAAAGCATACCACACATTCGCCAATGAAGTCATAGCCCCTTACAAGCATGGCCAAGCAGGGCATAACACAAATCCAATATATATGCCGTTCAAGAAAGCAGCATGGAAGAAGAAAGAAGAATGCCTACTGGGGTCAGTAGTGGTGATCATAGCAGCACCCTTGAAATCACAAGACCCAGAAGCCTTCCTTTCCTTCTGGTAATAACTATCAAATGCATATGAGGCATGGCTTTTCACATTGTCTGGCTTAAAACAGTTCTCTCCTGGCTGAATCTCTGTGCAATTTGCCTGGCCCGGACCACACGCCCAATCCAGTGCCGCTTGCAATGTCCTTGAATCTACACCGTCCATTGCTATACAGAACGTCTGATTGGTTGTATCATTGGCCAAAAAGCCCCCGGTTTCTGATACGTGCAGCAAGTAAACCGGCGTCAAGTCCCCATTAAACAACCCCCAATTGGCTTCAGATATTGGAGGTGATCTAAGATCCTCATTGAACAACTCATATATGTACACATTGGATGTGATCTCCGGGTGCAGAGGAGTACCACTTTTATCAAGTACGTGTTTAATCAAATTTGAATTGTAAGTATCTGCATAATCAATGGCTGCATAAGGCTCCTTTGAATCACCCTTCGATGGCCATCCCGTCTCAGTCACAAGAACTTTGACATCCGTAATGTTAAAATTCTTCATTGAAAAAAAGGCAGCGTCGATCATCGCATCGAGCACATTAGTATAATGAAGCAAAGTGTTGGGATCAACCATTTCTTTGGATGGAGCTATTGGCTTGAAGATCGAATTTTCAAGAGGAACTACACCTTTATTCTCCATGAACACATAGTAAGGGTACAAATTCATCATCAATGGCGAGCCGGTCCTAGACAAGAACTGCAACAAAGGGACTATCACTGAACTAAGGCTCTGGTTAAAGAAAGCTTGAGAAGGTGGGAATGTGTCGAGAATCAGTGACGCGGCATGTGGGGTCGAAATCTTAATTTCATTATGCAAATTTGCAGCTACCAAAGCACTGTAAAGCAATTCCATTGCAGGCACAAGAATGGGAGCATATGAGGGTACTGTGGTCAAGACTTCGTCCCCAACTGCAATGCCTGTAATTAGGGTTTTCGGGTAGTAAGCAACGACGTTTCGGCTAATCCAAGCTACCGCCGTGGCATTCGAGGATCCAATTGCAAGAAGCTGGTTATTGGGAACACTGATGATTACCCGAATCTTGCTGCGAGCCAGGGCTTGGAGAATGTCCGGGTTCGCATCAAAGAGACGTACGTGGGCGATCTTCTGCAATTGGAGGAACGACACCAGAGCTTCGGGGGAAACAAGATTCGAAACTTCCGTGCCTATGTTCAACCCCACAAAGGGTTCGTCTTTCGGGTCCTGGGTTTGCTTAATTTGCGCGACTAGAGATGACCCAGCTGCAGAAGCAATTCAAGACAACGAAGAAAGAGGACCCAGTTAAAATCTAATCCCCCGCGTTTTCTTGAATTTCATGCACTGAAGTGCCGGTTACCTGGAATTCCAGAGCAGAGAAAGAAGACGGCGGTCAAGAAAACAGAAACCATCCCAACCTTCGCCATTACCGAAATACGTTTGCTTGTGCCTCTTCATCGTCCAGTTCAGCTTCAGCTGCCGACAGTGGCATTACGTCGAACAGCAGCGGGGAAATAAAGGGGACTGACGGATGGAAACCTCACGCTCCGAGGTTTTCTCAGTTACGGTCAACTTGTCCCACCGAGAGAGAGAGAGAGAGGAAGAGAATAGGAATGTGCGGATGTCCACTCGCTGTCGAAAGCCGAATCTGGGTTTGGATTCGACCGAGGAGCGTGTCGAAGCAACATAGGTTTGAGTTCTAGCATAGTTTTAAGGATCAAGGAAGTCATTTAGCAGCATGCAAAATTAAATTTAGCAGCAACTTCTGTACTTCAAAGGAGGGCGATGCAACGCAAAGTTGCTGACCAAGAAAAAGGACAGGAAAAGGACACGTAACGTTTGGAAATTTGGATGGAAACTCGGGGTGACTTTTGCTTTTCGGCAATCTTGGTTGGAGATGCCCGCTTTTTCCCCTCCCAATCATTTGAAGGTAGAAAAACGAGCTCGATCTCGCAATTCTACAAAGCCATTTGGAAAGAAATATGCCAAGAAAAAAAAGTAGGTTATTACTACTAAAAATCTCAAATTGATTATACCCATGTCATAGTTTTCCCGAACTAATTTACAGTGTCACGGAAAATTCCCAAATGAATACTTTCGTGCCACATTTGTTGTGTCAGAAAAAAAAAATCTTGAACTTGTGCACCCGCGACGAATCTATCCTCCGTTTGCTTCCGTCAATATTCTCGTTCAATTAGTGACGTAAAATCACACGTGGCTAATAGCTCGAATGATCAGGGCATGACGTGGACCTCAAACGATGTCATTTTGGGGAGCCAGATTTGAGAAAATTGAGCTGAGAGCTAAAATCTGCTAATTTTTACCTAAGAGCTCCTCACGTCTCGAATGAACTACTAAAATCCCTAATTTCGCCCCAATTTTGCCCTAAACTTTTGGTGATATGGGAGAGAGAAAGGGCAGATTAAATCTTGCAATGATCCGTTGTCATATTGAACACTGGCCTAAAAGAAATGCTGCAATGTTTTAGCTTTTCAGCAACCATTCAGCAATAATCTTATTTCCAATCATGTAGAGCTCATATTCATGGTTCTTTTATTGCCAGTCCAAACAATAGATACGCTAAATTTTCAAGAACTGAAGAAAGAGTCGATCTTTTCTTTATTTGGTAATTAAAGAGCACAGTAAACACATTCTTACCGGGTCGCTTCAGCCCAGTCTCCACAGATGAACTGCTTGAATAATGCAGTTTTCAAAATCAAGAGAACTTAAGAAAATGAACCTTAAGAAAAAAGCATGGACTAATGATGGCGGCGTCCCTAGACAATGCAAGTTCATTTGCATCTAAACAATAGACATGATGCCCGATGAGGAATAAAAGAATGATTTAATCTCGGGCCTTTCGGTGACGCCTGCGAAGCTTGATAACATGAAACTTGTCGTCATCCTCAAAGAATTGACGAAAAATGATCCTAACAACGAAAGCTCCTACCAACAATAACTCTATAAGAATGGCAAATGCCGTCTTTTAACCCCCTTCTTCTGGAGTATAGATGTGCACAGATGGAGAGTTAGAGTTGGCAACAGAATGCGGGTTTTATGTTCAGAATGTGAATCTGCATTTAGGTACTCAAAGAATCACTCTATGGAATAATATCCGATGGATAGCAGCCAAGGACACGAAGGTAACCAGCAAATTCCTGCAAACAATGCAGGCAAACAAAAAAAGAAGATTACATTATGGTACTTTCTAGTATGAATTTGCCAGTGCTCCACGTACACATTAAAACAGAACAAGAGTGAGCGAGAGCTGATTATGGCTAAACCATTGAACCTTGATACACCCTCAGATCAGGAAGTAAACTGAAAAATTAGATGCGGCAAAGAATAAGACAATGGACTGCTTCCTAGGAATTGATACTAGAGTACAATTTAAACTCCAAAGAACATCAAATTTCCAATTTACCGATCTCTAGTAAGATGTGAAACAACAAACCTGCAGATGTCCCAAGGCATGTTGGGCCCGGGGGTCTGCCATGGACGCTTCAAAGTCAATGTAGAAAAGGTAGTCAAAGTACCTGCCATGTTTCAATATCAAATAGTCAGATACCAAAGCATGTAACTTGTAATAAACTCTGCATCCCCCAAAAGTAGAAGATAAACCCTACTCTTTCAGAAACCAGAAATTGCATTATCACTATCTTATGGAAAACCAGTTTGACAACAAGACCACTCACTTGGCACTGCCTTTATTTGAGTCATCCACAACCCGCAATGGACGCTTTCTCTGAGGACGGCTCTCTATCTGAAATTTCACTAGAGAATGTAACGGAAAAATGTCCGCTGGTGGTATAAGTAAAGGCCAAATCAACCACAGTAAAACGTACCTTTGTCAAATTAATGTCCCTAAGAGCAAAAACTGCAAGGGCTTTAAATAGTACACCAGGACCTTCTTCGAGAGTGAAAACAATGCTTGTCTGATGGAAAGATGTAAGAAAAAGTTAAAAAAGGAAAAGAAGAAAGTACTGTTGATGGTGGTGTTAAGAGGAGTACGTCAAAACGTCATTGAGCAATGTAATACCTTAAATGGTCTGTCAGTTCCTGGGATGATGGGCTCTCTACCAAGTATAAGGAAACGGGTGATGTTATCATCATCATCCTGATAAATGTTAAGGGGAAACAAACCCAATCAAGTATGATCATGACAAAGACAAATGCAAAAGAAGCACATACTACACAAACCTTATGACTAATGCTATGTAAAAGGAGCAGAGTATGGTAGTTTGACATATACACTGATGATTGATGCATAATGGATGTGCATAAGGGATGCATTAAAAGGTTTAAAATAAACTAGTAATATCGTGAGACAATTCTCAGATATCTCGACATTGATGCATTAAAACTTCTGGGCTGCATTGTTATCCTGGAGATTTCTAGTAATAGATGCACATTCACATTGAGTTGCTGCAGCAAATATCCGAAAACAGACTGCCTACTGATATGCTTAACAGGTGATTCACTATGGCACGTGCACCAAACAGTGCAAACTCCTCTATATTCCCTGAAAACAAGCATTACCTGTATTTTTTTGGCAAGAATGTCAAGTCCATAAATCTCTGCTGCTCTTGAACTTGCAACAGCTCCAACTTCTCTTAGACCATCGGAGGCGACAATCTATTCAGAGTATTATTGTGTTGAAATCAAAATAAAATCAGTAATTTAGCATGACGTCAAAAGGAGACGCATGACTTATCAGCACAGTTACCTGAGCAGCACCAGCAGTGTCTTCAGTACTGACTCTGATGACACCTAACTCCATTAGTGTCATCTCGCATTGAGCCAGAGCCTGATGTAAATAAGTTACTTGTTAGATTGGAGAATAATAGGATCATGTACATTTTCATGGAGAGTACGTAATGTCTAATACAGTCAGTAGCATCAGATAGATATTACAGTAAATACCAGCATATGAGATGCTTAAAACAAGTAACTAGGATTTGGCAGCAAGCTCCTATTTCTAGTCGGCAACCAAAAGGTTGTGATCCGAAGAGAAGGTTATAATAACAGCTCGTAAACCTACAACTGAAAAGATAGTTTAACAGTTTCATCACAATTGATTTGTGATCGAATCTATTGGTCACAGTTTTATAGTTTGTCATGATAAGTTGAAATCATTTCTCATATCCTGTACACAAGCAGGTCATACAGTCAAACAGCCTTCCTTTTTAAGGAACCAGGGAAAAGGAGCAGGTGAAAATGGGCAAAAAAGTGACCTGTGGGTGGCTCAAAACCCGTTTAAGATCCTCTTTACTTGTGCCAGGCAAACCCAGTAAACAATGATTAACTTGTAATTGCACCTCCCCCACTATATGCAATCTATGACGAAGAAGCAAGTCATAGTTACGGTGGATGCTTCCACCTACAGAGTTCTCGATAGGTAAGACTGCCCTGTCAACTAGCCACAATTCAACTGCCTGAAAGAAAAACACTTAACCAAATTTAGGTTTGGTCATGCATTATCAGCAGTCGAGCATACACTGTAGCACTGTCTTAAACCTTGAATGCAGCTTCAAACTCATCACAAGGAACTGTCTCACACTTTGGGTATGCTTTTAGAGCAGCAGCCTCACTGTATGCTCCGGGTACGCCCTGCATTGATGACATCATAGTTCATATATATAACATTCTGAAAATGTGAACGGGAAAAATAGGTAAATGCTGGTTCTGTACCTGATAAGCAACTCGCACTTTTGAACCATCATTTGAATTAGAATAAAGGTCCAGCGCAGACAGCGGTTCTGCCATTTATGCATGTGACCAAATTTATGAAATCGTCGAAAAGACAGAGGAGAGAGCTGGGAATTTAATAACAAAAAAATTAATCTTAATTTCATCAACTTACCAACATTATAACAGCCAGTATTATATTTTTAGGTTTCAATGACAGGCAACGGGATTTGGTAAGTGATCAATAATGTTCGGTCAAGCATAAGAAAATGGTCTCCAAGAATCTTAAATATGCATCTGAAAAGATTTTCTTTCCGTTTTTCCCCATTAGTTGTTGGAGTGGAGAGATTTGCAGATAGTCATGGGCAAATCTACATTCCTTTTATCACTTGATCCCATGATATAAAGTCATTTATGGTCATTAACTCGTAAATAGCCTATCTCAGAAGCACAAAACTTTATCAGCACTTAGATGCTAACTCGTTTTTTTTTCTTCTTTTTCTCTAATCGATCAAGTTTGCATAGATAGATGCCTACTCCAAATACAATCAAAACCTGTTCACTAAAGAATCTCCTAGACCTACTACTTCTTAAGCACACATCATTATCCCCTCTAACTAAGTCATAAAATTCAGACTCACGGGTGTGATTTCCGATCTGAAACAACTCGCATTTTCCCTTTGATCAAGAACTTCTCAACTAAATGCATCAGCATTTGTTAAGGCAAACATAACTATCATGAATTCCATCCACATACTCTGGAGCAAGATTTCTTCGTGGGGCATGTCCTTTCATTTTCACATCCATCACATGCATGAACCACACAATTATTCATTCAATCATCACCTTCTCCATAGCAAAACCAGTTAAACCATAACAGATCCAACAACACCCAAAATGAAAGACCCCAAGCATCACATAACAAAACCCAAAGTCAATCTGCATTCCCCTTGAGAAGTCCTATACTCTCCAAGCCAATTCAATTCAAAACACAGTCAGAAATAACCGATCTTGTCCAATTCCAAATTGAGGCTAATCTTCATGCAGACATTAATGAATAAATTCTCCCTCATTCTACATAGACTCTCAAAAGCTACCAAATTGTGTCAACGATAACCAAATGCAAGGAACTCACCAAACAAATTTAAAAAAAAAAAAAAAAGAAGGCAGAATTAAAACTACTCACTTGGAAGAAGATTCAAGTCCCTGTGAAACACCTTGGCCTCCTCTTGCTGTGTCCTTTCAATGGCCCCAGACGACTCCAACCCAGAAGTTTGAGGCTTCTCATCCTCAACAGAAGTGATAGCTCTCTGAGCCAAGAATCCAACACTCAGGCACTCCCATTTCCTAGGCCTCACCGAATCCCCCTTGACACTCCAATTCACAGCAAACCCACCAGTCCTAGCCCCCAAATCGGAGCAACCCACGTGAAACTGCGCCGCCTTGGCACAGACCCAGATGGGCAGCGCGCCCTTCGAAGCCATCAGCACCATTCACTCCGCCCAACCGCGCAAATGCGCAACCATGTGCTGGTGGGTTTGGTGGGGCATTGCCGACGAAAGAAAATCAAGAAACGGCGGTGAGGCTGTGGACCCCGCGGCGGGTGCAGACGTACGTAATCATTAACCAGCGCGAGAGAAAGATTTCCCGGGCAATGTGCGTTGCAAAGTTCGGCTGTGATTGGGAAATGGAAGGAGGAAGTTTCGGGCTGTTTAATCAGGACTTCTTGGAGAGAACAGAGGAGGGTAGGTGAGCGGAATGTTGGCTACACGTTTCCTCGGAATGCATAGAAGGATAGATGGAGACAGAGCTAGCTTTTGTGTTCGTGTGACGCCTTCTGGGCTAACAAAAATCAAGAACCAGAGAGAGAGAGAGAGAGAGAGAGAGAGAGAGAGAGACAGAGACAGAGAGACAGAGAGAGAGAAAGTTGAGTTCTTCTTCCTCCGTTTGCTGTTTGTACATGCGTAGGTTAAACGTGTATGCCCCATCTTCCTTTTTCGGCAAAATCCGTAATTTCATTTTGAGTTCAAAGCTGCTTCCGCCCAGAAAAGAAGAAGCTCGGAGGAATTTTTTTTGCCAAATAAAGAGAAACTTCCATTTTTGCCGACAAGCCATGCTCTGTTTGATTGGAAGGACAATTATTATCAGAAAATTGTTTTTCAATTTTTCGGTATTCGGATGGGAAACTAATTATTGTACAGAAAGCGTCTTTTATTACTTGAATATAACAAGCTTAGATTAGAGGAAAATTACTTCCCCTTTTAATAAGGAGGAAATTGCATTTCCTAAGCCACGAAAGAAAAATGAAAAACTTCCATGAAAATTTTTTTATTTTATCATGAAATTTTCAGCAAAACGAACGAGCCATAAATTGGTAACCAAACATTTTTGCCAATAAATTTGTTATTATAGTAGGGATGGCTTTGGTGAGGGCTTATTAGGCAATGGGCTGATTTTGAAAGAAGCAATCTTCATAATTTATCACAGTTCATTTATTAGGATTAATCCCCTTGATTTATTGGCAAATTCATGTACTTGTGATGTTAATCTAGAGTCGATCAACGGCCTCTTTAAGTACTCTACTCAATCAGTTGCACTTTAAAGGCTCGAAATTCCAGTTTTGGTTTATCTTTGTCCCACTCCCGACCCCTTTTATTTCTACCCTTTTTGTTGCTCAATATTGCATGTTTAATTCTATTATAAAGGTATGCTTTTGTAATATCGTCATCAACTGTTGAAAAGCTTAGCATATTAGATTAAGATATGATATAACATTTAAAAATTAAGTATTAAACTTAAGCTTCAAGCTTATGTATAGAAATCAAGTGCTCCGATCGAGCGATACATTTTTTTTTGCCACACTATGAACTAAAATGTTTGTAATCAAATTCATTTAAAATCTCTTATAATTCGCACCGCTGGCAAATTCGAAGGTGTGCTTTCAACAAGTTTGACATTGAAAAGATATGGAGCTTTCCCAACCCTTGGAAAATTGACCAAATCAAGTCATTAGGTGAGTTAATTAGGATTATGGCAACATTTTAGGTGAGGGAGTTAGGTTAACATGTGCTCTAATTTCCAAAATCTAGGTTCTAAGTCACTTGTTCAAAAAGGAAATTTTTTATGCTTTTGCTGTTGGCCCACGCAATTGAGGAACTAATCGGGCGAAGCATTGAAGAACTCATCCAACTAATGTTCTGCAAATTTAATTTGACAATGACATTTTTTTTCTGAATATTTTAAATGATCATTGAGAGAAAGTTCGTTGATAGAAATGTTTATGCTGATGCTTGATGATGACAAGTCCTAAAGGCTTGTTTGTCAAAGATATGGGAAATTGTATATTAAATGCAATATTCACACTGTATAAAAACCAAAATTTCAAAATTTAGTGTCCACCCTTCAAATGTTTAAAGTACCCTAATTTATTTTTTTTATGAAAGAAGTTAAGAGAAAATTTAATATTGTGTTAATGAAAATTAATATCTCTAAACAATTACACAACAAACCATCTACTTTCATGTCTGCATGCATCATTTTCGAAATTCATCTATCTATTCTCCGCTAAAAACAACTCGCATTCATCTTCTATGTGGCATACGTATAGCTCATGTAAAGGATCTAATTCATATGTACATACTAGGCAAAACCCGGGCATTGCGGAGAATTTCCTGCATAAAATGCGAAAGAGTTACAATGTTTAAAGCAATTAATAAGTATGAAATATCTATACGAATGGCACCATCATATTATTCTTTGTTGAAGTTTTGCTAATATTCTTTGCTATGTACTTTCCGCAGTTTTAATATTGTATAATATTTTGTACAAATAGATAAGAAATTCATTTAATTACAGGTTGTCAAGAGATAAGGTGATAAAATAATGAAAAGAGCGGGAGGGACCGAGGAGAATATAATAGTTATAATTACACAAAACAAAATACAGAAAGTACTGATACAACATATTATTTCGAGTACTTTAGATCCATCAATTAACAAAATTATATGCACATAAATATTAGATTCTACATCATATTGTAAACATAAAATTATTTTGCTTGAGCCATTCTAGGTACTTTTCTTCCATATCTCAAACATATTCCATATATTATATCTTCTTTTGTATGACTTTCTACACTAAATTAGAACACAGTTTTTAAGTGATGAGGAGTTACAAAAATGATGTTGAAATAATGAAGAGAGGGAAATATTGCCGAATGAGATAAAATTGCTAAAAGGACTTGCGAACCTCCAGATTGCTACATTTGCAATAGCTTTCATTATTAATATTAATATATATATTAATATATAAGCGCACTAGTTACCTAACACAAAAGTTAGGTTCAACATGTAAAGAAATTTTCGAATGTTTAGATAGTCAAAGTTTTAAACGTAGAACAGGTGTGTTGACTCATACTTCTACATTTTGCCTTTATCTTAAATTTTTAGCAAATGCAATTTTATTTTTGTTAACCACATCGAACACATTACCTCATATCCTTGACATACATGGATGGAACTTGGGTTGGCCTCTCCTCGTTTGCCACTTTCAGCCTTACATATTTATTTTTCTTTTTTCTTTTTTTTATAATTGTGAGTACGTTTATTCTAAGTTTTATTTAATTCTATTATTATCATCATTGCTAAGATTTTATCTTCCATGTAAGGAATTTTTTTGTCAAAGTAGTCATTGAGTTGAATTTTACATAACATTTATGTTGTCATTATTAAATCATTAGTTTTAAGAATGCATTGTAAGCTAAATGTCTACATTTGATCCAACATGATCTCCATTAAAATGTCCATCGTGTATACAGTCAGCGAAGGAAATTTTGTCTAGCTAGCACGGTTGGGGGAGGCACGGACAAGGAGCAAGATTAAAGGGTACGGGGGTTGGGAACATTGTCCTGTCCCATCATCAGTCTCACTCAGTTGAGGTTGTGAAGACATCCAAATCATAAATATAAATTTTCCTAACGTACGCCCCAATTTGCGCATATAATTTTAAATTATAAATATGCAACAAGGAAAATCACATATGTTCTCCTTTCTTAGTCACGATTGTCCTATCGAATATGCCAATGACCATGGACTAAAATTTGCTCTAGAATTTCATGGCATGATTGACATTTAACATCGTTTCACTTCCTTTCCAGGATTGTCCATAATTGCTAATTATAACAATGGCAACCTTCAAGATAAGCACTTGATAGCCTTCCTTTTTGGGCATGTTTTAGAGTAAGCTTTTGATGAGGTTTTGATTGTTATGATGAATTCGAGATGTTTTCACAGGTCAAATCATTTTTCGTTGATTAATTTCTTTATTTTATTTTGAGTATCTTCTTTTGACAAACCACACGAACTTACCCTTATAAAAAAAAATGCTGAGCAACTGAGGGAGAAAATTATGCTCAACTAACGAAGATGTCCTCGAAGTTTGGCCTGTGAATAATTTGACAACTTTCTTTTCAAGTCTTTTGGTGATGTAACATTAAAAATAAAATAAGGAATTTCGCTATACTCTTTCTTTTTGCCTTAATAAAGTATTATAAACATAAATTAATTATTATGGTAGAGCCATTCTAGATACTTCTCTTCAGTATCTCAAATATCTTGCATTATTTCTTCTTTTGTATAACTTTCTACATTTTAGTAGACACACTTTTTAAATGATGAGGAGTTATAAAAATGATATTGAAATAATGAAGAGAGAGAAAAGAGCAAATATAATGAATTATTGGGGGGAGATATAAAAGTGGTCATATTGCCAGCTAAGAAAAATGGCTAAAAAAAATTGCAAAACCCTAAGATTGCTCCATTGGCAATAGCTTATTTATATAAGTTGCAATTTTACTGAACTAGGAGTCTTAGGAGTTAAGTTTGTCTCGTTCATACACCCAAATTGTATGACATGAAAGTTCCTAAGCAACTTTGAAAGCATGATAGTCTAGAAATAAATTATTATAACTGAGCGAAAAATGTAAAGTTGATGTTCTCAACTTTGAATCCTTTCTCTATATGAGTTATCTAGAATGTTAAGTATAATCTGACCCCAAAAACCAAAATTCAACAGCCGACCAGAAGAGAAGCTTCCTAACAGAGAAGTTAGGTTTAACAAGTATACAATTATTTGAATGTTTAGATAGTCAAAGTTTTGAACATAGAAGACTGTGTGCTCACTAATACCTTTACATTTTAGCTTTTATCTTGAATATATGAATATTTTAATTGTAAGTACGTTATTCCTAGTTTTCTTTTATACTCTTATTACCATCATTGATAGGTTTTTTTTTATGTCAAGAATGTTTTATAAGCTAAATTGTTATGTGGGAAAATTTCAATAAGCTAAATTGTTATGCGGGAAAATTTCAATTTGATACCCAAAGTGGGGCCATTTTTTCAAAAAGGGATCCAAAGTGGATAAAATGTCAAATAAGGACCTGAAGTACCCAATCTATCTCAAATAGTGGTTTGAAGTGCCCATGTAGTCTCAAATAAGGGCTTGTGTTCGCCGGCGGGTCAAATGCTCACCGGCCGGCGAGCACGTTATAGTTCCGATGATCGAAACAAGAACAATTTCGTTTTTTACTTTTTTTTTTTTCTCTTTTCCTTTTCCTTTTCCTCTTCTTCTTCTTCTTTTTTTTTTTGTTGTTTCCTTTTGCCGGCCATAGCAGGCGCTGGCGGAGGTGGCCGACCTCAGGCGGAGGCCACCCTCGTCGGCGTTGAGCGAGGGCCGCTCAATGCCAGCGAGGGTCGGGCGAGGGTCGCTCGACGCCGGCGAGGGCGGCCTCCGCTTGAGGCCGGCCACCTCCACCAACGGGCGGCTATGGCCAGTGGAGGGAAACCAAAAAAAAAAAGAAGAAGAAGAGGACAAGGAAAAGGAAAAGAGAAAAAAGAAAGAAAGTAAAAGACGAAATTGCCCGTATTTTGATTGCCGGAACAGTAACGTACTCGTCGGCCGGTGAGCATTTGACTAGTCGGCGAACTCAGGCCTTCATTTGAGACTAAATGAGCACTTCGGGCCCCTATTTTGAGACTGATTGGACACTTCAAGCCCTTATTTGGCACCACCACAAAAAAACATCTTTTTTTTACGAAATTTCCAAAAAAAAATTTGAAAAAATTCGTTGGAAAACGAATTTCCAACGAATTTTCCAACGAAAAAAAATTCTTTAGTAATTCGTCGTCGCAAATTTTTCCAACGAAAAATTTCAATTTTCGTTGGAAATTTGCGACAAAATTTTTTTCGTTGGAAAATTCGTGACTAAATTCGTTGGAAAAACTACAAAAAAAAATTTTTTTGGTCGAAAAATTGTGGCAAAATTTTTTTTTTGGTCAAAATTAGTTGGTAATTATTTTTTGCAAAATTCGTCATGACAAAAATCGTGCGGGCGAGGGCCAGCCTCGTCGCCGGCGACGGCCGAGCTCGCCATGGCCGGCGAGCTCGAGCTCGTCCAGATCTGGGCGAGTTCTGGGTGACCTCGAGCTCGCCAACCATGGCGAGCTTGGCCCTCGCCATGGTCGGCGAGGGCCAGCCTCGTCGCCCTTCGAGCCGGCCGACCGCCCCGACGACCTGGTCAAATGTTCGAGCCGTCATGACCGGGGATCAGGTGCCGGGCTGATTCATGAAATGGACAAGTTTGTACATTCAGCAGCAGGAACTCGCCCATGATGACGAGCAGCATCAGGTTGACGTCGAACAACGCCGCCTTCTCGATCTCCGCCGCCAGCGTCGGCAGCGGCGAGCCAGGAGGGCGGAGGACGCGGCGGCGGCAAGGAGGGGTAGGGATTTCACGGAGAGGGAGGCGAGGGGCTTCGGGAGCCTGAACTTGGGGACGGAGAGGGTGACTTGGGGTTACTGCTTGGGCTTTGAGGCGAAGAGGGTAGGTGGGATGTGGGTCTTGTAGGAGGAGGAGGAGGCCACGATCATCTTGGCCATGGCTACGATTCCGAGGACGGCGGCGGCGGCGAGACTTTCTCTCTCTAGCGACGGTTCTTTGCTGACTGCGTTTTGGAGAGAGAAAGAGAGAGGGAGAGATGTTGATAAAAGGGAAGAAGAAGAAGACGAGAAGAAGGAGACGAGACAGATTTTTCGTCGGGAAAATGAAAAAAATTTCGTTGAAAAATTTGTTGGAAATTTCCAACGAATTTTCCAACGAATTCAAAAAAACCCGGTATTGTTCGGTATTTTTGAAATTCGTGGGAAAATTCGTTGGAAATTTCCAACGAATTTTCCGACGAATTTCAATTTTCAAGGCAATTATTTTAGTGTGTACAATTTTCGTTGGAAAAGTCGTTGGAAATTTCCAACGAAAAATTTTTCGTTGGAAATTTCCAACGAATTTTCCAACGAATTCAAAAAAACCCGGTATTATTCTTCATTTTTGAAAATTCGTGGGAAATTTTCAACGAATTTTCCGACGAATTTCAATTTTCAAGGCAATTATTTTAGTGTGTACAATTTTCGTCGGAAAATTCATTGGAAATTTCCAACGAAAAGTTTTTCGTTGGAAATTTCCAACGAATTCAAAAAAACCCGGTATGATTCGTCATTTTTGAAAATTCGTGGGAAAATTCGTTGGAAATTTCCAACGAATTTTCCGACGAATTTCAATTTTCAAGGCAATTATTTTAGTGTGTACAATTTTCGTTGGAAAAGTCGTTGGAAATTTCCAATGAAAAATTTTTCGTTGGAAATTTCCAACGAATTTTCCAACGAATTCAAAAAAACCCAGTATTATTCTTCATTTTTGAAAATTCGTGGGAAAATTCATTGGAAATTTCCAACGAATTTTTCGACGAATTTCAATTTTCAAGGCAATTATTTTAGTGTGTACAATTTTCGTCGGAAAATTCATTGGAAATTTCCAACGAAAAGTTTTTCGTTGGAAATTTCCAACGAATTTTTCAACGAATTCAAAAAAACCCGGTATTATTCTTCATTTTTGAAAATTCGTGGGAAAATTCGTTGGAAATTTCCAACGAATTTTCCAACGAATTTCAATTTTCAAGGCAATTATTTTACTGTGTACAATTTTCGTCGGAAAATTCGTTGGAAATTTCCAACGAAAAGTTTTTTGTTGGAAATTTCCAACGAATTTTCCAACGAATTCAAAAAAACCCAGTATTATTCTTCATTTTTGAAAATTCGTGGGAAAATTCGTTGGAAATTTCCAACGAATTTTCCGACGAATTTCAATTTTCAAGGCAATTATTTTAGTGTGTACAATTTTCGTCGGAAAATTCATTGGAAATTTCCAACGAATTTTCCAACGAATTCAAAAAAACCCGGTATTATTCTTCATTTTTGAAAATTCGTGGGAAAATTCGTTGGAAATTTCCAACGAATTTTCCGACGAATTTCAATTTTCAAGGCAATTATTTTAGTGTGTACAATTTTCGTCGAAAAATTCGTTGGAAATTTCCAACGAAAAGTTTTTCGTTGGAAATTTCCAACGAATTTTCCGACGAAAATATTTTAGTTGGAAATTTCCAACGAATTTTCCGACGAAAAATTTTTCGTCCCTAATTTCTGACGAATTTTACTTTTCGTTGGAAAATTTGTTGCAAATTTTCGTCGCAAATTTTCGTGGCAAAAATCCAGTTTTTTTTGTAGTGCACTTTGTCCACTTTAGACCCCTTTTTGAGAAAATGGCCTTACTTTGGGTACCAAATTAAAATTTTCCCTTGTTATGTTCGATTGAAGGAATTTTTTTGACAAAGTGGTAATTGTGATGTGTTTTATATAACCTTTATATTGATATTAGTAAACCATTCTTTTTAAGAATGCACATTAAGCTAAATGTCTACATTTGATCAAAGATGAGCTCCATTAAAACGTCCATTGTGTATATAGTTTGGGAAGGAAATTTTTTCTAGCTAGCACGATGTATGGAGGGCGGGTACAAGGAGCAGGGTTAAGGTTACAGGGGTCGAGAACACCACCTTGCCCTATTACCATTCCTACTCAATCAAGGTCGCAACACACGTCCACCCAAATCCGAGATACAAATTTCCATGATGAACGCTGGAATCGATACATAGAATTAGAAATTATAAATATGCCCAAGGAGAACACACAGGTGTTTCCATTCAAATATGTCAATAACCATTGGCTACAATGTGCTCCAGAATCTCATTGCATGATTGGCAGCATTTCACTTCCATTCATGGATTGTCCATGATTGGCATTTCACTTCCATTCATGGATTGTCCATGATTGGTAAAATAGATAGCACCTACAAATGGCAAACTTCAAGTTGAGCACTTGATATCCTTCCTTTTTCTCTCTTTTTAGGGCATGTGTTGGAGCAAGCTTTTATTTAATTATTTGGTTGTTAATAATACATTATACCGTCCTTCCAATATATAAACATGTCGTTTCAATTTCGAGGTGTTGCCATATATGGTAATCTATACGTTATTCGCAATTTAGATAATTATTTGTTACTTAATTATTTTTTAATTTTGTTTTAAGCATTTTCTTTGGATAAATCAAGCAGACAGAATGCTAAACAATTGTCGAGGGAGAGATTATGCTCTAGTAATGACAATGTCCTCATATTTCACATTTGGATAAGGGAAAATGACAAACATAATTCATGAACTTTTTCTTAATATACAATATGATCTCTGAACTTTTTAATTTGTTTAATATAGTCCCTCAACTTTAACTTAATACGTAATGTAATCTCTAAATTTTTAATTTGTTCAATGTGGCCTTTGAACTTTTAGTAAATATTCAATTTAGTCACTAGACTAGAAAATATAGAGACTAGATTGAATCCAGGGATATAATAATTCAAGGGTTAGATTGAACATTTACCGAAAATTCGGGGACCGTATTAAAAATATTAAAAGTTCGGGAATCACATTGTATATTGGGTTAAAGTTCAAGAACTATATTGAATAAATTAAAAGTTCATAGACCATTTGTGTAATTATTCCTTTGGATAATTTGACATCTTCCTTTTCAAGTCTTTTAAACTGTGCTAGTTATCCATTTTTGTACAAAAACAAAAATCGTTCGAAAGCAACCCATCAATTTCGTCCACTTTTCAGATTCGAATCATGGCATCTTCTTCCAACTAACGAGAGTTCATTCGAAATCACTTTACTACGACCGAAGCATCATTTTCAACTCGTCGATCACCACGACTGAAGGACCATACGCGAGCCGACAACAGTTTCTCAATTAATCTCGAGGACTTAGTTTGGTCCTTCCACAGTACCAATTGTTCCCCAAACTTAATAGAAGCATGTGACGCACGACCATTTGGCAACCAATTAAAAATGACATTATCGTTAATACTTTGGTGGACCGATACCGACAATTCTCAGTTAGTTCAGCTCATCTACCAATCCTGTCCCGTGGGCAATTACTGCAATTTGATGAGAATTTTGTCCTCAAATGTTAGGGCACGTTTGGTTCGACTTTGAGAGAATGTCTTTGGCAAAATACAAAAGCTTTGGGATAAAGAAGTTTTCCGAAATGTAAATAATATTTGGTAAAGTGTAGTTAAAGATCACATTTAAAAGCAACTTTGGCCCTAAATAACGTTTGGTAAAAACTATATTTTGTAAAGGATTTTTACTAATATAGTTTTTTTAAACAAAGTTTGAGGTGGAGCTCAGCCAGCAGCGGGCCAAAACGGCCGCTGGCCAATTGCCGATGGCCAGATTTGGTCGCCAGCCAGCCTCGCCTGAGGTCGCCCAACCTCAAGTGTCACCCGGATCACATGACCGCAACACTTGCCTAGGTCGGGCAACCTCAGGCGGCGTCGCCTTGGTCAAGCGACCGCTGCCTGGGGTCGCCCGACCGCAGGCCTTGCTTGGATCGCATGGCCCAGGCAAGCCCAAACGGCAGCCACCGGCCTCCGGACCTGCAGCTCGGGGAAGATGAACAGTGCGAAGAATAGTGCAATGAGTAGTAAACTTGCATTCTGAAAATGCAACTTGCCAAAGTACCTCCAAGTCTACCTTGGATCAAAGGTCTTTAGAGGTAATTGGAAATGCAATTATATTTTCCCAAAGTGCTCCAAAAAATTTGCCGAACACTATTTGCTTTTGGCTCTTGAAAATGCTAAACCAAACAGGTCCTTACTCCATCACCGCTCTCTACAATTCATTCACTCTGTACGAATCTATAATTTCTCTACGTACTTCCTTATTTTCTATACATACACACACATCAAATGACTTTATCGGTACACACCGCCAAAAAAAAAAGGCGATGTTAGAGAAAAATGGCCAATTGAAACAAAATACAGGTAATTTAGGGTAATTTTTGCATAGCACTACACTTACAAAGACAAGCCAACCACATCGCAATGTTTTACTTAATTTTACGAAACTCTCGATAGTAAATGGTTCCGGAATGGGGAATTGAACTTGAAACTGCACGGTTTTTAATACAACAACAGTTTCATCCTCACTTCAATAACTAGTATCTGAATAGATTTTTAGTTTAATCTTTTGCTCCATTTAAATTTTGCGATTGGCGCGCTTTGAATTTTTCTTAATCAGCAGCTTTCATAATATACGAGTATTGTAATCACATACAATATTTTTTTTTGCAGTTTTTAAAATTTGGATAAGATTTTAAATTTTGGTGAGAAAGTAAAAAGATAATTTTATTATTAATTATCATTATAAGCGAATATTGGGTAGGCCTATCTTGCCACGTAGGTTGTGCATCACTCAATTCATTACTTGTCACGTGTCCGTAATGGATCCGCCTGTCAGATTTTTTCTTCTGATCTCTCTCCTCCATTACCCTCGCCCTCTCTCTCTCTAAGTTTGCTCTCTCCAACAACAATTGCCGCTCTCGCTTTCCTCCTCTCCCTATCGCTCGTCTCTCTTGTTCTCCTCCGGCCCTCTCCCTCACCACACTTCCCAATCGTCACGACCAGTGGAGTTGCCAGCGCCGACTGAGCCGACCAAATTTGGCCGACGATGGCCATGGACGAGCATCGTCGTTGCTTGTGAGCCGCTCGTCCAGACCTAGATTTGGAGAACTCCGGATGTGGCCTCTCCCACCTCAATCTCCAAACGCTGACCAAATATAGCCGAATGATGTTGAGGATGCCCATGGATGAGTGTCAACGTAGCTCGCGAGCTTGGCTCATCCATAACCGGTGACACTGTTGTCCATGGCCGGTCTGTGAGCTACTATACATAGCCACAAGCGTCGTCCGTGGTAACAAAAGGGAAAAAGTAAGGCGAAGAAGATAATAAAAATCTGAAAAATAGGCCCCACTCGGATAAGTAGCGAGCGAGTGACGCACGACCTACGTGGCAAGACAAGCCTACCAAATATTTTCACGTCATAATAATGCTCATAGGGGGTGCCCGAGTGGCTAAATGGTGGAACACATCACACAAGTCCTCTTCTAACAAACAACACGTGGGAATCATAAAGCTTCAAGGAATCTATTTAGGCGAGTTTATTTTGTAAAAAACGAATAATTTGTAAAATAATTAGTTGTATCACTTACAAAAAAATGAATGAACAAAAAATATTTTTCTTGTCCACAAAAATTTTTAAACATAAATTACTATCAATAATGAAAATATTTTCCATTAACTAATTATTTCAAGCTATACAAACGATTGTTTTTATGAATATGTAATTTTCTAAATCATTTATTTTTCGTAAAATAAACGGATCCTAGTGTTTGCAAGATTAGTAATAAATAACAAATTCTTATCAATCGTCAAAACACACAAAAATAGCTTATCAGCGTGTAAGACGATATCACTCTCCCTGCAACAGACAATCCGATTACACGTCTTCCTGTAATTTGTCCTATCTTTTAATAAAAAAAAACCATGGTCTAAACTATGGTCTCAAATAAATTTGACTTAGAGCCAATTGGACGAACTACACAGAAACCAAAGCTTGAGGTGTGTCTTCTCCCCATCACCATCTACCCTTTCTCATCAGCTTCCACCCACGTTGATCCCGACATTTAAACTAACTCTGAATTAACTTTTCTAAGCTGGACCAAACGCCTAACTTCCTTGTCGGTGAGACGGTAAGAATTTTATGATACTAAACAAAATATGAAACAGAATCGCCTATGCCTAGTTTGTGACTGTTACTGTGGGACAGAAACAAGTCAAAGATCACAATTGCAGAACAAAGTAGAATTGACTAGACCTTTCTATGATCCGGTTACAATGTATCTAAGCAGAAGAGAAGTAGCTTTCGATTTCGATTACCATGACTTTATGCTTGCTTTTGGCTGATGATTCCAATCATTAAATTAGAAAAAATTCTCCACCTAACTAAAACAAGCCTCGCCTTTAGCAACCAGCACTAGATTACCTCTTTCTTTTTTTCTTTTTCTTTCAATTAGCTGTTTCCCTTGCCCAAATGGTTGAATCACTTCGAGGGCTTTCTAGAATTGGCTCGGGTAGATCATTCCCGAGTAAAACCGGCGGTTCAAAGGTTAACCCGGGAACTAGACCGGTCTTGGCCGGTTCCCAAGCTTTTTACCCACGAGCCTACTTGGTTCACCTAAGAACTGGCTTGTCCATTTGGTTTGAGCCGATTCCCATATTAAATTGAGTTTCAATGCTCACCCATAGTCTCGACGTATAGGGGATACTTACAAGAGCGCGAGTCCATTATAAGAATGTTATCCGATAGAAAAAAAAATGAGTGCGCTATTTTGTAAGCTTGTGAAATTGACTTAATCATCAGAAAACATACTTGTTTTTGCAGTTCCCAAGTTGAATCGGGATAGATGCTCGCCCATAATCCCGACATACAGAGATACTTACAATATCACAACGGGTCCACTCTAACAATGTACTAAGAGAAAAAAAAAAGTGTATGGTATTTTGTATCCTCGTGAGATTAACTTGATCATTAGAAAATATACTTGTGCGTGCCGTTGAGATGCACAACACATGTTCAATTCCTCACATCATTTTTATGCAAATAATCTCCCGACTCTGGTCTTAGCTCGCGTGTATTACTTGGTTTAGGGGGCTAGTAAGGTATTTCGTAGGCTCAAAAACTTACAGGAAAAATACCAGCTTTCTTGTAAAAATTCAAGAAAGAAATTATGGTAACATGAATCATTAGGGAAAGGGAACGCATCGATCTTGGGCCTAAGGTTGACAAAAAAATACAAGAGAAAATACAAATGAGGCCAACAAGGCAAGCCCAAGTTCGAATCAAGAAAATGTTGCATTGTACTAGCCCGCCCAAAAAACACAATCGGGCTTCATTGGGCCCGTGAGATAGTCCTCACGCGGGTGCAACAATTTATACCATCATTAAAGCATGTTTTCATCTAGTATAAGCGAAATCAACCGTCGAAACAACTCTGATCGTATGCCAAATCTTAATTCATAGACACAGTTTCCGATCGATAATATGTATCGCGCATGGGATTGTAATCGAGCCAAGCCGAGTCGATACATTATCCAAAGAGAGACGTCCCATACCGAAGTCGGAGGTAGCGGAGGCTCTCGCCCCTACTCACTTGTCTAAAATTTGAAAGTAGCTCATAATTTTTTACTCTTGTTGCGTTATTTTGGCCTAAAAATCAAGTTTCGCCCCCATTACATGTGTAACCAACACAATCAAAGGTGATAAGTGACTAGTTTCATTTGAATCTGCCCCCACAAATTAATACAGCTTCATAGAAATATCCAAATATAGCATTGCGATGATGAATATCTGTGATGAGGCTGGTTGGGACCGTGGCTATCATCCATGTATGAAGAAAAACGAGGGTCATGGACCAAAAATCAACGAGTGAAATTCAGGACTTAACTGTAAATTTCTAAATACAGGTGACTAAATTGCATAAAACACTCGGATTTTTGGGAGTTGTGAGCAAAATTTAAACGATCTTTCATTGTGTTGCCCTCTCCGAATTGAAGCTATCTCTCTGCCACTGCTCACAAGCGAGAGAGTTGAGATCCTACGGGGAAGTAAGTCATCGGGATTGGAGGAGATTTTGACTTCCTCTTGGAGGAGTTCTTCGACTTCTCTTCATCCCTTACATGATCTTTGCTTCTTGAGCTGCTCTTTGATTGATCCTTTCCTTCACAGTTGATCTTCCTGGAGTAGCGAAACCAACCCAGAAAGCTTGAGAAGATTCCCATGATCGGCGGCAGCGGCGGCAACGATGGCGAAAGACTTATAGTTGTCTGAGTCTCGAATTGGCTGATGTTTCTATGACCCTTGAAGCTGAAAATCAGAAAAGCACAAGGGGATGTTGGTGAGTCTTTCTTTTGCTGTAAAGCAAAAGAAATGCTCTTCCCTTGTGTTTATATAGAGAGATGCTGCTTGGCCTCCACGCCAAGCACCTGTCAGTTTAAAGGAAAATAATTAAGAGTATAGTACTCCAATTTGTCTCGCATATGCGGTATAGTATAATCCAACAGTATTCAAAGTCAACGCCCTCGAAAGTACGGCAAAAAAAAAAAGAAGAATTGGGTGTTTTCGAGCAAGCGAGAATGATAGTCTAGTGATAAAAGGATTTCTCTTAACCCACGATGTCACAAACATGAACCACGACGTAAGCATGTTTTTACTAGCTTTTACCTTCGACATTTACTACCACATCAGTGGAAATTCGTGTTTGAGCCCTCAACCTCGGATCTTCGGTAGCGAGCAAAGAAAAAGTTATTATGCGGATAGATCTAATTAATGGATGGGTGGCCAACTGTGGCTCGTCAAGATCACGGGCTAAAGGCCCTGCCCAACCAACTTTGGTTTGGACTCGGCCAGGAGGCTCGATCCAGATATTATCATATATTTTATGCTACGACAGAACTCAACGACGCATTAAATCTGACATTCAAGTATAAGTTTGTTTAATGATTTTAATCAAGAGGGTAGCTGCAAATACTATCCTCAATCATTTGCCAGTAAAAGAAGGAAGAATCTGATACTGAAATCTTATTTACATTCACGAATTTTTTTACACCGAAGTTGATTTTGTCTATCACATCATTTACAAAACGAGGTGTATATAGTCAAACAATTTTCAACAGTAAGGTTGCGTGCTTAGGCCCCAAGGATTAAGTGAAACAATACAAGGTTTTGTCTAATTGTAAGGAATTTAGAAAGTTCAACCATGGGATTAGTCATTATCCTTGACTCCCGGATGGCAAATGGGACAGGAATTCTATAGTCATTCTTGCCTTTTCAGGTTTGACTATTAGTGTAGTGAACTCGAGTGTCCTTGGTCCCTACGTTATTCCTTCTCAGTGCGCTTCCACGTTGTCGCGTTATTAAATATATTTTTCTTGCTGCTCTTTACTTGATCACCAAGAGTCAAATTGGGCTCCCTAGAAAAATTAATCCACCACACACAATCAATATTATAATAAAGCTATTTAGAAAATACATGGGCAACAATCATAGGACAAGTCATGATATTTATCACGACAATTCATTTGAATCCTAGAACTTACAGCTTCGATATATTTGAGCCATTATTTTAACTTCGTCGAGTTTTAAATGAAAAGAACCGTTATACGAATACAACTTACGAAGGCTGCGGCAACCTAAGAACAATGGGAAGACTTTTAACATATTTGCGGATGTTGATATAATCATGAGATCCGATTATATCCTTAGCCTCCTTAAATCAACACACTTTAAAGAACGATTAATCGTGCTCAAAAATTTAATTTAGCTCTTTTTCTTGTCTTCTAGTATATATTCAGATTTATTCTTAGAGATTTAAAAATTGGCCAGCTTCCAAGGACATGGAGGATTCATGAGGCACTATCATGACTCAGGTCTTCCTCCTCAAGTTGCCGGAAATATCTCATGTATAGCTAGTAAATAGCCGCCAACCATTTATATTATTGTATGGAATGTTCTACAAAATATACATTAAGATTTATAGCTGCTTAGTAAAATTTTGATTGGCAAAAAAAAGAAAAGGTCGGACGGGACGAATGGTGCCGACGGGCTCCTATATGTCACCACAAGAGTTTCACACCCGCTGTCGGAACGTTCGATCTAGGTTATAACTACTGCTTCGCCGGAATGCAAGTTGGCACAAAAACCGGAGTTATCCTACACTTAGGGCACCAGTCAAATTTATGTCACGGATGAATCGAGGTTTTCTAAGATCGAGAAGCGATTGAGCGACTCGAACTGGTGACCGATAGGGCTCCAAACCACGTGGGAGTAAAGCATTATCCACCTCGGCGGCGCCACTTGATTAATTTGGGACGCAAGATACATTGAACGCATAAAAAGGACGAGGAGTCGGTTTTCACGGGGTCGAGAGGTAGATAGGGTCGACGTTCAACGAGGTTGAATCCCACGAATTTGGAGGAGCGAGAATTGCTTGGAGCTTACGGCGCTTTGATGTCGCTGCCTCTCCATTAGGTTGGTGATGTGCCAGGGACATTATCATACGCGTGTGAGACTTTTCTCTAGTACCAAGTGGTAGGCAGCATTCAATACCATATCTTGGACAAGTAAGTTGTCCAGCGCATTTTTGATAACTTATCAATGTGATTCTTCCGGTTAATTTTGACCGAAAACTCCTAACGTGAACTCCGGCCGTCTTACGTGGCATTCGACGCTGATGTGAATAATTTTTGCAAGTTTTTCTGATTATTCTTTGTCTTTTCTTTCTTTCTTTTGATTGTGGGTCCACAAGCTTCGCTGGGATTGGGCAAGGGCATCGTGGCCCTCGCCAGCCATAGCGAGGGCTCGCGGCCCCTCACCCAGAATGCCCTCACCAAATCTGGGCCAAGCGACTCGTTGTGGTCCTCACTTGCGGCTGACAACCTCCTCTGGCTACTGCTAAGGTCACTGATCAGCAAAGGGAAATAAGAATAAAAGAAAAAGGAAAGAACTAAAAATAAAAAAAGAAAAAATTCAAAAAAATTACAAAAGTTGTTTACGTTAGCACCAGTAATGCCACATAAGACAATCAATATCCACATTTGCAGTTTTCTGATCAAATTGATATAATTGAAAGATTTATGACTAAATTGGTATAATTGAACTAGATTTAGAACTTTTTTGATAATTTCCCTGAAAAGACATACATGTATGTCTACAAAAAAAGTAAATGTGCATGGAAAAGATTAAATACTTGAGAATTGCAAGTTAATTTGAGAAAGAAATGTAAATGATCGTAAGGTATTTTCTGGCAAATAAGATATCAATGATGTTACAATTATCGCGATTATTAGATTATGGTTTTATCCAATTTATTGTACGATAGTACTACGATACATCTTAATAAGGAATTTGGGCATTTCATGGGGTTTTTGAGGAATGTTTGAGGTGGAAAAAGCAGATGAATTCATTTTCTATATAGAGTAGACGGATTCATAAAGACATAGTATATGGAAGGGAAAATGGCACTTATAGTTCCTTACCTTTGGGCTAATATGCAATGCCACCCTTAAACTTTTAATTTGTTTAATATGGTGCTTGAACAATTTCTAAATGTTCAATATACTCCATAAACTTTCTATTTGTTCAATCTAGCCCTCAACTTTTCACAACAAAGTCAAATCACTCCTTCGATACTATTCACAAGTTTTTGTAATTGCACAATTGCGCAGATTTCAGAACATCTTTTCATTTAAATCATTGTCTAAATTAAAAAAATATGCTGTCTTTTTATTGCTTTTTTTTTACCTTTTTGGTCTTTATAAATAATATGATAGTTGCATTTAATTCATTTTACCTTATGATATCTATAATTGAAAAACTAGAAACTCATTTAGAGTTGTATCGTGTTGATATTCCAGCTATTTCAATTTCCTAAATAGAATTAACCAACTTTAATTAGGAAAACGCAAAAAACAAAAGCTTGAAAATTTTATCTATCTACAAATTAGGTACAAGATTTAGATTAATATATATACGATTACTTTTGATAAACTATTATTGTTTTTAGATACCCTCATGGAAACATTTATTCTCAAAATAGCAAAAATATGAACCCGATATAACTCTAAATGAGGTTCTACTTTGACCGTTATAGATATGGTAAGCTAGGATAGATTATAAAGACCAAAAAGACAAAAAGGTCAAAAAAAAAACAAAAAAGAGACTATTTTCTATGGCTTTAGTAAATGGAATGAAATAGAAAGACATTAACAAATTTGGGCAATAGTGTAATTATGGGAACTCATGAATGGTAAGGAAGGACTTGTCTGACTCTTTTAATGGACTTGATTGAACAAATGAAAAGTTTATGTACTATATTGATAATTTAGGAATAATTTAGGGAACATATCAAACAAATTAAAAAGTTCAAGATGATATTACACATCGGACCTTAATTATTTACCATCTTTCCCATAAAGGGGGTTACGTTAAAAAGCGAGTAATGGGCACTGGAGCGTGATTGAGCAGTTGTGTGGGTTGAATGAGTAGCTGGAGTACCAAGCGAAGCTGCTCCGATCAAGTTTCGTAGTAATTGACTGAAGGGGCTTCCAAAAAGCTTCTGCAACTGTATTTCAAAGCGGAAATAGAAAAACACGAATGTGACCTCTGCCATCCAAATGGCAATCGTTCTCCAACATATGTTTAAACGTATCAAAGCGAACGAATAAAATATGGATTGCATGGGCGGCGTCGAGTCAGCTTGCCGAACTGGATAGACATTGCACAGTGGACTCTTTCTTCGCAATCACCGGACCGGCATGCCACATCGAATAATCTCATCCGCTCTCTTGAAAGAATGATCCCAACAGATCATCCTCAAAATGGGCGTGTTCCTCAGTTGATGGTTTGATACGTAACACAATCATCGTTTCACTCACAGGGACCGCCTTCAACACCATATATAGAGAGAGGAAGCGACTCTCATCCGCATCAGATCAAAAAAGTTCAGAAAAGCTCCCTATACTCATCTTCCACACACCTTCGTTCTATTCATTGAAGTCGCCGACGTTGCCGCCGCCGTGGTCAGTATGAGTTGCTTCTCTGGTAATACGAAGAGGGTGAATTGCGAAGGAGAAGATTACATGCAGCGTGATTCCAGTTGCGGCAAAGATCCGACGGCAAATAATCTCTTGCGATACAAGGTTCGATGAAATTCACCACCAAGGCTTATAGAATGAACTACTTGCCAATGATACAGAACTTCGGATAGGAGAAGCTTGCCACCAAGGCCTATAGGAAAACCACCCGCTGAGGATATAGTGCTTCTTGACTCACCACCAAAGAAGAATCCACATTGATACAGAAATCAGAAATAGATATTTGCTCACACAGAGACAAATTTCATATATTCTCAATATTCAAGTCTTCGTCTTACATTTGAAGATTTCGCCTTTATTTAAAGAGGTACTAATACTAAGGAAATAGACTAAGCATTAAAGACATGAGAACTATCCAACATTAATGACATAGGAACTAGAAAACACAATAAAGGCCTAGGAACTAGAAAATGCATTAAAACAGATATGAACTTGAACTTTGACTCTTGAAACCTACAACGCACTTAAGACTCATAAAACTACAACTGATGACATTTGACCAATGTAAAGTAAGTAAATTTAAATGGATTGAAATGAAAAGATATTATAAAATTTGGGCAATAGTGTAATTATGAAAACTCATGAATAGTAAGGAGGCACTGATCTAATTTTGTGAAGAACTATATTGAACAAATTAAAAGTTTATGGAGTAGATTAAACATTTGGGAATAATTTATGGACCACATCAAATAAATTAAAAATTAAAGAATGGCACTGCATATTGAGTCAAAATTGAAACAATATTTGTACCATCTTTCTCGTTATCGAACAGTAATAATAGGGGCTTCCTTAAAAAGTGCGTCTTGCGCACTTTAGTGTGATTGAGTAGTTTGCGTCGGCTGAATGAGTTGCTGGAGCACTAAACAAAAGCTGCTCCGATCAAGCATAGTTCAAAGGGGAAATATAAAAACACTAATGTGACCTCTGCCATCTAAATGGTAATCGTTCTCCAACACATGTTTAAACATCAAAGCGAACAAATACAATCTTGATTGCATGGGTGGCGCCGGGTCGGCTTGCCAAACGGCACAAACATTGCACAATTGACTCTTTCGTTGCAATCATCGATCAATCATTTCTTGCGCGCACATGGGAAAGCGATGATGCCATCGTCCTTCACTCTCCGAGACTCAGAGACGAGAGAGTTGAGATCCGACAGGGAAGTAAGTCATCGGTATCGGAGGAGGCTTGGACTTGCTCTTGGAGTTGTTCTTCTTTAATTCGCCTTCGCCCTTGACACGGCTGTGCTTGCCTATCGAACAGCTCTTGTTCGAGCGATCCTCTCCAGTGAAGCTAATCACTCTACCACTCGAATGATCAGAGAAGCAACTGAAAAGGCTTGAGAGGAGATTCATGATCGATTAGAGGCTGAGAAATTAGTGCTATGGAAGCTGTTGTCGTACTAGCAAACTTTGCTGAGATGCTGGAGAAAACTCACGGTTCTTCCACTATATGTAGACATATTGATGAAGCTTTAAAGAGACGTGGCCTTAGCTGCCAAGAAATTGGAGGTTTTCATGTGTCACTATCTTGACTCAGTCTTCCTCCTCCTCCTCCTCCTCTTCACGTTCTTGAAAATACCTAAGGTTGTAAAGTCTTTCCAGTCCTCGTATTTGGTTTGTTTTCACCATCTGTGTCATGTTAGAAACCGCGGCCATTGCAGCATAGCACATCCAATGTATATAGTCAATCGGCGTTGCTGTGCGGATCATGTTTCTTGATTTTCTCTTTCTTTTTTGGTCAGTTCATGTTTCTTGATTCGACCCATTAGTTCCTTGATATTAAACTCCGTGGCAAGATTTCGATAACGTAATAGTCCCTGCGTCTCTGTCATGCGTGCCTCAATCTATGCCCGAATTCTACACAATCTTTCAAATTAGTGGGTCATCAATTGTTGGGAAAAATAATTGGGAAAAATGGAATAGGCATGGATACACTATCTTTAAGAAATTATTTGCCCCCACAAGATTGCTAATGGAATCATCCATAATATAACTGTTGGAGTTGACGAATACTTCGGAAACCCTTATTAATTTTTCATCTCAGGCATGCCCACGTGAGCTTAGGGAAATTGAAATATGAACCGACGACATGTGACCCCTACGCACGGAATATCGGGGATTCCGCTCCCCGGTGAGCGGATGGGGGTTCTGCCCTCAAAACAACATCGAGTTTGCTGACCCGTTTGTTGTGGGATCAAAGGGATTTGGATAAGTTTGGACTTTGGGCCCATTTTAAGTTCTATATATATTGTATTCGTATGAGAAATCATTGTAACAAGTGGCTGTGGTTGTAAAACATAAATATCATAGTAGAATCCTTTTGCAGGACGTAACCCTATTCTAGAATGAACTTGAGTAAACTCGTGTGTCAATTTTTCTATTATCTGTGTGATTGTTCTGATTCTGTTTCGGATATAACCCATCAATAACAGAGTCTTGAATGAGAATATCATATAGCAATCTTGATATTTCTCCATAAACTCTCATAAGGAAACAATCGGAGAATAACGACTGTACTTGTAAGAAAGAAATGAAAATTGAAAAAGCATAAATATTGAACAAATATAAAAAAAGTGAAATCCTTTTGTGAACATACAAATTGTTTCAAAGGGACACAACTTTTCACGTTTTTTCAAAAACCTGCAAATTTGTTTTTTTAATAAACTTTTTTTTATATCAACCTCTGAAAAAAAAAAGTAACCATCAATTGAACAGATAAACACTTATATCTTTTCATCATTTGAAGAGATAAAAAATAACCGTCACACACTTATATCTCTTCATTGTGAGACGAGATATCTTTTTGTTCGTTTTACAAACAAGCTACCAACATTAATTTGGCCCCAAAATTAGATGAATAAAAGGACAAGAGTCACTTTTCATGGGGTCGAGAGCGTTTGACCATATACATTCCACGAGCTTCAATCATATTTAATTTAGGGGACCACCACTTCCTTGTAGCCTACGTTGATTAAGGTTCTTCTATCAACTTCTTCTTTTTCTATTTTCTTAACCCACAACCACGTGTCGTTACGTCATTGGCTTGGTGATGGACACCAGAAAAATATAATATCCTTGCGAGGTATACTTAGTTCTTGGCTCGTAACGTTTTCGTTTCAAATTTGGTATGTACTTTTCTCTTTCCAATAGTGGTCAAGATACGAGGTTGCTTCTAGGAACATGTCGTCTTTGTCACTTGCTTCGCGCCTTTAAGTGTTGGGCTCAAGTTTTGTAGTAACTAATTCAAGTGACTCGCAAATCTAATTTTGAAGGTCAAACTTGACATACCATAAATATAAATTAATTTCATAAGGCCGCACTTTTTCCGCTCATTCTTTGACTTAAACATTCTATTTTTTTCATTTTTTGACTTTAACATCCCACACCACATCTATTACAACTCTAGGTAAAAAAAGAAACTCTTAAATACAGCATAACTTTTGGGAAGACAATCGACGTGCTAATCTTCTTGCTAATATTAGAATCGAGAAGTGACTTGATACCACATTCTACTTGCAGCCTCCTAGCAAATTATCTCATGCTTTTTTTAGTGATAAAGTTGGAATAGTAGACTTTAGATGTTAAATTATTTAGTTTTATACCTCTATTTACCAAAAAAAAACTTTTTTTTATTTTGTTTCTGCTTTTTTTCTCTTGTGGGTCCCACTTTCCTTCTTCTTTCTTTCCACGGCTTTCACATCTCAATTCCCGACTCTTGTAAATTGATCTCTTTGTTTTCTCTCTTGCAAGCCATTTTCTTCTTTCTAATCCTCCCTACTCCTCAAGTCGTAAGGAATTGGGACAATGTCGACTGCATTCACACTAATAAAGCTTGAACTCACAAAGGCAAGGTATACATTGGCAAACCAACAGGGCCCACAAAACGATCATCCTTCATATCGTTGCCGGCTACAGACCGACCGTCTCGTGCTATCAAGTTCTCAAGATAGATGTCCAGCCACTGCATTGTCGACTTGTCCCAAGATGACGAGCTGAACATGTCCGGCGGGTTCTTAGGCCAAAACGATTACATCAACAACACGGTCCTCATGCCTCACCACGCTAGACAACCAGCGGATCTTCTCACCCACGCCTATTGCTGGCGAGGTCACGATGGCCTTGCCTAGGGCCTTCGTGGACCATTGCGGTAGGCGAGGGCCCTTTCCTAGGGTCGCTGGCTACAATGAATGAAAAAAATGGAAAGGAAAAATAAATTTTCAAAAAAAAAATACAAAATTACAAAAATTATCTACGTTAGAGCTAGTTGTGCCATATAAGATAACCGGTATCCAGGCCAAAGTTGGCCAGAAAAACTCAATTGGCAAATTGACAAAAGATTGAGGACTACATTAGCTAAATTAAAAGGTTTAGAATTAAAATAACACAAGTATAATATGTTTAGGATTTTTTTTATAATAATTCTCCCCAATTGGGTGACTCCACAAAATGTGTGTTGCATTTAGGAATTGACTTCAAAGAGAAGAGGACTAATAAAAACATAGAAAATGCAACTTTTGCCTATTCTTTCACATAAAGGTTATGTGGTACTTGAACACAATAATTTGTAAATCTACTTTTATCCTTGATAGCAAGAACACAGACGGATTTGAGAAAATATTGGGTACCATTGTGGTAGCCAAGTCAGCAAAAAACGAGTGCATTTATTATGCGCCACATGTCTCTTGGGCCCACCTGTCCAAAAAATGCTCTCTGCTTTCTCTCCCCTCTCTCTCCTCTCTCTCTTCACTCCGGTTTCTTCTCGGCTATGGCGTTAGCTTAAGTTCGAGCTCCGTGTCCATGGAGCTTCCGTGGCCATGAGACTCTGGGTCTAACTGCCATAACCGCAAGCTCGGCCCCGCCGGCCGCTGGCGAGGACAAGCCCTTGCCGTCGTGGGCGAGGTCGGCCATGGCCTCGCTAGATCTGGGCGAGGCTTGACCTCAACTGGTCAAGCGGAGGCTCGACGGCCATGGCCATAACAGTCGAGCTCCGGTTCCGCATCTGGGTCGGCGAAATCTGACTCCTGTCGACGCCCCCTAGGGCCGCCTCGAATCCGACTGTCCGCGGATTTTCGTCCGTTGAACAAAAAAAAATGCCAAAGCAAAAACATCCCAAGAGGTTGGGGATGGGGCCAAGGCCACGAGCTTGAAGCTCGAACATGCTCGCAACCGCGAGCTCGAGGTATATGGCTGTGGAGGCCGAGATATTGGGCTCAAGCTCAAGCTCTATGGCCATGATGGCCGCAAAGAAGAGAGAAGAAAAGCAAGTCCAGGAGAGAGACGAGGAGAAAAGCAAGTGCAGAAAAGAGAGATTTTTTATGGCGGGTGGGCCCCCTGATCGACACGTGGCACTCGATGAATGGACTATTTTTTGCTGACTTGGCACCACAGTGTCATCCAATATTTTCTCGACAGATTTAGTCTAACCTTCCTTTTCTTTTTTCCAATTGGGTGGAGAGACTAACCCTAAAGTCTAAGCTGCACATGGTGTGTCCATGCATACTGTGATGTTTTGGTCTTTTATCTTAAGCACTGAGGAATTGACTGAAAGAGGAGCACTAATGAAACAAACATAGAGAAAAAGCAACTTTTGACTATTCTTTCACATAAAAATGATGTGATATTTGGACACAATACTATACGTTAACCTCATAAGAAGGAAAAAACAGAAAACGTTTCTCAATGTTTTAAATTTAGCTCCCAACAAATTTCTAAGAACAAATAAATGAACCAATACACAGATCCTAGAAACCCTCCAGAACAAGAAAGATGATCGCTAATGGTGTTCAGATTTCAGCCGGCCTCAGAGACGAGAGATGTTAGATCCGATGGGGAAGTAAGCCATTGGAATCGGAGGCGGCTTGGACTTTCTCTTAGAGCTGTTCTTCTTCAATTCAGCTTCACCATCGACATGGCTGTCTTTGCTTGTTGAACGGCTCTTGTGCGAGTGACCCTCTCCTTCGAAGCTAACCACTCTACTATCGGAATGATCGGCGAAGCAACTGAAGAGGCTTGAGAAGAGACTCATGATCGACGAGAATGAAGACGGCAAATACTATGCTAAGGAGCAGAAGAGGCTGAGAAATCAGTACTTTGGCTAGTTCTCTGTGATAACTCCTGAAGCTGCTGTATTAGCTGAATTTGCTGAGTTGTTTTGAGAAAATTCACGATGCTCTCGCTTTATATAGACATGTTAATAAAGCTTTGAAGAGGCGTGGCCTTGGCTTCCAAGAAATGGAGGATTTCATGCGTCACTATCATTACTCGGCTTTTTTCCTCCTCCTCGATCGGGTTCTTGGAAATATCTAGGGCTATTATTGGAGACTCTTTCTTTAATGAGCATTTTCTAGAAGCCTACGTTGATTAAGATTCTTCTATGAACTCCACCTTTTCATTTTCTTGACCAAGAGCCACGCGTCGTTGCGTCATGGGTTTGGTGATGTTCACCAGAAAGTATGATATCCGTGGGAGCCCGATTTTAATTACCACGTGGTGCATATCACTTCTTTGACTCGTAATGTTTTTGTTTCTAGCTTGCTATCTACTTCTCTTTTTCTGATCGTGGTCAAAGGTACGAGATTACTTCTAGGAACATGCAGTCTTGTTCCTTGCTTAGCGCCTCCAGGTGCGTCCGCAGGCAACTTAATCAAGGGGTTAAGGGTTTGCATATTGAATTTATATAAAGTACATCGTCGGTGCAAAATATTCTCCACATAAATAGTAATGAAATAGAAACTCTTATTTAATTAAAAGCAATATATGTACATGTCAGTGCCTGAACCCTAGCTATGTACCCTTGCAATGTAAAACTTTCTTTATACAATGCGGCTCTAAGAGAATGATACATATAATTTTTAGTTTCAACATGTAAATTTATGAGCAGGTATAGTATACGCTGGCGGTGTACAAAATGTTATAACACAAATGGTTTTTCTACACCATTGATTGGAGAGAGCAGGTAGTTATAATCCGCAAATCAATGGCAATTAAGCAGCTTGTGTAAAATTTCCTTTTACGGGTGGTATATGCTCTATTGTTTCTAAATTATTCCTTCAACGGGTCGATATTTTCATTTTGAGATTGTTTATGTGAAAAAAAAAAAGAAGCTCTTATGTTGGCTAGTGTCAACTTTTCGAGGTACAAAGCAGTGTTTCTACAATGTACATGTACTTTTTCCTACACATTCCACGTCCATCATATGATCATAGTTGAGTTGTCCAACTATGTAGTCGAGTCAAGTATAAGTAGCTAGAGTATACTCAATAGAGTATAGCTTAACTTTTCTAATAGTTGATTCAAGTGACTCTCAAGTCTAATTTGAAGGTCAGATTGATATTTTAGAAATATCGATGTGATATTACCTGTACCTTTTATCGTGCTCTGCATACTTAAAGTTTGAAATTGAGCTATAGGGTTAAAGTTTGATATGTAATCACTTCTAATATTCAAGTGGAGTCTAAGTTAAGACCAATATATTTGAGCTCTACCAAAGTTCTGCCCTCTTTGTCTTCTCTTTGTAAAATCTTTTTTTTTTTTTCAAGTTTTGCCTCTTACTGATTTCTTGTTTCTTGCTTGACAATTTCTACATCGGTAGAGTTAACATTGTATGTTGACTGGCTGTTGTTAGTGATGCGGAAAATACTTTCTATCAGACATGAATATGATGAAGAATTTATTGCAAAGTCGAACTTAATCATAGATTTAGGCCGATCTTTTCCATCTTCTTCTTTTGTTTTTTTTTTTCCAATTGGGTTGCTGCACATTGTGTGTTCATGCATTTAGTCATGTTCTGCTCTTGATCTTAGGCACTGAGGAATTGACTTGAAAGAGAAGAGGACAAATGAAACGAGCATAGAGAAAGCAACTTTTGACTATTCTTTCCCAGAAAGATAGTGTGATACCTCAACACAGTGCTATACGTTAGCCTCGTAAAAAGGAAAAACAAAAAACATTTCTCACTTTTCTATATTCAAATGAATGAACCAATACATGGACTCTACAGACCCGAGATCATTAATGGTCTTCAGTTTTTGGGAGGACTCAGAGACGAGAGAGGTTAGATCCAATGGGGAAGTAAGCCAACGGAATCGGAGGAGGCTTCGACTTCCTCTTGGAGCTGTTCTTCTTCAATCCAGCTTCACCTTCAACATGGCCGTCTTCGCTTATTGTACTGCTCTTGTTCGAGAGAAACTCTCCTTCGCAGCTAATCACTCTGCTGTCGGAATGATCGGAGAAGCAGCTGAAGAGGCTTGAGAAGAGACTCATGATCGACGAGGATGAGAATAACGAAATTGTAAGAGCCAGCAAGAAAAAAAGGCAGAGAATTCAACACTTCAGCTGATTTTATTTAAGAACAATTGGGGGAATTGTAGTTGAGAGCTCTCTGTTCTGAGATGTTGGTGCAAAACCCAATATTCTTACTTCAACTATATATAGATATAGTGATACAGCTTTACAGAGACTTGGTCTTGGCTTCCAAGAAAATGGATGCTTCCATGGATGCAACTATCAGCAACTCAGTCTTCCTTCCACAAGTTCTTGGAAATATCTAGGATGGTTAGCCTCAGCCGCCAACAAACGTGAGTGTTTAGCTGCTTCGCGCGACAATGTGTGTGGCCGTGTATTTGTGGCATCTAGTGCCATGGTCGAATTTGGATTGATACTCAAGGATAATGTCTTCCGAAATAGAATTAAATATTTTTTCAAAAGAAAACATTGAAACGTGTCAAGTTATGATATAGTTTCGAGTTCACCCTCATGTTCATATTAGGTTAGTTTTGACTTTCTCTCGACGAATTACATTCTTTTTATAGGAATTAGCACACAAATGGTCATTGAACTTTGACCCATTATGCAATGTTGTCCTGAACTTTAGCCTAATATGTAATGTCGTCCTTGAACTTTTAATTTGTTTGATATAATCCTTAAACTTTTGATAAATGTTCAATCTAATCCCTAAATTACATAAAAATATTTAATGTTATCCTTCCATTAATTCAAGTTAACAGTATTTCCTAATTTGGCTTCCAATCCGATAAGTTTTAAACGGTGGAAAAAAATAACGTTACACATGAAATCATCCACGTAAGATATTCAACTTAAATTAGGATATAAAGTACATATTATCTCTCAGAAGCCAATTAATTGTGTTGAATTTAATTAATGGCAGATGACAGAAGTCCAACCCAAAAACTTAAATACATACTTAGAAAGAGACAACATGTATATAAACAGCATATAAATCTTGTAAATAAACAATGCATGATACTTTAACACCCCATCTTGCGTGCAAGCCGGATTCTGAATGACACGTAAAATTTGACAAATAGGGGACTGCACATGCGAAATAAACTAAAGCAAACCTAAATGTGTATGCAAAATTAAATGAACAAAAGTTCTAGGAATCACTTTCGTGGGGTCGAGAGCGTTTGACTTTACAATCCACGAGCTTCAATCATATTGCATTTGGAGGACCACCATTCTTTTGGAGCCTACGTTGATTAAGATTCTTCTATGAACTACTCCTTTTCATTTTCTTGACCAACAACCACGCGTCGTTACGTCATTGGCTTGGTGATGTACACCAGAAAGTATAATATCCCGTGAGAGACCAATTTTAATTACCACGTTGTGTATATCACTTCTTTGACTCGTAATGTTTTTATTTCTAACTTGGTATCTACTTTTGTTTTCCTACTCGTGGTCAAAGGAATGAGGTTACTTCTAGGAACATGTAGTCTTGTTCCTTGCTTAGCTTCTACAAGTTTGTCTGCAGGCAATTTACTCAAGAGGTTTGGGTTTGCATATTGGATTTATGTAAAGTACGTCATCGGTGTAAAATATTTTGCGTACAAGTAGTCATGAAATAGAACCTCTTATCTAATTAAAAGCAGTATATGTAAGTGTAATTGCCTAAACCCTAGCTGTGTACTCTTGCGATGTAAAATTTTTTTTATACAAAGCGGGTCGTGGAAAATGACACATATCATTTTTATTTTCAACATGTAAATATGAGTAGTTTTAGCACACTCTAGCGGTGTACAAAATATATTTAACCCAAGTGATTTTCTACGACATTGATTGGAGAGAGCGGGTAGTTATAATCCTCAAATCAATGATAGATAAGAAGCTCGTGTAAAATTTGCTTTACATGGGTCTTGCATGCTCTATTTTTTTTTCTAAATTATTTCTTAAACGGGTTGATATTTCCTTTCTAATTTTTTTTTCCAATTGGGTTGCTGCACATTGCGTGTCCATGCATATTGTCATGTTCTGGTCTTGATCTTAAGCATTAAGGAATCGACTTGAAAGAAAAGGGGACTACTACAACAAACATAGAAAAAGCAACTTTTGACTATTCTTTCGCGTAAAGATAATGTGATACCTGAACACAGTGCTATACATTAACCTCATACAAAGGAAAAACCAAAAACATTTCTCAATGTTCTATATTCAAAAGAATGAACCAATACATGGATTCTACAGACCCTCTTGCACAAGCAAGAGATCATTAATGGTCATCAGTTTTTGGCAGGGCTCAGAGACGAGAGAGGTTAGATCCAATGGGGAAGTAAGCCACCGGAATCGGAGGAGGCTTCGACTTCCTCTTGGAGTTGTTCTTCTTCAATCCAGCTTCACCTTCGACATGGCCGTCTTTGCTTATTGAACTGCTCTTGTTCGAGCAAAACTCTCCTTCGCAGCTAATCACTCTGCTGTCGGAATGATCGGAGAAGCAACTGAAGAGGCTTGAGAAGAGACTCATGATCGACGAGGATGAGAATAACGAAATTCGAAGAGCCAGCAAGAAAAAAGGCAGAGAATTCAACACTTCAGCTGATTTTATTTAAGAACAATTGGGGGAATTGTAGTTGAGAGCTCTCTGTTCTGAGATGTTTGGTGCAAAACCCAAGATTCTTACTTCAACTATATATAGACATAGTGATACAGCTTTAGAGAGACTTGGTCTTGGCTTCCAAGAAAATGGATGCTTCCATGGATGCAACTATCAGCAACTCAGTCTTTCTTCCTCAAGTTCCTGGAAATATCTAGGATGGTTAGCCTCAGCCGCCAACAAACGTGAGTGTTTAGCTGCTTCGCGCGACACCGTGTGTGGCCGTGTATTTGTGGCATCTAGTGCCATGGTCGAATTTGGATTGATACTCAAGGATAATGTCTTCCGAAATAGAATTAAATATTTTTTCAAAAGAAAACGTTGAAACGTGTCAAGTTATGATATAGTTTCGAGTTCACTGTCATGTTCATATTAGGTTAGTTTTGACTTTCTTTCGACGAATTACCTTCTTTTTATAGGAATTAGCACACAAATGGTCATTGAACTTTGACCCATTATGCGATGTCGTCCTGAACTTTAGCCTAATATGTAATGTCGTCCTTGAACTTTTAATTTGTTTAATGTAGTCCTTAAACTTTTGATAAATGTTCAATCTAATCCCCAAATTATATAAAAATATTTAATATAATCCTTCCGTTAATTCAAGTTAACGGTATTTCCTTATTTGGCTTCCAATCCGATAAGTTTTAAACGGTGGAAAAAAAATAACGTTACACATGAAATCATCCACGTAAGATATTCAACTTAAATTAGGATATGAAGTACATATTATCTCTTAGAAGCCAATTAATTGCGTTGAATTTAATTAATGGTAGATGGTAGAAGTCCAACCCAAAATCTTAAATACATACTTAGAAAGAGACAACGTATATATAAAGAGCATATAAATCTTGTAAACAAACAATGCATGATACTTTAACACCCCATCTTGCGTGCAAGCCGGATTATGAATGACACGTAAAATTTGACTAATAGGGGACTGCACATGCGAAATAAACTAAAGCAAACCTAAATGTGTATGCAAAATTAAATGAACAAAAGTTCTAGGAATCACTTTTCGTGGGGTCGAGAGCGTTTGACTTTACAATCCACGAGCTTCAATCATATTGCATTTGGAGGACCACCATTCTTTTGGAGCCTACGTTGATTAAGATTCTTCTATGAACTACCCCTTTTCATTTTCTTGACCAACAACCACGCATCGTTACGTCATTGGCTTGGTGATGTACACCAGAAAGTATAATATCCCGTGAGAGACCAATTTTAATTGCCACGTTGTGTATATCACTTCTTTGACTCGTAATGTTTTTATTTCTAACTTGGTATCTACTTTTGTTTTCCTACTCGTGGTCAAAGGAATGAGGTTACTTCTAGGAACATGTAGTCTTGTTCCTTGCTTAGCTTCTACAAGTTTGTCCGCAGGCAATTTACTCAAGAGGTTCGGGTTTGCATATTGGATTTATGTAAAGTACGTCATCGGTGTAAAATATTTTGCGTACAAGTAGTCATGAAATAGAACCTCTTATCTAATTAAAAGCAGTATATGTAAGTGTAATTGCCTAAACCCTAGCTGTGTACTCTTGCGATGTAAAATTTTTTTTATACAAAGCGGGTCGTGGAAAATGACACATATCATTTTTATTTTCAACATGTAAATATGAGTAGTTTTAGCACACTCTAGCGGTGTACAAAATATATTTAACCCAAGTGATTTTCTACGACATTGATTGGAGAGAGCAGGTAGTTATAATCCTCAAATCAATGATAGATAAGAAGCTCATGTAAAATTTGCTTTACATGGGTCTTGCATGCTCTATTTTTTTTTCTAAATTATTTCTTAAACGGGTTGATATTTCCTTTCTAATTTTTTTTTCCAATTGGGTTGCTGCACATTGCGTGTCCATGCATATTGTCATGTTCTGGTCTTGATCTTAAGCATTAAGGAATCGACTTGAAAGAAAAGGGGACTACTACAACAAACATAGAAAAAGCAACTTTTGACTATTCTTTCGCGTAAAGATAATGTGATACCTGAACACAGTGTTATACATTAACCTCATACAAAGGAAAAACCAAAAACATTTCTCAATGTTCTATATTCAAAAGAATGAACCAATACATGGATTCTACAGACCCTCTTGCACAAGCAAGAGATCATTAATGGTCATCAGTTTTTGGCAGGGCTCAGAGACGAGAGAGGTTAGATCCAATGGGGAAGTAAGCCACCGGAATCGGAGGAGGCTTCGACTTCCTCTTGGAGTTGTTCTTCTTCAATCCAGCTTCACCTTCGACATGGCCGTCTTTGCTTATTGAACTGCTCTTGTTCGAGCAAAACTCTCCTTCGCAGCTAATCACTCTGCTGTCGGAATGATCGGAGAAGCAACTGAAGAGGCTTGAGAAGAGACTCATGATCGACGAGGATGAGAATAACGAAATTCGAAGAGCCAGCAAGAAAAAAGGCAGAGAATTCAACACTTCAGCTGATTTTATTTAAGAACAATTGGGGGAATTGTAGTTGAGAGCTCTCTGTTCTGAGATGTTTGGTGCAAAACCCAAGATTCTTACTTCAACTATATATAGACATAGTGATACAGCTTTAGAGAGACTTGGTCTTGGCTTCCAAGAAAATGGATGCTTCCATGGATGCAACGATCAGCAACTCAGTCTTCCTTCCTCAAGTTCTTGGAAATATCTAGGATGGTTAGCCACAGCCGCCAACAAACGTGAGTGTTTAGCTGCTTCGCGCGACACCGTGTGTGGCCGTGCATTTGTGGCATCTAGTGCCATGGTCCAATTTGGATTGATACTCAAGGATAATGTCTTCCGAAATAGAATTAAATATTTTTGCAAAAGAAAACGTTGAAACGTGTCAAGTTATGATATAGTTTCGAGTTTACCGTCATGTTCATATTAGGTTAGTTTTGGCTTTCTCTCGACGAATTACCTTCTTTTTATAGGAATTAGCACACAAATGGTCATTGAACTTTGACCCATTATGCAATGTCGTTCGGAACTTTAGCCTATTTTGTAATGTCGTCCTTGAACTTTTAATTTGTTTGATGTAGTCCTTAAACTTTTGGTAAATGTTCAATCTAATCCCTAAATTATATAAAAATATTTAATGTTATCCTTCCGTTAATTCAAGTTAACAGTATTTCCTTATTTGGCTTTCTATCCGATAAGTTTTAAACGATGGAAAAAAAATAATGTTACACATGAAATCATCCACGTAAGTTATTCAACTTAAATTAGGATATAAAGTACATATTATCTCTTAGAAGCCAATTAATTGCGTTGAATTTAATTAATGGTAGATGGTAGAAGTCCAACCCAAAAACTTAAATACATACTTAGAAAGAGACAACATGTATATAAAGAGCATATAAATCTTGTAAACAAACAATGCATGATACTTTAACACCCCATCTTGCGTGCAAGCCGGATTCTGAATGACACGTAAAATTTGATAAACAGGGGACTGCACATGCGAAATAAACTAAAACAAACCTAAATTTGTATATAGAGCATATAAATCCTGTAGATATTGCAAAATTAAATGAACAAAAGTTCTAGGAATCACTTTTCGTGGGGTCGAGAGCGTTTGACTTTACAATCCACAAGCTTCAATCATATTGCATTTGGAGGACCACCATTCTTTTGGAGCCTACGTTGATTAAGATTCTTCTATGAACTACCCCTTTTCATTTTCTTGACCAACAACCACGCGTCGTTACGTCATTGGCTTGGTGATGTACACCAGAAAGTATAATATCCCGTGAGAGACCAATTTTAATTACCACGTTGTGTATATCACTTCTTTGACTCGTAATGTTTTTTATTTCTAACTTGGTATCTACTTTTGTTTTCCTACTCGTGGTCAAAGGAATGAGGTTACTAGGAACATGTAGTCTTGTTCCTTGCTTAGCTTCTCCAAGTGTGTCTGCAGGCAATTTACTCAAGAGGTTCGGATTTGCATATTGGATTTATGCAAAGTACTTCGTCGGTGTAAAATATTTTGCATACAAGTACTCATGAAATAGAACCTCTTATCTAATTAAAAGCTGTGTACTCTTGTGATGTAAATTTTTTTTTACAAAGCGAATTGTGGAAAATGACACATATCATTTTTATATTGTCATGTTCTGGTCTAGGTCTTAAGCATTAAGGAATCGACTTGAAAGAGAAGGGGCCTACCAAAACAAACATCGAAAAAGCAACTTTTGACTATTCTTTCGCATAAAGATAGTGTGATACCTTAACACAGTGCTACACATTAACCTCATACAAAGGAAAAACAAAAAACATTTCTCTCTGTTCTATATTCAAAAGAATGAACCAATACATGGATTCTACAGACCCTCTTGCACAAGCAAGAGATCATTAATGGTGATCAGTTTTTGGCAGGGCTCAGAGACGAGAGAGGTTAGATCCAATGGGGAAATAAGCCATCGGAATCGGAGGAGGCTTCGACTTCCTCTTGGAGTTGTTCTTCTTCAATCCAGCTTCACCTTCGACATGGCCGTCTTTGCTTATTGAACTGCTCTTGTTCGAGCAAACCTCTCCTTCGCAGCTAATCACTCTGCTGTCGGAATGATCGGAGAAGCAACTGAAGAGGCTTGAGAAGAGACTCATGATTGAGGATGAGAATAACAAAATTCTAAAAGCCAGCAAGAAAAAAGGCAGAGAATTCAACACTGCAGCTGATTTTCTTTAAGAACAATTGGGGGAGTAGCAGTTGAGAACTTTCTTTTCTGAGTTGTTTGGTGCAAAACCCGAGATTCTTACTTCAACTATATATAGACATGGTGATACAGCTTTTGAGAGACTTGGCCTTAGCTTCCCAGAAACGGATGTATTTCAGAAACTCAGTCTTCCTTCCTCAAGTTCTTGGAAATATCTAGGATGGCAGCCTCAGCCGCCAACAAACGGAGTGTTTTGTCTGCTTCGAGTTTATCATCACGTTCGGATTAGGTTGGCTTGGACTCTCTCTCGACGAAATACCTTCTATTTTTGTTGCTACATCGGCCTCCAACACGAGTAACAAGCGCGTTGTTTCTCTTTGGCAACACATCTGATTAGGTCAAACAGAGTTGTAGCATATTGTGCTTCTCTCTTTGACCCACCAGTTCCTAGATTTTCGTTTTGTTTCGGCTCAACCAAAAGCAAAAATGATATTATTTAAATTTCAAAAAATTACAAAAAACTATATATACATACATATATATATATATATATATATATATGTGTGTGTGTGTGCGCGCGCGCTTTTTTAATGTGTCAATATTTACATTTTATGGAAGTTTTTATGTTTTGAATTTTGGAAAAAGTCAAAGTGCGTGGACCGCAAGATTTTGGTTAAGTTAAAGAAAAAGGTAATAATTCAGAGAGACCCACTAGCAAGGTTTAGTAAGGTCAATCAGCATAGTGGAAGGACCATGAACTTTTTCTTTTCCCCAACTATGCATTATTTACATAGATACTTGTTTTTCTTATGCATGTTGGTAATAACAATCCATGTTTCTTTTTCGGTTCTTTTTTCTTTTGATGAGGGGGGGATCCGGGATTTGCCCGACTAGTTTTCAAGATCCATGAAGTCTGTGCTAAACATCCGCGGTCGAAATGTTCGATTTGGACTATAGCCATCGCTCCTTCTGAGCGGGCCCAATCACAGTCACACCACCTGAGTTATAATTGGATCCACAGATGTTTGGTAAAAAAGAAGAAATGCAAGTTCGATAAAGCCGGAGTTATTCTACGGTCTGTGTACAACGCAAACCTACACCACAGATGGACCGGGATTTTCTGAGGTGGAGGAGTGATTGGATTTGAACCGGTGAACAAAACGATGATATTCATTAATTGTAGGGCACTGTAAACTCTTTCTTTAAAGATCATTTTGACGAAGTCAATCACCGTTGCGCTATAGACCATGTCTCTATCTTCGACCCATCAATTCCTAGATATTTAAACTTAATGGCAAGATATTGATAATATATTTAATTTGGAGGCCAACCATTTTCTTGTGGCCTACGTTGATTAAGATTCTTCTATGAACTCCCCCTTTTTTTAGTTTTCTTGAACACGAACCACACGTCGTCGCGTCATTGGCTTGGTGACGTACACTAGAAGATATAATATCCGTGGGAGAACAATTTTCATTACCCCGTGGTGTATGTTACTTCTTTGAATCGTAATGTTTTTGTTTCGAGTTTGGTATCTACTTTTCTTTTTCTAATAGCGGTAGAGGGACGAGGTTACTTCTAAGAACATGTCGTCTTGCTCCTAGCTTAGCTTCTCCAAGTGTGCCTACATGCAATTTACACTAGAAGTTAGGGTTTACATCTTTGATTTATATAAAATACTTCATCGGTGTAAAATATTTTCTACACAAGTAATCATGAAATAGAAACTCTCATCTACTATTTAAATGAACTAATTTACCAAAATCAAAGCCTCCATATGTGCATGTCAATGGCTGAACCCTGTTTGTGTAATGTTTTTTTTTGACATAGTCAGTATACCCGATAAAAATCGCTACATACTATATGCTTCATGAAGACACTATTAAAGGACTTTTACTCTGTACATTAGCGATGTAAAAAATTTCTTTACACAAGCAAGCGTTAAGAGAATGGCATACTTAATTTGAATTTTTAACTTGTAAATTTATGAACATTATAGCATACTCTAGCGGACAAAATATAAACACAAAACACAAGTGGTTTTGTACGCCATTGATTTGAGAAAGTGGGTAGTTATAATCCTCAAATCAAGGGCTGATAAGACATCTTGTGTAAACTTTCCTTCACACAAACAGTGTATGATCTATTTTCATTTTAGAAATTTATTCCATAAACTGATTGATTTATCCATTCTTATTATTGGTGGTGTATATAATATAAATTCCGATTTTAAATGGGATATGTTAATTGGGAGGAGGTGGGGATTGCAGTAATGACCACTAAGTAACATTTTAGGGGGATTGAATTTTCGAGGTACCAAGCAGTGTCCAAGTGAATTAGATCAGGAATTATTATCAACACGCAAATAGTGCACTTTTTTTCTACCCATTTTGCATCCATCATATGATCATAGTTGAATCGTCCAATCGGGTACCCAAGTCAAGTATAAATAACCATAGTACACTAAATAAATTTGGGCTCAAGTTTAAACTTAAGTGATTTAAGTGATTAGCAAGTCTAATTATGAAGGTCAAACATGAAAATCAGAAATATCGATGTGATGTTACCTCTACCTTCAAACTCATTTTTTATGATTTCAGATTGTTGGTATGTCAATTGGCTATTGTTAGTGATGCAAACATTCAAACATTCAGAAATATCGATGTGACGTTACCTCTACCTTCAAACTCATTTTTTAAGATTTCAGATTGCTTGTATGTCATTTGGCTATTCATATACGGGTTGATTTAGCCATTCTAAGACTGTTTGGGTAAAAAAAAAGCTTTTTCATTGGCGGTGTATATGATATAAATCTCGATTTAAAATGGGAAATGTTAATTGGAGGAGGTGGGATTACAGTGATGACCACCAAATAAGATTTATGGGGGTTCGAATTTTCGAAGTACCAAGCAATGTTCAAGTGAATTGGAATAGGAATGAATATCAACTATACAGTATGTGCACTTTTTTTCTACACATTTCGCATCCATCACATGATCATAGTCGAGTCGTCCAATCGGGTACCCAAGTCATGTAAATAGCCATAGTACACTAAATAAATTTGGGCTCAAGTTTAGTCTTAACTGATTTAAGTTATAAGCAAGTCTAATTATGAAGGTCAAACATGAAATATCACAAATATCGATGTAATGTTACCTCTACCTTCACTCATTTTTTAAGAAATCAGATTGCTTGTATGTCAATTGGCTATTGTTAGTGATGTAAACATTCTTTCTATCAGACATGAATATGATAGATAATTTATTCCAAAGGTTAGTTGAACATTAGATTTAAGCAATTTGAAATCTTAAAAATGAGTCACTCTAATGGCTAGAGCTACTTTTATTATTGACAGCAAGAAGACAGACAGACTTAGACAAACCTTTCTCTTTTTTTCCCCTTCCAATAGGGCGGCTCCACATTGGTCTTTATCTTAACCATTGAGGAATTGACTTGAAAGAGGAGAGGACTAGTAAAACGAACATATAAAAAAAGCAATTTTGACTATTCATTCACTCAAAGATGATGGATGCTTGAACACAACGATGGCTAGATCTACTTTATTTCTTGACAGCAAAAACACAGACAGATTAAGGCTAACCTTCTTTTTCTTTTTTCCAGTTTTGCGGAGAGACTAACCCTAAAGTTTAAGCTCCACGTTGTGTTCATGCATGTAGTCATGTTTTGTGTCTTGATGTTGAGCACTGAGGAATTGACTTGAAAGAGGGGGACTAATGAAACAAACATGGAAAAAACAGCTTTTGACTATTCTTTCACATAAAGATGTAACATCAAGACACTCTAATGGCTAGAGCTACTTTTATTCTTGACAGCAAGAAGACAGGCAGACTTACGCAATTACTATACATTAACCTCATAAAAAGGAAAAACAAAAAACATTTCAAAGTGTTGTATATTCTATTCCCAACAATTTCTTAAGAACAAATGAATGAACCAATACACAGATTCTACTGCCCTCTTGCACAAATAAGATTATTATAAATGGTGTTCGGTCTTCGGCCGGACTCAGAGACGAGAGAGTTGAGATCCAACGGGGAAGTAACTCATGGGTATTGGAGGAGGCTTGGACTTGCTCCTGGAGTTGTTCTTCTTTGACTTGCCTTCACCTTCGACATGGCCGTGTTCACTTATTGAACGGCTCTTGTTCGAGTGATCCTCTCCATCGTAGCTGATCACTCTACTATTCGAATGATCAGAGAAGCAACTGAATAGGCTCGAGAAGAGACTCATGATCGATGAGGATGAAAATGGCAATAGTATTCTACGAGCAGAAGAGGCTGAGAAATCTGTACTTTGGCCGGTTCTCTTTAGGAACAGCTGAAGCTGTTGTAATAGCTAACTTTTTCTGAGTTGTTGTGAGAAATTTCACGATTCTTTCATTATATATAGACATGGACATATCAATAAAGCTTTCTAGGGACGTGGCCTTAGCTTCCAAGAAATCGGAGGATTCTTTCCTGTGTCACTGTCATTACTCGGTCTTCCTGCTCCTCCGGTTCCTGGAACTACCTAGGGTTCTTCTTAGTTGGTCTCCGTGTTATCTCGTACCATGCTCCAAGTCATTTTGATATATCTCTGAGAATTTTTTAAGCTTGAAGGATATATTAGAACGCATCCAACCGAGCGCTGACTGCTTACAAAAATATTATCCCCTGCAATTCACATGGTCCCATCCTCCACGATCTCTCCACCTATGGCTTTCGCAGTTGGTGCCGTCGTCATCACGTCTCTGTTACTCCTCTCCTCTCTCACCAACCCCCTTCTTCTTATTCTTCTTCTTCTCCTAACACATGTCCTAAATTTTCTTGGAGCCCACCGCGTGCTTCTGTTGTTGCATCGTGATGCTATTGGCTTGGTGACATGACATTCGAGAATAATGTATGGGCGCGAGACTGGAGACCAACTTTCAAACCTCTGACCGACCTTAGCCGGTTCTTGGACATGTAAGGAGGTTTCTTATTTGTATTTTTTTTTATAGTTTTTATACAACTGTCCCATGACTGTTTTTCCAAGTCTCGAATTGCTAGAACCAAGACGAAGGAGTTCTTTTTTTTTTTTATTTCTTATATAATTCAGGACCACGAACGTAATTACCCAGATATCTAGACCGGAACTAGCACAGCAATCCGCCCTCATGATGTCCACTTAAATCCAAGCTCCCTATGGCAAGAATCGAACCTATAGCTGTTAATTCTTGAGCCTAGAGAATGGAAACACCCTTATTACCGGATCGAACCCAGAACGGGTAATGTTGAAAGAGTTTTGAGCACATAACATATACTTATCTATAATATTATATATAAAAAATGAGAAACTCCTACTTTTAGGAGATCTTCATCATTTTTGCTTTCCCGAAATATCCTTAACTATTTATTTTGCAAATGTGTTATTCGCGGACATATGCATAGATTAATAATTCTATTTCGTCTTCCGCGGATTCAATTTTAAAATTTGAATCTTTTATATTATAGCACAATCTTCCTACAAAAAATTCAGAACTTATAATATTTCTCTCTTTCCTCATATATTTATACAATATCTTTTTGTATGGATATTTCTATCATCCCATTATATTATAATTCAAATTTTTCGTACGAAGGTGGATAGGAACTCATCCTACTTCACTACTTGAAAATCACTCGCAGTGTTATAAGGTGTCTTCTACGTACATTGTCACATCCAAACTCAACAAAAATAAGGGCATGACACGGCCATCCTTTTACCAAAAGACGTAGCCTACACATAACCAAAACTCACATAATATCATAATATATGCATCCACATATATATACATGATATAAAGTTTATTTGGTTACAATATCAGAGTTAACTACAATCCATCAAAAAGCTAATTACATAACCAGAAACAAACTAATACATTAAGCTCCACATCTATGCATAACTCATACCAAAAAGTCTCCACTATCAAAATGTCCACTCCGATATCGAAACTCTCAAGCCCTACTTGCGGCTCGGTGAAGAACCTAAAAAACAAATACGATGAAAGGAATGAGCTACCACGACTCAGTAAGTAATACATTTTTTCTAAGTAGATCGAGCACCCACTATGTACACAGTTATAAGGCCAAATGAAAGCTCAATTAACCCAATATATAACAAACTCCAGGTTCAAAATACATTATATGCTACTTTAAACATCACATTTTCACAATAGGAAAGCTCATTCCAATTAATAATATCGAATAAGAAACTAATAGTCAAATCCATTGGCCAATATCGTCAAAAAGCACACGCCAATGGTCCATACCATTGGTCAATCTCATCAAAAAGCACACGCCAATGGTCTATTTCATTGGCCAATCTCATGCTCAGAAATCTAAGTATGATCACAGATAACGCCCCATGAAAGACGACCAAGATTCCTCCCTTAGCAAGGTCTCTACCTACTATAAGCCGGTGACTTGACCTATAAGGATATCCTAGATTAGCATACACATACTCATAACCCCTCATTGGGTTCAAAAAGACATTGAGCATCAAAATCCACATCCTCCCGTACCAGCAAATCCAATCCACAATCAAAATCACCAATATTCATAAATCATTTTGCAAATGGGTATAGAACCCTTAAAAAATCATATTCAAACTCAAGAACTCATCATAAGTCTTTCATAAAAGATTTCACAAACCCCTTTACATTCCATAAGTTCAAACCGAAATCAAAAGGAAATCTTCTATTCCAAATACACAAAATAGCAGTAAATGCTTAATCCAGTTTTATGCAAACAAAATGTCATTTCTTATATAATAACATATCTATAACATTTCATTTTCTAAACATGAGCTTACAAATTCAAAAAAGAAATAGTACCACTCACCTTGAAAAGCCGAAAAACTAACCTACGGCGATTTCTTGAACCGACGCACTCAAATACCTAACAATAAATCGAAAAACGGTATCAAAATCGAGTAAAATGTTACTTTAACTACGACTCGGCTAAACTAGGCTTAGACACTAATATAACCACTAAAAGACGCCCTCAAATCGCTCGTCCAAAGCGATTATCCAAAATTGTCCACAATGCAAAGCTTAAGCTTGAGTGCAAAACTTGATTGCGCCATAACTTTCTCCACTAAACTCTAATCCAAGCCAGTTTATAGTCAAAAGAAAGCTCATTTGGAGCACTACAGAAACCCCAATTTGGCAGCCCCAAAATCGAGCCAAAAACCGACGAAAATCAGCCTAAAAGCCGCTGGTCGTGCACTGTTCACTGCACGCGTTCAACTTCAAAAATTCATATCCGGCAAATAGTAAGTCCAAATCAGATTTTGTAAAATCTCACTACTCTGCAACACCATAAACTACCAATTCTATATAAATACGCAGCTCTACGACTCAAAAATTTGACTTCGCTGCTCGAATAACACATAACTCCGAATTTCGAGCCCTAACCCGAAAAATATTCAAATTAATTGAACGAGGGGTGCGAATACTTACGGAGTGTTGCGTTACGAAGTCGAATTGGCTTAGCGAGATCCCCACGGTGCAAAGCCCTCTTCTCTTTTCTCTTTTTCTTCTTCTTTCCTTTCCTCTCCTTTCTCCTCTTTTCCTCTCTTTTCTTCTGTTTCTATTCGTGCTCTTGGCTTCTTAAAACAAGCCGAGCTTCGCTGTTGCTTCTTTTGACTTTTCAACCATTTTCCTCTTTTTTTTAACCCATATTTTACATACGTTGTGATTGCTTAAGTTTTAAGTGCGATCCTACTTAGGTTTCTTTGTAAATTGAGCAATGAAAGTAATATTCCTGGATTAGAAAAAAAAAATACATTACGTGCTTTTGGAGCACCAGGTGACCGTCCTTCCAAAGCTCCTACTCAGGAGCCAAAAACTTTGTTTTTCAACTAAGTATGTAGTGAAAAAATGACAAACAAAATCGACCAGATCTGCTCGCAATCTAAGTGATATGACGATGATCGATGCTATTTCTTCAGAGAGAAGAGAGCCGAGATCCACCGGGGAAATGAGCCACTACAATGGGTGGGGACTTGGACTTCCTCTTCGCTTTTTTCCCCGATTTCTCTTCGCTCGCGACATGATCTTTGTTGCTTCTCGAATCGCGCTGCACGTAGTAGTCTCCTTTGCAGTTCACGCTCTTCCTCGTACCAGAGAAGCAACTGCAGAAAAAGCTAGAGAAGAGACTCATACCGACGGCGGCAACGGTGGCGGCGGCGACCGACTTTAATGAATTGAGAAAGGTGTGTGGAATTCGGCTGATTTTTTTTTTTTTTGTGTCACGGAGATTTAGAGCTGTAGTAGAAATAGAGTGAACTTTTCTGAGCTTCAGATCTGATGCAGATCAGAGTCTCTTCCTCTCTCTCTCTCTATATATGATGTTGAAGGTGTTGTTCCATGAGTGAAAGGAACAGTGTGCTAATTGTCAAACCCCAACTCAATCATGCAGCTTCCTCCCGCAATTCGAGGAAATTTCTAGGAAACTACGTGATTGTGGGAAATTAGGAACACTAATCTTGAGGATGATGTGCTGGGATCGTTTTTTCAAGACAGCAACAAGGTCCCCCTTTTTCCACTTCTATTTTTCTCTCGCGCTCCCTTTTATAGTGTTCTGACGATTTTAACCGTTGCCTTTTCGACCCTTCTCATGCCGCTGGCTCAAATGTGGGGCTCATTTGTTTTCCCTCCTTTTATTGTTAGTTTCTTGTCGTTCTTTCACTTTCCCTCTTGCTCTGCTTGTGTGTTGGAACAGTTTCGCCGGCGCTCCCTCATCTCCCTCCTTCCGAGACTTCCATGCACACCACCAACTGGGTGGTCTTGGTCTGCACCACCCGCTTTTTTATTCTCTGCACCACAGTAAGAAGAGTTATCCTAGTCTGAAACTAAGCTTCGCCAGGAACTTTGAGCGACTCGGCGAGCGCCAACAAGGTGTCGGGAAAGCAAGTTCCCAAGGAAGCTCAGTTACTGCCGAAATTGAAGCCGCGTTCAAATTGGGACGGTTATGAGGAAGAAGAAATTGGTTCGGGCCTCGAAGAGAATGGTGGAATTCAAGTTTCTGATGTTCCGGTGCCGAAGAGTAAAGGGGCAGATTATCGACGCTTAATTGCTGAGGCTTAATCTCAATCTCGGTCTATTTCAGATGACCCTTGTTTGGATAGGATCTCCACTAACAGTCGCGTCGGGGCGGTGGCAATCGTTTACCTGGGATCAATTCTGGAGTACCAGATAGCCATGGTGCTAGAGCTCACTCGGCAACGCAAACAAAAGACCGGAAGGTGAAGAGGATGACTATCAGGTTGTTCATGTGCTTCTACTTCCGCATCAGTGAGCAATGGGCTGACTCTCGGTTCGAGATCATATGCTTCCGCTTCCACTGGTCCATGATATGGTTCCGCTCATGTAGACGCTCCTCGGAGCGCGAAGGAGGACGACCCTGAAGAGTTTCCCGTACTAGAAGAACGACTCCAACACACATAGCACAACACCAGCAACCAAAAAAGACAAGAAAAAACAACAGACTAGAAACTAGGAAAAACCACGTAGGAAAGACTTTAAGGGGAATTCTATCAAGCACTTGGTTGGCACAGGACCGGGTTAGAAGAAAGAAACCGTAGAACCAGTTGAGGAAGACGACGGAGAAGGGTTGAACAAGGTGGGTCCTGCAGCGGAAGGTGGAGTTGATCATAAAACCCAAGAGGAGGATCTCGCTAAGCATGAAAACAGGATCGAGGACCAGAGTTCGTGAAGAAAGTTTCGGATTTTGTAAGGAACGAAGAAGAAAATATGAGAAGCACAGAAACAGAGTATCGAGATGGAACAGAGGAAGAAAAAAGAAGAAACAAATAAAAAAAAGAGGGATAACAAATGGGTCCACATTTGAGTCGGTGTGGTACAAGCATGCGAAAGGTGGAAAAAGCAAGGGATAAAATGATCATAACATTGTAAAGGGGAGTGCGTAAGTCAAAAATGAGAAGTGGAAAAAGTGCGATCCAAAAATAATCACTGATTTCATTAGGCTCGCCAAATGGGTGGGTCGAATCGGATTGACAATGATCCTATCTAAGCGGACCTACTCATTTTCTTGAATACAAGTTTAATGACCTACACCTGACCTGATCTGGACCCAAGCCATATTGTTGCAGAACAACACCGAGAAATGCACAAATGGATGCACAAATAGTAAGGATGGAAGCTAAATCGAACCACGCGAGACACAAGATATACGTGGAAACCCAAAACAAGAAAAAAATCACAGGGGGAGAGAGGGGTTTCACTATCTTCAATAACGAGTATAATCGAAAAGATCAAAAATCACTTGGTGAGCTACAAGATCTAAAGATCAAATAAGAAGATAGAAAGAACAAAGAAAGAAGAGAATGTGGAGGCTAAGGTTAGAGATGCGTTGTGCAACACATCGCTTTTATAGTCTCTGTCACGCCTCGAACCCCTTCGGCACGCGACACCGCCTCTGGTCGATTCAAGCGACGTCCCAGGAATATCGCTGACCTCAAAACGCCATCAGAGATTTACTACCACAGCGGATAACAACAATTAAACCCGGACAATTAAAAACTGGGGAGAAAAATCAGGGAGAATGTACATATCTTTTTCATTTCCTTCTCATACCATAATATTTACATTTATAAACTGTCCCATACATGTACACGCACACCGCTTTTCTCAAAAACCGATACTCCAAGGATGAAGACCTGGGTTTACCACTACTCCAAAAATGGTGCTCGCCAAAAATCCATTTTGAGTCTGATTCCTTGACCTCTGAGTCTGAGTCCTCTTATACCGTCCCATCCACTGAGGACTCCAAAACGTTCTAGTGGCGGTGGTGGAAGATTCATGGGTCCTGTCGGGGTTCTGAAATTATTAGTTGAAACAACCGTGAGAATACTTCTCAGTAAGCTCACCCCTAAACCCAACCTAGGCTATCACGTACCTCCAGGTAATTACGCAATCACATACATATTTTCACACACGCTGAAACATCACATCGCAGGCACAACAAATAATATTGTCAGGCTCAAACATGCGCACAACATCGATCAAACTCAATCATGTCAGGTGTAAACACGCGCATGTACCACTCTTATTCCATTATTCCATCCATTCTCATTTCCTCTTTCTCATTCTTCGCCAGTGACCCGCGTAAACGTACACGCCTCAGGTACACTGCGACCACTCACCACATCTGGCCCGCGTACTTGTTCACGCCTCAGGCCCCTCGATCGCGCTCCGAGCATCACACGCCTCGGTCCGATACCACATTCACACTCGATCGCGCCTCGAGCATCACACGTCTCGGTCCGATCCCACATTCACACTCGATCGCGCCCCGAGCATCACACGCCTCGGTCCGATCCCACATTCACACTTTCCTCAGCCCGCGCCAAATGCGACAGGCCTACATGATCGAAACCCAAGCTTATAATGCCTCGGTCCAATCCCGGTCTCACCCGAGCTGATCGTGCCTCGGACCGAACTCAATCATGCTCTTTCGAGCCTCAGCCTGTGCCAAATGCAACAGACTTACGTGATCGCTACCCAAGCTTATGATACTCGGCCCGATCCCAACTCACTTTCTCATGCCATTGCCTCAAATTCTGTGCACACTTGCACCATACACTTCACCACGTTGCCATTTTCACACAAAAGCACATTATCGCATAAAACAACATTTTTCTTTGTTCAAATGTTTTCAAATCACTTTCAGCCCTTCACGGGATTTTCATAAAATTCCAAGACGGACCTAACGGTACCGAACACACATCAAACGACTCACCACAGCACAGTGAACAGTACACCCACAGCTCGTGAACAGTACTTTCTGCACTCAACCCACAAAATCACACCACCGACTCTTCCCGACACTTACATAGAACTCCGAGCCGAACTCAACGGTACCATTCTCATACCCAACAGCACACCACAGCATACTTAACTTAATTACCACAATTTACTAATAATTTAAATATGCATCCAATACGATAATTCCCATTTTTCTCCAACCGAACGGCATCGGATTAATTCCGATCCTTCACGGAACTTTCTTGCCATAGTATCTAGGTTCCAAAAATTCAACTTGCGTCCCAATCGGACCATCACAGCTCGGTGAACAGTAATCCACAGCCAGTGAACAGTGATTCGAGGCATATGAACAGTAATTTGCAGTCCCTAATTTTCTAAATTTCCAATAAATATTACCCGAATTAATTCCTAAGGCCCGCCATAAAATTTTCACCCCCTATCCATGTAATTCCGCACCTAATATCATACTGATTTCGTCCGAATTTACCCGTCGATACCCGAAGTCCTAAATTAGGTTTAGGCGCGACTTACCCGCGTTCTAGACTATCGCGGCTAGAACGGAAAGCGGCGGCACATAAACGGACATGGCGGGGACGGCGGCGAAGCTCGGCAACGGCGATCGGCTTGCGGCGGCGGTCCGGCTCTTTATTTGGGCTCACGGCCACTTGAAAGAGAGAGGAAAAGAGAGAGAAACGGTGGCTGGTGGTGGCGGTTTGGGGCTGGTACAGCGGCTAGGCGGCGGCGAGCGGCGACGCCGGCGTGGCTTCACGGTGGACGGCAAGGAGCTCACGGTGGGAGGGGGAAATTTCACGAGGGAGAGAGAGAGAATCGAATGGGGGAATGAGAGAGAGAGAAGAGAGAGAGTCTACGGTGGGGGAAATTCACGGCAAGGGAAAGAGAGAGGAATGAGGAGAGAGAGCCTTATCTAGACTTAAATAGGAACTTTGACCCAAAAATATCTAAGGCACAAATGAACAAAATGCCCTTTGCCCCTAAAACTAATTCTTAATAAATCCTTAAGGGCAAAATCGTCACTTTCTCCATTTCTCGTCGAAATCGAATTTTTCTGAAGAATTTGAGAACACCAAAAATTGACACGTGTCACGTGCAACGTCGTCCTAGCGTTCCGTCGTGACTTCCTAATTTTCCGGTGTCCAATTTGAGCAAAAATTCAATAATTAAATTCTATTAAACGCAACTCGAGTGTTTCTCGAGCTAACGGGCGGCTTACTGGGGAAATTCGCAAAATCGACTTATGACTGATACTGAATCAAGTCACGTGTAAGTCCGTTCGGTGCGTGACGACCTCGGTTGTCATTAAAATCGCGAAGATCAATCACTTGATCCGAGAGGTACGATCGTTCGGTATAATTTCAGAATCATTCATCAAGTCGTTTCGTGGTCCAACGGAATCACCTGCGATCCACTACTAGGACAGTGGCGAACTGACCCCTAACTATCCTTGGATCAGCCAACAGTGGCTCAAAATATCACTTACGCGATTTAATGATCGAAATCCATTCACGATCGAATTTCCTTTAGCCGTGCGAATTTAATTCCCCCTAATAGCCTTTCCCTAATGGTTAGCATTCCCATGAATGATCAGTTCCGGGCGAGAATTTACTGCGAGCACATCTCATAAAACTCAATTATTCAATAAATTCCAATTTGTGGAAATTTCGGAATGTCACAGTCTCCCTTCAAAAAACCTTAAAATAAATGTGCATGGTCCAAAATACCATTGTCATCAATTTGAAGGTCAAACTCAACACATATTATTAAAACACATCCATATTCCCCACTATAAGCTTTTCATGTAAATACGTTGTTTGGATAAAATTACAACCAAAAAGAAAAAAATTGGGAAAGGAAAAGAAAAAAAAAAGGGATGAGTGCACTAAAAGTCAGAGTCACGAAAGTACAATTGAATTCTAAAACTTTTAAAAAGTATAATCAAATTTTAAAACTTATTAAATTTATGCAATCAAGTCCTTCCATTAACTCCGTCTAACTAGATTAACAGAAAACATTGACGTGGTTTTTTTCTTATTATTTTCTCTTTCATACGTGGTTAAAACATGAAGGGCAAGGCCAAAATGATGTTGCTTTGGTCCAATCTGATTTTTTTAATTTAAATATTATTTAAATTGCACCTTAAGATTGAGAAACACCCTCAACCTTACAAGCTTTCTTGGCTTCGCAAAGGGAATGAGGTAAGGGTTGATAAAAGATATCTTGTTCAATTCTTCATTGAAAAAAAAAACATAATGATGAAGTATGGTGTGATGTTGTTCCCATGGATGCTTGCCATTTGCTTCTTGGGAGACCTTGGCAAGTTGATAGGAAAGTTGTGCATAATGGCCATAATAACACCTACTCATTTAACAAGGACTAGAAGCATATCACCCTTGTCCTATTAAATCCATACATGACTCACAAATTCAACCTGGGGAGGGAAATACAAGGAAAACATTTTCTTGAAAAAAAACACAGGTTGAGAGAGCCATTCATAACTTTGCTTATGGTTGAAAGCAAAATAAGTGAGAAAGAGAGTTCACTACCCTAAAATGTGCTCTTTAATAAAAAAGCTAGAAGGTGTGTTTTCAACATTGGAGAATTTCATAGGGTTCAAGCTAATGTATTATCTAGTTTGTTGGAGAGGCCATCCTGGAAATGAAGCCATGACAAGATTTGTGGACAAATCTTCAACAACCTGGGAAGAATGATGTGAGAGCATTGCGCTTTGTCAATCGATTCAAGTTGAAGATGTTGATTATGCAAGATAGTTATTGATTCAATGGACAAGTTGTTGATTTCATGGTTGTCATTTAACTACATAGATGTCGATTTACAAGCTTGCTATCAATTCTGAGACAACTAATCAACTACTTAGCAATCAGAGGCTGTTTTGAAAGATTTCCTTTGATGTTTGCAATCTTTCAAGATGTCTATTGGTCTACCCAGGCTGGTGAACGAATTTAGAGTCTAAGTTTACTTACTTTGCATTGGTCAAGTGTCATCAGTTGTAGTTTTATGAGTCTTAAGTATGTTGTAGGTTTCAAGAGTCAAAGTTCAAGTTCATATGTGTTTTAATGCATTTTCTAGTTCCTAGGTCTTTATTGTGTTTTCTAGTTCCTATGTCATTAATGTTGGGTAGTTCTCATGCCTTTAATGCTCAATCTATTTCCTTAGTATTAGTACCTCTTTAAATAAAGGCGAAATCTTCAAATGTAAGACGAAGACTTGAATATTGAGAATATATGAAATTTGTCTCTGTGTGAGCAAATATCTATTCCCAATTTCTGTATCAATGTGGATTCTTCTTTGGTGGTGAGTCAAGAAGCACTATATCCTCAACGGGTGGTTTTCCTATAGGCCTTGGTGACAAGCTTCTCCTATCCAAAGTTCTGTATCCTTGGCGGGTAGTTCATTCTATAAGCCTTGGTGGTGAATTTCATCGAACCTTGTATCGCAAGAGATTATTTGCCGTCGGATCTTTGCTGCAACTGGAATCACGCTGCACGTAATCTTCTCCTTTGCAATTCACCCTCTTCGTATTACCAGAGAAGCAACTCATACTGACCACAGCGGCGGCAACGTCGGTGACTTCAATGAATAGAAAGAAGGTGTGTGGAAGATGAGTACAGGGAGCTTTTCTGAACTTTTCTGATCCGACGCAGATCAGAGTCGCTTCCTCTCTCTATATATGGTGTTGAAGGCGGTCCCTGTGAGTGAAACGATGAGTGTGTTATGTATCAAACCCTAGCTTATCAACTAAGGAACACGCCCATTTTGAGGATGATCCGTTGGGATCATTCTTTCAAGAGAGCGGATGAGATTATTCGATGTGGCATGCCGGTTTCGTCTCAAGTTCACATGACGAACAAACATACTTATCAACCAAGAAAAGTGGTCCTGGAGAATTCTACAGCAATCAGCGGACTTCCTTTCCATCTCTTGGGGATTTTCTTTCCTTTCGAAGACTCCGAATCCAATGACGACATTTTCTTGCAGCCTACTATGTTTGTTGTACGCGGCTATGTGTCCATTTGATGAAGTGTCGTGCCCCACGGCGATTCGGGCGCCGTATGGTAACGGGGTATATGCCATGAGATGATACGTCGTGTGACAACGTGTTGGGTAATGTCATATCGGATCGTGTGATGACATAGATGGATGAATCTTAACGTGCTGTGTGTGCATGTGCTGTTGACCATATGCTTTAGTTATTACCCCCATGATCCATGGATGCGATTTTTGAAGTGACGGAGTCGTATCTATTATCCGAGGTGCTCGAGAGTGTAAATCATTTTGGAGGACCCATGAGAGTGAGAATCCAAAGGTTTGGAAGGTAGCTGAGGCTTCCTGGTTCGAGTGGCAGACTGTAAGGCTTGGGAGCCTGGTAACCAAGGTTCGTAACTTTGGTTGCAACGCTGCCGTGACATATTAGGGTTGGCGGGGTTTCAAATCTAAAAGTTTCAAAGTTCAAATGTACATAATTTGATCATCCGAATATGGAATTATGCGATTTTTATGCCTTTAGAAAGCCCGCGATTGGTATTATTCATGTATGCGCCTGGATCTGTAATATAAATTCCCTAGTTTAGAACGACGAGCTTTGTGTTTTTATTTGGTTAAATTGACTAAACTCAAAAGGGAATTTCTCACTCTTTTCTTCTTTTTTTTTGGCACGTCAAAAAAAGAAACGATAAGATAAGACAACGGGGTGCGCCGTTTGCATAGTTTGGGAAGCAACCATTACTGGAGGAGTTCCAGAACAAGAGAAAGAACCAATAACAAGAACATGCAAACTACGAGTTACACAGCTCCTCAGAAGAGAAGAGAAGAATAAATCAAAGCATACTTAGATTCCTCCTACCGCTTTGTGACTAAATCAGTTCAACAAAACCTATAAGATAGGTTTACCGCGAGACTAGCCCAGATGTGGGGGTTGCGCATGCATTCGATTCTGATTCCAAGGAACGGAACTTGGGATGCATAGGACATGCGTCCATGACAACCCTGCGGTAATTGGCCTTCGATACCGACTCGTGTAAGAAAAGTATGATCCGTGAGTCTTTTGCAACATCAGTGCAGCAATCACCGTCTCAAAGAAGAGATGGTCGAGATCCACTGGAGAAATATGTCACTAGGATCGGAGCTGGCTTGCCGGGCTTGCTCTTCTCGCTCTTCTTCGCATCTTGATCACCAACTGTGACCTGTTGATGATGGTCATCTTTGCTTCCGCAACCGCTGTGCACGCGATCCTCCCCCACGCAACCGACCCTCTTGGAACTGTTGTCAGACAAGCAACCCAACAAGCTCGAGAAGAGACTCATGTCGATGTCTGGCTGATTCTCAAGGAGTAGTCAGAGAGGTCTCTGCAGATTGAAGTAGCGAACGTTTTCTGAGTGCTTTTCTGATGCAAATCACAGGCTCTTCTCTCGTGTATATTTATGGGCGTTGAAAGTGTGTGGCCCAAGGAAATGGATACTAACTCAGCTTCCTCCTGAAATTCCTGGAAACGTCCAGGATACTGGGGTAATAGTTGATGTAATTCCTTTCTGATGTACTAGAGCCGCCATTAGAATCATATAGTCTAATCCATTTAAGGACGACACTGCCGTATGTTCGCTTTTTATGGACTCAAACTATGACGTTGTTCAACGACAATGTCAACTGGGCTCGATTTGGTATCGGAGGGACTTGATTAGAAAATTTATGAAATTATAAAGACTTGATTAGATAAATTATAAAAGTATGAATACTTAATTAGAAAAAGCGTGAAAGTATAGGGACGAAAAATAGGATTTTGTCTTTTTTGTTGGCACTACTTGACTGCCATCTGCAAATTAGGTGAAGCTAAGACACGGGGTTGTCACTTTTCGTGGGGTCAAAGAAGGAAAACGAACGATTTGTCAATGTCCAAAGACGGACACAAATTTTTCACGTGGAAGCGGTTTGTTTGGAGCCTACGTAGTTCTTGTCTTCCTTCGCACGAACTTTCAAGGCACGTCACACAATCGTGGTAACTTCTCAGCTGATAATTTTGACAAAGAAAATTTCTCATAACGTTGGCAGAAAATCGCAACAATTGAAAAGTTAGGATCCAATTGCGTTAATTAAATATATGATGTCGACATTGGCGACTGACCGCATGGTTCGGGATGATTAATTTCGAATGCAATAGTATTTGTTCGCGCTATGATAACAATTTAACAATGCATGATGATGAAATGGGCGTAGAAATTTCTTCGAGAGATGGCTTGGCATTCAGGTCAAATTGGCATATCAGATCGACACGAACAAAAGACAAAGCCGGTCACTTTCCAAGGTGGTCAAGTTGGTCTTCTTCACATGTTTGGAGGACACTATGAATCGCATGAAGAAGACCAAAGTTTTTCTTGGTGTTGACTGTTGAAGTGGTCAACGCTAATGTTCATTCGTAGCGTTATTTGGTAACGTGTTTTTTAGGTTGGGGATAACCGGACAACAATTCACCAAGAACTAACTCAATTTAGGATCAATTTCTTCCCAAAACTAAATCGACCTAAATCGACTTAATCCCAACAATAACCAACACTATATTCCGGCGATATAACGTCAAAATAAGTAAATATAATGCTGGAATGTTAAGAGACAAGGCAACAACAACATCAAGATTTTTTACGTGGAAAACCCAATGCGGACTTAACCATGGATCACTCCAAAACTTTCACTAATCACCAAGAATAGTAGGATACACAAAAGTGTTTTTCTACTCACATACTAAGAGCTCAACATTAACAATACAATAGTATTTCATCACCACTTCAATCATTTCAATTTTTTTGAAAGGGAAAAAGGAGAGGTAATATCTATCCCTACACGAAGGTTGATTAACATATATGGAGCAAGAAACCCTAGTCACGATTGGAGAAAACGAGAGACAATTTGGAGCAGGTTTAACGAACCAAATTGATCAACTTGTCGGTCTCGGTCTCACGAGCAACATGCAGAAATTTGAGCCACTTTGGACGTTGTTTGGCCATTGCCGAAAGCCGCAGCCCTCTTCCATTCTTCTCCGCGTCTTCTTCCTGGTGAACATTCTCCCTCCTCCGTTTTTTTTTCTGTCCACGAACAACCCCTCTTTCTTTTTCTTTTTGACTTTTGACTTTTTTTATATATTTTTTTAGGTTGGCCGGCACAAAGAGCCGGACCGAGCTAATATTGGAGAAAAAATATTAGGTGGTCCGGAAACTCCACCTAACGAAGAAGGTGGTCGTGGAGATTTGTACAACAATCGGCGGATTTGCTCTGCTTTTACATGGGGCTGCATCATGGCGAAAGGTGACGAGGTCCTCGGCGGCTTCAATGGGGTCACGAAGGAAACTAAACTTCTCTGAATGTTCAAGTACTTTGAATTCAATGACTTATTTTTTTTGCTGTAAGCCCACAGTTTCCACAGCTTGAGAACCCATGTACTTCTTGTTGCCCACAGGAGGCTACTGCTGTATGTGACTGCGCGTGTTTGATGACGTGTTGTGCCAACGCGGACTCGGGTGTTCATATGATGGCATGCTGTGCCATTACGTACTATTTCATGCGATGACATCTCATGTGTCGACAATGTTGGGTGATGACATGCCATGTCATGCACTCAGTTTTGCGATTCAATATACTTCTCGGGGCTTGTCATCAATATGTACGCATAAGTAAGAGACGTCTTTCCAAGCTTGTTAATATCGACTATCGGGAGACATCAACTTGTTCTTTCCCAACGGAGTCGACAAAACACTCGAAATCTCCATTTTTTTTCCCAGTTACAATCCTTGTGTATGAAGGGATGATTCTACTCTCTCTTCGTCGACTGTACTAACTGTCATAGGCTGTTCTTTCAAGTGGAACCTGCAATTAGCCGTAATGGCTAGTACTCTTTAATGGTAAGAAGTGCATAATTGCTTCCTCATTCTATCTTGGGTCCTTAAAGTGCGAATCAATTATCAGAACATGTAAACAGCGAATGATACGGCTCCCCGGAAGAGAAGAAAAGAATAAACCAGAACGTAATTAGATTCCTTCACCACTTTCTAACAAAAGCAATTCACCAACAATCTCTAAGATAGCTTCACGATAGCCCGGATGCATGCCGCGCGTGCATTCTATCCCGATTCCGAGGAACGGAACTCGGAATGTGTACAACATGCATCCATGACAACCCTGCGTTAATCGGGCTTCGACATGGAACCGTGTAAGAAAAGTTTTGAGCCATGAGCTCTTGCAACATCAACGCTGCAACCGCCGTCTCAAAGAAGAGATGGTCGAGATCCACTGGAGAAATAGGTCACTAGGATTGGAGCTGGCTTGCCGGGCTTGCTCTTCTCGTTCTTCTTCACATCTTGATCACCAGCTTTGACCTGATGATGATCATCATCTTTGCTTCGGCAATCGCTCGGCACGCAATCTTCCCCTACACAACCGACCCTCTTGGAACTATCGTGGGAGAAGCAACCCAACAAGCTCGAGAAGAGACTCATGTTGATGTTTGGCTAATTCCTGAGGAGTAGTCAAAGATCTCTCTGCAGATTGAAGTAGCGAATGTTTTCCGAGTGCTTTTCTGATGCAAATCACATTCTCTCCTCTCGTGTATATATAATGGCGTCAAAAGGCGTGTGGTCCAAGGAAATGGAGGGCAATACTTAGTTTCCTCCAGAAACTCCTGGTATCTATGGCTGCCGGCGAAGTCGACGACCCAATTCCTTTCGTTTTTTTTCGCACTAGAGCCGCCAGTAGAAAGAAACATAGGAGTCTAATCCGTTTAAGGATGACAGTGTCATATGCTGGCTCTTTCTGAGACCTAGGCTCGATCTAGGAGCAAGTATCGCGTGCAATGGATCTGTGTGTGCCAGTTTCATCTAAAATGTCCGATCATGTGGATTTCAAGCGGGACCATACTGCTCAGTGGCTGAAACGTAATGGACTCGATCGCATGTTCTCGATGTGTACAAGAATTGTACCTACCATGGACAGGCGATCTCAAATGCTAAGGCCGGCTAGTCGGTGCTATATCTCGAGGATCAAATGGGTCGAGATCACTTGGTCCATGGTGCACAAAGACAAGGCCGAAAATCTCATGTGTTTTCTGAAGAAATTTGTTGTGTGATTATACTCATGGCACCGAAACATGTTACAGCAATTTTTATGCTTACCACTAATCGACTGGATATTTCAATTCGTTATTTATATTAGTGATTAAAATACGCTATCTCGATTTAGGAAAGACTTATTCATATTTCGATTATATATCGTTAATATGACATATAATATTATCATTCTCTATCCCTATGAGCACATAAACTCCTCTTAGAGGCGGAGGTGTGTGATCGTGGGAAACTCTGCACATATCGGCGGATTTCCTTCTCTTTCTTTTTGAAAAATTTCACTTTTCATCCATGTACTTTTTTTACGCTCTTTCTAATCAAACTCTATACGGTTAATTTATGTAATCAAGTTCTACTTTCATAAATTTTCTAATCAAATCCCTCTAACACCAAATCCGACCAAATTCAGCCTACGTGCCTGTCGAACGACACCAAAATATGTTGCCTACAAAATCTAGGATGTCCATGTGGACGTGATTGGAAAAAATATAACCAATGTAGACAACACCGAAGTTTGACGTGGATGGAAACTTTGCAAATGTGAACATCCGGGGAACAACATTATCGATAGCCACGTCAACTGGATTTGGTGTCAGAGGGGCTTGATTAGAATGTTTGTACATAGAAAGACTTGATTAGGAATTTTAAAAGTTCAGAGACTTAAAATTAAGAAAACGCAAGAAAGTACAGGGACAAAAAGTAGAATTCTTTCTTGCAGGCCAAGTTGTTCTTGTCTTCCTTCGCATGAACTTTCGAAGCATAGTATATTCGCACTGTAATAACAAAATAACAACACATGCTGATGAAATGGGCGTAGAAATTTATACGAGAGATGGCCTGGCATTTGGGTCAAATTGGCATCAGATCGATACGAACGAAAGACAAAAGCTGGGCGCTTTCCAAGGTGGGTCAAGTTAAAAACTTCTTCGGACGCTCAAAGGACAACATGAATCGCATGAAGACCAACCTGTTCTTGGAGCAGCCCACGTTCGTCTTCCTTCTCAAGAACTTCGTCCCCCCAAGATTGAGATCTCGTTGCCGACTGTTGACGTGGTCGACGCTAATGTTCATGTGGCTTCTAATTGCTAGCAGATCAGTTCTATGGACCCAATAGATTGCATGTATCGGGTCGGGTCTGAAGTGGGCTTGACGCAAACCTTTTTGTTCGGCGAGTTTCGCAGCAAACCCAACTCATCGACAACCCTAATATGAAGCACTAGCTTTTGAAATCAGCAATTCCAGTTTTGCGGATCGACTAGCCGATGTTTTCGCTAAAGCACATCCACCTCGGTGTCTGAGTGACATTTCTAGGTGTTCCATTCACATCACTCCATTAGCATTCTGCTCAGACTGGACCCCAAGACAAGGCCAACACCAGGGAAGGATTGATATCTGGGGGTGGATGCCCAATAAACAAACCAAAAATCAAAATCTATTTACTCCACCAACCAACCCTATGGGCATCACTTTTCTTTGCACAATAATAGATGGTGAGCGGTCATTTTTTTTTTTTTTGGATCAGAGGAAGGGACCATATGCTATTCAACAATAGTTAATTTAATTGAATTTAGCCACTAAAAATGAACACTGAGGACATGTTGCTGTTTGAACTCTACTCGTGGAAATAATTGAAGTTAATGGTGCATGATTAGGTAAAACCATTAAAGAAATTATGCCAAAAGGAAGGTGGTTTCCAGGATGGAAAGGAGTGAGTTGGCAAATCCTTTTTAAAAGGATGACGAGGATGAAAGTTGGCAACAGACAGCCCATCCACATGGTTTTCTTACCACCAAAGGCTTACTGTGTGCTCCACCATGTACTAAGATCCCATCAACATCCCTCGTCAAGCTTCTCCATCAGAGCTCTCATCAGACATCTCCAGGTACTCCTCCTCTCTCTCTCTCTCTCTCTCTCTCTCTCTCTCTCTCTCTCTCATCAAGCTTCTCCATCAGAGCTCTCATCAGACGTCTCCAGGTACTCCTCTCTCTCTCTCTGGTGCGTTTTACTATGTAGAAAGCTTGAAATTTTAAGCACAGCACTTACCCAGTATCAAAACCGCTATTGAAACATCTACAAGCATCCAATATTCCAAAAAGGGATCAACTTTCTGCAGAGTGTTATGTTTCAGGGAAGGATGCATTCTGTTGATTGTTGATCTGGACCTGACTCTGAAGCTTACCAGTTTATGTTGATTCAATGCGCAAAATACCAAAGAAGGGCTATTCTTGATCGCTGAAATGTGTTTCAGGAGAAGTTTTGTTCCATTTGACTCGCGGGAAGATTTGAGAAAATGGCTAGCGAAGCACCAAGCTGGGCTGATCAATGGGGAGCTGGCGGTTTCGGGGCTATGGACGATGACGGCGCCAAGAAGGACGAAGGGAGCAATCAGAAGAAGGGCGATTCCAAGGCTGCATTTACCAAGGCAAAAGCAGCGGCCGCAGCAGGAGCACAGAAGATCAAGAGTGGGACATCGAATGGCATCAAATGGATCAAGAATCAATGTCAGAAAAAAGGCTCCGCTAAATGAAGGACGAGATGGTTCTATCTAAGCTAATGAAGAGTGCAAAAACCATTTGTCTTTCAGTATATAGTAGTTGCATCTGCATTATATTCCTCTTTTATGCAGCATAAAAGCTACAAATTATCTCCATCGGACTCTCTCTCTCTCTCTCTCTCTCTCTCTCTCTATGTTTTTTTCAATTCACTGTACTTGCAGCAGATTCATTGGTTGCAACATATGGTTTGTCTTTAAAGGAAACAGACCAGTCCAGTTTTCATCAGTCCAAGCAATACTGATCAACAGATTAAGCAGACCGTACTACTAGTAAGCAGAAAAAGATGATATACCTCCTCGAATCTTAAGCCAAAACGAACTAATGAATCAGCGCATCAACCAATATCTACACTTTCAAGTATATATACTCGTCCAAGCTACTCTGCATGGAATCCAAAAGAATTTTCTCCGCTGTAAGTCAGGTAAAGAAAGCCATCCTCGTCCTTGAATTCCTCATATATCGCAGACATCAAGGAAGCTGAAACACAAGATCTCGGTCATAGAATCTCACCTGATAAACATATTGCAACAAAATGCACTGTGACACTACTTACCAGTAGGAGGTAGAGTGTTCTTGACAAAGATGAAGAGAGCCTTCTCAGGATTAAGCTTGACTCTTTTGCGAACAACATAAACAAGCTGTCCTGCAGTTATATCAGCAGGGACAAGGTACCTGCAGTCATCACATGAGGCAAATTCTCTTATTATACACATGATACAGAGCATTCTATATCAATATTTAAAGGTAAAACTACCAAAGGTGCAGTTAAATGAGAAGATATTGACTCTGTTGTCCGTTCCTTTACATGGCATATGCAAATGCAAGATGAGAATGAACATAATTTACCAAGTAAAAAGGCAACTAGATTCAAACTTATATAAAAGAAGGGAGAAGATAAAGATAATGATGGAACAATGCTTATCTTGGGCGAACCACTAATTCATAAATGACATGAAAGTGGTCATCATATTTTATATTAAAACTAACTTTTTTGTTCATGCTCGCAATATCCACCAGGCTGGCAATGGTCAAACCAGATAAAACCGTATAAATTTACATCACTTGAATAGCAAAATTCAGAGAAAAGCAATTGCAAAGTGATAAGAACCGATGGTTTTCTTAAATAATAGTTGTTTATCATTTTGGATAAAAGTCACAGTGTCTTAAGCCCGATATGCATATCCTAAGTTTTTACGAATTCACTGCGTGGAAGAATGCATGCCAAAAAAGATTAAATGAGAGTTCAACCATAAAAATACCAACACAAGAAGAAAAATGAGGAATCCATCATGTTTGTAAAGAAGAAAGCAATTGTATTACAAGCACAGAGGCAACTAACTTCCTCTTATCAATGTCAGAGACATTGCTTCTGTCAGCACGCTCCACAATAACCTGCACGGCATATACGATTTGCATAGTGTCATATGCAAAACCAATGAAAGGAGTCAATATCTAGAGGCTTGTTCAAAACATACTCACAGGTATCCTATCTGGATACTTCTCTCTGATCCGAGCAGCTTCTGCTTGCCTCATTTCTGATATTGGAGAAGTCAACAACTTAAAACCAAAGTGATAAACCCAAGCAAGGCATAGACTGCCACAGAATCAAGACCAAGGACTCATCGATGCATCTTGCAATGGGTCACAAGCTTTACACAGGTGGAATGACTAATGAAGCCAATAATCGATGATCAAACAGACACAAAAAAGAAAATCTACTGCTTTACTTTGACACATCATATAAAGTAATGGGCTGCCCGCAGCAAAATTCACGTTCCTTCACTTAACTAAGAAATCTCGCCATAAAAACTATCCACCTATCCATACCCACCAATTCAAATTCATCAGAAGAAAGTCATTGTAGGTAAAAACTTCGAAGTCAGCAGAGTCCAAGCCTTAATTACTCCAGCTGGGCATGAAATACCAATCACATGCCAACACGGGAAACCCCACCAGATATAATCTGAGCAAGTGAGGTTACAACCTCACCATATTAACTCTAATTTTGATCATGTGAAATTAGCCACAAAAGGGCAAAAAAAAAAACACAGAGACAACTTGCAACACCTACTTCGCATGAGAAAGCTAAATCAAACACTACCGATCACCAAAACCCACAATTCAGCCTCAGTAAGTAGCAGCAACCAGTACTTGAAGAAATCCAAGAGCATCCTCAAACCTCAATTTTAGCAAGAGGGAAAACAGATATATGGCAAACAACAGCATGTACGAAAGAAATTATGTGGAAGAAAAGAAAAAAAAGGAACAACGAAGCGCGCGCGCACATATAGAGAGACCGAATAACGAAGCAGGGGCGGGTCGACAACAGACCAAAGGAGCGTTGAAGTTTGAAACCACTATTGGCCATTTCAGCTCCTCTACCCAACTGCGATCACTCCCTGCGAATTCCGGACAACAGATCACGAACCCAACCCAGAAAGCCAAAAGCCATGAAACTGCGCAACAGGGTGTCCTGGATAAATCGAAGAAGAGAAGAAAAGCAATGAACTTTACCAAAGAAGGGGAGGAGGGGGTGGGGGGGTGGCAAAGAAGGCGAGACCGGCGATGGGGGCGTGAAGTCCAGCGCGGAACACGAGACGGGTCGGGCTCAAATGATTGATTGACCGATCGGGAGTAGGGGGCAAAGGAGAAGGGAGATGACCCGTACAAGCCTATCCGGGAAACGGAGAGGGAAAAAATCTGTGGTGTCTACCCGGGAACCAAAAGGGAGAGAATTCCGGGGCAAATTCCTGATGGCGAAAGATGTTGACCCGGGGGGTCGTTGCCGATGCCGACACGAAACTCCCGTATTTTTATCTGCGTCGATGGCGAGAGGTGGACCTGCGTTGCTTCTTGCCCAAGCCGTCGGTGTGTGCGGACACCCTCGCTCGCTCTCGCAATGCAGGTCTCCTGAGGCCGCGCTCATCTCGATGATCGCTTCTAGAAACTCGCGGTTCACCTCGAGGCCTGACATGCTGCGTCCTTTTCTTGTGTCAGCTTGAACTAAAATGATAAGGAAAAATTACTCCAATGATCTTTAAATTTTGACTTAACATGTAACGTGATTTTCGAACTTTTGAATTGTTCGTTGTGATTGTTAAATTTTTTGTACATATTTGATTTAGTCACGAAACTATATAAAAATATTCAATATTGTCCCTAAACTTGAATTAATGGAACGACAATTTTAAATGCTTTCGTTTCCACATTAAACAAATTAAAAGTTTAAGAATCACATTGCACATTAAGTCATAGTTTAGGGATCATTAGTATCATTATCACAAATGATGTCTATGGTGATAATTTCCGGCGCATCATAGCACCTCATGAGAATGAGAAAATATTAAGCGGTTTGTCACCGCCACATCGGCCGTTGATGCGGCGGACATTTCCATCTCACAGTCACTAGAAAGTCGACAGAGCGTCTACTGATGTGGAACTAAATAGAAAATAAAAGTAAAAACGTATAGTTCAGCCTTCGGAGTATCAAACCACTGAAAATTTCCTCACATGAGAACATAATTCTTACAATACCTTAGTAGCAAATTTTGAGTAATCTACAATTCAAAATCGTATCAAGTTACTCGACATGATTACCCAGGGCAAGTGGCATCCGTCCATCGGACACAAAATTAACTTGCGTAATATAATTTTATACAATGTTTAATTAAATAACGAGATATTCTTTTGTCGTGCCTTCGTTCTCACACTTCATTTTGGGTAATTTAGCCTTTTTAGAGTCATAAATTTCATATTAGGCAGTGATGGTATTTTGTTCTTTGCAAGGAACACGCTAATCTATACACTAGTAACATTATGCTTTAGCTTTGATGCTCGAAGAATCAAGTCATCTGTAATAGCATTAACATAAAACACACACTCTTTCTATAATATTTACAATTTATGTATTTTCTTTCCTCTCGAGAAATGGGACTAATCTCATGAGGAAGATAAACGTTGGTCACGCTTGAGTTGCTCAATCAATGAGTCCAATTATATTATATTCATCTAAAACTAATGTGCTTTTTATTTAAGAATTTTTATAGTTAATAGGCTAATTAACAAGGAGGAGACAAGTTTATTAAACATATGCATATGACATATGAACAGTAGAGTATATGCCATTTTCACTCCAGATAACTAAAATTTTGAAATTTAGAGCCAAGAGAGAAAAAAAAAAGCATTTAACAAGACGAAATTATAAATATTTCGTCTTTTGTGGGAATGGATAGCACTTTGGACGCTAGTCTGGCATAAGCACTTAACATGTTTGGATGATTTGATGAATTTATGAAAAAACATAGTAAAGAATTTTCATTACATCAAGCAAGATTCCATCAATAGTCAGCTGTAAATAAATGTCTGTTCACAGCAAAACTTCTATTAGCAGTGTAATTTCTTTCTGGTTTAACTTTTTATTAGTAATTTGAAGGGCTAATTTTATCACCTCAACACCTCTTTGTAAAGTTACAATGGCCAGGCCAGCCAAATGCAGCATTCATTCTTCTAAATCCAAAACTTTTTAGGGATCTCTTCGTGAAATAAATTGGTGATTAAGGATCCCTCACTTTTTATTGTAGTCTCCAACGATTCAATTGCAAATTATCAAGTTTCATATTTATCTTCTTGTTTCTACCAATATTTAGTAGCTTTCCACAATTAGATTTTGGAAGCAGCAATGTCCTAAAAAATTAGATACTCTATCGCAGCCAAGAATTGAAAGTGAGTGTTGGCTGGCACATAATCACGACATACATTAGAAGGTAGATAGCCAACATATGTATATTACATTATATGATGATATCATATGATTTTCTAGGAAAAACGGTCGGAAAGATAGAATAATGAGCGTCTACATATAACTTACGAAACACACGAGTTCGCATGAAGCAAACATAGATCAGAATCTTAAGAAACTTACAACCACTTTTAATACAAGCTAGACACCCGACAATTACATTACTAATCGGTGTTACAACTCCTCATTGTTCAATGCCTTCCCAATCTTTTCCATATGTTTGCCATTCTCATGGAGTAGTGCAAGAACCACCTACTCTTCTTGTCAATGATCAAGTTCCCTAACGTAACACCAATCAAAAACCCAACTCCAATGCCAATCAGCACACCTCTGCAGTCCAAGTTGAACGGAGACTCTTCGCCATTGTCTTCCTCGAGCAATGATGGTGGTAATGATAAGTTTTCCCCAACCTTTGTGCATTTTTTTGGTAAAGGGCTTCCACACAACCCCTTATTCATGGCAAATGAACCAATCCCAAATGTGTCAAACTGCCTTCCTCCCGGTATTGGTCCCAAGAGTCTATTGTGAGAGACATCAAAAGATGAAAGAAACGTAAGTTGGGCTAGTTGTTGAGGTATCTCTCCTGAGAGCTTATTTCGAGAAAGATCTAGAGACTCTAGTATTGTCAGGTTTGCTAAGGAAGGTGGGATGGAACAGGTGAGAATGTTGTTTGAAAGGTTAAGCATGACAAGTGACTTCAAATCTCCAATGAGATCGGGTATGCATCCTTCCAATTTGTTATTGGTGAGGTCAATTTCCATAAGGGCATATGGAACCTTCGAGTATTCCCTTTCCGTGCCTTTATTCATCAGTTTCGTTCCTCAAGTCACAGCTTCCACCCAGGTTGAATCTTGCCAGATATCCATATATTCCAATCGATCTTGACCAACAATTCCTTTCATGGCATGTAAACTCTGCAGCAACTTGGAAGGAATTTCACCATTGAAACTGTTGTTGGAAAGGTCCATGATATGCAAATTGCTTAAATTAAACTGGCTTCGATATACTTCTATTGGACCATGAAACTTGTTGGATTTCAAGATAATAGCTTTCAGCTCTGTCAATTTATATAGCCATAAAGGGAACCCATCGAGAATTTGATTGTAACCAAGGTTCAAATACTCTAACATTGTACAATTTGCCAAAGATCTCGGGACAGTCCCTCGCAATCGATTCTCTGTGAGGTCAATAAACTCTAACGGACAACCTTTTGAATAAGCATTGGGAATTATGCCCTCAAGTTTATTTTTGCCAAGATTCAAAATTGACAGAGAATCCATATTTCCCAAACACGAAGGAATATTGCCAGTCAGACCATTTATGGACAGATCAAGAATGGCAAGGGATCTTCCCCTACAAATAGATTGAATTCCTCCGAAGAGGATGTTGTCGGAGACATTGTAATAAGTTGCTGATGGAGGCGGACTAGGGAGCGTTGTTTTGAGAAAGTTAGAACTAATGTCAAGATAGGTCAATTGGGGTAGTAGCAGATTGATCTGATTTTTTCCCCAGCCAGTGAGAAAATTGTGAGAAAGATCAATATACATCAAGGAGTCTCTGCTACCGTTCCACAGCCACGTAGGAATACTCCCTCCGAATTTATTGTGTGAAAGACTTACCTTCTCTAATCCGCTAAGGTAGCCTAAAAGCTTCGGGAACTCAAGTAAGTTGCACGAATCTAAGTAGTTTAACCAGGAAAGTTTTGGAAGAGTGGCATTGATCTCGGTCTTGCTGACAAAAGATATGTTGTTGGAGTCCAAACGTAATGTTTCCATGTTCTCGAGTTTGTGTAAATCCGCATAGCCACTCAAATTATTCTGACTAAGATCCAGATATTCAATATCCTTGAGTTCCCATAATGAGTTTGGAATTTCACCTTGCAAACTGTTGGATGAAAGTTTAAGCACAGCCAACCGGGTCAAGCTCTCAAACGAAGATGCAATCGGGCCACTTAACTGAGCATCTGCAAAATGTAAAGAAACAAGGGCGCTTAGTTTGGCTAAGCTATCGATTAAATCTCGAATTTTTTTTTTCTTTGCTTTTGTTTTGCTTCTTGTTAAAGAACTGCTTGTTGAACTATTTACCTGAAAGGTCGAACAGGGTGAGTTTTGCCAAGTTGCCAAGCCAATGCCAAATATCACCACTGAAATTATTGGAATGGAGATCAAGAAATGCCAGCTGGGTAAGATTAGCAAAGGAATCGGGGATTGGACCCCGAAATTTATTTCGTGATGCGTCCAGATAAGTAAGCTGAGAAAGATTACCCAGTGAAGCAGGGAGTGAACCCGAGAAAGGACAATTTCCAATAGATAATTCTTTCAAGAAAACAAGGTTTCCAATCGAAATAGGTATTTCCCCTGTAAAATTCGTGCCCCAAAGAGATAGTGATTTCAGGGGACTGCCCCACTGTAGTGCTGGAATAAAACCAGAAAGGTTTCCATTAAAACTTATGTCGAGGACTTCGAGGTTTGGTAACTGAAAGATGCTTACCGGAAATTGTCCATGCAATCCAGAATTTATAAATTTAAGTGACTTCAAAGAGGAGAAGTTTGCAAGCACACGAGGGAATGATGTCATGCTTATAATCGAGAGATCAAGTTCTCTAAGCATAGTTAAGTTATGAACAAAGTTGTCTACATTGGGCATCTCGAGTTCGTACCCAAAAGACAAATCAAGAGAAATTAATTGCAAGAGACGTGAGATGTCAAAGGGGACTTTTCGCGAAAAGTCTGAACCAGAAAGATTAAGGTACTGTAACCTAGAAAGATTGCCGAAGCCGTATGGGATTGAGGAAGAGTTGAAGTCATTGAATGCGAGATTGAGCGATTCCAAGTGGAGCAAGCGAAAGAGGCTTGAGTTGGAAGTTATGGCACCGTAGAGACAGCTGCCACTAAGATCGAGGCCCGTCACGTGACCGGTGGCCTCGTGGCACTCCACGCCATCCCACGAGCAGCAGTCTCCATGCACATCCAGCGACCACGATTCGGCCTTCGGATAAACGCAAGGGAAATCCGCTCTGATGGTTGGGAAACTTCTCTTGAATTCTATCAAGGCGGAGCACTCATCTGCAAGACCTAGGGAATCAGCACAGGAAGTAAGAAACGCAGCGAGGAGGAAGACGATCCAAGTACAAAACGTGTAGGACAACGAGGGTGCCATGTTCTTGTGTCGTTTCTCTGCTTTTTGGTCGAGCTGGTCTCCAGCGGAGAAGCTTTTTATAAGACAGCGATGATCAATCCGATCGTGGAAATTTCATGCTGCTTCGGCCATCCATGCACTATTAGCCGTCGGTCTGAGAAGACACTCGGGGTTTGAATTGAAGAAAGAGTTGCTCCAGCAAATTAACTAGCCCGTAGACCCGTCGCCATGCGCGGACTAAGTCCTTCAGATCTTGTTGGAAATCGCAAAGGATTTTTCAGATCTCAAGGAGACTCTTCGTAATCCAAGTTCATCTTGAAACTTGCAATCTAGAAAGTTGTTATCTAAGTGGTTGTGTCTTTTAAGATAGCATTTAATGTTATGAATCAAGACGTGTCTGTTCATGTGACTAGAGTAAACGTAGAGTCGTGTATTAATCCTATATATATGTGTGTGTCTTGTAATTCTTTAAAAAGAAGAAGAAGAACAAGCGAATACAATAGTATTTCAAATTTTCTTCTAACATTTGGTATCAGAGCCAGTTGGCTAAGTTTTGAAAGATCTCGAGTCAGATGGCTTCTGTGAGTAGTGCCGGGAATGTCCAACCTCAGCTCCCAAGGTTTGATGGGAAGAATTTTGAGCATTGGAAGATCCAGATGGAGGTGCCGTTCGGATTCCAGGAGCTGACCGAGATTATCGAAGAAGGATTCGTCGAGCCAGAAGCAGCGGCAAATTTGACAACGGAGGAGCAGAGGACGATAAAAGAAAATCGTAAGAAAGATCGTAAGGCTCTCTTTTACATCTTTCAAGCGATAGATTCGTAAATCTTTGAAAAAGTGGCGAATTCGAAGACGGCGAAGGAAGCATGGGATACTCTCATCAAAATTTACAAAGGCGTTGAGAAGGTCCAGAAGGTTCGGCTTCAGACTCTTCGTCGACAATACGAGCTCCTTCAGATGGAAAAGTCGGAGTCCATTTCTGACTATTTCTCACGCGTATTGGCTCTTGTCAATCAAATGAAGGCCAATGGTGAGACTTTTGGTGATCAACAGATCGTCGAGAAGATTCTTCGAACGCTAACGTTGCAGTTCGAATATATTGTGACTTCCATTGAAGAATCTCGTGATCTCTCAGTTTTGACCGTGGATGAGTTGATTGGCTCTCTACAAATGCACGAGCAACGACTCAAGGAGAAGTCCAAGACGGTGGAGGAGGCTCTACAAAGCCAATGGGTGTTACTCGATGAAAAGAAAAATCTTTCTACTCAAAAGAAAGATAAAAGGCGGCAGGAAAAGCAACCTCGACAACAAACAGATAAGTCCTATATTCAGTGTTTTAATTGTAAAAAGTATGGGCATTATAAATCTGAGTGTCGAAGCAAAAGGATTGGTGGTCAAAAGTTTCATGCTAAAGTAGCAAGTTCTGTCGATAGATTTGTTGAAAGCAATAATGAGCATGGTAATGCTCTTTTATTCACGTGTGATGCTTCAGTGGAGAACCAGAAGAATGTTTGGTACTTAGACACCGGATGCAGTAATCACATGTGTGGCGAGAAGGAGTTATTCTCGAATTTCGATGACACCTTTCGTTCGGAGGTGAGGTTCGGGAATAATGCAAAATTTCCTATCATGGGAAAGGGGAGCATTAAAATCAAAACGAAGGATGGGTCGGTTCAAAGCATTTCCGACGTTCATTATGTTCCTGGTCTTCGAGAGAATCTCTTGAGCATGGGACAGTTGTCCGAGCGAGGCTATCGCATGATCATCAAGGATGAGGTTTGCACGATTCATGATGGCAAAGGACGATTGATTGCGAAGGTAAAAATGGCCCGAAATCGCCTTTTTCCTTTGTATATTAATTATGCTACGTCATGTTTTAGTGCCTCAGTGCAAGATTCTTTATGGCTTTGGCACAAGCGGTTCGGACATGTGAATTTCAACAGCTTGAAGCTGTTGTGTCGAAAGAAGATGGTGCGAGGTTTGCCCGAAATTTCTTCTCCAAAGGAGATATGTGAACCATGCGTCATTGGGAAGAAGTCCAGAGAAAGCTTTCCTTCAGGAAAATCATGGAGAGCGTCAAAGCCATTGGAGTTAGTTCACTCCGATCTATGCGGACCACTTAGTGAATCGTCGAATCGTGGGTATAGGTATTTTGTTACCTTTATCGACGACTTTAGCAGAAAAACATGGGTTTATTTCTTGAAGAAAAAATCCGACACCATCGATACTTTCAAGGAGTTCAAAGCCTATGTCGAAAACCAAAGTGGGCACAAAATTCGGATTCTCCGAACTGATCGTGGCACAGAATATTTGGTTGGTGACGACTTCTTCAAGCAATGCGGCATCGAGCATCAATTGACAGCACGATATACTCCTCAACAGAACGGAGTAGCGGAGAGAAAAAACCGCACTATTGTCGAAATGGTACGTACTATGCTTTGTTCTAAACATTTGCCGAAGCATTTTTGGGCGGAGGCGGTTGCTTGTGCTGTTTACTTGTTGAACAGATGTCCCACTAAAGGTCTTGAGTTCAAGACACCGACGGAGGTGTGGAGTGGTCGAATCCCTTCAATTCAGCATCTTCGTGTGTTTGGGTTGCTTATGCCCATGTGCCAAATGAGCTTCGTAAGAAGCTTGATGAGAAGAGCGAGAAATGCATCTTCCTCGGTTATAGCAATGAAACCAAGGGTTATCGATTGTATAATCCGATAACGAAAAAGGTGATAATCAGTCGAGATGTTACCTTCAACGAGGAAGGTGAGTGGACTTGGAACACGGAAGAAAAGAAGCAGTTTCGCTGTGTCCTAGATGAGGATGAGACGGTTCAGCCCGATTCATATAGTCAATATGAACCAGTAGCGGCTTCGGTCGAACCAGATTCAATAGTAGAGACTTCGACAGCAGTTACTTCATCGAATTCTGTTGAAAATCCTATCGAAAATCATGCTGAAAGTTCTTCACGTCCACGGTGAGAACGAGTTTTACCGGCTCGTTTGAAGGATTGTGTTTTGTCCAATGATGATGATCCCTCTGATGAAGAAATTGTCAATTTTGCTCTCTTTGCAGATTGTGATCCGACAAAGTTTCAGGAGGCTTCCCAAGATAATGGTTGGGTTCACGCGATGAATGATGAGATCCACGCGATTGAGAAAAATGATACGTGGGAGCTCACATCTCTCCCGGAAGGCAAAAAGTCCATCGGTGTGAAATGGGTTTATAAGACCAAGTACAAGCCTAATGGTGATGTTGATCGGTTGAAGGCTCGTCTCGTAGTCAAGGGTTACAAACAAAAACCCGGGATTGACTATTTTGAGGTATTTGCTCCGGTTGCTAGAATGGATACCATTCGTATGATATTTGCCTTGGCTGCTCAGAAACATTGGAAAATACACCAGATGGATGTCAAGTCCGCATTTCTCAATGGCGTACTTGAGGAGGAAGTGTATGTGGATCAACCTGAAAGTTATGTCAAGAAAGGACAAGAGGGCTTTGTCTACAAATTGAAGAAAGCTCTTTACGGCCTTAAGCAAGCACCGCGAGCGTGGTATACCAGAATTGACTCTTATTTTCTAAATCATGGTTTTACTCGATGTCCTTATGAGCATACTTTATATGTTAAAAATGGCTTGAACGGTGAGATGCTCATTACTTGCTTATATGTTGATGATCTCATATTTACTGGAGATTGTCAAGAAATGATTTGTGATTTCATGGAGGCTATGACTCATGAGTTTGAGATGGTAGACATGGGTCTGATGTATTATTTTCTCGGCCTAGAAGTTACACAATCGAAGGATGGTATTTTTATTTGTCAACAAAAGTATGCCAAGGATATTCTTGAGCGTTTCAAGATGGCTACTTGTAAACCAATCAGCACTCCCATGGAAGAAAGGTTGAAGTTGACAAAAGACGGAAGTGGTTCCGAAATTGATCCCACATATTTCAAGAGGCTAGTTGGAAGTCTGAGATATTTGACTTCTACTCGGCCAGATCTTGCTTTTAGTGTTGGGATGGTAAGCAGATTTATGGAGCACCCTAAACAATCACACTTTCAGGCAGCGAAAAGAATTCTGCGATATATTAAAGGTACTGTGAATGATGGTATATTCTACACTGCTTCTGATAATTTTCAGCTTGTGGGATATACAGACAGTGATTGGGGAGGTGATATTGGAGAAAGGAAGAGTACTTCCGGTTATATTTTCTCTTTAGGAAATGGAATTTTTTCTTGGTCCTCAAAGAAGCAGCAAGTGGTTGCTTTGTCCAGTGCAGAAGCGGAATACATAGCAGCAGCTTATTGTGCTACTCAAGCAGTTTGGCTGCGTTCGATGCTCGCTGAGTTACAGCATAAGCAGGAGCATTCGACGGTGATTTATTGTGATAACAAGTCAGCAATTGCCCTTGCAAAGAATCCAGTCTTCCACGGAAGAAGCAAGCACATTGATATAAAATACCACTTCATTCGAGATCTGGTGAAGTCCGAGGAGATTGTGCTGCAGTATTGCAAGTCGGTAGACCAAGTGGCTGATATGTTTACTAAGCCGTTGAAGATAGATTCCTTCCTTAACCTTAAGAGAATGATCGGCATGGTCAAGATGAACTCGGCTTAAGGGAGGCTGTTGGAAATCGCAAAGGATTTTTCAGATCTCAAGGAGACTCTTCGTAATCCAAGTTCATCTTGAAACTTGGAATCTAGAAAGTTGTTACCTAAGTGGTTGTGTCTTTTAAGATAGCATTTAATGTTATGAATCAAGACGTGTCTGTTCATGTGACTAGAGTAAACGTAGAGTCGTGTATTAATCCTATATATATGTGTGTGTCTTGTAATTCTTTAAAAAGAAGAAGAAGAATAAGCGAATACAATAGTATTTCAAATTTTCTTCTAACAGATCTGTGTAGATAGAGATAACTATTTATTGTCCGTTGATGAACTGACAACCATATCAACTTACTCGTGCATTTATAGTCTTCCCAACCACCTCGAGGATACGAAACATCAGGGAAGAAGAAGAAGAAGAAGAAGAAGAAGAAGAAGAAGAAGAAGAAGGGGGAGGAGGAATAAATGCATTGGAAGTGCTAAATCTCGTAATCAAAGTACAAAAAATTTTAAAAAGTGTAATTAAGTCTTAAAATTTATCAAGTTGGTGCAGCAATCGAGGTTGGGCCGTAACTTCTTTGTATTAAAGAAGTTTTCTACCATAATGTTAGTATAATAACTTATTATTACTATACAAAACACGTTAATTAAAATAGTAATACATAAATGAAACAAGAGCTTGAGCCTTGAGACAGTAAATAACAAAGGAAATATAATGGTCGATATGTCACGTTAGCTATTTTATTGTATAAGTTGCCTAATATGATTAATTTTATATTAACATCAGAATCTCATAATATGAATCCTTTTAATTTGAAGCTTCTCTTTATACGCCTCATGTTAATATATCATCTATAAATACTGAAAAATTAAAGAATAATCCGTGCAAAGTGCGGGTCACACCTGGTTCCAAAAGAAAAACAAGGCCAGAATGAACGACATATATGTAGCCTAACACATAAAGATTCAAAGAGCATTATACAGCATCCCTGAGGACACGTTCGGACCGGGTTATTACAAGATCTTCCAAAACGATGACGCGAAAACGCGAAATTACTTCATTAAGCCCGGAAAAGATAACGAGAAATTATACTGCAAGACGGAATCGGCAGTGAGGAGGACCCCTTTCAAATTGAAGGGTTTTGCTTCTTCAGCTTATTAAATCAGAGCAAAGTTAAAAAAAAAAAAACTACATAAAATGGAAATGAGATCAAATGTTCATGCTCTCTGCCTAAGTAACATGAATAAATAAAAACCACGACTCGCACGACCTCAGAAGCTGGCACTCCACAAGGCTTCCTCGTCCTCTCCACAAAGCTCGTGAATTTCCTTCAGTCTCTCCACAGACCTGCATATCCCGCTGCATCTCCAGTCGAACGACGCCGCGCAGGTCGACCCGGCTATCGCCTTCCACTCGCAATCTGAAACGAAACCGCCGGCACCCGAAAAGAGAAAAAAATTGTTATTATCGACGAGTGACGGACTTAGCCGATAAAGGTCCGGCTTTTTTTCTTTATCTGATATGATTATTCGAGTTTGGTTGATTACCTGGTGGAGTGCTGCAGCAGAGCCGACGGTCGTCGACGTGCTCGACATCTAAGCCGATGATCCAAGACCCGAGTGAAACGTCCTCGTTTGCATACTTGTGCAACACATCACTACGAGGATAATTTCCAAAGAAGGAATTAATTTCGGTCATTTTTTTTCCGAAAAACAGACCAATTAGAAAAATCTAAATGTTGTTGAAATGGCAAACTTACTGATTTGTGGATATATAAGAAGCCAAATCCTTTGAAATTGCATATAATTGTCCGGTCGCATGACGAAAATAATTGTTGCCCACGTCGCCAAACTTCCAAAACTCTGGTTCGTGATATTTCACTCCTCTGTTCCCACAAAAAAAAAGAGGGTTTGAATTTAGAAAATAATCCAGTAGGAAATTAAATTAACAAATAAAACACGTATTTCAATGAACTTACTCTCGAAAAAGAACAGGCCCCGACTTCATGCAACCAACGTAAATACGAGGTTTGAATCGATGTCCTGCTAGGATCATGCCAAGTGTCGCTGTACGAAATGCGAGGCAAGTTAAGTCGGGGGCTTTATCGAAAGGGTGAACAACTAGGTCGGTTCAATCCGATAACAGAATCGAACCGAACCGACCTTACCCAACCAGTCCACAAAGGGACAGACTCGGTTCTTGGCCTTGAACCGACCAAAGCTGGTTCCCGAGTAGAATCGGTTTCGAACCGGTTTCAAGGCTGGTTCTACCCTAGAATCAGTTCTAAATCAAACCCTACAAGTCTCTTAATTGGAGACTACTACAAAAATAATGAGGCCGAGCATTTTGACATAAGCAAGTCATTATCATGTCATAATTAAGAATTTTTGAAAAATAATGCGTGTGGTAGAGCAATTAAATTAAAAAATGAAACATAAAAAAAAGGTAGACGGGTTCCATTGTCTACCGGTTCAATTCCCAATTCTAAAAATTAGAAACCGCCTCTGATTGGGTAGGTTTTAGGTTCCCGATCTGAAACCGACCACCCGAAATAGTAGAGGATGGGAGCATTAATAAGTGCATCTTATCTAGAATAGAAACGTCCACGGAAAATTAATGAAGCCAATTTCATTGTAACAAAGACTTATTGATCGTATCTAAAATAGAAAAGTCCACGGATAATTAATGAAGCCAATTTCATGGTAACAAAGACTTATTGATTGTTGTTTTTCCACCTCTTTTTTTTTCTATATGTAAGATTTTTATTTGCACGAAAATCAAAACCTACGGATTATTTTCCAATCCAAGAATAATTAGTAGTGAGTGATTTTATTTACCTAAGTTGACATGAACATCATCATCCACCTTGATGTAGAACTCGGCATCCCACAACGAGACGGCAGTGGCAAAGTATTTTTTTGTCTTGGCCGATAATTCTAGGTAGGCCTCAACATGATCCTGCCCGAATAAATATTGTAATAATCAAGAGATAAAACTAAATTAATCATAAATGAGTAAATAAATAATAATTATCATTATTTGGAGATTAATTTTTGTTAATTAGAATCGAAATGGGAAGAAGAGTTGTGTAATACCAGTCTCAAAAGGTCATTATAAAGCTTTTCTTCCTCGTCGAGAGATTGATCCAAAGCACCACCGGGTTTCGTACTAATAACCAAAATAAAATTAATTAGGGATAAATAAATAAAAAAATGTATCATTAATATTACATATATTAAGGACAGAAAATATACCGCTAATTGAAAAAAAAAATCATACAATTAATATACCACTAAACCTGGTTTCAGACTAATAACCCGAAAAAGAATTAAATTTCCGATCGATATTTGTTTTTATAATTCATATTCGCGTATGCTTCGTAGTTTATGTTAGTATATTTAAATATTAGACCATGTATTCATTTAATCGCTTAAGTTTTTGGAACAGTTGACAGCGGTCCTATAAATTGCCTCCCCAATTACATATTTAACGCTTAGGCTTGGGCCAAAATCCTCGAACTTAATTACCATTGGACAAACATAAATTGATATCATTAATTAAGGACACTAATAGGAAAGAACGACATTTAGCCATAGCGATTTGCCGAAAATTCTAACGAAGCCTACAAGAATGAAATGCGAATCAGTCTAACTACTCATAAGCTACTCGAATTTGGCTATTATTTTACTTGAGTTCAGGTAAATTATTTTTGAGTTCAAGTAGCTCGATTGATATAGAGATCGAGAAGTAGGAAACTCAAGTAAATTCTTACGACCTCGTGAAAGTTATAAGTTTTTTTGATTAATTCAGAATTATTAACAAATGAAATATATTTTACGGATTTGGATTTTCATTGTACTTTCGAAACTTTAGGTGAAGCTCGATTTTGAGATCAAACTAACTCTTTAATAATCGAGTCGAGACGGGCTGAGTACAAACTTTTTGTTAGCAGATATCCTACCGTACTTTTGCATACTCATTGTAAGGGCTATAAATAGAGAAATGCATTGTTAACTTAACAACATCCAATTTATGATATATCCATTTTATTTTTTGTAAATGCTTGTTTCAATGTATGCAAATTACTAAAAAAATATGAATAATAAATTTAGTTATTCTTTGCTAAATTGAGAACAAGAATGTCACCTGCGACCAATTACAAAGCGGATGACTATACCCTTCTCTTTTTCCAACTTCTCTCTCTTCTCTCCTGCCATTTTTAGTATGTATCATCCAAATGAAGCAATTTATCGAATTGAACATAACACAAATATACGAAAATTACCATGAAAAATCAATCCGCGAATTTACCTTGCGGCATCCACGTTTCGCGAATCGAATCTCTTCGCGTTCTCGTACTAAACGCGGTATTTATTCCGATGACCATGAAATATTTATCGGCTTTCTCCGAATTCGCCGACTTTGGAGATCCGTCCGACACAGTCTCTTGTTTTGCCATCGCCGTCGCCAATTTCTTCTCCAACTCCACGATGGTCTGATCTATCGTCCTGTGATTGATGAAATAGTTCATAAATATAAAAAAAATATATCGAAAATTGAATGCACAATTTTCCAAAAAAAAGTACACAAAAGGACGATAATCTAAGCTATAATTAACTTACATGTTTGATTGCTTGCTAATCATCAATGCGTCCGTTCGGGTGCCATTGTTTAGATGATCTGTGACCTTTCTTGTGCGCAAGAAATTGAAAAATTCATTACACGAACATGTTTTGGAAATTAAATTGACATTCAAAATCCCCTAATATATCTCTCTCTAATATAGAATAAACCCGAAGTATTTTTTCAACACCAAATTTTTACTCGGAGATTATGTAAAATATCATGCATAATAATAGACCAACGATAGCTCCATATTACCAAATAATGGAAAAAAAAAAGATAATTTGGAGGTCTCCTTTCTGAATTTCAAGACTCAACATTACCTGGCCAGATCACAATTTTTCCCTTTTTAAATTATTTTTCTCTTTTTTTTGCATAATTTAAACTGCGATTATTAAATATAAACAAACTCACAGAATTCTTATGGCAGCCTCTACAGACCTTTGGTTGAGGCTTTTGCTCAGCCAAGGCTGTCCTTACATTGCCTTTACTTGGATGCATCATCCACATTCTAGCACAAATTGTCTTGATGAGTTAGCATTTTTCAAGAGATAGAAAAAATTGATACTCGTTCATAGCATGTAAGAAGAAATAGAGACATCGAATTTTATTTTCGACGATAAGCAATATTTACAATATAGAAAAATCTCCATATATATATATATATCAAATTAAATTGCCCACGAACTCTTTTTCCTATAACAGTGCTTCAGTAGCTTCAACAATCAGTTCCTAAATATATCCCTTACTCTTTGTGAAAGTTTGTATGAACAATTACCATACGAGAAATGAAGAATATATTTCGAGGCGATGCACCTCTCATGTTCGCATCCGTGTATCTTTAAATTATTCAACGGAAAGAAAATCGTCGCCTCGACAAATTAGCACAATTCTTCTTAAATTTTACTTTCGAGAAAATACTTTTCCTCAGAAAAGGAAAGAAAATACCTGTTGGTGATGGACATTCCAACGAGAAAACTGACTAGGCAAAGGAAGAACACCCAATTCCTTGTGGTCACCCCCTTGGAATTAGCTGAATCCCCCAATCCTCTGCTCTTCATCGACATTTTTTTAATTATTTTTTATTTTCTCTCCCTTTTTTAGCTCCTCTCTTAATTATCAAATTTTCAATTTCATCCTCAAATGAAATTCGAAAGGGAGGAAGAGAGGGACAAAAAAGAGAAAAAAAAACCCTAAAAATCTCTTGAAAATGGGAAATTTTAGAAGCCAATGTTCTTCCTTGAGATGTAAAGAAGAAGACCCTCGAACCGGTTCTCAGGCGTTGAAAGTTTGTGCTTTTAATGGGACATTGATGAGCAATTTTTTTTTTTATAATTTCCCCCTTTTTTTTTGCTGCGTTATGTTGCATGGCAATTAGTCTACTTGAAACTTGGCAAGTATAGGTTCATTAATCTTCAATTGCATCTCACTTGACCAAATCATCTTGAGTCTAGATCACTTTTTAACTATTAAATAGATCATTAGTTTCGCGTAACAAAAACAAATTTTACCCCTTATTACGCTAGAAATTATGCTATTAGGCTTTCATCGAAATGGTACGATCATATCTATTTTGTTACGCGAAACTAATGATCTATTTAATAGTTAAAAAAGTGATATAGACAAAGATGATGTGATCAACGTACATGGCCGTTTAGTACAGACATCACCCTGATGGTCGAAATGATAAGATTGATATGATTATATCTATTTTATTCTTTATATGATAATGATCGTTTATCCGTGATCACATATAATCCTTGATTCTTTTACTAAATGGAGAACGTCCATTTAGTACACGGCCATATTTTCGACCATCCAACATAGGAAATTTAGGAGATAAAAGAAAATATCGCCCTTTGATAAATTGGATGATAATGAGATGTATCCGATACTTGTTGATCCAGATTTGGCAATTAATGTAATTTAATGTAAGTTGTCTTTAGTAGCTGAACAATTCAAGTAACGCATACATAAATTTCATTTTCACGTTTTATTGAATGGAGTTTATTTAAGTTGTTTAGAGTTGAAGACGTTTTTTTCTTTCTTTTTAAGGTGGCGATAATTACGAATTTCACATGAAAATTGCAAAGTTATATAGAAAAAGTTATTGAAAATTTTACATAAGATTCCTTTGGGACCACCCTTGATGGTGCAAGAGATATTTTCCATATGCGGTTGTGAAAGGTGTTCTTGACCTCATTTGATTCACCTTGAAAATTAGCATGATTTATAGAAAAATTCTTGGAAATGGATCTTGCAAACGTGAAATTTTTTTAGAATTGTTCTCATTCCTTGAGTACATTAATCTCAAAATGGACCAAGCAAGGCCTAATTGTTAAAATACAAGGCTGCCAAAAAAGCACAATCGAGCATTGTTTTGTTTCCTAAAAATCAAACTATGGTTCGTCAAGGGACAGATCCTTATTGAGTTGTAACAGGTCGTAACTCCTAGCGTTTTTCCGAAACTCCTATAAAAACTATTGTAACATACAAAACTTAAAGATTTTACAATTAAAGGGTGATATTTACTCTTTCTTTCATTTTTTGTCTGACAACGATCGAGAGTTGAGGATCCGTTCCCTAAGGATCTTTAGAAATTGGTTGGAACTATTATAACTTTCTAAAGTGAAAAGAAGTATCCTGAAAAGCATTGACAAACTCTTACATTGTCTCTAGAATTAGATCTCTAGATCGTCGCTTAGTTAATCTTTTTTCGTTTTTCTAATCAGATAAAGCTATATGCATCTGCTCCTCAGGGCCATCAAGCTAGAGGTAACACATAGATTTGTGTGCAGTCCTAACTTCTCTATCGATTGTACTTCTCGTCATGACATCTGGAGATGCAAAGTGTACGTAAGTCTAATTCGCCGTTCTCTCTCAAGAAAGGGGTTCGTCGGAGTGAACTTTTGATCGGGTATCACGTTGTAGTATGTGAAAAGCATCATGAGCAAGTTCCTATGGATGATTGCTTCATTGGTGGTAACCTCATAACTACAAGCTCTTCTGAGCCAACCATGCTTGATTTGATCAGCATTTGTTGAGTACTATATGCTGAAGGAGAAGCAATCTGCACTACAACACTACTTGTGCACACAAAGAGTATCACCACAGATGCAACAAAGTCTCTAGCTAGATTAGAAACTGAGGGCTAAATAATGCTCGAGCAAATGTTTACGACTTGATGAGATACGAGTAAAGTAATATGCAATTTCGTTGCTCTTCTACTCCAAGAGAGAGAATTTATATCCTCATTTGTGCACAGAGTTTATACGAAAATTCGAGAATTACAACAAAAATCGATCTTTTTTTATCTGCAAATTCTGGACCAGCCCATATCTGAATGAATGAAGAAGAGGGTCTTTGTCTTAACATGCTTGAACATACCTACACAAATAAGAGCACAAGTTGGGTCGCTTAAGGACCCAAGTGAATCTTTTGTTATCGCTTTAGGTTAGAGCATTGGCACCAGCAACGATCTCCAATATTTCACCAGTGATCTTGGCTTGACGTTGTCTGTTGTACACAATGGAGAGTGTCCTCGTCAGTTCCGAAGCATTGTCGGTGGCATTGCTCATGGCGCTCATCCTGGCGGCAAGCTCGCTGGCGAGAGACTCCTGAAGTGCCCTCAGGATCTGGCTGTTGAGGTACAGAGGCAACAAGGCATCGAGAATCTGAACAGGGTCTTGCTCGAACTGCAAGATCGGCGAGAAATCGACCGTCGCCGTCCTGACCATGTCTCTCTCCACGGTCAACTTGCCTTCCCTGGTAGTCAGCCTGAAGAACTCGTCCTCAGCCGCGTCCACACAGTTCCCGTTCACGTCGCAGATCTCACCCCTCGGCGAGAGAGGCAGCAGAGTGTGGATAACCGGGTCGGATTTCACCAGGGACACGAACTTGGTGTAGAGGAGCTCCACTTTATCGACTTCCTCACTGACGAATAGCGAGAACACATCGTCGGCGATGGCCTGAGCTTCCTTCGCAGTCGGCAGCGAACCGCCCTCGAGGAACCTGTCAACAGGAATGTAAGGCCTCCTTAGGAAATAGGAATTGCCCTTTTTGCCAACGCTGATCACAGTGTAGTCAAGGCCGAGACCCTTGAGCTCGGCGATCCTTGCCTCGGCCTTCTTGATGAGGTAGTTGTTGAAACCGCCGCAGAGGCCCCGATCGCCGGTGACAACCACCAGGGCGACCTTCTTGACAGGCCTCACGCTGGTGAGCGGCACATTAATGTCCTCAGTCTGGAGCTGCTCATTGATGTTGTAGAGAACTTCGACCAGCGTCTCTGAGAAGGGTCTTCCATTGACAACAGCTTCCTGGGCTCTCCTGACCTTAGCAGCTGCCACAAGCTTCATGGCCTCGGTGATCTTCTGGGTGTTCTTGACCGAGTCGATGCGCTCCCGGAGCTCTCGGAGATTGCACTGAATCGGGGCCACCAAGTTGGCTCTAGGTGGGTTTCCAGAGGAAGGGAGCTGGAAAAATGAGCCGACGGAGGAGCGGAAGGAAAGCGAGGAAGCCTCGGAAATAGAAGGCTTTGAGGACACCCACATTGTCAGATTGGAGGAAGACATGTTCTTGACAAAGTTTTGCAGGTGAGGAGAAGGGAGTTAGGTAATGTGGGTACGAGTTCTTTTTAGATGTATCCCTTCTTGTTTCTGTTCAAAGGCTTATCTTCAATGTGTCCAATTTTAGTGTTTCTGGTCAATGGAGGAAGAGAGAATGGGTGGAGGGAGAGGGAGAGAGCGGATGAGGTTTTGGGATAAGGTTTTTGACTCGTGTGAGATTACATGGGGAGTGCTATTTGCTGCATTTCCTACCACCGATTCCTTGTGGGGTCCAATTGAATCTCTGAGTGGTGGCTGGTTTGTTTGTTTTAGCTATTTATTTTGGTCATGAAAAAGAAGCAGCCAGATTTTATGCTTGGACAGATCCAATGATTCCAGAGCAGTAAAGGGCATATGCGGCTAAACGACTGAGATTCTCTGGAGCAAAGTGAAAAGGGTGAATTATGCAGGATTACATTCACCTACCTGAAATAACAGTGAAAACATACTCCCTCCCAGGAGTAGCTTCTAATCCTTCACGAGAAAAATCCGAGTTCATGTTTAAGCTCTGTCCTTCGCTCTACATAAGTCTAATTCCCGAACCGTCGAACCATATGAAGCTAGACCTGAATCAAGTGCATTATAAAAGAAAACGTAAGCTGGTCAGGTGCGAGCCCCACATCTTATTTGCAGGTCCTCCAGAATTCATAGCAAGGGAGTTCGTAACATCTACGAAAAACAAGAACTGAATGGACCTAAGTCTCGTTCGCCGGTTCAAGAGCTTCCGCGGTTACGACACCGTTCCCTCTTATGACCTGGAGGATCAGAGGTGAGATAGTCAGTGTTGATGTGATGGTAAGTGAGGATCAAAATGCAGAACACGCTAAGTAGCTCCATGAGCGTCAAGGATATCGAGCTAATGCGCACTGTACACGGGGAGCACGAACAGCTCGTTTACCCCGATAAAATCTCATAAGCAAGACCAACAGGCCACTATTATGACCATGAGTAGAAAATTAACTTTTATCATGCAACATTCGAATCACCAACTCATAATCAGTAGGATCACGAGCTGCACACAACTGAATTGATACAACACACCACGTTAGATAGTATCAAGGGCTACACAGTGGCAATGCCTTGCAGGATGGAATCTCAGCGATGTAGTCCGGACCGTGGACTGTAAACAATATCAACCTAAAAACATTCACTTGTCATGAAGAAAAAATAAATCCATGAGAGAGGACCTCTGAGACAACAAAATGTAAGACGTCATGTTCATTTCTTCGTGCCTTTCGTCGCGGAAATATTCACACTACAGGACTTACATTCAAGCCCTGTCCTAAATAAAAAAAAATAGGAAAAAAGCCACCAAAAACCCCAAACTTTTCCACCTGTGACACATTTACCCCGAACTTTTTTTTGTGACACCAAAAACCCCAAACTTTGCTATTTGTGACACATTTACCCCAATGCATTTAGTCCATGGGCATTTTCGTCTTTTTTACATTTTCTTTTTCTTTTCCTTTTTTTTTCTTTCCGGCGAGGGAGGCCCTCGCCGGCGTCGGGCGAGGGTCGCCCTCGCCTGGGCGAGCGAGGGCTGCCTTCGCCGGATCCGGCGAGGGCGACCCTCGCGAGGGCAGCCCAACGTCGGCGAGGGCCTCCCTCGCCAGATCGGGCGAGGGCCGCCCTCGCTCGACGCCGGCGAGGGCCGCCCTCGCTCGCCCAGGCGAGGGCGACCCTCGCCGGACGCCGGCGAGGCCCCCCTCGCCGGAAAGGAAAAAAAAAAGAAAATACAAAAAAGACAAAAATGCCCATAGACTAAATGCATTTGAGTAAATGTGTCACAAATAGCAAAGTTTGTGGTTTTTGGTGTCACAAAAAAAGCTTGGGGTAAATGTGTCACAGGTGAGAAAGTTTGGGGTTTTTAGTGACTTTTTCCCAAAAAAATATATTCCCCAAAAGCATTTTCACTGTACTTCAATCGCACATAGAATGGCGATTCGTCCGTCATCCATCCACTAGGCCAATTGTGAACATCATTCGATCCATGCTATGCACAGAGAGTAGTACAAAATTGGATATAAAGATCTTTCTTTACTATTTACAGCATCCAAATCAACCACTCTTCATAGCAATCCTACTTCTGAATTTGCATTACTCCTGCATGTCCGCTTTCGAGGCCGCCTGTTGGGGATGGTGGAAGTGCCCAAATCAAGCCGTTTTGCTGCCTCCGTAGCTTGGTCATGTACCTGCTCCATATTATTTCTAGTGCATGCTTTTGTCTTCTTGCAGGATCTGCTTGGACGAGGGGAACGAAGCTTACGAGCCTTTGTTACACCAGTTGGATTTGGACGACAGCCTCGCAACCTCGAATCCAAACTCAACCATGATTTACTCGCCATGTCTCTCCCTTCACATGTGAGACCCAACTTTAAGGAAGGAAGGCTGCTGTTTCCAGGTGTAGAATCATCAGATTTAAGACGATGACCATTTCTCGGTTCACGCCGATGACCTTCGTGTGGTTCCATCACCACCTTCTCTACAGCATGATTCTGGACCTCCTAGCAAGAAGGCAATACAAGATCCGAAGACAATTTCAGAACGCTAGCATAACAATTTAGATTATAGAAAAGTTCACTTTCACAGCAGTAGGGAAAGCTTAATTCGCATGCGTGAGTGTGTGCCTGCCTGTAAGACTAAAGTTAGGAGAGGAGGATGGAGGGAAGCCCCTGGAATAATGACTCAGTGAGGGAACCAAATTAGTGCTGAACATCAGAGAAGAGTTTAGCAGGACATATTGCCAAAAGAAAATCATCGGGAACCAAATCAAAAGTAGAAATATAATTGCAACATTAAGAAATGTTCCAACGGGGTAAGTCTACCAAAGTGAGAGGTTAAAGAATGATGATAGCAACGCGACATCGTCAAAATCAAATATCTGAAACAATTCTTCCTTGTACGCAATTTTGAGAAAAAAAATATTGCGCGTCGATAGTTCAAGAAAAAGTTAGAAGACAACTATTACTACCAACCCTCCTCAACTGTATATCGGAAATTATCCACCAGACAAGCAGCGGTCTGGAAGACCTATGTACTAGGTTACAACCAAACCGAATGAATGATTTTAACACCTACTATACACCATGCGAATACCTTGACATATAAGATTAGCAAAAACAACAAAATCTGCACCCTGAGCACTAGAAAGCAACTTGGTATGAAGATGCCAGAAATGAGTAAGCACCTGGTTATGTGTATCAGCAACAATCTCCATGCTTGATTCTTCCTCTCCTTCAGAATCAGCCATCTCCTCACATTCAAATTCAACATGTTCTTCCATATCTTCATCAGAGTCGCTCAACTCTTCCTGTTCCATAACAATTCCCGGATGAGACTCATCCCCTGCCAAGTCAATGTTGGATTGAACAACATCATTTGGTCTGCTCGACATTTGGGACCCTTGAATTACGTCACTTCTAACCGAAGACAGATTTTCGGGCTGCTGATCAAAAGGACCACTTGTTTGTTGGCTTTTAAGCAAAGTTCCAGATTTCGTTGAATGCTTGCTGGGGGTAATAAGTTTATGAGTAGCCCCAGTGTTCCTTCCTATTGTCTTTCCCAATGAGGATGAAGAACTCAGGTGTATATCTAGGTCCAATTCACTAGCTCTATCCGCACAACAAGAAAGCTCTGTGCCAGTAGTCAAGGAGCCACCACTGGCTGGTACCTTAGCTTGCACAGCATCAGAAACAGACTGGTGAGCCTTTGAACTAGCAGATGTTAAATCACTGTTCACCTGTTCGGCTCCTTGAAGTAGTGGATGGAAGTCAATTCCACTACCACGTATATCGAAAGCAGAGTCCCTAGGCCTAAAGGATCTGTCATTGTTTAGCTGGTGAGGATTATGAAAAAGACTAAGATTTAATTGAGGCTGGCTTCCAGGAAAAAAACTTAAAGGGGCAGGAGCAAGGGTATTGCAGTTTGATGGGTAATAAGGTAGGCGACCATCTTCAGGGACCTGGAAGAGTAAGGGATGCATCTGGGAATCAGAATCAATGCCCCTTTCCTCATTGATGGTTTTCTCCTTGAAAACTCTTGATTCTTCTCGCTGCACACGCGCAACAGAATCATTCAGAGACATACTTTTGCTCTGCTGGGCAGCTGGTGTGTCTCCAATCTTTGCTGCATGACATGGTCGATTATCCGCACTCCCAGTAATAGTGGAAGCTGCTCCATCACGGCTTAGGTATGCAGACTGAGAAATAACACGAACATTCTGAGGAAGATTCACTGGGGGCAAGTTTGGTGCTAATTTTACTAAGCGTGCACTGTCAGTTTGACGACCTCTGTGTGAAAGGAGACCAAATGGAGATTTGGGTGTCCACAAACTTGTGTCAGAAACTGGATGAATTGGTACTGAGGTACCATGCACATTGTTATGGATGACACGAGATGCAGAATAAGTATTCGGAAAACTTGATGCATTTGGAAACTGATGCATGTTTACAGCATGGCGTTGTGTTTCACAATGCGTGTCATAAGCACCCTCTTCCCTTGTGGCATGGAGGCCACCTTTTCCCACATAAGGGTGAGGTTGTTTGGAAGATGGTCTCCAGTCCACTAAAAATCCCTCGTGTACATAAGCTTCCTCAGGGTCATCAACACAATCGTCTTCACAACTGTTCTCCCCGCCAGCATGCTCAACCTGATAGTCCTGCAACCAATGGCCAATACACAGCTCAAATCCCCTTGAACATTGTTATGGAAAGAAAGGCAAAGGGAGGTGGAAATTTATCAATATATTGTGAAAGCTCCTTGGTCTAATTTTTTAGACTAAATTCATGCTCTTTTCCACTAAATAGTCCCAAAGTGACTGGAGACATTCAATAGATGGAAGCTTTACTTACTAAAGGCACTGCAAACCACATAATTAGATTATGGCACCAACTGAGACTCATCACAAGACTACAATGTAATCAAGTCATTTCTGAAGGAAACATGGATAATTATAATATAAATGTCTGCATAGGACGGTGTATGGTAATCTATGCAATGTTTCTAGGCAAATGACAAATACCCACTTGTATGACCGTTATATTAGCAGCTTATTCATGAAGTGGAAAGATGTGAAAGACCGAAAATCAACATGTCATGTTCAAAAGTGAAATTTGCAGACCTCCTTCTCAGATACATTTAGCCAACTCGCTGGATCTGCACCTCTGCGCCTTCTCCGTTCTGCTTCATATGCCCTTCTCTTCTCCTTTTTAGTTGGATTCTGTTTGTATGACTTCTGAGTTCCCAAGGCAACTCGCCACTGACGAGGTAATAAGGATGGATCTCTATGTGGCACGATGAATTTGCATACTGACATCCAGTCAAGTTTATAAATCTTGAACCCCTGGAATTATTTACGTCACCGGTGTCTTATACGGCTTTCCGTAAAACAACAATCAGATTCTAAAGAATGAACAACTTCAGAATTTACCTCCTGTATACATTGCACCTCTTCTGCGGTCAATGGAGAGGTTTTCATCCTCCTTACTGCCTACAAATGGTTACTTATGGTGAAGAAAACATGCTACTAATAGAAAGAGATATCTCAAATATTTGCATTAAAGATCTCTCTTTTCCTTGATTTTTCCTTTTAACTCATTTGCATAAAGGAGAGTGATCCTCCCAAAATGTGATCGTTGCAGCACATATCCATTGAAACAAATTCCAAGAAAGGTTCAGCATTGGTTCCCAGGGAGCAGGGCTCATATAATCTTAAGTTATAGGTCTCGAGACACAAGGCTTTAAATATCTATACAACTTTATTTTGAAGTCCAAATCACTAGTGCAACATCGATAAGAATTACTTCCAACTACTTGATTGTATACTCTGGTATCCATGTGCTAGACACAAGACTGACATCCATCATTTCTGGTCTATATCTCATCCTTTCTTCTTCTTCTTTTGTCTTTTGATTACATCCATTATCTCAAGTTCTGGATTAAAATTAACTCTGCTTTAACCCACCTTGAGCCCAGATAACCATAATCTCCTTAATTTGAAAACGTCAAGCGAGGCCCAATTATTACTTTTGCAACCACTGCTCCTTCCAAAAGGATTATACATTAACAGTTTTCACCTATTTCAAGCAAATCGCCCCCGCAACACCTCTAAAAAGGAACAAACTCTCCAGTTTATAGTAACTTATTGTCAAACTCATTCAAGATAAATCCATCTGTTTCACTTAATGATTTTGAAAAAAGGATACGAAAGATACAAAATAATAATAATGATGATGATATATCATCATCATCATCAACATCCAAGTTAAAATGCTTAATGTCTCTTTTGCCTCATTCTTGAAGCGGCTCGATTTTGCCCCCAGGTCAGTAGATAATGCTAGCCAAGTATCCAGTGCACAAATCAATAATTAAGAATCATAAGTTGACTATGGTAGAAACACACACCTTTATGGGATTCTCTGGAGCCTTGGATGAGCAGCGATTCTTCTGCCGTACAAAAATCTGCAACAGATATATTCATGATGATGCCATTACAGACTTAAACAGGCATAAAAAGCCCGGTACTCAGTCAAAACTTCTCCTCACTAAGCACCTTAAAAAACTACAAACTTAATTCATCAACAGCAGGAGCTGTCTTAAACAAACAAACTTAACATGTTGTAATGAGCGAATAATTCTAGAATTACTTCTTTTCAGGAAAAAAGGTTACCTATAAGGTTGTACCCATAAAATAAGTGATAAGGCACAAAAGTACCTGATGCTTAGACTTGCAAGGAAGAAATCGTTGCTGAATTGCCTTCCAATCTGTATTAAATTCCATTATCCCCAATGCAAGTAGCCTGCACCGTTATCATACCAATGGGGTCAAAACTTTGATTATTTCTGACACTGTGACAGTCAAGCTGTAAAAGTTCCACAGACATCAAACAAGTACAAATTCAGCAGCACAGTTACTTTCTGCCCCAATTAATTTCTGTTTACAGTTCCTACTGCATACAACCTTCATTACCTTTCTTCAACCTTCAAAAGATTCACTCTAAACTAGTGAGAAATAACAAAAATAGCAGTATGCAACTTACTCATCCTCAGCATCAGTGAAAAGCACCCTGTTTGCCACAGCAGTAGGGGGTGGTTTATGAGGAAAAAGTGCTCGATTAAACAGTGGAAAGAATATCTGAGCCGACTTTGCAACATCCTTCTGGACTAAGGCAACTGATTGCTTCTTTGCACTTTCCACAATTGCCGCAGCTAATGATCTCTTAAGTGGATGATGACCAGAGGAAGGAGAACCAGTACGAGCATTTGATGGAGAAGGTCCACTTAAAACTTGAATATCACCTTCTACAGGTGACAGAGAGCTGGAAATGGGAAACAGAGGCTCCCTTTCAGAGAGTATATTACTGGTAGATTCAACATGCCATCGCCGCTGCTCCCGCACAACTGTCACGATAAATACAAGCCAATTAAAATAAGCTCTCTGTCCTATGGGCATTAAGAAAGCAAAAACCAATATCCCTGACAGAGGAAATAGGTCATTGTATATTAATTTGTTTGTAATCTATGGTTTACAAATTGTCAAACCGATTAAGTCGGTATAACTTTTGTTTAACTTACTCTAAAAGAACTTCAACCGAAATTGTGCATTATTTTATTATTTATCTACATTACCTAGGTTGTATATAAAAAAAAATAATAGCTCACAAATCCATCCATATCCTACCACATACAGATCTACAAAAAACAATTGTAATCTACAGCTTAGAATTAAATCTATTGCTGAACAAGAACACACAAATTATGCAGTGCATCTTCAGATTGGACAACATGACAGAATCTCAATTTTACCAAATGGTTGACATTTTTTATGGGAATGGTAACTTCATTTCTTCATCAAACAAAGTGGGAAGGCCAATCCCATCACAGGCCACTACACTTCAAGCCATCACTTACAACCAAAATCCAAGTGGCAGTACAATTACCCAAACGCCAACACCATATCCCAGCTAACTAGAGGGATTCATTTAAAATATCCCGATAAAAAACAAACTAGTTAAAGGCCAGACAAATCATTGAACTGAATTGCCAATGAGAACAATAGGCTATAGCCAAGCCAGAATTAACTTTGTGTTGCAGCAGTTTATGCCCTTCTAGTCTAAAACCTTACTGCAAACAATAGTGGTTCACATTTATAACCAAGTTGGGTTTAAAGGTTTAACATTCCCAGTTTGGTAACCTCTACAGTCAAATTTGCACTCGAACTAGAATTTCAAACTATCATAATTGATTCGGTTTGAATTTTTCCATAAGAAACCAAACTGATCCAGGAAAACCGTCATATCCTACTGAAACCTATTACCCAAATAGACTAAGAACAACTAAGTGGCAAACAGCTTACCAATACGCAGATCATCAATGTAATTCTTCACTAAAGTAAGCGGAGCTACATCCAAAACCGATAGTACAGGACCACTTATATATGGCAACCAGACAGAACCCTCCATCGCTCGAGAACATACAGCCTGACTGCCAGCATTTTCATCATGTCCTTGACCCTGGGAACCATTTAGAGTTGCCAGCATCTGATTATCCGCGGAAGAGGTAACCCTTTGAGCATCTAATGTAGGAACAGATACCACAGTGTGTTGTGCCATGTTTGATCTTTTAGAACCCTCAGATGTTGATGAACAAACATATGCAGGGGAAAAGCAAATACCAGGATATGGTATGCTTCTCCGAGCTACTACCTGATCACGTTTATGAAGCATTTGTAAAATCAATTCTTCAACTTGTGATGCAATGTGCTGCCGAGAGGGATCGAGAATGCAAAGAGAATGTATTTGAATAAGAAGCTGCACGTGCTCATGTATTAGACAATACAACTGGCCAATCTGATTAGGAGCAAACCCATTTATGCAACCAGCATTAGCTGCTAAAGATGCATAGTTCAGAGGAGCATCAGTCATAGAAGGTTGTCCACTCAACGCTGGTAAATATGAAGTCGATCCAACAGGTACTAACGGTAAAAGGGGACGCAATGGCCTCTTCCCATGTTGAAGAAGCTTCTTTTTACACTCTGCAGAAGTGCTTTTACGTCTGTTCTGCCTTGTCTCAGGCCGCCTTCTGGATAACTCATAATTTCCTTTCGTGATTTTATCACTAGGTCTGTCATCAAGGTCACTCTCAAGCGCTTCTTCGAGTTCAATCTCAAAGTCAGCATCATTATCCTCATCTTCATCATCGACATTTCCAGTTTCTGGAGTTGGATGACCACCGCCATCTCCACCTAATAAAACAGCTGCAAGAAATTTTTTATACTCTTCTTCATCATCAACATTTTGAATGTCGTCCTCATCATCCGTCTCTTGGAGAAAACTCTCAAGTTCATCGAGAGTAAAACTTGCCAGAGAGTAACGAGCCCTTGTACGCTTGCAAATAGCATCCTCACCATCAGAGTGAGATACCAGCTTCCAGCTATTTGCAGCTTCCTCAACCATGTCACTGTGGGAGTCAGGTCTGCTGCCCGTATGATCTTCCTTTCCTTGTAAATGGCCATTTTCAGCTTGAGATAGGATCTCTGAATCTGTCTTAGAGAGCCTTCCGGCAACAAGTTCGGGCAATTCTTGTTCACATACTAGCTTAGGGGAAAGAGTATTCAGCACCAAATTTCCCCCCTCACAATGCTCAGAATCTTCAACAACAAAACTCTGACCCTCATCAGTCAACTCTGATGAATAAATTTCTGCTGTCTGTAAAGGTTTAACCCCGTTTTCAACAACGTCACCATCTATTCCTTCAATTTCCGAGCTCAGACTCGATGAAGCATCTGGTGAAGGTGTTTCCTTTAGAAAGGGATTAAAATCTACATCTTCATCCTCGTCTTCCTCCTCTTCAGCTTTTGCTGGACTTTTAGGCCATTCGTCTAAGTTTGAACCGGTGGGCACAGTGTCAGCTTGACCAACATGGCAGCCTTTGCTAGACGAATTCGTGCAAGACGACATCTCATCAATTTCGTAGCAACGCAAATACTCAACGATTACGCATAATCTTTTCTTCTCGATGCAATGACACTCCCAACAGTCCAGTAGATGAGGGACAAAAGAGCAATGCCAATCCCTGAACACGAAAGACACAACATCAGAGGTCGACATGACTGGGGGCACAGAGCTTCGACCCATGCACGCATTCGGGTCGTCTAAAAACAAACAACTAGTGGTTATCATCCACTGTCCCCCCCCCCCCCCCCCAACGACAGAGAAGTAGACAACCCGCAATCATTGCCACGGGAAAGAATTACCCACTCAATCAACACCTCACACGAAGCACACGACAACTGTATAGACAAGCACGAGGGAGAAACGCATGACACTTGCACATGAGCAGATGAGCAATCTCGTGTCCAAGCATCACAATCCAACGACAAGAGTGTTTCCAGCGGACTCGAATTACGGGAACGATCGAAACGTGGATCGCGACATTCATTGCATACAAAGCCAAGAATTGTCCGCGGATTCTAGAGCTAGGGCACGAGGCGGTTCGGTATCGAAAGGCGTGACGGGAGTGCCCGAAAGGAAACGCATTTAGGAAAACGGGGATTTGGAAGGTGAGGGCGTCGGCTCGGGGATCTGAACAGCGGGCGAGCGCGGGCACGGAGGGGGGGGAGGGCGAGGCTCACCTGGCTTACGGCGGCGAATCGGCGAGCTAGGCCCGCCGACGGCGGACATCGGCGGCGAATCGGCGGCGCCGAGCTGCAGAGAGGCGAGAGGGGCGGAGCGCAGAGAGAGAGAGATGGAGAGAAGGGGTGGAGGAGAGAGGGACACGCCGGTACTGAGAAAGGCGGAGTTTATTGGTTTGTTGGGCCTGTGGGATGGGCCTGGTCCCTTCGAGCCCAAACTCTTTCCCCCTGCTCGGCCCATCTATCTCTCTTCGGTGGAGGGAAAACATATCCTTAAATTCAAGATAATAATTTTCTTTTTTAAAAATTAAAAATCATTTTTCAAAATATAGCTAAATATTGGTGCTTGGTCCCCGACACCCGGGTCTGTATCCATCACCCGAGCACCAGGGACCTAGTCATCGAGGTCTTGCGCTTGATCTTTGTGGACCCAAGTGCGGGTGCCGGAATTTGAGCGCGGGCATGAGCACGAGGCTTTGAGTCCAGCTTTTGCGGACTCGAGCCAGGGCACCAGGAAGCCATGCACAAGCATCGAGTTCTCAATTTTAGATTACGTGGATGTGGGATCAATGCCTGCACTCTTGCTCAGGACCAAAGTGGCGTTACTGGGACTCGAGATCCTGGTGTTCATGCTTGATTTCCTGACTATTCACGCAAGTCACTAACATCCAAATAGCGTATGGTTTTAGAAAATCAAATCAATTTTTCCTTTCCAACGGAAAATGTTTTTCAAATTTCAACCATATATAGGACAATATCGACATTTCCTAAAAATGGACTTCCTGAAAAAAAAATTTCTAGAGATGTAACATTTTTCCGTAAAACAAACGGATACAGTTAAAGTTAATATGGTTCAAAATCGATTCGATTCCAGGATTGATTCGAGAACCCACCTTATAGGCTTCATATTTTGCTCTAGAACCGGCTAGGTTTCGGGCTTTTAAATAGAACCGGCCGATTCAGGATATAGAACTGGAAACCGAACTAGTCAAGGCCGATTTCCCGGACTAATCCCCTCGCGAACCGACTTCTAAACCGGCCGAGCAAGGCCAATTCGGGCCGGTACCCGGATTCAACCCGAACCGGACCGGTCGATCACCCGGAGTTTGACCGGTCTGGTTGCACTCTATATACTTCGAGAGAGGGAGAGGGAGAGAGGGAGAGCGCCGCCGCCGATGGAGTTCGAGAGGAGGAAAGCGGCGACGCTCGCGTCCCTCGGCCGCTCCGACGCCGACAGGTCGCCGAAAGGCTCGCTGGACGCTCCCATCGTCCCCCTCCTCGCCACCATCAACCGCCACCCTTCCTACTACACCACCAGCTCCTGCAGCGGCCGCATCTCCATCCTCTCCCAACCTGCCGCCGCCGCCGCCGCCAAGAACAAGAAGGCTCGCGGCGGGACCTGGCTCTACATCTCCCACGACCCCGCCGATCCCGGCTCCGTGCTGTCCTCGCTCTTCCCCGCCGAGCCGAGCCGAGCCGGCTCGTCCGAGCTGGTGTTTCGGTTCGAGCCGCTCATCGTGGCGGTCGAGTGCAGGGACTTGAGCTCGGCGCAGCTGCTGGTGTCCACCGCCATCGCCTGCGGGTTCCGGGAGTCGGGGATCACGAGCGCGAGCAAGAGGGTGATCGTCGCCGTCCGGTGCTCGATCCGGATGGAGGTGCCGCTGGGAGACGCGCGGGAGATCGTGGTGCCGCGCGAGTACGTGGAGTTCCTCGTCGGGGTGGCGAACGAGAAGATGGAGGCGAACAGGAGGAGGACCGAGAAGTTCCATCAAGCGTTGCGGAGGATGTGGAGTTCGGAGGGCGAAGTTGATGGTGCTGGTGATGAGAAGACCGAGAGTATGTCAAGGAATGCTGAGAGTTTAAAAGAGTGTGAGAGTGAGAGTGTTACTTGTGTTGGGAGTTCAGAAGCTGGTGCTACTTTGGATGGAAATGCCAGAGATGGTGAGACCTCCAATTCATTGCATGTTCTGTGATTCGGTTTCGTTTATATCGCTTACCGTGTCATTTTGGTGTAAATGAAGTGGCTAAAATCGAAGCCGAACTTCATTCGCTTTTGATGTTCGATGACATTTATAGATGGTTGGTTTGATTTTCGGGTAATCGACTGGTTTAGTGTTTGCGACATCTGTGTTATGTCGCATCTGCAACTGTGCCACATGAATTGGCAAAGGCTACTGATCATGCTTGTACTGTCTTAATACATTTTCTTCTTGTTTCGTAAAGAAAAGGCTAATTGAATTGCTAGTTCGAGGGATAATCTTATCGCATGCTACTTTGCTTCTGGTGCGCTGCTAATACATTAGGATGAAACATGGCTTGGCAAGTTTCTTTGTGGATGCCTGGTTTGTTATGATCTATGCTTTGTCTAAGTATCAAATTGTATATGTGGAGAAGATACAAAGATACAACTTGCAGCTAGATTTGATGGATTCAGGATGATTTAGGAGCTACAGCGAGCAATAAATGAACTTATAGGCATCTATAATAATGACCAAATTTTCTTATCACCAACCGGTTAAGCAAGAAATTTCTTATAGAGCAAGTGATAATTCTTATAGATGTCTTTTTCTTATAATTAACTGGTTCACAAGAAATTGATTTTGGGAGGTCGGGCTGCACTGCCGTCTCTACAATTTATAATTATATGTATTATGCTGACTTTCAAAAAATTCTCTTTCCTCATGCCTATACCCTTTCAAGTTTCACCTGATAAAGGCTGCGCAGTCCAAAATTGTGAGTGGAGAGCTAAAGTTTTTAGGCGGTGTCTATTGAAATCCATTACAGAATGACTGCATATTAATCTGGTTTTGATTGCAGGAAGCTTTCCTTTTAGATGCAAGCAAGTCTGAGTTTTTGAACAATTGGCAGGGCCTACAGTGCATCAGGATTGCAGCTTGTCTATTACTCCCCTAAAAATTCTGGGTGAACCTCAGGAGAAACTATTCCTCTGGGGTCACTCTGCCTGCACAGTGGATTGGAAAAACCGCGAAGAACTTCTTGTTTTTGGTGGTTTTGGAGGAATGGGAAGGCATGCAAGAAGAAATGATTGTTTACTTCTTGATCCATCGTCCTGCACATTAGAGACTATTGCTGTTAGAAGTGCTCCATCTCCACGAATGGGCCATACAGCAACATTGGTTGGAGATCAAATGTTTGTCATTGGTGGCCGGACTGATCCATTAAATATTCTAAGTGATGTATGGGTCTTCAACACAACTACTAATGAATGGAAATTGTTAAACTGCAATGGTCATGTGTTTCCTCCAAGGTACTGCCAAGTGGTGATTTGCTGCAAGAGAGTTTCTTAATCATAATCTTTTTGGCATTTAGCATTGATATCATTAAGTCCTCAGCACTACCTTTTTCCCGCTATGAAGTGTACAATCAAATTTTTAAGGTTGCTTAGTTATCATACTTCGGATTGTCTTTGCTTTTCATTTCAACTTGCTCAAAATTGAGTTTAATTCGAGAGTTTTGGAGTTTTCTTTTGCTGCATGTACATAATTGAACTTGGATCTACATGCAAATACTTACAGAACATCATCCTTGCTTTTGTCCATGCTCTGCATGCCGAGATACGTGCATTTACTCCAAAAGCACATATTTGTCATACTTAGCTTTTAAATTAATCCAAACATTGAACAGGCATCGCCATTCAGCGGCAGTTTTAGGTTCGAAGATTTTTGTATATGGTGGACTGAACAATGAATCAATCTGTTCATCCTGCTTTGTCTTGGATACAAGCAATTTATGCTGGGAAGAGTGGGCAGTAGGTGGGGATCAGCCGTGTCCTCGTCATTCACACTCTATGGTGGCATATGGATCAAAGGTTTTCATGTTTGGAGGATATGATGGTGAAAAAGCATTGGGAGATTTGTACAGCTTTGACATTCAGGCATGTGCTTGGCAAAGGGAGAAGACATTGGGCAAAGGACCACATGCTAGGTTCTCTCATTCAATGTTTGTCTACAAGCATTATATAGGCATCATTGGTGGTTGTCCTGTCAAACAGCATCTTCAAGAGTTGTCACTGCTTGATCTGCAGCTGCAAAGCTGGAAGCATGTGACACTCAATTCGGTCAGCAGATATTTGTTTGTGCGTACTACAGTGAACATCGTTGGTGATGATCTTGTCGTGATGGGGGGTGGGGCATCTTGTTATGCATTTGGAACGACGTTTAGTGAGCCCATGAAAATTAACCTGCACCATTTAGATAGCTCAAGTCACAGTATGCTGTCCAGTGGAGACAAGCACCCTTTCCGTCAAGGAGAGGTAGCTGAGGAAACACATGGTCGGTGTCAGGGTCAAGGTCTACAACGTAAGCATGCTCAAAGTTTAGGTGAAAATTCTGACTTAGAGTTTGAAGAAGCAATTAATTTGGTAGGACCTCGGACAAATCCCATGCATTGGCTTCTACAAGTTGAAAGAAACCGTGCAAAGCTAACAAAGGACTTATTGAAGAAGTTTGGATGGTTGGACATGGGGAGGAAGGTATATACCAGTGAGGACGGGATGCATATTTGTTTCCCCGTGACTGAAAAATTTTGTGCTCTGTATGAGAAGCAGGATCACGGAGCAGATGTTTTTGAGGAGCTAAATGAGCTGTGTTCTTCAAAACAATCGGTAGAATCAGATGTCTTGTTGAATCAGAATACCTGGTCAGCTGCCTGGAATCTTTTGAAGCAAGCTGGTGCAACTGTGCTGGTTGATAGAGTTGGAGAAGTCAGAAAAGTTGCTAGATCTCCATATGTTGTGATGAGGGAAGCGGTTGCGGTGCTACTTAAGCAGAGAGGGTTATCGGAAGAACTTCTTGAGCAGCTTCCCACAAGGTTTGTGTTTCAAAGACTTGGGGGTTTGGTGTCTGACCATCAGTTTACTTGATTAAAGCACATGATGTTCCTTTATTGTTCTTTGTGTCTCTTCAAGAGTGTTTTTAATGGGAGTTCAATTTTATGTCATCTTCTCAACTGTGGTTCTGTTTTCCGCGTCAGATGGGAACGGCTGGGAGATATTGTTGTTCTTCCAGAAACATCCTTCAAGGATCCAATTTGGGAGACAATTGGTGAGGAGCTCTGGCCCGTTATTGCCAAAGTCCTCAATACTCGTCGCCTTGCTCGCCAAGTAAGTTTTGTGCTGAAATTTACTGCCTTCTCCTTCCTTATCCTTTTGGGGGTTCTGAAGGTGGCTTCAAAAAGTGCATCTATAATTAGTGCATCATTTGTATATGTTAAATAGCTGAATTGACAGAGTATGTGGCATATGTGTAGTAACATTTTTTTGGGGGTATTGATCCCTTTATATCTTATTGGTTTTTCTGAAGCTGTGACCCTCGTTTGCCATTGAGCTGGAAATGCCTTTGCAAAACATGTTCTCAGATTGTTCTCCGATTTGTAGAAACCTGGTTCTCTTCTACTAGTTGACTTAAAAATCATGATTCATTTTGTTTTGAAAACTTATGGTGCATTTTGGTGTTTCTTTTCTTGGATTTTAGGAGAAATTCTGTTGGCTTTTGCAGGGCTATGTTGCACGTACTTCTACAAGGGACAGTGCTCTGAAGATCCTATTTGGTGATGATGGTTGGGTTGCCCACCGTGAAAATGGTATCTTGTATTCTTTTGATGCTACTAAGTGCATGTTCTCGTGGGGCAATCTTTCCGAAAAGTGTCGCATGGCTCGTCTAGATTGTCGAGGCGAAGTTGTTGTTGATTTGTTCGCTGGAATTGGATACTTTGTGTTGCCCTTCCTTGTTAGGTATGATTAACTCTTATTCACCTTCAATTTGGTAGTGGGTGTCATGAAAATGGAAAAGAAATAAAGTTTTGCATTATAAGGCTGCAATATCTTACCAATATAAATCTGGTAGATTTTGACAGTGAGAGGTTATTCATGCTGATTATTTGCCAAGAAGGAAACTGCGATAATTAGTATTAATATCTCTTGCATTTTCAGTTGTTTTTTTTAATTTTATGTGCATTTCACAAAAAAATTTATTGATCAGGGCTCAGGCTAAGCTAGTATATGCCTGTGAATGGAACCCTCATGCCATTGAGGCGCTACGTCACAATTTGCAGGCCAATTCAGTTAAAGATCGCTGTGTCGTTCTTGAAGGAGATAATCGGATCACAGCACCCAAGGTGGGAATAAGTTCTACTTATATGTATTTTTTTGTTTGCAGCCTAGTGTAATCCTGTATCCACTTGCTCTGAAGTAAGTTAAAGAGGGTAATTTAAATGATTTACATTTGATCTAATGTGATACAATTGAAAAGTTACGGCTGACTTCTAATTGCTAATCGTACTGAGTCTGAACTCTGAAGAAGATTTGAAGGATACTGACCTTGGAGGGAGTGTTCCTGGAAGTCTTTAATATCTTTGAATTTGCTTTGAATCATGTAGGGCTCTTGTTTCTTTTACAAATATGACTTGGCACCTTTTAGTTCTGTCAGTTATTGCAGACCTGGTTGTAGTATGTTCTGGGAGTTTGATTCTCAATCAGTGAATGGTTCGTTGTTGATTTTACATATCCTGCACAGAATAAATGTGCTACGTTAAACTTTTGCATTGTGCAACTTCTTTTTTGACGAGACTTGTCTAAGTCAACTTACATAATCTTGATTACTCTAAAATTACTTGTAAATGCTTTTAGGTTCTTCTCTTTGTTGTAAAGCATTGGATTTATCTTTAAATGGGATAACCATTTTTTGTTTATAATTGATTAACCATTTGTATTGATGATGTATTGGCTTATGAAGTGTCCTCTTGTGGATTGGGTTTGTTTGTTTTCTATAATCAAGATATTCTAACCTATGGTTTTTGGAAGGAGCATATGGAGATAGTGTGGATGGTATAAATAAACTTTGCATCTGATATTGACTCCTTCACTCTTTCTTATAGGGAGTTGCTGATCGAGTGTGTCTTGGTCTCCTTCCATCGAGTGAGGGCAGCTGGGTAACTGCTATAAGGTCATTAAGGTGACTTTCGACTTTCCTTGCTCAACATTCTCCATAAATATGATTAGCTGTCCAGAAAAATTTTGACAGATGATCTTGCATGATGAGAAGCTGAAAATTTCTCGGGATATTTATGTTTTTCTGAAGCTAGAAAATTCTGAACATCATCGTGAAGTAATCACATGTTTAATGAATGTATTTATTTTTGACCCGTGAATTGAATTGTCAACAAATGGGAATTCAAAAGGAGGGGATTGGAGCCACCTATGATAGGAAATTTTTGTGGTTAGAGCATCCTTAAATTTGTTGATGAAGTCTCTGATTTCGAATGAAGATATTATGTGATGCTCTCATTCCTCCAAGCTCCTGGCTACATTTATTGTCCTGTTTGCGAGGGTCATAAGATAGGCTGTCACCTTTTGTTAACCTTGCTTAAGCAGACCATGTGGAGTAGTTCCATTATATTACCTTAAGCAAGTTTAAAGTTTGACTTTCAACCATTAGCAGTGCTCTTAGTATAGATTTGAAACGTTAAAGCATTGCCCTTAGAGCTCAAGATCATTCTCCCATGCAGGTAACTGATCGGAATGGTGGGAACTTGGTTCTTTCTGCATGTGATCCTTCATCCCATGCAATGACGATCCACTATACAATGACAATGGACGCTTGCATTAGCTTGTTCAATTTGAAAAAGAATGTTATCTTGACTAGTGACACAAATGGGAGGCAGGCACTAGCAGAGTTGGGAAAGGAGACAATTGGAGGGAGTGGGTAGTTACTGAGATATTTAAAATAATTTCCAGGATATACATATAGCCATATAGGACATACATAGCAATGAAGACAGAAGGTTGTCTTTTTGTTTTTCTCTATTTTTATCCAATTCACTGATTATCATGTGACATCAGCTGGAATTCAGTGGTTTTGAAAATAAAAAATTAATATTTAATCGATGAAATCAATCTTATTTAGGGGATATTGATTTGAATTTTCTTGGTTGTTTGCTTATGGAATTATGAAAATAACCCACTTGTGAGAGTTTGATGTTTAGTGCAGTGTAGGCTGGATAAATTGAATGCAATGCACTATTAGAAAATTAGGTTCAGCATCGAATGTATTGCACTAGATTGTCAAGTACGACATTGTCATATCTTTCGTGGTTTGTGTGATAAATAACGTATTTTTAAGCTTGAGTACGGTCATGAGTTTTTGAGTCTACCCACATAAAGTCAGTTCTGTCAATGTAGGAAGGAAGGCGGGATACTACATGTGCATGGAAATGTGAAAGATTCAGAGGAGAGTACATGGGCTGAGTACGTTTCACGATCATTGCATGAAATTGCTAAATCTGAAGGTAAGTGCTTGTACTGAAAGATCAGTTGAATGTGGAATACGAGCCGCCAACACTGTTGTGGTTGCTGGTTCTTCGCAGGATATCCTTGGGAAGTTGTGATAGAACGCATGGAGAGAGTGAAGTGGTATGCGCCACACATTCGCCATCTTGTTATCGACGTTAGATGCAGACATATTCAGAGTTCGTCATGATTGCTCAAGGTATGTTCGGTATTTCAGAATGAAAGTTTAGGTTACTTGATCTGAGAAGATAGGTAGAGGCAGAGTGAAAAGGGAGGATGCAGTTGCACTGGATTATCAATTACTTTTTTGAAGAGCATTTGTCATGGTATTATTGTGCTTTTACTCAATGCCAAAAGTATTTTCTTCAAGTTTCATTTAAGCGTGCTTTACCATGTTCGCCCCATGTTTGTCCAATTACTTATTATGGCCTCCTCTTGAAATTAGTTGATTTGATTTAATCAAACTTGTGCTACAACTTCTGTGGATTCTCGCTGTAACACCTTTGACTAAGAATATGATGGGTAATGCTAATCAAGTGCTTGCTCAAATTTGATTATGGTGCATAACATGCATGTGTCAAGCCTAGCATGTTGGGGTGCAACACGGTAGAGTTAGCCATAGTATTTACTACCTACGGAATTTTTTTTTCTTTTAGTAATATTGTTATATGATCTACTCTGAAATAGTTACAAAACCAAAATAAAATGTTTTTCAGATGTAATAAATTTTTAAAATTATGGTGGAATATAAGACTGGTATAGATGGGATTGTGATTCAGTGGAAGTGATTGGATATTCTTGGTCGACTCATTAGTCATTCAAATACCATTTTCTTGTTATGAAAAATCTTGATTTTAAGTGAGTTTTAGATTTAGAGAATTGATAGGAATTCTCATCCATAACTTGATTGTTTAATTAGACATTTAATCCCTTATCATGAATGAGAACATACTTAACTCTGTATTCAGAACCCTGTGGCAGATTATGGGCCTGTTTGGTTCAACTTTGAAAATGCTACTTGGGGGAATGCAAATACCTTTGGATGAAAGCCCATTGGGGAAATGCAAATGGTGTTTGGTAAAAATATTTTGTAAAGCTACTTTGGCCAAAATATAGTGTTTGATGAATTTTTTTTGCAAATGGACTTTGAGAATTATCTTATTTATTTAAAAAAAAAACTAACTTACCCATTGCCGGAGCCGGCCGCCAGCGATGGCCTACGGCTACCGGCGAGATAGATCTGGCGCCGACAGCCGTCGCTCGAGGTCGGGCAACCCCCGGCGAGCCAGATCTGCCGCCGCCGGCGGTCGCCCGAGGCCAGGCGACCCTCAGCAGGGGTCGCACGACCTAGGTGACGGCCGCCTGAGGTCGCGCGACCCAGTCCAGCGGTGCCTGGGCGGTCGGGTGACCTCCGGTGGCCGTCGCCTGGGTCCTGCGACCTCGCCAGCGCTATCCAGGCGCCGATCGCCCTCCCTCGCCAAAAAAGATGAACAGTGACGCATGAACAGTAGCATTTGGCAAAGGTTGAAAGCCTAAGGCTGGTCCGGACCAGTTTTGGTCTTTCAGCATTTGGAATGCTAGCATTGGCCAAATACTAGGCCAAATGCTGAACCAAACACCCCCTATGATTGATTTAGTTTGCATGTATTATACAATTCTTTAGTGTGTGGTGATTGACATTAGTTATGTACTGTTTCTTTTGTAGCAAGTCAATGACCTCCAAGAAACCTCAACAAAGGTGATGATTGTTCGCAAAAACTATTGCATTTTTAGCACCAAAAATTTCGATATATTCTCAAGGAACAAGATGCATCGGAAACTTTGAACTAGACATAAACAGAGTTTGAAGAAGGGAATACTGCTCAACAAGGGAGAGACACGGAGGCCTGTATGGTTTGGAAGGAAAAGGATTTGCTGTACAAGACATCTTCATTCGCTCTATTGGATTTGACAAGTATCACTACAAGAAAAACATCCCAGGGCAATGGATGATAAAATATTCGGTCAGCAAAAGCAATGCTCGATGTATTATACAACTTCTGTGTCAAGGTGAACTTCACGTGCCCTCGACTATTGGCAAGAGAGTAAATCGGAACTCCAAACGGTTGCCGGCTAACATCAACTCCATTATCGGTGTTTCATATTTCCCACTAACGCCGCTTAATGCTGCAATTAGGGCTCTTTTTTTATACATGTCAAAACTTGATTAGTCAGCTATTTCAACTTTGTTATTCAGATGTCTCCAGGTTTCTCTTGCAGGGCAGTCCATAAGCGCACCGGCTCAAACTCATGCATGAGTTCTCATGCTCCATCACTTCCCTCCTATGTTGTAATTGTCGCGTAAGTTATTGTCGGCAGCGGCAGCGGCGATAGTTTTGCGTCTGTCTAATATCTCGAGTCGGGTTGAAAATTGTCGCCTCTTTATGATAATGTCGGTACTTGGACATGACAGATGAGTCATTTGAACTTAAAATCAAGTAGAGCTTTTATGCATTCCGGATGTATGAACGATTCCTTTAGCATGTCAATCGCTACATGACAACAAAATCTTTAGAACATGCACATCCGGTACCTTCTATGGGTTCACCGGGAAATCGATTCTCCAATAGTAATCGGTCGTATTCACGTACATTCTGTTGTAACTTTTATATACAGGGTCGTGAAGCCAAAACTTATCAAGTTTGTGATCGACAGATGAGATTTTGCTCTTGCTTGACCCTACGGCCATCGCCTTCTCGGGAACCAGATCTTTATGGTTTTACAGAAAACCCCACGTGCACCGAGCAATCACTGGCCACCCCTGATGCATCGGGACCTATGCATGATCTAACAAATCGTATGCACCGGGTCTTTTATTTTTTTGGTGTGAATGTAAGTATTATAAACCGGATGAAGTACAGCAGCTTAAAGGCATCCCAGCATTACAAAAAGTGGTAATAATTCAAAAGGATGGAGGTAGGAACTCTTCATATGGTAGCTAATACAATATTTGTCTGGGAAGGTCTAATTCTTCGCTCTACCTCTGGCATTTTTACGAACCTTAGCCAAAAGAATATGAAAGTCAGTTGATTTGTTTTGAAACCGTCTGCTGTTGCGCTCCATCCAAATGCAATATATGGTTGCTAGAAAGGACAACTTGAGGAGTCTTGCTACCAAGTCTTTGCCTTTTGTTGCCCTAATCATCTATTGAAGTTCTTCATTCCATCCTCCTAAAGGGCGCCTGATCCCATGTTATGCTAGGATACAACGCCATATGTTATTTGTCCATTCACACTCGAAGAATAAATGTGTTCTATCTTCAATACCAGCCCTATAGAAATAACACTGAATATCAACTGAAAGTATCCATTGTGCGACGATTCTTGCTGTAGGTAGTAAATCTCTACAAACTAGCCAATCAATAAAATTGTGTTTGCTAATGCCGCTGATCCAAATTAGGTTATACCACTACACAGCCGGTCTCACATGTCTGAGTTCATCATATATATCTTGGCAATAGTATTTTGGGTTCGGTATAATCGATGCTAGAACGGGTCACAGTTTGAGGAGACATCTCCAGCTCCAAGCCATACTGCCCTTGATGTCGAGCTGCATAATTGGGGTGCGTCTGCATTTGGTGTTGTGAACCCAAGTACTCCAAAGGGAAGAGGATGGAAGATTGATAAGATTCCATAGTAGCAATACTTTATTCCATAAGTTTAAATTAGGCAATCCTAATCCTCCTTCCCTTTTAGGTGAGCATACTACTTGCCATGCAACCTTGTGTGAGCCATGATTTGCTGAATTACCAGCCCATAAGAATTGTCTAATCCTCTTCTCAACCTCGTATATAGTGTGCTTTGGAAGTAGGAACATTTGCATCCAATAGGTGCATATGGAGATGAGGACTGATTTGGCTAACTGTAGGCGCCTTGCATAACCGACATGCTTCATGCCCCAATTTTCAATTTTCTTGAAGATCTTATCAGTAAGACTCTTACAGTTTGTGTGGGTAAGTCTTCTGGTAACAAGGGGGATACCCAAGTATTTGTGGGGAGGGTACATGTAGAAAAAGGCGTGTGGTCCGGTATAAGGTGCTTCTCATCCTCATTCAACCCAGAGAAAAAGATTTGACATTTGTCCGGGTTGAAACGCAGTCCTGTGAGAGTCGCAAATTCATTTAGGGCATCTACAAGGCAAAGGACAGAATCTACATCTCCATGGGAAAATAATAACAAGTCGTCTACGAAGCATACGTGTGTGATTCGTTGCGTTTTGCAACGCCAGTGATACTTGAAAGAAGAAGCGGCAACTTTCGCGCGAATAATTCTGTTAAAGATTTCCATAACCATTACAAAAAGGTATGGAGAAAGTGGATCTCCTTGTCGCAGCCCATTCGTACTCTTAAAATAGCCAACTTGCTCACCATTGAAGTTCACTGAAAATGTCGGAGTAGTAATGCATTCAGCTATCAGAGCAACCCAGTCGTGAGAAATATTTATAGCTTTGAGAACCCCGAGGACTGCATCCCATTTTACCATGTCAAAGGCTTTCATGAGGTCAATCTTTATTGCCACCCATTTACCATTTCCTCCCTTGTGGTAGTTCTGTAGAAGGTCTTGGCATAGCAGAATATTCTTCGAGATCTGTCGTTCGCTAATGAAAGCAGTTTGGTTGAAGCCGACAATCTTCGGAAGCATGCACCTAATCCGTTCTGCAAGAAGTTTAGATATGATCTTGCATATGACATTGTAGCAAGAAATGGGTCTGAACTCCTTGAGGAAAGATGGATTCTGAACCTTCGGTACGAGTGTAATCAATGTGGAATTTATAGACTTTAGCATTCTTTTTGACGAGAAGAATTCCATGATAGCTTCCTCAATGTCTTTCCCTATGATGTGCCAAGTGCTTTTGTAGAATAGACTATTAAAGCCATCTGGACCCGAAGCTTTAAAGTCGTTGAAACCTTTTAAGATTATGAGGATTTCTGATCTCTGAACTACAGGAAAGGTAACAAGAGTATTGATATCTTCATGAAATAAAGAAGCATATCTCTCATATGGAATGCTAGTAAGACTGGGATTTCCAATGAGATGCTGATAATATGTTATAATTGCATTCTTGAGAGCACCCTCCTCGGTAATAGTATAGCGATTCTCGAGTTTGATATGATTGATCCTGTTCTGGGCACTCCTCCGCATCATGGAGGCAAAGAAAACCTTACTATTATTGTCACCCTCCTTCAACCATAGATTTCTAGATTTCTGCTTAAGCAAAACCTCTTCATGTCTACTAAGAACAAGTAACTCCTCCAGCTGCGCCTTTTCTTCCGCCCGAGTAATGGGATTAAAGGGGTCAATCACAAGCTCCTGTTGAAGTTGTTTTAGGTTCTCCTTAGCTTGTTTGATCTTTAAGTGTAAGTCACCAAACTGAGATCTATTCAGTCCCTTGAGTTGTTGTTTCAGTGCTTTGAGCTTTGCCACCACTGTGAACATTCTAGATCCTCTGATAACCTGTTGCTAGCAAGTGGACACCAAAGGCAGGAACCCGAGCTAGTGGTCCAGAAATTAAAGAATTTGAATGAAGGTTTCCTTCTCCTATATGTGGTGTCAAGTCGCACCAAGCATGGGGGTGGTCTGAAACTCCTGGAAGCAGGAATTCTACTGAATAGTGGTTGTATTTGTTTTTCCATTTTGCATTAATCAGGACTCTATCAATTTTGCTCGCTTTGAAATTATCTCCCATGCTTTTGTTTGTCCATGTGAAGAAAGGTCCCATAGAAGGAGATTCAATAAATGCAAGTTCTTCAATCATGGTATTTAGTTCCTCCATACCTGCAGTCCAACGAACAGTCGAGCCAATCCTTTCGCTTGTGTTCCTTGTTTCATTGAAATCCCCCATTAACAACCAAGGCAGGTCTCTTGTTTGTCCGGAAGAAAAATTTGAAATATTGCGCCAAAGAAGCCTCCACCCAACTTCGGTATTGTACCCATAGACGGCAAATAGCAAAAAAGGTTCCACCCTAGGTTTTTCAATGAGACAATGTATGACTTGGGCAAATACCTCCAAAACGGTTAGACTAACCGTGGACGGTTTCCATAGGATTCATATTCTACCCAAGTTATTGTACATATAGTTATGAGCATAACTCCAACTTCTAAAACTACTGTCAATTATAAAATCAGCATTCTCTTCTTTAATCTTGTGCTCAAACAAAAGAAGAATTTGGGAATCTAGGATAGAGCAAAGTCCACCAATTCCCTTCTCTTGAGGCTATGATTAATGCCCCTTACATTCCATGCGACAATATTCATAAATCAGGAGGCTCCATTACATCTCTCAACGCCCCCAATGTATCCACGGAACAATCCAAAGTAGCCTCCACTTCCAAAGGAGCAAATCTATTATCAGAAGGTACTATATTGTTGTCATCTTTGTTTCTACTGTTTGATCCTCTTTCCTTTCTACCATGTGAGGAAGAAGGATCATACCTTACATCAGTATGGGCATTCAACTGGGTAACCATGGGGTTAGCAATATTCTTCGGGGTGGGAGATGGATTCGTTGGAACCGGAGTAACCCGTTCGACTTCTTCAGTAGCTGTCGTCCCCCGATGAGTTGAGACTAAGTTAGGAGGGGCAACATTTTTTTGGGTCTTAGGAACCCAGATTTCTTTGCTTATAGTTCTACAATCTTTGTGGCCAAAATTGTTGCAAGTCTTGCATTTAACAGGTAAGCAGCTGTAGTGAACTGTGGCCTCAAAGAAGCCGCCCTTACCCATGTCGATATCGAATTTCCCTGGGAATGAGCTATCTACATTCATTAGGATACATATCTCCGCTCGACTGTATGCACCGGGTCTTTACTAACGTTCGCCGAAAACGTGTATGGGCTTCCCTCTGAGTCAAACCATGAGTGCCATGCCCTACACGCAAATGCGGATCTCCATGCAGTTTTTTTATTTTCTACGTTGGTAACAGGGAGAAGAATTGATAATGTGGTTAGGTCATTCATTGTCTGTCCTTGCAATCTTTCTTTCAAAGAAAAGCAAGCGGATTGACAGGTTCTCCTCAGTCTCTTGGGTCAATGATCAATATTTACATAACTCGTTTCATTTTTATTTTTCCCTTAATTTAGCATTTCACCAAGATCTTCGGCGGTTTTCGTAGGTACCCAACGGGTTTTGTTTTTCCCGATAAAATTCAAATCACGATCTGAAATCGAAAAAAAAAAAAACTGCGAAAAATGATTACGCGAATTTACGTATTAATGATTCGATATTGTGAAAATTACGGGCATTTCTAATTAAGAAAAGGTTAAAATGTACGTGCTGCATAATTTAAATTAAAGAAATTCTGTCGTAATATTTTCTTAATTGGGAATTTGGGACGATAAGGAGATTACTTTGGGGGGGGGGGGGGGGGGGGGAAGGGCCCCACGATATTTTATGAATTTGTGGGCGCACCTTATCTTAAGGCGGGAGATCTTATGAAAACACCAGAAGATCGACCCGATTCCAAAAAAAAAAAAAAAATAGTGTCGGTATCGGCTGATTATTAGGCTTGGCTTAGCTTAGTTTTGAGCCATCCTCTAAATTGGTTCTTAAGATCAGTTTGACATCATAATCCAGTGATTATAATACGTAAATTGATTATCAATGTTGATTTACTAAAGGTGACTCGAGAAATGCAACTACAGGCGGCATAGTCCGAGATGAAGTGAGCGATTGGTTCAGCGGCTTAGCCTAGATTGTTGGCATTAGGACGGCACTCGGAGCCAAGCTCCGAGGTTGTCTGTTTGGGTTTGAATCTTGCAATTTCATCTGGTTTCAGATAAGTCAACATTATATGACCCAAAAAAAAAGAAGAAAGCCGTGTTAGAAGGCGTTCCTGAAATTATCCTTTCTCTTATTAGATCGAACACCAAAGCAAATGCATTCAGCAAAGTGGTTTAACCTAGATCGTTGGCATTTGGATGGCTTTTAGAGCCGAACTTTGGGTTTTCTATTTGAATTTGAATCTCGTAAGTTCATCGAGTTTCAAATAAGTCATATCAGTAGGCAATTCTGAAATAGTCTTTTCTCTTTTTGCATCGAACACCCAGGCAAATGCAATTGGAGAGAGCTTGCTTCCGCACATTTGATGGCACATCAAGCAGCTCGAGTGCTTCATCCCGAAAAATGTTTATAGGGTTGACGACACATGTGCCGATTGGTTATCGGATTTTGCCTTAGGCAACGCATGTGTTTTCTCCTCCCCCTTCATCTCTATTCCTTTGGTTCTAGGAGATCAAACAGCTTCTTTTGTATTGTATTCAGGTTAAAATCTACCAAGAAATAAATCTTCAAAGTTAGGATAAGTGCCCCACCCCCTCAAAAAAAACAAAAAAAAGGTGGCCCAGAATCTAATGTATCTACTGGCTGTCAGTATGGCATTATTTGTTCATTTTGTCCCTTAATTAGCTACATGTTAGCAATGAAGGCAGATGATTATTATTTTTGGAATATCCACTTGTTGAGAATTGAAATATCATTTCAACCGTATATTTGCAGATACCTTGTTTTCTCCCCTTCTTTTTTTCTGGCTGAAGTATTCTGGTCCCATGCTAGTCCAGGACACATGCTCTCTTCCATGTGACTGTTGTCTTTTTTGCCCCCTTTTCCTGGTCATCTCTGTCTGATTCAAGAGTATAACTTAGCAAATCTTAGCAAAAAAACAAAAAACAAAAAACAAAAAAAGTAGCAGAAAAAGGAGTATAACTTGGCAAAGTCTCAAAGCAAAACTTGAAATATGAAATGGCTTGAGAGTTTCCTCCAGATGCATGCAGTGTTGCTACTTTCTAAAGGCATTATAGATTTGGTTTTTGGTGCTTCTAGTGTTAGCACAAAAAGGAGAGAAATTGTCAAAAAGTTCAACTTGTACTTTGATGGAATGGGTATATGTGGGAAATGAAAAGTCGGTGTCAATTGTAAATGACATGAGAAATGGATGGAGAAAGTAAAAAATGACAAAAGAAACACTGTCGATCACAGATCATCTGAAATTGGTGATCACTATAGATATGTAATTGAATAATTAGAGTAGCTTCAAAATCAACTAAAGGTAGATGTACTCAAGATTTCATTAAAAAAAACAGAGTTTCCGCTAAGCATCATCTTAACCATGTTTATCATCTTCACAAATAAGAGAAGGATGTGTAGGTGGCATTAATTCGGCAGTTGCAATGACAGTCACTTAGCATATTACATTGAATGGAAAAGCATGGTCAGCATCTTTATCTCCATAAATGCCCTTTTGCTCTCTTGCTGGACACTCTCGCAGGAGAAGTGTTGCAAACTTTCAGCAAGAAATTATAAAAATATGTCAAAGAGCCAGCCGTTTAGCAGTAAATGCTGGCCATGTGGAAGAAAGGCTTAAAAGCATCAGATCTGCAATTCCTGCTTTGACACTGTCCCTTCTTTCGTTATTTTGGTTAAAAAGTTTTGATCCCCTTGCGTTATTTAGGGAAGTATCCAAGGGAACCCAAATGCAAGGTCAGTGACCTCTTTGGTGTCTGAGCGAGTGTTTTGAGAGAGAGAGAGAGAGAGAGAGAGAGAGAGAGAGAGAGAGAAATATGGGTTTCAGAGCTCCTTTCTTCTTTGCTGCTCTCTTCTTCTTGTTCTTCTTCTTCTCAGCCACCATCATCAACTCTGCTTCTGCAGAGAGTGAGGCTGAGGCAGGGTCTGGCTTGGCGATGAACTTCTACAAGGACACTTGTCCTCAGGCTGAGGACATCATTAGAGAGCAAGTCAAGCTTCTCTACAAGCGCCACAAGAACACTGCATTCTCTTGGCTCAGGAACGTCTTCCATGACTGTGCCGTTCAAGTGAGCTAGCTCTCCTTCCATTTGCTAACCTGTCTTCTCTTTTCGTTTTTCTTTCCAAGAATCGAAGTTAAAGGTGTTGCAGTCTCGTTCATCTTTTCTTGTCCTTTTCTTTTTATCCAAAGATATGCTGCTTTCTGAAGCTAAAGTTCTGATCTTTTCACTGCTTGCGCATGTGGGTGTTCCACACAGTCTTGTGATGCTTCATTGCTCTTGGACTCAACAAGGAGGGATCTCTCCGAGAAAGAGACGGACAGGAGCTTTGGGATGAGGAACTTCAGGTACCTTGACGACATCAAGGAGGCTGTGGAGAGAGAGTGTCCTGGAGTTGTTTCTTGTTCAGACATCCTGGTGCTGTCTGGCAGAGATGGCGTTGTTGCGGTACTTACGAATCTTTCACCCTCCAAATTATCAATTTTCCTCTCCTGCATATGGTGTTCGTCTCATTTCCTAGACTGTATCTGTTTCAAAGATGCGACTTTTAAAAAGATTTTCAAATGGGTCTAGTTCATGACATTCTCTGATCTTTTGCAGAATCTGTCCAAAAAAAAAAAAGACTAGTAGATATTTCAAGAATATTTTCCATTTCTGGGAAGAAAATTTAGTTGTGATTGGCCCCTCTAAGTTTGTACTTGAGGGAGGTATCATGCCAGTACTACCCTAGATATGGCAAAATTTCCATTTTTGACCTTGATCTCATTACCCATTTCTTGAATTAAATGCTCTTTTGACTCTACTGCAACAACTATTTCATTTCTGGCCAAACAAACAAGAAAACTATCACAGGATTTCCAGTTTCAGCTTTATGGAGGATTTGATTATGAGAATCAAAAGGGACAGCTGCACGAACTTGAGATCTTACTGATGAGGGTTTTACTATTTAGCAAAAAATGGGGCGAAAAAGAAAATCAATGGGCTTTGTTGAAACTAAGCAGATCTGGCATAAATCTGTTTTCTAAATATAAAAACTATTTTCTTTTTCTCAACAGCTAGGAGGCCCTTACATTCCTCTGAAAACTGGAAGAAGAGATGGGAGGAGGAGCAGAGCGGATGTCATTGAGGAATACTTGCCAGACCACAATGAGAGCATGTCTGTTGTGCTTGAAAGATTTGCAAAGATGGGCATTGACACTCCTGGAGTGGTTGCGTTGCTAGGTACATTCATTTTGATGCTTCTTGAATTAATTCTAAGCTTCTGACTAGTGTCCGAGTTCAAGCATTATCCTCGCTCGAGTCCATTGCCCGCGATTGATGGAGTCTAATGATATGTTGTCTTATATTGCATCTAACAGGAGCACACAGTGTGGGCCGAACCCACTGCGTCAAGCTGGTTCATCGGCTATACCCAGAGGTCGACCCAGCCTTCAATCCCGACCACGTAGAGCACATGCTCTACAAGTGTCCGGACCCGATCCCTGACCCAAAGGCTGTGCAGTACGTGAGGAACGACCGTGGCACCCCCATGATATTCGACAACAACTATTACAGGAACATATTGGACAACAAGGGCTTGCTCTTGGTGGATCACCAGTTAGCCGTAGATAAGAGGACCAAACCCTATGTGAAGAAGATGGCCAAGAACCAAAACTACTTCTTCAAGGAATTCGCCAGAGCCCTCACCATCCTCTCCGAGAACAACCCGCTTACCGGAGACAAGGGTGAGATCAGGAGGCAGTGCAACATCGCCAACAAGCACCACTAGAAGAAGCTCCATGATCTGCGGTGCGGGCTCGGTCCTCGCCATGGACAATTATTCCACCCCTGTTCATTAGAGGAAGATAAGAGTATGGAGAGGACTAAATAAGATGGTGTTTAGTTTTACCAGTGTGGGTAGAAAATGTGGGCTGTGGCTGTTCTAGCTTTCCTGTCCCTTCTTTGTCCAGTTTTAACGTTGTCTGAGGATCTAATGTGTTCAATAAGGATGTGGGGGTGTATGTATGTACTGGATGGATGGTGTTGAAGTTGGAAGATGCATGGATTTCAGTGGTGATAATCGTCGGTGACTCATGCACTTCAAAGTTAACTTTCTTCTTAATGTCATGATGATGGATGAAATGTGGAATTCTCTGCAGAGACTCATAAAAAATGAGCCCATATTACTTGTAAGCAAAAAGAAAGCCAAAAACACAAACGGAGGAAGGCGTTACAGATAATATAAAGGAAAAGCATCCTTATGTCGGCAGAAACAGTCTTAAGCTATTTCCCTTCATAGTTAAATGTCTTTTGAGGCATGTGGGACAGGTGATTAATAAAAGGACCAAACGTCGGTGGTGGGGCCCGGGAGCTTATCAGATCTGTGTAAACTATTGGAGACTTCAGATGTCACACCAAGACGATAGGGGCGATGTATCAGATCTATCATAATTGAGAAATAATTAAGGAATTTTCTCCAACATCATTAGGCCAAGAGTTGCCCCCAGAAAAATCTATTCTCAGATGCACCACCAAGTCAGCTTATTACCATCCATTTTGACTTCTTAGGAGCCCATCACTGTCATCTCAAGCCACAATTGACTGTAATTAGTTGATAATGAGTAGCAGAAGAAGTGAATGTTCAGAAATAAACTCGATGAACATTTCTCTTGGGAATATGAAAGGAAATGGACCAATTAGAAGGGCAGCCTCTCAATTCATGAATGCCTTAGATCTTCCAACATATGATGGGATCTGTATCTAAAGGTTAACTTAGGTTCTCAATAGAAATCAACGTCCCGAATGTACATATAATTTTAAAAAAAAAAAGATGCATAGTCATATGCACAAAGTCTTGAACGATATTCGAAGCTAGAAGAACTCGCTAGCCAGTCTACGGTACAAGGACAACAAAGACTAATGGCAAAATAAGACTTCCTCTTCATTGTCGGGTACACAACAAAGCCCAAATCATAATATACATGATATCTGAGGAGGCATCAACTGCAATAATGAGACGGAGTGAGAAGCAATCAAACATCATCCAGGAGAACGAGAATAGCAGAGATGTGAGCAAGAGCTAAAATGGACTCGTTAAACCGAGATACTATGGACCCTAGCTCTCCTCATCATTCTACTTTAGATTGATTTATGGAACATATCAGAGCTCACCTGAAAGAAAAAATAAAGTACTTCTGCCAACAAAGAGCTTTAAAACTATGTGACTTAAAAAAGCTTTCCGGGATGCTGAGTTTTACTCCTCATCATTGTGCAAAACTCATCATAGTCGATCCTTCCATCCTATATAACAACGATCGGAAAACATCAGCTCAAATAGATAAATGGCAATAAAATCAGAATCGTCAACAAAGCGGACTTACATTATCTTTGTCCACCTCTGCAATGATCTCCTTTATGTTGGCTTCATCGCCAATGGCGTGCTCCTTCATTGCAGCTTCTAATTCATCTTTGGTAATATAACTGTCACAGCATTTTTGAGTGGTAGTTTTCATCAACACACGCTATTTAAGATCATGTAAATTCATGTAGAAACTACACTTCCTAGCCATTCTTCACAATTTTTTCAGAAACCATGAAATATTAGCACCAAATCATACAGACAATTGTAAGTTCACTCTTTTCTCCTCAGAAGCTGAAGATGAACTAAGAAGATTTTTTGCCTAATACTTATAGCTAGAGGGCCAACAGGACATACATGACCGTTGGAGAACAGATGTCTCGAAACCTTACTAAGAAGATAACTATTATCAAATGAAGCAAAGCTTGCAAACAGGAAACTAATTTGCTATAAATTACTCACATCTGTACAAGGAAATAGTAACTCACTCACCCGCTGCCATCCTTGTCAAAATATTGGAACGCTTTATGCAGATGTTCGTCTCTCTCTAGCTTGTGTCTATGCATTGTGGCTGATATAAATTCAATGTAGTCAATGGAACCATTTCCATCAACATCAGCCTGAAAAAAATGTTGAGAGGGATTAGAGTGACAAGTATAGAAAAGAATGATATACAGTGATCAAGGTTCTATGTCCAAGACTCCAACTCACAGCTTCCATAAGTTGCTTTACTTCAGTCTCTGAGAGCCGTGATCCAAGTCGAGCCAAACCAGACTTCAGCTCTTCAAAGGTGATTGTGCCACTATTGTCTGTGTCCATGTTCGTAAACATGGCTTTAAGACCTTTGATATCCTCTTCAGAGAAATTTGTTGCAATTACCTATCGACAAATTACAAACAAAATTATTAAAACAGACGGAACCATACCATCAATGAGTACATCAGTCCAAAAAAGGTGGTCTATTGTCAGTGCATACTGCCCCAGATATTAAAAACAGCACATTGAGCTAGTCTTTCTAATCAACTGGACGGAATGACTCCTCACAAAGTTCTCATGAAATTGCAGCCACCTCTGCTTAAGCAAAGGGATAGAAGTGCAAAAGAAGATTCTGATAGTAACCTAACAACAGATTACTTCCTCTGTAAGAAAAGCCCAATCCTAAGAGACCGACAGCCCAAAATTAATGGATGAGTTGAAATTTGCAAAACAAGTTCTACGCTATTCCATGGTATATTTACAACGGCATCTTTACCATAGCCGGCTTTACAACGTAAAAGAATATTCCATGCAGCCGCTCCCTTGCTACAGGCAAACATTCTTGGAGAAACTACTGAGGATAACATTGGCTTAAGATTAGTTTCCAACCTAGAACTGCTGAAAACAAGTGATGAGAGAATTTGTTCCAGAGATATCTGTACTTTGATCCTGTTAATTTATAATTTTAAAGATTCAATAAGCATTAAACAGAAATCCATTTCGGTTTCATTTTGAGTGAAATATACAATATCAGAAGTCAAGGCACCTTGGAGGAAGTACAATAACATGACATAATATCAACCCGCAGATTTCATGACGTTTACTTCTGCACATCGCTTGTGCACCTAAACAAATGGTTTACCTTCAATGCAAGCTTCTTCATCTCATTCATTGCCCTGAATTGCTTCATCCTGGACAGAACTGCACTGTCTATTGGCTTGTCTGATGCTTCTCCGCCTTCTTTGAGCCAAGGATGTTCTAATTATGACAAGCATCACATCTCAGTGTTGGCGACAATAATATGGACCATATTTTGATATGAGTTTCCCAGGTCAAAGAATATTCAAATATCAGAGTGCCACATTTTCTTAAAGAAAGAAAGAAAGGAAACTGAAGATGAGATACACCATTAAATCCATGGATTATTGTATAGCGACGACAACAGCAATATATAACTGTCATTTTATAATATTTTGAACCAATTTGAATGCAAAATTAGAAAGGACGCATCAAATTCCCAGCAACAGCACACACATGATAACTGGACAGCCTGAAAACAGTAAGAGTGTTGCACCCTGAACAGTGAATATCTAGGTTTTCCACCAAATTAATGCATGCACACATATAATTCGGATAAAAGGATATTTAACAGTAGCAGATCCAACAATGATACTGGGAGAAACCTATAGGGAAGGTAAGGCCTACTGATTCATATTATGATGAACTACAGAAAGATATGGGTTCTACTACCAAGGACTTGGGCAGCGGTGATCCGCTTCTCAGGATCCTGAGTCAACATTTTCCTGATGAGATCCTTGGCACCATCTGATATTGATGGCCATGGGTCACTGATGAAATCAATTTCTCCTTGCAGTATGGCATTAAAAATACCCTTCTCGGTTTCTGCAATATAAATTAGTTGTATCAGGCATGCTTTATGTTATAGTTGCTGTGCAATAATCTTCTTTCAAGCTGCAAAAATATCAGCAAAATCTACCTGCCCAGAATGGAGGCACACCACTGAGAAGAATGTATAAGATAACTCCAGCACTCCATATATCAATCTCCTTTCCATATTTACGTTGCAGTACTTCAGGAGCAACATAGTAAGCACTACCCACTATATCACGATACACCTTTCCTGAGTTGAACAAAAAAAAGGACAAAAGCACCACGAGCATATTAAAAGTATGATGAGTACAACCAACATGCCAAGTAAATTCCTTTGAGAAACTTACGAAGTGTGCTCATATTTTAAAATCGATGATACAAAAACAGCATTGGGAGATCACCACTTGCGATTTAGAAATAGCTGATATCATAATAATTATGGAATTATCAAACGAAATGAAAAGACATGCTGCTCCTGCAATTAACCTTTAGCTAGCACCACTCATAAAGCAAAGGTTGCAGGGCTGTAACTTTCATTCAACTTTCATACCACCTTGCCCCACCCTCTCACTCTTCCCCTCTTTCTTTCTCCTCTCTTCTCTCTCCATAAAAGCAAGCAAAGGCGAAGAAGTAATTGACCCAAATCTGGTTAGAGCAAGGAATCCATTTCAGGGAACAGATTCATGAAGGAATCAACTGGAACAGCAGCTAGCACATTTAGAAGGAGACGAATGAGTTTGCTGTAAGGAACAAAAAGAAAACAAGCTCAAGTTCAACAGATGTATCCTCCACTGTCCTATGAGCCTATTATCGTCAACAGCAAAACAAGGAACTAGCTTTTCCGTGAAAATTTTTTGCAGTGGAGTGGTTTTCAAACAGTGGCCATCGTCCCGAAACCCAACCACTGGCCATTGATTAGAAGTACTTGGTTGCTCTCAATTTGCCCTTCAAAGCAGACTCAAGTACAAGCATTTTCCAAAAGTCATAAATGATTATCACGGCTATCCTTTTCAGCTGGAGAGCTTATTATTGAATGAAACTGTGGCTCCAGGCAATATTCTTCTTTTCGTTAAATGATCATCTCTTTAGAAGGCCAAGGTACATAATTCATTATCAATGATGATTGGTCCAACTCTAAAAAATCCCCGGAAGAAGTAATGTTGTTGTCAAACATAAGTGGGGTCATAATCACATAGCAAACAATTTTCAAGCTAAAATACTGAAAATCCTAACCACTAGAATCTGATGATCATTTCTTGCAAAAAAATAAGTGGATCTTTAAGAGGAATAGAGGTCCACCTTCCTCAATGAAGACGGACAACCCGAAATCAGTGGCCTTCAACATAGCTCCCTCATCCTTGCTTGCCAACAAGAAATTCTCAGGCTTAAGATCACGATGCAGAACTCCCATAAAGTGACAAATGTGGACCACGTTGACTATCGCGCGGCAAATGGAAGCAGCAGCTCTCTCAGTATAATGACCTTTGGCAATGATCCTATCAAATAACTCCCCACCAGCACAAAGCTCCATCACCACGTGAACTGAATACCTATCTTCATAAGCACCCCTGAATTCAACGATATTGGGTTGACCGGAGAGATGTTGCATAATCTGAATCTCTCTTTTCATATCATCCCTGTCACTTTTCGACACAAGTTTTCTCTTCAGTATAGATTTGCAGGCATAAGTGTGGCCAGTAGACTTCTCGGTGCAAAGATACGTGATGCCAAATTGACCTCTACCCAGTTCCTTGCCAAGAGTGTAGTGTTGCTTAATGTCCTGAAATGGCTTACCCAGAATAGTATTGTCCGTATTTTGAGCAACCGCACTGCTCGTTGGTGGAGGCTTACTCGCTGGCTGTTGCTGTGGTCTTGGTTGAGGCATTTGAACGGACACCTTGTGGGTCTGAACCGCAGGTCCTTGTTGATAAGCTTGGTTTTGCCCTGAGACAGCCGTGCTCGAGTACCCTTTTGCACCGGATTGCGGAGATTGCTCTTTGCTTCCACAGCAACCCATTTTTCTGACCAGTGATTGGGTGCGAAAAAGAGGATCAAGTTGGGATTTTGGTTGATTGCTTGCTGCGCTGGAGAGCAAATTCGGACAGAAGTTCAAAATATCTTCACGAAAAGAGACGATAAATTGAATTCTGAGGTGAGAGGTTCACAGATTCAGATTTTTAGAGCTCGAGGCTGCTGGAACAGTGGCTACCCAGATCAAAAAAATTTGAGCTTTAGCGTTTATACAATATGACTTGAAGCTGGTTTTTCCAAAATTTGGCAGGAAAAGGTGACATAATTTGAGGATGCGGTTTTGGAAGTTTCCAGTTTTACTTTTTCATGACTTTGCTGTGTTAATGGATGGGGCCACATGTCCTTGGATTCAAAAGTAGCCTGGAAATAACCAATCAGGAAAACTCCACCATAACCAAACAAAAACAAGAAAAAGTGGCCGAAAAAGTGACCGAAAATTCTCAAAAAAGACCACGACTTTCCCAACATCGCTCTGATCCAGGGGCTTATTTTTCGGGTTTGATATTCCAAGGTGGATAAACGTTCCTTAAATATTCTCCTCACGCACGACTCAACAAGACAGAATGACAGCTAATAGTATGAGGAGGGGTTGCTGAGAAATGTTCTGAAGAGGTGGCAGCCTGGCATGACAGAACAACATTTGACAGAAGAGACACATGTTGGGTGATCAACATGGGCCCATCGGTTGTGTCAAGGGTCAAGAGGGATTTCAAGTTTTTTTTTGTTCAAATGAATTGCTTTGTTTTATAGCTCGTGATGCAACTTAGAATCATGAGCTGCACCGGTACTTGGTTGCCTTGGAATGCAGACAGCTGGTCGGCAGGATTTACTTGATTAAGTCGACTAAGGAATCTTGGCTGAGTCGTGGACAAGTCGTGTATGGAATGTGAGATCAGGGGGCTTTAAAATAAGAGATTGGATGGTTAAGAGTTTTTCAGATTAATTTATGTGAAATTATGATCTGTTCTGTCATAAACATCGAGGTCAAACAAGTTAAGCCTAAGAAAACAAGAATCCAAAAATTGGAAAACAGAAACTGTAGACGGGGAAACTATTCTGGTTCGCTCGGTAGGGGTGAGCAATCGGGGCCAATTCAACTCGGGAATTGAACCAGCTTCACCCAACCGGTTCCAGGTCGGTTCAACCAGGACCGAGTATATTCTCGGGTAAAAAAATATTGAATCCACCTTGATTGGTTCAGTTCTAGATTCAATACTGTAAACTATTTGAGAGTTTAGGGAGAGAACTCGCAAAAATAACCGATTATTTTTTTTAACTCTGTCTTAACAAGATAGATATATTGGAAATGGGTTTCGAACCTAAGAACCTTAAATAATCTATCGATGCCTTAATCACTATGCCACAATTGGTTCTCGTGGTATGTTTTCTTAAAGTAATAATTATACCACTTAGAAATTATTCAAAATTTGGAAAATAAATTAGGCTCAGTTTCCAAGTCGATCTTGGAACCAGCCGATTCAATTCCAAGTCGGTTCTTAAGGAACCGATTCGATTCTGGTTTAAAAAATCGTAAATCAACTCTAACATGTTAGATTCCAATTTTTTTTGTCTAGAACTTACCTTATGAACTGATCACTCCTAATGCTAATTATATTGTCATCACATTAGTCCATTTCTATTAGTTACCTAAATAAGGGAAAATTATCAAAAAAACCTAAACATATTGTATTTGTGCTCAGTATTAAACCTATTAATTTGATCAATTTTTTCTTGTCAGAAATTTGGCCAATTGAGACATAGATCATTTGACAATTTGCCCATGTAGTCAATTTGATCAATTTTTTCTATTGCGAACGGCCCTTGCGCCAGGCTCTCGCCGGGCGTGGGTGAAGTTACCCTTGCCTAGCCCTCGTCAACCATCACTTGAGACCAATCATAGGCAAAAAGGAAAGAAAAAAGTAGAAAAACAAAAAAAAAGGAAAAAAATTGAAAAAAAAATTCAGAATTTTTTTTAAATATTATCCACATCAGGCCAGCTACACCACATAGGATGGTCAGTGCTGATTGGACTACTACTCGGTGTTTTCCGATCAAAATTGGCCAAAATGACTAAATTGGTAAATCATCAAAAGGTTTGAGACTGAATTGACACAAGTACGATAGATTTTTTTTGGTAATTTCCCACCGTAATAGCACGGTGCCTTTTGAAAGTATCATGGATTTTTAGCAAAATAATCAATCCAATTCTCATTTTAACATATTCCTAAGCCAAACCAACCCCTTACTCCATGGAGTTTTCTTTTAAAACGGTCGAAAAAGGAAAAATTCCAAATGCTTTCAAACCAATATCGAATGAGTACCCCTAGGAAGTTGGTTTGGTGTGATTAAACCCTTGATTTGGATGAAGCAGATTATGTGGTCAAATCACGGAGTCGCAGTATCACGTTAATCTCGAAAAGCTACACCTGCCACTTTATAAGTGTCGCGACCTAAAAAAAAATCAGGTTTCGATCTTAGGCTAATGGATTACTAGATCAATTAAATTAACTAACCTAGTTCGAGTTCTCCCAAACTCTACCAAATCGCAACTTAGGTCCAATTGTGAGCATGCAAATATTTTCAACGGGAGTCGCCACTAATCATTTAGGGTAAGTTGATTAGAAACCTAAATAAAATAGCGGAAGTACTATTTTATTTCTAAGAACCAGAAATCATAAATTCGGAGACTTGGTTACGCTAGATTCCCTAACGCCCTTTCGGTACCAATTTCGAGAAAAATACTCAATTTGACAATTTTGATAAATCCTGACTTAGAGTTCAAAGGTGCAGAAATTTCTTTTTGATTTTTACTTATTTAAATGAAAGCTAACCTATATGTAATGACGTGCAAAAATTGACATGCGATTAATGCAACCTAACATGCAAACTATATGTCATGCGACGACGTGACCTATTTCTAATGACGGACATATTATTTTTTTGTATTTTTCCAAATGAAATTCGGAATTAAAATGCCAATTATCTAAACATGCAATTTTAAACTAAAGATATTGACCTATTCTAAAGTAATCTTTTTGGTATTTTTTTTATCGAAATTAGAAATTAAAATCGAGTAAAAAAATATAACTGCGAAATCTTTCGAATTAAGTTTCGATCTGAAGCCTGACAGATCGACCCTAAAATTCGAAATACCCGCTATGGAAATAATTCTATCTAAACCTTGATAGATAGATTTATTTCCATGTGTGCGGTTGCGGATTAGGAAATTTTCCTAATTGATCACATCTTGAAAAATTCGATATCTTAAATATATTGGATATGTTCAAAAGATTTTGAAGATTCTAAATTCTATCCAAATTTGACAAGTAATAGATATCTAAGATTTCAAAAAAGGAAATAAATCCTAATTGAAATATTGCCTATTATCTAAATATGCAGAATTAGATATCAATAAGCACAAATTAGGCAACAAAATATTCAAATTAAATCGGGATAAGATAATTACCTGATTTGCAGATTTCTTTCTTAATTTGAACTTGCGGCAGATCGGGATTACGGATCAGCGATGCGTCGGGAGCGGCGGCATGGCATCGGGAACGGCGGCGGTTTACGGCGGCGACACGGCAGGAACGGCGACGCGGCGGGCGTCTTCGGAAATTCTAATTTGAACACGTGTAATATTCCGGGAATCGAACCAGATCACGGCTTCCGGATGAGGCTCGGCGGATGATAGTCTCGGTGTAATGCTCGTTGGACAACCTAGACTCCTTGATGATTGCTGTGGGAGCGGTGGCTTTGCTGCAATTGCAGGTTTAGAGATGAAGGCTCGGCTGATCAGAGGGACGGCGTGGTGTAGTCGACTCGTGGCAGCAACAACGGCGAGGAGTGGTGGGACGTGGCTATGTGAAAGTATTGCTGGAACGCCACAGGAACCGCGGAAGCTCGCCAAGTTGCAGCGGTGGTGACGAACTCACGGAATGCGAACTCCTGGGCTGTCGTGAGTGCAGTTTGGGGAAAGGCCCAGTTGCCTTGGTCTCTAGCAATTCTTGCGTTGAGTACAGAGCCTCCTTTTGTCTTTTCCTTCGTATTGTAGCTGGGAAGGACTTGGGCTTTTTCTTTTTCTTTTCTGTCAACGTGACTGAGCTCCTTTCTGCATGTTCTTCGGACCAAGAAAAAGAGAGTTCCCCTCCTTTGACTTTGCTTCTCTAGATGGTGGCCGCCGAGGAGAGCTGCAGCTCCTCTCTCCTTCTCTCTCGCGGCCTTGTGTTTCAATTACGTAGCCTCCGACTTCTCCAAATTTCTGTTCTCCGAAAATTTTCAGAGTCCCTCCTTAATTATGACACATAACGATATATTTATAATGTAAACCTAGATCAATTAACCGGGCTTTCTAGTCCTAATAGGCTTAGGCTTAGGCTTTAATCATCATTTAATTTCAAGTTGGCTGAATTAATGTGGGCTTTTATTTAATTAAGCTTGATGGGCTAATCTAAGCTCAAATTAAGAACCAAACCCTTTTTACGTGTGATTTTCGGCCCTTACCTTCCGAGTGAGCCGAGTCTCGTTCGGTACCCGAGCTCGATTTACGTGATGAATTTTAAGCTCGCTTTCCACCGCCGATCCGATGCGGAATGCAATTAATCTATATGAACCTAAATTATATGCTTTGCAATTTTAATATTTTTGTTTAGGGGTTAAAATGTAATCCCTAATTTTTTATGTAATTAACACTAAATGATGCGCCAAAATTTAGGTGTCAACAATAAGTGAAGCTTGATTTGATACGCATGGATGGGGGTGGGTCGAGAGTCGCATTCTCGCCTCGCATCAATGCCATCCCTACTCATGAAAAGAAATTTTCAAAATAGGCACACTCCTCCCATGTTAAAGTCTTTCAAAATGACTGTTGAGTGTGGGAATGCACTCATATGGGCTTCAAAGCCTCTCTAAGCAGCCACAAAGTCCACACGTGACAAGATCTTTCCTTTGAGCTTGCCTTTGACGTTACACCACAGCCCAAAATTTTCATTCCCATCCCCCTACTTTTCTTCAATGTCCAAAGTTAGCGTGACATTTTGGATTGATCACATGGATTGAGAATTGAATTGTCTAGAATCAATCAAGAACATGAATCTAAGATTTGCTAAACATGGGGAAAAGTGCCAAAAAAAAGTCATAAACCTTTTGCATTAGTGCCAATTTAGTCTTAAACCTTTTTTTTGTGCCAATTCAGTCTTAAACCTTTTAAATTGGTGTCAATTGAATCCTAAACCTTTTATTTTTGTACCAATTCAGTCCTAAACCTTTTAAATTGATGTCAATTCAGTCCTAAACCTTTTATTTTTGTGCTAATTTAGTCCTTCCGGCCAATTTTGACCGGAATTTGCCGACGTGGACACCGGGCGGCCAGTTACCAGCGCCGACGTGGACAAATTAAATAATATTTTAATATTTTTTGAATTTTTATTTTTTCCTTTTTTTTTCTTTTTTTTCCACTTTTTTTTTGGTTTTCTCCTTCCTCTGGCCGATCGCCGGTCCGGCGACCGGCCAGAGGCCAGAGGTCGGCAAGCTCGACCTCGCCAGCCACTAGGGAGGGCAGCCTCGCCAGATCCGGCGAGGTCGGGCCTCTCCCGACCATGGCCAGGCTCGAGCCCTCGCCGGAGGCCGCGGCGAGGCCGAGCCTCGCCCAGCCACCGGCGAGGCCCGACCTCGCCAGATCCGACAAGGTCAGGCCTGGCCCGACCATGGCAAGGCTCGCCCTCGCCGCGGCCTCCAGCGAGGGCTCGAGCCTCGCCATGGTCGGGCGAGGCTCGACTTCACCGGCCAGAGGAAGGGGAAACCAAAAAAAAAGTGGAAAAAAAAGAAAAAAAAGGAAAAAAATAAAAATTCAAAAAAATATTAAAATGTTATTTTATTGTCCACGTTGGCGCCGGTGACCGGTCGCCTGCCGGCAGGTGTCCACATCGGCAAATTCCGATCAAAATTGATCGGAATGACTAAATTGGCACAAAAATAAAAGGTTTAGGATTGAATTGGCACCAATTTAAAAGGTTTAGGACTGAATTGGCACCAAAAAAAGGTTTAGGACTAAATTGGCACAAATGCAAAAGGTTTAGGACTGAATTGACATCAAAAAAAGGTTTAGGACTGAATTGGCACAAAAAAAGATTTAGGACTAAAGGTTTATGACTTTTATGGCACTTTCCCCGCTAAACATGCAGTCCAGTTCAGTTGCAACCCAATTTACAGGGACTCAAAACAGCCCATCACCACCTCATCGTGAATGTTTTAAGGATTTAAGGATATCGCAATAACTTTTTTGAAGTGTAGCACCTCTCCCTAACATCTGCTCGATTCCAATCACATGTGATCTTTCTGGTCAACGATTACACTGTTAACCAGGTTTTGTGCCAAGGTTATTCGTGCGATACGAGGTGCTCGATGTTGCTACACACCTAGGGGCGAGCTGCGATCCACATTTGGTTTGAGAACCTGTCGAAATCGGCCTTGCCGATTTAGTTCCGGACCAGTTTTTTTGGGAGAATTGGGCTGGTTCACAAGTAAAGACTGTGGAAACCCACCAAGTTGGGTTCAATTCACCCATTGAAGGCTGATCCCATTTCTACCTAGAACCGAACCAACCCGGCCGGTTTCCAAGTAGAACTTGATTTCAACTGATTACGAGGACTATTTTTCGCGAAATGTTACTTGCTTAACTAGAAGTTTAAAGAAACAAAAGGCCTACAATCCACTCACTCCGTCTAGATTTCCGCCTCTCTATCACTAATCTCACCCAAAAAAAATAAAAGAAAAGAAGGAAAAGATAGAGGGGTTCGGGTCCAGGTTCTACTCGTAGACCAGTCTAATGATCAGTTCCAAAGAGGGATTGTTTCAATCCTCAATTCCAAATTATCTAAAATGAGTTTTTCCAATTCAGTTCCCAGTCCCGACTCTGAAACTTGATCATGCTGACCCTTAATTGCACCAGACCTCCCTCATACATGTATTTCTTTATTGGTGAATAGGATAATTATAAATGTTCAAATGTTGAATTCAAAAGCTTAAGATTGAAAATGCTTATTTAGGCCCGGCATGTGCTCTCTCTCTTTCTCTAATAAATTTTTCTTCTTTTTTATTTGGCGATCAGGTAGTGTCCAGTCAAATTTTTTTACACACCTCAATCCTCGGACAATCTCACCCCTCTATATCAACTCGGTAATTTCATGATTTTATTCCCGAAGTGCCTATAACAAGACTTGAATTCAAGATCACAAGGAGATAAACAAAATCTCTTATCTAAGTCAACATGTTATTAATCATAATTTTGTTGACAGCTATTCAGAGTTACTTGTATTTGTAATTTTGTGGTAAAATGCACCCTCCTAGGGCATGAATTGGAGCAGCATTTTCTGACTTGTGGGACCTTCGGCCACCCTTGCAAGTTGCAATATACGAATAGAGGCCCAATTTCAAATCCTCTTTTCACCAATGCAACAAATATTCAATCCCACTTTGTTTATTTTTTTTTTTTGGGTAAGGTCAATCCCACTTTGATTATTACTCCTCCACAAACCAAAAAAACGATGAGTTTTTTTTCTCTGCATTTGGAATAATTACCAACCTCTCATATGCAGCAAGGGTACACCATCTGTTCACATTCAATAATACAAAAACAGCATTGGGAGACCACCAATAGTAAATTACTTTGAGAAACCCACCAAGTTTGGTTTGATTCACTGATTAAAGGTCGAACCCCTTTCTACTTAGAACCGAACCAACCAAACCGATTTCTAAGTAGAATCGGTATCCAATTGATAACGAGGACTATTTTTAGCGAAATGTTACTTGCTTAGCTAATAGTTTAAAGTAAGACCAAAAAAAAAAAACTAATAGTTTAAAGAAACAAAAGGCTTACAATCCATTCACTCTGTCCAGATTTCTGCCTCTCTATCTCTAATTTCACCCAAAAAAAAAAAGAAGAAGTAAAACACGGGTTCGGGTCCAGGTTCTACTTGCAGACCAGTCTAGTGACCAGTTCCAAAGAGGGATTGTTTCAATCCTCAATTCCAAATTATCTAAAATGAGTTTTTCCAATTCAGTTCCCAGTCCCGACCATGAAACTTGATCGTGCTCACCCTTAATTGCACCAGACCTCTCTCATGCATGTATTTCTTTATTGGTGAATAGGATAATCATAAATGTTCAAATGTTGAATCCAAAAGCTTAAGATTAAAAAATGCTTATTTAGGCCCCAGGGAATATGTGCTCTCTCTCTCTCTGAGATAATTTTTTCTTCTTTTTTATTTGGTGATCAGGTAGTGTCCATGCCAATTTTTTTACACACCTCAATCCGCGGACAATCACACTCCTCTATATCAACTCGGTGATTTCATGATTTTATTCCCGAAGTGCCTACAACAAGACTCGAATTCAAGATCACAAGGAGATAAACAAAATCTCTTATCATCTATAAGTCAACATGTTATTAATCATAATTTTGTTGACAGCTATTCAGAGTGACTTGTATTTGTAATTTTGTGGTAAAATGCACCCTCCTCGGGCAAGAATTGGAGCAGCATTTTCTGACTTGTGGGACCTCTGGCCACCCTTGCAAGTTCCAATATACAAATAGAGGCCCAATTTCAAATCCTCTTTACACCAATGCAACAAATATTCAATCCCACTTTGATTATTACTCCTCCACAAACCAAAAAAAAAAAAGATGAGCTTTTTTTTTCTGCATTTGGAATAATTACCAACCTCTCATATGCAGCAAGGGTACACCATCTGTTCTCATTCAAAAAGAGGTGCTGTCCTCTGGTCAAAAAAACCATCAGCTCAAAATTTGTTTAATCACATAGTAAGGAAAGAGAATCTCTCGTTTCCTACATTCAAAAAATTGATCATGCCCTGTATAAAAAAAAATCAACAGTAGCCGTTTCAATTGGCAGCCCATTTTCCTAAACATATAAATAAACAAATTGAGAGCCAGTGGTGTCTCTTTCTTTCAAAAAGGCAAGGCCATCGGGGTTTGGATCCATCCTCAATGATGTCTCATCTTTCACTACAATCGCCAAATTTGAAAGAAGGAAAGCTTTGTCAACTTGTGCCCACCACGCAGCCCCATCTCACGTTCCATCAGAAGCTCCCTCTGGTTTTTCCCCAATATCCTCATTGTGGGCGCCGATTAATTATTTTGTCCACTTTATTCCCTAGCCCACCACCCAAAAGATTTTTTCAATCAGGACCATACTTGATGATTTTTTGAGATTCTTGACCAAATTATACATAGGAAAATCAAGTTAGGTCATGAAGGGCAAGAAAAGGGGTGGACAAACGGCCAGATTCCTTCTTTTTGAATTGAATGTTTAGGAAAGGAGCAAGTGAATATTTTATCCAGAGGATCTTTTGAATTCTCCCTAAGTCAGTCCATCAGTTTTCCTCATTAACAAAATTATTAATAGGTGTGATCAAACCAAATAATCAAACAACTCCTTCATCAATTCTCCGATCGCCTTATCACTAGAGAAAATTGAAAAAATTTAACTACCTAAATGGTTTAGTTAGTCAAGCTTTGAATTCAACCATTTTATTTTGCATGCACAAGATTAACAAGGAAAAGGAAATGTTGGGTCTTGCTTGACTCATTCTCTCCCTCTCTCTCTCTCTCAAGCATTTAATGGGGGAAATACCTTTGGACTTTGCTAGAAATCTACATCCAACACTAATTTATATCTGCAACCTTCCCTATCATATATGTTCAGGGGCTTCAATTGGGTTTTGTTAAGTAATGCCATTTGTGGAAGCAGACTATTAGATCGACCTTGAGGGCCATAATTCATTTTAAAGGAAGAACTTCCTCCGATTCTAAGAAAGTTCACTTCCAATCTGGTCAAATGCTCGATCTCGTGAGATTTATAGCTTCCAAATCATCTCGTTTAGGCGATGATAGCTTCCAAATCATCTCGTTTAGTCGTCATCGCATTCATTTCGATCCTATAAAAGAAACTCCGGCAAAGTCAGGAGCACGAGTCGAGAAAGTTCACGTGACGGATGGGCGTGGGTATGCCGGGCGAAGCAAAATGCGCACACCAGTTTCGTGGAGGAACATAAAAAGTGTACATTTGCAAAGGTCCATATAGGATAGAAGCAACCGGTCCTTCTCATTAGAAAAGATGTGGTAATTAAGGATCATCTCCTCCCTTTCCAATTCATTCAATTCACGTACTGTAATTTTTTCACGGCAACTTGTCCCATGATTACCACCTTAACTTATAACCCACTTCCCCTCGAGTTGGGAAAATAATAATAATAATAATTTCTGCATAAGAAAAATGGGAAAATAAAGAATATTAAAATTGGAGATATTGGTCATAAAATTAAGAAACATATAAACCTTTTTTCTTCTTCTTCATCTCCAAACTAATACTAACACCCACAACCCATTACATCGAGATTTTGGCTACCTAGCTAAAAGATGAACTCTTAAGACAGAAATTTGAAGACCTCTCGAATTTCGACCTAACAAAACCAGAGGAGACGCAGAAAATGTCCAATCGCTCGGGCTCACTCGGTCCCGAGCCGACCCGATCCCGAACCCCGAGTCGACCCGATCCCGAATCACTGCCCGGGAAAAATCATTTACCTTTAACAATGACGAATACAATTCCCGACCCGCTTTTCTCGTCCGACTTTCCTTTCCCAATCGACGGCGGATCTAATAATATAAAGATGGTGGTGGCGGCGGCGGCGGCGGTGGTGGTGGTGGTGCATGTTGTATTGAGTATCAACCGTCGAACCCGGTTTGGCTCCACACGGCGTCGCGCATTCGCCGCATGTCCCTCCCCTTCAACGTCCTGCCGACGCCCTCGAAGACCGACGTGGCGGCGGCCTGCTGGCTCCGGGCGTACTCCCGCGCCAGGTACTCGTGCGGCGGGACCATCTCGGCGCCGCGCTCCTCCAGCCCGTCGTCCGAGTCGTGCATCGACTCCACCGAGTCGACCCGGTATATCTTGCTCCAGTCCGGCACGTTCACCGGCGCCGACGTGGCCATGTGGTGGTGCCCGTGCCCGCCCGGCGACGACGGCGCCACCCCCGCGTCGTTCCCGCGGAACTGGTGCACGATCCTCGACGACGGCCTGACCCCGGAGTCCTCGAAGGCCAACGACAGGCCGCCGCGCGGGACCCCGCCCCGCCGCCCCCTCCTCCCCCCGCCTCCGCCGCCCCCTCCGCCGCCGCCGCCCTCCTCCGGGGCCCACCCCAGCTGCGGATTCTCCGCGCCGTCCTCCCCTCTGTCCGCCCCGCCGTGGTCCACCGTCGACCACACGTCGTCCTCGTCGAACTCCGCCGCCTCGCTCCCGTCCGCCCCGTAGCCGTAGCCGCCGCCGTAGCTTCCCAGCAGGCGCTCGCTCCGGCTGGACGTCAGTCTCCGGCCCTTGGCCATCGGAGGCCCGCCGGATTCCGGGGAGGGGGCGCGAACCGGGAACCAAAATTTCGCCGGCCCAAGTTCAGAAACTCGGTGGAGAAGTCCCAAAGGAAAAAAAAAAAAAAGAGGGGGGAAAAAATTGCGGGAAGATGAAGAACACTAAAGAAATTCACGTAGAGCGAGACTGGCAGAGCGAAGGTGTATATATATAGCGGTGTTTCGTCCGGGGACGAGGTCCCCCACTTCATTTCATTTGAATTTGAGATTCATTTTGTCTGCATTTATGGAAAGCTCCAAGCTGCCATCATATAATAAGAACGAAAAAGATGACGAAATAAGGGAAGAGAAGAAGGAGAGACTGAGGACGCCACTGCGAGAAACTGGTAATTAGAAAATGACGGGGGGATGAGGGAGGGAGGAAGTGGGGGGCTTGATCTTGTCGGGGGACCCTGACGCGCGGGTGTGAGAGCGCGTGAGAGAAATTTGACTAACCGGCGATTAGGGCGCGAATGATAATCATTCTGTTCCAGAAACGATTTTTGGAATAGAAATAGACCCGTTTGATAACGACCAAAAATTTCTATTTGTGGAACAGAAACCCGTTTGATAACAATACAAATTTCTATTTCCCGGAACATAAATCCATTTTTTTTTATAAATGGTCTCTTAAATGAAAATCAATCAAAATACCACAATCTTATAGGCTTATTCATTTAAAAGATTGTATTGTTTTTTAGGATTTTAGGGTTTTTTTGGGTGGTTAAGACCCCTTTTGGGGGTTAAACCCCTTTTAAGGTTTTTTAGGGGTTCAAACCTCTTTTAAATCCTAAACTAAGGAGTCTTCAAAATTATTAGTTGGGCACCCCAAAAAATTTAAATTTCATTCAAAGTGGGCGGCCACAAGTATTCTAAGACATTATGTGAAGTTTTGAAACTTCTGGTTTTTTGATTTTTTGATTTTTTTTTGAAAAAATTCACCAAATTTCCTATTTTCCCAAAATATGAATTTTTTTTCTGGAAATTTTTTATGAATTTTTCTGGAATTTTTCAATTTTTATGGATTTTATGAAATTTTTTTTTGAGATTTTTAGTAATTTTCAGGATTTTTCTAATTTTATTTTATGAATTTTCTAACTTTTTTTATGATTTTTCTAATTTTTTGTAGAATTTTTTTTATTTCGCCGCGAGAATGAACCATATCGAACTGGTTCGGACCAATCTGACTATGTCGGACCGGGGCTAAATTTAAGAAGAGATGTGTTTTAAAGAGAAAAGACATGTTCTTTTAGAAATGGTTTTCATTTCTTGTCCAAAAACAGAAAACCTACTTTTTTTTTGTTCTGATTTTTGGTCCAGAACCAGATCTTGAACAAAAAATTGTTCCAGAAATAGAAAAATGGAATTGCGTTATCAAACGAGTTTCTGTTTCAAACATGTTATTGGGAACAGAAAACTAGTTCTTGACAGAAACAGAATGGTTTCATGCGTGCCCTTAGAGTGCATTGATTCGGCACCTGATTCCAAGATTGAAATTGCGTTGGATAGGGTTTTCAGGGTGTCGAAACCAGACCGAAAATTTCGAGTATTTTTTATTCGGGTATCATTCAATTCGGGTAATTAGTAAAAGAATTTGGTTATTTCAGGGTTCAGATCAGGCCATGTACCTAAACCGATCCGAAACAATCACATTTTGATCCCCGAAGAAATGCCTTCGAGACAAGGGGAGGGCAAGTGGGTACTATGACTCCCTATCCAAAGCAAAATCAATCTCTCTATCTCTATCATCTCTTCTTTGCAAACCTCTATCGTCTACTTAGGGTTTTCGGCTCTCGAATCTCACTTGCTTCTCTCCTCTGCTTCAAGCAATGTGGCTCTTTGTCGTGAATCCCCTCCGGCGCGGCCTCAATCGGATCTCGGTGCCCGCAGCGTGCTCGAGTGTGCGTATTCTCTGATTTGGAATTTGTCACGGACTCATCGTACAACTCTTGCAAGTTTGATTTTGCCTTCCTTGCATATTTATTTCTTCCTTTTGTATTCCTTCTGGTCTTCATTGTTGAGCCAATCCTGCTATTGTAGTATGCGTTAAACCACCACCCCGGGAAAAAAATCAAAACAATAGAAAGGAAAAAAACCGACTCGAATCGTACTTTCAGTTCGAGTCAAAACGTGGTTCAGGCTGCAGCGAAAGCATACCCAAACGTTTCGGTTTGGATTGAGTATTACAGAAACCCGAATTAAATCGAACCGCTGATAGCCCTTTCGATTTTCAGCTTGTTTTGAAGTCTCTTTGGTAAATTTCTTTTCGGCACCTCCCATGATGTGAATGAGGGTCTTCAATTTGATCAACTAACCACATGACCACTTAACAAAGTATGCTTTTCGTGATGAAAAATGATGTGACTTTTATATTTAATTATAAATTTCGAAATCATCCAGAACATTAAAAAAAGGTTGGTTACTAGTAAAACTGGGAACCGAAAGTTGTAGAACCGACAAGTTGGGTTCTCGGTTCCAATCTTTTTTAAATCGGAGGACAGATTCGATTCTCAATTCTAGGTCGGGCACTAATCCGCCTTAGAATCGACCACCCCTATCACGCATGGTTTTATTTGTTTTAAAATAACATGGATTGTACATATCTCATGCTCAAGTAATTTCATCGACACAATTCAAAGCGTTTCATTCAAGACTGGGATCAAAGTTACTTTGATGAGGACATGAGTTAAGATTAGTTTACCTATATACCCATGGAAGACAAAAAAAACGTACCGTTAAAAACAGTAGTCGTCAAGGCACATCACTTATATAGAAAATCGATCTTTAAGAAATGAAATTAAGTTAGGCCTAATCACCTAAAGTATTACAAAAGAATTCAACAACCAAATTTGTTGTCGCTTAACAAATGTCTTGGAGACATGTGTCAACATACTTCGATTATTTATTTCTGTCGCTCTATCCTAGCACATAGGTAATAGAGGAGGTATCAGTCGCTTTCTAAGCACGATCTCCTAGTCGTGTTCCCTAGAAAAATTTATGATGATGAAATGAGTCCAAACGAATGTAAACTGTTCACAGTCAAATGATCAACGTATGGAGAAATTTCACAAATTCATCGTGAGTAACTGCATGAAAATTCATATGAGAGTCAGAGTTCTCTTTTAAAGTCAAATGGTCAACATATGGACAAATTCCACAAGGGAGGTACGCACAAGCTCAATTTCCCATAAAATTTCACGGAAATTTCTTGATAACTATTGTGAAATGTTAAGCCCCAATTAAAAAAATGCTCAAATTCATAGATGATAAATGACACAACTCCTCCAATGGTAATTGAACTTTTAATTTGTCCAATATGTTTCATAAATTTTAATCAAATTTGCAATATCGTCTCTAAACTTTTAATTCGTTCGATATTGTCCATAAACTTTTGATGCATATTCAAACTAATCCATGTGCTATATGAGAATGTTCAATGATGCCCTTGAACTTAAATTAACGGAAGGATAACATTGGTTATTTTCATATAATGTATGAACTAGTTTGAATATTTATCGAAAGTTTAGAAACTATATCGAACAAATTAAAAATTTAATGACGACATTATACATCGGGCTAAAGTATAGGGTTCACGTTGAATAAATCGAAAGCTCGGGGATCACGTTGCTTATCGGATTAAAGTTCGGGATTCATTCACGGAGGCACGCGTGTCGAATGTCGAAGTCGCGGCGGCGTTTGGGTTGCACGCGCCCTCCCTCGGCGCTCCCCTCTATTCACGCGCTCGAGAGCCTCACCCCCCTCAGATCCGTCCACGTCAGATTCTAACCGCGCGGGGCCCCCACGCTCCACGTGGGCCCGCAACCTACGGCTCCCTTCTCCAGGATTTTGTCCCCCGTGCATATCTACACGTGTACTTCCAACACCCGGTGGGGGGCCCAACCTTACAGACGGTCTCGTCATGGGAAAGAGCAGAGCATTATTTTGTACACACGCACAACACTCATTAAGCTATTTTTAGCCACCAAAAAAAAAAGAAAAAAAAAAGAAAGAGCACTTATCAAGCTGTGGCAAATTAATTAATTTAAAAAGGATGGTGTCGTCAACAAGGCCAATCACTAATCAAAATTGGTCGTGTTAATTATACCTAATTTCGCGAGGAGAGTTCGAAGCCCGGTTGAATCGAGGAATCAGATCTCTCTTGAGCTTTGTTCATTTCGATAAATTGGGATAAGTATACTAGAAGTCCTAAAACTTATTACGAAAGTGCAAACAAGTCCTAAAATTTATCACGAAAGTGCACTTGAGTCCTAAAACTTTCAAAAAGTGCAAACAAGTCCTAAAACTTATCACGAAAGTGCAAACAAGTCCTAAAACTTGTCAAATTGATTCAATTAAGTGCTTCCATTGATTGTACTTTTTGAATTTTTTAGGACTTGTTTACACTTTCGTGACAAGTTTTAGGACTTATTTGCACTTTTTGAAAGTTTTAGGACTCAAATTCACTTTCCTAATAAGTTTTAGGACTTGTTTGCACTTTCGTAACAAATTTTAGGACTTCTAGTGCATTTATCCCTATTTAAAAAGGATGGTGTCGTCAACAAGGCCAATCACTAATCAAAATTGGTCGTGTTAATTATACCTAATTTCACGAGGAGAGTTCGAAGCCCGGTTGAATTGAGGAATCAGATCTCTCTTGAGCTTTGTTCATTTCGATAAAGGTAAATGATTTAGATAATATTTTTTTTAAAAAAATGATTGCTTGTATCACTTATAAAAATGAATAAATGGAAAACCATTTTCATTGCTCATAAAAATGGTCAGACATAAATTGTCGTCGACAATGAATGCATTTTTCACTAACTAGTTATTTCGAGCGATACAAACGATCTTTTTTAGATTATAAAACACAGCGAAGCCATAATCGAACCCGACTGTCCCCACTGAACACACACCCTCGACACGATAATCCCGTCCATCGCCTCTCCCAATATACATTGACATCGACATCGACATCGACGACATTTTTGAGCGAATGGGGTAAACCCTGCGTCGGCACGTCACGCGACGCGAAATCGAAAAAAAGTCCGGGCTTTCTAGATTATGGCGGCCACTCTGGTCTAGATCGCGACATTGCCATCATCGTCATCGTAAGCGAAAACGGATTGGCCTGGATAGGATTTGTGCATAATCGATGGTCGAGGATAACGTCCAATTGAGACATGGTTAATCTTTTCTAAGTGGTTTAAACTTATTCCAATTGTTAGGACCAAATTGCAAAGCGAAAGGAAGGAAGGAAAAAAAAACAAAAAGAAGGGAAGGCTTTGCGCATTGAATGGTCGAGAGAGCCCTCTAGAAGGCGAGGGATGTGGGGCCCACCTTTGTCCGTTTTTGTGAAGTAAGCAAGGGAAGAAGGAGGGGGGTTACTTCACTATCGCTTTCACTTTCAACTGTCAATTCAATTTGCCCCAAATCAAACGCATGGCAACCGCCCAATTCTTTCCTTGCATCACCCCCACCGGCCCCATTGCCGTCCCTCGGGTCGTATCGCACTTCCGCGTCAAGTTTTTACTTTTTCTTTTTAGGTCGGAACTCCGTTATGACCCGTGATTTCGCATGATCGCGAATCTCATCGTGTCATGTCGTGCCACGAACGTTCTCCATAGGTCATTCATGATGAGAGAAGCGGTTCTCGTTGACTAGACGTCGGGATTCCGAGAGTCCGTCTTTGCCGACAGATTTTAAGCATGGTGATGACAACCCTTTCGGTAGGACACTGTTGGAAGTTCACTCTCCAGGACTCCTTGATGGGGCTCGGGGCCAGGGTCGGCGTGGACCCGGGATCGACCCGAGGGGACCTACCCAGTGCTTGTTTGGGATCGCCAGTCGTGGACCCGAACTGGATCAGTGCGGTCAAGCATCCTATGCATGGTGCATGCTTTGCCTGTGGCTCCCCGCAACGACAGGCATTTTCAATTGTACTTCCTGTTCATTGAACAGTTTTGCCCCCACTTTGCTCTCGACATTGACCTCGCTTCGAGGTACGCCGATCGAAGCGCCGGTTTTCCTGTTTGTACTTCGAGTGTGAGAGAATTGTCAAGTATCATAGTATGGATTGCAAGCCAGTAATTACCAATGCATGTGCTGTGGTCATTGCTCAAGCTTCTAGTTTGACAAGGATGACAAGACTAGGAGAGTATCGGTCATCGAATGGGTTAACACCAATATTCATCGGTGACATCATATCGACATTTCGTGCTCGAGACTCTGTATTGCCTAATCTACACAAATGCTATTATCGAACATCGACCTAATCATACATCGATGATATTTTGAGCTTAGAAGCAACCAACTTAGAATCTCATGGAAATATCTGCACACACTTCGTTATGCATCTGTGTCACTGCATATACTTGTTGCGGTATACGAAGTTTCTTATACGTAACTCCGGTGATCCAAAATCAACAAGCTCGGCACTTGCATGCACGAGGAAAGATCGGGCGACCATGTTTCCATCTTTCATGAAAATAAAGAATCAAGCTACTTAGAAGGAGTGCACAAAGACAGAAACAGATGTACAGAAAGGGGCAACATGTGTTGAAATGAAATAATTGTAATGTGACATTCGCTCACGCTTGCTCTACACAAGTTGACAAAACTAGTTGGCAGGGTATGGTATATAATACTTTTTTGGCGGCTTTGTTTTGAGGGTGGCCTCCAAAGGAACAGTCCAAGATCAGGTGGACCTCCATTTGCTTGATATCTTATGTCAATATTTTTTTAGGGAAAGAGTAAATAATTTTTTGGCATATTAGTCACTGCAGTAAAGTGAAATTAGTGAACCCAAAAGGCCAAAAGAAGTGCATGACCTAACCTTTTGTGTCTTTTGTATTTTGAGCATGACAGCTTATGATGTCTCAAACAAATTTGCCAAAAAGAGAGAGAAGAAAGGCCGGAGGGATTGGAGCGCAAAGACAAGATCTGGGCGGCTCATCTTCTCAGAATCAGAATCTCACCTGCTACTGCTTAGCCTTGAGCTAACCCAGAAGCCATTTTGTTTTCTTTTCACATGTGATTATCAGCTTATTGCCTTTTCTTTCCCGGATGGGTGAGTTTGTTGGATTTCAATTATATTCACGATTCAGTCTGACCTCATTTTGGTGGCTATATTCTATTTCATCATGTAGATCCTCTGAATCAACTGTAGCAATGATTGTACTGTGAACTGACAATGGGGGTGACATTTTTTATGCGTGGGGGAAGATGAAGAGTCACAGTGGCATCGTTAGTTTAATGGGGTTTGATTGTACTAGGAAAGAATCAGAGCTTTTTCTTTTCATTTCTTTCCTTTGTTTATGTCGCGGTTTTGTGCTGTCAGCCATTTCCAATGTGATTCTTTTTTGCGCGAACTCTGTCTATGCAAATTGGGGACCACTGGTTCTTGGACAAGGACTAGGGTTAGATCTTTAAAAGTGTGCCCAAGGACACACTTCCTAGTTGGCCCAATGTGATGAGAAGATTCTTCAAAGTAAGCTCAAGTGAAACAACTATGATTGGGCTAGGTTAAAAGCATCATTAGTGGGGTAATGTCCTGCCATTAATTTCAACTCGATTTCGTCGATAAGGACATCGATCGAGTCGGGCCATAACTTCTTGTACTTATGGTCATGTACGCCTATTACTTTCGTCCAGCTTTCTCTCTATTTGAAGATCTTTCTGTAATCGATTCTTTGAACATCGTCTGTCAACTTGGGCTGTGCCAAATAGTAGAAAGTTATTAATAAAAAGTTTCCTAACTGAGTATAAAGATGTGGTTGCAGAGTCCATCTGGTTCAGTCATAAATCAAAATGAAACTAATGAGACTGATCTTGCTGGAATAGCGACATTATGGGATCTCAACTACCCAATGGCGTTTAACTTCAACCGCTGGTTATAACAATAAAACGAGCGGAAGTTGAAATGGACATCTAGTTACGGTTCGCGTTGCATTGCGACCGAATCTATTTGGCGGTGCCTGTTGTGGTGGGACCAAATGTCTATATTCAGACATGATTTCCTAAATCTTTATCAATCCCTCTTTGGTGAAGTTCCTCTCATGCCGGGCCAGTGACCTTGTGCCGTCATGTGCTCATCTTATCGTCTTATATATGACCGATGGAGACTTGACAGTATCTGTGCCCGGCTGCAGCGGAGCAACTTGGTAAGAACTTCCAAGCGATTAATCAGTCACTGCAAAACCTTTGCTAGCTAGACATCTTGTGTTCTTGTTCTCTAGTGTTGGTAGAAAGAAAAAGCCAGAAAACTTTCAGGTAACATTTCATTTACAGTAAATGAAATGAGCCAAAGGGAATGGCCAGAAGCCGATTGTTTTTTGCACAGTTTTGGGGTCGGTTTGGGTTCCAAAAGAAGTCTGCAGCTAATTTATACATTTTGCATGCTCACATCGAAGCCTCTATTAACTGAGAAGAGGCATGCTTCGACGTGTCCCAATTCCAAACGAAATCGAAGTTTATGCACGAAGATCATGCTGGGCACTGAAGGACATCACCTAGAGAAGAAAATTAGCAGATCTATCCCGCTGCTGTGACTGATGGAATGTCAAGCTTGAAGGTACTTGTGGTAACTAGAAAAAGGCGTTTTCCTTTCACTGATAAGATTTAACTTTCGTATCAGGCTGACTAAAATAATTTTCGATGACATTATTCTGTGCAGTGAAGGGATTCCCAATCAGCTTATTTAATCTATTCAGCTCTGCAATGATTATCAGACACACACCTAACCACTGTTTGTAATTAAAGTAGTAACTATAGAAGCATGTCCCGCATGCTCCTCCCTAACATTGTACTTCAAAGCCTAGTAGCAGAATCACAGGCTCCCAAAACCAAAAGTGACCCTATCATAAGGCCATTAGTGCACATGCTTCTGCAGTGTCCACCGACAATAACTTAAAATAGAATTGAGAGCTCCAAAGGCTCTCCGCTCTCGCATGGTAAAAAACTTAGTGCCCTTTAGTCTTGTATTAAATGAGTGTATTGATTGATGGTTTGATCGGTTTCCCGCCTATTTCGCGCAATGAGAGGTTGTTTTCAATCGTCCTTCATTATTGTTGTCAGTTGTCGCTATACGAACTGTTACTCCTGGTTTCAGTTATAATGACAGTTACAGAAGCCAAGAACTTTACATGAAGGTGGAGTACCGTCAAGTGCTCCTCCCACTTGCAGTGTTTTGATGTTTACATCTGTGGCGCCAGCATGAATGGCTGGTCCGTTTCTGCTTTTAGGTGGGCTCTGTCTAATCATAAAGTTCTGCACATTTTACTGTTGTTGCCTAGGCTCTAGGAGTGAGTTGCCAAAAGAACAAAAAGAAAAAAAAAAGAAAAAGAAAATGTGCACTCTTGGCATCTCATAATCTGATTCATGGATGTTCACTAGGCCCCATGACAGATCAAATTGTGTCTCATATTGGGTCCCAAGTGCCAATCCACTATTTCATGAAAGCTTTTCCTGGTCTGATCACGACCAAGAAGATTTGACAGATGCCCTATTAGGGATCAGTTTTCACATCCTCTTGACAATTCATGTGAACAGACAACATTACCTCAAAGCCGTGTCCTAAAACCGTGAGTAAAAATCCGGTATCGACATCTGACACCCGCATTGTTAGTGTTGTGGAAGCCAATGATTGAACAATAAAATAGGCAGAGCAAAAAAATAAATCAGGCACTAGATTTACGTGATTCGGTCGTAATGACCTACGTCCATGGTGAGAGCAACATGAAATTTCACTATAAATCAGGCGATATAACGAAGATTACAACCACATTCGAATCACTCATGTACTTTTAGTGTTTTCTCAAACCTCAATTCCACCCAATAGCTCACGCGATGTTTAGCTCCACAATTTCTCATGTAATAATCTCTCAATCTCACAAAGAAATTATGCACAAATTTTTACCACAAGAATTTAATCGCTCAAACACACTCGGATATCTTCATGGTGTAATTAACTGGCAGAAGCTCCTCTTTTATACTCTTCATAAGAAGTCATACTTCTTATATATAGACAAGAGCATGATCCAAATTAGGAAATCTCTTTTTAGGGAACCTTCTCCAATTATGAAACGATTCAACGAGGAAACCTACTTGAATTAGGAAACTTTCCTATTTGTACTCAAACTCGAGACATATTTTAAAAATCTCCACATTGGCTCGACATTTGAGCCAAATCACAATCGCTTCGTCGGAACTTCGCTACTACTCTCCCACAGCCCCCAAAAGAGCTCAACTACCACAGATGTCTTCCAGGTACAAGCCTCGCGTGAACTTCGCCATAACTGTGAATCTCATCAGAATACCAATTCCACATGCACCTTTAACCGCTCTAAAAATATTTTCCGACGTAACCTTCCTAACCGCAAATAAAGCAAACCATTGTTGCATCTATATATCGTTTAGAGATCAAATACGTACCTTTTTAGTATTAGCAGTTACATCAACTATTGGCTCAATAGACTCAACCTCGCTACAAGCACCATATGTGTTGATTATTTCACTAGTACCGCTACCTTAGGAGTTTATGGTTGCAACTCCACCTCAAGTTGAACACCGTCCAGATCCGTATTAACACTACTATTAACACTCCTACCCAGAAGTATTGGAGACTCGTCAAATATAACTTTTCTACTGACAACAGGTGAATTTAATTCCAGGCACCATAATCGATAACCATGTTCATTTTGTGGATAACCTAGGAACATACACTTTCTTGCCCTTCTATTGAGCTTACCATCACTATCTCAAACATAACACGAGCTACCAAATATTCTAAGAACAGAATAATTAGCAACGTTATCTGACAACACTTCTTCGGGAGTTTGACATTCAATCGCAGTCAATGGGGATCTATTTACCAGGTAGCTCGTCGTACCAAGCGCATCCGTCAGGAATCTCCTGGCTATACCAGTACTAAAGAGCATTTTATGGACAATTTCTAGCAATTTTCTACTCATCAACTCTATAACATGTTGTGGTTCACTGGCACTAATGCGGTGTCTCACTATGCCTTCATGCAGAATTCGTTTAACAACTCCGAGCAAAATTACATACTACTGTCAATCTGCACATGCTTGATCGTCTTAGCAATCTACCTTTCTATCAAAGCTCTGAATTATCTGATCCCGACAACATCATCAAACTTATGCCTAAGCACAAACACCTAGGTCTTCCTCGAATAGTTATCAACAACTGTTAGCATAAATCTGGCACTCTTCCTCGAAAGAAATCACGATAACCTGCGAACTTCTAAGTGAATTAATTTCTGCAATATTCGTGGTTTCTCTAACAATTACACCAAATTGCATTTTCCGCAGTTAATCTAAATCACAGCACTTTCATACATTCAATTCGTCAGCAACATAATCACATAGCAAATTCCTTTAAATTAGAACCTTCAGGCTTTTTCTCGCTAATATGCTCTAAACGCATATGCCACAATTCAAACTCTCGAATAAAAATGCATTTGACGTCTCCACGGCGAATTCCATCACTGTCTCACCTTGAAGCTCATCCAGGCCACTGTGCTTGATTTCTTTCATGATCACTAAAGAACCTTGAACAACCTTCAAAATTCTACATTCTGAAGAATACCGACACCCAGCTGAATCCAGGGCATTTAAGGAAATCAGATTTTTCTTCAACTCTGAAATATGCCTCACTCCAGTCAATGTCCTCATGATACCATCATGCATTTTGATTTTTATATCACCAACACCTATAACATCGCACTCAGCGTTGTTCCCCAAGTGCATTTTACTATTATCTATGCACTGATAAGTAGTAAACTAGTTGCTATTTGATGTAGCGTGCAAAGAATAACCAGAATTCATAATCCATCTGCCAAACGGCAAATCATTAGTGACATACAAGACATAATCAACACTATTCAAATTTCTGTCTGCTATAGCTGCAACATCAACCACAGACTCAACTCTAATTCCTTTACCTTTGTCCTTTTTTAGCTTAAGGCAATCTTTTCTAAGGTGCCCCCTCTTGCTACAACTCCAACAAACAACACCATCATTTCTAGATTAACTGCGTCTATTCGAGTTTATACCATTTCTGCTAACACGTGTACCAGTTCTTCCTCTACTTTTACCTACTAAAACAGTAGATACATGTTCACTAGATTCTCTTCTACGGATTTCCTCACTTAGAATTAATCTCGAAAACCATCAAACGTCAAACTTATTAACCCAGAGGAATTACTAACAGCAGTAACAGTAGTATTCCAACTATCAGGCAATGGGGATAATAAAATCAAAGTATGTACCGACGCACCTTCGCTGAACTCAATTGACTAACGATCACATTGAATTCATTAATATGATCAGCAACTGATGCACCTTCGCTCACCTTTAAGCAAAACAGACGTCGCATCAAATAGATTTTGTTGATCTTAGAGGGTTTCTTGTATATGTCTGACAGGGCTTCCATCAAACCCGCAGTGGTTTTCTCTTTCACAATATTAAACGCGACGTTACGAGCCAACGTCAGCCGAATAAAACCCAAAGCTTGTCTATCCAACAATTTCCAATCAGTTTGCTTCATCGTCTTTGGCTTCTTTCCAGACAGGGGCAAGTACAGTTTCATTTGATATAGATGACCCTCAATTTGCATCTTCCAAAAACCAAAATCATTTCAATCAAATTTGTCGATTTTCACTTTTCCTTCTTCTGTCACCATCGATTTCCTTTAACTTAGCGAAGTCTAGCTCTAATACCAATTGTTGTGAAAGCCAAGCGATCGAACAATAAAATAGATAGAGCAAGAAAATAAATCAAATATTAGATTTACATGGTTCGGTCGTAGTGACCTACGTTCACGGGGAAAGCAGTACGAAATTCTACTATAGATCAAGCGATTCAACGGAGATTGCAACTATGCTCGAGTCACTCAAACACTTTCAGTGTTTCCTAAATCCCAATTGCACTCAATAGCACACACAGCGTTTAACTCAACAATTCCTCACGAAATAATCTCTCAATCTCACGAAAGAATTATACACAAATTCTTATCGCAAGAATTTAATCGCTCAAACACACTCGGATTGATGTAGCTAGCAAGGATCACCTAGAGAGGGGTGAATAGATGATCTTAAATAATTTTAAACAATTTATGCAAAAATGAAAGATCACAGTTGAGTCTGAATAAAATTCAGATTCAAGATAGATTATACAGACAGTGCTCTTGATGTGCAGCGTGTAAATAAAGAAATAAGGGATAGAAAAACTGCACACAAGTTTATAGTGGTTCGGTTTATAGCAAGCCTACGTCCACTCTCCCATACTTACCTCCTACCGGCTGGATTTTACTACGTAATCAAGAGGAATTTACAGATTCTGAGTGATAGCACTCTCGTGTATGATAGGACTCTCTATCTCACACAGTCACTCTTACAAAGTAACCCTTAAGATCTTAATTTTTAGTTCAGAACGACAAGAGAAATGATTGGAGTATGCTCAAACTTTGGACTTGTTGATTCTTGAATCTGTTGTTTCTCCTGTTGCTTGTTGATCTCCTTAAATACTCCTCTACTTTCAAACTAGCCATTGGACAGCTTTCAGAGGATCATCTTCCAATCTTCACCTTGAATAGATTTGTATAGAAAGGATTGAGTAGCCATTGGATTTACAGATTCTAACTTCCGCTGATTCTAATCGCCCATACAATCATAATCTTGGTTTCCATAAGTAGAGCTTTATCCATCATAATGCATGCTTGTCGTAATCTTTGATTGTCAATCAATTTGATTGAGATTGAAACAATCAAAGCTTTTCTTCTGTGAAATCCATACCAGATCACTAGCTGTTGTTTTTCGTTCTGAGTTCTGCATCTGAAGAATTTCTGCGTCTGTGTTTGCTTTTGAAAATTTTCAGCTTCTGAAAAATTTCTCCGTCTATGTCTGAATAATTTCAGCGTCTGAGTTTCAGAACTTAGATTATGTGGGTCTTCAATAAGACATGAACCAGTTTGTAGAGTCTGAAAAACTTTCTTCTGAGCTTCCAGAATATATATACATATCTAGAATAAAATAGTTCAGAATAAGTATCAAATTTACAAAAATATGGAATGTTTTGTCAACTTCAAAATCAATAGGAGTTTTCCTTAACAATCTCTCCCTTTTTTATGGTGACAAAACTTCTTTGCAGATTTAATTAATATATTAAGCGCATGAAACACAGATTGAAATTGAAAGAGCAAAATCTATTGAGATCTGTGTCTTTTTCTTCTTCTGTATATAACCTGTATATGATCTGCATATTTAATGTTAGTATGGCAAATCTACATATAATTTCTTCCCCTTTTTGTCAATAGCAAAAAAAAATAATAATTGAGAGAATAAATCATTGATATTAAGCAATCAAATAGTCAAACAAGCATTGTTAGAAATATTACGGACCAAATGAAAAAAAAATAGATGGTTTTGGGAGAAATGTTGAAAAACAGGCCATCTTTTGGAAGGTGTTCGAATTAGTTGAAATTTTCCAGAATGGAAACAACTTCCTCGATCTTCAAAATGCATTCTTCCACAACTTTGTCCATGTTGGTTAAACACAGAGCAATAGCCTCTTCAAGTTCTGCTTTATTCTTAGCTGCTTGAAGATGTTGAGTTTTGTTGTTTTCCTCAACAATTTTATGTAGATTTTTCACATCTTATTCAAGAGCAGCTTGCTTGTCCTTGATCTTGAGCAGAAGAGAGAGAATGGTCTCATTATCGGAGGGCTATTCCTGGACATTTTCTTGTTCAGACTGATTGAACCCTGTTCCTATTGCTGCTTCTCGAATCTCCCCCTGAACAGGTGCATGATTTTTAGAAACATGTTCTTCAGGAATTTGTTCTGAAACCTTTGGAGTTGGATCAGAAACATGTTCTGGACTATCATTATGGCCTGGTTCAAGGTGCTCTACTTCTGCTTCATCACTTTCATCATGCAGAAGAATTTTTCGTTTCTTTTTGTACGCCTTTAGTGGGGTTGGAGAGTCAGCTTGCTTGCTTGCTGATCCTGCCCTTTTTCTTTGCCCTTTCTCAATTGACTTCCCAACAGATTGAGCTTCAGAAGATTGAGCATCCTTTTCTTTTATTCTTTCCCTTAAATTATCAAATTGCTTCATTTTTGAAAGCATTCTTTCTCCAACATACATACAAGGAACAATATTTTTCCTCATCTCATCGGGAATGGATATCTTGAGGAACATGAAGATTCGTGAGATAAGAGCACCATATGAAAATTGTCCCTTGTCCTTCTGTAATGTTCTATATATATGAAAAATGATGATATGAGGAAGAGAAAAGGATTGACCTTTCAGGATTGCCCAGATAAGCTTAATTTTTGACTTGGATAAGTCAGTCTTGGATGCTGCTTTAGGCTTCAGACAGTTGATAATGATCTTGTGTAAAATCACAGATCTTTTGGACAAATCTGAATAGGAAAGATGCCTTTTAGAGCCCTGAGCAAAGTTTGCATTCTCTGATGCCACCATGGAAGCATCTTCGATGCTTACTTTTGGTGGAGTAAATTTGGAGTGTTTTGCTCCAATAATCAATGCCAACTCCTTCGCTTTTAAATCAAACTTTTTATCACCAATAGTGAATTGAATCCAGTTAGGTGACAAAATTGAAAGATTAGAGTAAAAGTATGCGGTCAGTTCAGCATAGACATTTGCAGATTGTAAACAAAATTCATAAATGCCCAATTTTCGCAAACAAATGCTCGATAGAAATATCAGCCTATTCAAGGTAATCAAAGTCTACGGTCCGATGGTTCATGACTCTTCGGGCAAGTAATAACTTATAGACGATATTGTGCTCATTGCTTCTAAATAAGCCTCCAGTTCCTGGCATACTTGATGCAATCCCAAATTTCACTTGAAAATTATCAAAGAATTTACCATCATCATCAGAAATAACAAACTTGGTTGTACTGGTGGTTTTAGAGCTGATTTGAGCAAATTTCTTATCAGAGGATGTTGATGATTCTCCGACTTTTTTCTTGCCCTTTTTGGAAGAGGGCTCTTTTGGTGTAGAGCTGGTAGGAACATATTCAGTGTTAGTGCAAGCCTTAGAGTAGTTTTGCGTAAGATGTTCTTTAGAGATGAACCCATTGTCTTTTAGATAGTCACGCAGAATTGATGCAGAGACATTGCTTCTCTTTAATCTCTGATAAGCTTTCCATACAAGCTTGATGCTGTTAAAACGAAAATCTGTTTTACCAGATGTTTTGGGTGGCGACGATCGTTGAGGTGGAGTCGCCTTTGAAGGGTCTTGATGCTGATCAGATTCTGAGTCTGAGATTTTCATATACTCTGCTGGTGCTGTAGACTTGGAATTTTGGTTGAGAATACGTGAAGATCTTCTCTTGAAAGGCATTTTGATCACTTTTGGAGCGGAAAGATTTGATCTTTGGAGAAGGAAGAGGAGAAGACGACTCTGAGTATCGAGAGGATTTTGGAGAGAAAAAGTTCGTACGATAGGGTTTGAAAAGAGAAAGACAAGCTTATAACGAGGGGGACAGGTTTTGGAAAGAAAAGGTTACTTTTGGAAAATATAAAAAAGAGATCCCAAATATGTAGGAAGGAAATATACTTTTTGAAGCACAAATAATCATAATAACATCATAACAATATATTAAGCACAATTTATCAGATAAATTAGAATACGTACCTGATTTGCTTCCTAAAATAACGATTATGAAAATATCCTGCCAAAAATGCCAAAAATATACCCGCCAAAATTTGAATAAAGGACGTATCTTTTTTTGTGAGTCAGAAAAATGTTCAGACTGAGAATATTTGAGTCTGAAAAATTCCTGTCTATCAAACACTCCAAGAAAATGGATAAGTGATGCACAGTTAGTTTCTTATGAACTCAAATGAAGATTTATCAAGAGGTTTTGTGAATATATTAGCTAATTGATTCTTAGAATCAATGAATTGAATATTCACATCACCATTTTGAACATGATCTCGAATGAAATGATGCTTGATTTCAATATGCTTAGCTCGAGAATAAAGAATGGGGTTCTTTGTTAAATTGATTGCACTTGTGTTGTCACATTTGATTGCAACACTTGATTCTTTAATAGCAAAGTCTTGTAATTATTGCTTCATCCACAGAATCTGTGCATAACAACTTTCCAAAGCTACACATTCTACTTCTGCTGTGAAAAGTGCAACTGTATTTTGCTTCTTTGAGTACCATGATACCAACATATTCCCAAGCAATTGACATGTACCTGTAGTACTTTTCCTGTCCACTTTATATCCAGCTAAATCAGCATCTGAATAATCAGTAAGAGTAAAATCTGAATCTTTGGAATACCAAAGACCTAACATTGGAGGCTCCAATGTATTTGATTATTCTCTTTACGACAGAAAAATAAGATTCCCTTGAGTCTGATTGAAATCTTGCACACATACAGACACTAAAAAGTATATTAGGTCTAGATGCAGTAAGATATAATAATGATCCTATCATGTTTCTATATACCTTTTGATCAACCTTTTTACTATTTTCATCTTTGTCTAGCTTGGATGATTGAGATATGGGAATGTTTGTCTTCTTGCAATTTTGCAATCCAAACTTCTTGACAATCTCCTTGGCATACTTCTCTTGGCAAATGAATGTACCATCTTTTGTTTGTTTCACTTGTAGGCTAAGAAAGAATGTTAATTCTCCCATCATACTCATCTCGAACTCGTTCTGCATATTCTTAGAGAATTCCTTGCAAAACAATTCGTTAGAGGATCCAAAGATTATATCATCAACATAAATTTGAACAAGTAGAAAATCCTTACTCTTTCTCATAACGAATAAAGTTGTATTAACCTTACCTTTGATAAAATCATTTTGCAGAAAGAAGTTACTTAACCTTTCATACTAAGCTCTGGGTGCTTGTTTCAGATCGTAAAGGGCTTTTTTGAGTCTGTAGACATAATCAGTCTTCCTTAATTCTTCGAAACCAAGTGGTTGTTCTACATATACTTCTTCTTTGATATATCCATTCAGGAAGGCACTTTTCACGTCCATCTGAAATAATTTAAAGTTATGGAAACAAGCATAAGCTAATAGTAGCCTAATGACTTCTAACCTAACAACTGGTGCATATGTTTCATCATAATCTATGCCTTCTTCTTGTGAATAGCCTTTTGCTACCAGTCTTGCTTTGTTTCCTGTGACTTTCCCTTTGTCATCCAGTTTGTTTCTGAATACCCATTTTGTTATAATTATTGGATGATTTTTGGGTCTTGGCACAATCTCCCATGCTTGATTAATTCTGAACTGCTGAAGTCCTTGCTGCATAGTTTCGATCCAGCTTTCATTTGATAATACTTCACCAACTTCTTTTGGTTATATTTCTGATATTAATGCTAAGTTGCTGATGTTCTCCTTGTGCTTAGATCTAGTCTTGATACTATCTTCTATTTCTCCAATGATGAGGTTCTTTGGATGACTGGATTTATATTTCCAGTTTCTGTCAAATTTTTCCTTCTAAATATTGTCAGACTCTGAAGGTTCTAATTGAGTTTGGATAGTATCTTCTTTTCGTTTTTCTACGGATTCGACGATCTTTGGAGATTCTGATTGTTGAGCTTTTGATAACTCTTGAATGTTGGAAGATAGTTCAGATTCATTTTTGTGATTCTGAATATTTTCATCAAATCTTACATTCATTGTTTCTTCCACAGTCTGAGAATGCTTGTTGAAGACTCTGTATGCTTTACTTGTAGTAGAATATCCAAGAAAGAATCCTTCATCTGCTTTCTCATCAAACTTGCTAGAGCGGTTATTTAGATTTTTGAGTATAAAACATTTACAACCAAACACACGAAAATGTGAGATATTGGGCTTTCTACCTTTGAAAAGTTCATAGGTGGTTTTCTCAAGAATGAGTCTGAGAAAAGCTCTGTTGATGATATAACATGCTGTAAAAACTACATCTGCCAAGAATTGATAAGGAATCTTGCTTTCAATTAACAGAGTTCTTGCCATTTCTTGCAAAGAATGATTTTTCCTTTCCATAACACTATTTTGTTCTGGTGTATATGGAGTAGAAAAATTATGTTGAAAGTCATTTTCCTCACAGAAATCTAAAAAACTTTGATTTTCAAATTCTCTCTCATGATCAATTTTAATGCAGGAAATGACATAGCCCTTTTTCATTCTGAACTCTTTTTGCAAATTTTGAAAAATATGAAAATACTTCATTTTTATGAGCAAGAAAGAATACCCAAATAAATCTTGTGAAGTCATCAATAATAACTAAACAATACTTCTTACCACCAATACTTTATGTTCTGGTTGGTCCAAACAGATCCATATGAAGAAGCTGTAAAGCACAATTAGTGGAAACACAATGTATAGACTTAAAAGAGCTTCTTACTTATTTTTCCTAGAGTGCAGGCATTGCATAATTCTGTTTTCTTGTATTTCAAATCTGGCAGACCTCGAACCAATTTCTTGTTTGAAATCTTTGAGATTTGTTTCATACTGATATGCCCTAATCTTTTGTGTCACAGATCTTCATCCTCTTTGATTGAGATCAAGTAATGAGTGGAGTTTGGATTAACATCTAGAAGATAAATATTGTTATGTCTTCTTTATGTGAATGTTTGAGAAGAATCTTTGCTTGTTCCTGAGTATGTATCTTCTTGAAAGTTGATTCTGAAACCTGTATCACATAGCTGGCTTATGCTTATTAAGTTGTAGTTGAGTCCTTTTACCAATGAAACATCATTGATTGTAAGTCCTTCAATTTCAATTGTTCGTCTGCCAACGATTTTTCTTTTGGTATTTCCTCCAAAGGAAACTTTTTCACCATTCAGACTGTGTAGATCAACGAATATACTTGGATCTCCTGTCATGTATCTAGAGTATCCACTGTCTAGGTACCACTTTCTTTTTCTCTTTGTGGTAACCTGCAAAAATCACAACATCTCAAGTTTTCTTTAGTACACAAATTTGTTTGGGTCCTTGAGCATTAGTATAGGCTGTCTTAACAAAATCTCTTCGAACAGGTTTCCAGACCTTAAGACATTCATTCTCAAAATGTTATGGATCTCCACATTTTGAGTACCCAAGTGCATTTCGGCCAACAAGTTTGACAAAATACTTTTTGAAATAGTTTTTACAAACTTGTCGAGGAGGTCTTTGTCTTAATCTCTCATTGACCTTTGGAAAATCAATCAAGCTGTCACTTTTCTTCACAAATCCGAGACCAGATTTGTTATAGTAAGGAATTTGGATAGAAAGGATATGCTTTAAGGTTTTTAAACCTTTTGAGAACTTGGAAGTAATTTCTGAAATTTCCTTTTTCAAAATAGCATTTTCTTTGGAAAGAAAATCTCCACTTTCCTTGACTTGATGAAATTTTTTTTGAAGGAAATCGATTTTTTATTTTTGTGAAACATCCTGTTGTCTCAGTGATGAATTTTCCTTTTTCAGAGAAGATATTCATTTAAGAGCAGTCTTAAATTCAAAGCATAATTATCAATGTAATTCGATACTTCAATAGGTATTTCAGAATGCTTTACCTCAATTTTCACTTTGGGATCAAAATCTGAATCTGAGTCTGAATCTGACTTTATCATTAGACATAAATTTGAGATATCTTCATCACTGTCTTCGCACTCTGTATCACTCTAGGTTTTTGCTTTTAAGGCCTTCTTTACTTTCTCAAATTTGGTCTTTTTTTTCAGAAGTGGACAATTCGGCTTGATATGTCCACGTTTCTTACAGTGAAAGCAAATTATATCTTTTGATCTTTCGGATTCATCGAAGGACTTCTTCTTCTCAAAGGGCTTCTTCCCTTTGAGGTTTCTTCCCTTGATTTTCATCTTCTTATACTTCTTTATGAAGAGAGCTAGTTCTTCATCGTCAACATCTTCATCTTCAGAATCTGCATCAGAATCAATGTTAGTTTTTAATGCAATTGACTTATTACCTCTGGATTCATTCTCCTCATTCCGTTTCTTAGTCTCATATGATTGAAGAGTTCCAATTAACTCATTCACTGATAGAGGCTTGATCCTTTATGTCTCTCGAAGAGATATTTTGATGTTATCCCACTGATTTGTCAGTTCTCTCAGTAATTTGTTGACTTTCATAGCATCTAAGTCTGGTTGTCCTTGATATACAAGACCGTTTACTATGTCAGTAAACCTGTCACACATATCAGCAACTGATTCTCTAGGCTTCATTTTGAAGGATTCATATTGACCAAGCAGAAGATTGATTTGAGTTTTCTTGGCTCGATCTGTTCCTTCATAAGTAGTATGGAGAGTATCCCAGATTTCCTTAGCTGATTCACAAGAATCAATTTTTTTATATTCAATAGGAGATAAAGCACAATAGAGATAATAAATTGCTTTGGAATCTAGAGTTTCTCTTTTAGATATCTCAGATTGAGACAAAGGAGGATCTGCAACTTTGCTTCCGTCTGCCTTTTCTTTTGAATCAGAGGGTTTTGGATTGACTCCTCTAATGATGACATCCAATTGCATGTGATCAATCGACTTTATGAATGCCTTTATCTTATTTTTCCAGACACTATATTCCTTGCCATCGAAATATGGTGGTCTGTTGTTGCTCTGTCCTTCAATAAGTCCTGGAGCACCAAAGCTAGCCATGTAGATCGTTAGTTCAGAAGTAAAACACTTCAATAAATGAGCAACCTGCTCTGATACCAATTGATGTAGCTAGCAAGGATCACCTAGAGGGGGTGAATAGGTGATCTTAAATAATTTTAAACAATTTATGTGGAAATAAAAGATTACAGTTGAGTCTGAATAAAATTCAGATTCAAGATAGATTATACAGACAGTGCTCTTGATGTGCAATGTGTAAATAAAAAGATAAGTGATAGAAAAACTGCACACAAGTTTATAGTGGTTCGGCTTATAGCAAACCTACGTCCACTCTCCCACGCTTACATCCTACCGGCTGGATTTCACTATGTAATCAAGAGGAATTTACAGATTCTGAGTGATAGGACTCTCATGTATGATAGGACTCTCTATCTCACACAGTCACTCTTACAAAGTAACCCTCAAGATCTTAATTTTTGACTCAGAACGACAAGAGAAATGATTGGAGTATGCTCAGACTTTGGACTTGTTGATTCTTGAATCTGTTGTTCCTTCTGCTGCTCGTTGATCTCCTTAAATGCTCCTCTGCTTCCAAACTAGCTGTTGGACAGCTTTTAGAGGATCATCTTCCAATCTTCACCTTGGACAGATTTGTATAGAAATGATTGAGTAGCCGTTGGATTTACAGATTCTGAATCCTGCTGATTCTGGTCGCCCATATAATCATAATCTTGGTTTCCATAAGTAGAGCTTTATCCATTGTAATGCATACTTGTCATAACCTTTGATTGTCAATCAATTTGATTGAGATTGAAACAATCAAGCTTTCCTCTGTGAAATTCATACCAGATCAGTAGCTATTGTTTTTCGTTCTGAGTTCTGCGTCTGAAGAATTTCTGCGTCTGCGTCTGCTTTTGAAAAATTTTAGCTTTTGTGTCTGCTTCTGAAAAATTTCTCTGTCTGCGTCTGAATAATTTCAGCGTCTGAGTCTCAGAACTTAAATTATGTGGGTCTTCAATAAGACATGAACCAGTTTGTAGAGTCTGAAAAACCTCCTTCTGAGCTTCCATAATATATATACATACCTAGAATAAAATAGTTCAGAATAAGTATCAGATTTACAAAAATATGGAATATTTTGTCAACTTCAAAATCAATAGGAGTTTTCCTCAACACGGATATCTTCATGGTGTAATTCACCAGCAAAAGCTCCTTTTTTATATTCTTTATAAGAAGTCACGCTTCTTATTTATAGACAAGACAATGATCCAAATTAGGAAATCTCTTTTTAGAAAATCTTATCCAATTAGGAAACCTACTTGAATTAAGAAACTTTCCTATTTAGGGTCAAACTCGAGATATATTTTAACTATAAAAAAGCCCAATCCCAAAACCGAAGCCATGAGACAAACAACAATCCACAATTGCAACGTATTAGTATATGGGTAGTGAAAAATCGAAGCTTCGTTCGGACATCATGTTAGAAAGCGACATTAAAAATCGGTGTTAAATGAAACGAGACCACTACCGCAATTATAAACCCATAAAGAAGGTAAGATGCTTTCGGTACACATGTCAAACTTAAACTGCTTCGATTGCTAATCTGTTGCATCCTGTGATTTGACTCCACCAGTTGAAAAATCATCCGCGGCATGACAATGCCCGTGTTTATCTATACATCCTTGAGCTGCTACGCCTCTCAAAAGAAATCTGGGTTAGGAATGAGTAGTATCCATGCTTCTCTCTTGTTTCATCCAAGAAAAAGCATGATGTGATCAAGGGGGGAGGTGCCGGATGTGATATGAGGGCGATCAACAGTACGTAAGTAGCTTATTGACTTGATTGAACGTCACTGAGAGAGAAAACCCACTTCCCTATCTGGACCAGATCTAGGAAGTAAAAGTTCACAGCCAATGAACATGCAAGCCAGAAAGGATATCAGTACTATGTAGCTGTATTAGCGACCGACCACTCGATAAATGGTGGAGTAAGCTCAATCAAATGGACTCGGAAATTTTCTTGCATGCACCTGATGCTATGAGACAAATGATCTCAGCCACTGAACTATGCGCCCCGGGCCAGACCTACTTGATCGTATGGTTGATATGTGCAAAGGAAGGCAGCTCTTTTCTAGGCTACTTAGGCTACGTTTAGTTTAGCTTTCCTAATGAACTTTAAGCCTAGGAATTCTCTTGAAAAACTTACAAGAGTTTGGCAAATATTTTTTGGGTCACTTTGGGAAATGCTAGCATTGGCAAAGCCGAAAGCCGAAAGCCGAAAGCAGGCGAGACTTTTAGCATTTTCGAAAGGCAGGTCCCATTATAAATAAGTTTTTTCCTTCCCAAATTACCCCTACTAGTAATTTTATATTTTGCTTCTCGCAACTGTTTATCTTCTTTGCAATTCTGGAGTTCGCAGAGGTGGCGAAGCTAGATGAACACCAGCGAGGGGTTGGCTGGGGTTGCCGACACTGGTGTTGCATCGCTTGCTATCGCGCGGCCTCGGCTACCCATTGCTTAGGTCGCCCGATGTTGGAGTCCAGTCCTACCGCTTGGCTTGCACAACTTCAAAGTTCAAAGCTAGCTCGCCTAAGGTCGCACAACCTTGGTGTTGCCTCACCTGGGGTCGTGCAACCTCAGTGGCCCTCGCCTAGTGTCGCACCAACCATCAAATGGCTAGATTTGGGAAGCCCGACCGTCGAAATTTTAGATATGGGAAGTTTGAGATCTCATGAGCTTGGCGTTGGTTTGCCTGAGGTTGAGCAACCCCAGCATCCCTCACCTAGGGTCGTGACCTCGGTAACGGGCCTTGCCTGAGCTTCACTGTGCTCGGCTACAACGGTCGGGTTTTGCATATCCGCTTGCATGAACTTTGTTGCCATGGTCAGGCCTCATTGAGCTCTGTTTGCCTCGCCTGAGCTTTGGTGCGACGAGGGTTGCTTGTTGACGCTCGCTTCGCCGACGATCGCAGCCAATGCTCACCTGTGGTCCCCCCCGAAGCAAGGGAAGTATCCTAGCCTTCTTTGTCTTTAGTTGCTGAGTTGCTCCCTCTCTTTTTTTTTTCTTTCTTTATTTTATACTTTAAAGTTTCTTTACACAAAATATGCATCAACCAAATGCTATTTGCTTTTAACAAACACACCTTTGTTCGAAGATACTTGGACATATGACTTTACATCCCCGAAATTGAATCAAATGCAGCCTTAGAGGCCTCGTGGTCTAGTAATTATCCAATGGCAGTAAGGCAAGAGCGCTGCGCCACTCCGACAGAATGAGCCGGGTACTCTAAAGTTTGGACAAACCCTGCCTAAAAAATGTCTAATAAAACGTATCTTGAGTTCGTGATTCATTAGGATTTGGAAGTTCTTGGAGGGAAATGAAGATTTTGAGTTTGGTGCCATCCATTATTTATGGGAAACTATCATTCCTCAATATCTAAAATACAGGACAGGTTCCGTTTGGCGCTTAAATCTAGATGTTTTCTCCAACCATATGCAGAATAACTGAAGATCTACCCACTCCTCAGTTGACCTAGATAACATATGTAAAGAAAAGCCAGAGTTCTTGTTAAGTGCAAGCAAAGGAGAAAGGGTTTTCTATCAACTGACCCTGCAAAAGCTAAGGCTCAGTGGCAGCTATCGTGGCCAGCGACGGCACCATCATCAGTCACAATCTTATCTTAGGCGGCAGCCGCAGCCAGCTGCAACGTCTCAGAGATTGGCCAAAGCAATGTCATTGCTTGCGTTGTTTTTGGATTGAGGAAGAAGACGGGCCTTCTCTGTTCATGGAGTTTGAATCTCCAAATGATACCGTCTAAAGCCTAATTAAGATCACAATTTGCCACATTCGACTATTTAAAGAATTAGTGTCACCATAAAATCTTACCTGCAATTTTCCAAAGAGAAAAATAGCTAAAGTCACTTGAGCAAACTATTTAAAAAAAATTTGTATTCCATACAGTAATTTCAACACATCTAGTGTACTTTTCCCTATTTTCTCGTCTGTCATTTCAATACTCATTCAAAAACTTCTGCAACTTCCTTGTATTTTCTCAAAGTAAACATCAACCCAGACTCATCCCTCCGCACAAGGATACTTCTCTCAATCTAATGTGCAAACCTACTTTTAACTGTCTAGAGAAGGAACAAAAGAAACTAGATTGCAAGCATCGGAAAGTAAAAAATGCACTATCATGTCTATCATCTCTGGTCATAATAAAACACCATAATCTTAGCTTTTAAGTATAATTTCCTATAATTTAAGAATCATCAGATCATATGTACAGGTTAAAGCCTCTCAAGATCAACATCACTAGAACAAAATTGTACTCACCCGAGCTCCTCTTTAAGCAGTTTGCTTTATCTTCTCTCACGCTTCGCCCTCTTCGGGAACCGTCCCCGATGTTCTGAAAGTACCTCAGACAGCATTTGGGACCAGAGTATGTCAAATTGATGCTGAAAATTTCCCTGAAACCAGTCTGAAACTTCTGAATGCAATTCCATTGGATTCTCCTTCCAGACCTCCCGTAGCCTAGCACAACAGTCGATCCTCCTACTTTTCAAACTAAAGAGAAGATTACCGACCCTTTTTTGGCCCGACGCCCCTGGTCTCAGAATGGTAGCAGGTGGAGCAACCATATGTTTCCTCACAGATTTTAGGCATGGCAAAACTTGACCTTCTAGTAATGCATAGGCAAATACGGCGACACAATGCGTATCATCAAGAATAGGCACACTATGCAAAGCAAGCTCCCAAAGGTGTGGGCCAAAGGTAGGGACCACCCAACAGAGAACTTGATCGGCTCTGGGATCATAATAAGGCCTAGGGTCTGTCAGAGGTGAAGAAAAACTACACAAAGACTTAGCGTACTTCACGAGCCAGTCGGACTTCACACTTGTTGCTCCATGCATGTACGGTCTCTTAGTATAAAGCAGTTCGCTGTACACTAAAAACTCGGGTGCCGAGTTAGAGAGAGAGGACCAACGATGGAGAAATACGGCTTCTTTAACCATGCTAGCCTGATACCGAACTGCATGAGCTCTTCCATCCCCTTCTGATGAACCTCCTCTAATACGTTTTGCAACTCTATCTGCCCAACCGGCACAAATAGCTTGGCCCAAGACCTCTTCCTCATTCAATTGCAGAGGGTGCTTACTAGAGGGAACCCTCCAGGCACGTTCTACGTCGTCTAGTGTACCATGAGTCCAAGAGAATTTAGGGTCGAAGTCAATGCTTTGAGCAAAAACCAATTGAAGCAGTTGTTTTCGCAGCTTTGACATCTCCTCCATTGTTTTAAGGTGAAATGAGTTTTCATCGCAGAAAGCTACTGGACTTTTGGAAGATTCAAAACACTGTAGCGCATAAGCAATGGAGAGAGCATCGCTACATGGATTATAAAACTTCCCACGTGACGCTCGAATAGCTTCTTTAAGTTCCTTTTTCCTGGATTTTTCTTGATTTTCCATCCTACGTTCCCTGCTTAAAGAGGCAGATTCCTCAAGCTTCTCCAACCCTTCTCCATCTGATTTACTCCCTTCAAGCTGCGTGATGAAAGGATTTGGCAAGCTTAAAGCTGCTGCGGCTGCAACTGCATATCCGAGAACTAAGCTTGCCCGAGCACAATTATCAACCGTCTTCATGATTTGAATAACAGTTAGGAGCATCCTAGAATGGCGGGGACTCATTGGATAACGAGCCATGGCTTTCCCTAAGGACGTCAATTTCCCACTACTGTCAAGTGCTTCAAGAGCCTTCAAGCAGCGCTCTGCTTCAAGCAAGGCTGTTGGTTCCGGCTGTGTCGGAAATGGAAAATTTGCAACCTGAATAATCGAAGAATAAAAGCAATTAATCTGAAGCCTGATACTAAATAATCAAAGACGAAGTGGCGAGGTTAAAAAAATGACCATCCAACTGTGTTGGAAATGGAAATTTGCAACCTGAATAAAGCAAAGACTAAAATCAATCAATTTAAGGCTTGGCACTAAATAGTCAAAGACAGTGGTGAGGCTTAAAAAAATGACCATCATGTGGATGTAGCAGCTTAAGGAGCGTGGTCATGAATAAAAATGTACTTAATAAACACAATCACAAATAAAAAAGGACATGCAGCAACACCTCGCAAAGGCAGCTTTAAGTAGCAATGTTGCACAAGATGAGAGGAGATGCATGGACATTCACATTGCAGAAGCAAACATCATTGTACTTCATCATGAAAATCAAATTATTATCTAGTAGAGTAGGACTGCATAGGACCTACCTTATCAATACCCATAGATTTCATGAGAAGGACAACCCCGTCAACAGGTATTTTAGATATTTCAGCTAAGGAGAAGTCAGAAAATATGTTATTAAAGACTGCAGAAGAGTAGAGACGGTAGCAATGACCAGGACCAGTTCTTCCTGCTCTTCCAGCACGCTGGGCAGCTGATGCTTTACTTATCCATTGTATTTCATACGTCTCCATCCCATTGGAAGAGTTGTAGCTCTTCACCTTTTCTCTTCCAGTATCAACTACATACTTTATGCCAGGAATAGTTAAAGAAGTTTCAGCAACATTCGTTGCAATAACCACTAGTCGTGCGCCTTCCTTGACTTCCTCAAATACACAAAGCTGTTGTGCTGCAGGAAGCATTGCATAAAGTGGCAAGACATGCATCGGACAAGCATGAGAACCATTATCTACCCCATTCTTCCCCATACTGAGATCCATCCCACCCGAGTCTCCTCCCTGATTGGTTGAGTTTGTCGATTCTGTCTTGCAGTTTGAAGAAATTTTATTAGTCAGAGCTTCAAAAGCAGCTCTTAGTGAAGCAAGTGTTCCCTCCTCCCCAAGAACTTCAGAAAGGCCACCATCATCTGAAGGATTTTTCTCGTCCAACGGATGCCCAACATCATCATCAATAGTCTCCCAGTCACTATCTGAACCCGAATCATGAGACACATCCGACTCTTCCTCACTCACATCAAACTGATCTTCCTCATAAGAAGTAAACCTGTCAGTTTGCTGGTTGACTTGGTTAGTATCAAGCTGATATGCCTCATCAATTTCTTTTAAATTGACTCCCTCGGTATTGCCTAACTCAGAGACTGCATTGAGATCATTCACTCCATTTCCCTTGGAGGTTTTGTCAATTACCTGTCTTGAAGCTTTGCGAAGCTTTCGGCATAAATGCTCAACTTCCCTCTGCCCAGTAACAAAAACAAGTATGCCCCCAGGTGGCAGCCTCTTGTTTATTGAAATTACCTTCTTATACGCTTGACCAATATAGTCTAAAATTTCTGTTCTCCTTGAAAAATGTATGGTGACTGGGTATTGCCTAGTAGGAACTTCCAACACTGGAGGAGGATCACGAAACAACCTTTTTCCAGAAATGAAGTCTTCTACTCGCAAAGTGGCACTCATTAACACAAGTTTTAATGGAAAAATCATGCTTTCAGGACTCAGACAGTGTCCTGATTGTAACATTTTCTGCTGTTTCTCAAATAGATCCTACAATCAAGAAAAAGATTGTTTAGCAATCTTTAGATAAGACACAGAGATATCCTACAGATCAAGAATGAATCATCAAAAGACAATTGTCACCTGACGTAATTGTACAATGCGTGATAACATTCCGATAAGTATGTCAGTGTTCAAGCTTCTCTCATGGGCCTCATCCAGAACAATGATGGAGTAACGCTTCAACAAAAAGTCATTCTGCACATGAAGTTTGATTAAGAAAAGTATAAAGCAATTGTACAATGTTCTCTACCTAATAAAGCATGCTTGTAAACGAACTCATTCCGAGGGGGAACACCGAAAACCACTAGTGGTATGGAAGAATAAATTGGCTGATGCCAGGTTTATATCAACAAAATAATCAAACTTTGCAAGAGGATCCAAACCTACTTAATGGGGGAAGTTTATTTTTCAGAGATAAATCAGATACAAAAAGAGATTCACCCGATTCTAGTGCTCCTTTCATTTCTCTGACTTATTCGCTAAATAATCAATGGCAAAGACGAGCTTCAATTTTCACATCCATTCGACACATGTTTGATTGAAAACAGGACAAAGGATACCTATGCAGTAGATTATTCCGAAAACCCAGAAAAAAAGAAAAATCCGTCCATAAAAAGAGAATAATAAGCAGATACTCAAAAGCAAATCAAGACATGATCAATGTGCTACTTCATCGACTTGGATATAGTATGTAGAGTTGGTGAAAGCGAACCTGAACTTCTCGCAATAAGATTCCATCAGTCATAAATTTGATGGCACAACGATCTCCAATTCGTTTATCATACCTAACCTGAAAGCCCACTTCTTTACCCAAGTGAAGACCAAGTTCATATGCCACACGCTTTGCAGTAGCAAGGACAGCAACCCGACGTGGTTGAGTTACACCAATTATTCCACTTCGCACAGTAGACTGATTTGAACCAAATCCCACTTCAAACAAAAACTGACGACATTGGAGAAGCAAGTGTTGTCAAAATCGCTCAAACAAGTTGTAAAGCACAACATCTTCGCCATAATACAATGTCAAAGCTTACTATACCTGTGGAACTTGTGTTGTTTTACCACAGCCTGTTTCTCCGCAGATAATAACAGTGGAATGGTAATTAATAGATTCCATTATCTCCTGCTCCATCATGACTATCGGAAGATCTTTTCTCTTGTCTTCAACTTCCTTTGGCCTCGATACATGCACTATAATAGGGGTAGTCACTAGCCCACATAACTGCGACAGGCTTGTCTTGTCAAACTCTGATTTCAAAGTATCCTCTGCCCTTTCCTGCCACGCATTCAAATCCCAGAATCCTCATAATCAACGACCACAAAAAAGATACAAGGAGAGGATTCTGAATATGAAGTTTTCATTACCATGCACATTCCATAGTATTATTCACTGTAATCTTTGCGAGAGTATGCAAATCGAGATTCATCATGTAAAGTATTACATAACGCAGGAGAACAAGTGATTTTGGAAAATATCCGGTCAAAACAAACACACAACTTATTAAAAAATTATTAAGTCAATGACGAGGGGAAGAATTTCAGAGATTAAAATTCTGCCCACGAACAGCATGAAGCTGCCAATCTGTTTCTTCACATACTTACATACCTAGAAGACACTGCGTGGATATTTAGAAAATTTTAAAGGACGAGAAGGACCTGTTCATGTGGCACAATTACATTAGAGCAAGTGCATATAACAAGTTAGTAGCATGTTCATGGGAACATTTATTTTAAAAGATGCATATGTACATAATCTCATTGGATTGCTCCTCCAGTAATTCAACGGTAAAAGCATGTTTTGATTGAGAAACAACGGATTCTGTGAAAATATTACAATTCAGGATCCTCTAAGATACCTCTGAATGCATTCAATACACAACAAAGAGGATACATGCATCCACATACACAAGCCCAAGCACAATTCTGCCTACACAAACACATACCACTACACCCACACATGACCACCCATGCCCGCCTACATGCGAATACATACACAAGTGCATGCCTATAGGCACACAGGCATGTGCGCAATATGCATGGACATGACTGTGTACAGGCAAATGCATGGACAGACGTGCACACTTAAAAATTCTTCTTAACCAAGTAGACATTTACAAATATTTCAAATCGCTGTCGGTTCTAAACACCAATAAGTCATAAAATTATTTTGAATCAGCCAAAGCTATCGGACGCTAGGGATATCTCAACTCAGTAAATTTTATTTCAAAATTAGCATATTCAACTTTAGCCCACGAAACTCATATTCAGAACAAGCAAAACCAGATTCGAGCATACCAAGCAGCAAGCATTCTCTCTGTCATCATGAGTGCGAGTTATGTGCGAGGAAATTTGCATATCTCCACCGCTGAATGTATCACTGTAGGTAGCTTGTCTAACCGGAAGTTGCTCAATTGATTCCTCGCCAGTGTCAAAACTTTTGCCACCAACCAATTCTTGAGAAGAGTCAAAAGGGGCACACCCACTATCTAAACATCTCTTTTGTACTTTAGTTGGCTCCAAAATACCATTGCTGCCAATATCTTGCTCGCAAATTGATTGACAACTGTCCGATATATGCTCACTCTCACTAGGAGCATTGCCAACATCTCTGCTCCCAAGGGGATCTCTTAGCCCAGCCTTGGAAAATTGCACAACCTTCAAACGTTTTTCACGCATGGTTTCGGCCTAAAGAGAAAACATGCATCTGGCTAAGTAGCGGCCAACAAATATTTTAGTTAGCAACAAGTGGATGAAAAATACAATACAAACCCTTCCAATATTCTGCGATGACTGCAGCAGTGAGTATGCAGAATCTGGAATCTTGTACTTCCTGAAGGAAGAAATTATGACATAATCAATAAGTAGGCAAAGCCTTTAAGTGTAATCATCAGTCATCCTCATTAAAAGCAAATGGCAGCTACATACTCCAACATCTCCATGCTTCGCGACAGAAGCACGGCCTTTTGCTTCTCCTCCTACAACAACATGAAACAAAGAATAAATTCAGCTAACATAATATGATATGCAATAAGCAAGCAAAAGCCAAGCATCAGAAGTCACCTCCAATTTCTTATTCTTTCTCTTTTGAGATATTCCAGGACTAGGCACAGTCTTTGATTTTATTTTCCCATGCTTCTGCATAGACAGATTCGACTATTAGACACCTTCCATGACATTGAAAGAGGATAGAAGAGGAAACTAAAGGACATTTATCCTACCTGATTCATGCCTTTCCTATCCTTCCTCTTCCTTTTCGGCAAGATTATTGCATTGCAATCATCGCTTCTAACACTACCAAAAGCATGACCACATGACCTGAGTAAATGCAGTGTGAAATCTGGAACAGAATATACTCGCTATTTCCACTAGTTGATAGTTAATCCGGACATGGAATGAAAGAATCCTAAATTAACATTCAACAGCATTGACAAGCAAAAACACAGGAAAGAGAATGTGTTAATTATCCGTGGAAAGCACTTAGAACCTCAGATCATGTACAGTCTTCAGTTTCTATTTCTATTTGCACCTCATAAGGAAATCTAGAGTTTGGCAGAAATATCAATTGGAATGCATACTGGAATTTTGGCCCCCACACCAATGTGCCATTTGTTGAAGGAATTGACATTCTTTTCCATAGGGAAACGGATGCCAATTCCATTACCGCAACAAAGCACACAAAATTTTTGTTTCAAGTGTGTACTAACCTTTTTTGTTTCGCATACTTCTTTTGGAGACACAATGGACATCCAACTCTAACAACTTTTGGATTCCCTCGGTATAGGACTGAACTGTTAAGGAGAGCCAGGTAAGAGTAACTTGAGTGGAACGTTTGGGAGGGTTTTGATCCGTCCTTAGGAAGATCAGAGAAAGTAGTCACGTTGGTTCAGAGAGCTTGGCCACAAAACATAATCCTCATATTTTGTGCAATAGTTCTGACTACGGATAACGCACATCTAAGCTCTTTCTGGGTGAATTGGTGGGATTGATTCATAGTCACGAAAAAAGATAGACATGAGAGTACCCCTTTCATTCCATTCCTCATTCAATTTATGGTCCTTTCTCCATTCCATTTCCTCGTCATTATATTTCTTCACAACATATGTGCTGTTAGGTTATTACATCCCAAACATCAGCAAGACAAACCTCCCTAAAACGATTTGTCACTTCAGGCAATTTAAAATCGCGAAAGGTAATCACAACTTCTCCATGCCAAAAATTAACTGGAACAATCACGGTTCCCAAAACACAACATGATCATAAACAAGTCAAGACATAAGTGTAAAACCTTGCACAATAAACTACCTAAGCGATTCCTCTCCACCGTCCACATCACACAGCTGCGCCGGATCGCCCATGTGAAGTTCCTCCTCTGTCCTGCCGCCACCGAGCTCTTCCGAACCTGAGAACATAAACCGGTTGGGATCAGCTCCAAAAATCTGATCGTTTGACATCTCGGAAACCCTAGTCGGCTGATCGAGCCACACGCTCTTACTCCGACGTCCTATGCAGGACCGCCGACAGCTCCTCCTAAGTTCTCTAAACCCAGCATGCAAGCAAACCCAGGTTCACGCCGAAAATCAAGCACAAAAACAGAACCCACCCAAGTCCACCAACTACACACTATGTAGCATACACACATCCAGCTATAAGCTAAACCAGAGCAAGCCCCCTCTATTCAAACTCCGGCTGCCTACATTCAGAAACGTAAGAGCAATCAGTCTCATCTTTTCCCGACAGGAATTCATAATGCGGTCGACGGCAGCCCAATGCGGTTTCGCCACAACCGTCGCCAGCGGAAGCGCGCCGCCGTCCTCCGCCTCCGCGCGCGCGCACAAAAAAAAAACAAACAAACATGCAGAGAGCCCCAAGCTCCGTACAAGCATCAAGAGTCTTCCATTACATAGCTTTCCAAATTGCTAAAACCTTTCCCGATTGCAACAGGTGCCAGCTCAAAAAACAGCTGGTCGATAATTGCAGAGAGAGAGAAAATCACCGCCTCTTCTCGCTCCAGCGCAACTCGACCGATCGATTTGAAAGCGTCGGAGCGAGTCGAATCGGAGGCTTGACGGGGGAAGACGCGGGGCCTTCGTCGCCGACCTTCTCCTCGGTCGCTGCGCAGAGCCAAAGAAGGAGGCGGCGGCGGCGGTTTGTCCGTTAACAGAGCACGCGAGGAGGTGATTCCCCCACCCCGGAACCTTGAACCGGACCGGTCCGGTCCGGTCCGGTCCGGTCTTCCTCCCTTCCTCACTTCCACCCGTCGGAAACCGGGCGTGCAACCGGACAACCGGCGCGCAAACCTACCGCGGGTGAGATCTGTCGGAGCACAGCCGAGATCACGCTCGGGCAGCTGCTGCCTCGCGCAAAGCAGCTCGTCTTCTTCGCGGGAGCGCGAACGGATCGGTCGGAGGGAAGGGAAGGTCGGACTCTTACACTTTTCCGCACGACGCCGCTCCGCTTCTCTATCTCTCTCTTCCCCTCGCCGCGGCAACTCCCCGTCGGCGGCAGCGGCGGCGGCGGCCCCCTCCCCAAAATTCCAAGCCCTAATTCGATTCGAGGAGAAGAAAAAGGGGCCCCAAGTCGGGCCCCGATTGAACCGCGAACCGGACCGGACCCGGTTTGGTAGGTCCGGTTCTCGGGAAGAACCGGAACCGGTGCTTACCCGTGCGACCGTGGACCCGACCCGGTCCGGTTCGTTTTCCCAATTCAATACGAATTCGACTACGCAAGCCGAATGGGACATGCAAATTTACTCAAAAGTTAAAATTTTGCTTTGGTCCGTATGCACTAACGCTGTTCCTTTGAAAGCAAATCTCTAGAAGATAAAGATAATACCTGACCCTGTTTATTCTCTGTGCCAGCTAGGGGACGAAACGGTTGAACATATTTTTCTGCTCTGTCCATGGACAAGGTTTGTTTGGGCTGACCCTAGCTTGAATATTTAGATTACCAAGTTAGAAAATTTCACGATTCAACTCTTGATTATCGAATTTCACAGAGAAAAGAGCTGATCTACCTCAGCTTTCCTCGGTCGGGTCGATACTCCGGTATATTTGGAAATCTCCCGATGACTTTGCTTTTCGTGGTAAACCTCAATATGTCCAAGAAACAGTAACCTCGGCTAAGTTTTCGCTAGCTAACTTGAGGAAACGGAACACCCAAAAGTCAAAAATAGAAGAGGAGCCATCATTTTCTGTTCCACTATCTCGGATTCCACCGGAAGAGAAATCCCTAAAATTCAACTTGGATGGGCCCTTCATCGAGGGATCCGTCGACGGTGCTATCGCTGGTATCTGTAAAGATCATATGAGCAACATCGCCGCAGGTTTCGCAAAATCAGTGACGGCGTCGTCTGCAGCACAAGTGGAAACCCTAGCCATCACGAAGCTCTCCGGTTCATAGCATCGAGTGAAGACCAGTCCTTGCGCATTCGTCTAGCCGACTGTCCGAGGGAGTCCAATTTGGTTGCTGATTGGGCTGTGAAATCGCAAAGATTAAGTCGTCTTCCACAAAATTGGCTTGTTGCCCCCTCCTCAAGCCCTATAGGCTCTTCTTTGTTTAAACTTCTCAAGAGCTTGACAGCAATGAAATATTTCTTTTGCGACCAAAAAAAAAAAAAAAGAGCCGAATGGAGCGGGCTTTGAGCGCAGTTTTACGGATTTGCCCTTGGTTTCTTAGATGGGGCGAGGCATAAAAGTGAAACGAACTGGGAAATTTTGAATCGAAAATTGTCAATTTGTGTATCCCTTCCCTGGTTTAAGGATGGTTTTGAGTTCCTTCTGCAGATCTTTCCATAATCTCTTCTTTAATCTTGACTTTGAGGTGTCAATTGTGCAAGGGCCACCACAAGAAAAGAGTTGCAAATTTTTTTCCTTTTTTTAATGGAAATCCTGACTCTAAAGCCGTGTCCTTGTCGATTAGATATGCAATGAGGCGGGAGGAGATGATGTCAAGAGTTTATCCGCGAGGAGAAGTTTGTAAAAGGAGGCAATAGAGTGCGGATAAGAACCACTTGGTAAACAAATATTTCCAAGGGGTCAAGTTTAGAAGACATTGAAAGGAGGGAGAGTTCATTCGTTCGACCAATCGGTTTGATGCGCTCGGTTATTCTCGAATTGAAGACATTTTTAACGGATTTTGGGATTTGTTATTAAACAAGACACCTCTTCTTATGTCGTGATTAGCATACTTTTCTACGGACACGATTTGTAGATCCGATGGTTCATAGACTCGACCGAGGCGAAAGGTCTAATTTGGTCGAGTTTGGATAAGGACATTTACTTGGTTAAGCATGACTTGTCTGCCGTATTTCTAGGTGATAGTCTAATCCCACCCAAAATCAGCTTTATTTAATAGCTAAAAAAATAATCACCTAGTGAACTCGCTGTGGTTATCGGATGTCGCGTCACGGCACCTGTTAGATAAAGAAATAGAGGGTGAGGGAGACAAGCGAGAGAAAGAGGGAACAGGTCAGAGAATGTGGTGGCGCAAGCTCGGGGCAAGCTCAAAGGGCGGCCGCGATGCTGCTGGGGAAGAGGATGATGTGGAGTAGGCTCGGCGACAGACGGCAGTGGCGGTCGGCGGGTGGCGGTGGAAAGATTAGGGTTTTGTTCATATTTGGGTATGCGGGAGATTGAGAAATGGTGGTCCACCAAAGCGGAGGATGCAAAATGGTAAAAAAAGATGCCGAAAGTGATGATGGATTTTAGCATCCTTCCCTTTGTAGATTTTCCTCCTCCATTTCAACCGTTTTGCATCCAAATTGCCCAGCCGACAATTTTCGACGTTACTTAAAAAGCTGAAAATCATGGCCATCTTTTTTGTTCTTTTCATTGAAGATTCCATTCTCATTTACATATTCAATATATATACACACACACATGCCTCATGGCTTAATTCACCCTTGTTGACTTAGATCGAGCATGACATAGGGTTGCCTAATTAATTCCAACAATTTTTCTAGGGGCTCGAATGACAAATTCTTATGCTTCCCATGGGATCATTCATTCTATGTCTAAGATTGCTTGGCAAGGAAATTGAAATAAATAAATTCGATCACCGGATTTTGACATTGCAATAGCACAAATAATGTTCGATGCGCTAAAAGAAAAAAAAAATCAATCGTCTCGATGGTTGAATCTAGAGATAATATGAAAAAAAAAATTGATGGTCATGGAACACGTGCACATTAATTGCTAGCTTATGTATGCAACTCGGTCTAGGTGACATTCACCAATAAAGAAAAAACCCACCACAAAAATTAAAATGAACAAAAAAACAGGTGTTGCTTAATGATCTTCGACAAGGGGGAAAGGTGTTAGAAAAGTCCTAAACCTATTGCATTGGTGCTAATTGTGACAATTTAATCATAAACCTTTTAATTATGATAATTTTATACTAAACTTTTTGACCTAGTGCCAATTCAGTCCTTCTGACTAATCTTGGTGGGATATTGCTGACATGGACGCTGGCCGGCTTGCGTGGCACTGCCGGCACTGATGTGGACAATTTTAAATAACATTTTAATTTTTTTTCGATTTTTTATTATCTTTTCAGATTTTTTTCCTTTTCTTTTTTCATTTCTTCTTCCTTTTGCCAGTGACCAGCCATTGGCCATAGGCGATGGCCAGCCACCAACCATGGCTGGGCGGGCTGACCTCACATAAGCAAGGGTCGTCGTCGCCAGCCACAAGCGAGGCCAGGCGAGGATCCTCGCCTGGGCCAGGGCGGCCTTGCCGGGTGTCGCCTTCACCAGGACGACGCTCGACGAGGGGAGCCCTCGCCAAGGCTCGTCCTTGCTCGGACGAGGTATCAACATGCTCGGTGAGATATTTATCGAGCACTCCTCGTTTGTTAATGATAAAATTAATCGGGTATTCGAAGAGTCCAAACACAAGATTACTATGGAAAGAAAGTCACACGTGCGGGTCAAAACGGGAATGGAAAAATCTAAGTTCGTCTCAAAGATTCCTTCGCAAATTCTTGTTCACATTCACTTCGTAGCAAAACTCCAAAGAATAAAACATAAAATATGAAAGATGCCGTTCCCTTGGCATTTCACACCTCCCAATTCGGCTAGGACAGCTCGGTCCGGCAGGAGAGACGCATCGAGCCATGCTAATTCGGCTCGGCTTGAGCCGCTTGGAACGAGCCTCCTTCCGGCGGCCCGCCTCCAAATTTTTCTATACACTTAATATTTAACTAATAATGAAATCAACATTGTACTTTATTTGAAGGAGTCAAAGGTGAGGATTTTTCTTTTTTTGAAGTGTCTAGGGTGAGTAATGACCTTGTTTCATATTACTTGCGATCTATGTATAGAAGGTCTCGAGTTCAAAGCATTCTAGACCCCTATTTATCTTCTTTATTATTTATCAATACGTTTCGTCTTAAGCCGAAATTCGGCGCACGCTTGAGGAGAGAATATTAATATATTCGGGTATTAAGTCACACCTTCATATTATAATTTGGACTTGTACAGCAGTTGGGTACGGTCCATTTTTTATGGCGGATGGAGTTAGAGGTTAGTCTTGAGGACCACAAACTCTCTCTCTCTCTCTCTCTCTCTCTCTCTCTCTCTCTCTCTCTCTCTCTCTCTCTCTCTCTCAGAGGTTAGTCCTGAGGACCACAAACTCTCTCTCTCTCTCTCTCTACGAGCGCAAGCGTGCAAACCATGGAACTCATTGCCATCATGTGAGGCCACAAAAACTCATTGTCACTGAACTTGACCTCAACGACAACGATGTTTCACCACGACCAACGTGTCGATGACACCTGTTGTAGTTAGCAATGAAGCCAGAAGAGAGATGCATCTGTTGACTATGCGCAAATGTTGGGGGGGAGGCAATGGCCTCATAGTGGATGATAATTGCGATTGGAGCTGGATTGGTGCCGTCATTAATGTCGATGAACGGGGGCAGAGAGTGGTGGCCACTTCAGGCCGATTAGGCTGTGACAGAGAGAGAGAGATTAAAGAATTTTGGGTCTAGAAATCCTCTAAATTTGAGAACTAAAGTTTCGTACGTGGTTGGTAAGGTTAGCTTATGAATGATCACTGGACCCGTGATAAGTTGATGTAACGGGGGTAAATCGACCCTAAGTGGAGAATAGTCCAAGATTCAAACACGTGAATATGGCCTAGGTTCTGTTCAACAATGACAAGGTTTGGTAATCCTTACCCTATTTGATCTGAAGTCAAACTTCTAGATTCAAGCTCTTTCCCAACACTAAACATCATTTGATTTTCTTTGAATTTTGGCATCATTCCCAAATATGGTCAACCTCTCGGTTGAATGGCCATACCACATCAAACTGGTCTAGCCATCTAGAAAAATAGTTTGCAAATATATTATTATTATTATTATTATTATTATTATTATTTACTGTATGGTTTCTGAACAGATACACAAAGGGGGGCTTGAGTTTCAAGCTTGTTCAGCAGCTGAGCCGTTTGACGTTGTCGCCAGCTCGCCGTGCTATCGCATTGCGGTCACGCTCATGCATGAAGAAGATTATATTATGAATAGGTCGGTCAAAAAAGTCGTCCCAGGTGGGGCCCACTCTCCCCATCGTCCTACGTGTCGCCCCGTCTCTCTCTCTCTCTCTCTCTCTCTCTCTCTCTCTCTCTCTCTCGATGGCTCACTGCTTATCAATCTTTATCCTCCGTCGCCCTCCGTGTCACCTCTCTCTCTCTCTTATTCTCTCGCTGCTAATTGCTTACTCTTTCTCCATCTTTATCCTCTCTCTAACCAAGTCATGAATCTTGACCTTGTCTTCCTCTCATTCGCCACCCAAACACCCTTATATACATCCATACATCCACACACTCACCGAAACAGAGAACAGCAACTTGTTCAACAACATCGCTTCAATCTTCTCGCGCCAGAAGCTGACACTCTGCTGATATTTCAAGGATGGGAAACTGTTGCAGAGCTGAGTCTTCGCCGTCGCCGTCGTCCATGATCTGGGCCGGCGAGGATTGGAACTCGCTCCGTAGTGATGGAGGAGAGAGCAAGAGGCTTATCGGCGATGCTGATGGAAAGAGGGCTTCTTCTTCTTCTTCTTCTTTGCGCAGGAGAGAGATCAAGATCAAGATCAGTAAGAAGGAGCTGGAGAAGCTGGTGGAGAAAATCGAGGCTCAAGGACTGTCTCTAGAGCAAGTCTTGCCTCTTCTGATTAACAAGAACTGCTTCGATCGTCGCCAGTCGGGTTTCGCAAAGCGCGGTGGTCATTGTTCATGGAGACCGGCTTTGCAAAGCATTCCGGAGGCCATCTAGAAGAAGTTTACTCATCCCTTTTCTCATTCTTTTGTTCTTTGTATGTACATGGGACAAGGCATAGATTTTGGTTTATACTTTCTGATATTTGACGATTTTGTAGAAGTAGTTACATAATTTCCTCTAATCCGAGGTTATGGTAGGTTCGTGAAAATGTACTTTTACACGATATGTGTGTTAATGTTACACGTGAATCAATCGGGAGATATTTATTTGCATTTAAAGACTTATACTTGTAACTAGAAAGGATAAATCATAGTGTTGTAGTTTCTTCCTTCACTTCAGCTTGATTGAGTGTTGTATCTACTCCATACGAAGAGCTGGACGCAAATAATCCACTAATCAATTGGAGAATTATCGAGTTATGATCGCTCAGCCGCCCGACTTTTTCACAGTCCCGGTGCATACAGACCCACACAGTGTTTAGTCTCATATAATTACTTGATAAAATAAATCACAGATAATTACCTCACCGCTTTCAAACACTCACCTTTCGTAAGACAAGCAATCCAAATTGGTTATTGAGTGAAATCCTTGAAGACGAAGTTCTGATATTCAAATGGCTTGTGGTCTTCTTTTGTACTGCTACAGAACAACTAAAAAACAAAAACCATCTCTTGAAGCATATCTATGCCATGAACGGGCGTTGAAGCCGACTTCACCAAGATATCTTGCACAGGAACAAGTCCAATTTGAACTTGGAGACAACGGCAAAACCAAGCGTCCAAGAAACCTCGTACTTTCCTGTTCGGGCTTTGACATTCCTTAATTTGGGTCCGGTTTCGAATATTAGCTAAAAACTCGATACATATATGTTAACGGTGGAGATGATGGTGGGAGTTGCAGGTGGTTTTATGGGAATGCGGCATGATGGAAGGTGAAAATAGAGGAGGCGATATCACTAGCTATCCTGCGACAGCAGACGTGGTTAAAGGTGTTTTTCGATGGAGCAATGGTTTAGGAATGGTGGTTCGTCTGTGCCTCATATATCGCTCTGGTCGTGCGTGTAAAATATTGTGCATTACGACAAGATAAAAAAACGCTGTGGCGTGTGTTTGTGACAACCAAAATCTCAAATAGAGTAAGAGTGCAGAGAGGTGTTCCAACAACCGTGTCTTCAAAGATGAGACAGTGAACTTGAAGATTGGTCACTAACATAAGAGATGGTCATCCTGCATATCCTATACAGTTCATATTACGATGCAATCTCCAGCTTCCCTTGATTCGATGTGAATTTTTACGGTTTTGATCTCGGAGCTCTGGTAGTGACAATACCACGAGATCTCTATCAAGCCATCTTCGATCCAGACCATGTGCAAGTACATAAATAATTGCCAATTTGCTTGCAAAGAAGCATCGGAATACCGTAAATCGATATAGTGATAAAAAACCTGAAGAGCTACCATGTTAAGGTTTCTTATAGGGAACGTTTTGTGTAACTTCTTCAACTTTTAAAAACTTTCTTAATTCATAAGATGAATGAGGAGGTACATCGATAGTCTATTCTAAGGTGGGTAAGGTTCTATCCATGCCACCCGCAAGGCAACGATTGAGATCGCACTAACAAAGGCCATAGAATATATTCTGCATTGATGTAGAAGTAAGCCTTATTTCATTGAAATGTCTCAATCCATATTTACAAGGCCGTAGATTACAAATGTGTCGTCATGCTTCGTTGTTTTGAGAAATTGAGGTTGCAGGTTTAGTCCCGTTCTTTCAGTCCTCTAATGTAGAGTTTTGTGAATTCATCCTCACATCTTCTTCTCCATGTGATCGAGTCGTCATGTACATTCGAGTTCTTCCACGACTTCGCGCTAGTAGCTCCTTCAGCTTGCTCACACGTCGATGGAAAGCAATGTGAAAGTCATCAACTTTTCATGGCAAATGGCAGAGGCAACATGGGCTCGGCGGCCTAGTGGGTTCGATCGGCCCATTGTGAAAAAAGGGCACACCTGGGTAAGCAATCCCCTTTTTGAGGGAAAAGTGCAGAATAAGTCCTAAACCTTTTGAAAAAGTGCCAATTTAGTCATAAACATATTTTTAGTGTCAACTTACTCCTAAACCTTTTGATATAGTGTCAATTCAATCCTTTTGGCCGGACTTTGTTGACGTGGACGTCGGCCGGTCACCATAGCTGATGTGGACGTCGGCCGGTCACTGGAGCTGACGTGGACAAAATTTAATAAATTTTTTGAATTTTTTTGTTCTCCCTCTTCCTCCAGCCGGTCGCCGGAGCGGCGACCGGCCGGAGGCCAGAGGCCGGCGAGGTCAACCTCGCCGGTCTAGGGCGAGCCACGCCGGCCACTGGCGAGGCTCGCCCGGCCCTCGCCATGGCCGAGCGAGGGTCAACCTCGCCAGATCCGGCGAGGTCGGGCCTCGCCCAGCCGCCGGCGAGCCTCGCCCGGCCCTCGCCAGAGGTCGCGAGGTTTGGCAAGGGCCAGGCGAGGCCCGACCTCGCTGGATCTGGCGAGGTCGACCCTTGCTCGGCCATGGCGAGGGTCAGGCGAGCCTTGCCAGCCCAGCGCGAGGCTCACCCTCGCCGGCGACGGCGAAGGCGAGCCTTGCCATGGCTGGGTGAGGCCCGACCTCGTCGGATCTGGCGAGGTCGACCCTCGCCAGGCCATGACGAGGGCCGAGCGAACCTTGCCAGCCCAGCGCGAGGCTCGCCCTCGCCGGTGACGGCAAAGGCGAGCCTCACCATGGCTGGGCGAGGCTCGACCTCGCCGGATCTGGCGAGGTCGGGCCTCGCCGCTAGTGGCCGGCCTCTGGCCTCCGGCCAGTCGCCGCTCCGGCGACTAGCTGGAGGAAGAGAGAGAAGAAAAAAATTCAAAAAAATATTAAAATATTATTAAATTTTGTCCACGTTAGCTCCAGTGACTGGTCGCCGACCGGCCGATGTCCACGTCAGCAAAATTAGGCCAAAAGGATTGAATTGGCACTATATCAAAAGGTTTAGGACTAAATTGGCACAAAAAATAGATTTAGGATTAAATTGACACTTTCTCAAAAGGTTTAGGACTTATTCAGCACTTTTCCCCCCTTTTTGAGTTCGGCCATCCTACCGAGATTTTTTTATATTTTTATCGGGGACAGGTTTGGAGAAGAATTTCTATATCCGGTGCTCAATCCGGCCCGTTCATTGATAAGATCTAGCCTCTCCTACACCATCTTTGGGGAGGTTAACCATTTCCCCCTCCTTGCTTCCTCTCCCCTTTCCACCGTATGGAGGGGCAAAAAGAAAAAGGACAAAGGAAAGATGATGATCTGCCTTGGAAGATGACAACTAAGAACAGATACGTACGCAAGTTGACTTAGAGCTGAGCACGAGGCCGAACGTGAAGCCACTACTATGATCAATCTCATTCACACGGTGTAAGCTATTATGATCAATCTCGTTGGGTTCCGGCATAAACAAAGATTCACCAATCCTAGAAGTTAATAAACCAATTCATTTCCGTACTAAGTTGTTTGATTTCCATAGCGTGGGGAATTATTCAAATTAGTTTGGTTGTTTCTGCTTCTCTTTGGCACCTAATCGTTTGACTATTTGTCTCTGGGGATCACGTACTTCAATTCATTTCTCAACCACCAAGAATTGCATGCAAAAAATCAAGATTTGAATGATAGCTGAATGTGCTCATGATCTCGAAAGGTTTGGAACGAAACGAAACCTCGTCCTTGTTATGATTTCTATGCACTATACACTTTTCCTCCTCTTTCCTTTTTGCAAAGAAATGTAAAATTAGCAAACACCACCCCAAGATTCTACACAACATGAGACACTAAAACGAAAGGACACTCCTACGTGGTGGTTTTGCAAGAACAAGTTTAAAAGGTTGGAGGCTGATCAATAACTTGGTCTCTACTCTCTACAAGGCCAGACGAGAGCTTCCAAGCTCCTCAATTGACTCATGAGCTGCTTATAAACAGCAAGCCTCGCTTTCGAAATCATCAGTGCCATCCTCTTCCTCGACTTCTTCAACTGCCACCCGATCTTCACCTTCAACCTGCACAACTTCACTCTCAGGAGCGAGGGCCTCCTCCGAGCATCAGCTTGCTCCAACACTTTGTAGATCAGGAACTGCGCTTTCCGTTGCTTTTTCTCTTCTGGGTCCTCGAAATCCATCCTTGTGTGTGCATACGGCTTCTGCGAAAGAGCCATTATTGATTCTTGTATCGAGCTTTTTGGTTGAATTGGCAATAAAGAGGTTGAAGAGAAGGGAGTGTGTTTTGGAGGAGTTGAAACCAGGGGTAAGAGACCAGCTGGTTTTTATAGAGTGCGTAGGAGGTAAACATTGCATCAGTTGATGAAGGGACAATGGATGTGAACTAGTGTTCGTTAGGATAAATCATTAAATAAGTAGAGAAACAATGACTAAACTTGGCCTGAAAATCTTACATCATTTGGGTTCTTAAATTTGACGTACTACTTGATTACAAGATAAAATTGATTTTGATTGGATAAATCAATGGAGACTCCACTTCAAAGACATTATGGGGTTCCTCAATAGGTACTCTTTTCATCTTCTGAGTTTCTTTAATGGGTTTAATTTTTCTGGATAAAGAGTAATGCCAGTTATAAGAAAACTGATCTAAAAATTTGTTATCTTTATAGATAAAGCAAACTCTTATTTGGGTGTTAATACATATAATTCGTTTATTCAAATGCTTGCATGCAATCTGTCGCATTGCTTAATATTCCAATTTCGTGTATCGGGTTTAAGATATCGATCATAGTTATCCACATTTACTAACAATATAAATACATGGAATCATAGGATTAAAATGAACTCATCAAATATTGTCAATGACGCGTATAATATTCAATTGGAATAGCACGAAAGTTGAGGAAACTATGAATACAATAGTCTCCAGCTCCTGGCCGGATCAAGACGGCACTCAATTTTTATTCTGTTTTTAAAAGTCTGTGCTGTCATTTATTTAATGTTGAATAATGCCGAACTAGTAGAGTTGGAAGCAAAGTCAAATGGGAGACATGGGGGCATGCCATCGATCTGTATATACAACACAAGGTTCATCATTTTATTGAAAATCATTAATAACAATGCTCAGAAGAAAAAGATTTTCCAAATATGGTAGGAGACAACCCTTAGAAAAAAAATATCTTCAAAATCTATTCTATTGAATCAGGCCAATCCCTGTCGAGAAATTATGATATTCATATTATCTGTTTCTATAAATAAATATATATGTGTACAAGCTACTCATACATCTCTTTTAGAGTGATTGATTAGATCATCACATCATGAATAATGCGTTACTCTATACATGCAAATCAAAATAATCTTATGACCGCTCTGCTTGTCAACTAGTTCATATGAATTGCCAAATCCTTGGGATAGTTAATGAGGTCCAATATCAACTAAGCAGGGATGCATTTGGCCCCGGCCACCTGCACCTACACTTAACAGAAACCAGCCTCGTCTCCACAACATTTAACTACTAATTGTAGTCATTTGAGGGATGTTATAAAGTATATCAACTAGCTATTATTATTTGATCTTTGAAATTAGGAAAACCCATTATTAGATAAGTATTATAGTATTTGTTTTCTATGGATCTCTTGGAATCAAGCATAGGTAGGCTAAACAAACAATATGGTTTAATGATGTTGGTCCAATTTAATGGACCATAAGTCATCACCTTCACAAGTTCAACAAACCTTGAGGGAAAGAGGCAATTCATGCACCAATGTAGATTGAGCCGTCCTAATTAAGTTTCACATTAAAAAGAAAAGGAGGAGTTTTGGTATAACTATTTATAGGGTAGGGAAGGGACAGGTCAAGCCAATTTCAGTTTATGAGACATTTGTGTCACATTACTCTATGATTGACTTAATAGATTTTGGTAAAATGAGTTCAGACAATATTTTGCTCGCCACATTATATATCGGTCTTTAAATTAACTCAAAGATCTTTCCAATTGTAATATTTTTCATCAGAATGAAAATTAAAATCGAATTGGAATCACTTAAAGACAATATTCACTTGGCTCGTGGTGTACAAGAGTAAGTTTATGTATGACTTCATTTATATACCTTATTAGACTCACATTCATTAAAAAATTTAAACCCATTGACGATGAATTTTCAGTAAACTATACGTATTATTTTATTTCATCCCTCAACGATTATCCAAATGATACCCTAGGCGTGCATGGCCACAACATCGACAACCAAACGTTCAACATTAAACTACGCAAATCATTGAGGTTCACTTCATTCGTTTACCTTCCGAAACAATAGAACAGATAAGAATAGTCAAATGTCGGAGATACTCTCAACTTCAGAATACATAAATAAACAAATAAGGTCGACACCTTTTTGGAATATCTTTTGTCTTCCATTAACTAGAAAAACCGTCGCCGAATAAGTCTAGAAGAAATATAAAACAATACATATTCATAAGTTAAACTGTCTTCCACCAGTTCCTTTGTGCTTGGGGTTTGTTGAATGTCTCTGTTTTTGGGTAATGAACCAGTGAAGACGGAGTTTTTCTTCTTCTTTTTTACAATAAGAAAATGAGAAGACAATATGAAAAATGCATGCATCAGCCTCAACATTGAATTTTTGAGTGTCGTCAAAGGCACTCTTGCCGCAAGTTGCGCCGCATATTAAAAATCATTATCATATCCTAGAACATACATTTTGCATCTCCCCGGCCTAAAAGAATCCATTTGCCTCATGCACAACCATAAGCTAAACCCTAGCCCATTTCGCACTCTCTTTGCCTGCCCTTTTTTCTCTCCTCAATCCTCACACACAACAATGTAGTGAGCCACGATGTGAAAGCCACCACAGGGCCGAGCTATCAGTCGGTACCTAACCCCGGTGTGGACGACGAGACCCTCTACTACGACCCACACCCCTTTCCCCCTGTGTCTCTAGCGAGATCGTTCGCCGCTTACAGCGACGAGTAGCTCAGCCTCTGGTCAAACTCAGTGGTCTTCACTGTTTAGGTGTCGTCACTCTTGCTGCCAAACTAACTAGTGTGATCGTGGGGTGAGAGTTGTTGTCCCGTTTTCACTGGCGATCGAGAGCGAGAGTGATAGAGTGAGGTGAGGCCGCAAGATGAGTGAGGCGAGAGATGGAGACAGATGAAGAGTAAACTAGGTTTTGATTTGAAAACATAAAAATTAAATATAGGTCCATATATATATGTATATGAACCAATCCGATCCGGGTGGACAGTTTCATAACTGGAACTGGGAACCGAACCAGTACTCACCGATTCCAGTAAATTGGAACCGGATCGGTTTCCACGGAAACCGCCGGTTCTAGGCTAGTCCTGTCTGGTTCCAGGCGATTCTCGGTTCTTCTGTACACCCCTAATCACCGCCAACTCAAGGCCAAATCGAGGTCAAACGACTTGGATCTGGCAAATTATATGCGGGTGACGATATAACTCGTAAACCATTGTAAAAATTGAGTATGATGGTTGTAGGTTTTGAAATGTAATAAGGGTATTTGATGTGCGAAGTATAGCTCAGTATGATAATTGTTAGGTCCCCGTTAGTGTAACAAAAGTTTCACATACTCACCGCTCGATGATTGACATATATACTTGAACATAATAACGTAATCGAGTTCTTTCACAAGTCAATCATCCAACGGTGGGTGTGTAAATCAATTCTTCCATTGCTTATATGATACAATATGCAATAACAAGTGTCTAGTTTGGTGTTTAAGTGGACATTTTAGCTTATGCATCATTGAAGACGTTACAAGACCCGTGGGTGGTTGAGTAAGAATGATGCACCAAACACTTCTGCAATCTTGTGCACAAGGTTATCGTTTTTAATTAAACAGCGGATGGATTGATTCCATCGTTTAGCACGTACAGTTTCCTCCAAAAAAATAAGCCATGTCATCTTTTGAAATGACAAACTCAGCAATTATTCTTGAATTCATGAATTTTATTGATTCAAATAAATAATAGGTTTAATTGGAAACTAAAGCTGCAAATGCACATTTAAAGGAAAGAAAATGTATAAATGATATTTCTCTCTTATTTGGATTTGGATAAATTGTTATACCTCCTATAATGATCTCATGTCGTCTAAAGTGGGATTTTATCTCTCCGTAGTGTAAAAGGAACGCAAACCACTTTCAACCATAAATTTTTAGTTCAAAAAATTTGAAAGCCTGCTCATGGTCGATAGGTTATGAATAATATCCTTCTATCTCTAACAATGAGGAAATGGCAATTTAAAGTGTCACCTAACAATCGTATAATTACATAAATCTCTCATACACTATAATTTAATATAACGTACCCTCTACTCAATAATTCTATTAAATATAACTAAAGCCGTGCATGATGGTACCGTTTGCTTGCCACGTGGCACTTCTCTTTAGCTCTATGCTAGTCGCGTGCCATGACACTTAGCACAATGTTGCCAAAAGTCCCCATAACCTTACTTGCCATTCTACACTCTTATATGTTAATCTCAAATGCTAATAATAGATAAAGCCTATATTTAAACATCTTTAAGATTCTATCTAGAGTTAAATTTAGTCAAAACAATTAATTTAGATTTAGACAAAATAATTAAATCAAACTAAGAAAATGAAAGAGATGCGTTTTTTTTATGTATGATAAATGGATAGTATATATTGTATTAATCTTCTACTTCATCCTCCTTTGATACATTGAAAGTTCTAAAATTTGTTATGAAAATGTAATTGCACCCTAAAACTTTCAATTTGCGCCATCATATCCTAAAACTTGTTTGATTTGTACTATCAAGTAACTTTGTTATCTTCATCTAATTTAAATGATGGCAAATGTTCACGTGACATTTTTTCTTTTGATGTTTTACGGTTACACTTGACGAATTTTGCAATGCAAACAAGGCGCAACATAAATAAAAATCTTGAAAAGTCAAAAAAATTAAGGGATAATACCATCACAAATCTCAAACTGGTACACCCACGACACATCTATCTCAAACTAATTTTTATATTGCAAAAATCTCAAACTAGGATACCCGTGACAATCTACCTTCCGTTACTTTCTGTCCAGTGTCCCCGTTAAATTGCTGACATGGAACCACACGTGGCAAACGATTTGTCTGACGTGGAAATTCAACATAAATGACATTTTAAATGAAGTCCGTGTGGGGAAGCCATATCTAGTAGAAAATGAACTAAGATTGAGAATTAGGGCAAAATTGAATTTGCTCATTCTCTCTCCCCCCTAAATCACCAAATCGTAGGGCAAAACTGAGCTAAAATTAGGGATATCAGCAAATATCTGAAACTCGAGGGAGCTCTTGTCTAGAAGGGAAGCTGCTGGAGATGGCAATGTCACCAGGGACGAGGACGACGCGGAGGCGGCTCGGAAACAAACGTGGTGGCGAGAAGAATAGGGTTTGTTCATGAATGGTGGTGTTGGGGCATATGCAGGATTGAAATACGATTGTCCTTCAAATAGGGATAGTTTGGTCTTTCGAAGTTCTGAAATCTGATCCTCGACACAAACATGTGTTACCAAAACTAGAGAATGCAAGGCCTAATTTCCTAAAAAACCCTCAACTTTAGGTTAAGTCCCAAATCTACCCCGAACTTTTTTTTGTCTAAAAAAAAACCCAAAACTTTAAGTGAAATCCCAAATCTACCCCGAAATTTTTTTTATCTTAGAAAAAACCCCAAACTTTAGGTCAAATCCCAAATCTGCCCTAAACTTTTTTTTGTCTTGAAAAAAACCTCAAACTTTAGGTTCAGTCCCAAATCTACCCCAAATTTTATTTTATGTAAAAAAAATCACCAAAATTCAATTTATTTTCAAAAATATACCCCGATAATTCAGTTCTAACTTGACGTGGCATTTCCATGTCGATAATAAATGATTTTATTTGGTTTTATTTCGGAGAATTTCAACAATTTTTATTTGGTTTGATTTGTTGTCGAAGTGAAAACTCAACGTCGGTCTGTTTCTATCACCCCATTACTTTGCTGATGTTGATTTGTTATGACGTGGAAGTGCTACGTCAAGTTGGGATGGGATCACGGGGGTATATTTTTTAAAATAAATTGAAATTTGCTGATTTTTTCTACATAAAACAAAATTCGGGGCAGATTTGGGACTGAATTTAAAGTTTGGGATTTTTTCCGAGACAAAAAAAAGATCGGGGCAGATTTGGGACCGAACCTAAAGTTTGGGGTTTTTTTCGAGATAAAAAAAAGTTTGGGACAGATTTGGGACTGGACCTAAAGTTTAGGGTTTTTTCTTAGACAAAAAAAAGTTCGGGGCAGATTTGGGATTTGACCTAAAGTTTGGGGTTTTTTAGGGAATTCACCCGAGAATGCAAAGCCGTAAGGATGTAAACTGAAGATGGTTTTTAGTATCTTCTCTGTGAAAATTTCCCTCCTCCCTTTCAGCCTCTTGCGTAACTGGCCTTCTTTTGCTCTTTCCCTGAAGAGTTCGATCATCATTTACAAATTCAATGTCGAGGTTTGAATGGTGGCATGTAATCAATGTATGATGCTTCATGGCTTAATTCACTGTCCTTGACTTAGATCGAACATGACATATGGTTGTTCAACTAATTCCATCAATTTTTCTAGGGGCTTGAATCACAGCATTCTTACACTTCCCGTGGGCTTCATTCATTCTATGTCTAAGATTGCTAGCAAAAGAATTTAAAAATAAATATTAAAAAAATCCGACTACCTGATCTTGACATTTTGATAGGATAGATAATTTTTTCCACATGAATTTAATTTGACACGTTTAAAGAAGGAATTGAGTATTAACAATTTCAATTACTGAAAAAAAGTTCATTTTGTTGATTACGATAGTGATAGTAACATCAAATCCCAATTTTAGCGGCGATAATGTCGAAAATTGATGGTCGCGAAATTAATTGCTAGTTCATTTATGCAACTCAATCTATATGAAATCCACAAATAAAGAAAAGGGTTAATACCATAAAAAACCCTAAACTAGTATACTTGTGCTAATTTTACCTCAAACTAATTTTACCCCTTTCCCCCTGTATCTATGTCGAGATCGTTCGCCGCTCACAACGACGAGTAGCTTAGCCTCTGGTCAAATTTAGTGGTCTTCACTGCCAAACTGACTAGTGTGACTGCGGGGTGAGAGTTGTTGCCCTTTTTTCACTGGCGATCGAGAGCGAGAGCGATAGAGGGAGGGACGAAGCCGGAGGCAATCGAGAGCGAAAGTGACAGGGTGGGGTGAGACCGCGAGATGAGTGAGGCAAGAGATGGAGACAGACGAAGAGAAAACTAGGTTTTGATATGAAAACATAAAAATTAAATATATACATGCATACATACATACATACATACATATATATGTACCAATCCAATCCGGGTGGACGGTTCCACAACTGGAACCGGGAATCGGATTAGTACTCACTGGTTCTAGTAAATTGGAATTGGACCAGTCTCCATGGGAACAGCCAATTATGGGCCAGTCTTGTCCTATTCCGAGCGATATTCGATTTTTCTGCAAACCCCTAGTCACCACTAGCTCAAGACCATATCGAGGTCAAACGACTTGGATATGGCAAATTATGTGTGGGTGAGTGATATAACTCGTAAACCATTGTCAAAATTGAGTATGATGGTTGTAGGTTTTGAAATGTGAGAAGGGTATTTGATATAGGAAGTAAAACTCAGTATGATAATTGTCCGGTCCCCGTCAATGTAACAAAAGTTTCACATACTCACCGCTCGATGATTGACATGTATACTTGAACATAATAACGTAATCGAGTTCTTTCACACGTCAATCATCCAACGGTGGGTGTGTAAATCAATTCTTCCATTGCTTATATGATACAATATGCAATAACAAGTGTCTAGTTTGGTGTTCAAGTGGACATTTTAGGTTATGCATCATTGAAGACGTTACAAGACCCGTGGGTGGTTGAGTAAGAATGATGCGCCAAACACTTTTGGAATCTTGTGCACAAGGTTATCGTTTTTAATTAAACAGCGGATGGATTGATTCCATCGTTTAGCACGTACAGTTTCCTCAAAAAAAATAAGCCATGTCATCTTTTGAAATGACAAACTCAGCAATTATTCTTGAATTCATGAATTTTATTGATTCAAATAAATAATAGGTTTAATTGGGAACTAAAGCTGTAAATACACATTTAAAGGAAAGAAAATGTATAAATGATATTTCTCTCTTATTTGGATTTGGATAAACTGTTATACCTCCTATAATGATCTCATGTCGTCTAAAGTGGGATTTTATCTCTCCGTAGTGTAAAAGGAACGCAAACCACTTTCAACCATAAATTTTTAGTTTAAAAAATTTGAAAACCTGCTCATTGTCGATAGGTTATGAATAATACCCTTCTATCTCTAACAATGAGGAAATGACAATTTAAAGTGTCACCTAACAATCGTATACTTACATAAATCTCTCATACATTCTTATTTTTTTTTTGGGTAAAGTCATACATTCTTATTTAATATACCCTCCACTCAATAATTCTATTAAATATAACTAAAGCCGTGCATGATGATAGTGTTCGCTTGCCACGTGGCACGTCTCTTTAGCTCTATGCTAGTCGTGTGCCATGACACTTAGCACAATGTTGCCAAAAGTTCCCATAACCTTACTTGCCATTCCACACTCTTATATGTTAATCTCAAATGCTAATAATAGATAAAGCCTTAAACATCTTCAAGATTCTATATGGAGTTAAATTTAGTCAAAACAATTAATTTAGATTTAGACAAAATAATTAAATCAAACTAAGAAAATGAAAGAGATGCGTTTTTTTATGTATGATAAATAGATAGTATATATTGTATTAATCTTCTACTTCCTCCTCCTTTGATATATTGAAAGCTCTAAAACTTATTATGAAAATGCAATTGCGCTCTAAAACTTTCAATTTACGTCATCATATCCTAAAACTTGTTTGATTTGTACTATCAAGTAACTTTGTTATCTTCATCCAAATTAAATGATGGCAAATGTTCACGTGACATTTTTCTTTTGATGGTTTACGGTTACACTTGATGAATTTTGCAATGCCAACAAGGCGCAACATAAATAAAAATCTTGAAAAGTCAAAAAAATTAAAGGATACTATCATCACAAATCCCAAATTGGTACACCCGCGACACATCTACCTCAAACTAATTTTTATATCGCAAAAATCTCAAATTAGGATACCCGTGACAATCTACCTTCCGTTAGTTTCTGTCCAATGTCCCCATTAAATTGTTGACATGGAACCACACGTGGCAAACGATTTGTCTGACGTGGAAATTCAACATAAATGACATTTTAAATGAAGTCCGTGTGGGGAAGCCATATCTAGTAGAAAATGAACTAAGATTGAGAATTAGGGCAAAATTGAATTTGCTCATTCTCTCTCCCCCCTAAATCACCAAATCTTAGGGTAAAACTGAGCTAAAATTAGGGATATCAGCAGATATCTGAAACTCGAGGGAGCTCTTGTCTAGACGGGAAGCTGCTGGAGATGGCAATGTCACCAGGGACGAGGATGACGTAGAGGCGGCTCGGAGACAAATGTGCACTACAAAAAAACTTGATTTTTGCCACGAAAATTTGAGATGAAAAAATTTTCATTGCAAATTTGCGACAAATTTTCCAACGAAAAGCAAAATTCGTTGGAAATTTCCAACGAAAAATTTTCGTCGCAAAATTCGTTGGAAATTTCCAACGAAAAAATTTTCATCGCAAAATTCGTTGGAAATTTCCAACGAAAAAAAATTTGTTAGAAATTTCCAACGAATTTTCCAACGAATTTCAATTTTTCGGGAAATTACTTCAGTGTGTACAATTTCCGTTGGAAAATTCGTTGGAAATTTCCAACGAATTTTCTAACGAATTACAAAAAAACCCACATTTTTCATATTCGTTGGAAAATTCGTTGGAAATTTTCAACGAATTTTCCAACGAATTTCAATTTTCCGGGAAATTAATTCAGTGTGTACAATTTTCGTTGGAAAATTCGTTGGAAATTTCCAACGAATTTTTTCGTTGGAAATTTCCAACGAATTTTCCAACGAATTACAAAAAAAACCCGATAATGTTCGGCATTTTTATATTCGTTGGAAAATTCGTTGGAAATTTCCAACGAATTTTCCAACGAATTTCAATTTTCCGGGAAATTAATTCAGTGTGTATAATTTTCGTTAGAAAATTCGTTGGAAATTTCCAACGAATTTTTTTCGTAGGAAATTTCCAACGAATTTTCCAACGAATTACAAAAAAACCCGATACTGTTCGGCATTTTTTATATTCGTTGGAAAATTCGTTGGAAATTTCCAACGAATTTTCCAACGAATTTCAATTTTCCGGGAAATTAATTCAGTGTGTATAATTTTCGTTAGAAAATTCGTTGGAAATTTCCAACGAATTACAAAAAAAACCCGATACTGTTCGGCATTTTTGATATTCGTTGGAAAATTCGTTGGAAATTTCCAACGAATTTCAATTTTCCGGGCAATTACTTCAGTGTGTACAATTTTCGTTGGAAAATTCGTTGGAAATTTCCAATTTCGGACAATTATTTTAGTGTGTACAATTTTCGTTGTAAAATTCGTGAGAAATTTCCCACGAATTTTGCAACGAAAACCCTACTTCTTCCTTATTCAATATTTTCGCGCTCGTTATTCCCACGTTCATTCTCTCTCTCTCTCTCTCTCTCTCTCTCTCTCTCCTTCGCCTTCACCCTCTCTCTCCTTCGCCTTCACCTTCTCCCTCCGTCTCCCCCTCCGCCTCCTCCCCCGCCGCCCCCCCTCCTCCTCCGGCTCCGGCTCCGGCTCCGACGCCATGGACACCAAGCATCCAAGCCTCCGACGCCCCCGACGCCACCAAGCCTCGTCGCCGGCGAGGCTAGGAGACGACGACAGACTCGACGAGCAGCGACCCCGAAGCCTGCTCCCGCCCCTGCTGCTGCTGCTGCTTCTTCTTCATCTTCTTGTTCTGGGAAGAACAAGAAGAGGCGCAACAGCCTCGCCGGCCATGAGGGCAAGCCTCGTCGTCGGCGAGGGCCGAGCTCGCCCAGATCTGGGCGAGCTCGGCCCTCGCCGACGACGAGGCTTGCCCTCGCCGGCGACGAGGCTGGCCCTCGTCGGCCATGCCGACGGCCGAGCTTGCCATGGCCGGCGAGCTCGGCCCTCGCCAGCGACGAGGGCTATTTTTCGACCAAAAAAAAAATTTCGACCAAAAAAAATTTTTTCGATGGAAAAAAAATTTCCACGATTTTTCGACAAAAAAAATTTGTAGTTTCCAACGAAAATTGAAATTTTTCGTTAGAAAAATTTGCGACGACTTATTACCAACGAATTTTTTTTCGTTGGAAAATTCGTTGGAAATTCGTTTTCCAACGAATTTTTTCGAATTTTTCGTTGGAAAAAACATATTTTTTTGTAGTGGTGGTGGCGAGAAGAATAGGGTTTGTTCGTGAATGGGGGGTGTTAGGGCATGTGCGGGATTGAAATACGGTTGTCCTTCAAAGAGGGATGGTTTGGTCTTTCGAAGAACTGAAATCTGATCCTCGACACAAGCATGTGTTACCAAAACTAGAGAATGCAAAGCCGTAAGGATGTGAAATGAAGATGGTTTTTAGTATCTTCTCTGCGAAAATTTCCCTCCTCCCTTTCAACCTCTTGCGTAACTGGCCTTCTTTTGTTCTTTCCCCGAAGAGTTCGATCATCATTTACAAATTCAATGTCGAGGTTTGAATGGTGGTATGTAATCAATGTATGATGCTTCATGGCTTAATTCACTCTCCTTGACTTAGATCGAACATGACATATGGTTGTTCACCTAATTCCATCAATTTTTCTAGGGGCTTGAATCGCAGCATTCTTACACTTCCCGTGGGCTTCATTCATTCTGTGTCTAACATTGCTAGCAAAAGAATTTAAAAATATATATTTAAAAAACTCGACTACCTGATCTTGACATTTTGATAGGATAGATAAATTTTTCCACGTGAATTTAATTTGACACGTTTAAAGAAGGGATTGAGTATTAACAATTTCGATTACTGAAAAAAAAAGTTCATTTTGTTGATTACGGTAGTGATAGTAACATCAAATCCCAATTTTAGCAGCGATAGCGTAGAAAATTGATGGTCATGAAATTAATTGCCAGTTCATGTATGCAGCTCGATCTATACGAAATTCGCCAATAAAGAAAAGGATTAATACCACGAAAAATCCTAAACTGGTACATATGTGACAATATTACCCCAAATTAATTTTTTGACCATCAAAAACTCCAAACTGGTATACCTGTAATAATTTTACACTACGTTAGTTTCTATTAAATTTTACTGTTAAATTGTTTTGTTGAATGACACCCGGTAGTTAACGGATATACTAGCTTTGGGTTTTACCCTCCATTTATCATAGGTGTACTAGTTTGTGATTTTTTTTTGCATTAATTTAATTTAATTGAAATTAACGGAGAGTAAATTTGTCACAAATGTACTAGTTTGGGATTTTTTATGATCAAAAAATTAGTTTTAATTAAAATTATCATAGGTGTACCAGTTTTGGATTTTTTGTGGTAAAAAATTAGTTTAAGGTAAATTTGTTACAGGTGTACCAGTTTGAGATTTTTCGTAATATTAACCCTAAAGAAAAACCTGGCACTAAAAAACGAAACGGGTCGCTCGATGATCTTCTACAAGGACGGATTGATGCACTTGATGAGATATTCATCGGGCACTCTTTTTTTATCATAAAATAAACACATATTTATAGTGGAAAAAAAGAAAAAGAAAATTCAAGTATGTGTCAAAGATGCCTTCACATATTCAAGTTCACATTCACTTTGTGTCAAAATTCCAAAAAATAATAAATAAATAAATAAAGATGCCATTTCTTTGGCATTTCACACCTCCAATTGATTTTTCAAGCCATGCTGATTCGGCTTGGCTTGAGCCACTTGGAATGAGCCGCCTTCGGGGGCTTGGTCCATATTTTCTATAAAGTCAATATATAACAGATAATATATTAATATAGTCAATATATAACAGATAATATATTAATATTATAAAGAAAGAAATACGTATAATAAATGAATACTTTATCGAAAGGCTCTAAGGTGAAGATTTTTTTGTTTAAATAAGTGTCTAATGTGAGAATTTTATTTTCCAACTTAAATTTGATTAAGTATCAAAGATCATCCTATAAGTGGCACCACAATGCCTATATACCGACAATTTATAAGCTTGATTATTGGCAACGAATTAAATGAAACAGAAATACACTCGATGCGATATTTGGTTTAATTGTAAGGTAGCTTGAGGATTCTATTCTAGGTTGGGAAAAGTTTGCATATGATAAGGTCATTTTAGACAGAAAGTCAGACATGATTATCAAGATTGGGGAGGTCTCTTAAATTTTGAGATCAATAAATCCGGGGAAAAAAAATTGAGCGAACAGAGTGAACATATGCATATGTCTATTAGCATTAAACCGTGTATACATCTAATAACTTGAACTTTTAGAGTATAATTGCGGTTCCACAAAATTTTATATGGTATAGGATCAGTAGGTACTAAATTCAAATCTTTCCAGCGTCATATTTATTGCTCGTATAACATATTTCCATGCTTTAATTTTTAGACAAAGTTTAGTATACACATGAGGAAGAGTGTTAGAATATTTAAATATTAAGGTCCATTCGTTTCGCGAGAATATTACGTTTTTGGAAAATGTTTTCAAGAAAGTCAGTTTCCTGTAAAATGTTTTCCAGAAATGACACAATTTTCTGATGTTCAGCTGAAATCTGAAAAAGTTTCGAAAAATATTTTCCGTTGTTCGTTATGAAAAATATTTTCTTCCTAGTACTACTTTCAAAAAAATTTTATTTTTATTTTTAAAAAATATTTTTAATTTTTTTTCCTTCTTGTTCTTCTTCCTCAGCAAGTCGCCGATCGCCGGTCACAGCGGTGGCCAGCAATTGGCCAACTCGAGCCTCGCTACAGGCTGGCAAGGCTCAAGCTCGCCAGATTTCAACGAGGTCAAGCCTCGCCGGCCTATGGCAAGGCTTTAGCTTGCTTGATCCGGCGCGGTCGAGCTCACCCAAGGCCAGTCGGGCGAGCTCGGGCCTCGCTAGATCCAGTGAGCTGGGTGAGCCTCGCCCGAGGTCGCTAGACGTCAACAAGGCTCTAGCGACCTCGGGCGAGGCTCTGGCAACCTTGGGTGAGGCTCGAACCTAGCCCAACTCACTGGATCTGGCGAGGCTCGACCTCATCGGCCTCGCCATAGGCCAACGAGGACCTTACCGGAATCTGGCGAGCTGAAGTCTCGCCAGCCTGTGGCGAGGCTCAAGCCCTCTTGTGGCCAGTCATTAGCCGCCACCGTGGCCGGTGACCGATCGGAGAAAAAGATAGAAAAGAGAAGGAAAAAAAAGAAAATTAAAATATTTAAAATGAATGGTGAAAGAAGGAGGGGGAAAATGTTTTCCTCTTTTCAAAAGCGAAGGTATTTTGTCCATTTTCTGGAAAATATTTTCCATGCAAAGTTATTTTCCGTGAAATGAACACCGGAAAATGTTTTTTCGGAAGTTATTTTCTGTGAAACGAACAAAGCGTAAGCCACATCTTTATCTAATAATTTAAACTTTTATAGTAATTGGGTGTGGTCCCTATCCGTTGGCGGATTGAGTTAGAGATAAGCTCTAAGGACCGAGGACACACTCTCTCTCTCTCTGTCAATTGTAGGAACTCATCACCATCGAACGAAGCCACGGTACCTCAATGTCACTCAGTTTGACCTCAACGATGACGAGATCTCACCACGATTGAGGTCGAGTTCAACATCATGGAAGGCAACAAGGCCAAGGTGGCAACAACAACCATGAAGAGAGATCTAGGGAAGCGCATTACAAAAAAACTGGATTTTTGTCACGAAAATTTACGATGAAAAAATTTTCGTCGCAAATTTGCAACAAATTTTCCAACGAAAAGTAAAATTCGTTGGAAATTTCTAACGAATTTTGCGACGAATTCAAAAAAACCCGGTATTGTTCAGCATTTTTTATATTCGTGGGAAAATTCGTTGGAAATTTCCAACGAATTTTCCCACGAATTTCAATTTTCCGGGCAATTATTTCAGTGTGTACAATTTTCGTTGGAAAATTCATTGGAAATTTCCAACGAATTTTTTTTCATTGGAAATTTCCAACGAATTTTCCATCGAATTCAAAAAAACCCGGTATTGTTCGGCATTTTTTATATTCGTTGGTAAATTCGTTGGAAATTTCCAACGAATTTTCCAACGAATTTCAATTTTCCGAGCAATTATTTCAGTGTGTACAATTTTCGTTGGAAAATTCGTTGCAAATTTCCAACAAATTTTTTTTCGTTGGAAATTTCCAATGAATTTTGCGACGAATTCAAATAAACCCGATATTGTTCGGCATTTTTTATATTCGTGGAAAAATTCGTTGGAAATTTCCAACGAATTTTCCAACGAATTTCAATTTTCCGTGCAATTATTTTAGTGTGTACAATTTTCGTTGCAAAATTCATGGGAAATTTCCCACGAATTTTGCAACGAAAACCCTACTCCTTCCTTATTCAACATTTTCACACTCATTATTTCCGTAACTCTCAATTTCCACGTTCTCTTTCTCTCTCTCTCCGCGAACAACGTCCATTGCAATCCCTCGCTTCACCTTCGCCTTCGCCTTCTCCCTCCGCCTCCCCCTTCGCCTCCTCCCTCGCTGCCTCCCCTCCTCCTCCGGCTCCGGCTCCAGCTCCGGCGCCATGGACACCAAGATCGAGGCCATTAACTCCTGCAAGCCCCCCTTCGGCGACGTCGGCTCCCTCCCCAAAGGCGCCGCCGCAGCCATCCAGGGCTAGGCCCCCGCGGCGGTCGACGCCCCCGATGCCACCATGGGCCGCCACCTCGCCTGCCGCCTGGTCCAGATTGGCATCACCGACGTCACTCCGTCCCCGGCGACTTCAACCTCACGCTCCTCGACCACCTCATCGCCATCGCCGGTGAGCTCGAGGTCGCCCAGATCTGGGCGAGCTCGAGCTCGCCGGCGACGAGGCTGGCCCTCGCCGGCGGCGAGGGCAATTTTTCGACCAAAAAAAAATTTTTTTTTATTGGAAAAAAAATTTTCCACGATTTTTCGATCAAAAAAAAAATTTTCGTAGTTTTTGCAACGAATTTAGCCACGAGTTTTCCAACGAATTTTCCAACGAAAATTAAAATTTTTCGTTGGAAAAATTTCCGACGACGAATTACTAACGAATTTTTTCAAATTTTTCGTTGGAAATTTCGTCGGAAAAAACATGTTTTTTGTGGTGGACAAGGGCCAACATTAACACCGATGGTTGGGGTTCTTCAAGCCAATTAGATTGCAAGAGAGCAATCAAGGAATTTTCTAAATTTGAGAACCAGAGTTTTGTACGTGGTTTAGTAAGATGAGATTATCGATAATCATTGGATACGTGATAAGTTAACATACAATTTATTTGACGGGGTAAATCGACGCTAAGTATAGACTATGTCTAAGAATCAAACACACTATTGCCTAGATTATGTCAAATAATCACAAGGTTTGGTGGAAACTTCCTCATTTGATCTCAAGTCAACTTCTAGATTCGAGCTCTTTCCAATTGTAATAACATCACCTGATTTTCTTCAAATTTTGGAATCATTCCTCAATATGGTCATCCTCTAGGCTGAAGGCTGATACCGCATAAAGCTTGTTTAGCTATCTAGAAAATAGTATGCAAATATGTTATTAATTTTTATTATATAGTTTCTGAACAAATACAAAGGGGGGGCTTGAGCTTCAAGCTTGTTTTGGTAGCTGAGCCGCTGAAGTTGTCACCGTGTCATTTCATTCTGGTCACGCTCATGCCCGAGAAGATATACGATTAGTCAGTCAAAAATATCATCCCAGGTGGGTCCCCACGTCCTACGTGTCACCTCTCTCTCTCTCTAGATTGCTTACTGCTTCTCCATCTTTATCCTCTCTCTCTAGCCAAGTCATGAATCTTGACCTTGTCTTCTTCTCCTTCGCCACCCAAACACACACATATATGTTCATAAACCCACACACAACACTCACCAAAACACAGCAACGACAACTTGTTCAACGTAGCTTCAATCTTCTCTCACCAGAAAGACGCTGATATTTCAAGAATGGGAAACTGTTGCAGAGCTGAATCTTCATCCTCTTCATCCACGATCTGGGCTGGTGACGATTGGAACTCGCTGCTTAACGACGGCAGAGAAAGCAAGAGTGTTCTCAATGATGCTGATGGAAAGAGAGTTTCTTCTTCTTCACACGGGAGAGAGATCAAGATCAAGATCAGTAAGAAGGAGCTAGAGAAGTTGGTGCAGATAACCGAGGCTGATGGACTATCTCTAGAGCAACTCCTGCCTCTGCTGATTAACAAGAACACTCTCGATCATCATCAGTCGGGTTTCGTGAAGTACGGTGGTCATCGTTCATGGAGACCGGCTTTGCAAAGTATTCCGGAGGCCATCTAAAAGAAATTTTCTCATTCTTTTCTATTCTTTTGTTCTTTGTGTGCACATTTCTTTTTCTATTCTTTTGTTCTTTGTTCTCCGTGTGTACATTTCTCTGTGTGTACATTGGACAAGTCATAGATTTAGGTTTTTTTTCCCAATTTGTCATAATTCTTCTAGAAATAGTTTCATAATTTGCTCTAATACTAGGTTATGGTTGGTTTGTGAAAGTGTACTTTTACATTCTATATGTGTTAATGTTGTACTTAATATAATTGGGAGATATTATTTGCATTTTAGAACTTATAATTGTAACTAGAAAGGGTTAATAATAGTGTTGTAAAATCTTCCTTCACATCGGTTTGATTGGTTATGCTAACATTTAAAAACCTTGTCTTTCTCTAATAGTTCAAGATTTGGAGTAAAAAGGTTGAGCAGTCGATTTTCATATGAGAGGAAGAATGTAAAGGTTTAGGATATAATTTGGGTGGTCGTTTTAATATATAGAACAAACGTTTCTCTCGAACTATTTATCTCTATATAAGTTGAATTTTCGGAATACATATTCATCTCAAATACAAGGGAAAAAACCACCAAAAACTCCAAACTTTCTCACCTATGACACATTTACCCCGAACTTTTTTTTGTGACACCAAAAATCCCAAACTTTGCTATTTGTGGCACATTTACCCCGATGTATTAGTTCATGAGCATTTTCGTCTTTTTTGCTTTTTCTTTTTTTTTTCCTTTTCGGCGAGGGGGCCCTCGCCGGCGTCGGGCAAGGGCTGCCCTCGCCGGCGTCGGGCAAGGGCTGCCCTCGCCAGATCCGGCGAGGGCGACCCTCGCCGGCGTCGGGCGAGGGTCGCCCTCACCTAGGCGGGCGAGGGCAGCCCTCGCCAGATCCGGCGAGGGCGACCCTCGCTCGACGCCGGCGAGGGTCGCCCTCGCTAGATCGGGCGAGGGCCGCCCTCGCTCAACGCCGGCGAGGGCGACCCTCGCCTGGGCGAGCGAGGGCGGTCCTCCCTTGACGCCGGGCGAGGGCGGCCCTCGTCGAATCCGGCAAGTGTGCGTAGGGCGAGGGTCGCCCTCGCCGGATCCGGCGAGGGCCGCCCTCGCTCGCCCAGGCGAGGGCCCCCTCGCTCGCCCCGGCGAGGGCGACCCTCGCCCGACGCCGGCGAGGGTAGCCCTCGCCAGATCGGGCGAGGGCCGCCCTCGCTCGACGCCCGCGAAGGGGCCCTCGCCGGCGTCGGGCAAGGGTCGCCTCGCCTGGGCGAGCGAGGGCGGCCCTCGCCCGACTCAGGCGAGGTCGACCCTCGCCCGACACCAGCGAGGGTCAACCTCGCCTGAGTCGGGCGAGGGTCAACCTCGCCTGAGTCAGGCGAGGGCCGCCCTCGCTCGCCCAGGCAAGGGCGGCCCTCGCCCGACGCAGGCGAGGGCCCCCCTCGCCGAAAAGGAAAAAAAAGGAAAAAAAAAGAAAATGCAAAAAAAACGAAAATGCCCATGGACTAAATGCATTGGGGTAAATGTGTCATAAATAGTAAAATTTGGGGTTTTTGGTATCACAAAAAAAAATTCGAGGTAAATGTGTCACAGATGAGAAAGTTTGGGGTTTTTGGTGGCTTTTTCCCCAAATACAATGTGTAGGTTCTTAAAAAAGAAGAGATTTTTTGTTGGATTGACCTAACATTATAAATGAAATTTATATAACTAGGTTGAGGGTGGATGTTGTGAAATTACATGGGATTGATAGACCTTACAATTCAATCTAACCCGAATTAATGATATTACCAAAGATATCGACAAGCAAGGATAAGAAACATGAGATATTTACTTGTTCGGTCCAAGTATCAATACCTATTCCTCAAGGAGAGCCAATCTCAAGAAACCCAGTAATTAAGTAAAGCACTACAAAGTCACAATCGGTCATCCACTCAAATGTTTATCATACCTAAATCCACAGTGTTTAGCCTCATGTAATTGCTCGATAAAATAAACAACTAAGAAATACTTCACGGCATCCAAACAGTCACGACTTCAGTAAAACAAGCGATCTCAATTGGATGTACCGCACAAATCACCGAGTGAAATCCACGAAGAAGCAGCTCTGAATATTCAAACGGTTTGTGAACTTCCTTTTGTGCGACTATAGAACAACTTAAAAACAAAAACCATTCTTGAAGTATATATATGCCTTCGACCCAAAAAGAAAAGTATACATATGCCACGAAGCCACATTGAAACTGACTTCACCTAGATAACTTGCACATGAATAAGTGTCCAATTTGAACTTGGAAACAACGGCAAATCCGAGCGTCCAAGAAATCTCGTACTTTCATATTCGGGCTTTGACATACTTTAAAGTGGGTCAGGTTTCGTATATTGGGCCAAAAACTCGAGAAATATATTAAGAGTGGATTTGATGGTGGGAGTTGCAGGTGATTGCATTCGGAGGCGATATCGGTAGGTGTTTTTCGACGGACCTATGGCACAGAAATGGTGGGTCCGTGCCTCATATATCGCTCTGGTCGTGCATGTAACATATTGTGCATTACGACGGAAGAGAGAATAGAGGTGTTTCAACTACTCTGTCCTCAAAGATCAGACAATGAACTTGAAGATTGGACACTAACAAAAGAGATGGTCATCCCGCATATCTTACACTTAACAATACGATCCAATCTCTAGCTTCCTTCGATTCGATGCGAATTTTTCCGGATTTGATCTCGAAGCTCTGGTACTAGCAATACCATGAGATCTCTATCTAGACGTACTGAGAGACATTCGTGTTAGAAAACTGCGTTGTGTTGAGAAAATTGAGGTGGCAGGTTTAGTCTGTTTTAGTCCTATAATGTTGTGTTTCGCATATTCGTCCTCGCATCTTTTCTATGCTATTGAGTCACTAGGACACACGGCGATGGCAAGCAATGCGAAAACATCATCGTTTTGATGGCACACATAAGAGGTAATCATGGGCTCGGCGGCCTATTGGGCTCGGTCGGCCCACAAGGTCAAATGGGCGGGCCTGGGTAAGCAAATTCCCTTCTCGAGCCTGGCAGTCCTGCCAAGTCATTTTTAATTTCATCAGGGACAGACTTGGAAAAGAGTTTTTCTAGACCCGGTACTCGGTACTGCCCCTCCATTGATCAGATCTAGCCTCTCTGAAATAATCTTTAGGGGGGGTTAACCATTTTCCCTCCTTGCTTCTTCTCCCCTTCCCACCATATGGAGGGGCACAAAGGAAAAGGACAAAAGGAAAGATGGTGATCTGCCTTGGAAGATGACAACTAAGAACAAAATATGCAATTTGACTTGGAGCTGAGGACGAGGGCGGACGTGAAGCCACTACGATATGAATTTTGAGTCTTAAAAGAGATTAGCTTGCATTTCCGAGAGATGTTGTCTCCACTCAAAAAGCATTACATAATTTAGATCATGTAGACCAAATCCATTTGAACCGCTAATCATGTGAGTCCCCTTTTCTAGGACTCACTTAATCAATGGTTCCAATGATATCGATCCACATGATATATAAATCGTGTAATAACTTCTTGATATACACCATATATTTATTATATAGCACCTATGTTCCAGGCACGTTGAAATGATGCAAACTACCTTGATTGACCCCATGTTCTTTCTATATCGATTACAGCCTCCTACCGAAGATGAAATCGATCCTTCTGAAGCAAAGTCGCCGCGACTCAATCACACATTCTAAGCTATTATGATCAATCTCATTCGATTCCGACATATCAAAGGATTCACCCAATCCTAGAAGTTAATAAACCAATTTATTCGCGTGCTAAGTAGTTTGATTTTCATAGTGTGGGGAACTATTAAAATTAGTTTGGTTATTTCTGCTTCTCTTCGGCACCTAATCGTTTGACTATTTGTCTCTAGGGGTCACGTACTTCAATTCATTTCTCAACCACCAAGAAAATCTTAAGCAGAAAATCAAGATTTGAATTGAGTTTGATGAGCTCATGATCTCAAAAAGTTCAAACAAGAAACGAAACATCCTCGTTGGTATGATTTATATGTAATATACAATCTCCTTCCTTTTTTCCTTCTGCAAAGAAAGGTAAATTGAGCAAACACCACCCCAAGATTCTACACAACATGAGACACCAAAACGAAAGGATACTACTACATGGTAGTTTTGCAAGAAAGAGTTTTAAAGGTAGGAGGCTGATCAATAACTTAGTCTTTACAAGGCCAGACGAGAGCTTCCAAGCTCCTCAATTGACTCATGAGCTGTTCATAAATGGTGAGTCTCACTTTCGAAATCATCAGCGCCATCCTCTTCCTCGACTTCTTCAACCGCCGCCCAATCTTCACCTTCAACCTGCACAACTTCACTCTCAGGAGCGAGGGCCTCCTCCGAGCATCGGCTCGCTCCAGCACTTTGTAGATCAGGAACTGTGCTTTCCGGTGCTTCTTCTCTTCTGGGTCCTCGAAATCCATCCTTGCGTATGCATACGGCTTCTTTGAAAGAGCCATTGTCGATCCCTGTAATCGAGCTTGTTGGTTGAATTGGCAATGAAGAGGTTGAAGATGAAGGGAGTGCGTTTTGGAGGAGTTTGAAACCAGGGGTGGGAAACCAGCTGGTTTTTATAGTGTAGGAGGTAAACATTGCATCAGTTGATGAAGGCCCAATGCATGTGCACTCACGTTCGTTAGGATAAATCATTAAATAAGTGGAGAAAAAACAACTAAACTTGGCCTGAAAATCTTACATCATTTGGGTGCTAAGATTTGACCTAAAGTTTAATCATAAGATAAAATTGATGTTGATCGGATGAATCAATGGAGACTCCACTTCAAAGACATTATGAGGTTCCTCAATATTTACTCTTTTTCTTCTTCTGAGTTTCTTCAACGGGTCTAATTTTTCCCGATAAAGAGTAACGCAAGGTATACTAAGAAAACCGATCTAAAAAGTCGTTATCTTTATAGACAAAGCAAACTCTTATTCGGGTGTTAATACATATAAATCATTTATTCAAATGCTCGCATGCAATCCGTCGCATTGCTTGAAATTCCAATTTCGCGGATCGGGTTTTAGATATCGATCATAGTCATTCACATTTACTAACAATATAAACACATGGAATCATAGGATTAAAACGAGCTTATGCAATATTGTCAATGGCACATATTATATTGAATTGGAATAGCATGTAATGCTGAGGAAACTATGAATCCAATAGTCTCCAGCTGTAAGACACCCCTAAGTGGAAATTGAACCTGGCCGGACCAAGACGGCACTCAATTTGATTTAATTATATATTTGTGTTTGTTATGTCCTTTTTTTTAGTGAATTATGTCGAACCAGTAGAGTTGGAAGCAAAGTCAAAATGGCAGACACGGGGCATGCCACTGCCCTAAAAAAGTTCCATCCGGGACAAAATATTTTCGAGAAATTGTGAGATTTTCACAGTATATCCTAATAAGATATTTACGTATATACAAGCTGCTCGTACATATCTTTTAACGCGATTGATCTAATCGCCCACGTTGCCAATAACAAGTGACTCCGCACTTTTCTTTTTTTCGACGCAAATTAGAGTAATCTTTATGATGAGTGCGCTTGTCAACTAGTCCATGTGAAGTGCCAAATCCTTGGGATAGTCAACGTGGTCCAATATCAACAAAGCAAGGAGGCATTTGGCCCGGGCCGCCTGCAGCTACACCTATACAAACCTGCATCATCTCGACAACATTTGATTACTAATTCTATTCATTTAAGCTATATCATAGAGTATATCGAGTAGGGACGAATCTTTCGTTCATTGGAACTACGACAAACCCATCATTAGATAACAAATAAGAAGTCCTAGAATTGAGCTTAGGCAGGCTAGAGAAATTAGTATGGTTCCTGACGTTGGTCCCAACATGTTAGAGAGGATCATAAGGTCACGACCTTAGTTTCACTGACCTTTGAGGGAAAGAGCTAATTCACGCACCTACGCCAGTTGCGCCGTCCTAACTAAGCTTCGCGTCGAAAAATGAAGAGTTTAGGTATAGCTATTCACAGGGTAGAGAAGGGATAGATCAAGGCCAAATATCAATATGCGAGATATTCGTGCTACATCTCTGTTAACAAAACCCTAATCGAGTCAGCGTTGCTCTTTTCTCTATGATTGACTTCATAGACTCGTTTAAAATGAGTCCAGACAACTTTTCTCCCGTGACATTTTATGTCGGTCATTTAATCAATTGACGATTTTTCCAATCGCAATATTACTCATCAAAATGAATTGAAGTTTGTGTTTATTAATTTACCTTGTTAGACTCACGTGTACTAGAAAGTTCAAACCGTGGACGATGGTAAGGTAAAGGCAATACGAACGAGGCATGCTTGTCATTTCAAAGTGCACGCATCAACACGACATTAGTCTAATCGGAGTGTTTGAAGAGAAAAAAGAGAGATTAGAAGTGACGTATAAAGGGTGGGCAAGAGCACGCGTGCATGTCCACAAGGTCGACAACCAAACGTTTGACATTAAAATAAGCAAATCATTCAGAGTTTCGCTTCATTCGTCGACCTTCCGAAAACGATAGAATAGACAAGCATAATTAAATGTTGGACATACTCTCAAATTCAAAGTAAATGCATAAATTGTTGTTTAACTCGAGGGGAATGGGATCATGCACCGAAAAATTACTAAAAAAGTCATAAATCTAGTATATTTATATCGATTCAGTCTTAAACCCTTTTGATTTGACCAATTTATTCATAAACATTTTGACGATTTATCAATTTAATCATTCCAATCAATTTTGATCGGAAATTGTTAACGTGGATGCTAACAAGGCCACGTAAGCTGACCAGCGCTGACGTTGATAATTTTTATAATTTTTAAAGTTTTTAAAAAAAAATTATGGAATTTCTTTATAATTTTTTCCTTTTCTTTCTTTCTTTTCCTTTTTTTTCCAAGAAGTCCCGCAAGGGTTGCTGGCCAACCCTAGCTAGCCACTACGCGAGGACCGCGAGGCCCTCGTTGGTTGATGATTTCCATAAAAAATTGTCCGAAATGACTAAATTGGCAAACTTATCAAAATGTTTATGATTAAATTGGTCAAATTTAAAAATTTAGAACTGAATTGATATAAATACAATAGGTTCATGATTTTTTGATAATTTTTCCAATCATTGCGCAGCAATAATCAAAAAACAATGAACAAAGTTGACTTTTTTCTAATTTTTCTCTTGGCTACCGTTAACTAGAAAAGCCTTCTCCGAATAAGTCTGGAAGAAATAGAAAATAATGTATTCGTAAATTACGAGTTTTCGAGTGGTTTGTTGAAGGTCTCCCTCTATTTTTTTTCCTTCTTATTTTTTAGTAACTAACCAGTGAAGATTTCGAGCAGCTGCTTTTTTTTTATTTTCCCAATTAAAAAAAAATAAAGAAGGCGACTTGAAAACGCAACGTGAAAAATGCATGCCTCAGCCTCTTTGACTTTTAATTTCTAAGTGTCGTCAAAGGCACGCTCAGCCACGGGCAGAGGAGGACTGGAGGAGGGCCTGTGTGGGTGGGTGTTGGGTTTTTTCGGATGTGGTGTAGTTTCGAAAAAAATAAAAGAGATAATCACACAAATGATTCGTGAATTTTGACTCGACATATAACGTGATCTCTAAACTTTTAATTTATTCAATGTGATCCTTAAACTTTAGCTCAATGTGTAATGTGGTTCCTGAACTTTAATTTACTCAACGTGGCCATCAGATTTTTTGTATATGTTTATAAGAAATTGTTCGGTGTTGTTATTCCATTAATTCAATTTCACGAACAACATTTAACATCTTCCTAAAATTTAGGAACTAATTTGAACATGCATCAAAAGTTTAAGAATTACATTGAACAAATTTAAAGTTAAGAAAAGACATTACATATTGGGTTATTAAACAAATCAAAAATTACGTGCAGGTGAGAGTTATAACTTGAAATCTATTATAAAAATCGAATATGGTGATTGTAGATTTCGAAACGTGGGGAGGGTATTTGATATGGGAAGTAAAGGGGTGTCTAATTTGGTGTTCAAGTGGAGACATTTTAGCTTAGGCATGATTTGAAAGATGCTCCAAGACCCGTGGGCGGTTGGATAAGAATGATGCACACCTAACCCGTTTGAAATCTTGTGCACAAAGTTTCTGTTTTTTTTTTTTATTCACCAGTATATAGATTGATTCCATCATTTAGCACCTACACTTCATCAATATATATGTATATATATATATATATATATATATATATATATATATAAAAGCCAAGTCATCTTTTAGAAGGATGACAGACTCAGCAATTAATTATGAATTTTTATGGATTTTATTGATTCAAATACATAACAGGTTTTATTGGAAATATAAAGTTGTAAGTACACATTTTAAGGGGAAAATGTGTAAGTATCACGATACTTTTCCCCTCGTTGGATTGGGGTAAATTGTTTTATCTCCTATAATGATCTCATGTGTTCTAAATGGGATTAATTTTCTTTATAGTGTAAAACCCAAAACTACTTTCAATGACAAATTTTAGGTTTAAAAATTTGAAAACCTGTGGATCGATAGGCGATAAATAATATCGAACTATTTCTAATTTGAAGGATTGCATAACAAGCAGGATTGTATATTTTGTACCCAGAAATATGAATTTTGTTTCCATGCTGATAAAATTTCGATAAATGTAGGTAAGTGTCGAAATACCCTTAGTAAAAAAAAAATTAACTACGACTTTGGCCTTGTTTGTTGACTTATCGATGCTTTTATGAAATTATCAACTATTTTTATATATTAGGCAAATAAGCGATTTCCATATTAACTTACCAACTTTTAGCTGTATACTAATCGATTGGGCGATAAATAAAGATTGTTAAACAACTCAGAACGAGGGTTAGTAACCTAACATGGTCAGAAAAATCATGCTGCCACATGAGTGCATTCATAGAGAATGGCAAGAAATGCTACTCCACTGGGCTCCTGGCTTGCACTCCGCTTCTTTTTGAATAATCTGAGAGCTTCTGTACCAAATCCGTTTTGAGCAGGAACGCTTCCACACTTTGAGTACATCGATATGAATGAGTTCTGCATATAAAGACCAGGGCTCCAGGTCCATCTTCACAGCTTGAACATGAATCTGTACACCATAATTCAGTTTTGCCAAACTAGCAGAAGCCCTTAGCACGGACTGCTCAAAGTAAGAGGATTAGCCTTGATTGCTTTCTGAAGCATTTCAATGTACCAATGGAATGCCTCCACAAATTCACCATTCTTCACAAAACCAGTCATCATGGCCGTCCAGGCAATGTCATCTTTTGCAGGCGATGTCTATCGATCATTCCGCTTCCAAAAAATCCTAAAATAATGGTTATCCAAGAGACTGCATGCGTCTTTCCTGGGCATCTTTGCAAATATACGATAGGCTTCTTCAATACTATCATTCTGGACATAAGCAGAGATTAAACTATTCCATGGGACTTCATTCCTTTTAGCATCATCTACACAGCCAAAACTAGAATACATTTTGATAATGGAATTTCCTATAAACAAATCAAATTCAAGTCCAAGTCGAAACACTAATCCGTGCATCCGAATGCCTTCTTGGGAACCTCCCAAAGTCACCAGAAGCTTCAAACAAAACAGTAAGTGTCGTAGGATTCGCCCTTACCGTTCCTTCCTTTCTCATATCAGAAAAAGATCAGAACCGCATTCAAAATGCCCTATCTTCATATACCCATTAGTCATAGCAGTCCAAGATACAACGGTTCGCTCTGGCATCTTGGCGAAGAACTCTCCAGCAGCACCAACGCTAACTTTCTTGCAATATCCGTCCAGCATAGAGCTCCAGGAAATGACATCTCTCTGTGCCATACCCTCAAAAACCCAAACTGCCTCTTTTCGAGTTGCCTCCAACTTCAAGTACCTGCTTATCAATGCATTCGAGCACACGGGATCTCGCCACTTGACCGGCATCGAAAGGTAAAGTTCTTTCGATTCGTCTACCTTCCCCGACCGAACTAACCCTGTACTCATGGCACCGTAAGAGACCACATTGCGGTCAGGAATCTCGGCGAACAACTTACAAGCTTTATCAACATTCCAATTGTTGCGAATGTGAGGCAGTGATCATCGCATTATACGAAGCAGTATCTCTCAGGCATTTCGTCGAACATTTGTCGGACTTTACAAATCCGCCCATTGTCTGCATACACAGTGAGCATGGCAGTCCAAGAAATGGTATTCTTCAAGGGCATCCGATTGAAGACGGACTCAGCTTCTGCGACACGACCGTTTCTTCCATGCTTCATGATCTGGGTGTTGCAATAAACGAGGAAGCTACTCGGTCTGCCGCTTCCTGTTGCAGCATTAGTAAAAGCACGACTCCGGACACAAATTGAGACATTCCGATAAGAATCGCTACATTTTCATAATAAAAAAATAGTATGGTCGCTTTGAAAACTTTTGTCTATGGTATGAAATAACATAAATAATTGAAACAAAATATTTTTCAACCCTATATTCTCATCCACGTTCAGGATGCATACACCGCAACCACCATGCTTTTCCTGTGCAGCTACACTACAATGTTCCAATGTGTAAATAAGTAAAACTTAAATACCCTAGCATTACAGCTTGTCGATTCCAGTAGCGACACCATCCCTTGGAGAAAAGAGGGTATGCAAACCTTCAGCTCTTTACCCCATCGGACTCGACCCCGTCCAATAGGTGGAAACACTCCAACTTAACTACATGAGAGGAATGGAAGATGGCCCAGTGATGGCAGCCACTTTTTGCGCCCGCTGCGCTTCACACCTGTAAAGCCCTCCTTTTTCATGCGACGTGATTCCCGCCTTTCCTCCTCACGGTTGCCTGCATTCATATTCAGATGAACATCTTAATGATAGGATACAATTGAAGGAACCACTCTCTTAAGGGCCAGAAACCGAAGTACACCATACAGAAGTCCTCTCCCTCTAGTCAAAGCAACAAAGTTGCACAAAGGGGTGAAACTCAAATGGCTTAAAAAAATTGTCAATAAGAAAAACAAGGAAGAAGTGGGTACTTACCTTGCGGTCTTTCTTCTCTTCCTTTGACTCTTGACCATGTTGTTTCCTCCTAGGCTGCTCATTCCTTGACACACTGCCACCCTGAATCTTTTCCGCTGAAGATTTCATGCTCCGAGGCAAATAGTCAACAGGAAGTTTTTCTTTTCCTTTGAGGGGAATTAACGGATTGGCCGCACCTAGAGCAACAGAAATTATACTGGCCAATTCCTTCTTTCTGGCTACCTCAAGTGGTTCAATTTTGCCTGGGTGATTATCAAGATTTGAATATGTAGAGACAATAGTTTCACAGTCCCACACCTCAGATTCATCACTTCTTTTTTTAACAAAAACTACTTCTTTGTCATCATTCTCATTTTCATACTTGTCTGCATATTCCACACAACAACGGATCAAATCAGCAGCAAAATCCTGTAGCTGTTTGCTTTTGACTTCATTTTCCTTCAATAAATCAGCTGGAACTCTATACTTGTCATCAATTTCCAAGTCATCCACAAATTTGTCATCAAACGCCTGTTTGAGTTTCAGAGCAAGGGATTCATCTTCTTCAGCCATATAACCACTGTAGCCACCATCCTCAATATCCTCAGATCCATACTCCTGACGTTCCAGCTTCGAACAATAAAAAAGAAAAACATCAGATATCAGAGAAAGAAACGGTTTTGAGTCATTTAAACTAAAGAAATGATGTCAACTATCGGCTGAATAGTACTAGCTTGTGGGAATTCCACAACCACTAGAGAAAATTCAGCATTTAAGAAGGGGAAACAAGCACGAAGGAGACAAAAGAGTAACAAAAAGAAGTTGTCTGAGTTCCTGTCGATTTCCATGTCTGATGGGGCTACAACTAAGGACAAAATGCATAATTTCCAGCATCTTATGAACAAAAAAAGCGACTAGTTTCATCTGAACTTATCTTCAAACTTATCCCACAAATTCAACGGACAATTTTATCACAAGGTATGCTCAACATTCATGCAGACCAGCATAAGCACTCGCAGAAATAGAGTCAAAGACACCAACATCACAAGGACTCAGACTGTGTACACTAGTGTTAGTAGTAGTAAAAGGGTAAAGTGGTCCTTAGGACCTTTAGGTCTTATTTTTGGCATATGTATTGGACACTTGTTGTGAATACAATACAACCTTTTCCCTCTCTCTCTCTCTATTTCTCACAGTATCAGAGCCCCGACCCTAGCTGCCGTCGCCGGAACAACCCGTCGCCGGCGGCCCCAGCTCGCGAGGGACTCTAGCCCCGCGACCCAGCTCACGCGGGGCTCCAGGTCGCGCGAGGCTCAGCTCGCGCGCGCGGGGTTCTAGCCGCGCGACCCAACTCGCGCGGGACTCCAGCTCGCGCGATTCAGGTCGTGCGAGTCACGCGAGCCTGGTGATTGGAGGTTTCCTCGCCATTGATGTGAACTGAAGGTCTCTTTGGCTCCGTGAACTGAAGGTCTCTCCCCCTCTGTTCCTCCTTTGTTCCTTTGTCCCTCGATGGAATGACAAGCACATGAAAATTCTTCAAGATGGACTTCAAGTTGGCAAGAAGGTGTTCGTAGCCTTTTCATAGTTGCCTGCAGTGGTTTTGTTGCTGGATTATGCTGTCGTTGTTGCTTTGCTTGCTTTTGTCACTCTTCAATACTGCCCAGGTTAGATTGCTTGGTTGTTAGACCTTAGATTATGGATATTTGATCAATCGGGTTATGGTTTATCGATTGGTGGAATTGTGGAGGAAAGCTAGTAACGTTGACGAGGCTTGGGTGCTAGTATACGGTCTGTTGGATTGCTAAATTGTTGTGATATATGGTCTGTTGAAGTACTAAACTGTTGTGCCAGTATACGGTCTGCTGGAATATTGAAGGATGGGTGATTCTGAGAGGAATAATCCTGTGATGACTGAGGTGATGTCCTCTTCGTCTAATCGAATTACTGATAAGAAGCTTGTGGGTAGTTCTAACTTCCATCAATGGAAGAAAATTGTGAAGCTTACTTTGACAGGTAGGAATCAGATTAGACACATAACTGAGCCGAAACCCAAAGATAATGCAAATTGGGATATTGTTGATGCATGCATTCTTGGTCAGATGTTAAACTCTATGGAAAATAATATAGTTGATCTAGCAACTCATATTGACACGGTCAAAGAAATGTGGGAGTATTTGAATGTATTATATTCTGGCAAAAATAATCTGTCACGAGTTTATGAGTTATCACAGGAGTTTTACCGATCTGAAAGGAAGGGACGTCCTATGACGCAATACTTTGCTGAGTTTAAGAGAATGTATGAGGAGTTGAATGCTATTCTTCCCATTTCAGCCAATATTCAGCAAATGCAACTTCAAAGAGAACAATTGGCCGTAATGGTGTATCTAGCAGGCATTGGTCCTGAATATGAAACTGTTAGGTCTCAGATTCTTGGAGGAGAAGTTGTTGCATCACTCACGGATACGTTTGCTCGGGTACTTCGGGTATCTCGTGAGTCTCCTCAGGATGTTACACCTATGGCAGATAGTTCAGCTCTTGTGTTCCAATCTCGATCGGGTAGCAGTAGCAGGAGTGATGGAGAAAATCGTGGAGGATACAGTGGACGTGGTGGCCGAGGAGGAGGTCGAGGTGAAGGACCAGGGAGAGGCAAAGGCCAACAGCACTTGTCTACTAACAACTCAGGGGCCATGCGGACGTGTCATTACTGTGGGAAAGCTGGTCATATTCAAAAATTTTGTTACAAGTTACATGGAAGATCAGTGCAACAACAACAGTTTGCACATACTGCTTCTGGTACTGATTCTTCTCCACAGTCTTCTGAAGGCAAGGTAGTTGTTATGTCTGATGAGGAGTTTGCATGGTACACCCAGTCTTAGATTTCACAGCCTGCTTCTTCCACTGCTACTTTGGTACATACAGGTAATGCAACTACATGCCTATCGGCTGCTTCTCGTCCTTGGATCATTGATTCAGGGGCTTCTGACCATATGTCAGGTCTTTCAGGTATATTTTCCTCTTTTACTTCATCTTCATCCAAGGTAACCATAGCCAATGGATCATCTACACATGTTAAGGGGGTTGGCACAGTTTATCCAACTCCTTCCTTGCCATTGTCCTCAGTGCTTTATCTTCCTCAATTTCCGTTTAACCTCATGTCTGTCAGTAAATTAACCAAAAACTTCAAGTGTTTAGTAACATTCTACCCTGATTCTTGTATTTTTCAGGATCTGGCTACGAAGAGAACGATTGGTAGAGGACATGAGGCAGGGGGGTTGTATGTACTTGAAGACGCTCCTCCCATTGCATGTCCTAGTGTTGCATCCTTACATCAAATCGATTGTCGACTTGGTCATCCTTCTCTACATAGCCTTCAGAAGTTAGATTCTAGTTTAGATCCCTTTCTAGTTTAGAGTGTGAGTCATGCCAACTGGGCAAATTACATCATATTAGTTACCCGCCACGAGTTATTAAACGAGTAGCGTCCCCTTTTTTGTTAGTTCATTCAGATGTCTGGGGTCCTTGTCATGTGGCTTCTAATCTGGGTTTCAGATATTTTGTAACTTTTGTTGATGACTATTCCAGGGTAACATGGTTATATCTAATGAAAAATCGTTCAGAATTATTTTCTATATTTCGTTCATTTGTATATGAAATTCATACTCAATTTGGTGTGCAGGTTAAAGTTTTGCGTTCTAATAACGCTAAAGAGTACTTTTCTGCACCTTTTTCTGACTTTATGACTCGACATGGTATGATCCATGAATCTTCCTGTCCTGATACACCACAACAGAATGGTGTTGCTGAAAGAAAGAATAGACACTTATTGGATGTTACTAGATCCATGTTGTTTGAAATGAAGGTTCCCAAAACCTTTTGGTGTGATGCTGTTCTAACCGCATGCTATCTCATCAATCGCATGCCCTCTTTTGTTTTGCGAGGTGGTATTCCTTTTTCTACTCTATTTCCAAATGTGTCACTGTTTGTCTTACCACCCCGTATTTTTTATTGTGTCTGTTTTATTCGTGATCATCGACCCGGAGTATCAAAACTTGATCCCAAGGCTATTAAGTGTATGTTTTTGGGTTATTCTCGTACTCAAAAGGGATATCGTTGTTATTCTCCATTACTGAGAAAATACTTTATAACTGCTGATATTTCATTCTTCGAATCCACGCCTTATCATGATGTTCCAATTTTTGTTTCTGAGTTTGATGAAGACTTCTATGTGACTACCTTTCGGTCACCTGCTCCTACTACTTCACCGGTCTCTACACAGGAACCACCTCCTCTCTAGGTTTATACTCGACGTCCTCGAGTAGCTACTATTTCCCCCCTTGCTCATGACACTACTATGTCATCTTCAGCTCCAGATCCGCCATTAGTTGACCCTCCTCTTGTATCTGATCTTGATCTTCCTATTGCTCATCGCAAAGGTACACGTACTTGTACTCAACACTCTATTGCAAATTTCGTCTCATATTCTTCTGTCTCTCCTTCTTTTTGATACTTTCTATCTACTGTGGACCAATATCCTATCCCCAAATCTGTGTCTGAAGCATTACAAAATTCTGGCTGGAGGACAGCAATGGAAGAAGAACTAATGGCTCTCCAGCTTAATCAGACTTGGGACTTGGTACCTCTTCCTTCAGACAAAACTGCTATTGGTTGTCGTTGGATATTTGCTGTGAAAGTCAATCCTGATGGTTCTCTGGCTCATTTAAAAGCACGACTTGTTGCAAAAGGGTATGCTCAGGTTTATGGAGTTGACTATCTAGACACTTTTTCTCCTGTTGCCAAACTTGCGTCTATTCGTATTTTGATATCCCTTGCTGCCACATATAACTGGCCTTTATTTCAGCTTGATGTTAAGAATGCCTTCTTGCATGGTACTCTTCATGAGGAAGTTTATATGGAGCAACCTCCGGGGTTTGTTGCTCAGGAGGAGTCTGGAGTTATGGTTTGCAAATTAAGAAAGTCTTTATATGGTTTGAAGTAATCCCCACGAGCATGGTTTGGAAGATTTTCTGATGCTGGACTTTCTTTTGGACTATCTAGATGTGAAAATGATCATTCATTCTTTTATAAACAGTCATGGGGAGGCAAATTATTCTTGATTGTGTATGTTGATGATATTATCATCACGAGAGATGATTTGACTGGTATAGCTGAACTAAAGATTTATCTTCAGCAACAGTTTCAGACTAAGGATTTAGGAAAATTTAAGTATTTCCTAGGAATTGAAGTTGCTCGGTCACATAAGGGTATTGTTCTATCACAAAGAAAATATGTGCTAGATTTGCTTAATGAGGCAGGTATTTTGGGATCAAAACCCCTTGATTCACCCATGGAACAAGGGGTCAAACTAGCTGCTGAGGGAGGAGAAACTCTTGATAACCCGGAGAGATATAGGAGACTGGTAGGAAAACTGAATTATCTCACAGTCACTCGACCAGATATTGCCTTTTCAGTTAGTGTGGTAAGCCAGTTTCTATCTTCTCCTCGTACATCTCATTGGAATGCAATTATTCGGATATTGAGGTACTTGAAAAAGACTCCAGGAAAAGGAATTATTTACCAAAATCATGGTCATAGCAAAGTCGAAGGATTCTCTGATGCTGATTGGGCAGGGTCTCCAGATGATAGAAGATCAACTACTGGCTATTGTACCTTGGTTGGAGGAAATCTAGTATCATGGAAGAGTAAGAAACAAAATATTGTTGCACGCTCGAGTGCCGAGTCAGAATATAGAGCCATGGCACAAGTGACATGTGAATTAGTGTGGATTCAACAGTTATTGACTGAGATAGGCTTCAAAGCTTCAGTACCCATGACTCTATGGTGTGACAATAAAGCTGCAGTGCATATAGCTTCCAACGCTGTGTTTCATGAGAGAACAAAACACATTGAGGTTGATTGTCACTTTATTCGGGAAAAGTTGCAGAGTGGAATGATCATTCCCAATCATATTCGAACCGGTGAACAACTTGCAGACATTTTTACTAAACCTTTGGGTAATGGGAAGATAGAATATATTTGTAACAAGTTGGGCATGATTAATATCTATGCTCCAGCTTGAGGGGGAGTGTTAATAGTAGTAAAAGGGTAAAGTGGTCCTTAGGACCTTTAGGTCTTATTTTTGGTATATGTATTGGACACTTGTTGTGAATACAATACAACCTTTTCCCTCTCTCTCTCTCTATTTCTCAACTAGCATCAATGTGCTCCAAGTCAAAGAAGAACCACATGGATTAGGATGATAAGGTCCAACCAACTATTGTTTTTTTTTTTAGCAAAGGCAGTCCAACCAAATAATTTCAAAATCTCCTAACAAGTGCATGCAGAAAATCACCTCAAGGCTAGGTCTTAGAAGATGGTAGGATTCTTGTTATACATACCATACCAGCAATAGACTCTTCTAAAAAGGGGAAAAAAGGTGTAATCAAATCCAAACACAATGGTTAGAGAGAGAGACAGTAGCTAAAAATCAGTAAGGCAGTCCAACTAGGGTAATGGATGGTCAGCCCATCAAGTGCACTTTAACAACAAAGCACAAAATGCCAAGTGATATCCAACAAATTATCTCCGCCTCTGCCATTGTCCTGCAGTCAGGCAGAAGACTAAAAGGAGGATTCACCATCATTCATCGAAAAGGGAAGGACAGCAGAATCTATGAATCTAATATCCACAAGCTAAGAGCTGAAAGCATGTCATTCCAACTTTCGGTGTTTATGCATTAATCCAATTCATTCTTTTTCACAAACTTGTCGGAGAGTCAGTTTTTTCAGCTCATCCATTTATCAAGCCAATTATCAAAATCAAGAAAGCATATACTAGCATGAAGAAAATTAAAAAACTTACAAGATCAAATTGCTCATCCAGCAGACGACGTTCTCGTGGCTTCTCGTCGTCAAAGTTGTCATTTTGTTCCACAAACCGACTTCTTATTTCATGAGGAAAGCCACTGTCAATTTCTCTCTCTTGACCGGCAGGAGTATCTGCTATATTAATGACTCTCCCCATCACTTCAGGCATCCCGGAATATTGCAAATTTTCCTCCACAATACCATCCTCGCCTTCAAGATGGTTTGCTCAAACAACAAAATCTTCTTCCAAGCCCTCAACTTCAGAGCCAAACCACGAGAGGTCACTATCATCGAGTAATGCAGCGACTTCAGGATCAATGGCTTTCTGTACTCTCACATTAACACTATTGGCTGCAACACTATAAATCAATTTATCGTGAGGATCACATTCTGCTTTATGAACTTGTGCACGCGAAGCATCGTAAGCCCGAAATCAAGTAAGTTGAATATAGTTGGTCCTCATGAAGCATATCCCAAACACTGAGATTAGGGAAGTTTCTAGGCTAAGGATAAGACAGGGGAGGCCGCTCAAGGTCAGGTTTTGACTCTTCTTCTAGTCGAAAATCATTCTAGCAGAACACCCACCCACCATCTCAAATGCTGCACATTTACATTAACCTTAAACAAGAACACTAAGATTTGCAAACAAAACAGAGAATACCACAAAATCAAGGAGACCAACCTTGACATCTTTCGGAACCAGATCAAGCCTGGCCTTAGGATTCTGATAAAAAGCAGAACCGCCGCCTGCATTCCTAATCTCCCTCAAATGCCACAAGTAATTATACCCATTGTCAGGAAACCCGAGCTCCAGAATCTCCCTCCTGATATGGTCCGGCAACCGCGACGTCGACATAGCGCCATCGTCGCTGCTGCCACCGCCGCCATCGTCGCAGTCGCCGGGCGCGTCCGCGATCATCGACATCGGATCGTCATCGCCGTCGTCGTTGCCGGCGTCCCCCAAGGTACCGACCGAGCAGGGGTTGTTGTCGACGCGGACGAAGATGCGGCCGCCGCCGGGAGCGTCGTCGAAGATGGGGTCGTCGGCGGAGGAGTCGCGGGACATCAACCGGAAGGTCGCCGACTTCTTCTTGTCCATGAACTTCTTCGTAGTCTCGCGCCCCATTGTTTCAGACAATTCGTCGAACGGGTTGCAGGGGAGGAAGTACCAAGTAAGGAAAACGCCTAAATCCCCAGCGGAAGCAGATGACAAAACAAAATCCCAAATAGCTACAGTAACAAATTTACCCCAAATTGATTTTTTGGGCATTAAGGACCTGTTTAGTAATTTGCTAAATAGTAAATATTTTTATTTTTTTGTTTTCAGAATCAGTTTTGAAACAGAAATCCGTTTAGTAAGCTTTTTGATCCCGGGCACAAATTTGCAAAAAATTATTCCCACAATTAGTTTTGGAACAGAATCAAGAAGAAAAAAAAATAGCTTCTTGATTCTGAGAACAAGAATTAGAGTTGAAAAATAAATTATTTTTTCTTCTTCTTCTTTACTGTCCTTTCTGTTCTTCTTCTTCTTCGTTCTTTTTGCTTGGCCGGCCACTGACCACCATCGACCTGCGATCGGTGACACAGGCGAAGGGCCAGCGAGAGCGTCGTAGCCCTCATCGGATCCGGCGAGGGCTGGACCCTCCTGGCCTAGGCGACGGTCGCCTCGCTGGCCTTTTCTATCCCTCGGTCGAGCCAGTGAGGGTCGCCCTCGAGGCTCGCAGCTTGGGCAAGGGCGACGGCAAAAATCCGGCGAGGGCAGCCCTTGCCGACTCAAGCGAGGGCTGGAAAAGGCCGGTGAGGGTAGCCCTCACCCAGGCCACTAGGGTCTAGCCCTCGCCTGTGGCCGATCGCCGGCCATGGCCAAGAAGGAGAAAAAGAAAAAAGAAAGAAAAAAATATTATTAATAAAAAGAAATTTTGTGTCGTTACCAAACGCATTTCTATTCTTTTTTTATTCTAGGAATGGAAATTTTTTGCCATTACCAAACACCTTCAAATGCTCATAATCAGTTCCCGGGCACTAAATCAAAAAGAATCATTTCTAAGCAGAATCAGATAGAACGACATTGGTCTTCCCTTTTAGAGCTTGACCCACAGAATCATTGCCATGCATACCCTAAAAATCCTAGATTAGTATATCTGTGATAAATTTACCTAAAACTAATTTTTGACCAACCAAAAACCCCAAATTGATATATTTGTGACAAATTAAGGCTCCGTTAGTTTCTGTCACAAAAAATCACAAATTAATATACTTGTGACAAATGAATGATAAAAGCACAAACCGACACCTATCAACTGCTGCTTATTCTTACAGGTGTCAGATCTGAGCTTGTTCAACATGTTTATGTTGTCTTCATACGGTAATGGTGTTGGGGACGCCAAACCTTGGCACACACCGCCGTAAGGCAAAATCGTAACTAAAGATGAAGATCCAGCGCATGTACTCATCACTGATGAAAATTAGTGATTCGGTGATCGGCCGCCGATCCTTTCGCTTGGATGCAATCGCAGATATGTTCTTGAAGGACAAGCATGCGATTATCTTCGTCAACCATCCTTTGATGATGTACCTTGATTTCTAGTTTTTGGTTTGTTTTAGAGTTTTTAAGGCATGTCTTGTTATGGTGACTTTTGAGATTTCCTATGGATCGTTTCATGTATCATTTTGGTAATGAATAGAAATCTCTTTTGATCAAAAAAAATTACCGCTTGTCATCTAATTCAACAATCTAATAGTGAAATTTAACGGAAACTAACGGGGGGTGAATTTATCACAAATATACCTATTTAAAGTTTTTGATAGTCAAAAAATTAGTTTTTGGTATATTTGTCATAAATATATCAGTTTTGGATTTTTCATAATATTAACCCTTAACAATTTCATATTTTTAGTTTTGTTTATCGTAGCTTTTCCATGTATAGTAAAGGCAAGATGTCTTTTTTTATTGTAAGTTATTACTTCCATAAATATTTGTTTTGTCGAAAACTAAAATTTCCAAAAACAAAAAATCTACTTCTTTTCTATGTTATCGATTAAATTTATGGATAAATTGTAAAATAGATTAAATTTAATTAAAATTAAAACATTACATAAAGTAAGATTTTTTTTAAATGCCGGTGAGATTTCATTATTTTGGATTGACGAAAATTAATATTATCCATGAATTGTTTACAATATATATATATATATATATATATATATATATATATATATCAAGATATCTCGTTGCGCATGATTTTTTAATGTAGTCCTAGATATTCTTTTAAACATATTACATGCTCTGTATAAAACTATCTCGCCAATATAATAAGGAAAAAAATATAATTTTTTTTATTTAGTAGATAAAGAGACTTGATATATATTTTAAACTAATGAAATTAATAAAAGGTTCACCAAGAAAGTGAGCTTTTGATATGAGAGGGACAAAAAATAAATAGGCTGTTATAAGATCAATGATAAAGAAGAGACCTTTTAGCTTTATACTATATCAAATAATATCTTTTCTTCTTAGTATCAGTAAGATAATTTTACACGGATCATGTAAACATTATAGGAATGTCTAAGAATTCACTTTTTTTAATACGCTAAAAAAACAAAACTTGTGAAATGCTTAATTATGTTAGCTATCCTAAATAAAAATAGATAAAAAAAAAAGAAAGAAAGAAAGAGTGGAACCATTTCCTAAAACTTTAATTGAAAGGTTGATGGCAGTTTTGTCTTTTCAATATAAATGGGGGGTGGATTTAGTCATTTAGAGGGGAGGAAATAGCGCCGCCCTTACATTAATCTCTTATATATTCTAATTTAAAATAAAAAATTTTCCCCATACTCAACAAATCTATCATATATAATTACAGTCGCAGCTAAGATAATTTTCACTTCTGTGTTCACCACTTAGCACTCCCCTTTTAACTCAGTACTTGTCACATGGGACGACACTTGGCATTGTGTTCCAATATCCTTACCGATTATTTATACGTTATCCTGCAAATGCTGGTTTCAAATGCTATCAAAGTCAACATTTAAAACATCTTCAAATAATAAAAAAGAAAATTATCCAGTGTTAAATTTAGTCAAAACAATTGAAATTTTTGAACCTGGCCAAAATAATTTAATCAAACAAGATTAGGGGATAGAGTAGAGATGTGCGTTTTATGTGTTACAAATACATACCGCATTCTTGCATTAATCAGCCTTCTTCCTCCTCCTTTGATGCATCTTCACATAGGTTAGTAGCTTTTTCTCTCGTGTAGCTCTGACAAGTGCATACAAAGGGGGGAAAAACAGAGAGATCAATGAGAAATCTCTGGCCTTTTTTGTACATGTCCAAACACCAGTAAAATGCCTGTAACTCTGGCAACAGGTTCACCAAGAACAAAGAAACAAAAGAAAAAGACCCAACAACTTTGGAAGAGCATTTTGATTCAAAATTATGGTGACAGTGCTCCTTAGATGGTGCATTTACATCATTAACCCATGTTCAAAGAAGCTTGCCAGAAGCTCACAGAGGATCACATAGGTGACTTTTACATGCACAGTCTATATGTAACAGTTACAGCCAAAATTTACAAGACAAGAACTTTGCCACCGCCTAACCCACCGATCCCTCAAGCTTCAAGCTCATGAGTTGGTGCACCTCGGCACCAAACTCATCGGGGAGCTCGTTGAACACGTCGCGGCAGAACCCGGAGATCATGGCGGCCATGGCTTTCTCGTAGTCGATCCCCCTCTGCTGGAAGTAGAATAGCTGGTCCTCGCCAATCTTCGAGGTACTCGCCTCATGCTCAACGCAAGCCGTGGGATTTTTAACCTGACAGATGGAAAACAAATGTTTATGCATTCAAGGCAGCCAATAAAATAAAACAAATTAAGACTTGGACACGCTTTAAATGTATGCAGATGTTTATGCACTTTGAACAAAAGGGGGAAAGAAATTCCCTGGTCAAACAAAACTGGTCCTAATCGCAGGACAATGCTCAGTTTCTGGCAAAAATAAAACTACTTTGAGCATGTTCTAAACGAGAACACATTTAACAGACATATAAGGGTTCTGCATTAAAGGGTATAACCGGATAAGATCAAGAAAACATAAAGATAGGTGAAAACACCATTTTGAAGTCCTCCATAGCAGCCTATGTTCAAAATTAATTCCGAAAAGCACTCTCCAGGACGAACTTTTTGAAGTGCCTCGATTGTTGCTGTTTCATATAATAGTAATCAGTTACTGGCGCCTTCAAAACAATGGCGATCCACCAATCATGAACTATTTCATTGCAAATACAGTGAGAGAAGCTAAAAAGCCTGGCAAACAAAATGCAACACCAAAGAATCATCCAAGCAGCATGTGCTGAATCAAAGTAAGCATCTGACAAGTTCTTTAACAGTATGGTGAGGCACCAAGAAAGTAAAAGGAACATATTCACCAAATATCTATAAGAATACTGTTTAGTTAACTGATATTACAGGGACTAAAGAATCAGTTTGCCGCCTTTCCACTAGTGCTGACAATAGACAGACAAGAGTATCGATAACTGCAACATGAGCTCTTAAAATCCAAAGCTGTTTATCCAATATGATAAAGCCCTAGGATAAAAAATATCTCCTAATATATCTCCACAAGTCAAATATTGAGTTCAGGGCAGTCATCGGATTGTCGGAAGGGAAACCTCAGTTTCCAGGGAACGAAGTGAATCAAGTAAAGAAATGACCATTTAAAAGTGGCCTTATATAGGCAATCCTACTGTTATACGGTCACTACTTGGATTTTATAGTCATATTTATCGCCCTTGTGGTTTGGGCGTCTAGGCAAAGTCTAATCCAATCCATTCCAAATAAATTACAAAGGCAAAATAAAAAAGAAACACAAGATTGTTTCGATGCAAATGCCATTAATGCCAGAGATTTATACAACGGCCCGATCAGGGTAACAACAGAAAGTCATCTTGGACAGCCCAAAGTGTGTCAAAATCAAATGTCCGAGATGTTCATCTAAATGAACAAACTAAAGGTAAAAGGTCCCATTTCTAACCTCAAAATCAGAAGAATACAATTTTCTCATTGATTGTTTTGTACAGGTTAAAAAGTCGGTTTGTGGAAGTAGTTTTCTTGCTATAAAGAGAGATTTCTTTTTTCCAGAACACTTTCAGCTTAACGCTCCACCACTCTCACCGACTTTGGCTGAAACGCTGTTATTGCCACCACCCGTAGCCAGTGATTCCCACCATATTGGCTGCATGCTACCACCAATGCCATCAATTGGTGGCCCATGACCCACAATCAACGTAGTGCTCTCATCACCACTGGTATTGACAATTAGGAGTCAGGAGCCTATACCAAATGTCTACCAGATGAACAATCTCGATACCTCTTTACGGAAATAGAATCATTTTCGACCACACATTAGACACTGAAACTGTTACCTTCATTGTCGATGAACTATTCCCAGACCAAAGCACTTTTCCTACAGACACGATCTCGAAACAAACACACTCTAAATGTCATTTGACAACCCCACCATTCAGTCCTTCCAACGAGGACGGCACCAACCAATATGGAAGGTGCCCTGACTGAACATTAAAAATGGAACCAAGTATGCGAACCGCATTCTTCTTAGATGCCTTTCCTATAAAGCTTTTCCTTAATTGATAAACCGGAAAACTAATAGAATGAACTCACAAGAACTTGGTCAATGACATCAATGTACTTCAGGAAAATAGCCACTCAGATCCCAGTGAAGTCATCAACGTGATAATGACATACCATACTACATAGGATGACTAACTAGTACTAGCATAATCAGTAACCAAGCTGTTCAACAGAATAGTGCGAAATGTCTGTACCTGGATATACGGATAGGTGTTGGCAGCAGCTTTGTCACCAATGAGCATGGAATCACATTGCGAAGAATTTCGAGCATTTTCCGCCTTTGACTGGACCTGAACAAGCCCCCTATAGCAATTTCTCGAGAATCCAGCTGAAATACCCTTTGAAATAATTCTACTTCTGGTATTCTTCCCCTTGTGTATCATCTTTGTTCCTGTATCTGCCTGCTGATGATTATTAGTCAATGCTACAGAATAGAACTCGCCCACGGTATCATCACCCTCCAAAACTACACTTGGGTACTTCCAAGTAATGGCAGACCCCGTCTCCACCTGCGTCCAAGAAATCTTCGAGCGATTTCCGGCGCAAAGGCCCCTCTTTGTGACAAAATTGTAGATCCCTCCATTCCCTTCCTCATCCCCGGCGTACCAGTTCTGCACCGTGGAGTACTTGATCTCCGCGCCCTCGGCACAATACAACTCCACCACGGCGGCGTGTAGCTGATTCCGATCATAAGACGGCGCAGTGCAGCCCTCCAGATACTCCACAAAACTCCGGTCTTCCGCCACTATCAGGGTCCTCTCGAATTGCCCGGTCTCCATCGCGTTTATCCTGAAATAAGTCGAAATCTGCATCGGGCACTTGGTGTCCTTCGGTATGTAACAAAACGACCCATCACTAAACACCGCGGCATTCAGAGCAGCATAGAAGTTATCCTCGCTAGGCACGACCTTCCCCAGATACTTCCTGACAAGATCCGGGTATTCCTTGATCGCCTCGGATATCGAACAGAAGATCACGCCGGCCTTCTTCAGCGTCTCCCTGTGCGTGGTCGCGATGGAGACGCTGTCGAGAACGGCGTCGACCGCGACGTTCGCGAGCCGGTTCCTCTCGTTCAGAGGGATACCCAACCTGTCGAAGTACTTGACCAATTCCGGGTCGGCCTCGTCCAGGCTGTTCAAGGTGGGTTTCTTCTTGGGAGCCGAGTAGTAACACATGTCCTGGAAGTTTATGGTCGGGTACGCGTTGTCCGACCACTTGGGCTCCTTCATCTTCAAGAACCTGTCGAAGGCGCTCAGCCTGAACTCGAGCATCCATTCGGGCTCCCCCTTGAGCTCGGAGATCAGGCGCACGGTCTCCCTGGACAGCCCCTTTGGGATGGAGAACGAGTCTATGTCCACGTTGAACCCGTACTTCTTGTTGTAATCGTTGAAGCTCAGGATCTGGGCGATTTTCTCGTCGTAGCTGGAGGCGGTGGCGGTGGCGGTGGCGGAGGTGGAGGGGAGGTTACCTGAGTCGGGCCGCCTCGTCGTCTCGTAGCCCACGTCGGCTCGGACCCGGAAGCAGCCGCCGCGGCCCCGGCGCCGCCGACCGCCCGTCGACGGCCTCGGGGACGGGGTCCGGAGGTGGAGGCCGGCGGCGGCGGACCCTTTGGCGAATCTTGGCGGGTCGGAGGGCCGCGCCGGGGGGGCGGCGGCGGCGGCGGCGGCGGCGAAGCGGGAGCAGATGCCGTTGGCGAGCAGGGACGACATGGCGGTGGGGGTGGTTGTGGCCGAGAGAGAAGGCGAGGAATGAGACGAAAGTCAAAAGCAATTTTGCATTTTTTATAAATTTCAAATTTATTGTGGTGGCGTGGCTTCCGCTTGTTTCTGTTTTTTTTTTTTCTTTTCTCTTTTCGAGAAAATTAAAGAATATGCCTGAAAATGCGGAGGGGCTGTCTCGTGCGCGCCACGTACCCTCTCCAGATGATTTCGGGTGGGCCCGGCCCGATGTGGCGCAAAGCCCAACTCCCAAGCCCCCTTTTCATTAGGGAGGCGGTTTGGTGTTATTAATCAATGGGAAGAAATTGGCTAAAATTAGGTCCCTAAACTTAGGCCCCACGTGTGGTGTAGTCCCTGAACTTTTAATTTATTCGATACAGTTCCTAAATTTATCCCAACGTAGAACATCATCTCTAAACTTTTACAGTAACTATTTAATCGAGTCCATCGATTATTATATCTCTATAGTCAATCTAGTTTCTGGATTATCTAATCGAGGAATTAAATTGAATATGTAATATTAGTTTAGGAATCACGTTGAACAAATTAAAATTTCAAGGACAACATCGCACACTATGCTAAAGTTTAGGGATCACATCGCATATTGAGCTTAAATTCAAAAACCATTTATGTCATTTTCCCAAAAGTATTTGTTGAGACAGAATGGGAAATTATGCATGCACATGTGGAAAAGAGAAATAGATTACAAGGTTTGATTTTTTTTTATAAAGTAGTTTATAAGGTCCGAACCCCTTATCCATGCTTGGTTACGAAAAAGTCTCTTAATCCGTTACGAAATGTCAAATCGAAATATAGCTGTCCAATATATCTTCCGGTAATCTAAAGATCGAGAAATTGCTATGTCTATCACTACAAACTTCGCTAGCACATCAATTAAGCCACCGCTAAGAGATATCTAAAGCCGGGATGATTTTTCCTTTTCTTTCAAGACTCTTTCTATTCTTCTATGTACGTTTTTTGAATAACTAATCAAAACAACAATAAAACACATAGAGAGAGAGAGAGATGGATCACTCGATGGAAGATTCCATATAAGGGCATTGCCTTCACTTTTTTAAATAGGAGCTGGATCTTGTTTTAAAAAAGAGCATTAAGTGTTTAGTGACGGGTCGCCTAGGTGAAGCCGGCCTTGCTTGCGGCCGGAGAGGGTCACCCAAGTGAAGCCGGCCCTCGCCTATGGCTTTCGAGGGTGGCCTTGCTCGGCCCTCTCCAGGTATCGCTAGTGGCTGGCCATCGCCTAAGATCGATTACTTGCAAAAAGAAAAGAAAAAAAGGGAAAAAAAAATAAAAATAAATAAAGCACAAAAATGCCCTAGCCAGTAAGATTAGGCTATTTTTTTTAGACTAACATAACTGTATGTCCTTATTTGAAACAAGATTCACTTCAAATCCTTATTTGAAAAAATGAAGGTACTTTAAACCCTTATTTGAAACTTTCCCCTTGGATGAAACTTCGTGGTGTCTTTTGCAAGTCGTATCTTCTAGTTTAGGTAAAAGGACGCTACTAGTGGATCACGTATATTAATGGCGTAATCTTAATGGACTTATTAGGAGTGCTATGAACTGTGTGGGAAGGACAAGGTTGAAGACGTCCGGTCTTCCTATATAAATAGGATCTTCCTCATCATAATCAAGAAATCGAAAAGATTATCGGATTTGAAGATGAAGAATTAGAAATTAAGTTTAATAAGAGTTGGAAAATTAAGAATTCCATATAAAATTTCTTCTAGTGCATCATGCCCATCAATTCTACAAACAAATCATGAGAGAATAGTTTGCACTGGAACTGGGAAAATAGAAGACCAAGCAATACATCCTAACCGTAGGTTTGATCCTATATTGCTAGGAAAAGAATCTACTCATCCTATCAAAGGGTAGGATAGCCTCAATGTCCAAGCTCGCCTATGTTTTTAGCTTTCCAAACCATCAAGAAATGGTCATTTTCGCCCTACTTGGTGCCAATAAAGACCATTTCATGGTTATGAAAAGTTAGATAGTTAATTGCAGAGAAAGAGTTAATCGAGTCCACTAATCTATGGTTGCTATTTCATGGATAAGGAAACTAATCTTCATCTAGAATTTATACGGCCTAACACCCTAAAAAACTTCAAACTTTAACTTTTGTCCCAATTCTACCTTTTGTCTCATAAAAAATCCCAAATTTAAGTCATGTCACAATTCTATTATAGACTTTTTTTTGTTCCATAAAAAACTCCAAACTCTAGGTGATGCCCCAATTCTACCTTAAACTTTTTTATTTCATAAAAAACTATCAACTTTAGGTCAAGTATCAATCCTACCACAAATTTTTTTATCTCATAAAAAAATCTCAGCCTTAAGCCCAGTTTCAATTTTACTCTAATTTTTTCACCAACTTTTACTTGAGTCCTAAATCTGCTCTCAATTAACCCTCTATTAAAATCACCCCTAATGATTTTGCGCTCGTCGATCTCTTGTGCTTGGGAATGTTCCATCTCTCATAGTCGGAAAGCTCGCGTTTGGAACACTTGAATAGCCCGTGCTTGGGAGTTTTCCATCTCTCGGGACAGAGAGTTAATGGAGGCTTTTGTGACTCAAGTAAAAGTTTGTGGTTTTTTATGAGACTGTAAAAATTTTACGGTAAAATTGGGAGTATGGGGTAAAATTGAGATAAGACCTAAAGTTGAGGATATTTTATAGGACAGAAAAAAGGTTTAGGATAAATTTAGGACTGACCTAAAGTTGAGGGTTTTTTATGGGATTGAAAAAAGTTTACGGCATAATTGGCTTTATATTGGGATAAAAGCCATAGTTGAAGGTTTTTTAGGATATTAGACTCAATTTATATTGACTTTACGAACGAAACTAGCTTTGATGCACTCGCTATGTGTATACATTTATTTTTTGTGTACATTTTGTGTGAAATTGCTTCTCTTATAAAGTTAGACATGACCTAACAGTTATTTTTATTCATGGGAGAGCAGGGTTTTTTTTTGGTTACATTGTTGTTGCATGAGCACATTAAAGGTAAAAGACATGCAATTTATGAATGTGAAATTATTGAAGTAGTGGTGAATGGTGATTTAATGCAACTTGTAGTGGACTAACTTGTGGTGGAATTGGTCACATACAATGTGTATTTTTACCATAAAATTCATAATAATATGTCGTCTCTTTGATTTATTGAAGGGTTATTATAGTTATTTGCAGGGTGGACACCTGATTAAAAGTTCGCTTTATATATAGTATAGATATAGGCACAAAAAAACAAAAAAGAATCACATATATCTTTTTATACATAAGGTTTGTAAATCACATCATAATTCAGAAGTAGTTCGGATAACTTTAGATCTCCAGTACTTTCCTATCCTAAAATGATTCGAATTAAATTTTTGAGACCAGTTCGGATCTTCCATCATAATCTCTCTCTTTAAGATCCAATATCTTTTATGGACAGCACACTTGTTATTTTGTTGAAAAATGCTTAGATTACTTTATGCCAAATATGAAACTACAGAAGAAGTATCGAGAAAATGCAGATTTAATTATTAGGAAGTATATTTGAGGAAAGAAAAGAAATTTATTTAAGGGATAATGATTACACTGATGGTATTTGGAATTTTGACTTATTGTGCAATATCGTTCCTGAATTTTTATTTGTTCAATGTAATCCATGAACTTTATCCTAATATGCAGTACCGTCCTTAAGCTTTTAATTTATTCGATATGATCTATAAACTTTTGACACGTGTTCAATCTAGTCTCAGACTATCTATGTCGTCTCTGAACTTGAATTAATGAAATGATAATATTACACATTTTCACATAGTCTGGGAACTAAATTAAATACGTATCAAAAGTTTAAGGACCACACATTGAATAAATTAGAAGTTTATGGACGATATTGCACATTGAGCTAAAATTCAGGGATCAAATCGAACAATTCAAAAGTTCATAGGCGATATTGCATACTAGGAGTGATCGGTTCCCGGTTCCGATTTCGGTCCAATGGAACCGGTTCCTTAAGGTTTAGTTAACATTATGCTAATTTATGTTAATGAAGTTCACTTAAGGTTTAGTTCACATTCTGCTAATTTTTGTCAATGAATTTATGCCAATGAAGTTCACTTAGGGTATACTTCACATTTTACTTTTTTTTTGAAGAAATAAAAAAAATAAGAAAAAAAAGCACACGTAGTTGGTTCGGTTTCATCTGCTCCCCCTTGGAATCGGGAACGGGACTGCCTGAACACCGGTTCTACTTTTAGGAACCGGGAACCGGATCGATATTCCCGGGAACCGGACCCAACCGGTCGATTCGATTCGATCCGATCGAGCGGTTTCTAGTTTGGGCGGTCCGTTTTGCACACCCCTTATTTCAATATTAAGCCAACGTTCGGGGACCTTTTGTGCCATTTTCCCTTTTATTTAACAACGGGCATATCCATTGGAAGGGCTTCGAAAAAAAAAAAATAAAGATGGAATTTACAAAAAATAAGGAACTCTCCCGAGATCGGAAAAATCGGCCTATTGGCCCGTGCGCGTCACGCGCGGGTTCAATTCGCCGAATGCTCGTCATTTTCCCACTCCTTCGTTCATCGGAAAGTACGAGGAAAAAACAAAAAGGCGAAGCTTTCACCACGTCCATACAAAAAACAAAAAAATAAATAAAAAAATAAATCAATAAGAAGAAGAAGAAAAAGAAAAAGGCAGGATCACGTACCGATTGAGTCTCGTTTTCTTGATTTCGATCCCCCTTCTCTCCCTCTCTCTCTCTCTCTCCCGTCGACTCTTGCGAGTGCTTCGCGCAGACCCGGGAACCAAGAACCGTCGAGCTGGTCATCGGTCGTTGGTTGGAGTTCGGGGAGAATAAGGTAGTGGGTGGGTTGTTGTTTTTTTTCCTTCGGTTTGTCGGTTTGGTTCGGTTTGGAGGGTGTGTGGGGGGAAAGAATGGCTCAGGCAGTGGAAGAATGGTACAAGCAGATGCCCATCATCACTCGCTCCTACCTCACCGCCGCCATCGTCACCACCATCGGTTGCTCCCTCGAGGTAGGTCCGCCTCTCGGCCGATGCCCCCCTCTGTTCTTGCTGTCGAGTGAAAGATTTGTATTGGCTGCTTCTTGGTTTTCTCTCGTGTGTCGCGATGGGTTCGGGCGTGATTGGTTGTTCGGTGAATTGTTTGTTAATTGTGGGTTTCTTGCAACTGGGTCGACGGATTGGAGCTTGATCTTTGGTGGGTTTGTTGCAGTTTTGAAGATTTTTCGTTCGTGAAGTTTCGGTTGGTGTTTCTTTTTTGTATCTGTTGCTCGAATGTGTGGTTGGGAGTTTGGTAGTTTGATCGATTGATTCTATGCGAAGTGCCGGCTGTTCGGCGAGCGAATGATGGTGCTTTGGGTTGTGAAGGAGGTTTGGTTGTAGGGCTTTTTGGAGTCAAAATCTTGTATTTACTCTTAAATTGTCAATCTTTGTCTTACAATTCTGCCTGTGCCAACTAGTTGTGTTCCGGGTTGGCAACGTGATTTTGCGTTTGATGGCAGTTTTGCTTTTTCGGGTTGTGCAGATAATATCACCTTATAACCTCTACTTGAATCCAAGGCTTGTGTTCAAGCAATATCAGTTATGGCGCCTCGTCACCAATTTCTTGTACTTCCGCAAGATGGGTAAAGTCCTGAGCTCATGTCCGCATATGTTAGATGTGGGTGAATCGGCACTGTTACGATGATACAAAAGTACGACACAGTTAATGATGTTACTTGGAGTAAAGCTTTCGGTCTAAAAATTTCATGTTCACGTCATCATAATCATCGTCATTATCTTGATTCACGTAGTATTGAAATGGATTCCTTGGAGAAAATGTCCTCTATCTTGGGGCTTCATTAGCTCATGATACGCACGAGTAACTTGAGTATCTTCTAATCTACAAACTCTCAGTCAGTAGGCATGGTTTACCCAGTTTCTTGAAGGAAAAATAGATGAAATATTTAACCTGCACCATGCTTTATCCATGCATGATCTATTCTGTTCATCAGTGTATGTGTGCCTCCTATGAATGTGCTACCGACTGCCTTTAGCAGAAAAAAAGAACCCTGAAAAGGAATTAGGTTTACCCTGCCCTATGGGATCATCCTTGAAAGTGGACATACATTCATTATTCACAGGGTATATTATAAATTCTAGTTTTGATTTTGCAAAGTTGGACAGACAGCTTGATTGGGCAAAGGGGTTGCTTGTCATTTTGTTTTTCCTCTGTCTCCTAAATGTCAATGCTTTTGAGAAGATTCTTGAGAGCAATGGCCTTCAGCACGGAACATCTGAACAGTCCTCAAATAATCTGGGATTTACTTATGCCCACAATTAGCTGCAACTCCGCTAATTTAAGCTTTACCTCTTTTTTCCTATTTGATTGCAGATCTGGACTTCTTATTCCACATGTTCTTTCTTGCTCGGTACTGCAAGCTTCTTGAAGAGAATTCTTTTAGGGGAAAGACAGCTGATTTCTTTTACATGCTCTTATTTGGGGCCACTGTGTTAACTGGAATCGTTCTTATTGGAGGAATGGTACCTTATGTCTCAGAATCGTTTGCAAAAATTATATTTCTTAGCAACTCACTGACTTTTATGATGGTGAGTTTTGCTCTCTTTGTGCAATTACCAATCATGACTTAAGCGGACTGATAATGTCCTAATGCGTGCTTTTGCTTTTTGTGTTTTTTGCAGGTTTATGTGTGGAGCAAGCAAAATCCTTTTATCCATATGAGTTTCTTGGGTCTCTTTACATTTACTGCAGCTTACCTACCATGGGTAAGTAAAATCCTTATTTTTCACTCCTAGAAACTGTTCTGAGAAAGTGGGATAGGACATTGCTTGTTGGTTTTGTTGCATGAGACATGATTAATCAGGTTTTATATCTGTTCCTAGTTGCTCAGTCAATAAAAGAAAGCAACATCTGGGGTTTTAGCTTACTTAACCAGTTGCTCCCCACCAGGCTTAGAGTTTATTTCTTTTGTTATAAAAAAAAATAGGCATTTATCTTGGGCACTTGTAATATTTATTTATAAACTCCTCAAATTTCTCATTCAGCATATTTCATTCACTTGGAGAATTGGATGCACGTGCAATTGAGTTTGTGTTTTCTATATGCAGGTTCTTCTGGGATTCTCAGTCCTTGTAGGTGCAAGTGCTTGGGTGGATTTATTGGTAAGACTCTGTTTCTGTAATATTTGATGCTGTCGAGTGCTTGGATGGATGCAGTCTGAGAGTTGAATTTCTATGAGGCTGAGCTGAGCGAGACATGATTGTTAATGTTCATGTTCTGCTTGGAGGAGCTCTTGTTTTGGCTTTACTTTGCACATATACTTAGCTGTAACTTTTGCAGAGTGAAAGATAAAAACGAGGCTCTTAGTCAATAGTGTTATAGTTTCTTGAACGATGCAGAATCGTCCCCCCCTCTTCAGGAGTAAAGATCTACTAGAATCAACCTAACTTAACAATCTGAGATCAAGCAACTCCGAGTGTGCTTCACATCCTTTGGCTTGAAATAACGATCTTATCATGAATAGCAAACACCCATAAACAGTCCCATTAGTCTGCGAAAGCTCCCGTCTGGTGGCCAGCGTTAAAATAATGATATTTGTCAATATTCCACTGCCTTTTTACCAAGATCACAGTAGATTATTGATGGGCGGCGTTATTACTACACCCTTTTTGGCTAAAACATATAAGGCTGTGGAAATAGCACCACCCTGTACTTAACTTGTGCAATCTATTGTCATGGTTTGTATTATCTAATTACAGTTCCAGGATAATTTTCTGTTGTGCTGGTCCTTATGCTCAATATGAAATATTATGATGCAGGGAATGATAGCTGGTCATGCCTACTACTTTCTTGAAGATGTGTACCCGCGGATGACGCATCGTCGGCCCCTAAGAACCCCATCATTTATCAGAGCCCTATTTCCTGATGAGGCTGTTGTCGACGCACGGCCAGCAGCCGTGAGATTCGCCGCCCCTCCTCCTGAGGAAGTTCACCAAGATTGATGGCATGGATAGCCGAGACAAGAAGGTTTTAAGGTTCAGCTTATTCTACTGTTGATCTGATGCCTAAAATTACAAAGGAACAATCCTGGTCGCTTACTGTAGAAAAACACTCCTGCGCATGCTTTGGTGCTTGTAATTAACCCTCATCTGCTTATAAGCTTAACCTGATATATGCTATTCGGATTTTGAAGTCGTGCAGTTTTGAAGTTGAGTCCTTAAGTTGGAGTGAATGTAGCATTCTTGTTAAAAAACCAGAGCAGGAATGATTTTTTGTTTAGCTTTACACAAAGTTTGGATTTTCTCTCTCTCTCTTTCTCTCACATGGCTCGCTAGACTTGATACTTGCTTAGATAAACTGCCTGGTGGCTTCTGAATTCTACTACAACTGATGTGAGGCAATGGCAGACTTGTGTTTTTTCTTTATGGGTTTTGTATTCCTTCGCCAACATCGCAGAACAGACTGCTAAACAAAATCGAAGCAACCATCAGGGTCATCTCATTTTATCTTCTCCTATAGAAGAGAGGGAAGATTTTCTAAAATTTTCATTTCTTAATCTTTGTTTCTCTTTTCCTTTTCTTGCCAACAGAACCAAATTGTTTGTATCAAAAGAATGAGTCGGTTTCATGCTGTGTAGTTGTTGCAGTTGCAGGCGATCCTCGATCTTGGGAGATTGTCTTGAAGTAACTTGTGCAAGAGATGTTTTTTTTTTTTGGTAAGACTTGTGCAAGAGATGTTTTATTTTGCTGTGATCTGAAAATCTCTATGCACTTCTCAAGACCTTTGAGACTTAGATTTCCTGGTAGAGAGCAATTATGTCAATGGCGTCTAGTCCGTTTATAGCCCCAGATAAAGACCAGCAAGGCTCAAAACTTGTAGACTATCTACTGCAATGTTAGAATACAAATTTCTAAATGACAGTAGGCATCAAGATCTCACAATCAGCAGGTTAAATTTGGCATCACCAACGTCCTATTAGCAATTTTGGCCCCTGGAGGACGATAACGGCAGTTGATTATACAAATTCCAAATAACAGCAGATACCAACCTGCATTTCAATCAAAAGTCAAATAGTGTCCACCCAATTTACCCAATCCTCTACGGCGATTGCCGCAGAGAACCATAAAAAACCAGAACTTTTTCACTTAAGCTTCAAGTGTCAAAAGGTAATGAGGAATCATAGGCAACATCTGTCAAAAGGTAATGAGGAATCATAGGCAACATCCAAGCGTCTTTGTTCTGTATCTGACAAAAAAATGAGAAGTGAACTTACCGTTTTTTTGTTAGGAATGATAGATCGTCTATTTCTGGCTCTAGAGTTAAGACAGTTCGAGTGCAAATGAACTTTAACAAATAGCAACAAGGAACCACAAGCCATGCGGTACTGCAATTTGCAATTTCTTCGAGGGATAAATGACAGATTCCAACCGATTACAACTTCTAAAACAAAGCCCTAACATTACAACAGGATCTAAGAAAGTGTTCTGAAAGAAAAAATGGGGAAGAAACTAAGATATCATTTCCAATCACTACTCATGAGCACAACAAGACATTGAAAACTCCGAAAAAAGAATCGACACCTAGCACCTGAAAATAGCAGGAGCTTCTCCTTTCACAGACATTGACATAATAGGCATGCGAACGGTATCAAAGAACCGATTCTACAAGTCACACAGTCCACAGAAATCAACAATGATATCAACAATGATTCCGTCCCCTTTGGCAAACTTGAGGAAGCTTCATAATGTACAAAGCACGAGCAAACCATTGGCGTCCTGTGCCGTCTCAGAATGATATGTCTGAATTCTTTTCCGGCTCCACTCGACTTACTCAGCCAATGGATGAGGCATGAAAACCCATCTTGAGCGGGTGAAGAATAATTAAGCAAGCAAGAATGATCTATGGCTATCGGATAGGGTGATGTTGGGCCGATATCCTCTTAGGAGGCAGTTTGCGTAGGATGAAGAGGACTAAAGCAGAAGGCAGGATCTCAACCAGCTGGCACGAGAGGGAAAGAAGTTCAAATACCAAATTCAAAAACGGCAACACGATCACAGACAACTTGAGCAACAACCATAACTAAGTTAAGAGAATACCATGTAGTATAACATATTCAAAATTGGATGATCCAAAACATCGAGTGATGCATCTGAATCAAAAGCTGATAGAAGAACCTGCATGTAAGAAGCATTGCATCATTACGTCAAGGTATTATCAGCAAAGGCAAAATGCAAATGATTGCTCCATGTTCAGTTGACAGTTTAGGTTCTTGTCTAGCCCAAACATCATACCATACAGGTTGGGAAGAAATTGACATCGTCCCAACCAAGAGGACAAAGTGGTAGTCCAAGGGCAAGAAAGTCTCCAATCTGGGTCGATAATTGGTGAGATTTAACTCTAAGCAGAGGTAAAGTCAGTAGTTCCTGGTGATAAGTACAACATAAGCACGCTTTATTTCTATGCTGTCAAAACTACTCTATCAAGAGTCCTCTTCTGAAGCACTTTGGCAAAGTCAAGTTGATGACAATCTCCAACTGGGTTTGAGTTCAACTAAGAGTCCAAACTCCCAGTTCTTTCAAGTGACAACCTTTCTCAACTTCCAAAGTATGTTCACATCCAATCATAGTCAACTCTTTATTTTGGAATAAATTAGAAGCACCAAAGAAGACATGGTTATTGGGCCAAAAGCTCATATGAAACAACTATGACTGCTTGCCAGGGGCTTATAGATTTTCCAATCCCCTGATGTCCCACAGGAGAAGAGAGTTCAATCTCAAATCAACATGTTATGTTTTGTCGTACAAATGCCTCAACTTTAGTCTATTCTTTGTTTCTATGGCTTCAAAAAGCCAATGACATTCGACAACCTCGGTCCAACTGACCTATCTGCCAATTTAGTCATTTACCCTTTCTTATATTTCAATTAAAGCATTTGATTAGATGATATCATAAGCAAAGGAACCAGCCATTCAATTGCTTAACCAGCCAACCGTTCCATATCGTTTCTAAGAGTAATCTTGCTTCGCAGACATTTAATAAGAATATTAGCAAGAAAAAACTGATTGCCATTATGTATTACACAATAAATCGTAAAACTTATCAGCTAACCATTGGATAGAGATAAAAACAGCTAAAGTGTCCGTATTTATTGGCTTGGCCTTGGCAAAAAGAGTTGTAAGTAGATTATTTTTCTCAAAAGTGTGACCTTTTATGAATCTTGCCCACCAACATACTGGTTAACAGTCCCTTTCTCGCGTAAGTCGGACCTTACATGTGAATCACAGAACTTGGATTATAATCATGCTGATGAGATAAGATAACAAGAGATTAAAACACAATAAACAGTAAGGAGTGTCAAAATTCCAACCCTTAACCGGTGCTGTGATATCATGTGAATTAATTGTTGTTCCAAAAAGAGTGCTTGTCTTAGCATATCTGTTAACAAGAGTCATTGCTTATAAGTCTGCACCAAGTTCTCTCAGCCTTCTCTGCTGGGGGTAGCCTTTACTAATGCTCACAGTAGAAGCCAACAGGCAATTCGGTCCTTTTGGTAGGGCGGGGATGGGTTCAGGGGAGTTTGCTGGGTTCAATACTCAGCAGGTTGAACCAAAAGTGGCAGAGGGCCTAGCCATATGAACTGGCTAATCTGACCAACAAAGTGATGTAATTGGATGCATTGAGGCACAAATTTTGTTGCATTTCTTCTCATGATTGCTAAGTAGCGAAAGGGGAAGTGGCCTTTCCACATCAAGACCCTAAAAGAAATGCAAAGCTTCAACTAGAAAAGGCAAGAAAAGGCTAATAGCATTTTGAAGCCATTATAGTTACATATTGTATTTTCCGTTCTTTTGGCCAGGTCAAGTCTAGTAAATTAAACAGGAAAAAAGAATATTGGTAAGGATGTGCATCAGATTTGAAACTGTAAGTAGCAGAATGGAAGACTATCCCAAAATTGGAGCTTACCACTGTACACCTGATAATAAAACAGGTGAAGCATATAGCTGTAACAGATCCAACCTGCAAGAGAATGCAGATCTGGTGTCAAAAAGAATTAAAATGAAGTCAAAGACTCCTTTTCACATTCTTGGCAAGTTTTTTTAATGCATCGTGTTTAACAAATGGCTTGTCTTAGAAGATGACTGCATATGTCCAATTCCTTCAGCGCACTGGTTGTGACACTTCATCCAAAGACAGTCAGCAAGAGGTGAACAAAATATTTTGCAGCGGCGCCAAGGGTGGGTGACTCAAGTAGCATGTACACTATACACTCAATTACTTTATTAGTTAAACAGCAGCAGCCTATCACACTTTACCACTTCTGTTCAGCTACCACTTGCAACTTTCAGATCACAAATAGAAATAGATGTACAGAACAAATAACGTCAGGAGTTCAAAACATCTGCTATGGCCCAGCCGGGCATGCCCTTAGTGCAGACAACCTCATATAGATGCATAGATCGATAATGATCATACTGGATAACACTTCAAGCACGGTTTTCAGGCAATATATAGATAGACAGCAATGGAGATGGCTGTGATCAATACACAAAAAGTTCTTCACACTAAGCTAGTACTTGCAGTGATCCCCTCATCGACTTGTATCCTCCGATTCTCTGGCAAAATAGATGTTGAGACAGACAGATGCTGAGATCATAAAGACCCGATAAAATGCCCAAAGCCCACTACAATATGATGAGAGGCTATGCCTAAAGCTTGCTACAATATGATGAGCGGAAGGAAAAAATAAGGAAAAATTAAACAAGAGAAGGAGGGCTGCATACCTCATGAAGCTTTTTCCTCCTCCCTTTAGATTCAATAGGAAAACGCCTTAGCATGGAAAATAATCTGAAGCAAGTCATGATAATAAGCAGAATTATTTAGCCAATGTACAAAAAAAGCCACGAAGATAAGATAGCATTGGGTAAACAGTGTATGAAGGCCTAGATGCAATAGTCACGGTGAGTATCAAAGGTGCTGCTGAACCCACCTTCCTCCATATAATAAGAAACCCAATGCAGCTATTATTGAGATAACTGCAGGAATCAAGTATAAAATGGAGTTAGTGGAATGACAAACTAAAATAGCTACAAGGAAGTGTAACAAAGAGAAATATATTTTTAGCTTAGGAAGTAAAATGGATTCTCACCTGCAATAAATATCTTCCCAATAAATTCCACAACACTGTTGTCGTCTATCCACAGATAAATCCAGATGCAAACCTGATGTGAAAATTACATCAATGCGCATGAGGGACGAATAATATGATATATTTTCCTACAACCTAAATCTGAGCTGTACCTTCCAGGAGCTAACTTATGCTGCACTATTGCCAACAGGCTAACAAACTGTCTTGTAGAATGATTTAAAAAGGTAACGAGGATATATACAAATTCCGTCAACTTAAGGATCAGACTACATAACACCGCAACTTCATAACAACGCAGATACCTTTTTATGGTCACTTTATTATTGATATTTGGTCCTTGATGAATTTATCTACAATCAGCAAGCCTAGTTTCTGATTTCATGCATAAGGGCTGTAACAGTGTAACTTAATTCAGGAATCTGGGTCTTGCTTCCTCTGACTTGCGTATGGAGAATTGATAAAACTTTGAGAGCTGAAATTAAGAAATTCACTTGACTCCATCATCAGCAATTTGAAACTACAAGCAGCTGGGCTAACCATTTTGAAGCTTTACATTAACATGAATGCTAGACGAGCAAATGAGCAAATTGGGAAAGTTTAAAAGGATATTTATGAAAGCCATGTGCCCTACACAGATATGATACAAGGGTAAATTTCACATTGATATTGTGCTATCCATTTTTTACATTCGAAAGCGCAGCACCAAATTTGCCTAAATATGACAAGCCTTAATTTACTAAGTCTATTTATAACATGAAATGTCAAAATAGAAAAGCAAGAAAAAAGAAAGACAAATCTAAATCTTATCAAATATTTAGGAAAGATATTAAATATTTGATTAGTAACAGAAGATCGTTCTGTGAGAGATATACCTGTATAAAGTACATAGCACCATTTATAGATAAATAAGATATCTTCAGCTTATCCGATGGTAAACTTCTCGCCTGCTCGGCAATAGATGCCCAGAGGTCAAATTCTCACAACTTAAAGTTAGCTAGAACAGAATTATATATGTTCCTCACAGGAAGCAGATCTAACATTACTCGAACAAAGCTATGTTTAATCACCTGGTGATATATCTCGGCCCAAAACAGAACTAAGAGAGTGTAAGTAGAGAAAAACAGGAGTCCAGGAAGATCCAAGAGAACCAAAGTTAACACCTGGTCCACATACGTTAACTCGATAAGCAACAAAATTTTCACAGAAAATAGAGATGCTCGTATTCTAACAAGCGGTTTACATTTTGCATAGAAAATCAACACAATTTGAAAACGTTAGTGAGGATGCCAATGAAATTAAGGGAGATTTACAACCCCAAACGTACTTTACAACTAGATGTCTGATCTTATTTACGGGTTAGCTTCACGATGAAGAACCACCATATGCAAAGACTACATAAAAGGCCGGTGAGGCAACTTATTCAATATGTATGATCCATAAGAAGCATCTACATATCACGATCTTTTGCATCAGAATCTTTCATCAGAATCATAAGGTCGAAGTGATACAGATTCATTTGTTCATCACTCTTTGAATTAATAAGACCAATTCACAAGGAACAATACGGAAATCTACGAATTCTTTAGTCTGGTTGCTGGCTCGAAGGATTCAGACCGCAAGATGGCCAACGATAGTTCTCAGTAGTAAACGCTAGCAACAGTAATGTTACATTTCCCTTATCCGAATATGAATTCAAGTTTACACGACATGGTAATTGAGGAACACTCTTTTTTCAGCTCTGTTCTAACTCTTCTAAACTGTTCATGATTCAAAGATTTTTATTTTCTTTAAGCTTACGGAGAGCAAGCCAGATCAGTGGAGATTTACAAGCCAATGTAATTTCATAACAAAGGAAGATAAAATTCAACAAATACAAGGCCAGATTTATATAATTTAATTGCTTTCCAACAGTAAGGAAATAAAGAACTTAAAGCAACAAAAGTTCTCAAATTAACTGCCTTATTGAGATTAATTAAAATTAACGCAGTATGACGTGATATAGTAGAAAATAAAACAGACGAGATCGCAGATCGGAAACTAACAGCTTGGGAACCTTGGAGGACTAACCTTTGGATGCAACACGAATACTTGCTTATGGAATGCAAATACGAGAGCACGAACTGAAAATAAAGGCAAAGTAAGCATCCGAAAATTCCAAACCAAAAGGAGTAAAAAGCAAAAGCCTGAATCTCTACCAACATTCAGAAACATTACCTCCATTGACCACAAAGTTCATGAGATGGAAAACCTTTTGCGTCGTCCAACCGTATTCGGGCACTCTCAACTCAATCCTAACCAGTTGAATCTGCACAATCACAAGCAAAAACACGGCGCCACTCACAACAACGCGGTGTGATTCGAATGCAAAGGAAATTACCAAGACGGGTACATCACCGAGCGTAAAAAAAAAAGGGGGTTCTTAGGAAAACCCAGCCGATTCCAACGGAAATCAGTTTCGGAACAATTAGGCACCAAGATATCCCCAGAACACTAAAAGACTGCAGCTTTTTCCCCAAAACGGAAAGAGTAGGAAAGCGATCCTCACGTTCGACCGAACAGAGTTAACCAACCAAATTAGCTCTTTTCCACTGAACCGACCGGCAGCGTAGCCGCCTCGGCACACGAGTGAACCCGATGTCATTCGATACAATGTCAATGACCCAACGGACCCAATCCAACCCAATACAATCCTACTAATTCTGAAGCGAACAGGCTCGACGAAGCAACCTCGATCCCAACAAACGACCCCCGGCACACCCCGGAGCTGGCGATCCAGAGCAAGAAAGCGCGCGCAACTCTACTCCTGAGACGACGGCGAGCCCGAAACTACCCACCCGACCACAGCACGAGCACGCGCACACAAGTAGTGGTGAGGGAGAGGGAGGGAGGGAGAGACCAGAGCGACGGAGGCGACGAGAGCGTAGGCGGCGCAGAGGGAGTAGAACATCGCGTCCTGCCACCGGGTCGATCCGTTGATGTCGTCCCACCAATCCGAGGCGACGGCGAGGCCGAGCGCCGCCGCCATTGTAGGAGGAGGCGGCGGCGCCGCTCCCACCATCCTCGCCATCGCTCCCTCTCTCTCGCCTAGAAGGAAGCGCCCGATACAAAAACAGAAACGAGGGAAGGAAGGAACCAGAGATAGAGATAGAGAGAGAGAGAGAGAGAGAGAGAGAGAGAGAGAGCAGTCTTCAGTGAGGGAACTTTGCTATTCTCACCGGCGGTCACGCAGGGAGAGGGAGGGAGGTGACAGGTTTGTGAAAAAATTGAAGGGAGAGAAATTATCAGGATTCAGGTGTATTTGGTTCATGCAAATGTACGTACCTCGATAATAGTATACCGATGCACTCACGAAGTACACGAAGTTGACGAGTTTTTAAGGGTTTTTTTTTTTTTGGGTCGGACAAGTTTTTAAGATTGAAGTGCAACGGAATTGACGAGTCTCGGGCCTCGCGATATGATCGAGCGAGGAGAGATCGCGTGTATTACCGTGAAATGGACACCGGTGGTATGATATCGAATAATGGACGGAACATGAATTTCAAGAGCTCGTCGAGTCCTGGTAAATCTCGTGATAATCTTGCAAATTCGGGTTCGTCAGATCCTCAATTTCACCATCATCCTTCAAGTTCCTTTTGCAAATTTATTAATGTTATCAAGAAAATGTCTTCGGCCCCCCCCCCCCAAAAAAAATATAGAATAATGACATTAATAATTCATGAACTTTGATTCAATGTGTTATGTGGTTTTTAAATTTTAAATCTGTTCAATATGATCCTTAAATTTTAACCCGATGTGTGCAACATCATCCCTGTACTTTTAATTTATTCGATGTGGCTCCTAAAATTTTAGTAAATGTTCAAACTAGTCTAATACTATATGAAAATAATCACTATTATCCTTCCATTAATTTAAGTTCAATGGCAGTATTGAATATTCTCTCGTGGTCCATGGACTAGTTTGAACATATATCACAAGTCAATGAATCGCATCGAACAAATTAAATATCTAAAGACGATATTGCATATTGGGCTAAAGCTCGGGAACCACGGCGAACAAATTATAAGTCGGGGGACTATATTGCATATTAGGTTATTATGGTATAAAAATCATTTGGGGTCATTTTGCTTATATGGATCGAGAACTGACACGTGCGGGGATCGTGCGGCCGTGGGAGTTTTACGAAGGGGAAGGAGATGCTGCGGAAGATTCGTGCGCGCACGTGGGGGTCAAACGCGAGGGGGGCCGCGGCGTCCGACTCGCGCTATTCTGACAGGGCGGTGACCCACGGGAGTTTCCTCACGGCCGCTCCTGGTCCTGAGGTTGACGTTGGGGATTGGGCGGTTTTGGCGGTTTGGTCTGTGCGCTGCGGGGGACGGGGGGGAAAGAACCTTTTCCATCATCACGTCCCACGGATTTTCTTTGCCCCCCCCCCCCGTTCCTGCCGTCCTCGGACGTTCTCATTTTACCATTTTTTTCCCGGGTACCTGGCGCCCGAGCCCGAGTCCATCAAAGTCGGGCCCGAGCCTCCGACACCCCAGCCCCCGAGTCCATCTAGGCTGCGCCCGAGCCTATCGAGGCCGAGCTCGGGGTGCCAGGCTCAGGTCCTCGGCGCCCGTGCCCGGGTCCATCGAGGCCAGGTCCCGGACCCCACTTGCCCATGTCCGGATCATCGACATCTGGGAATTTGGGTCGTATAAGGTTATAATGGGTCTTATTAACAGAGGTTCTAAGTACGCTGATATTAAAAATAGTAAAAGCTCATGTCAACATGTTTTAATAAAGTCACGAAAAAAAAATTAATTTCATGTTTTGAGAAAGCGAGATGCTTCAAACGCAAACAGCTTTTATATTTCCAAAGGGGCATTTTGAATAGAGAAGCGGGTTTTGACAAATAATCTCTATTTTGCATAATTATTAATTTTTTTAAATATAGTTTTTAATATCTGCCCGGGCAATCACGCGGAGAAAGAACTACAAGTACGATAAAAAAACAGAAAATATGATACAGTTTGCTTGAACATAGATTTGTACGGGCAATTTATAATATTTTATAAATATTTATATGCAGCATAGATTTCCAACACCGGATCCGTGGCGCAATGGTAGCGCGTCTGACTCCAGATCAGAAGGTTGCGTGTTCGATTCACGTCGGGTTCAAATCCCCCACTTCCTCCATCCGGATCTTTTTTCCTTTTTTTTAATTCTAACTAATCACAGCCGTCCGATCCCCTGCTCTCCACTCCGATCTGACGGCTGAGATTTCTCGAATCCCCCCACCGTACTGATAGACATCACCGTCCTCCAATTACACGAAAATTGCATATCTCACCCAACACTTTCCGCCTATTCCATTTTGGTCCCTCAAGTTTTGACTTCTGTTCAATTGACTCCACGAGCATAAACCCTAGCTCTATCGTCTTCTTCATCTTCCTCCCGCTCACTCTCTCTGCTCTCGCAGCTCGATCTCTGCGCCGGCCAGCCTCGCCGCGAACCTCCGACCGCCGCTGCCGCCGCCGCAAATGTCGCCGCTCGCTCGACTCCGCCCGATCTCGCCGCACCTCCTCCTCCTCCGCCGCCGCTTCTCCTCGCCGTCGCCGTCGTCGATCCTGTCGCCGGACTCGAGCGCCCCTCTCTCGTCGAAGGAGAAGACCCGGGCGGCCCTCTCCCTCCTCAAGGCCGAGAAGAACCCGGAGCGCATCCTCGACATCTGCCGCGCCGCCTCCCTCACCCCGCAGTCCCACCTCGACCGCGTCGCCTTCTCCGTCGCCATCTCGAGGCTCGCCGAGTCGCGCCACCTCGACGGCGTCCGGCGCTTCCTCGAGGAGTCCAAGGCGCGGCCGGACCTGCGGAACGAGCGCTTCATGTGCCACGCCATCGTGCTCTACGGGCAGGCCGGCATGATCGCCGACGCGATCGCCACGTTCGAGCAGGTCGAGGGGCTGGGCATCCGCCGCACCGTCAAGTCTCTCAACGCGCTCCTGTTCGCTTCGGTCGTGGCCAAGGACTATAAGGAGACGAAGAGGATCTTCGTGGAGTTCCCCAGGGTTTATGGCGTGGCGCCCGATCTGGAGACCTTCAATACCGTGATCAAGGCGTTCTCCGAGTCCGGGTCGACGAGCTCGGCCTACTCGGCGATCGCCGAGATGGACAGGAAGGGGGTCAGGCCGAACGCGACCACGTTCGGGAACATGCTGGCCGGGTTCTATAAGGAGGAGAAGTACGATGATGTCGGGAAGGTTTTGGAATTGATGCAGAAGTACGAGGTCTCTCGGGGAATTGGTATCTACAACATCAGGATCCGGAGCTTGTGTAAGCTTAGGAAGTCGGACGAGGCGAAGGTGCTGCTCGACGGGATGTTGGCGAGGGGGATGAAGCCGAATTCGGAGACGTACGCCCATTTGATTCATGGGTTCTGCAACGAGGAAAGGTTCGAGGAAGCGAAGAAGATGTTCAAGAGCATGGTGAATTGCGGGTGTCGGCCCAACAGCGATTGTTATTTCACCTTCATTCACTATCTCTGCAAGGGAGGGGATTTCGACACCGCCTTGCGGGTGTGTAAGGAGAGTATGGAGAAGGGTTGGGTGCCGAATTTCGGAACGATGAAGTCGCTGGTTAACGGGCTGGTGAGTATCGATAAGGTCGGCGAGGCTAGGGAGCTTATTGCACAGGTCAAGGAGAAGTTCTCTAGGAATACAGATTTGTGGGATGAAGTGGAAGCTGGTTTACCTCAGTAAGGTAGATGAGATTAGTTTGCTGTTTTCTTTTGGTTCAATAAGAGCGCGGCTTGATCTGAAATGGACAGACATTTGTATCGTAGAGGGCGGCTTTATCATTTCCCCCTAGTCATGGAAGAAATTGATACTTCCATGTGACCTTTTTAGATTGATCGACTTCGGTAATTGTCAAATGAGACGGCTGCCTGAAGTATCGAGGGTATTGGAATTCCGTCCGACATCCGCATAGCATTCATGAAGTTCTTTCTACATTCAGGGAGCAGACTAAAAGCACATTAGAAGGTGAACCAGCTTTGGGAAGATATCTTACCTCTCTCTTGGTGCAGTTTCAAGTAGCAGCAGCCTCCCTTTTGAGCCGCCTATCGCGATTCTTATGATGCTTACTCTCCGGTTGGTTATTCACTGTGGTTATCTTTTGCGTTAGGGTAGCACGGGGGATTTCCATGGTAAGCTTTTCCAATGGAACAATGTGCTGTATGTAGCATCAATCTGGAAGTTTGCTATGCGCTGTTTGCTGTTTGTGTCGATCCGACATGTGATTGTTATCGCCCCGAACCTTCTAAATTCGTCCATCCATCCATTCGAAGTCGCCTTGTCTTGAAGGATAACCGATGTTGCCTAAGGCTTTTGTGCCATGTTAATGAGGGAATGTCAAATCTTTTTAGTGGATATTTTTCGGCCACATTTGCCGGAATTAAGTGCATTCTGAGTGCCGCTTTGGTAAATCAGAGAGATTGGATGACTGTTTTGCTGCTAGCAAAGGTGCCAATGTAGTACTCCCTATTCATTGTTTGTTGCTCATGTTACTCAATCACTAGAGATGCAGCATGCTTTTCTCACTGAACTGTAAATGCATCCTGTCAAAACTACTTTCACAATTTCCTAGCCGAAAAACACACCCTTATCCTGAGAAGACGCTGATTGTCGCTTCGATGTATTCTGTACCCGTAAGACGATATGGACTTTTGCCGCTCAAAGGCGGCTATGCGTTCGCAATATTGAGAAAGCAGATTCATTGTCTTGTATCAGCAAATGCCCTCATCCGGACTTTCTGCTCGTGCAAGGGAAAAGAATGGGCAAAAGGAACTTAGAGAGGAGTCAAGCAGCCAAATGAATTGAACAGGAAAAAGAAAAGCGCAAACGTCTGTATTTATTAACACCAAAAGGCTGAAGGAGTCTGAAAGTAAATGACTTTGGACGATTGTCCTCCTTAAACTTGCAGATCGTCGTCTATCATCTACATGTTCACATTCTCGAACTCGTCCTCGAGAAGAGCATAATTGAGCCCGCGATTCCCATTCGTCTGGTAGCTATCCACGACCCGTGCTACGGAGCAGATGCTCGGGTGGAACGCGCCGGCTCCTTTGCGTTTCTTTCTTCCCCAGGCGACACGGAGGAACCCGAAACTCGTCCCGGAGTCCCTGCCCGAGGCCTGCTCCCGTGCGGGGCTCGAGCTTTCTCGTTCGAGGCCGTGGAAATACTCGACTTCCTTCCTGACGAGGGTTGCGATCGTGCCTCGAGTGCCTACGGCAACCGGACCGGTAGCAGCAGCCATTGTCGTGGTAAATTCTATTGCCTCGGCCGAACGCTTTATATATGCAATTAGAGTTAGGAGGAGGATGCTTGCGAATGAAGGGAGTGATGGACGGTCGATGACCTTTTTCATAGTGGGGGGAAGATTGCTTTTGGTCTGTGGATGTCCTCTTCTTTTGGTAATCATAACATAGGGTTTTGCCGGGTGCTCTTTTCTCAAAGTGCACGGGCGTGCGGGCTTCTCATAATAGTTTCTTTTCGGCGGGTTTGTCGAAATTTTTCACTTTCATAACACACCATTGTTTAGATGACTCGGTTTTGTATAGTAAGCCAGCCATGTTGTATGACCCAGAAATCTCTGATGCATGCTTCCTTCTTTTATGTCTCTTCCTCTCTCAAAATACGCATGTGTTCTCCTTCAATGAGCGTGACCACCAGTGTATACTTCACTTTGCGAAACACGGTAATGATACTGTCGTAGCAGTAGGGTTGTGATTTGATTAAACACCATCGGCCTGAGATGCAAATCATTACCTTCGCTTTCTGTACTGAAATAAGAATGGGAAGAGGCTGCCCTATCTTTTTAACACTTTAAAATAAGGGATAATAATACAAATAGCCCCCAAACTTTTGATTTAAATGGGCGATTTCGTTTCTAATGCGGTCCTTCTAGTTGTTCAAATGGCAAATGTGACATTATTTGATGACATTTATTAATTGTTAAATGCTTAAAAGTGATGAGTTAGTTCATCTATCCTTTTTATCCATCTACTTTAGAAAATGAAAGAAACAAATTAGGGACTTTAAATATTCCACGCAGAAACTTTTTTCCCGGATTTGAGATGAATATCATATATGGACAATCCACGTGTAACTGTTTTGTTGTTCCACCGTTCAAACATGACTGATTGAAAGCCACACATCAGATTCTGTTAACTTGAATTAACGAAGGGATGACGATAAATATTTTCTTATAATTTAAGGACTAGATTGAAGCTTTACCGATAGTTCAAGGATCACATTAAATAAATACAAAATTTAGAGACAACATTGCACATTTGACTAAAATTTAGGGATCACGTTGAATAAATTAAGAATTTCAGTGACGACATTACGCATTAAACCAAAGTTTATTAATCATTTATGTCATTTTCCCTTAAAATAACTTATCCGCATTATCTCATCTTATGATCACATCATCCTTCACTTCCAAGCATTTTCTTTCTTTCAATTTCAGCTAAAGGAACATGCTCAAGCCCATTTACTGCTCCAACTATGGTTGTGTCTGAATTTATGCCGCAAATTGCGTGGTGGGAGTGTACTTGTACCGTACCAGTAAGCTCTAAATTGACACATCACACCTACTGTTTCACTAGTGACGACAAAGCAGTGTTATCCCAAAAGTAAGGAAAAGAACACTAAAAGTGCCAAAACTTATGTACGATGCTTACTTTAGTGTAAAAAATTTTCGTCAGCTCACTTAAGTGCCAAATCGGAGCAAAAACGATCACTTAAGTGCCAACGGCGAGAAATTCCAGTCAAATTAATACGTGGCTTTTATAATTAAAATTTTAATCTTAGTTGGATTTTTTTAAAAAAATTAAGTCTACGTGGCATTTCCATGTGTACATTTAGATTTTTTAAATATTTTTTTGATTATTTTCCTTCTTTTCTTCTCATTCTTCTTCTTCTACCTTTAATCACCGGCCACACCCAGCCGCCCGGACGAGGCCGTCGTCGCCCGCCACAAGCGAGGCCCAGCCGACCCTCGCCTAAGCAAGGGCGAGCTAGCCCCAGTGAGGGTCAACCTCGCCTCGCCAGATCCGGCGAGGCCGGCCGTCGCCGTGGCCACGACGGCCTCGCGGGGCCTCGCCTTCTCCCCAGCGATAGTTGGCCTCACCGAATCTGGCAAGGGTCGGCCTTGCCTCACAAGATCCGGCGAGGCCTACCGACACCATGGTCACAGCAGCCTCGTGAGCCGTCGCCTTCCCTCGAGAGACGGCCGGCCTCGCCGGATCTGGCAAGGGTCAGCTTTGCCTCGCGGGATCTTCATTAATAGAGTTAAAGTACATGCCACTCTTCGTCCTTTTGCTCTCAAGATATGGAGAAATCGAGGATGTATTGACATTATGACAAATTAGGATCTTCATTAAGATCGTACCTGCCTATGAAACCATCATTTAATTAAGAGAAAATGACACAAATGATCAATAAACTTTTGCCCAACGTGAAACGTGATTTGTAAACTTTAACTCAATGTGCAATATCGTATCTAAAATTTCAATTTATTTGATGTGGTTCTTAAACTTTTAATACATGTTCAATTTAGTCCCTGAACTACATAAAAATATTCAGTGTTGATCTTGAACTTGAATTAATAGAATGATAATATCGAATATTTTCATATAGTCCAAAAATTAACTTGAACCACATTGAATAAATTAAAAGTTTAGGAATTAGGAACGACATTATATATTGAGCTAAAATTTAAAGACTATATTGAACAAATTAAAAGTTCAGGGATTACATTACACATTAGGCCAAAGTTCAATGGCTTTTTATATCATTATCCCCTTAATAGAATGACGCTTTTTTACTTTGACAAAAAAAAAGGACACTTTTCACAAGCTTCAAGAGTTTTCGAAGGCTTTGTAGTCTCGTCAAATATTACGCGGCAATCAAAATCAGATCTGACGACTCTTACCATTTCACGTAAGGCCTAGCTACCCATCAAGAAAAATGTTCACATCTTAACATAAGTCCAGTTTGCTCTGCAGAGTTCATCTGGGGTAGCGAGCGGAACTGAAAAAATCTACTCGCATATAGAGTGGCCCTTTTTTCCCCCTCTTTATTTATGGACCGAAACGATATCCTTCACATATTCCGAACAAGGCTGCGAAGCCAGTCCATGCGACACCTAAGACGCCCAACAATTTCAACAAGCTACATTCGACCCATAATGGGGCAAAGGTCTCAGTGTCTCACCGGATGTAACGCGTCACATTCCTAAAAGATTTGCGTCTACAGCCGTAGGTTATATGGAAACCGCCATGGATTCCATGACACAGTATGATACACCAGATTTACTTGATGTTCCTTCTCCAATCTCAGATTACAGGAGATCCATTCACCAATCAAACGGGACGTATCTATTTCTTTTCACATCACAAAGACGAGTATGTATATCCAAAGCATACAACTAACCTACATTTAAAATGTAGAAAACAAACATGCAAAACGGGGAATTGCATTCATCAAATGCGAAGAGAATAGATAGAGTTTTATTACTGCATGTACAAAGGAGCCGAGCAGTTGAGATCGACGGACCTAAGCAGAAAAGTGCATGATGAACAGACAAGATGAACTGCACTTGCATATATGTTTACTCGAGAAGCTACATAATTTACCGCATTCCACATCCATCAATGCTCTGGTATCTATCTAGTAGGCATGAAATCTCCTAGAGGCCTCAAAATTTTGAATTTTTTCCTCTCAGTTTCTTTGTCATCATGAGTATACTTATTTTACTTTTTTCTTTGTGCTGTTTCAGCTATTTTTATACCCTCACTTATTTTTTTTTCCTTTTCTTTTCTTTTTCCAGTAAACCTCATGTCTCAATCACAGATGGCTAACAGCTGAGCATGGGCTGAATAATACAACAATTTTAACATGTAGACTACTTTGTGCTGGGTATATGGCAGAAGTACCTCAACTTTCTATGTGAGGCAAGAGCATTTTGCAGAGCAACATCTACACTCGTGCCTTCCCGGAACAAGGAGTCGTACAATTGGCAAACAAACTGAGACAAGTCTGTTTCATCATTGTCCCAGAATCCCTTGAGATCCGCGCTTTTCTCAGGGTCGCTGTCCTCCCAATCGCTCACTGGGCTGGCTGCTTCTGCTTCCGCTTCCTCTTCCTCTTCTTCTTCTTCCATTTCTTCTTCTCCAATCTCAAATCGCCCATTTTCCAAGTTGCCAAACACACCTTGTCCATCGAATGCTGTCACCTGTGCTTCTGGAGGTTTGGCTGACGAGCAGATAACGGCTTTTGCACCAGAATCTAGAAAGGCCTTAATAAGAGTTGGACTAGGCCCATATGTGCCAGTACAAATTATGATTCTGTCCCTCCAAGCTCCAACCTGATAGCGCCAACCATAGGATTTCAGCAATAGATGAGAAGGGACAGATGTATGCAAATCATTATAGTGATGCAGACAGACAAAGTATCAATTATCCTGAAGCTGATTTAAAAACGAGCTGCTCGTCTCATATATCTAGAGTGTCATGTGGACACTATAATGGCTGTATAAATTACTTAAATATCGTCAATGCAATGCAGAAGAAAAGCAGCACGTGGCGAACCATCCAAGACTAAGGAAGCATACCATCCAACGGACATCATCAGGTGTCAAATGCGTACAAGGGACAGTTCGACGAAACATGTATGCGCCGATTTCTTGATCATCTTCCATTACCTTCCAAAAACAGAGCATCTCAGTGGAGTCCACCATGATTCTTTATGTTCTGCTTGAAGAACTTGAAGCAACTATTTGTTCGGCAGCAGCAATAACTAAAACTTACTTGTTTTTGACATCCGATGTAATGGTGGACAACGCATCCAATTTGGAAGTGCCGTCTACAGGCAACCAAGTCAGCCACTGTCGAAATGTTGGCAAGCAGCGATATTCCTTTCCTGTGATGACCCCGCATTGTCGACAACAAACTCATTTTGACACTCTGTAGAAACTTATCAGCCAGTTCCCCAGGTTCAGCCACCACAAAGACATCATTTTGCCAACTAGAGAAACATACTTTCAGCGTGTCAAAACTTATATAATATCTATGAAAAACAAGAATGCAGTAAAGTAGGACATAATGTTGACCTTAAAATTAAACCATTGGAATCGCTTTGGAGAGCCAAATGTACGATTCCCACTTGTGGTGAATTCTGCAACTTTCCATGTAATGAGCGAGCGAGTAGAGACAGTTCTCTGGGTCTTGAAGGAGACTTCGGTGGTGAGGCAGTTATCTTTCCTAAGTGGGATCCATCCAGGCTTAAAGGAGGGACTAAGTCAATTCTGCCAATCCTCTGATGACCAATATCAGGACTATAAAGTAGAGGGCTTGAGGGAAAGCTTCCAGTGAATAGAGGCGATGTAAAGGGGGTGGGAAATGCGGTTGAAGGTACTGCCCTGGAACTTCCCAATAAATTGTCAAAAAAAGATAACCTTATACTGCTGCGGGCACAAAACGACTCAAGCGCATGCACGTGATGAACAGTTCTTCCTGAATCTGGGCTATGTAAAGCTTCAACGAGAAGGACATTGCGTCTCCAACCCAAAGAAGGGCCATGAACTTCTGTTGCTGTATAGACAATGCAGATGAGGAAAGAAGAGTAAGAGGACAGGTAATGGCAATATATGAAGATCTGCAGTAAATACTTGCCTGAATCAGATGCCTTTGTTTTTGAGATATATTGAGGCTTCAAATTATCTGACCACTTCTCATCGAGTTGGAAAGGCATGATCAATCTTTCACAAGCATTTTTGAAGGCTTGCGAATTGTTTTGGATGTATTCGTTGGTTGCAGCCTCCAACTTAAGCCATACAGCAGGGTCAGTTTCATCCAGCTCCATACCATAACGCTCGTCAACTGTGTGGCCAGAAACACAGTTCACTAACTGAGAACTTGCAAAGGAGACTTGAGCAGTGTTCAGTCTTAGAAACTAGTTGTGCTTTTTGATTTCACTCAAAACAAGAATGAAAACAGAGGTCCTTATGTATTTATGAAATTTTACTTGATACACTTCAATGAAAGATTTTGTATAGAAATGAAAATTGTGACAGTTTTGGTTAGATCAAATTTCCATCAACATAGAAGCTGTTCTCTCTGTTTTCCTTATGTCAAAATTATTCAAAGTAAGGAAGCTTTGCTGAAGCTTCAATGGGAATCTCTAGTGAAGTTCAATGAAGCTAATTGTAAGCTGAAAACCAAAAGCTGAAGAAAACAATTAAGTTATGCTCCATTGTTTTCGAACTTTTTTATAACATGAAAAGATTTTCTAATGAAGAATAATAACAGGTTCCTCTCTCTAAACTGACACCAGGCAAACACATGAAATATTGTAAATTCATTTTCGTTTTGCATTTTTTGATTTCTAATTAATATGCGAGTCAATATTATGAAAAGTGACATATAAAAAGGTAAAAACAATTTGGAAAACAAAAAGATACAGAAATAAAAAAAAAAGATTTCCAAAATTTTTCTGTAGAATGACAACTGGAAAAACTCTTTAGTACCAAATGTCCCATTGTAATCGACTCAATGCTAGAGATTTATACAATATGTGAACCAAATATTTAACAGAAAAGTAAAGCATATCAAATCAGTTTCCTAATAAGAGAAAAACTACAAGTCTTGGAGACCCATTCATCTAAAAAATCATGTATAAAACGTTTACCTGGATTGAACCGGAAATACTGCATCTCAGGGAGCATGGGAAGCAACGTACTCAGAGCTTCCTCCACACGATCCACTGAACATGCACTCTCTATTAAAACTTGTCCAGTATCAAGATAACGCCAACCACCCTTCCTCACCTAAACCAATTGAGGATTTCAAGTTACTAGCAGGTAGAAAAATGACTTTTGGAGTCCTTCTGATACATAAATTACGTTCTAAATTTACTAAGGCTGTTCAAAAGCACAAGATATTGCACATCCCTATATAACAATGGAAAACGTTATACTTAGCACATACAATTTTACAAAAGATGGTATAAAGACCAACCCAAAGTTTAACCAAAAGGAGTCTGAATCCTGAATAAACAAGAATCCATGATTATTGCATCTGTTATAGCTCTACAAAACACCTAGTGAAGCTTCTCTTAAATAGAAGTTCTTAAAAGCCACAAGGTGGATAGTGCTAAACAAACAAAAATTTCTCCCTATTTAAAACAGTAGAAATATGATTCTACTGTGCTCAAATTAACAGTACATTATAGCGACAACATCCTTCAGAATATGCCTTAGACAGACTGGGCATATATGTGGTCTCAAAACCAGGGGCCATTACTTTGATATAAATTGTCATCATCCGTGCTGAATTTCTCTATGAATTTTCTACTGGTTTACATAATCTATACATAATCTATCGAGCATAGTGAAGCTCTCTTGTATTTCTATGTAAGTTCAATAAAAAATGCAGCATAAACTCAAGCACATTCAACTTAAGGACAGAAATTTAGAACACATCAGATACAGTTTGCAATGACTGCAGGGCTCAGATTCTCCCGGTGTGACCCACATTCATGTGCAGCAATAGTTACATGTGATAGGTAGAAAAAGACCGCAGATTAGGTCCCAAAATTCCAAACAGAGAAGTTTCAAAAAGGCGTATGTGGAAGGTATCGAAGGCTGAATATTTCCACGACGAAACTTTTACCCATCCTGAACACCAAATGTTGTGACGATGTAGAGGAAAGCTTGAATTCATTGTGCACAGGGAATGCGATGAGCATTTTCTCTCCTCGGCACTCTCTTTGCTGTCACAGCACAGCTGCCTTCTTAGAAAAGCAGCTTGTTGTGTTTAAGCAAAACAAGCATGCCATTCACCAGGATGAAGGGTAAAAAGGAAATTAAGCAAGCATGGCAAAAGAATCTTTAAATCATTGTGACTGAAGGAAAATGGAGAAGAGATAATCATGTATCATTAGGCTTTCAGGAATTAAGGACAGAAGAAAGCTGAAAGCTTCATATAAAGGTGTAAGAATGGTCATGAATGATTTATCTTTCATCCACCAAAGTCATAGAAGAATGCTGTCATTAGTTCACGAAGAAATTCCATTTCGCTCTGTTTCAATGCAATCTCTCTCTATCTCTCTCTCTCTCTCTCTCTCTCCCACATTTTTTACCATGGGGCAATGCAACTTTTCCATGACGATCTTATCAGATCTAAAATAGTGCAATGTTATGAGGAAACAGCAAAAGTGGCATGAGACCTTGTCGAGGGAAAATAAGTCATTCTACATTTCTTCAAGTAGGCAACAAAAGAATACCTTTGTAGGAACAGAGCCACATCCAATGGAAACTAAACAATCGATTCTTGTGTCTGGCCAAAGAAGCTGTGCTTCTCTTATGGCAAAAACTGTAGGATTGTTAGCCACTATCGCGCCATCTTGCCAACGATGCACATCTGGGGCAGTATTTTGAATACTCAACAAAATTAGATGGAGAAGCAGCAAAACTGTAGACAGAAGAAGCATAGGAAGAAAAAACCAGAGGAAGAACTAAAAAGGAGGGCAGTACCATCCGAGTAATCATCAAGATAATATGGAGCGGCCGATGAGGCCCTTATGGCTTGCCAGACTCGATGCTTACAACTTCCAATAAAAGCACTGCGTTTATAGCCAACTTGTGCCCCAGTAGTAGGTGATCCTAATGTACCGACGCCAGAACTTTCGGAAATTGCAAGAGATACTTCTGGTGTTCCGACGGGGTACTGCAATTTGGTAAAAAGGAATTAAGTCAGTAATATGCTACGACAAGCATGACATCCTTCAAATTTATGTCAAAACCATTGCAGATGACTCTTGGCTAGAAAATAATGTGCAAAGATGTTTGGAGTACTCAAACCTGATAATTGCGGAATAAGAAAGGCTGAGCTGGCATCATGCTAACCAAAGTTGAAACGACAAAGACTTTGGGAATGTTTTTAACTGCAGACTCTATTAATAGGTCTCCATCTTCATCAGCACACATTTCTTTCAACAAACTCTCAAACTGATCTGCGCTATGCTGCCAGATCACATATTAGAGTGGCTTTTCTACAAGCCTAGAGTACAATAATCTAAGGCATGAGGAAAAAACTGAAGAAAAAGAAAAAATCCATTCACATTGCTAATTTCTCCAAATTTCACTACTTAAGGGAAGGATACCTTACAGGATATTAACCACCAGAATGACAACATTTAGTAATTAACTTAGAAATCCACAATTCACTGCAATTGTGGCTGAAACACTGGCAGTGAAAGAAAATTGTGGAACGTAAAGGACTCCATCTCTAATACTGATAACGTTTGATGCTCAAGTTTATTTCTATCCACTTAAGAAATGATATTGCTTTACAGTGCATATGCAAAGGAGTCAAAGAAAACAATATGGAGTAGAACATAATCCTCTTACTTTAGATCCATGCACAACCACCCTAAAACTCTGGGAGGAACTTTTGTAAAGCTGATCCAACTTTTCTCTCCAACTTGCAGCTTCATTGTCCTTTGGCCCAGGTTCAGCAAATACAAGTTTGCCTGGACAACCGACCAATACAAATTCAAATGAAATAAACGTAAGCAAATGACAAAAGGCACTCCCATGCAAGTTCTGTTCTATATCGCATTGCCCTCACCAAGATTTTTGTATATTTCTTCGCACTCATCCAGGGTCATTTGCTTGATACTCAGGGCAATTGCTAGCATGCCGCCAGTTGATGTGCCACATATAAGATCGAACAACTCATGTATCCTCTTTCCAGTACCCTTTTCAATCTCTTTAAGCATCTGAACAGTAGCAAGGCCTTTCATTCCTCCACCATCCATTGCAAGTATACGCAATCCTTGCTTTGGGACCTGTCTCCCTCTTATTGCCCGTCGTAGATTTTCATTCTCCCCTATAATTTCAGTATGTTTGTTAGTTCCTTCATTTATCTCATCAAAGGAGGGGTTGGAAGATAAAAACTGGGAACAGAAACACACCAAGAATTGCCAAAGCCCGGGCAGCAGCTTTATTCACACGTGGTTCAGGGGCAACGGTTAACCGCAAGAGAAGCTCTCTCAAGCTTTCAGAAGTAACAAGAATTTTGCGGTTATCCAAACAGAAGCCCAAATTTCCAACTGCCAACAGAGCTAGCCTTTGCACCTACTCAAAGATAGCAGTCGACCACTAAGATATTCAGCGACTATAGAAAATTAAGAAACACAAAATCTAGTAGCACAAATAAGAGAACTTGCCTCTGGATTTCTATGAGCACATCGTGATTTTAGCGATTTCAGAACATCCTTGGTCAACATCTTCTGAGCTACAACATCAGAGGCAAAAGCCAAACTGACAACCACTTGCAAAACAGATATCACTTCCTCTTCCGTGATGAATCTTAATGCTGTTTCAATATGCTGCATAATATCACATTTCATCAACTTCATAGCCACAGAGACATCTCCAGCAAGAGATGAAAGAGCACAACATGCTTGCTCCACCTGCTCAAAGTAAGAAGTTTTCAGAAATGATCAACGGCCAACCAAGTTAGGGTAACTCCAGAAAATAAAAACATACCACATGTCGGTTGTCACTGCTTATCATACTTATTAGCTGCCTCACTGCATTCTCATCTTTACCAACAAAGGTCCGATTCCCTTGGTCTTGCATTATCTTTGCTAGTGCAGATGCTAGCAAAGGATGATGACATGAAGAAAAGCGGAATATAAGAGAGAAAAATGCACTTAACTTGTGCCTAGATGCGCCGAAGTAAGAACTGTTTTCCATCTGCAATCACACAGAAGAAGTACTCTAATTACCAATCATTCCTCCGAAAATACCGCAAGAAAGTTAATAATTTACTCCCTTTTCCAGCATAGGTGTTACCTCTATTTGCACATTCACTGATCTTAGGTTTTCATCTGCCACGATCCTAATATTTGCCAGAGACAAATGGCGAAGATTGTGTAGCGGTAGAATTTCAGGAAGGAACTCAAGAGGATTCCCAAATAGTCTAAGAACTCGTAGTTCAGCCATAGCCCTGCACTTAAACTGAAAGGCCATATTAGATAAATTGAAGTTGCAATGTCGCACGCAAAGAAATACTAGTTTTTCTCAAATCGAGAGAGGGAAACAAAAGCATGAAGTAAGCGGACGCATGAATTTGCAAATAAATTGACCTGAAATCAAGAAGAGGCCGAACAAGCTTGTTGTGCTCTAACGACAACTCCACGAGTTCCACGCATTGTCGCAATTCAACTGCTTACAGTGAACAACCAAAATGAATAATGATGAGCCAGAAGATTACGTTATGTTCTTTGTAATGAATTTTACCATTCAGAACATGTACGAGAAAAATCCTCTGTGCTCACCAGGTACAGAAATCAGTATATTGTTGTCAGCCCCGAGAACTCTCAAATTTTTCAGCTCACCAAGTTCAGGTGGCAAAACTGATAGCTTGTTGTTATCAAGGTATAGCTTCTCAACAAGCGGCAGTCTAGTTATCTCCACTGGCAAAGCCTATCAATGCATCAAGTAGTTCTTAATTAGGGCCAAAAATATTACCTCAAAAAGGAAATAAAAAGAAAATGCCCTTTGGAAGAAGACTTATTGAAAATGTAGTAAATTTGAAAGATGGTCAATTTTCTTTTTATATATTACAGTTGAACTGATGCTCACAATTAGTGATACGAAACAGTAAATCGTAGATACTACAAGTCCTACATTTTGTTTCTTTCCTTTTTCCCCCAAAACTTAGGCTCTCTGAGAAGCTAACCAGCTGCGATTTGTCTTCTACAAGCTAAACTGAGCACAAAAATCCCCAGATTGAACTCTGATGGCATTCCACCATCAAATAACTTAAATTCAAATCCCAGAACCATCTTCCAACTTAAGCCACCTGGATTTTATCCGAATCATATAGCATCCCATACCCAACCTAATGCCGTCCAAATCATAAACTCTAAGCCACGAACATCATCAGAGATCTTAAGAAAACCATGCATAAGCCACTCACCGACAAACCGCAACCAAAGAGGCTGATCACGGTCACGGTCCTCCAATGCTCTCCGCACACCAAACTACCCTCGCCGACACCGGCAGCCACCGAATTTGCGAAATTCCACCGCAACAGCCGAGTCAAAACTCCGATCCCATCGCTCTGCTGCCCAGACCCACTCGTCTTACTCATCTTCACGGCCTTCAGCGGCTCCCTCCTCTTAACCACCCTCATGTCGACACCCACATTCTCATCCTCCCCTCGGCAGCTCAATTCCACGGTCACCGTATCCTGCGGCGCCGGCATCGCCACCATCAGCTGCGACTGCAACCTCAGCGCCACCTGATCCTCGTCATCCCCCGCCGTCCAGTCGAGCTCGATCCTCCCGGACCCCGCCTCCTGATCCCGCGGCCCCAGCGAGCTCAGCGACGACCCCGAACCCGATCCCGACGCCGATCCCGACGACGACGCCGACGAGACCGACGCGCGCGTCGGATCCTCGGCGGCGGGGCTCGGATCCTCGGCGCCGTACGCGAGGGCGAGGTGGAAGCTCTCCGACGCCCGGTTCCATCCCACCCAAGACATTCCCCGGATCGGATCCGCCGGCCCCGGCGGACGGGCGGGCGCTTCACCGACCCCTCGTTCGAAGCGGCATTGGCGGCGCCGGATCGGAGGGTTCCGGCGGGGACGGGGCGGCCGATCGGAGACGGCGGGAGCGGAATGCGAGCGAGAGGATTAGGGTTCCGGCGAAGAGGGGAGAGGAGGAGGACGACGACGACGATTGCGGAGGAGATGCAATGGCGCGAAAGGAGGAGAGGAACGCGTCGGGTTGATGGGAAACCGAAGCCGTACGGACAAAAGAATGAGCAGGAAAGACGAGGAGGAAGCGAACCGAAACTGAAAGATTATTTATTTCTCTTCGGAAAAACGCCGCAAAAAACTCTAAATTATGCCGCTTATAATAAATTTACCATAAATTTTTTTATGATATAAAAAATCTCAAATTATGCTATTTGCGATACATTTATCCTACAATACTTTGGCCATGACCGGCGGAGGGAAGAGAGAAGAAAGAAAAATAATAATAATAAAAAAACATAAAAAGGAAAAAAAGACGAAAATGCCCTTGGGTCAAAGTATTATGGGGTAAATATGTCATAAGTGGCATAGTTTGGGATTTTTCGTGTCACGAAAAAAAGTTCAGGGTAAATTTATTACAAGCGGCATAGTTTGAGGGTTTTTTGTGGTATTTTCCCTTTCTCTTTCCCACATTTATTTTTTATTTTTTTAATTTGATTTCGAGAAAAAATATTTCCAATCGAAAGTGAGATGAATTTTCGATTTTTTTTAAATTTGATTTGATTTTAGTTTTTGGTTTCGATTTATAGCTTTGGAAAAATCGACGGCATCGGACTAGACCAATAAGCTTGGTTAAGGGAAGAAAATTTTTTACAGTGCGGATGTATTGAAAACTGTCGGCTTCGTGCGGTTTGATATTCGAAATCGATGTTTCGTGCATTTAAGTGTTGGAGTGACCACGTTAGATCTGGAGAGAGGTGGGATTGGTTTCACCTTTCTGAATGCGGTTCGATCGCCCTGGGCGTTGATATGAATTGCTTAGGCGTGCCGGTATGGAAGGAAGGTCTGAGTTCTAGGTGCCGTTCGACCCCACTTTGGCCCCGTCTACCATCTCAATTTTGTGCATTCAAGTTAGAGGTGTGCAAAACGGACCATCCAAATTAGGAATTGCCCGAACCAGACTAGATCGGCCGGTTTGATCCGATTTGGTTCGGTTCCCGATGTTCGAGCAGTCTAGTTCCTAGTTCCAAAGGGAACCGGATCGGACCAACTACATATATCTTTTTTTTTTAATTTTTTATTTCTTCAAAGAAATTAGTAAAATGTAAGCTAAATCCTAAGTGAAGTAATTTTTTTATTCATCTTTTCAATTTGAGGATCATTGCATAATTAATACTTAATTCAACATGAAAATATGGCATTAAGTAGTGAGAAAAAAAAGTGACCAGTTTCATTGGACCGAACTAGAACCAGACCAGACCAGACCAGTAGTCCAGTTCAGTTCCCGATCTAAGACCAACTGGTCCGATCCCCAGTTCCTAATTTTGGGAACCGATCCTCCCAGTCCGGTTCTCGGTTCCACCTTGAAACCGAACCAGGAACTAATCACCCCTAATTCAAATCATTCTGTCAACTCCGCCGGTTTTTTCGGTGGTGGACGGAAAATGCTATGTGATTTTATTAATTATTTTTTATATTACATGGCTTTTCAATTAAAGAACGACATCATTTAACTCCCGAGCTTTTCAACATTAGAATTGGAGGTCACTTCCATGAATCTTACCGACTACGTACAAATTGTTCCGAGTTAGGACCATGTGCAAAAGGCCAAAATACCTAAACTTAACCAGCTCCTAGGGCTTATATGGTGTTTAATGGGCCTTTAGATAACCGAGTCTTCATTCCTATGTCCCTAGATCATCTAAACAAAAAAAGACGACATCGTTTCAACGCAACATTAGAAATTTAGAAAAAAAATGTACATAAATAGCACTAAAAATCTGAAAGTAATCTCAAATAAAAAAAAAAACAGAAACAGAACCGAGGATGCGGGATTACAAGAAGTCGAGAGAGTTGACGGAACGACTCAAATGCACGAAATTGATAAATTTTAGTACTATTTATATCTTACGCCGTTAATACCCCTTTGATAAATACATTTATTTTCCTCTTGACGAATAAAATTTTTAGTTTATCCCGACTAAGTAAGTCCTTAGTGAAAGATTTTTACTTCTCAAGTTGGCCGCCATTGATTAAATTGTACTCTCAAATAATACCTAGGAAAGAGGTCTTCGTGATCTTTTCTCTTTCTTTCTTTTACTTAAATAATATTTTTTTTATCGTTTGGATAATTTAATCTGTTTTAATTGTGATGATATTCCTTTTTTTAAATTAAAAATAAATATGTAGAAATAGGTGCTTTTTTGCTATTCCATTACATGTTGAAGTTAAATATTCTAAGGGGTTAATACACGAAAAACCCAAACGGGTATACCTGTGACAAATTTACCACAAACTAATTTTTTGACCACGAAAAGCTTCAAACTGGTATACCCATGACAAATTTACCTTAAACTAATTTTTTGACCACTAAAAACCCCAAATCGATAAATTTGCAACAAATTTATCTTCCGTTAAATTGAATTAATGCTACGAAAAGCCACAAACGGGTACACTTATGACAAAAAGAGAGTAAAATCCTAATCTGGTATACCCGTCAACTGTCATATGTCCTAACTCAGAAATTTGATTATAAAATTTAATGGAAACTAACGGAGGGTAAATTGTTACAAATATACCAATTTGAGATTTTTCGTGGTATTAATCCTAATCTAAATGCATTAAACTCTTAATTATAAATCGACTTAAGGTAGTAATAATGTACACATAGAATATTATATCTTTAACAGTATATTCATGATACGAGAGCATCATGAATCTTAGTATGTAAAACAATATTGATTTAAACTTGCAAGTTGACCATCACAAGAAAATCATACAGGGATAGTTATTAGTGTCAAACCATAAAAAATTCCAAATTGGTATATTCGTATTACATATACCCAAACTACATTTTGTGTTGAAAAAATTCTCAAGCTGATACATTTGTGCCGCATTTATCCTAAACTGATTACTGTGTCACTGAAAAATCTCAAAATTTGGAGTAAATGTGGCATGGATATATCATTTTAAGATTTTTTGTGACACGAAAAATAGTTTGTAGTAAATGTGACATGAATGTACTAATTTGGAATTTTTTGTAGTATTAGCCCTAATTAATATCAATACAACTAAAATACGCATGACATCGAAAAGTAGGTCAATTCAAATTAAGGTCTCATCCCTACAATGCTAATATTGAAAATATTCAAATAATATTAAATACATAACTAAAGATATGGGATCAATGAAAAAAAATATAAATCTCTATACCGAATTAACTTTTAAGCCAATTGTCATGTAGTAGCAAATATTTAAACTTATTGTACGATGACAAATTCAATACTAAACTTTTCAATTTGACAAATTTAATCTTAAATCTTTTAACGATTCGTCAATTAGTTCTTCTTGTCAATTTTGGCTAAAAATCGATAACATGACCGCTGGCCGTAGTATGTGGCATGTGCAAAGTTGATGTGTATAATTTTTGCAAGTCTTTTTGAATTTTTTAACAATTTTTTAACAATTTTTTCTTTTCTTTTTCTTTTTTTTGGTTAATACCATGGAAAATCCTAAACCGGAAAAATTTACTAAAAACTAATTTTTTGAACACCAAAAATCCAAAATTGATACATTTGTTACAAATTTACCCCCTGTTATTTTCATTAAATTGGATTAATACCACGAAAAATCACAAATTAGTATACCTGTAACAAAGAGAGAGTAAAACCCCAAACTGATACACTCATTAACTGTCGCGTGCCATTTAACTTAGTAATTTGATCGTAAAATTTAACGAAAACTGATGGAGAATAAATTTGTCATAAGTATATCAATTTAAGGTTTTTGATAATAAAAAAATTAATTAGGAGTAAATTTGTCAAATGCTTTTCGTGATATTAACTTTTTTTTTTCCCCAAGAAAGCAGCATGAATTCTTGAATAGGAGATGACTTCAATTGCATTGCATCAAGAAGGCCTGCTCCGGATAAGTGCTTCGGAAACTCCGTCGACATATAATATTTGTTTTGGAATAATATATTTGACTTCACACAATGATGTCGAGAGAAGATGCAGTTGGCTTCATCCGCCCTTACCCCGCATCGGTTGGTCTCTCCATTTCATACAAAAATGTCTTCTGTTCGAATTTTTTCATGGCTCGATAGATAATTTGATAAGTCGATGATTTTCTTTTCGTATTTTAGAATACGGTTAACCAACATGTTAACTAATTGATTACAATAAATTGGATTGTAATTTGCAGTACCTCAGCGCGACGTGAGCATGAAAGGGATTCAAGAATCGGTTTTTCTCGGGATAAATATTTGATAACGATGTCTTCGGTAGGAGAAGCCTTAAAGGAGCTTTCAAGCTTCGATTTACTATTTTAATGGAATCACAACTAAGAGCTATAAACAAAAAAGGCGCATCTCATGAAGTGTCAATTAATGAGATCGTAAATCCTCCTTATCTTTCAACACGAGCAATTGTACTTGTAAGTCATAGCCAAATCGGTAAAGAAAAAAATGAAACTGTTTCTCGATTTGCGCTCGTCATCCTTGCGCAAGGGCCTGTGCTAATCTTCTCTGTATCTTTTCAATTTTATCATATGTCTCTGAAGAGACCGGTTCTCTTCCCTCTTCCGGCTCATGTTCCAATTTTAGCTATAGTATCGATTAATAATCGGATGGCTAGGTCACAAGACTTATCTAACTATTAATCTTGGCAATTCCACCATGTTAATACCAACAAGCTTATCCAGCAAACTACATTCCAGGATTGAACTTTGATCAAACAGGCGGCGAGCAACACTCACGGCTCCATGCCAATAAGAGTGGATGCAGCTTATCAGAGAAATCACCACACATGCATTGCCGCCGTGGTGCCCGAACTTCGTTGCAAGGCAGCGAACTTGGCTGAGTGAAGGAGGGCGAGACAAATGCCCTGACCATAGGCATCTCGGCTCGACGCTTTCTCTACACATTTGGAGCGGAGACGATGGAGAGAGCCTCCCCACGTTTGAAGTACTCCTGAGAAACCCATTATCGCGACATTGATGTCGAAGACATGGGGAGGAGGGAATGCGAAAGAAACACTAGATGCATGTTCATCTTCCCATCTTTTCTCCTAACTTGTCCGGTCATAAACTTTTCGACTTATTATCTAATTTAGTCTTAAATATTTCGCGCAAAATTCCAATATAGTCCTTTTTAATTTTCGCCGAATATCGCTGACATGATAGTCGAGTCATCATTGGGCATCCTACGTGCTTTTTGCTTGATTTAAGTCGATTTTGAAAAGGGAGATCACAGTAAATGTTGATCACTAACTTAATGGTGTTTCTACTTCTAAAAAGTGTATTAAATAGAGAGATATGAGAATTTGTGCCAAATGTATGCAATAGCTGCTGCATTTATTTAAACTGAGCATCATTTCCATTCTAAGTTCATACAAAGACAACCACCAAAAACTCAAACAAAACAAATGCCAACATCTCACTTAACTCTAATAAAGGGTATTCATCCTTTGCATTCTCGTTACCTTGGAGACCTCCAGAACACGTGGCTTTAGCATCAAGTTCGTTACATTAAATCAACTCAACACATCGCTCTTTTCCAAGAACCTTACCTTAAAAAAAAGTTATTAGCCTGGCTTTTTTTTTACCCTTTTGATTGCCCAAAAATTGTTACTTTTTGGCTTGGCTTAAATGGGTATATAACTAGCTTGGCTTCACATCAAAAGACTTCAAAAAAAAAAAAAAACACGCGTCGTCTTGAAAAGGTCATGTGCAATAGCACAAGTGCAGCCATATGGGTAAAGGAAAGAGCTCGAGAAAAGAACTTTGTTCCCTTCTGGTGGCCCTCACGTCATGTGGATCAATCATGTCCGTTTAGATAAAAAGGGGGATCGATAAGATTTTGACATTTGATACAATCATGGAATGCCATTCTACCCGGTCTTTTTATTATATATAGATAGATCGATAATTGTCATATGGACCAAAGTTAAAAGTTGAAAGTGCTTTTGAGTAGAGATATATCGGAGCTGATGTCACGAGTTCTATATATACTTGTTTGATACTGCTAAGGGTGAGTAAGATCAGGTTTGAATGTCGAACCAAACCTTATTACATTAATATAAACTATAATAAGGATGACGGTGACCTTTCATAAAAAGTATTGAGTAGTTACAAAATAATCACGACTAGTCATTCAACTTTGAAGAAATGGTTTTGCATTTCCCCAAGTATCTTTGAATGAAGGGACATTTGGTGAAAGTAATAGTGTTAAGATAACTCATTTTGGTGCATATTTTTTTAAAACAACTTTGAAGTGAAGAGAAAAAGAAAAAGAAAAAGAAAAAAAAAACAAATCTGGACGAGTATTGGCAGAGGCAGGCATTGAGCGAGCTTCACCGGCGAGAATCGACGGGGACCAAGGCGACCGTTCGTCGTCGCTTGAACCCATACGAGGCGACCCTGCGGTCACGCGCGACCTCAGCAAGGTGAAGAGGCTTCACCTTTTCTGATTCCTGGATTTGCAATGAAGCTTCACCGGCAGCCATCTCGCAAACCATCCAGGCTGTTCAACCGTCCGCAACCCAGACAATGATCACATAGCCAGATCTAGGTCGCTCGACCCTTGATCCTGACCTCGTCCCACAGCAGCTTAGGCAAAGACGGCAGCTCCGGCGAAGACAGGGGATTGACTGCATGTGCAGCCCTCAACCTCGACGATGGGCGACCTGGACCTCAACAACGAACCAGCGAGCTTAAGAAAGAAACCCTCAACAGCGAACCAGCGAGCTTAAGGAAGAAGATGAATAGTTTTTTTTAGGGCAAAAGTGAAACACAATTAGTGAGGACAATATTGGAAAGAAAAAAAAGTCATTCAACCCACACAATAGCATTTCGAGAATTCTGTCAGCATTCTCAATGCTAGCATTTGGCCAATGAGGTCCCAAAAATACTTGTCAAACACCTCATATTTTCCTCGAGGGCTTTAGGGCCTTAGGAAAGTTGAACCAAAGAGGGCCTTTAATCCATCCAACAGCATCTCTCACTCTCGACCTTTTCAATCGTGTTTCTTGTGACACCGTGACTTGATTTGGATCTGACTTGTATCCTTCAATGGGTCATCCTCAATTAATGTTTTCTGCTTCAACTTCATCTTTGATGATCAAATCTAAATTTATTTTCATATCAAAGTGCCAATGGCAGGACCAATTAAAACGAGCGGATTCGACATATTCCTTAACCTCTTTATGGGTATACCTATAAGGGATTTAATAGACTTAATAAGTTAAAAAAAATAGGTTTTAACAAGAAGAAACGAATCATTAGAAATTTTATCATCTTTTTGATAAGCAATTTCATCAAAATTAATTTCATAAATATAATCAATTAACAAAACTCAAAAACCCTAGAGCTCTTTCTCTCGTGTTATCCTCAATTCTCTATACTCAGCATTTCAGTTTAGTCACCCCTTCATCGACCAGCTCACCGTCTTGCCTCGCCAGCCGCCGCGCCTCGCCTCACCTGTCTCCGTCCTTGCACTCCTCCCAAAAATCTGATCCCTTGTTTCTTTGAAGCCACCATGTGCTCGCTGTCGCTGCCTCCCCTGTCATCACCTCCGGTCGCGCCGCTGTCGGGACCAAAGATGGGTCCTCTCTATCTGTCAGCCTCCATCTCAGTCTCACTCGCGGTTGACATCTAAATTCTTGCCAATAATTCAGATATGCATTTTTGGTAATAGGAAATAAAAAATAATAAAAGCCATAAAAAAAAACAATAATCAAAGAGTCAGTGGCATCTTGCAAATCGTGATGAGCTTGAGTGACGACACGAAACGCTGAGGTCCAACATCCCTTCATCTTTTTCGTAGTCCACAACCAAGCCCTAGTTCACAAATACACACAACTTCCGCACTTGACCATAGAAGAGTTATCCGCCAAATCTAATGCTGATCAAACAAGAAGAATTGCAGAGCATTGCAATAAGTGCTTTAGAATCTATCTTCGCGCGATTGAAGTTGAATGAAGTGTTTCTCACGTTGAACTCTTGATAACAATTCCAAAGATCAGCTAATTAGACTGCCAAAGCCAATCCAAAATTCCAAAAGCATTCGTGCGTAATGCAATCCTTCCGACCCAAAACACAAGAAATAGGACAGAAATCGACAAGTACACTGTTGTAAGTCAAAATAAGATGTTTTACAGCAGATAGATCCTTTAGAGGAGGTGTAGCTGTTGCGGCAGAACTTCTCCAAGCTGGGAAGTTCGATGAGAGCACGTGAAAGGAGGTTGAGCATAGTGAATAATAAGCTATCCAAGGAGAGGCACTCGAATATATCCTGGATCCTGCCTCTCAACAAGCTGAAGAAGGCGAGGCCTGGCGCATTGCCTCGATGAATTACGAGCCAAGTGGCTTAAGTTTTCGCGTTGTACTTTGCTTCGGTGGCGGTCGACCACCACGACATGCATGCTGCCCAAAGGCTATGAAGTCTCCTACAAGAAATCGCCGGGTGACGAGATTCTAGGAGATCTCTAGGGAATTCTGTTCATTTCGCCATTGAATTCCTGGTGGAAGTAAATATTCCAGGACCCTAAGTTTTTCCTGATCAGCAGAGTTTACATCGGGAGAAAAATCTACAATAATCAGCTCGAACTTTATATATATAAACTAGTAATCATATAAGATGTATGTCGAGTATAATATGTGAAGATATATCTTACTCATATTAGGCAAAAGTGAGTTTCATCTCACTTTTAAGCTTCCCCAAATTATATCAAGTCAAATAATAAGGGCATAATTATACTTAAAACACACATTCTCAAAACTATTCACACCTTCACTTCAGAAGATGACTGCCATGAGAGCTAGAAAAGCTTTGTTAAGACTTAATTTTACAATGATTATAAACTGGAAACATTTAAAAGCAACGGCGCAGGCACATAGCGTGTGCTTGAAATCTAGTATAGAAATTATTTCGAGCTCTTCGATATGGGAAGTTGCCTCTTTTAACACCGTTTCTTCAATCGTACCAATCGCTTAAAACACTTAGTATGGCGATTAGTTATCATCTGTCACAAAAATTTCTTGTTTTCTAATTAAAAATCCAGTCTTGTTTTTTCAGATTTGAATTAGTGCAGGATCCAAACCTTAGTTCACATCTTCATCATAACATAGATTTTGGGCACAGCTGATTTCCCTAGCTTTTACATGCATTTGATTGACTCTAGAGGAGTGAAGGTTGGGATAGGGCGGGAAGTGACTCAGTTACCTTCACTAATTTGCCTACTTTTCTTCCATTCATTCTATATTTTGCTGTCTTTGGAGTTTCACAGTAGAAATTAATTCAAGCTGATGCCCTTATTCAGGCTTATGTTGCATCCGGAAGTGAGGCTTTCCCCCTTTATAAACAAATCCGCACAACGCATGGGCAATAAACTAGTTTAAAAACTAAATATGCGTTCAAACCCGAATTAATGCACAATCCAAACTTCAATCACAACCTCAAGGTTAGCTGCATCATGGTTCCCTAGCTTTTGGGTGAGGGCTTCTTGACTTCTTTTGGCAAATGAGACACATGCACAAACTGATTAGCATGTTTAAAAGTTCAATTGGTTATTGCATATCGCAAACTAAAGTTTATTTGGTAAATGATATTGTGTTCCTAGCATCATTCTTGTTTAGGAATCCATTTGATCTCCCACGCCATTCATCGGCAGGAGCAGGAGCGACCGCCAAGGTAAAAAATGATCTGTGGCTTATCTCTATGAAAAGAACATTGCCAGATTATAATACAAAACATAGATAACTACAATCCAACAAGAAGTCCTAGGTGAGTAGACAATGCAACTTCTGAACCGAATGCACTAAAAGTTCTAGGTGACTAGCGAAATAGTACATTGATCTGAACTCCTAGGAAGCTCCATAATGTGTTGCAAAAGGTTCCCTGAAAAATTCTCCGACCAATGCTCTGAGCACTTTATGCATAGCCACTCCAAAACTTTAGCGGCCCTAAGCATGATACTCACGGCTAAGAGTTGGTCATCAGTGGCATCAAATTTGCAAATTGTGATGAACTTGAGTGACGACATGAAACACTGAGGCGCCGGGTCCAATATCCCTTCATCTTTTTCGGAGTCCACAACCAAGCCCTAGTTCACAATTACATAACAATCAACTTCCACACTTGACCACAGAATTTGTAAATAACACCAAATGCATCAAGAAAGAACAATAACGACACAATAGTTACCCCGCCAAAGCTAATGCTGATCAAACAAGAAGAGTTGCTGAGCATTGCAAGAAGTGCTTTAGAATCTAACTTCACCCGATCCAAGTTGAATGCCAAGACTAGGAGGCAAGAGAAGACTGGGAAGGAGTCAAGGAAATCCTTTCTCACATTGCACACCTGATAACAAATCCAAAGAACAACTAATTAGACTGCCAAAGTCAATCCAAAAGTCATACAGCATTTGTGCATAATGCAATGCTTGCGACCCAAAAGACAAGAAATAGGACAGATATCGACAAGTATACCTCAAGGATGTTGTAAGTCACAGTAAGATGTTTTACAGAAGATAGATCCTTTAAAAGCTTATATCCGTGGGAACCAAATTGGTCAGAAATTCCCTCGACCGGACCATGCACTTCCAAAAGAGCCTGAACTAGCACGGATGCGCCATATATGGCATACTTGGAGAAGAACCCACCAGTATAGTAAAAGTACAGGAGATTAGGTGCATTGATCAATACTGGGCAGTTGTTTATGATATCTGGAGAAACTACCCTTTCCGTAATGTACAAACTTCCAAGCTTCGGAGCAGAAATATTCAGAGCTTTCAGATGAGACCAGACGCAATCCAGAAGAGTCAACTTCTGGAGGGACGGAACTGAAAACAGCTTTTCGATTGACCCATCATCCTCAAAAGTAACTCCCACGAGAGTTAAGATCTTTAGCTTTGGAAGACAAATGGAAGGAGGAAGTCTGGCATAATTGTGCATGTCTAGATAGAATTCTGTCAAGGTTTCGCTCCTAAACGTGCATGAAGGAAACACAAAATTGATATCCGGCTCAGATGGCAACCAAAGGCACACTCGAAGATTCTGAACCTTGCACCTCATGGCAGTGCATATCCAAGAATTTATGCGAGATGCCTCTCGATCAACAAAACACAGGAGAGAGAAAGATTTCAGAGGGGATGAATCACGAAGCAACAATGCCCTCTCCACAAAGCCCAAGAAACACAATCTATCAGGGAACTCTAACTCATTGAAGTAGAGATTAGGGACCGACGCCCACAAGAACTCCCACCTTCTCGACAATGCACTTGTTCTCACAACATCTTTTAAAGGAAGAAAACCAAGGATGTGTTGGAGCAGTGCATCAGGTAGATCACCCAATCGGTTGCAGCTATTGTCATTGTTCTTTGAGTCATGGCACCTAGCTTTCTTAACAGCTGGTCTTTTGTCCATTGCTCCGGCAATTACTCACCGTCAAAGCACGAAGGAGGAAACTAAACGAAGATCAAGTGACGTTCCGTTAGACAACTCTAGGAAAACCAACAAACTAACATGATATCCAAAAACTTTCAAATCACGCAGATTGAAAGCTCCTCAATCCAAGAAACGTTTTCAAAACTTAACGAGGGCCATCATGAGCAGGAACCACGGATGATGATACTCAAAAGATTTCTTTTAAGGTTCCACTCTTCAACCAAATGCGGCAAAGAAACTTAACGAATGGTGGGTACAGGCTCTAATTTTAACCTCAGCAGCAGTACTGGTAGTCCACAGCGTGTCAATGTCAATCTCACTCAAGCATTTCATCAAACGCCTCGCGTGTCAAACAATAAGTGCCCAAAGCACCAAATTCCCTACCATGAATCTCTCGCCACTCATACCTTACAACTGGTGAGTGAAAACCCAATTGATCGATCCATCTCTTTTTCCCAGTTCACCATCCAGTTCGCCTCGTACCCCGAAAAAGCTGAAAACTTCACGCGATACAGAACCACAGAACGTACCCACAAAAATAAACAAGAGCGGAGAACGAAGATTTCGAAAAAGAGGATCACCCATGTCACAAATGAGCGACGGATTGAACCGTACCTATTTGGTTTCGCCGGAGAGCGACGTCGGAGACGGCGGAGAAGTGAGAGAGCGGAGACACTGAAGAGAGAGAGAGAGAGAGAGGATGGACATGCCTTGCCGGGAAAAGATGTATGAAGCAAGACGGGCTAGAACGGCGGGACTGTGAAATACGTGCATGTAATTCCATTTAACAAGGAGAAGATATTGCAAGAACCACATTTTGGTAATTAATAAACGGCTGGTAATTGCATGTCGTTATTTGTTGATTATGGCTCGAAGTTAATCTCTGATTAATTTTGGAATTGCACGAGTTTGGTGTTTTTTGGGGCACTCTAATATATTTGCAGAGGGGGCTCGAAAATGGAGACGGGCGATCGGAGGGCGTGAGGAGATAGGCTTGTGTAGCGCCTAGATAGGTCAAACCGCTAGCCAAGCACCCAACCAAGAAGTGGCTGGGTTGTGGGTCATGGTGGGTCGGCCGCCCAAGATTATACTAGCAAGACACTAGGCAAATCTCCAATACCTAATTGTTGTTTTCGGCACATAATCCTGTCCAGGCCCATTTTGGCCAGATACCAGGCCCTCGATGTGGACTCAATCCGGTCCTTTCAAGAAACAATTTGTGAGAACCCTCAAGGGCTTTTGAGAATTGTCATCCAAGAAAGTAGACCGCCTCTTTAAACTCTTTTTCTTCTAATTGTTTATTGTTGGTTTTCTTGTGATTGTTTCTTGGCGTTTAAGCAACCGTTCCTTATTAATTATAGTGGACAATGTGAAAATATATAATGTTGTCATTTCATTAATTCAAGTTCAGAGACGACATCGAAAAATTTCAGAAAGTCTAGGAACTAAATTGAACACGTATCAAAATTTTAGGGACCATATTGAAAAAATTAACAGCTCAGGACGGCACTGCATATTGGAAAAAAGTTCTCAAACTCCATTGAACAATAAAAAAATTAGGGACAACATTACGCATTAGACCAAAGTTCAAGGGCCATCTGTATAATTATTATCCCTTAAATAAATTTCTTTTCTTTCCTCATAAATACTTTAAAGTAATTAAATCTGCATTTTCTCAATACTTCTTCTATATTTCACACTTGGTAGAAAAAAATCTAAACATTTTTCAACAAAATAACAAGTGTGCTATCCATAAAAGATATTGGATATTAAAGAAAGAGATTATGATAGAAGAAGATCCGAACTAGTCTCAAAATTTTAATTCGAATCATAAAGTATCGAAGATCTTAAAGTTATCTGTACTACTTCTGAATTATGATGTGATTTACAAAACCTTGCGTATAAAAAAATACGTGTGATACTTTTTTTTCCTTATCTATACTATATATAAAGCGAAATTTTAATTTGGTGTCGAATCTATAAATAACTACAGTAATCCTTCAATAAATCGAGAGATGATATATTATTATGAATTTTATGGTAAAAATACACGTTTTGTGTGACCAATTCCACCACAAGTTAGTCCCCTACAAGTAACATCAAATCACCATTCCCACTACTTCAATAATTTCAAATTCACACAAAATGTACACAAAAAATAATTTTGTGCACATAGCGTGTGCACGGAAGCTAGTTTCATTCGTACAAGCGAGTATAAATTGTAAATGAAGATTTAGTTTCCTTATCCATGAAATAGCAATCATAGATTAATGGACTCGATTAACTCTCTCTCCATCTCTAATCAACTATCTAACTTTTCATAACCATGAAATTGTCTTTATTAGCACCAAGTAGGGTGAAAATGACCATTTCTTCGTGGTTTGGAAAGCTAAAAACATAGGGGAGCATGGACAATGAGGCTATTCTAACCTTTGCTAGGATGAGTAGATTCTTTTCCTTACAATATAGGATCAAACCAATCTATAGTTAGGATGTATCACTTGGTCTTCTATATCCCTAATTCCATAGCAAACTATTCTCTCTTGATTTGTTTCTAGAATTGATGAGCACGATGTACTAAAAGAAATTTTATATGAAATTCTTAATTTTGTAACTCTTATTAAACTTAATTTTTATTTCTCCATCTTCAAATTCGATAGTCTTTTCGATTTCTTGATTATGATGAGCAAGATCCTACTTATATGGGGAGGCCGGACGTCTTCAACCTCATCCATCCCACACAGTACATTTCACTCCATTTCTGTGCACTGCAATAAGTCTGTTAAGATTCTGCCATTAATATACATGATCCGCTGGTAGCGTCCTTTTACCTAGACTAGAAGATACGACTCACAAAAGATGCCGCCATGTTTTGTCCAAGGGGAAAATTTCAAATAAGAACCTAAAGTACCATCATTTTCTCAAATAAGGGTCTGAAGTGAATCTTATTTTAAATAAGAGTATAAAGTTATGTCAGTCTCAAAGAATGGCCTAATCTCACTAGCTAGGGCATTTTTGGGCTTTATTTTTTTTGATTTTTCCCTTTTTTTTTCTTTCCTTTTAGTTAGTAGTCGATCTCAGGCGATGGCCAGCCACTAGCGATACCCGGAGAGGGCCAACCAATGCCGCCCTCGAAAGCCACAGGCAAGGCACGGCTTTGCTTGGATGACCCGTCACTAAACACTTCATGTCCTTTTTAAAAACAAGATCCAGCTCCTATTTGAGACAGTGAAGGCAATGCCTTTATTTAGAATCTTCCCTTGTCCGGGTGATCCATCTCTCTCTCTATTTTCTTGCTGTTTTCATTAGTTTCCCAGAAAATGTACATAGAAGAATAGAACGAATCTTGAAAGAAAGAAAATGAAAAATCATCTAGGCTTTAAATATCTCTTGGTGTGGTTTTATTGACGTGCTAGCGAAGTTTGCAGTGATAAGCATATTAATTTCTCAATCGTTAGATCATTGGAATGTAACTGGACAACTATAATTCGAATTGACATTTCGTAACGGATAAAGAGACTGTTTTGTAGCTAAGCATGGATAAGGGGTTCTGTTCTTATAAACTACTTTACAAAAAAAAATTAGAACTTCTAATATATTTCTCTTTCCATAGGTATGTGCATAATTTTCCCATTCTATCTCAACAAATTCTTTCTGGAAAATGACATAAATGATCTTTGAAATTAGATACAATGTGTAACGTGGTTCCTAAACTTTAGCACAACGTGCAATGTTGTCTTTAAAATTTTAATTTGTTTAAGGTGGCCCATGAAATTTTCGCACATATTCAATTTAGCCCCTCGATTAGATAATCCAGAAACTAGATTGAATCAAGAGATATAATAATCAAGGAACTAGATTAAACATTTACCATAAGTTTATGGACCACATTGGATAAATTAAAAGTTCAGGAACGACAATGCATGTTTTGCTAAAATTTAAGGATCGCATCGAGCAAATTAAAAATTCAATGACCATATTCACATGAGGCCTAAGTTTAGGGACCTAATTTAGTAGATTTCTTCCCATTGATTAATAACACTCAACTACCTCCCTAATGAAAAGGGGACTTGGGAGTTGGGCTTCGTGCTATATATATCGGGCCGGGCCCACTCGAAATCGTCCAAGGAGGCATGTGGCGGCCGGGCCGGGCCCACCCGAAATCATCCGGAGAGGTAGATGTCAATGTTGAAATGGATGTAGGTCTAAGGTTGCATATAGAATTAGCTTTGCCAAGGGGCTTGGGCTAAATTTTGGTGTTTGACAAGATTTTTTAGAAACCCCATTGAGCCAAAGTTGTCCTTCAAAAGGCCAAAAGCTCAAGGCAACCGTGGAGGTGCCTTGGCATTTGGGCATTCTCGGCAAGCAATAATGTCGAATAAGTGAAAAAAAATTTCTTCCGAAACTACCCTTATCTTTTTTTTTATTTTTCGATTTTGGCCTCGTCTGTACTATCCATCTTCTTCTTCGCTGAGACCTTAGCAGCGTAGCTGTGAGGTGACAGTGACCCGCCGGAAGGGGGCCGGCATGGTCGCGTAACCTAGCGACTGTCCCTTGGGCTCGCACGATCGCCGCGAGGGGCCATGCGACCCAGGCGAGGGCCGCCTAAGGTCGCGTGACCTAGACAACCCTCGAGGGCTGCCGACGACCTAGATCTGGCGCCACGCGGTGGTCGTTTGAGGCCGAACGACCTCAGGCAGCCTCTGGCGACCACCGACAAAGGTCGCCTGGGGTCAAGCGACCCCTGACGAGGGTTGCGAACCCAGGCGAGGCCATCAACGACCTAGATCTGATGCTGTGCGGCCCTCGTATGAGGTCGAACAGCCTCAGACGATGGCCACGTGGCGTAAGATCTAGGTTGTTGGCAGCTGCCTGTCCTTTGCCGGCTGGCGAAGAGTTTCAACTTTCCTTTAATAAAAAATGAAAAATTTGCTTTGCAAGTATAATTTTTTGGAAAAATTTCAATTAAGGGCCCCAAATGGGGTCAAATTCTCAAAAGAGGGCCCAAAGTGAACATAATGTCAAATAAGGGTATAAAGTGCTCAATCAGTCTCAAATAAGGATCCGAAGTGTCTAAAAAGTCTCAAATGAGGACCTGGGTCGCCGGTTGGCCAAAATGCCCATCGGCCGACGAGAATGTTACTATTCCGATACCGAAACAGTAACTTTTTTATTTTTTTATTATTTTTTCCTTTATGTTTTTTCTTTTCTATTTTTTTTCTTTTTCTTTTCCTTTTCTTTTTTTTTTCTTCTCTTCCTCCGCCCACCATAGCCGGGGCCGGCGGAGGTTGCCAGCCTCAAGCAAGGCCGCCCTTGCCGGCGTCGGGTGAGGGCCGCCCTCGCCTGGGCTGGTTGAGGTCGGCCTCGCCAGTTGCCGCCGAGGTTGAGCCTTGCTAGATCTGGTGAGGCCGGCCTTGCCGTTACAGGCGAGATCGGCCTCGCACGACACCGGCGAGGCCGACCTTACCATTGCAGGCGAGATCGGCCTCGCCCGACGCCGTCGAGGTCGAGCCTCGCCAGCGGCCGGTGGGGCTGAGCCCTCGTCGGTAATTGGTGAGGCCGACCTCGCCTTGCCTAGGCGAGGGCGGCCCTCGCCGGAGACCGGCGACCTCCGCCGGTCTCGGCTATGGCCGGCGGAGGAAGAGAAGAAAAAAAAAGAAAAGGAAAAGTAAAAGAAAAAAAAACAGAAAAGGAAAAACAAAAAGGAAAAATAATAAAAAAATTGAAAAGTTACCGTTCCGATACCGAAATAGTAATATTCTTGCCGATCGGCAAGCATGTTGGCCGGCCGGCGACCCAGGCCCTTATTTGAGACTTTTTGAGTACTTCGGGTCCTTATTTCAAACTGATTGGGCACTTCATACTCTTATTTAACATTATGTTCACTTTGGACCCTATTTTGAGAATTTGACCCCACTTGGGGCCCTTAATTGAAATTTTCCCTAATTTTTCCAAACACTATTTTACCTAAAGTTACTTTGCAAGGGATTTTTAACTTACAACTTACCAAATACAATTTGCATTTTGAAAAACTCCTTTAGCTTAAAGTCCTTTGCATTTTTCCAAAAACTTTCCTCCAGAGTGTTTCCAAAAGGAGCCTAACTGTTCTTCTTAAATATCTGTTCTCTCTTTTCTGGGTGAAGAACTTAGCAAAATTCATAGGAAGACACTAAGGTAGATGTCATATTTGAGTGTTTTGGATGGGCAACACTTTAGGATATTGGATTGAACATTTTTGTTTTGAAAGAAAATGAAGAGAGGCACAAAGATAATGGACGCGAAGGTGTAAAGTTGGTTTCGGAGGTAAATCTTGGGTACATATATAGTATTTTTTAAAAATAGAGTTACGTAATGTAAAAGATAAAATATGTTTGCGGTATCTTTCTAAAATTAAAAGTATTTGATTCCGTAAAAGTCATGGGGACATAATAAAATAAACCAATTTGAGGGATTCATCAGCAGCAGCAACACTATGCTTTTGACTTCTGATCGGATGGCTGTGAGCTGTGGAGGATAAAAGAAAAAAAAAAGAAAAAGAAGAAAAACCGAAAACCGATCCGAACCGAACCGATTCTTCAATTCAGTTCATATTCGGTTCATTCGAGGTTCGGTTCGGTTTGGCTTTTCAAGAAACTGAACCAAACCAAACTATTGACACCCTTACCCGTTGCTCACCCTTCTCTCTCGAGGAAGCAAAGAAAGAAAGCGACAGATAGATCGGTTTCACTTTTAGGGCTATAAAGTTTGTTGGTTCGGATCGGTTTATAAATCAAACCGAACTGAAAAATATCCGAACCCACAAAGAAAGTGGTTTATTTTTATTATCCGAACTGAAAATCGAACCGAACCGAAACTATACGAAATTTTGGTTCGGTTTGGTTTTGGTTCTAGCTCGATTTTTCGATTCGGTTTTGCCACCCCTAGTTCTCAGGACACAAACCCGAATTCAACCAAACTGCGAACATCGACCTGTGGTTGTGCTCTGACGAGGTTGTATGTCGATCTGAAGCTCCGGGGAGCTTATGCGAGTGTGGATCCAGCACCCTCGACCTTTCCGTGTATGGCGACCTAACCGGCAATGTGAATATGTATGAGGACGAAACATCTGTACTACCTTGAAATGCAAGAGAATGTGGATTTACAAGGTTGGACTTATTAAAAGCTAAAAAGCAATACTCTCCCCGTCAAAGTTTAGGAACAACGTCGAATATTTTCATATGGTTAAAAGACCAAATTGAACAGGTACCAAAAGTCCAGTATTTAACAAACTGAACATTCATGGATCTCATTGCACATTGACTTACACTTCAGGGACCTCATTAAACAAATTTAATATTTATAGATCATATTATATAATGGGTTAAAGTCAAAAGACTTTATATCATTTTCCCTTTAATGTCTTAGGAGTTTCACAGTAGAAATCAATCGATGCTTTATTTAAGCTTATGTTGTATAAACTAAAGTGAGGATTTCCTTCTTTACTTCCTGTAGTCAAAAGTTTGTATGTAGCATACAAACTGACTATTAAAATGTACTTCTGTGAACAACACCGCGCTACGCATTGGCGATAAACTAGCTTAAAAACTAATTCCGCGTTCAAACCTGTATTAATGCAGAATCTAAACCTCAATCACATCCTCAAGGTTTCTTACACCATGCTTCTCTAGCTTTTAGGTGAGGTTTTGTAGACTTCTTTTGTCAATCCATGCACAAAATGATTAGCATGTTTAAACTTTCGATTCGTTTCTGCACATCACAAACTAAAGTAATTACAATCGATCATGAAGTCCTAGGTAAGTACACAAGGCGACTACTCAACCGAATGCGCTAAAAGTTCTAGGTGACTAGCCTAATAGTACATTGACATGAGCTCCTAGGAAGCTCCATAATGCGTTGCAAAAGGTGTCCTGAAAAATTCTCCGAGCAATGCTCTGAGCAGTTAATGCATAGCTCATCCAAAACCTTTGCGGCCCTGAGCATGATACTCACAGCCAAGAGTTGGTTATCAGTGGCATCAAATTTGCAAATTGTGATCTGCTGGAGTGACGACAGGAAACACCGAGGCGCCGGGTCCAATATCCCTTCATCTTTTCCGGAGTCCACAACCAAGCCCTAATTCACAATTACATATCAATCAACTTCCCCGCTTGATCAGAATTTGTCAATAACGCCGAATGCAGTAAGAGGAAACAATACTGACAGAATAGTTACCCCGCCAAAATAAATGCTGATCAAAGAAGAAGAGTTGGTGAGCATTGCTACAAGTGCTTTACAATCTAAATTTACGCGACCCAAGTTGAATTGCAAATATAGGAGGCAAGAGAAGACTGGGAAGGAGTCGATGAAATTCTGTCTAAAGTTGAAATCCTAATAACAAATCCAAAGAAAGGTTAGTTAGACTGCCAAAGCCAATCCAAAATTTCAAAGCATCAAGCGTCATAATGCAATCTATTCATACCAAAAGACAAGAAATGGGACAGATATCGACAAGTATACCTCAAGGATGTTGTAAGTCACAGTAAGATGTTTTACAACAGATAGATCCTTCAAAAGCTTATATGTGTGAGAGGCAAACTGGTCAGAAATTCCCTCGACCGGATCATGTACGCCGACAAGAGCTTTAAGTAACAAGGAAGCGCCAGATATGGTATACTCAGAGAAGAGCCCACCACTATAGCGAAAGTACAGGAGATTAGGTGCATTAATCAATACTGGGCAATTGCTTCGGATGCCCGTAGGAAATACCTTTTCCATGATGCACAAACGCCAAAGCTTCGGAGCAGAAATAGACAAAGCTTTGAGATGCCACCAGATGCATTTCCGAAGAGTCAAAGTCTGAAGGGAAGGAACTGAAAGCAGCTTTTCGATTGAACCATCATCCTCGAAAGTAACTTCCATTAGAGTTAAGACCTTTAGCTTCGGAAGAGAAAAGGAAGAAGGAAGTCTGACATGACAGTGCATTGCTAGACAGAATTCTGTCAATGTTTCGCTCCTAAACGTGCGTGATGGTAACATGTAATTGATCTCCGGCTCAGTCTGGAAACAAAGGCACACTTGGAGCTTCTGAACCTTGCGCCTTATGGCAGTGGTAATCCAAGAATTTATGCGAGATGCCTCTCGATCAACAAAACACAAGAGAGAGAAAGATTTCAGAGGGGATGAATCACTAAGCAACAATGCCCTCTCCACAAAGCCCAAGAATTCCATTCTATCGGGGAACTCTGACTCATTGAAGTTGAGATTAGGAACCGATGCCCACATGTACTCCCACCTTCTCGACAATGCACTCGTTCTCACAACATCTTTTAAAGGAAGAAAACCAAGGATGTGTTGGAGCAGTGCATCAGGTAGATCACATAATCGGTTGCAGCTACCGGCATCAAACTTGTTGTCCATTGCTCCAGTAATCTACTCAGAGTCAAAGTATGAAGGAGGAAACTAAATGAAGATATATTAGACAACTCTAGGCAGACTAACAAGCTAACACAATATCCCCAGAAAATTCAAATCATGCATATTTAAACAAGTGCTCTTGTAAGCAGGAGCCACGAACGATGACACTTTAAAATTTTTTTATGAGCCCCTATTCAACCAAGCACAGCACAGAAGCATTACGAATGGCGGGTACAAGCTCCCGTTTAAACCTCAGCAGTGTTGGTAGTTCACAGCGTGTCAATGTCAATGTCATTCAAGCACTTCATTAAACGATTCGGGTGTCAACCAACAAGTGCTTACCATGCCACTCATACCTACAACTGGTGAGTGAAACTTCTCTCCCTATTGAAACCCAATTGAAACCCAGTTCATCAATCCATCTCTTCATGTTTTTTCTGGTAAGTAAAACCCAATCGATCGATTAATAACAGATCACAAGTAATTCACTATCCAGTTCGCCTCGTACCCTCAAAAGCAGCAAAAACTTTACTTTATACGGAACCACAAAACACACCCACGAAACAACTAAGGATGAAGAACGAAGATCCAGAAAAAGAACATCACCCGAGTCGTCAATGAGCGACGGGTTGAACCATACCTGTTTGGTTTCGCCGGAGAGCGACTTCAGAAGTGGCGGAGAAACGAGAAATCGGAGACCCTGAAGAGGGTGAGGATCGACGTGCCTTGTCCGGAACAAGATGTATAAAGCAAGACAGGCGACAATGGCGGGACTGGACGTGGACTCGTCGAGGTCAACGGCGTGTCGGCTCGTCCCTTTCAACTGGGAATGCGCCTGACTCTTTCGCTTCCGAATGACATTGAAGGGGCTCGTTCCATTAAAAAATTATCAACTTAAGATTTAAAGAAAATGGTTAATACCGCAAAAAACTTCAAAGTGATACATCTGTGATAAATTTACCTTTGATCAGTTTTCGTTAAATTTTTTCGTCAATTGTTGAGTTGGATGACACGTGACAGTTGACGGGTGTGCCGGTTTACGGTTTTACCCATCCGTTTATCACAGGTGTACCAATTTATAGTTTTTTTTTGTAGTAATCTAATTCAATGAAGGGTAAATTTGTTACAAGTGTATCACTTGGGGGTTTTTGGTGGTCAAAACTTTTTTTTGGGTAAATTATCACGGGTGTACCAATTTGAGATTTTTCGTGGTCAAACAATTAGTTTGTGGTAAATTTGTTATAGATGTAGTAATTTGGGGTTTTTTGTGGTATTAATCTTTTAAAAAAAAGCTCCTCACTTTCGTTCTAGTTCCAATATGCCTACTCGTAAAAAAATCGCACCGACTTTTTCAAGATTATCGACATGAGGTTATTGTTACTATTCCATAAGATAGTGACGGTGTCGATGAAAACACGGATTGTGATAACAAACTTGTAATTGACCCTGATGTTGATAATCTTAAATAATTTAGTGGCGATTTTATGATGGGTGGGGAGAATAGGGTTTGAACCTAAAGTTGGAGATTTTTTTAGGGAAGTAGGTTGAGATTGAATGCAAGGTGCCATGGATCAGAACATTTCTCCCGTGAGATTGAAAATGGTGTCTTAAGGATGGTTTGCATTTCGAATTCTCTGAGTTTTTTTTTTTTTGGTCAGAATTCGAATTCTATGAGTTGAGACGTGACCATTTTCGACGACATCTCATCCTAGACGAACATATGAATACACACCATTGCATAAAAGAGCGTTCATCATCGTCTAGCTAAGTGAATTCTACCCAAAAAAGAACAGGATAGATGGAATTGATGTGCAAACTGGGGTGCAGAACCTCACCTTCATACCGATGTAAAAGCGTCCCTCAATTGCAAGCAACTTTTGCCGATGAAAGTTGTCCATAGCATTCCATTTTAGTGCTGTCGACAGTCAAAGCCTCCAAGAACGAAAAGTTATCACAAGAATGGCATTTAGTGTCGGTTATGGCTCGAAGTTAATCCCAATTGATTTGAAATCGACATTAGTTTGATGTTTCTCGGGACACTCGAGTATTTGCAAAGGGGACTCAAGGACGGAAACAGACGACCGGAGGACATAGTAGAAAGAATTAAGTGATTAATCTACTACGTAGGATAAACTTTTCGAAATACGACGAAACAAAGAAAAATAATTAATTCATACTCTTACAAGTTTCATCCATTGTCTTTGGACAATGTTTAATGCCTATGCTCACTGTGGAGAAGTAGAAGAGAAGCAATGGACAGCCCAACACATACCGTGAATACTGACTTGTCAAGTGGGATGATTGAAGTAGTCCAGCTATGACAATGGATACATCAGTTAGTAGAACAGAACTTGAAATTCACATGTCCATCGACTCAAAACAATTACAAAATCTGAGTCATCAGAACACAAGTTTGAATTTAACCAAACTACGGATGTCAAATGCTATAGAAGTCCCGGTGCTCACGCTTTGACAAGATTGTACATTGATTTGAAGCTCTAGGGAGCTCATTCAAGTGTTCTGTCAAGTTCCCTTGAAAAGTCCTCGAACAGCGCCTTGAACAGTGAATCAACAATTTCTCCAAAACTGCAGCGGTCCTGAGCAAAATCCTTACAGCTAATAATTCCAAATCAGTCCCCTGGAAGCTACGAATCATAATCTCCTTAAGCGACGAAGTAAGACACGGAGGCATGGGGTCCAATATCCAGTCATCATGTTTAGAGACCACAAGAATGCTCTGATTCACAACAATGTATCAATGAGCTTTAACATTGATCTCAACAATAGTACCACTAATGCAGAACAAAAGAATGGGAGGAAAGAGGACTAAGGATTGAGTAATTACCCCAGAGAACTCAAGACTCTTCAAAATAGGGCATCTACTGAGCAACAACAAAAGTGCTCTAGATTCTAAATTCATGTGACAGTCGTCCAATTCCAATTTAGTTAGACTATGGAAGATTGGAAGGGAGTTGAGATTGAGGATATCCTCTCTCTCATCCAAATCCTGGTGACAAAGCCAAACTATAGCAACTTAGACTAACATCAAGAATCAAGATGAGGCGTACCTCAAGATTGTCCCAATAAATGGATCCAAGGGGGATAAAGATGAAATTGAGGAACCGAGCAGAAAAGCGTACCTCAATAAATTCGATGGATAAAAACAGTTTTTTTATGTTAGAAACAGCCTTCAAGAGCTTATATAAATGGTAGGCGCCTTGATCGAAATTTTGCTCAGTCTCGTCATGATGACACCCAATAGAAGCCTCAACTAATGAGCTGGAGCTCAATATGACATAGTCATAAAATAATTCACCAAAATAGTCGAAGGACTTGATACAAGCTCCATGGATCCTTACTTGGGAGTTCCGGATACCAGAAGCCAAGACATCTTCTACAATAGTCAAGTACAAAAGGTTGGGAGCAGAAATTTCCAAAACCTCAAGATTCCACTCGCAGCTGTAAAGAGACAATTTCTCAAGGGAAGGGCACGAAAGCAGCTTCTCCACTGAATTATCATCTCTAAACTGAACTCTTGTAAGAGTTAAGACCTTTAGATTTGTAAGACAAACTAAGGAAGGAAGCTTGAGGTCATGGCTCATTTCTAGATGGAGTTCTCTCAGAGTTTCACTCCTAAATATGCAACGAGGTAACATGTACTTAGTAGCACCATGACCAAGTTTAAGGTGCAGGCGGAGGTCTTCAACATTGCGGCGTACTGCAGCAGTAATCCACAGATTGACACGAGATTCGTTGCCGTCAAGATATTCTTCACTGTCAACCTTGCACGTGAGAGAAAAAGCTTTCAAAGAAGACGAGTCACGTAGTAACAACGCTCTCTCCACGAAGTTCCTGAAAAGCATCCTCCCATCGATATTTTCTTCTATGAAGACAAGACAAGGAATGGACGTCCACAAATACTCCCACCGTCTCGACAGCACACTCGTTCGCACAGCATCTTCTGTTGGTAGAAAAGCCAGGATGTGCAAAAGAATTGCATGGGGTAGATCACATAGTTGCATGCAGCGGTTAACATCTCGAGCATCATTCAAGTGCTGGCATTTTGCCTTGTGAACCAGAGAGTTCCTATCCATCAGATCCACAACCTCTCCAGAATGCAGGTCAAGTCTAAAATGAACACAAGAAACTAGGATCTCAATGGACAGCTATTTGCTAATCACCAATCATAACACATTCCTTACACTTTGAATGTCAAAATGACTATACCAAGTCGTAAGATAATTAACTCTCTTCAAGATACGCTTAAAATAAAGAAAACTCTGGAATTCTTGAACCTGATGCGCATCGCTACAACATGACCAGGGTCAAATAAGTCTAATGAGTTCCATTGGCAGGCACATCGCGATTTCATGATAAACCTTAACAAGCATCGCAAAACCAGCCTAAACGACAAGAGCCAGAACAAACGGGGACATGGGTGTACAGATGAGCCAGTTCACTCGGCAATGAAATACGCAACGGAACATAAAATGTCGACCCCACGGGACGAGTGCGCACTTCGGGTCATTGAAGCTTTTCATCAAACACGTGGGGTGCCAGCAAATTTCTTCAACAACACCCATGAACCATCGTTCCACCAACTATTACACAGGTTAGTGGAAAACGACTGACCACCCTCCAAACATCAAGAACCCAGAAAAGACATCACCACATGGAACTGCGAAAAGCCGAGGATGACATGGATATGAAAGCAGTTGATCACACGGATAATGCATAGTGGAAAGAGCAAGCAAACATGGCTGTGGAAGAAAAAAAAATTGAAGTCAAGCGTTCACGGAGATTAAAGAGAACCAGCGAGCCATAAGCGAAGAAACACCAGTTTCTCCAGGTGATGGAATCCACGCAGCGGCGATTTCGGTGGGTAGGAGAGGAAGGGGCAGGGTGGAGTGAACGTTTTGAAAGGAGGGAACAAAGAAAAAGCAAATAGTATAGAACTAAAGTCCGCAAAACGGATAATTACACAAATGGTCCTAAACTTTGACCTAATATATAATATGATATTTAAATTTTTAATTTATTCAATATAGTCCCTAAACTTTAGTCTAATATTCTATGTGGTCTCTGAACTTTTAATTTGTTCGGTGTGGTCCCTGGACTTTTGGTACATGCTCAATATGGTTCTTGAACTATATGAAAATATTGAATGTAATCCCCGAACTTGAATTAATTGAAGGACTATATTGAACATTTATATATAGTTCAAGGATTAAATTGAATGTGTACAAAAAATTCATTGATAATGTTGAACAAATTAAAAGTTTAAGGACTGTTTGTGTCATTTTTTCTTCGCAAAAAAAAATTAATTAATTTCATTTTGAAAGTTATTTGGAAAATGGTCATTAATATTTTACTGAAGTTTAAAATGTATGATGAAAAAATTAGTATGGCGATGCCATGCTGCTTTTGATTATTCGTTTTTTTTTTTTTGGTTATAAAAGGAGGAGGATTAGTCCTGATTTGGTAAAATAGGGTAGGAGCTTCTATTTTGTGACTTCATGTATGAGGGAAACCCAGGGCCGCTCTAGTCGGCCTCCGCCTGAGACCGGCAACCTCCGCCGGCCCTGGCTATGGCCAGTAGAGGGAAAAGAGGGAAAAAAAAAAGAAAAGGGAAAGAAAAAAATAGTAAAAGGAAAAAATAAACAAAAAATTTTTAAAAAGTGAAAGACGAAATTGCCTTTATTCTAGCGATCGAAATAGCGACGTGCTTGCCGGCCGGTGAGCATTTGACTGGCTGGCGAACCCAGGCTCTTACTTGAGACTAATTGGGCACTTCGAACTCCTATTTAAGACTGATTGGACACTTCATGCCCTTATTTGATACTATATCCACTTTGGACCCTTTTTTGAGAAAAATGACCTAACTTTGAGTACTGATTTGAAATTTTCCCTTAGAAAAATGTACTAAAAGTCTTAAATCTTGTGTATGAAATGCAGTTACTTTATAAACTTTTCAATTAGTTCATTTAAGTAATAACTTTTCTTCAAACGGTATAATCAAATCTTTCCGATGAATAATACCTAACGTTACCTACACGTTACTTAAAAGTTGTCCATGTGTCATCCTAAATCTCTTGCCCACGAGTTATATTTGAGTGCGCCTCTCCTTCTTAGATAGCTTATGGTCTGCTATATGCTTAAACCCATGGTAAGCATAGTGATCAGAGTTTCTCTCTCCCTCTAGTGAACGATGTATGATGGACTTGGGTCGGGGACCTTGGCATGGGTACGAGGGTCTCGAGCCCGGTTTTTCATGGACTTGGGCCCTGCCTCAATGAATACAGGCTGGGTGTCGGGGACTCGGGCATGGGTGTTGGGGTCCGGGCCCCGCCTTTGTGAGACCGGACTCAGGCGTGAAGGAGCTAGGCCAAGGTCAGGGGTCGATGGACCCGGGACCAGCTTCTATTGACCTGAGACCGGTACCTGTGCTTGTGTCGCCGGTCCTTGGCCCTCAAACCTAGGACCATCAAGGCCAGCCCGTGGCTAACTCCCCACCTGCCATTGGCCATATCACTAGCACTCGAATAGTGAGCAGGTTTTCTTTTCCAAACAGCTGAAAATAATTTTCAATTTATTTTTAGACTTGAGTTAAATATCGAAAAATTTTATCATTGTTCTGGAAACTTGGAAAACATTATTTAGATATGTCAAATCTTCTGCGAAACAAACGGAGCTGACGCACTTTCACAATCACCCTTGTTACGTGCTAACTACAGAAAACATCAAAAGCTGGCGAGCAAGAACATTCGGAGATTTGTACGTTGGCCACATGCAATAGAGTCGAGAAACAACTTCTCAAGGGGAAAAGCCACGAAAGCAGCAGCTTCTCCACTGAATCACCTTCGAGATCAACGTTCTGAAGAGTTGAAAGACCTAAAGATTGAGGATTTATTTGGTGGGACATCTAAAGTAACATTCAAATTTAAAAAAAAACACTACAAAAAATCTTTTACGTCGATCAATTTATGCATTAATATTTTATCGTATTTTCGTTAAAGCAACTACCGGTATGGTTATACGTCTACCACCGAATGGTTGACATCTGCAAAAATTCAATTAACAAACTAAGTGCAAACGCACACGTCACTCAACCGTGGCGGTAGATCGAATAGTAATCCATATCGATATATTGTGAAAGTTTCAAATACTCGAGATTGAAAAAGCAGAAGAATCAAATGAAAAAGCTTATGATCTGTTAACAGATGATCCTGTTCCTGAATATAATAGTATAGACGTCAATTAGGCATGTACTAGTAGAAGGACCATATTAGAAATTTATGACCAAATCCGAAAGCCAGCAATTCAGTCTCTGAACTTATAAATCTCCAAATACGACTCTAATAATGGATGTCACAGGGAGCCGTTCATTTCAGCAAAACAAAGAAGGAACCTACACATTTAACTGCAGTCGGCATAAATAAACCAGAGAAAGCTAATCCTGCATCTACATTTTGCACTCCAAAAAGGTAATTGCGCATCGACTTGAAGCCCTCGGGAGTGCCAGCAATGCTTCCATCAAGTCCCCTGGGAAAGTCACGAAACACTGCTCCGTACAATGTATAACTAGTTCCTCCAAAACCGAAGCAGCCCTGAGCAAAATCATGACAGCCAGGAGTTCGTGGTCAGCCGCATCGAAGTAACCAATTGTGATCTCCTTGAGTGAGGTCAGAAAACAGTGAGGTGCCGGGTCCAATATCCCTTCGGCCGTTTCAGACTCGATGGAAACACCCTGATACACAATCACATTCAATCAGTGTCACTTTGATATCTGCAGTAAGAGGAGGAGGGGGCAAAGGACAGCGATAGAACAGTTACCACATCAAACTTTAGACTCCTTAGAATGGAGCATTTCCTGAGCAAAACCTGCAACGCTACAGAATCTAGGTCCACATTGTGAGTTGTGAATTTCAATTTGGTAAGATAACCAAAGAAGGGAACGGAGCCAAGATCAAGAATCCTCTTATTTTCATCCAAGTCCTGTTAACAAAGCCAAAAAATAGCAGCACACACAATGGTTCAGATAAGTGTACCTCAGGTAACCAAAAGATACAGTGCCCCTCAAGGCTCTGGGAATGGGTAGATCCAATGAATGGAAGATTTAGACATCGCATTGAAGATGCAAATAGAACAGTGTACCTCAAGGATGTCCTCAGATAAAGTCAGGAGTTCAACACGAGAAAGTTCCTTCACAAGCTTATATGCATGGCGTGCACATTGATCTGGCTTTCTCTCTACGTCAGATGGATGAAACACATGGATGATAGCCTCTTCCAGAGAGGGTGAGCCAGATATGGCATAATCATCCAAAAATTCACCATAATATTCGAAGGACTTCAAACAGGGGCAAAGGATCTTGATATGAGCGTGACTTCCAATATCTAGAAAAGAGTCGCGTTCAACTATGGACAAACTCAAAAGTTTAGGAGCAGAAATACGCAAAGTCATATCCTCTGGCCAAGTGCAATAGTCCAGAGACAACGTCTCAAGGGAAGGGCATGAAAACAGCTGCTCGACCGACCGACCATCATCGAGATGTAGATACTCAAGAGCTAAGACCTTCAGATTCTTGAGACGTACTGAAGAAGGAAGTCTGATGGTACCATTCAATAGTAGATGGAATTCTGTCAGCGTCTCACATCTAAATATACAACTAGGTAAACTGTAATTAAAAGAAGGATGTTCTATTCCAAGGTGCAATCGAAGCCCCTGAACATTGCGCCTTATTGCAGCAGTAATCCAAGAATTTATACGAGACTCATCACCAGCAACATATTCGTCACCATCAATCACATAATTAAGAGAGAACACTTTCAGAGGAGACGACTGGCAGAGTAACAATGCTCTCTCCACAAAGTTCATGAAAACCATCCTCCCATTGCTTTCATCTTCTCTGAAGACAAGACTAGAAATTGACGTCCACAGATACTCCCACCGTTTCGACAGCACACTTGTTCGAACAACTTCTTTTAATGGCAGAAGACCTAGGATGCGCAGAAGAATTTCATCAGGTAGGTCACATATATGCGTATGACTGCCAACATCTCGGGTGTCGTTCAAGTGCGGGCATTTAGCTTTGTGAACCGGAAGCCTCGCATCCATCAGCTTCACAATCTCTCCCAGGGTTTATGTTCAATCTAGAAAGAAAGTTAGAAAACTGGCATCTCAGATTCTTAATAAATAAATATTAACTGGTCAGTGACTCAGTAGTCAGTGACTCAATAAGACACTCGCGGCTCACTAATCGAATAATTCAGAAAGCGAAAAAAGTAGTACCCATTTTGTCAAAATCCATTGACAAGAACCTCTTCTATTTTCGAATTCGATGCCCATAAACATAATTAGATTGATAGTAAAAACTCTAACGAGTCACATTGGCGTTCATATTGCATATCAAGCCATGACAAGCCTCATCAAAACAGGACCTATCATAAGACAACAAGGCAATGTCTCCTTAGGAACAGTTGAAAGTCAGCGAATTCACTCAGCAATGAAGTATGGCAGATTATTGTTCTACTCCAAACGGTAACCGTCGTTCATAAAGGGTCACTGAGACCTTTCCACGAAATCGCCACACAGAACCACCGAAAACTCAGAACCCACGTATCGCAGGAAAGAAAAGGGTAATCAAAGAAAAGCAAACCGGAGTCAAGCATCCATGATGTGCTGAACAAGCATAGGAACTGAAAGGGACTGATAAGCAAGAACTGGTTACCGGGGAGATGCTTCTCTTCTCAAATGGTGCGCGAGACACCACCCTCCAACGTGAGAAACTCGGGAAGAGAGCGAGATTGGTTTGGAGGGATATTGGACTCAAAAATGGCGAAGATGGAATGGACGATCACGTCGTTTCCATCACCCCGGTTCACTCCCCCATCGAGCCTGAAGTTCGGGAGGGAAAATTTGGTGGTCATAGATGACCGCATTGAGAAAATTAGTGATTTTTTTGACAGCTTTAAGAGTTACATTTTCTTGAGAAAATTTATGAATCATAAATAGGTGAATCTTGCTTTTATAAGCAGTTAAGGTGTTACTCATTTCAATTATGAACTTATTGTAACTTATTTTATTACAATTTTTTTTATTAAGGGCGTCGAGAGATAAGTAATTTTCAAAGTACGAGAAGAAAAGATCAAAATATCTTCTACAGAAAAAGTGAACCTTTTCAGGTGAACGCGCTTATCTGAGTTGCTTACCAAGCCTGTAATTGAAATCTTCCTCCTGAGCACTCACAGAAAATTAACCCTTTGATTTGATTGCTCGCAAAAGGATGATTCTACATGTTTAGAGATTGGAGGAAAAGAAGTGTTTACGGAAAAAATTGGAGGAGAGAAACAATGCGCTTTAGTCTGGAATGGAAGGACTTACATAGGTAAAAAAACTTGCGCAGTTGCACGATAACTTAAAACTACGCGTCGATGTGCACAGGAGGTACGGTAAAAATGGCTAGGTGTGGAAATTTCTGTCTGCGTTGAGCCAAGTGTAGAAGGTTCTTTCTGCATGGAAACCATCTGTAGCGTCCATCCTTGGTCAACTTTGGAACCGAAAGCAGCCGTTTTTCTCGTGAAGAATGGCATTTCCTTCATAATTAATTCACCATATTCAACAAAGGCAAGTAATTAGTTTTGACGTGTAGTTACTGCGAATCATGCAACCATCATGTGTTTTGCTTAACTTCATATGGTGCACAAAACTTTCATGTGTCAAACAAGCAAGTTTTCAGAAAATGTACAACCAGCCTTGCTGACTCTCGATATAGGTGAAGGCATGACCACTTTAAAAAATACTATGAACTATTAGGTTAATTATTTCAGAAGTTCGAATATTGCACTTCAGTCTTAAAGCTTTCTTTTCATACATTTAAGCCTTATATTTAACCAATAAATTTCAGCTTATTCATTTTTCATTTTAAGAAGGCCAGGTGTGGAAAGTTTTGTTTGCATCGAGCTAAGTGTTTAAAGTCCTTTCTGCATGGAAACCATACTGTCACGTCAATGTTTGGTCAACTTTGGAACTGAAAGGAATCGTTATTCTCGAGAAGAATGGCGTTTCATTCCTGATTAATTCACCATATTCTAATGAGGCAACTAACTAGTTTTGACATCTAGTTTCTATAAATTATGTGACTGTCATGTGTTTGGCTTGACTACATATGGTGCACAAAACCTTCATGTGTGAAACAAGCAAGTTTTCGGAAAATGCACAACCAGCCTTGCTAGCTTTCGATATAGGTGAAGGCGTGACCACTTTAAAAATTACTATGTGTTACAAGTTTAATTATTTCAAAAGTTCGAATAATGCACTTCAGCCTTAAAGCTTTCTTTTCATGGATTTAAGTCTTATATTTAACCAATAAATTTCAACTTATTCATTTTTCATTTAAATAAGGCCAGGTGTGGAAAGTTTGGTTTGCACCAAGCTAGGGGTTTAAAGTTCTTTCTACATGGAAACCATTTGTCGTGTCAACTCTTGGTCAACTTTGGAACTGATAGGAATCGTTATTCTCGTGAAGAATGGCGTTTCCTTCATAATTAATTCAACATTTGCGACAAAGGCAAGTAATTAGTTTAGACGTCTAGTCTAGTTACTGTAAATTATGCGACTGTCATGTGTTTGGCTTGACTACATAAAGTGCACAAAACCTTCATGTGTTAAATAAGGAAGCTTTCAAAAAATGCACAATCAACCTTACTAGCTTTTGATATAGGTGAAGGCATGACCACTTTAAAATATACTACGTGTTACTAGGTTAATTGTTTCAAGAGTCCAATAATGTACTTCATTCTTTAAGCTTTCTTTTCATACATTTAAGCAATAACTTTCAGCTTATTCATTTTTCATTAAAAGAAGGCCAGGTGTGGAAAGTTTTCTTTGCATCTAGCTAGGTGTTTCAAGTTCTTTCTGCATGGAAACCATATGCCACGTCAATTCTTGGTCAACTTTGGAACCAAAGGGAATCGTTTTTCTCGTGAAAAATGGTGTTTCCTTCATAATTAATTTACCATATTCTAATAAGGCAAGTAATTAGTTTTGACGTCTAGTTACCATAAATTATGCGACTGTCATGTGTTTGGCTTGACTACATATGGTGCACAAAACCTTCATGTGTGAAACAAGCAAGTTTTCTAGAAAATGCACAACCAGCCTTGCTAGCCCTCGATATAGGTGACGGCGTGACCACTTTAAAAATACTACACAGTACAAGGACAATTATTTCAAAAGTTCGAATAATGTGCTTCAGTCTTAAAACTTTCTTTTCATATATTTAAGCCTTATATTTAACCAATAAATTTCAACTTATTCATTTTTCTTTTAAATAAGGCCAGGTGTGGAAAGTTTTGTTTGCACCAAGCTCGGTGTTTAAAGTTCTTTTTGCATGGAAACGATACTGTCACGTCAACTCTTGGTCAACTTTAGAACGGAAAGGAATCGTTTTTCTCGTGAATAATGGCGTTTCCTTCATAATTAATTCAACATTTGTGACAAAGGCAAGTAATTAGTTTTCACATCTAGTTACTGTAAATTATGCGACTGTCATGTGCTTGGCTTGACTATACATGGTGCACAAAACCTTCATGTGTGAAACAAGGAAGCTTTCAAAAAATGCATAATCAGCCTTACTAGCTCTCCATATAGGTGAAGGCGTGACCACCTTAAAATATATTACGTGTTTCTAGGTTAATTGCTTCAAGAGTCCGAATAATGCACTTCATTCTTTAAGCTTTCTTTTCATAAATTTTAGCCCCATATTCAACCAATTAATTTCATCTTATTCATTTTTCATTTAAAGAAGCTATGACATCCTCAAATTTCGACCCTATTCGGAATGTAATGAAATGATGATTTTAATCGATGCACTATTAGTAATTCTCGCTCTGAATTGATCACTCATGAAAGACTAACCGATAGGGAAAGGCTATTAAGGAATTAAGTACGCACGACTTGAGAACTCGATCAGGGATTGACAATTCGACCATAAGGATTGACGAGAGACAATTTTGGGCCATTATAGACCGATCAAGGGATGGTTATAGAACGATTTGTCAATAGTATACAATCGGATCGCGGGTGATTCCGCTTGACCATTGTATGTATTGCGAACAACCCTAAACCCATTGACTGATGATCGCGTAATTCGAAACTAGTGATTGATCCCTTCCAATTACATGACAATCGAGATCATTCATGATTCGAGAAAACTTAAATGTGATTTGATACCGAATCAACCACGGGTCGAATTCGCGTAACTCCTAAAAGCTGCCCGTTAGTTTGAGATATACTAAAATCGCAATTGATTGATTTTTACCACGAATTAGAATCCAAATTTGGATGTCGAATCTCCGAGGATTTCAAAAATAAATTATTGGACATCACCTCATTGATTGCTCATTTATCGGTTTGCTCGAAATTCTCAGAAAAGGATTTAACGGGCCGAGAATTTGAGCCCACGAGGAAGTGGGCCGGATGAAGGCACATTGGGCCTGAAGCCCAATGTGATTCGGCCACATGGGCCCAGGGCAAACCCAAGTGGCCCAATTTAGCCCATTGAACCCAATTTCAAGCCCAATTGCAATTCAAGCCCAAGTTTGAGCCCATTAGCATTTTCAAGCCCATTTATAATGCGTTTGAGCCCAAATTTGATTATACGAGTCCATACAAAATTCTAGCTCGTATAGGCGTATCAATATTTTTATACCTTGTGAAATTACCAAAATGCCCTTCTTGCATTTATGACAAAGAAACAAAAGAAATTGACGAAGAAGACTTTGGGGGCTTTGCCATCATGAAATTAGACTTTGGTGTCTTCTCTTTATTGAGAAAAATATCTCTCTTAGCCCTCTTCTTTCCCCCATCCGTCCACTTCCCCCTCTCTCTCCCTTCTCTTCCTTCCTCACGCCATCACCATTTCCAACCACCACCAAGCTACTTTCCAGCCCCTTTAGCTGCTGTGTTGCTGCCGTAGAACCACCAGCAGCGACGCCATGACTCCCCGCCGCCGTGCCAACCCGTCTGTGCCGTTTTCCGTCGCCGGATCTCCTCACTGAAGCCAAACCGGCCTAAACCGGATCTGTGGGCTGCTGTTCAGCCAAGTTCCGCTCGTGTGCCATCGTCTCGAGTCGATTCCGGATCGTGTCATGCGTAGCTCTCGTTGCTGCCGATGCGCCGGTGTTCTCGGAATCGCTAACAGGTGAGTTATCGCCCTAATCCCTTGCTTAGTAAGTTAAACTTGATTAGAGCGGATTAGTTTAAGCCAATTATGTTTAGTGTTAATTAATTAGGAATTAGTTGTTAAGCTATTGGCATATTCTATTAATTTTCGGGAATAAAATAATAATATTTTATTAATTTCGGAATTAAAAATATTATTATTTTATTAATATTTTTGTGGAAATTCTGAAATTAAATTGTGTTTATTTTAGGCTTAAATTGTGATGCCTAAGCTAGAATTTTCCTTATATATTGCTTTGTATGCCAAATTGAATTGTTTGGTTATGGTGAAATATAGAATTACGGGTATTTAATTAGTATTCCCTGAGGTGTCGGGTTTATTTGCTGAGTTTTATGAAATAAATATGTTGTGGATGATTAAAAATGGAAGTATGCCAAGTTTGGTGATTTAATAAAATGTGCATGATCACGTGTGATTATTTTGGTGCATTTTTACGTGTAGAAGTTGCAATATTTCAACGTATTAGCACGAATCATGTTTGCATTGTCTATTGAAAATTATAATAATGGAACCCGAGTGTTGTATGTGTGCATGATCACCTAAAGGTTCCTTTCATGCTCGGTTATATCGGAAAACCGTATACCGGATGACTGTCAACCTGGGGTTTGGCCGTGGCCCTAACGGGTGTCTCTAATTTGGTAATTGGAAGCCGTCGCTGGTAGCAGGGGAGACGTAGTCATTCACGAGTCAGATTCGGAATGAGCCCATTTATGGGATATGCTGTCATAGTGGTCGGGTGAGACGATGCCGTGCCCGATGGGGCGGGATGATGCCCGGATATACCGGAAGACTGCCAACCTGATGCGAATATCGCGGGCTGTGCCGTAGCCCTGGTGTGGCTGTAGTAATTGGAATACGCGTGAAAGATTGTGGTGGCATTGCGCTTGATTATGGGATGAAATTGTTAGGCACGGTATGGGACGGGCTAAAGCAGTTTCACCTTATAATCAGGACACGTGTGAATGCATTGTGCTTGAGAAAGTTGATGCGTATTCTGATTGTATTATATGCTTATTACATTATTATGACATACGGTGAATCATAACGTACAGGGTGTGTGCATGTGCCCGGGGCAAGGTAAGGTTGCTTGACTGTGCGGCAAAATGTTGTGAGTATTATGTTGAGATGTCTGCCTTCGATGTATCGTTGCATGTTTTAGGTATATTCAAGATGAGTTGACCTCCTAATCGAGGCTTAGGTCATTAACTTATTGAGATTTTATCTCACTCGTTGTTGTTAACCACTTTTCAAGTGCTCAGGTATGAGTAGGCGTTGCATTCCAAAGGAACTGGTTGTTTCGAGGGGAAACACCTTTTTGAGGTTATCCTCATAGATAGAGGAGTTAGGTTAACCCCTACCTTTTGTGGTTGCAATCGGATAGGTCTGTGTGGCGGACTTGTAATATATTAACCCTATGTATTGTTGATGTTGTTTAAATTGAGGTGTGTTTTCCTGACTATCCCTATTGTTTTGATTGAGAGTTTTAGTTCGCTTCCGCATGCGTTTAATCATTAGTAATTCGATTGGGTCGGCGACGCATCCTGGGACGTTGCATTTTTAACGACTATGGTGGGATGTTAGCGTGCTCGAGGGTCGGGGCGTGACAGAAGCTAGGTGTGGAAAGTTTTTTTTTTGCATCAAGCTAGGTGTTTAAAGTTCTTTATGCATGGAAACCATCTATTGTGAGTTTCCTTTATAATTAATTCACCATGTCCGACAAAGACATGTAATTAGTTTTGACGTCTAGTTACCGTAAATTATGCGACTATTATGTGTTTGGCAGGATACATAAGATGCACAAAACCTTTATGTGCGAAACAAGCAAGTTTTTAGAAAATGCACAGCCAGCCTTGCTAGTTCTCGATATAGGTGAAGGTATGACCACTTAAAAAAAATACGTGTTACTAGGTTAATTATTTCAAAAGTCCGAATAATGCATTTAAGTCGTAAAGCTTTCTTTTCATACATTTAAGTCTTATATTTAACCAATAAATTTCAGCTTACATATTTTTCATTTAAAGATGGCTAGGTGTGCAAAGTTTTATTTGCATTAAGCTAGGCGTGTAAAGTTTTTTCTGCATGGAAACCATTTGTTGCGTCAATCCTTAGTCGACTTTGAAATTGAAAGGTAACCTTTTTTTCGTGAGGAATTGCATTTCCGTCGTAATTAATTCATCAAACAAGAAGCGAGTAATTACTTTTGACATGTAGTTACCTTATATGATATGACTTTCATGCGTTTGGCTTGACTACACATGACGCACAAAACTTTTGAGGCGTAAACCAAGCAAATTTTTAGAAAATGCACAAAACCTTTTCCTAGCTCCGGATACGGGTAAAGAAGTGACCACTTAAGAAATTTCAATGTTTATTGGGATAATTATATCAAGAGTCTGGAAAATTATCATGATAATCTTCGAAAAGTTTCTTTTCATGCTTTTAAGTCCTAAAACTATTGTACTATATTTATTGAAATTAATATAATGTCATATACGTTTTACAATCTTAATTCCAAATAGAAATTTTAGTTTTGTACAAACACATGTAAAGCTCTATCTACAAATATATGCCCGTATTAACCAATAAATATTAGCTTATTCATTTTTGTTTAAAGAAGGCCGGTGTGGAAAGTTTTATTTGCATCGAGCCAGGTGTAGAAAGTTCTTTTTGCATGGAAACCATCTGTCGAATCAATTCTTGGTCAATTTTGGAACGAAAAAAAGGAAATTCTTGAGAGAAATGGCATTTCCTTCATAATTAATTCACCACAACAGACAACGGCAAGTAATTAGTTTTGACGTTTAGTTACCTTAAATTATATGACTTTCATGTGTTTGGCCGGACTATTTACAGTGCACAAAACTTTCGTGCGTGAAACAAGCAAGTTATCAGGAAATGCACAATTGCTAAATCTGGTTATATGTAAACGCTTAGGCACTTCTGAAAAGTCAACATTTATCGGGATAAATATATCAAGAGTTTGAAAACTTGTCTCGATAATGAACTTTACTTTTAAAGCTTTCGATTCATTCTTAATCCCTAAAATTATCGCACTATATTTATTGAAATAAATAGCTCTGATATACATTTTGTGATCTGAATAGAAATCAGAAATGTTGGTTTTGTACAAACACATGTAAAGCTATATTTACGAATATATGCTCGTACAAAAAACACATGGTATTCTTTTGTCATGTTATTTATATTTTACCAATAAATTTTAGCCTATTCATTTTTCATGTAAAGAAGGAGAAAATTGTCCAAAATATCCTAAACCTAATGTATAGCGGCTGTCACGCCTCGTACCCTACGAAGCGCTAACATCCCTCTCGGTCGATTATAATGCAACGCTCCCAGGATGCGTCGCCGACCCAACACCAAATCAGAGATAAGGCACATGCGGAAACAACGTATATAAATATATATATACCCGTACAAAATAAAAACGTGAGACCAAGGCAGAACAACCATCACACGAGAATATACATTTGTATTACTATAGGAAGATCTTTTTACAACATTTACAAAATACACAACATAAATATATACAAACCTAAACGGATCAGTGAACGACCACTAGACAAAAATGTGTAGGTGGCTGGGGTGAGTCTAACTAAATCTAAAAGGAGGATTATAGTCAAAAAGGTACCATCCTCTCTACCAAACTCCGGTCCCGCCTACGGCTCCCAGTCAGGGTCTGAAGACTCCGAAGAATCTTTTGAGGATCTCTCGCTCATCTCGGACTCCTCCGATTCTGTGGTCTGGGCAGCTTCGGCATGCTCAAGGTTGGGGGTCTGAAAATGTGGATTATTACAACCGTGAGACGAATCTCAGCGAGCACAACCCCTAAACCTAGGCTAGGCTAACATGCATTCTCCTGACAGGCAAAACAACATAATACACAGACAATGATTTGGCCTTTGGCCCAAACAGAACATAAGAATTACCCTGCAGGTTAGGCAGTTCATTAAATTCCTCAAGACACGTGCACAAATACGCTGATCACACGTGCGCCACGCGCATGCTCATATTCACAATGTTCATCTCGCATGTCGGGTCGTGCATTTTATGCATGCAATGTCAATGTTATGCGATGTTCCCATTTCGATTCACTCAGCACACTATCTCAATTATTAATTATGACTCGAGTCCACACAATTCCCGGCCGGTGCGTCTAGCCTGCTATAAAGTGCATGAGGCGCAACACCGATCTGGCCCAGTGTCTCTAGCCTACTATAAAGTGCATGAGGCGCAACACTGATCTCCCTACAAACCAAAGCCTGCTACAAAGTGCATGAGGTTGGTCGTCTTCCGGACATGCCGGGCATCGTCCTGCTACAAAGTGCATGAGGACGGCACTACCCGAAGGCCTTAAGTGATCACACGGCACACTGCCAATTTTTATCTGAACTCGGCGTAAAACGCATCGGGCAATTAGGTGATCACATGCTCATGGCAGGCACGCATTTTCGCACAATTTCATCACATGCCCCACTCTCGGCGTACACAATGCGTGACCATGAAAAATGCAACATGAGCATCAACAAACCACAGGCACTCAGTCAAATCTATATCACCACACAATGCCCAATTCACAAATAGCATGCTCACCTGGCCAATTAATACTGTGCGGCCCAATTTCCAAAACACAAGTTTATACTCAATTCAAGCCATCAATTGGTTAATCACGCTCCACACGATTCAGCCACACGAGCATGCAACATGGCATTTCACAATTAAACATAATAAATCATCAATTAATCAACAGCCAATCACTCTGGGTAATCCCGGTCATTCAGCTTATAATTCTTGCTGTCCAATAAAATCCGGTACATTCCTCAAAAATATGGACAGCCGCTATTTCCTCAATCCGGGTCCAATAATTATCCATAATAATCCCACTAATTTCCTCGGATTTTATTTCCACCAAATCATCCTCAATCCAGTCCGAATTATACGCTGATACTACCCAAGCTAGTTCAAAATACACCGATAATACCTAAACCAGTCCAGAAAAATGCACTATTAGTCCTAATCCGGGTTTAGGAGGTATACTCACTTATTTCTAGGCCACGACGACGAGGAACGACGGTCGATCACTGATGAACAGTGAAACCGGCGGCGGCGTTCCCGGCGGACGGCGTACGGTCACTCGTACGAAACACTGTACGGACCGTACGGACGCCGTACGGATCGCGGGGATGGTGGACGACAAGGCGGCGGTGGCTGGCGTGGCGGCGGTGGCTAGCGCGGCGGCCGTACAGTCGACGTAAGGACGCCATACGGATACCCCCCCGTATGGACGGCGTATGGGGACGAGCAGGAGAGGGAGAGAGAAAGAGAGGTCGGGACGAGGGTGGTGAGGCGAGGCCAGGCGAAGCAGCGGCATCAGCGGACAGCGACAACACGGCGCCCGTCCGACGAGCTTCGGCATACGGACGGGAAGGAAACCGGCGGAGGGAGAGAGAGAAATCGGGAGAGGGGGCTGCTGGTGGGGCTGCTGGCCGAAGGAAATGAGGGAGGAGAGAGAAAGGAGGTCAGCTGGTCAAATATAGTGGCCTAGGGGCACCACTGTCAAAAATCTAGCCAATATGACAATTTTACCCCTCATCCAAGGGTCCCCATTAATTCTTATCCAATTATTCATGGGCATTTTGGTCATTTGCAGTAATAATTAGGATAAGTCCAAATTTAATTAATTTCCTTAATTATCCCCCAAAATTCGAAACCAAAAATAGCCCAGGGGCAAAAATGTCATTTTTCCGGTCCCGGGTCGAAGTTCCATTTTTCACCCGTACCAACTCTAAATGTGCGTGGCCAACATAATGTTGTGTCGGAATTGCGAAATTTATCGCGCAAGCCCTCGAAAATCCACGTCAAAGTTTGAAGGGCAAAATAGTCAATTTTTTCAATTTTTGTCGAAATTCCAATTTTTGGCCATAACGACTCCTAGTATGCGTGGCCACCCTAAAATGGCGTCGGCCTCAAAAAATAATCTCATTTGGCCTCGAAAAGCGACACTGGTGTCCCAAGGGGCAAAATCGTAATTTTTCACCCCCGGACCGAAATTCCAATTTTTACTCGTACTAACTCCAAATGTGTGTGGCCAGCGTAATATGACGTCAGAATCGTGAAAATAGTGGTGTAAGTCTTCGAAAATCGATATCAAAGTTCGGGTCCAATTTCATGATCAAAACTCACTAGTTTTCAAATTTCAGGGTCTCTCACTAACGGGCGGCTGTTTAGGACATACGCGTATCGACCTAGGTTTATCCAAGTCATGATGGCCCAGGTCATTGAGAGAATGAGAAATTATCACTAGTCCCAGAGGTCACGATCGTTCGGTTCAAGTTCAGGATTAGTTGGCCACGTGTACTTTTAGTCGTGCAGAATCACCTGCGATCTGATTGTATAACGTTGGCCTTGGCCAAACCACATCCGTCACTTTTTCCTAAGATCGGCCCACATTGGCCCAAAATATTCTCTCATCATTTCTCGTGATCGGTGTCCAATTCACGATCGGATCCCTGGTCCACATACCATTTTCTAGTTAGCCATACCCTATTAGTTAATATCCCGAAAGTGATCAGCTCTGGGCAAGACTTACTAAAATGAAATGCGAGATAATATCAATTTTATTGATCCCGAAAATTACATCGAAATTCGGGCTGTTACAGCGGCCAATTCAGTCCTAAGTCTTTTAGTTGTGCCAGTTTAGTCTTAAACCTTTTAATAATTTGTTAATTTAGGCCTCAACCTTTTAATTGTGCCAATTTAGTTTTAAACCTTTTGATGATTTGTCAATTTGGTCTTAAACCTTTTAATGATTTGCCAATTTAGTCATTCTGGCAAATTTTGACTAGAAATCGCTAACGTGGCAGTCTAGTCTGTGTCGGTTGTCCTACGTAGCATGGCTAGCGTCAATATGTATAATTTTTATAATTTTTTTTAAATTTTATCACTTTTTTCTTTTTTCCCTTTTCTTCTTTTCTTTTTATTTTTTTCTTTGTTCCTTCGCCGGCCATTGCCTTGTTGATGGCCGGAGGAGGGAAAAAGGGAAAAATAAAAAATAAAAAAAGGAAAAGAAAGAGAAGAAAAGAAAAGGAAAAAAATTGTCCACATTTGCATTGGCCATGTTACATGCACAAAGTTAACAAGACTGCCACATTAGTGATTTCTAGTCAAAATTGATTAAAAGGACTAATCTGGCAAATCGTTAAAATGTTTAGGACTAAATTGATTAATCATGAAAAGTTTTAGGATTAAATTGGCATAATTGAAAAGATTAGGACTGAATTGATCGCTATACAATAAGTTTAGGACTTTTGGGACAATTTTCCCATTAAAGAAGACTAGGTGTGGAAAGTTCTATTTGCATCGAGCCGGCTGTAGAAAGTTCTTTTTGCATGGAAACCATTTCTCGAGTCAATCCTTGGTCAACTTTGTAATGCACAAATAACCAGTTATTCGCGAGACCACAATCGACAACGGCAAGTTATTAGTTTTAAAGTTTATTTTGCTATAATTAGACGACTCTCGTGTGTTTGGCTTGATTACATATAGTGCACGAAACTTTCATGCGTGATGCAAGCAAGTTTTCAGCAAATGCACAATTAGCTTTGCTAGCTCTGGATATAGGCAATAATTATATCTAGAGTCCAGAAACTTGTTACAATAATGCACTTCACTTTTATAACTTTCCTTCTATGCATTTAAGCCCTAAATTTGTCATGGTAGTCCACTTTAGTCATTCTGCTAGCTTAGTTAGCTTTTGGTGGACGAAATGTTCTGAGCTGACCTTCTCTCTTAATTTTTTCATCCAATGTGACTGCTAATAAGCAGACGGAGCTAGCTAAAACCCAAAACAGTGCTGTCGACACAAAAGGACGTTGTTTCTCCTAGTGCCACATTGAAAAAAGAATGAAAAATTAAGAAAAAGCTTAAAATTTAGGAAAAGAATTTGTAAATATAGGGAATAAACTAAAAGTAAGAAAAAAGAGAGTGATCACACTTTGCAGGGTTAAAGAGCTGGCAGCGTCACCTCTGCCAAAGCTAAAGTAAAATTCAACATGAAATTCCTCAAGATTTTCCATCTAAGAAAAGCTGACGGAGTTGAAGAGGGATTAAATGGGACGATCGTGATAAATTTTGAGACTTAAATGCACAAAATGAAACTTTTGCAACTCTAGTATATTGTCATGACAAGTTTTAGGACTTTTGCTGTTATTCAAATAGAAATTTCAAAGGATTCATCGGAGTGAACTAATACTTTAGGAAATGGACCACACGTTAAGTTATAGAATTAGAGACTACCTGCCCAATCGGAGGAGAATGGAAGTTAGTTTCAAAAATTAAAAGGCAATATATATAATTATTGCATTGACTATTTGCTTAAGCGCATAGGGCATAGTTAATTGATTTTTCAAGGGGAAATTACGAAAACGTTCTAAATATATGGCACTTGTGCCTATTCAATTTTAATCTTTTTAATTTAGCCAATTTAGTCCTAATCATTTTAACAATTTGCCAATTTAATCCTTCTAGCCAACTTTGGCTAGAAATTGTTGATGTGGATGCCAACTGTCTTACGTGGCAAAGCAGGAGCTGACGTGGACAATTTTATAATTTTTATAATTTTATTTTCTTTACTTTCTTGCTTTTTTTTTTATTGTGGCTACGAAGGCCTCACTCGTGGCCAGTGAGGCGGCGATGGCCTTGCCCAAGTCCTTTGCGGCCCACACCAGCTGCTCGTGAGGCCTCCACAATAAAAAAAAGCAAAGAGAAAAAAGAAAAGAAAAGATAAAAATTCAACAAATACAAAAAGAATAATTCAAAATTCAAAAAAATTGCAATAATTATCCACATTAGTGTTGGCTATGCCATGTAGGATGGCCAACATATGCGTTAGTGATTGTCGGCGAAAATTGGCCGGAAGGACTTAATTGGAAAATTATCAAAATATTTAGGACTAAATTGACCAAATTGAAAGATTTATAGCCAAATTGGCATAAGTGCAATATATTTAGGACTTTTTTGGAAATTTTCTCCCGATTTTTCAACATTTAAAAATTAGATTGCCAGTGGCTTAAGAAACTCAAGTCCATTACCTTCAACTCAGCACATGTACTATAACTTAATTTGCTAATGGAAATCAAGAAGTATATTCTGGAGAAAAATTGAAGATCGCAGAGTGCAAAACTAGCAAAGGAAGTAAAAGTCGTGATTACCTCAGTTTTGCTAAGGGTGCTTAAGCAACGCGTGTCTCTATTTAGATTGAGAAATCGATTCCAAAATGACGAGTTAGTGAGAGCTACAGCCAAAGTTGCTCTGCAAACTGTATCGATTGCTCAGCAGAGAAATTGTAAATGAAAAAGTTACCGAAAATTTATTTAGCTTTTTATAAAGTGTCGCGTTGTTTCACATCGTACTACTCCTGTCAATTCGAGAAAATTTGTTTTGACTACTTATGAACATAACCTTTTGAAGCATCTCAACTGGGAAACTAAAGATATAGTAATGTATCTATCCATATGCATTTAATCTCTGAATTTTGATGCCTAATGCTCCAGAGATTGTATGGAAACATTATAACCAAATGAGAGAGTTGTGCATATGGTAATGATCTCTCTCTCTTTTTCTTTCTTTTTTTTTTATAGCTGTCTACTGTAAACCTCCTGTCAGAAGCTGTCTACACGTTGATTATGCTTTAGGTCAAGCTCTTTAGGTGCAAATAGACTGAAAAAAAAAGTTATTTGACAATGTTCAACTTTCGTGACACTTGCCAAGATAATGCAGCGTACAAATGTGAGCATTCATAACCTATTTGGACAATCAGCAATTCATCTTCTACGGATATCTCCAAAAACCCAACATTTACCCACCGTCACCATGTCTAACCCCTCTTCGCTCCTTCAGAGGCTGGCATCGACCTTAGATTTGAGACCACTTAGGTCGCAAACCATGTTCAAGGCCATATCATGGTCGAACAACCTTGATATGGCTGCCATGGTTGTTGACCGAGCTTTGTGGCTGGCCACGACCCTCGTTAGTTCAAGGCCAATCTCGCATGGGCATGGTGATTGTGAGCCTCGAGCAATGGTTGAGCTCGTGTGGTCTCGCAGTCGCAAGGGTGTCATTGTCGGCTGAGGGCAAGGGTGTAGCTACTACGTGTAAGGAGAGAAAAAGGGCAAGTGTGAGAGGGTTTTGAGTGTAGATTTTGAGTGTGCATGAGGGCAAATGAGATTTTTCTAGATTGGGGAGATGCAATATGTAGGTATTGAAATGTGAGAAGTTTTCTCGCACTTTCAACTCTCATGATCGACAACTCTCAGTGCTCTCTATGACTCTCTAGTTTTCACACATATCTATGCACCAAAGACCAAACTCAATAACAAAATATTTATCTGCAGAAACTATGAGCCCTCCTCCGACGTTAACATGGACTGCAACTTCAATAAGGAAAAGAAGTCTTTGGGGAAAATTAGTTTCTCTATTTGGCATCACCCACAATCTTGTTGCCGAGTGTTCGACTTGGACTTTTCTAGTGTTGGTCGGATTTCCTTGCATTTTCATTATCGATCGGATTCCAAATGAGGTAAAATCCGAGCCACAGACAACCCTAAGGCCTTTGCAACTTGCTAGTTGTACCAAGATGGAAAGCACCATTGTGACATTCCGAATTTCGACCCATTTTTGAGATTTATAAAACGTGTAATTCGTCAGTGTGCTTATAGTAAAATCTCGCCCGGGAACTGATCACTCCCGGTTATTGTTTTTAAAATTGAGATTTCGCTAGAATCGCATTTGATCGAATTTGGCCGTTATTTAGAGCCCGAACTTTGTTGTCGAATTTTTCGGAATTTCGTGATGAATTTAATTGGACGGTGTCGATATTATGGTGGCCAACCTCGATATTGTTCAGGATAAGTGAAAAGTGAATTTTTGACCGGGTACGAATTTGGACTGGTAGACCACCCTCGCAGTGTGTTTTTATTAATACCCTTTGGCTAAATCCTAATTTATTAATTAGGATTTTTCGGGGATCGTCGGATCGTTTTCGGGTTTAAACCGTGGCCGTTGGATCGCGATTATTGCGATTTGACCTTTGCTTCTCTCTCTCTCCTCCCCTCTTTTCCGCCGGTCTCCCCCTCCCCTCTTTTGCGTGTCTGACCCCTACTCCCCCACCAACCCCCACCTACTCCTCTCTCTCTCTCTCTCTCTCTTCCTTTTTCTTCTTTCTTTCTTTTTCCTCTTTCTTTTCTTCTCCTTCTTTCTTCTTCTCCTTTGCTGGCTTGTCCCCGAAGCCACAGCTTCTGGCCTCTTGCTCCTGCTCCTGTTCTGCCCGACCAGCCCCCAGCCCAGCCGCGCGCCGCCGGCCAGCCCCTCGCCGGACTAACCACCGCTGGCTTGCCCTTGCTGGAACCAGTGCCGCCGCTCCTCGCCCTCGGCCGTCGTCGCGCCGTCCATCGCCCCGACCGAGCCGCGTCCGCCTTGTCCAGCCGCCGCGGTCAAGCTCCGCTTACCTCCGCCGCTCGCCACCGTCGTCCGACCGAGCTCCGTCGTGCGCCGCCGTCCACCTCTGACCGTCGCCGCCGCTATCCCAGTCGTCGGGAATAGCCAGGCCACGCCGGAGTAGCCCCCACAGCGGCTGCTTCTTTGCCGCGTCGTTCGTCGTCCGTCCGTCGGCCGCCGAGCCCGAGCCGGAGCAACCCGAGGACACCGCGGACTGTCCTCATCGCCGCTGTCGTCCTCGCGTCTTCGCCGGCGTTAGCCGAGTAAGTTAACCCCTAATCCCGTGTTTAGGGTGTTAAACTTGCTTAGGGTAGTTTAATTTAGGTTTAGATTAGTATTTTGTTTGTTTAATTGGGTTTAGGTGATAGGTTATCGGTAGTTGTGCGATAGGTTATCGCGAATGTGGCAATAAGTTATCAGTTATTTTATTGTTATTGATTATTATATTAAATCAATTATTTTCGAAAATTTAAATATTATTTTATTAGTTAATAAATTAATTCCGAATTAAATATTAATATTTTATTATTAAATAATTAATTTCCGAAAATTAGATGTTATTATTTTCGGAAAATTTCTAGCGTCAAATTGTGATGCCAATGTTGGATTTCGCCATATAAGTTGGCGTATTTGGAAAACGGTTTGAATGATTATGATTCGGGAAAGTATTTTGAATTTTGGAAAAATTTGAATTATTCTTGGGTATTATTAAATAATTAAATTCCGAATTTATTTATTATTATTTCGGAAAATTTATAATTTCAAATTATGATTTCTAGCTTGAATGTTGGCGTTTGTACCGTGAATTGTCGTATTAAACTGAATTTATGATAAACTGTTTTGATCGGAAGTTTTTAAGAAAGTTTACGAGTTTTTGGCATTAAATTATTTTTATTGTTATGCCAGAAATGGATAGTGGTGTCCTGCGATTAATACTTATGTTGTTATCGAAGCTTGCGAAATTGATTGACTGTTGCATGTGTGACCATGTGATATTATTGTATGACATTGATGAGAGCACGATTCATGTACGCATGGGCTAATTGAAAAGATAATAATTGGCCGGAATGCTTGTGTGCTCGTGTGGTCACACGTCAGAGCCGTCTTGCTGTAGATCGCTTGACGATGCCTGATTTATCGGGGTCTTGCTGTAGATCGCTTGACAATACTCGATTTATCGGATGCTTGGAGATTATCTGGATTGCCGATACTCCGGATGCCTTGTCGCGGCCCGAGGTCGGACTCGATGCTCCTTACGGGATACCATCTTACTGTAGATCGTTTGATGTTGCCGTATTGGAATGCCGTCTTACTGTAGATCGTTTGACGTAGCCGTGCCCGACGGGGCGGGACGGAGCCCGGTTATACCGGAAGACTGCCATCTTGCTGCAGATCGCTTGATGTGTAGTGGCCCCGAGGGGGCGTAATAACTGGAATACGTGTGATGCATAGTGCCTGATTATGTGATAGAAACTGCTAGGCATGGTATGGGACGTGCCCAAGTGGATTCTATCTTATAATCGAGACACGCGCGACTGTGATGTATTAATGTATGGAAAAATCTCTTTAAATGCTTCGAGTATGTGACATATGCATTCATCAACGTGTGTATCAAGGTGAGGTAAGGATGTCTGTGGTTGTTTAATAATGTTGCCGTTGATGCTGTATTGCCTGGTTAGGGACCCCCGTGCGAGTTGGCCTCCTAAACGGGGCTTAGGCTGTTAACTTATTGAGACTTTCGTCTCATTTGTTGTTGTTAACCACTTTTCAGGCCCTTAGCACGTTGTTGCACCCAGTTAGTTCAAGGTGTTTGGAAGCTGGTTTTTTTTGGGAGATTCGACCTGTTGGTGGAGTAGATTGACCCTAGCCTGAGTTCTTTTTGCTGGCTTTTGTGGTAGTGTCCGATGTGGGCTTATAAGAATGTTCCCAGGGGTTAATCAAGTGTAAATTAAAACAGTGTTATTTGACTGTTGTGAATTGTTTTCCTAGCTATCCCTATTTGTTGTTATTGTCCGGGGATTGTTTTGATCGTTTTCGCATGCGTAATTTAAAAGATAAAATGAAGGGTCGACGACGAGTCCTGGGACGTCGTATCTCAACGACCGAAGTGGGGTGTTGCGCGTTCGTAGGGTTCGGGGCGTGACAACCATCCATGACAGATTCTTTCGATAGGTGAGGGCAAGAAGAACATGCACTTCGGAGGCTGGAGCTAGAAGAATCGCTAGCGAAATCATGTTCCTAGATTAGCTTATTCTCTCCCAAATAAACATGGCGATGAAAACATTTTCCAGTAAATCATTTTCCTTGAAAAAAACGCGGCTTGATCTATTTAATTCCCTTCTACTTAGATCAATTTTGATATTTCTTATTTGAGGATAAGCGTTGGACATGTCAAAAGTTGTAATGGCAACAATTGAAATGATGGACGCAAATTGTTACTGATTTAACTTAGTTTTGGTCATTATTCATAGGTTTTTTTTAGTCATAGGCCATTATTCATAGTTGAACATATGTATTACCACCCCTATCTTGTTCCCTTCGAAGGGTTCAAACAATGTACATAAGCAACGCCGCATGTAAGGCTTTGTTTGACCCTCGAAAAGGAGAGCAGCCACAGCACTGCAGGCTCTCAATAAACTTCGAGGACGGCCTCAGTCAACACTAAAGTTCTACTGAATTCCGGAGCTTTCCATTGTTAAGACACCTTATAAATAGAAGCAGTGGGGTGGTTAAGGGTAATGTGCAAGACCGCTGAGTGCCAACTTAGTTGTGTCTCCTCTACAACATGAACCCATGAAGCTCTTTGTTCTTCTCATCACCCTTATTGCTCTTGAACCAACCCATGTGATCGGGTTTGGTCCGATCGAATCTGTTGTATTTGACAACACCACCGGCACCCCGGACTAGGTTCCAGCAAGAAATCGGGGCATCTTACACCGGCATCGTTCTGTTAGAGGCTTCAGACTTCGTTTTGAAGACTTTCAGACAAACTTATGGAGGAGGCAAGAACTACACGTCTATAGATGCAGCCATCGAGAGCTTTAGGGCAAATGGAATTGGATGGCAACCCCTCCAAGTCGCAAGTACCAGCGACAACCTGATTCTTCTAAATGCAGACTATGTTCGGGCTTATATTGGTGATGTAAAAGCCGAGTTCACTGGAATTATGTATCATGAAGCGTACGCGTTTGGCAATGGACTGCCAATGGTGTCGCCCCAATCGGCCTTATCACCGGCATTGTTGATTACATCAGGTTGACCTTGGGATGGCCATCGAAAGGCTGGGTTGTGACGGGATCGGGCTCGAGGTGGGACGAAGGATATGCTGTTACATCGTACTTTCTGGAGTACTGTAACGGGCTCAGAGACGGATTCATTGCCGACCTGAATGCCATGATGAGGTATTACTATAGTGATGCTTTCTTCGTGCAGCTACTCAGGAAGTCTGTGTACGAATTGTGGGATGACTACAAACTACAATCGGCACCTGCACCGGCACCGGGTTCATAATGTTAATTGAAGAAGAAAGCCGTTATTGGGGCTACTAAAGTTGTTTTCCTGTTAAATTTCTCTAATTTTCCTGTTATGGAAATAAAACATATGCTAGAATTATGGCCACATGATGGATGTAATTGTTCTAGACATGGTTTCATTTCAGACAGATAAAGACCCTAGAGAATCTATCCAAAAAACATGAATACAGAATTCTCATAAAAAAAAGTATGCAATTCGTACTATGGACTAGCAAGAGTGTTGAACATCTCACAAAACTGTACATTGATACAACACCCTAGGAGTCGAACGAATAACAGAATGCTACTTCTGCACTTAAGCAATGAAAAAAGGGTTAGACATCTAAAAAAATTTTACAATGATCCGAAACCCTAGTTGTTGCCACTGCAATGTCCTCAGTCATAACAAAAGCCGTCCCACCATCGTGCCGAAAGATATTTCTCGAAGGAAGTGAAATGTCCTTTAAATTTGATGGATCGACTTAATTGAAAAAGGTCCTGGAGGGTCCTTGTTGATCTTGGATAGAAAAAGTATATGATAGGAATCTAAACGTATGAATACTAGGAACAATTGTTGACAGAAAAGTAAACAATATTGGAAAATATAAAATTTAGAAAGTAAGTAATAATAATTGTTTTGTAATCGATTGGGCAAGTAAAATACAATGTGGGTTTAGATATCCCTTTGTCGACGGATACTTACAAGTAGTGTTATTGAGTTACACATGCCGTACGTGGCTCCAATTATTTAGCAAAAGTTATATATAAAAAGTTACAATCGAATTTATCGGCACCACTACTTGGCAGCTACATCTTTGTATTGACATGCTATCAGATCTCGATTCCATTAATCGATTATTCTGCTTCAACACTTGGCAACAATTTGTTAATGCTTGTTGTCTATAATTCTGTCGATGGCTTCGTCAACCAACTTAACTCCTAAAGGCCTCCTTGTCGGCCGAATTTCATTCTCGATGATTTCAGGAGTTGGTCATTTTTTGGGGTCAACGGAATAACATAGAAATCTTTTTCTCTAAGAAATATGTTGATTTATAATTTATGTATATATTGAATTCAAGTAATAGTAAAGCGATTTATTTTTCGAGATATTATGCAATAAATATTACTCCCGTCCAACTTTAAATTATATACCAATGAAAATATTATATATCTTTTTCCTTCCGTTGTTAGTGCCAGATTCCACATAGGTAGTTAATTAATACGATAATTTTGTCAGATTTATTGACATATCCACTATTCAGTCATCTTTTTATATTCTATATAAACCTTGCTCGTTTGTTGTTATCATCGTCAACATAAGCACAAGTAGTGCTATCATACAACACAAAGAATATGATGCTTTTGCTTGATTTATACATGATAGTTGGTCTGTCAATGAGGAAAATTATCGGTTCATGAATTATTGTAATGATTTCGGTTTTTGGAGCATAGTAATAATAAAAATAAGTCTTCCTACAAAAACTTTTCCACGCCCCTGGTACTGTTCATCTGGTACTGTGCGGGTTTCTCTCCCGATTGCAGGCGATTGGGTACTGTTCACCCGCTGGCTTTCTCACTGATTCTCGTCGTTCTGATCGGTGATTCTAGCTGATTCTTGGTGCTGGGCTGCGCCAGATGCTAAGTAATCACTTGACCGAAGGATTTCTATTGTGGTGACCCATTCAAATCGGGAAAGCAGATCTGGGAATTTCTGTGTTCCGGTGACTGAGATACTGTTCACCCGATTGGGTTTTCTAGATTTCTACAGCTTCACTGGTCCTTTCCTTTTGGAAATTTGAGGATTCTGTCGCCAGGCACCTCTCTTTGTCCAGGCAAGTCCTTCATCTTGCATTTGGTCTACTGTAGGGACGGATCTGGTTGCTGGGTTTCTGGTTTCTGCGGTACTATTCATACTAGGTGAGCTACTCCGGAGTTTGTGTTGAAAATCTGGTGTATCTTTGTTCAAGGGCACCCCCCAAGTAATCCCTTTCACTCCTAATCCTACTTCACGGATAGTGGTCACTAGGATTCATAATGTATGTACTGTTGTGAAACCCATGACTGAAAACCCCTGTTCTTGGGAGCTGGCCTCTGAGCCACTACCATCTAACCTACTGGAGACGGGCAAAAATGTGTGTATCCTCCCAAAGCACCCCTCAGCTGTTAATGCTAACCCTTCTGATGCCACTCGCAGACCATCTTCCTCGGTGGTGTATGCAAAATCAAAAGCCCAAGTTTCCATTAGTGCAGTGAAAACCCCTGTTGCTCACACTTCAGCTGAGTTTGATAAGCCAGGCACGATGAAAGCCAAAGCTACTGACCCTAAAGGTCGAAGGTTCCGCAGTAGAGGTCGAAGCAGGGGAAGGTCCATGCCTAACCCCTTTCATGTTTTCCAGAATATTGCTGGGACTTCAATAAACCAGCAAGGTGCACCAATGACTGGTACTGACCGCAACAGCAGTAAAGGAAAGCCTCCGACCAAAAATTCACAAATTACGCAACGCTCTTGGGTAGCTGTTGCAAGGTCGGCTGAAAAAGGTTATGGCCTATCATTTATTCCTCCTACCATTGTCGATGGTAAACCGCTGGTACAAATCTCAGAAGCTATACTGGAAGATTCAAACCCCAAATCGAAGGAATGCCTAGTAGGGTATTTTGTGGGCAAAAAACTGCCCTTTATGCTCACTGAGACTGCTGTGAAGAATGTATGGGGTAATAATCTCGTGGATGTAATGACAAATGGGGATGGTTTCTTTTTCTTCCACATCCCCGACGAGGCTTTTCGCTGGAAAGTCCTTGATGGAGGCCCCATCACTATTCTGCGTGTGCCTATGATTTTGAAGCAATGACACCCTAATCTTAAGCTCGTCAAGGACCAACACCAGTCCAGTCCTATATGAGTGAAGCTTAGGGATATCCCATACGCTTTATGGTCGGCCTCTGGTATTAGCGCTATTGCTAGTGCACTTGGTAAACCATTTCGTGTGGACTCACAAACTGAGAAAATGAGGATGCTCTCCTATGCGAGAGTATGCATTGAAATCAAGGCTTCTCAAATCATGCTAGACTCGGTTGATGTCAAGCTCAATGATGAAATATGGATTGTCAAGGTTGAATATGAATGGAGACCTATCTCCTGCATATCATGTGGCACTTTTGGCCATAGATGCCCCGCACCCAACTCGGAGACTATAATCTCATAAAAGAATCTGCAGCACCCTCCTGCTCCTGCTGCTTCCCTCCCCACAGTGGAAGAGCCATGGCAGAAGGCAAACAAAAGGAAAGGGGTTGGAAAGCCCGGGAGTATGCTTGGCACTTCCGGTGTTGATCATTCCACGATAGAGGTAGAAGCCCCCATTCTGCCTCATGCTCCACGGACCTCCCCTTCTTTGCCCAAGGGTGATGTATCTGGACTCTCTGCCCCTCCCAGGTCCCCCTGAAGTGAATCTTCAGCATCCTCTGATTATGGTGAATCCAACGAAGACATGGCTAGTGATATGTCGAGTGATTCAGACTCTCCTTTCCCAGATCAGAATACATCTCGTCCCAAAGCCTCATTGCAAAAGGAATCTTGCTCTGTGAGTCATGACTCTTGCCAAGAACGACCTAAAGTAAGCCCCCCCTTCGGAAGATGCCCCATCACGTCCGAGAAAGGAAGTCAGTGTGGCCGCTTTGCTGGCCCCAACTGTTGCTTTACCCGCCCCTGTTAGTAAGCCCCCTTTAAATAAACAGACCACCTCCAGATCCAGGAGGAGAGGTCGAGCAAAAATGCGGTAACTTTCTTTCCCTTTTATAATGTTTTTTGGCGTCTAGAATATCAGGGGTCTAATGCATCCCCTCAAACAGGTGGAAATTAGAGCTTTTGTGAGATCTAATCATCTTTCTTGCATTGGCATCCTTGAGACCAAGGTGAATCAATCCCTTTTTGAATCTATGTCTATTGGATTATTACCGGGTTGGGATTGGTCATGCAATTACAATTCCTCCCCTCGGGGCATAATCTGGTTGGGCTGGAATCCGCAAGAATTGGTCTTGGAAGTTTTGTCTTCTTCTTCCCAAGCTATTCATACCCATGCAAGTCTGCTGGCTCTCGGTAAATCATGCTATTTCTAGGTTATTTATGGAGAACACACCTTTGTGAACCGCCGTACTTTATGGGCTGATCTAATACATTCTAGCATGCTGTTCTTGGATTTTCCTTGGGTTGTGGCTGGAGACTTCAATGCCATTCGTCACCAATCTAACAGAATTGGCAGTTTAAACTCTTGGATACCCGCCTTTGATGAATTTGGCTCTTGTCTTGAAGAAGCTGGCCTGGATGATCTCAGATATGTGGGGCATAGATATACTTGGTCCACCTCCGTCGGCATTCTCCGCAAACAACGGAAAATAGATAGAGTCCTTATCAATGAACATTGGAGCCGCGAATTTTCCTTTTCTGAGGCCTCATTTCTTGCTTCGGGAATCTCTGACCATTCGCCTATGATCATCAGAATCTTTCCCCCTCGTCTATCCAAGAAACCATTCAAAATTTTCAATTTTTGGATGGCTCACCCTTCCTTTTTGGATATAATCAACGAGGTTTGGGACTCACATATTACGGGCACTCCCTTGTTCGTTCTATGCAAGAAGCTAAAGCAGCTTAAAGGTCGCCTTAAACTTCTTAATAGAGATTCCTTCTCGGATATTTCAAATCGAACCGCGCAGGCTAGGTTAGCATTATTTAATACCCAGGATGCTCTAGCCTCTGATCCTTTTAATACTGTTTTGGCTCAACTAGAAAAGGATCAGTCTCAAATTTTTCTCTTACCTGCGTCTTCAAGAGGAATCCTTTTATAAACAAAAGTCGAGGATAAAGTGGCTGACAGAAGGTGATTGCAACACCAAATATTTCCACCACTTTGTAAATAAGAGACACCTTCAGAACCGCATCATTTTGGTTTCTGATTCCAATGGTGTAATCCTTAATGACCCGAACCTTGTTCGGCAGCACATTGTTCAGCATTTTCAAAATTTTCTTGCGGCTGACAGAACAACCTCTCCGCCTGATATCGACGCCATTCGGAATTATCTCCAACATGGGCTGGATGATGATTAGATCCTCCTACTCTCTTGAGAGATAACGGTTAGTGAAATTCGTAATGCTATGTTTTCTCTGGCCAAAGGCAAGGCTCCTGGACCTGATGGGTATAATGTTGATTTCTTTAAAGCTAACTGGGATATTGTTGGCTCCTCTGTCATCTTGGCAATCTCTGATTTTTTTCAGTATGGATCTTTATGAAAGAACTCAACACTACGATATTAGCACTTGTGCCAAAGATCCCTAATGCTCAGTCAATGAATGACTTCAGGCCTATAGCGTGTTGCAACACCATTTACAAATGTATTTCCAGAATTTTGGCTGACCGCATCTCCACAGTTCTGCCAACTCTCATCAGTTCCTCCCAAAATGCTTTTATCAAGAATAGGAGAATCACTGACAACATTCTCCTGGCTCAGGAACTTTTTGTAGGCTTCCAACATGAGCCTTACCTTCCGAAATGTGCCATTAAGGTTGATTTTCAAAAAGCGTATGACACTCTTGATTGGAACTTCCTTGAAGCAGTTCTCCAAGCATTCTGCTTTCCATCTTTTATGATCAAGCTTATTATGAAATGTGTCACCTCTTCGAAATTTTCTATGATCATTAATGGTGAACTTCATGGTTTCTTTTCTAGCGGCAGCGGCATCAGACAAGAAGATCCTCTTTCTCCCTATCTTTTTACGCTGGCCATGGAAGTGTTCTCAGGCATCCTTAACCATCAAACTCGGTTGCTTGGTTACAAATTTTTCTGGCGTTGCAAGATCACTAGACTTAGCCATCTCTTCTTTGCTGATGATCTGCTCCTTTTTTCTGAGGCAAACTTGGAGTCCATCACTCTTATGCATGAAGGAATTAGGCTATTCTCTAGTTGGTCTGGCCTCAAGCCAAATGCTAAGAGTGAGACTTTCATGTCAGGTGGTTCAACGGCTTTACGAACCCAGATTTTACAACTTCTTGGCTTTAATGAAGGAACACTTCCTTTTAAATATCTCGGGGTTCCTGTAATAGCCTCTAGACTGTCCAAAGCGAACTGCTGCCATCTGATCAACAAAATCACGGCCAAAGTTCGATCCTGATCCCAACGTTTTCTCTCGTTTGCTGGAAGATTACAACTCATCACTTCAGTGCTCCACGCAACACAGGTATACTAGGCAAGTGTCTTCACTCTTCCTAAATTAGTACTTTTGAGTATTGAAAAAATACTGAGGCAATTCTTGTGGAAAGGACCCGACTTGGGAGCGGGAGGCGTAAAAGTCCCCTGGAATGAAGTCTATTTACCAAAAAGGGAAGGAGGACTCGGTATCCGAAGGCTTGTGGACTACAACAGAGCTACAATGCTCAAGCACATATGGCTCCTATTCACCGATAAGGAGTCCATATGGTGCAAATGGATACACTCCAACTTTCTTCGGAAAAGAAATTTCTGGATAGCAACCAAACCGACTTTCTATTCTTGGAGTTAGGAAAAAATCCTTGAACTTCGATTGGATTTCCAGCAGAACTTTCTTTGGAAGATGGGTGATGGGACATCCATATCATTTTGGTTTGATAATTGGCACCCAAGGGGTCCTCTTTACGACCTTTTTTCCGATAGAGACATATACAGATTTGGCATCCCGAGAAATGCATCGCTTCGGGATTTTTTCTCTTCAGTCTGGCAAAACTCAAACTTTTTGGACATTTTCAACTCTTGGACAGATAGCATCCCGGCTCTTGATGCGGTGAGGCTTGATCGCTTTACCTGGAAAGGACACTCCTCTGGTCTGTTTTCCGCTTCTTCGGCATGGGAACTAATTCGAAACAAAGGCACTAATGTTCCATGGAGCTCCTTCATATGGGATCAAGCGATTGCGCCAAAGTACAGCTTCTTGCTTTGGCTCATTTCTTTGAACAGACTCCCTACGCAAGTCATTTTGCTAAGATACCACAGAATATCCGATGGTGTTTGCGCCTTCTGTAGAAGCAGACCCGACTCTATTGACCATCTTTTTTTTGGTTGTAATGTTACTGGGTCCCTTGCCTTATTTTGGGCAAATAAATGTAATCATATTTGGCGTAATAGATCATGGCAAGAAAACCTCCAGTGGGCTATCCAAACTATAGGGGCCCAGAATTTTCATCAGCAAATCGCTCGATTTGCACTTGGCGCAATGTGCCATAATATTTGGTTGGAACGAAACAACATTCTATTAAGGAATCAACCTGCTTTCATGCCGGCCATCTGCAATCATCTCATCAAGTTGGTAAGGGACAAAGCCTTATCCATGAAGCCGGTGCTTGATAATGACCGCAACAGAAGAATTCAGCAAAAATGGGGCTTATCCCCTTCCATTTTTGAGTAATCCTTTGATTACTTTGTTTGTAGTCTGTAGGTCTCTTTTCCGGTTGGACTTCTTTGTGGCTTTGCCGTTGCTTGTAGCCTTTGCATAAGTCGTTACACCGTTGCACCTATCGGGTCACTTGTTGTGTCGCCTCAAGTGCAAGGTTTTTGTGTACGACTTTTTTCTCTGTAAGCCTTTCTTGGAAAAGTTTATATATTTCTTACTTTACCCAAAAAAAAAAAAGTCTTCCTCCTTCCGTACAACCTTAAATATGTCGAAAACTTATGATCACGTATCGCATCAGTGACACTGTCGCTTGGGTTGAACTCTTGATGGCAGACGGTTGAGGGTATTATGTAAAACCGTAAACTCTTCATCACAGTCGTTGGACGTACGACACGAAGGAATACGAATATGCTTAGTACACAGTATACAAGAATCACGACCCCTCATTAATTGTCAAGAAGAGTTAATTTTCTTAGTTATCTAACTATCGATGTAAACAATATATACAAATTTTCAATGGATCCTCTTATTACCGATAGCATTGCAATATATTTGTGTCGCAAAATATTGTTCATTGGCAACCCAAACCAACGTCATTTCGATGCATATATAAGGTATCATGTTTCCAGGAAATTTTCAATCCGTATATAAAGGATCTAAATGAGGCAAGTGTGTGGATATGATATGGTAATTTTGGGTACTCGCCGTTAAATTGAGGTGGTATATACAGCAGGTAAATTCTACACTTGGGTCGAATCTGGATAAGCATAGTATCTATACTGGCTTGACCTGGCTCACTTTTGTATCTTGACTAACCTTAAAAGGATCATTCAGTTTGTTACAACTAGCGTGGAAGCGTGCGCAATCAAAACGATTTGAGTAAGAAATGTGTTGCTGAAATAAAACGTGAATAGAGCAGATTTACGTAGTTCCGCTGCGTGCATGCTCTATGAAAAGAGATCGACGAGATGGTTTCCTTATAATGGGCAAAGATGATATTATAATTGCTCAATCATGCTCTTTTATTAGGATTTCCCAATCCTAGATTAAACCCGTATCCTTAAGAACCAATCATAAGAAAAGAGTTTTCTCACACTCTCGACTCTCTTGGATAAAGGTATCGAGTGGTCTCCATGTCTCTTGCAAATTTTTTTACTCATTAAGGATACTCCCTTTGTGTTAGAGGTCAAACTCCATGACAGAATATAAAAAGGATTAGGCAAATTGTTACTGATTTAACATATGTCGGTGATTATTCATAGTTAACAGTTGTGTTTCCTACATATTAATTGAAGTTGCCCCTCCTTGTTACATCCGAGATGTCCAAACTATGCGACAGAACCAATGAGGCCTGCCAGCTCTCAAAAAACTTCGAGGATGGCCAAAGTCAACACTAAAGTTCAACTGACTTCCGGACTTTTCATTGCTGAGACACCTTATAAAAAGACAGCAGCACGCTCGTTAAGGGCAATGTGCAAGACCACAAAGTGCCAACTCAGTTGTAGCTCCTCTTCAACATGAGCCCCATGAAGCTCTTTGTTCTTCTCATCACCCTGATTGCTCTCAAACCAACCCATGTGGTCGGGATCGAATCTGTTGTATTTGACAACACCAGTGGCACCCCGGACACTAGGTTCAAGCATGAGATCGGGGCGTCTTACACTAGCTTAACTCTTCTTGAGGCTTCGGACTTCGTTTTGGAGACTTTCAAGCAAACCCTAGGAGGAGGGCAGAACTACTCGTTTATAGAGGCAATCGTCACGAGCTTTAAGGGAAGTGGACTCGGAAGCTACCCCCTCCAAGTCGCCATTACCAGAGGCAACCAGATTCTTCTAAATGCCGACTATGTTCAGGCTTACATTGGCGACGTAAAAGCCGAGTTCACTGGAATTCTGTATCATGAAAGCACGCGCGTTTGGCAATGGACCGCCAATGGTGCCGCCCCAAGCGGCCTTATCACTGGTGTTGCTGATTACATCAGGTTGACCTCGGGATGGCCGTCGAAGGACTGGGTACCAAGGGGGTCAGGCTCGAGTTGGGACGAAGGATATGCTGTTACGGCGTACTTTCTGGAGTACTGTAGCGGGCTCAGAGACGGATTCATTGCGGACCTAAATGCCATGATGAGGTATTACTATAGCGATGCTTTCTTCGTGCAGCTGCTCGGGAAGTCTGTGTACGAATTGTGGGATGACTACAAACTACAATATGGAGGCAACCCACCGGCACCTGCGCTGACACCGGGTTCAGGATTTTAATTGAAGAACAAAGCCATCATCGGGGCCACTAAAGTTGTTTTCTTGTTAAATTTCTCTAATAATGCTATGGAAGAGAGACAGAATAAGAGAGTATGATACTAAACAATATGCTTTCCTTATTTAATGCAAAAACCACATGATGATTGTTTTCCAATTGTATGAGTAATGGTTTCATTTCAACAACATAAAGAAACTGGAGAATCTATCAGTACGCATTACGTAAGTATGCAATTTGTGCGCTGCACCAGCAGAAGTCGTGAACATCTAATAAGACTATACATTGATACAGCACCCCTAAAGTCAAAAACAAATGACGGAATTCTACTTCTGCACTAAGGCACGAAAAAGTGTCAAGACGTCTATCCAAAATTGGCATTGATCTAGAGCCCCTATTAGGATGCTCGTTCAGAAGTTCCAGCAAATCCGCCTGGACTTCCTTTCGGGGACACGTTCACCGTGGAGGATGTACGGACAATATCTCCAAAACTCCAGCAGTCCTCAGTGAAGTCCCTTACAGTCCATTAGAAGTAGGTTAAAAGGAAGCAAAAAGTCCAACAAGGTTGGGCTGTTGTTGTTTCTTATGTTCGGTCAACCAAAAGTCCAATCAAGACTTTCTTAATGTAAATCACACGGTTGGGTTTTGGATAGGGTTTCATCACGGGCTCAAATTCGAGATATAATTTTATAATTCTCCACTTTGGCCCGATGTTTAGTCATTATGCCCATTGTCTATGCCGGCTCTCCTGATGCCCCGATGGGCACTCAATCGTTACAAACATCTAACAAACCCAATTTGAAGTTGGACTATTCTAGAGTAATGAACTCGGTCCACATGTCCGCGGGATTTTTCACTGCAAAAAGCCTCTTTGCTGTCACATCTTCTCTTGACCTACAGTTTTTGACACAAAGATATTGGTCACCAATGATATCTCCAGCTTCCACTAAACACCGCATAAACTCGATTTTCCATACCAACATCACTAAGTCATTAGACCTCGTTGCCTCTTCAACTTCTTTTGTTGTCACCATGTTTTCAAGTTTAGTCGTTGACGAAACTATCGTGTCTCTCAATAATGCCTTCCAAACTCACCGCACAACTAAAAATTGTAAAGACATAACCGCTAAGAAATCGACCATCGTTCAAGTTCCATGGATAACCTAGGTTCGCAAACCCAGTGACTCCCACATTATCTGAATTGCATCCTCTGGAAAAATACCCCAACGTATATCATCCCCGATAAAACCAAGAAGATCCACTTCATAGCATCACAAGGTATATATGAATTAATTCTATACATTCTCATGACTACACGTCAGACAATGAGAAGATCTAACATGTGAATCATGGGACAAGGGCTCCACCTCCATCCAAGCATACAGTGACGGTTTAGACAATTTATGATATGCAACAAGTGGGGAACTTATAGAATTTCTCAACTGCACGTTGAAGAGCCTCGACACTTTCTCGACATAACTCCTTCAAGCCACTTGCAACATTTCTATATTTTCACTCTATGCATCTCCAAATTTGAAGTTGTCTCTATTGCAATCAAATTATCTTTTTCTATATCTGCATACAAATATTTCTCTATCTCAAATACCTTCAACAACCACCTCGAAGCTTCATCAACTATGACCTTGAAACAATTGTAAGCTACTATGGAATCTAGAGACTTTGAAAACGCTATCACATAAATTGCACTAAGATCATATCTCGACTCTCCCAAAAGCTCCACCTATTTCTAAATACTGTCTCAATCTTTCACTACAATTGATTCGTCACTTAGTTTTTGAAACAGAGCAGATTTATCAAAGGTACATTTTAATTGAAAAAAGCCCGAGTGAATCTTTCTCACTGCACCATAGTCTATATCCCTTCACCCCATGTTCATAGCCTAGGAATTTGTACTTCCTTGCCCTATGCTTTAGTGCATCATCACTCACAAGAGCATAAGTAGGGCAATTGAAAATTCTTGGTCTGCTGTAGTCAGCAAGCTTACCTGACCACGTTTTCGTTAGAGAGTTTCTAATCAATTACTAGTGATGGTGGTCTATTGACTAACCAACCAGCGGTGTTCACTATTTTAGCTAGAAATCTTCACTTAATCCAGCATTAGAGAGAAAAGAGCAAGCCATATTAGCATTTTTCATTTTAGCTGCAATTGATTTGTCATTTTAGTTTTATAATCGTATTTTAGTAAGGTAATGCTACATAGGAGAGAGAAAATATTTAGAAAAATCACACCAACATTTTTTGTTAGTCTAATTTAATGGAGTTAACGGAAGGATTCAATTGCAATAATTTGACAAGTTTTATGACTTAATTATATTTTTGGTAAGTTTTAGGACTTAATTACACTTTTAGAATAAGTTTTAAGATTTCTAATGAACTTATTTAGGTGTTGCCTCTATTGAACAAAAACTAGCAATTGTTGGGTGATGATTGAACAAAAAAAGGACTTCTCTAATTTAACGGAGGCCTCACATTGAGCTGATTTGAAGTTTAGGTACTTGATTGAATAAAAAGAAGTTCAGGTACGCGATTATAAAACTGATAAAAGTTCATCTATTTGCGCTATCATGACCTTTTATTTGAACTATTGCTGTCTTTAGGCATTCATTCTTTGTCATTATTGTGAATTGCGAACCTCTCAAGTAATGTTAATATGCATGTAAGTGATGCAAAATAAATGGTTTATGCATGTTTAATATTAAAAAAAAATAGAAAGTCTCTATTGAAACGAAGCAAGCGTGTGGTTTAGACATGCTATACAGACTTAATTTTTCATACCTTATTTAAGAAAATTGTCCCAAAAATCCTAAACTTATTTTATGTTGGTCAATTTAGCCCTTAACCTTTCGATTAAGCCAATTTAGTCCTAAACATATTGTATATCAATCAACTAAATCCTAAACCTTTCAATTTTGTCAATTTAGTTTTTAACGTTTTGACCATTTGATAGTTTATCATAAACCTTTTAACGATTTGCCAAATGTAGTCTTTTTGGCTAATTTTGACAAAAAATTGATAATATGGCGATCCATTCAGTGCCGGCATTGCACGTAGAACGATCAGTGCTGACAGGATCAACACATAGAAAAATCGGTGTGGACAATTTTTGTAATTTTTTTTAAATTTTCCGAATTTTTTTATCTTGTCTTTTTTCCTTTCCTTTCCTTTTCCTTTCCCTTTTTCTTTTTCTTTTCTTCTTGTTTTTCCCTTTCTATTTACACAAGGCCAACAGGGGCGATAGGCTAGTGGGGGTTGCCATCCCTCAACCAGTGGCCGGTAGCGCCATTGGCCCTATGCAAAAAGAATGAAAAAAGAAAACAAAAAATGTTAATCAAAAATAAAAAAAATGGAAAAATTATCTACGTTAGCAATATCCGGCCAAAATTAGCCGAAATGACTAAATTGGCATATCGTTAAAAAGCTTAGGAGTAAATTAGCAAATGGTTAAAAAGGTTTAGAACTAAATTAATACAATTGAAAGGTCTATGACTGAATTAGCTATCGTACAATAGATTTATGACTTTTTAGATAATTTTCCCCTTTATTAGCATAAACCCTAACTTATGGATCTCTTATTAGGATAGAGATTTTATACTAATACGTAATTAGTTATTTTAATGGAAATATGTAAGTTATAACTTCTTCTTGCCCTTTTTGGACGAGTCTTCTTGTAATTGTAATAGCTTCATTGTCGAACGATGGTCAGACATGAGTGTAAACCGGAAAGCATCTCTGAGTTCTTCACATTTCACTTTTCATCTTCATTTTCAGCGTTTTATTTTTCCTTGTCAATCTAGAGTAAATGTAGTTAGAATGTTCTAAATACATCTGAATTTATTTGCCATCAACTCCGAAAACGCGAACATATTGAGTGTGCCACTCTTTCTGCACTTCCTCTTTATGACCAAACATAAAATTTGTATTCTCTTACCGATCTTCAATTGTTTGCCTAGCATATGAGGCGTATGATCATCATTTTTTATTGTCAAATTATCTAATATAACAGTGCAACCTAATGGCATTGCCCAAAATCCATCGATTTCGAACGTTGGAAATTTTCAAGACCGCCAAAAAAGATAAGTCAAATACTCAATAGCATCAACCCATTTTAATAAGAGCCAAATTTATTCATAAAATCCTTGGACACATGCAACACACCTTTCTTTTATTTCCCTTTTATTCTCACTTCCTCTCACAAACACGCTCGCGACGCGCGTCAATCATTGGATACACACGCATGCACATTCGCCCTCGGCACACACCGAGCATTTCGGATCCTTCGGATAGCCACAGACAGACACACAATCGGGATCGTTGGAGCAACTATCCGAGGCATCCTGGCGCTTTATCGGAAAACATTTACGTTTGCCGTCTACATAGATGGCTTTAAACCCGATAGGACACGCCTCTGTAGACTGGCCACGGGCCGGTTTTGGCCCGGAACCGGCCCGGGTCAAACCCGGGACCGGCCCGTTGACCGGGCCCGCGGTTCGGAACCGGAACTGGCCCATGGCATACGAACCCGGTTCCGGTTCCAATAACTTTGGAACCGGCCCGAAACCGACAGTTCCGGGCCGAATTCAAAAAAAAAATAAACTGCTGCTGCATCCCCACGTTCCCACCCCCACCCACGCCCACCTCCTCCAGTCCTCCTCCTCCAAATCCCTTCTTCCCCCCTCTCCCCTATGCCTCCTCTGGTCCTCCCTTTTTCTCCTCCGCCCAACCCCTGTCTTTCTAGATCTGACCCCCGCCGCCGTCACTGCCGTCGCCCCCGCCCATGGCCGCAGCCGCTGACGCCGATGCCCCCTCCTCCTCCCCCCTCGCTACCCTGTGCCTCCTCCCCTTCTGTCCTCCGCCCGCCCATCCTCTCCACAGATCTGACCCCACCGTTGCCCATGGCCGCAGCTACCGATGCCGATTCCCCCTCCTCCTCCCCTCCTCCTGACCCCGCCCAGCCCCTGGAGGAGGAGGACCCCCCACTCCTCCTCCCCGTCCCCGTCCCCGTCCCCGTCCCCGTCCCCGTCCCCCTCCCGGCCCCCTCCTGCTCCCCCTCGCCACCACCCCTATCTCCCGCTTCATCTCCTCGCCGCCTTGAACCCCACCTCTGCCACCGTGGCTAAGGCCGCGAAGCCCAAGCGATGACCAACGGAGGACTAGGCCGGCAATTTTTATTTTATTAATTTTTAAATTACGAATCGGAACCGGAACCGGCCCGGAATCACCAGTTCGGGTTCATACATGGCCATGAACCGGAACCGGCGGTTCCTGAACCGTGGCCATGTCTGCGCCGCCTCTGGAATACAAAAGCCTCTGAGACATCCCGGCGCTGTGACGGAGGACAGAAACATTGGTCTTTTATAAGGACGGGATGAGACCCGACAGGACATACATCAGCTTTGCCAGGGCTGTCTAGGAAACAGTACACTGTTCCTTGCTTGTGAGACATCAAGACCTTAAAAGAAGGGAAGTTTGTAAAGTTCATTAGGTGCAGTACTCCATTTACAATTAATAATAACAACAAACGAGAGATGAGACAAACCTACTAGATGCAATCACTAATAGAATGACCAATGCACTGAGCATGGCTTGATCCTTCTCCAGTTCCAAGTATGGTCGCTTGATTGTCTGTGGTATGATTGTGTAGAAATTTTTTTAGGATTATGGAGAGGAAATTTGAGCCTGATTATTAGAGACAATTGTGGAAGATACGTATGACGTGTCCTCTGGAAGTGGGTATATATAGATGTCTAAAGTAAGGTATTTTTGGACTTTGAGTAGATGCCAGATCAGACATTGAACGAATAGTAATTAACTTGATACATATTCCATATTGAGTTGCTGATATGATTATCCCAAATTGAATGAACAGTAATTAACTTGCTACATATTTAGATTCGGCTACTGAATGAACAGTACTTAACTTGCTACATATTCATATTCAGCGGGAAAAGTATTGAAAAAGTCCTAAACCTTTTGCATTGATGTCAATTTAATCCTAAACCTTTTTTTGGTCCCAATTTAGTCATAAACTTTTTGTTTTTGTGCTAATTAAGTCATTCTGACTAATTTTGGCCGGATTTTTGTGACATGGATGCCGATCGGCCCACCTAGCGCCACTGGTGCTAAAGTGGATAATTTTTAATAATATATATTTTTATTTTTTAAAATATTTTTTCTGATTTTTTTCTTTTTTTCCTTTTTTTTTTCTTTTCCTTCTTCTTCTACCTTTGGCCGGCCGCTTGGGCGAGGACAGGGCCGCCGTCGCTCGTCATAGGCGAGGCCCGGCCGACCCTTGCTTGGGCTAGGGCAGGCGAGCCTTAGCGAGGGCTGCCCTCGCTAGATTCGGTGAGGCCAACCCTTGCACACGCTAGGCGAGGGTTGGCCTCGCTAGATTTGGCCTGGGCGAGGCCGGCCCTCACCAAGCCTTGCTAGGCGAGGGCTCCCCTTGCTGGGGATGGCCTTGAGGGTCGGCTAGGCCTCGCTTGCAGCGGGTGACGGCGGCCTTGCCCAGGCGAGGCTAGGCGGCCGACCATGGTCGGTGACCGGACCGACCAAAGGTAGAAGAAGAAGGAAAAGAAGGAAAAAATAAAAAAAATATTTATAAAATTGAAAAAATTAAAATATTATTAAAAATTATCTACGTTAGCGTCGGCAAAGCTAGGTAGGCCGGCTGGCATCCACGTCACCAAAATCTAGTCAAAATTAGTCAGAAGGACTGATTCTTCTAAACTTGGACTATGTTCAGGTTTATATCGGCGACGTAAAGGCCGACTTCACTGGAGTTCTGTATCGTGAAAGTGCGCATCTGGCAATGGGCTGCCAATGGCACTGGCTCGGGGGGGCCTTATCGTTGGCATTGCTGACTACATCAGGTTGACCTCAGGATGGCTGTCAAAAGACTAGGTCCCGAGGGGGTCGGGGTCGAGCTGGGACGAAGGATATTCTGTTACGGCGTGCTTTCTGGAGTACTAAAACAGGCTCAGAGGCGGATTCATTGCCGACCTAAATGCCATGACGAAGCATTACTACAGTGGTGCTTACTTCGTCCAGCTACTTGGGAAGTCCGTGTACGAACTGTGGGATGACTGCAAACTACAATAGGCAGGCAACCCACCGGCACCGGCACTAGCAACCGCACCAGGTTCAGGATGTTAATTGAAGAATAAACCCGTCATGGGGGCTTTCAAATTTGTTTTCCTGTCAAACTTATCTCAGAATGTTATGGAAGGGAGACCAAAATAAGAGAAGACATGATAATAAAAAATAAGCTTGCTTTGTTTAAAGCAACAACCACATAATTCATTGAATTATGACTGCATGATCGATGTAATATTAAGAGATAATTTATCATTATAGAAAAATGGGATAAGTGCATTTGAAATCCTAAAACTTGTCATAAAAGTGTAATTGAGACCTAAAACTTTTAAAAAGTACTGCAATTAAATCCTTAAACTTATCAAATTGGTCCAATCAAGTCCTTCCGTTGATTACACTTTTTGAAAGTTTTAGGACTCAATTACATTTTCGTGACAAGTTTTAGAACTTTCAGTGCACTTATCTCTGAAAAAATAAAGACCCTAGAAAAATCTATTTAAGCAACAGAATTCGTATCAAGAAAAGTATGTAATCTGTTCACTGGACTAGCAGAAGTCTTACACATATAATAAAACTGTAAATGCATGCAACACCCCAAAAGTCGATTAAAAACAGAATGCTACTTCTGCACTAGGGCATGAACAATGTTTAGACATTTAACAAATTTTGGCGCTGATCTGAAGCCCTAGCTAGGAAGCTCATTCAGGAGTTCTGGCACATTTGCCCGGACCTTCTTTTGACGACACAATGGCCACAGAGGATGTACGAAGAATTGCTCAAAATGTCCGGCAGTCCTCAGTCTAATCCGTTAGAGCTAATAGTTCATTAAAAGCAGTTTCAAAGGGAGAAATTGTTGTGAAATAATGCGGAAACTAGGGATTTTACAATTCAAATCTAACGCAGAAAGAAGATATTGGTTCAGAAATCAATGAGAAACGATAAAAAAAATATCATAGATTTATGTAATTCGGTCTGAGTGTCGGAACTGCTCTATGAGGAGCGAGCCGGCAAGAAATCCACTATGAATTTGAAGAATACAGAGTTGATAATTCACTCAAGTGTTTCTCATCACTATATTTACCCAAACAAAAACCGTAAGTATCATCTCACATAATACTCACTCAGAAAACTCATAGAGCGAAAAAAACACCCTCTAGTTTGAACTAGTATGCTAAAACCAATCTTTAATATATTATATTTACATCCACAATAAGAAACCCATAACAATTTTTTGTTATGGATTTATGTTCGATTAACCAAAAGTCCAATCAAGTCCAAATTTAAATCATATGGCAAAGTTTCAGATCGGGTTTCGTTCACAAATTCAAATTCGAGATATAATGTAGCAATATGAATGGTAACACATTGCTTTACTACAAGCAATGACTGTTGTTCGCCATTATTGATTGATTTCCCATTGGGAACTGTCTTTTTGTACTCAGTAAGAGAAGATTAATAAATCGGAGTTCATAGTATGTCATTCTGAAAATTTAACTGGAAATGTGATTTGTCATCAAACAACCAAGTGACCAAGTGAAGAACCATACACAGTACAGATTAAAAAAGAAAAGCTCCCATACACATCAGCTATGAGGGATAGAGGGTGCAGAGGGAACCTCCGCTCGGTCTCTGTCAAGCGATTCATCGGGTCTCCATGAAACTCTCAGGAATAACTCTTGATACAACAAATTCTCGTTTCTTTCCGGAAGTTCACCGTCCTAAGCAAGACCCTCATAGTTGGAAGCTCCATGACGGAGGCGTAGGGTCCAATATTCCACCATCTTTTCCTCGTAACACTGACACGTCAATGGACCCATCAGTGAACTAAATTTAGTTCAGATACAGCAAATCTTCTGGTTTCAAACCCCAGAGAACAGTGGTTTTGCACGTAAAATCTCACTCCGATGTGGACACAGAAAAACCACAATCTTCAGCCATGAAGCAATGATTTGAGAATACGCCTACTCAATGACGTGAGGGAAATGCTCAAGGGTCTGCATTCAACTTCAGAGAACTAAAATATCTGGCATCTTGTTTAAGTGATAAAATGATACAAAAGAGAGGTAAAGGGCAGAGAGAAGGAATCCAATGACATCGCATATGGCGTTCTAATAAACATGTATATAATGTTTACATAGAACTAAACCAAAAAACGACAGACATAACAATCAATAAGTCTCGATCACGAGGAGACATTCTGAAAATAGACACCACGAAATCCTCAAACAATCAGGTGCACTTCGCAGCACTTTAATCCCTTGGGTAGCTCCCACAATTGTTCCATCAGGTCTCCTTCAAAATGCTAGGAACAGTTTAACCCACAATTTATTAACCTTTTTTGTCCTTAAATGTAATTATCCTTTGAAATTTTGACATATCTACGTGCAGGCAGCCAGGCATAAAGATTTGCATCTGTAAGATCGTCAGAGTAAAGAAGCTTCCACCCACGAGAATATAAGATTGAGCATGAACACAGACAACAATGTTATGGCATAAAAGAGATCATGCCACACAATACGAACCAAAGGGGCTAATCAAAAGATCTTGCATACAATGAGAAAGTCTCAATGTATTCAGATCCCAGCACTAGACACCCTACAGTATTTAATAGTTAGACGTATCGTGCAGCAGGAACCAGTCAAATTCGATATCTCCACCAAGTGTTGCCTCAAGTCTCTAACAAGATCTTCAGAACTCTCGTCACAGTAAATAACTAGTTCTTTCAGAGCTTTAGCCATCCTAAGCAAGACCCTAATAGCTGGGATCTCCGCATCAGTTGCATAAAAAAAGCAAAGGGTGATTTTCTTGCGTGATGATAAGAAACAAGGAGGCGTAGGGTCCAATATCCCGTCAAATGTTTGAAAAATACATCCAGTCTCTGTATCGCAATATCAGATCAGTTAGCTATTGCCCCCACCAGAAGTATGCAATTGCAGTACACTGGAAAAGGTACAGTAACAAATCACCTCTTCAAATTCAAGACTCCTCCAACAAGGAGATCTTCTAAGTATCACTCCAAGTTGGGTACACACTCTAGGCTCCCATCTCCATCCCCGACAGCCAACTTGGTAAGGTTACGAAAAACTGGTAGAGTGTTATGGAGCTCATTGTGCTCATCCAAATCCTACTAACAAATTAAAAAAGCAGTGAACCACGCTAGAGAAAATGAACAGTGAGTTTTAAAAGGAATGAACAAGCATAAGAGGTAAATCCAGCAAATCAAATGAATATCATGGAGGGTAAGGGAAAATAGTATACCTTGGCAACTTCACCCAGTAAGGTCAGCTTTTTGACATTTGAAAGTTCCCTTAATTAAGAGCTTATATCCACGGTGTATTTGGTCTAATGTTGGATGACTGCCCATATCCACATTAATGTAAGCCTCAACTAGCAAGTCAAAGCCAGATATGTTATAGTCACAGAAGAGCTCGCCACAATAGTAGAAGCGCGTAAGACTGGCTCCATTGATCAGTACATGGCCATTTCTTCCATCATACTCATCACATGCACCTATATTCAAGCTCAAGAGATTAGGAGTGGAATTTTAAGAACTTTGAGAGCCATCCAGCTGCACCTTGTGAGACGCAACTCCTGTAGGGCAGGCCCTGAAAACATCTCTCCAGTATAATCATTGTCCACAAAATTGACTTGCTCGAGTCTTAAGACCTTTATACTCCTAAAACAAACCAAAGAAGAATTCTGAGATTATTTAGCATATCTAGATCGAATTTTGTCAGTGTCTGGCACCTAAATAGGCAGCAAGGTAACACGTATGGCTGTTCAATATCGTATAGTTGTAGGTCGAGCTCCTGCACATTGCGCCTGACTGCAGCAGCAATCCACGCATTGATACGGGGCGCATCAGATTGCACGCTGCATGAGAGAGTGAAAGCATTCAAAGAGGAGCAGTCCCGACACACAAGTGCTCTATCCACGAAATTCATGAAGAGTGTCCGGTTAGGGAATTCACTTTCGTCCAAGAGAAGATTAGGGATGGAAGTCCACAAGTACTCCCACCGTCTCGCCAACACGCTCGTTCTCACAGCATCTTTCATAGGAAGCAAATCTAAGATGCGCAGAAGCAGAGCATCGGGTAGATCACACAATTTCCTGCAGCTACTAACATCCGTGTTCTTATTCCTCTTTTGACATTTAGCTTCCCCAGCCAGAGAAGTTGCATCCATGTCTTCCATAAACCTTTGTACTCGGAAGACTAATCTAAAAGGAGGGAACGAACCGATGCCTCAGAGGACAAGTCTTGGCAAATAAATCACCAAATATCTTACACAACAGTCAGCACAACAGAGAATAAACGAACTTTTCCTCAAACTTTAGCAAGTGCGCTTCAACGATTGATGAAACAGAACAAGAACGGATTCAGAGACAAAACCATGGCAAAATTACTGTGACCCATGAATGCGAACCCCATCAAAATGCAGCATTGGAACAAGACAGGTTTGACCAAAAACAGCAGCAATTTCACGTGACGCACCCTCACAGCCGGCAAAAACTGCCACCCTCTTCCTTAAACTACAGAAACAACAGATTGACCACAGCATTAACAATGAAGCCCCTGCTGGGTTTCGCTCAACAGAAGACTGACTAGCGCAAGAAAATGGCAACCCCAGAGAAAACAACTCGCTGGTCTCACGAACCGCAGGCGGCAAGCGAGCAAGGAAAGCGGGGCAGAGAGCAGAGCTCGAAGTTGTCAGCGACCAGTGAAGATTACCTTTGGGTTTTCTACGCTCGAGCCATGGAATTCGGGTGCCACTGCAGCACCGAGCGTGATGGGCTGGGGAGTCCCAGAGAGAAGGAACAGGGAGGGAACTGTGTAGCAGTCATGAAAGCCGGAAATGGTAAGGCGTGGCCGGGGCAATCTAGGCCCAGTATCGTAAAATTATGCCTAATTCCACGAAAAAGGATTATGCCATAACTTGTGTACGACGCTCATTTTATTATCAAAAGTTTTCGCCGGCTCATTTAAGTGCTAAATTGGAAGAAAAACGATCACTTAAGTGTCAAAAGTTTTTTTTGGATCACTTTGGTGCTAAAATTTTTGAAAAACGATCATTTAAGTGCTAAATTTTTTAAAAAATGATCACTTAAGTGTCAATCTCCGGCAAGCCACATTAGCTTTACAATTTAATAAAAAAATGTCATGTTAGATTTCCAGCGAAAAATTGTCTACGCCACTGGAGTTGGCACTTAAGTGATCGTTTTTAAAAAATTTTAGCACTTAAGTGATCACTTTTCAAAAATTTTAGTACTAAAGTGATAAAAAAAACTTATGGCACCACAATGAGCGTCGTACACAAGTTATGGCACTTGTAGTGTTCTTTTACCTTATTTTGAGTGATAATTTTGGCAAGAACTTTTTTTTATCTTGTAGAAAATCACTAATAATTTGAAAATTTCACATCACGGGGTCAAATTTGAGATTTGAGTAAACGTTGGTGTTTTTTATTGAGACAAAAAAAATTCGGGCCAGAACTATCACTCAAGGTAAAGTTGATGCTTTTTTTATTGGAATTAGCCCCATAAAATTAGGTTGATACCATTAATGTACGATGATGTTCGGTTTGTTTCATGAAAAATGAATAATCCGAAACCTAAAAATAATCGATCATGTCCCTTGAAATAATTAGCCAATAAGAGATATTTCGGGAAAAGTGTTAGCAAAGTCCTAAACTCTAAACTTTTTGCATCGATGCTAATTTAGTCGTAAACCTTTTTTTGATGCCAATTCAGTTCTAAACTTTTTGTCTTTGTGCCAATTTAATCCTTTCGGCTAATTTTGGCCCGAATTTGCTGATGTGGATACCAGCCGACCTACGTGGCACTGCCAGCGATAACGTGGATAACTTTTAATAATATTTTAATATTTTTTAAACATATTTATTTATTTATTTTTAAAAAAATCTTTTTTTTTCCTTTCTTCTTCCTCCAGTTGGTTGCCAGTTCGGCGACTGGATGAAGGCCAGGGCCGACGAGCCTCACCGGCCAATGGTGAGGCTCACCCTTGCCAACGATGGCGAAGGCAAGCCTCGCCAGTGGCTAGGCAGGGCACGACCTCGATGCATTTGGCGAGGTCGAGCCTCACCCATGATCCAATGAGGGCAAGCCTCGTCCAATCCAGCACAAGGCTCGAGCCCTCGCCGAATGGCCGTGAAGGTGGCCTCGAGCTAGGCTGGGCAAGGTGCAATCTCGTCAGATCTGTCAAGGTCGAGCCTCCCGCATGGCCAGCGAGGCCGAGCCTCGCCCAGCCCAGCACAAGGTCGCGACGGCAAGGGTCGAGCTTTCCCACTCTCACCAGTGGCTAGTGAGGCGAGCCTTGCCGGCCCTGGTCTCCAGCTAGTCGCCGGACCGGCAACCAGTTGGAGGAAGGAGAAAGGGAAAGAAAAAAAAAAGAAAGAAAAGAAAAAAATAAAAATAAATAAATAAATTCGCTAAATATGAAAATGTTATTAAAAGTTGTCCACGTCATCGTCGGCGGTGCCATGTAGGCCGGCCGACGTCCACGTCAGCAAAATCAGGCCAATATTAGTCGGAAGGACTAAATTGACATAAAGACAAAATGTTTAGGATTGAATTGACACCAAAAAAAGGTTTAGGACTAAATTGACACCAGTGTAAAAGGTTTAGGACTTTTCTGACACATTTCTCGACATATTTCCATTACTGACAACAATTTATGTCTAGGCATTTTCGTGGGCGATGAAAATTTTCTTGGTTCATTCATTTTTGTAAGCAGTACAAAATGATCACTTTTAGGAATTTATTTTCGAAATCATTCATTTTCCGTGAAACAGTCGGAACCTTATTTCAGATTAATTTCAATTTTGTGAAATGTATGACACATGTACTCCAAACTAACTCTTTTACCTCTAGAAAAGTCTCAAATTGGTATTTCTAACTCAAACCCTTCAATAAAATGTATACGTGTCAACACATAAGGATTTTCCACGTTAGATCTATTATTTTTCACGTTTGATCCATTTCGTTGTAGTCTGTCATGTGCATTGACATGTATGGATCTTTCGAAATGCTAACAGAAGGTACACTTTGATTAGGGTATCAGATTGGATTTTTTTTAAAGATGAAAATTAATTTTGGCTAAATGTGTTGCAGAATACCAATTTGAGATTATTTTCCAGAAGAAAATTAGCTTGAGGTAATTGTGTTGCAAAATGTCAATTTGTGATTTTTAACGGTATTGGCCTTATAAAGTTCCGGGCCGGTAATGCCCGCGAAAAACTTGAATTTTACTTCCTAGATTGAGGATGATCCACTAAACCAGTCAAAAATCTTTGGAAAACAATTAGCAGAAAATTTGTTTGTGATGTCTCGTATTCTGTTCTTTGTTCTCTTGAGCATCCTGTCTCTTGCGGTTGATCTCCAGGGCGTTGTCTCAAGCCATCTTAGCTTAAGCTTTGCTTGACTGTGGCTGGTGAGAGGGAGATGAACTTGAACAGATGACAGAAGCAGAGGATGCAATCGACAGAAGCAATCTATGGTGATTCCGGTGTTCATTTCCTGGATGACCCTCTTAGTGCCGTGCCATTGATGCAGGCACTTGTCTTTGCAAGGCATGGTTCGAAGCTTTGCAACTTAACTTTACAAGCGCATGATGCACTCTTTGCTCCAAGCAATTTGATCTTCAGGGTTCTGAACTCCTGGGTGTACCAAGCGTTTCATCAAGTCGCCGTCAAAATGTATAGACGTTTGCTTAAGAACTTTAGCTGTCCTAAGCTAGATTCTTAAGGCCAGAAGCTTACTTTCGGGCATTGCCAACATCTCGAGCAATGAGGTACAGTACTACCCAGATGGCACGCGATAATGGTTGGCTCAACGAGCGAGTCTAAGCCAAATAGGTTATAGTCACATAAGAGCTCGCCACAGTGGTTGAGGGACTTCAGATCTGCTGCATTTCTAAGTACTAGACAATTGCCTGTACTATGTACGGAGCAGTCGTGCATAGACAAGCTCAAGGGCTTTGTTGCAGAAAGTTTTAGGAATACTTTGAGACATAATTTTTCAAGGGCAGGTGCTAAAAACAGCCTTTTCAATTTAACCATCACCCACAAAATCGATGTGCTCGAGTGTTAAGACCTGTAGACTCGTAAAAGAATCTAATGAAGGGATCTTGAGAGAACTCGTTGACAAGCGGAGAGTAAATTCCGCTAGCGTTTCACAACTAAAAATGCAGCATGGTGATGCAAAGGGCCATCCGATCCCCCAAAGCAATAGCTTGAGTTCCTGAACATTGCATCTAATTGATGCAACGATCCAGGCATTCATTGGAGTTGGAGATGCATCACGGCCCGCGATGCATATGAGAGAGAATTGGCTGAAAAAAGATTGATTTTTCTCAGTGAACTGAGTCAACCCTTCTCTCTCTCTCTGTCTCTTCAGAAAGGTCAAAGCCAATGAAGCCTTCTAAAATTCATATCCATATCTCGCATCTCCTAAGGAAAGTGAAGTTGAGTCAAATTCCCCAAAGGATTCATTCTCCGGGGAAATCGAATGATAGATTCTCTGACATGCGTAGCTTCAGTCGACTTATGTTTCGGTACTCTTTTTTCGCCGGTGACCGAAACCATGGCAATCTTCAATGCAGTGAATGAACTGGTGGAGCTGTTGAAATCAAATTCTCCATGATTGTCTGATCAATTGGTGATGAACTTTGTGTTAGATGTATGCCCTAAAGTTACCATGTAATAGTTACATGTTAGGGATTTAAGTTGTACTTTCAATTACATTATTTATTTAATGGCAAGGACGCATTCATTCATTTGTCTAATTATTTAAATATATGAATGATTCCATAAGATCAGTTATGCCCGGATCTATTCTTGAGACGTTAAGAATATGTGTGACAGGTTCACAGTTAGACTGAATCTTTAAATTGTTCTCGGTTAATGGATCATTGAGTGGATATTAATGATCCTGTTGAGACCCGTGTCTTCGTAACTTCACCAATAAGTATTGGATACTTAAAGGAATGACGAGTCACAAGTCATTGGATATTGCGATATCCGAGTTAGAACACAGGTGCTTGTATCAGATAAGTTCACTGAACGTAACATGCATATAACGATTAGTAACATGGAAACTTTTAGCGTGGTCAATGTCTAATTGTTCGTGTTCTGATCATGTGTAAATAATCCTTAGACCTAAGGTACAGTGTTGACTTGTATGTTGGATGGCTATGGTTTATAGGTGCGCATATTGCTGCTTCGTTAATTTGTCTTTGTACTTGATGGCCATAGTTCGTTCACATACGAAGTTACACGTGTGCGCAAAATGGAATCTGTCTCCTTGTTATATGCAAGGTACAATAATGATGTCCTATGTAATCTAATCTTGACACTGCATTGAAATCCTCGGCCGGGGTTATAATTGAGAATGAACTGTTCATGTCTCATATAAAGTGCAAGTCAATTAGGTTTGTGCATATGATCGAATTGGTGGCTTGACAAATATTCCATGGTCTTTGTTCGATCGGGACATAGTAAGGCAGAGGGATTGAATTACATTGTAGCCAAAGCTGACAGGTTCATTATGTTCTTAAAGCATTCACACTGTCTGGGTAGCCATGACATATTGCTAAATGTTAATCATGGCTTGTAGAACCTAGAGGTTGATCGGGACAATCAATTGAGAGTACTAATGTGTTAGTGCAAGTCTTACTACCGGCTCAGTGATGAACCTAGGGATGTCATACACCATAACCAATTTTGGATAACGTTGTACGGAAGAGACGATATTGCAAAGATGTTTGCAATCGACTTGAGTCGGACTGAAATTAAATTAAATGAGATTTAATTTAATTCAATTTTTTTGTCATGGGCGTGTGTGCATATGATGCTCACAAAATACACATATGCTGATCATGCACTTCCATGTTTGTATATATATATGTATATGTATGTATATATATATATATATATATATATATATAATTTAAAAGTGCACATGGACAGCAATAGTTGTTGTCCATGCGCGTTTTAATTTTAAAAAAAATAATGAAGAAAATGCGTACGCAATTATCATGTGTTTGTAAGAGTTAAGAAAATACATTTTCTCTCTTCCGACGCCATGACTGAAATATCGAGAGTGCAGAGAATTATCGCCACAAGATTGCTAGCACAATTCTATTGGTGATTATCCGCAAGTTCTTCCTTCCGTTCGTTGTGCAATTGGTGGTGTATCTGAACTAGAGGTTCGACGCTTGTGGGGTTCGAATTGAAGAATATCTGAACCGAAATCGTTTTGGGCACGCTACGAAAGGTAATCCGTATAACCCCCTACGGTTTTTCGATTTTGATTGAAACGCACGAACAACGACTTTGGAGATACATGTGTAGTTATATCTTTCCGCTGCGTTTATAGTTTTTAATTATGCATGTTCCGTAGAAAAACAACTGCGGTATCAGAGCCAATCCTTAGGCGTTCTCGTGCGTTTAATTGATTTTGGTTCATATATATTTTTGCGATCCAATGGCCAATTTAGTTTGTTATGAGAATTGCTTGCTCTTAAGTGGCTATAGAAGTTGATTAATTTATATGATAAACTTGATCAACTGAGCAAAAATCGGAACAAAATCAATTTTGAATCAAAAATCCGTAACTTATTTTCTTTTACTGTCATCTTCTGCAAAATGATTCACAATTATGAATGTAGAGGTAACAACGTTACCGTCACTTGGAATCATGCGCATGAAATTTGTTTCATCGGCTTGATTTCTTGACGCGGCTTACGTTGCTCAACCAAGAATTTGATTCGGTGCAGAATTTTATTTGTGCCTTCCAGAGTTTTAAATTTAGAATTTATAGTTCACGAGGAAGGGTGGTGATCATGGAAAAATCCCTAATCAATATGATTGATGTATGGATGAATGTATGTTGATTATAGGTATTTTTGGGTTTGAAATTATTAAATGAAGGCTGTGTCCTTCTTTTTATTTTTCTTGTAATGTATTTTTAGTATAGTTTAGTATAATCAATTGTTGATGTAAACGTTACGAGAGAGAGGAGCCATTAAGTCGGAGAGCTCTATGGGCCCGGTCCGTGAAGAGTTCAAGGATCCAAGAAGAAGTGAAGAGCAGGCCTCGATTATTAAAACATTAAAATGGCTAGATGGGGCTCGTTGGCTCGAGATCCATTGAGCCATAATTCCATGATCACCACATAGGATAGATTTTTATGCATTTGATATTTATTTATTTATTAAGTTGTTACGCATGTTAAATCGGTTAATGTGCAAAGTGAGACCATTAATAACGACCCAAACCTCCTTATTAATTATATTAAGTCAAAACGGGTTTCGAACTTGTAGCCTTCCATTGTCATGGTTTGGTCCAACATTATAGTGGTTGATTGATCGGCTATGGATACATAGGGATCAATTGCCATTTATAATATTGGATCACTCCATTATGCATATGATGTTGTGGGGTTGGAGCCGAACGATTTTCAATAACTGTCAAGTGAGGGGATCGTTTGTGTTTTCAATACTTGCATGAGATGATGGGCTAGACTTAACTATGATCATGATGTCAATAACTGTCAGGTGAGACTTTCATGATCTAGAGGCCGAAGTTATGATTGTGACTCGCATTCGATGCGTTGACCAAGTTGGTTTACACACTAAGTTCATAGAACACCAATAACTGTCAGGTGAGGCGGGCTATGGGCTAGTGGGACTCCAATCCCCACTAGTAATCTTTACCCAATAAAGATTACCGTTTTCCCATTTTAAAGAGTATGGGATTCGAAAAATTTAGTGGGAGGTACTATTTCATTTGAAGGCCAAAATGAAATGGTTATTTTGAAAGACAATGGCTAACAAATTATTTTCTGCACAGATATATTATTACTCTGAAAATGGTGACCACAAACCCACTCGCATCTATACTTGACAAGAATTGTTTGACTGGATCCAATTTCACTGACTGGGTGAGGAATTTGAGAATTGTTCTCAATTCAAAGAAAATCGGGTATGTGCTTCATCAAAAGATGCCAAACTCCTTTCCTGAGGGTAAGACCCAAGAGAAGCGCGTTACTTATGATAAGTGGCGTGATGATGGCCTAAAAGTTAGGTCATACATGCTTGCTTCGATGAACAATGAATTGCAGAAGAAGTATGAAACTATGGAAGATGCTATGTCGATCATCTTGCACTTAAAAGAATATTTTGATGAGAATGGTCGAACCTCTAGATATGAGATATCTAAGGCATTGTACCGTATAAGGATGGTTGAGGGATCATCGATTAATGATCATGCTTTGAAAATAATCTGGCACATAGAAGAGTTGGCTAGGCTTAATCTTGTTATGGATAATGAGTTAGCGATGGATTTGATCCTCCAATCTTTACCCGATTCCTTCTCTGGTTTTGTCCAAAACTTCCACATGCACAAAATGGAGAAAACTCTTGCTGAATTACATAGCATGTTGGTAGTTTATGAGAAGGAAATGCACAACAGGAGGCCCAATGTGGTGGCTATGGCTAAGGCTTCTTCTTCAAAGAGTAAGACTATTTAGAAGAAAAAAAAATGGAAAAGGCATGTGAAACATGCTGTGCAATCAAAGCCCAAGGTTGAAAAAGGGAATTGTCATTACTGTGGTGTCAAAGGGCACTGGAGGAGGAACTGCAAGAAGTACCTCGCGAGCTTGAAGGTCAAGCCTAAGGACCAACCTTGCGAAGGTATGGTGTCTATGCTTATTGAAACTAATCTTATGGTTAATGCTGAATCCAATTTATGGGTTCTAGATTCTGCTGCAACCTCACATATTTGTATGTCTTTGCAGAATTTGGAAATAAGCAGGATGCTAGGACGAAATGAAATTGTCCTAACATTTTCAAATGGAGCAAGAGTTACTGCGTTAGCTGTAGGGACTTTTCGTTTATGTTTGCCTTCTGGATATGTATTGGTATTGAGAAATTGCTTGCATTATGAGAATGCTGTTAGGAACATCATCTCTATACCTTGTTTGAGTAAAGAGAATTATGAATTTTCTTTTGCTGATAATGTATGTTCTATTTATCATAATAGGGGATGTGTTGGTTCTGGCTTATTAACCAATAATCTTTATACCATTACAATGTCCGGTAATGCGATTATCAATGCCAATAAGCAACAAAATAATGATATAAATGTCATAACTAATAAACGCCCTAGAGATAGTCCAAACCCAAAGTATGTTTGGCATCTTCGATTATGTCATATTGGAGAAGATAGAATCAACAAGTTAAGTAATGATGGGTATATTGATCCATCAATGTTTGAGCTATACTCGGCTTGTGAAGCATGTCTTCTAGGAAAAATGACTAAAGCACCCTTCGTGGGACATAGTGCGCGAGTTGCTGACATACTGGGATTGATACATATAGATGTCTGTGGACCAATAAATGAAAATGCTAGAGGTGGTTATTCTTACTTCATTACATTCACCAATGATTAGTCACGGTATGGTTATTTGTACTTAATGAAGTATAAATCCGAATCTTTTGAAAAGTTCAAGGAATTCAGGGCTGAAGTTGAAAAACAAACAGGAAAATATATTAAGGCTCTTCAATCTGATCGATGAGGTGAATACTTTAGTACTGAAATCTTGGACTATCTTAAGGATAATGGCATTGTATCACAGTGAACACCTCTTGGAACTCCAGAACACAATGGTGTATTTGAAGAAGAAATTGCACTTTATTAGATATGGTGCGATCTATGATGAGTTACACTGATTTGCCTATATCCTTTTGGGGATATACCGTCGAGACAGCCGCATATATACTAAACAGAATGCCATCCAAATCGGTTCCAACAATGCCTTATGAGATATGGCATAGTAGGAAATCAAGTCTTAATCATATTAAGATTTGGGGTTGTCCAGCTTTCGTCAACAAGCTAAAAATGGAAAAATTGGAGGCTAGGTCTGAACAAGGTTGCTTCATTGGATATCCAAAGGAGTCTTTTGGATATTATTTCTATTTTCACTCTGACCTAAGAATTTCAGTCAGCAGGCATGCTTCTTTTCTAGAGAATCAGTTCGTTCGAGAGGGTGGTGCTGGGCGGATAATAGTCTTACAAGAAAAGAACAATGAAGTACCAAATAACCAAGTTCAAACACCGATCTTTGATTCAGTGGGAGCTTCTGATACACAACCTCTTAGGTGTAGTGCAAGAACGTCTCGTCTCGTTATAGACACTTGGTTGAACATATTGAACCATTATTCATTGTGAATGATGGTGATCAACTTGGTGATCCAAATACCTATAAGGAGGCGATGTCAGACATCGATTCTGATAAATGGCTAGAAGCCATGAAATTCGAAACAGATTCAATGTATTCCAACGAGGTTTGGACCTTAGTTGACCTGCCTAATGGTATTGTATCAATTGGCTGTAAATGGATTTTCAAGAGGAAGATGAATGCTGAGGGTCAAGTTGGAACTTACAAAGCACGGTTGGTGGCGAAAGGATATCGTCAAAAAGAAGGAATCGATTATGACGAAACTTTCTCACCTGTAACCATGCTAAAATCCATTCAGATTATGTTAGCTATAGCTACACACCTAGATTATGATATATTCCAAATGGATGTCAAAATGGCTTTTCTAAATGGTTTTCTTGAGGAGGACATCTATATGGAACAACCACGAGGTTTTGAATCCAATGGTGAACGTCGGAAGGTGTGTAAGCTTAAGAGATCAATTTATGGACTCAAACAAGCCTCCAAAAGTTGGAACATCCGTTTTGATGAAGTAGTCAAATCGTTTGGTTTCATCAAAAACCCGGATGAACCTTGTGTATACAAGAAGGTCAGTGGGAGTGCAATTGCATTTCTAGTTTTGTACGTCGATGATATACTTTTGATCGGGAACGATGTACCGATGATATCATCGATCAAACTATTCTTGTCACAGAAATTCTCCATGAAAGATTTAGGAGAGGCAACCTATATTTTAGGTATCAAGATCTATAGAGATAGATCGAGACGATTGATTGGCCTCTCACAGTCTACGTACATAGACAAAGTGTTAACACGTTTTAACATGCAATGTTCCAAAAGAGGATTATTGCCTTTTAGGCATGGAATCCATCTTTCCAAGGAGATGTGTCCTAACACTCCTGAAGAAAGAGAGCGGATGGCAAAGATACCTTACGCATCTGCTATTGGAAGCATAATGTATGCTATGTTATGTACGAGACCTAATATTGCACATGCTGTAAGCATTACTAGCAGATATTAGTCTGATCCAGGGGAAGAGTACTGGATAGCAGTCAAGAATATCCTTAAGTACTTGCGAAGGACTATAGATTTATTCTTGATATATGGAGAATGAGAGTTTAAAGTTGAAGCTTATACTGATTCCGATTTTCAATCGGATCCTAATGATTATAAGTCTACATCTGGGTTTGTCTTTACACTTAATGGTGGCGCAGTTAGTTGAAAGAGTTCCAAACAGAGTATAACTGCTGATTCCATCACTGAGGCAGAGTATGTAGCCGCTTCAGAAGCAGCAAAGGAAGTCGCTTGGACGAAGAAGTTCATTTCTGAACTTGGAGTCGTTCCTTCCATTGAACAACCAATAACATTGTTTTGTGATAACAATGGGGCAATAGCTCAAGCGAAGGAACCAAGGTCTCACCACAAGTCCAAGCACATTGAGAGACGCTTCCATCTCATTAGAGAAATTGTTGGGAGAGGTGATATCGCCTTGCAGAAAATTGCCTCAGCGGAAAACGTGGCAAATCCCTTCACTAAGGCCTTACCTTAGTCTTCTTTTGAAAGACACATTGACAAGATGGGTTTGAGGTACCAAACAAACTGGCTTTAGTGCAAGTGAGAGATTGTTAGATGTATGCCCTAAAGTTATCATGTAATAGTTACATGTTTGTATATATATATATATATAATTTAAAAGTGCACACGGACAGCAATAGTTGCTGTCCGTGCGCTTTTTAATTTAATAAAAAATAATGAAGAAAATGCGTATGCAATTATCATGTGTTTGTAAGAGTTAAGAAAATACATTTTCTTTCTTTCGACGCCGTGACTGAAATATCGAGAGTGCAGAGAATTATCGCCACAAGATTGCTAGCACAATTCTATTGGTGATTATCCGCAAGTTCTTCCTTCCGTTCGTCGTGCAATTGGTGGTGTGTTTGAACTAGAGGTCCAACGCTTGTGGGGCTCGAATTGAAGAACATCTGAACCGAAATCATTTTGGGCACGCTACGAGAGGTAATCCGTATAACCCCCTATGGTTTTCCGATTTTGATTGAAACGCACGAACAGCACCTTTGGAGATACATGTGTAGTTATATCTTTCCGCTGCGTTTATAGTTTTTAATTATGCATGTTCCGTAGAAAAACAACACTATGGTCATATTGTGCAAGTGCTTTGTGGTGATTATCAATTTGTAATGCTGCTGCTGAGACTTTTGCTGTTCAGGATTTTATTTTACTCGGAGCTGATGTTGATGGCGGGAAGTTTGCAATCCACGCATTAATGCGAGTATGTCCCCCGATGCATGTAAAGATGATGTTAAATTTACTTGATACATCAAATAAGTGCAAGAGAACGCAGAAATGCCCGACAACCTCCATCGCAATTCTTCTCCCGTTTACATCCCCGCCAACAAGCATGAAACATTGTCAGGACGTCTGTATTTGATAAATGAGATCGTACACTATAATAAACTATGATGAGCCTGATAAAAAAAACTAAACACAGCGAGAAGTCAAAGAAACATTACGACCGCAGCTGTAGACACCCGAAAGGCTCAAATAACAAAAATTATCCTTCACCAACCTGCCTTGGTTGGGGACACAGCGAACTAAATTTAATCTGCGGTGTTTTGGCGCACTAGCTCCGCCAAGTCGCCGATCAAGTACTCATCAAAAGCCAAATGATCTCCAGGACGACTTAGGATAATTTCCTCTAGAACTTTAGCGGTCCTAAGCAAAATCCTTAAAGCTAACATCTCTGCCTCCGTGCCAAAAAATGCACCTACAGTGATTCTCTTGAGTGACGACGAGAAGCAAGGAGGGGGAGGGTCCAGTATCCCATCCACCAATCTATGGTCCACACGCAATCCCTGAATAAAAGAATCAGATCAATAAGCTTTCGAGTTTGCAGAGAAACTATTCTTGATAGCAGTAGTCTATGAAGGAGCTACATTAGGAAATCACCTTAGTAAATTCAAGATTCTCCAAACGAGGAGATCTTCTAAGGATCGCTGCCAGTGTTGGCGAAGACAAGCACATGACTCCAACGGATAGTTTCAACGTTATAAGATTACGGAACACCGGGAGGGCATCATGGAGTGGACTGTCGATCTTTTAAGAGCAAAGGAAAGAACAGTGAACAACAACGGAAGGAACAACACTGAACTTCTTGAAGCATTAGACATACATAACAACTGAAATGACGCCTAATGGGACATATCATAAGCAAGTAATGAAGAGAACAAAGAGTCATACCTGGAAACTAGGGCCCCTTAGTGTCAGAAACTTTACATTTAGAAGGCCTTTTAAAGGCCTATGCCAACGGGCGACTGGATCAGACCGTGCATAGGGCACATAATCCACATAATCCACTTCGACCATAGCCTCAACCGGCATGGATGAGCCAGATATGGTGTAGTCATAGAGGAGCCCACCCGAGCAGTAGAAGTACTTGAGACTGGGTCCATGGATCGCTATTTTGCAATTACCATTGCTACTATGATCCCCATCACATCGCGCTTCAGTTACACGCAAGCTCCGAAGCTTGGGAGCAGACACATTCAACACTTTGAGATCTGCCCAGTCGCATTTATTAAGAAACAACCTCTCAAGAGCAGCGCCTGAGAGCATCCTTTCCGTGGAAACATCGTCCACAAACTTGACATACTCGAGAGTTAAGAGCTTTAGACTCGAAAAACGAACTGAAGAAGGAACTCTGAGAGTATCCGGAAAGCATAGATCAAGTTGTGTCAGCATTTCACACCTAAATAGAGAGGAAGGTAGAGCCGGCGGCTCTATGTGTGAATAGAGTTCTAACTTGAGATCCTGAACGTTGCACCTTACCGCAGCATCAAGGCATGCATCAATGCGAGATGCATCATTGTTGTCTAAGGCACATCTGAGAGAGAAAACTCTTATAAAGGAGCGGTCACGCAATAGTAATGCTCTTTCCAAGAAATTCAGGAAAAGCATCCCATCACGGCATTCACACTGATCAAAGATTAGATCAGAGTGGGAAGTCCACAAATATTCCCACCTTCTCGACAACACGCTTGTTTTCACGGCATCTTTCATTGGAAGCATACCTAAGATGCTTTTAAGCAGATCATCAGGTAGATCACATATTCGCTTGCAGCTATTAACACGCGTGTTTCTATTCCTGTTCTGATTCATAGCTTTCGGAGCCATAGACATTGGCACCCTTCACTCACACAAGCACTCGCAGCTTTATGGCCAACCTCAGCCTAGAATATGAAGGGAAAACAAGATAAGAAACTGTCGACTCGGTAGACTACCCTTGGCAAATCAATCACTAGTTCTGCACTAATCATACTTGAGCAGTGGAAAAAAAAAACAAAACAATACTTGATGTTGATTGCCATTCCTCGGGCTCGAAAAACTGTTCTTTGCTCAGTTTTCATGGCACAGATTCAAGGATCCCCATGTATAGTCACTTTAACAAGTACACACAACACAAATGCGACATTTTTAACCAACAAAAGAGCAGCTGAACGTATAAAAATGCAATCTTGCAAGTGAAAAATCAACTTTTCGAAACGATCGACACAATATGCGCAGTGGGCTAACAACTGTAGCATCGGTTTCGCATAATGCGCAACACCACGACAAGATGCCCGGGTTTAGTCAAGAAACCCCAGAACGTATGCGAGACAAAAGCATACCAGTGAACAAAAACTCGAAAAGTATCAGTGAGGAGTGACGACGACCATGTTCTCGCTAGCAGGTGATCAAGCCGCAGCAACAGATGATGAGCCAGGAACTCCAAGAGTCTCATGCTTTAAAAGACCTTCGGATTCTCATGCATGTTGCACGTCGCATTCGAAATTCCCGGGCTCGCGGCCACATGATAATCATCCATGTACCATTTTAAAATCAGAAATTCTTCTTGATTTTTCAAACGAGTCCTAGTTGATGAGGTTTGTCGTTTGAACTCGGCCTAGATCGTATTTTGAAACTGGGGTCACTCAGATTCAAGCTGGAGAGCTTGATCAGGGCGACACTTTGTGTAGAATGGTCTGCTTGGTTGTAGCTACAAGGGTATCACATGCATTATAGAACAGATTCAAGTCTCTACATCTGGTATACACATCCTTGTGGCAGCACAGATTGAGGAATATGCGAATTGGTGACGTAGCGTTCAGCGAATAATTCAAGTAAAACTTTGCTTAGAGAAAGAAATTTCGAAATTTAATATTGATGATAATGTTCTGTTCTTAAAAAAGAACCCTAAAACAAGTTTATATACCTAAACCAAACCCTACTAGGACTATAAATACTAAAATATCAAAATTACAAAACTGCCCTTAAAATTAAAACCTATAAAAAATATTAAAATAATAGAAAAACCCATGTAAACGATCCCGAATTGCTAAAATCTATCATTAATCACAGCCAAAGGCTGTGAGTTTTATTTAGACCGTCGTTTCGCTTAAAACAATCGAATTTGAGCTTGATCTGATGTCGTCAATCGGGTCTGCTGGTTCTAGTCACATCACCGTTTCACCTTCTGTTTGGACTTCTGCTTGTCCAACCAGTCCAGAAATGCACCACTAATGGATTCTGCATCAATTGGGGAGCATGTCTAGCTTTTGAGATTACAGGAAGCAATTCCCTTGGATTGCGCAGGCATGCCGCCATTCTTGTTTGGTAATAGTCAGCGGATCTAAGTAGAAGTCCTAAACTTTTTCATGTTTTGCCATTTTTTGGGGAAATTACCAAAAAAATTCTAAAATCTATTTTGCACTTGTGCCAATTGAGTTGTATACGTTTCAATTGTGCAAATTCAGTGCTCAAGCTTTTCACGATTTGCCAATTAAGTCCATCCAATCAATTTTAGCTGGAAAACGACGACGTGGATGCTGGTTATGCCACGTAAGACGGCGGGCGCTGACATGGACAATACATTATATTTTTTATTTTATTTTCTTTCTTTATTTGTTTTTTACTCTCTGAACTTGGTAGAAAAAAACAGAAAAAAAGAAAGAAAGAAGAGTAAGATAGGTGATAATGATGTGTTTAAGATTATATGCTTGCGCAAAGCATATGGTACTTTTTCGCCACGTTTTTGGTATGTAACCAGTAAATTTTAACTTATTGATTTTTCGTTTATCAACTTCAGTCTTATAATCTTATATTTGATCTTGAAGTACAGTTTTTTAAAGATATATGTTAGTTTAAAACAATAATCGTGATAGTGAAATTTTCAATTCAACTTTAAAACTTCATCTCTTTCGTTTTGAAATTTTAAGAAATAGGCAATGATAAAATATTTTGAAATACATTTTTTTGCTGACATATACCATTTTGAATAAAATTCAAGACCGGAAAGATATCCATTTAGTTTAAAGTCAAGTAAAATGAGAATATATCTCGTTATGTCAATGCCATAGATTAGGAAGGTTAATTTGAAAATAATTGATGATATCAGACTATATATAGTTACGTAGACATTGAAAATATTAAATTGAGATGTACATAGACAAACTACTCCTAATTTATTATTTAAATTTGTTTGGACCGAAAAATTACCACTTTTTTGTTATTATTGACGTGCGATAGACTTAGTCGATAAGAGCAGAGTTTGGCCATTTATTATTGACAATGTGAAGAATCAACAACTTGATCAATCGACATTTTGAAGGAATCAACAAAAAATGGAGTTGACAATATCGGATGCAACCATCAAAGAAGTAATGGCCAACGTAGTGAAATAAAGCAACTGTCAACGTAATAGAGTCGAAGAACCTGTCAAGATAGTGGAGACAACATATCCGTCGATAACCGTTTGTAACTACCGTTGTAACCTCTGTTGTAACCGCTATTTGTAACCTCCATTGATAATTGGCGATTATAGATTTTAAATAGCCACATCATACTCTTCAAAGACCTCTCGACAAAGCAATCAAAATGTTATCTTTCAATTATTTTTTACTTTCATGTACTACACTTTATTTTTCCTTAGATGTAACGTTTCGATCCGCATTGTTGATTAAATTTCGGCATGTATATATATCCTGGTGTTGTGTCGTCGATTAAATTCCGGTACAGTTTACGTTCTCAAGTAAATTTGCAAGTAAATTTATCACAGGTGTACCAATTTAGGAGTTTTCGTGGTATTAACTCAAAGAAGAACGAATCATGGTCACTCAAACTATTGAGTGTATCACACGATAAATAATTAATTTTGGTCTATTAGACTCACCAAATAAAATAAAATTCGAGCAATCAAAATACATTGACTACAATGTAATGACACATTAAAGTTATATTTAATCGAAATGCATATCAAAACTAATAGATGGTTTTTTTTACTCTTACTTGTGCTTGAGTTATTTTTTGAATACTGGTTTTATATTACAAAAAGAATAAACAACTCATTAACAAAATAGTTATTTTTTTTTGGTCGGAAACACAATAATTAGTTAGCTATTTACCAAATAACCTATTGTTTTGGAAAAGAGTTACACCAATTTTGTTATAAATGGAGAAAGGAAAGGAAAAACCAAAAAAGAAGAACAGAAGACAAACAATAATCTTAAATAAAAAGTGGGCCCTACATTTAACTTAATAAAAGTTGTTTGAGAGGAGCATGAATAGTTTCGCTTATAGTAAAATTGAAAAAGAAGAAATAAAGGTAAGAAATAATTTTAAATCAAAAGTGAGATCCATAAGGAATAATGTAGTCAATTCAAAGTAAAATGGGGTGTCAGAAGTCAATAATGAGGTGGAAATAGCGCAAGCCAAAAACACTCTCGTCGGACATTTACCATAATAAAATCATAGTCATATTCTCCAAAGTGAAATTTTAGAAGATGAAATTTAATTAAATCAAAACATTGCATAATAAAAAATATTTTTTGAAAATGTCAATTAAAATATGGTTATTTGGATTGACAAAAATTAATATTATTGCATATGAAAAATTATCAAGATGCCTTATCGTGCAAAATGATTTTAGCGTATACCTAGATATTCCTTCAATGTATTACATGCTATGTGTAAAAGTATATCACCAATATAGTAAGAAAAAAAGATGAATTTTTTAATACAGTAAATAAATGTACTTGATACATATTTTCCCTAATGAAATTAAAAAGAAAAAGTTCACTAAGAAAGTGAGCTTTTGAGATAAGAGGGACCACCCTTCCTACTTGGGAAGGGGAAGGTGGGGATTTTCTCAAGGGGGCTAGAGGCAAGGACGTGTAATTTCATATGTAGGTTTTAACTCCTATGCCCTGTAAGAGGCAGGATAAAAATCTGAGAATGAACTGAGAGTTAGAGTAAGACAGATAAAAAAAAGAAAAAAAGATAAGAGGGACAAATAATAGATATGTTGTTATAAGATTAATAATGAAGAAGACATTTCAATTTTTTACTATATCAAAGAATGTCTTTTTTGGTTATTATTGGTGAGATAATTTTACGCGGAGCATGTAAAACGTTATAGAAATATCTAAGAATACACTTCTCTTGAGACTCTAAAAAGCAAAAAGTGGGAAATACTTAATTATGGTAAACTATATCCTAAATAATAAAATAAATAGAAAAAAACGAATGAATGGGGCCATTACTTTAATTTACAAGTGAATGATTGATGGGAATTTTGTCATTCTAGTGTAAATGTGGTGCATTTAGTCATTTATGGGGTGAAAATAGCGTCGATTGTTTTTTTTTTCTTCATTTGATCATCCCTTTATTTCTATAAAAAGGGGTTTGATGGTCATATACACAACAAAAGGGAAAGCATATAAAATAGTCAACGTGTTAAAAAGTTGTCTATTCTAAATTATTTCTAGACTCTACTTAACAATTTGTCCCTAAAATTTGATCAATAACGTAAAAAAGAACTAGGTTTCTCAGAAATTTCTCTTTTCGACAAAACTAATTTTTGTGGAAGTAATATCTAGCAATAAAAAAAATATAGTCCCTTGAATATATATGGGAAAACCTTCCATTAACAAAAAATTTACAGGAAATCATAATCATGGTAAGTAGATTCTATATAGATATAGATAATCTAAAAAAAAGAAAAGTAATTAAATTTGGGATCACCACTTTAAATTGCAATTAAATGATTGAGGGCAATTTTGTCTTTTTGGTGAAAATTAGTTGGATTTACTAGTAGGAGTGATCGATTCCCGGTCCGGTCTGGTTCCACCTAAAAATCGGGAACCGGACCATCTAGTTTTGGAAACGGACTGGACCGACCTGGGCAGTCCAATGGAACCGGTGGACAATGTGTTCATGCCCCCCATGAACTTCCCAAATCCCCCAATACTCAAGCTGAGAAAATTTCCAAGTCATTGATTCTGGAATGGGTTCGAAGGATGCGTTCGCGAACTTCCGAGGCCCGAACATTCACGAGGGGATCCCGAAGAATGTACGCAAGACTACGGCTCCTCTGAATGGTGTCTGAAAGAGCTGGTGAAGATCCTCGAGTGTAGCAAGCTCAAGGAACAGATGGTGATTACCGTAATTCTATAAAGTGAAGCCGAGCCAAGTGAGGCAACCGACCGGGCATTATGAAGAAGCCATGGCCAAGCATGAGTGGAGGCATGGCAAAGATTCAGACATGGTGGAGAAGTGGAGGCATGCTCTTTTCATTACTTCCATCTGCCCTGGATTGCATCTCGAGGACAATTCGTAAGTTTCTGATACACCCTCTCTAGATTGTCTTTTCCTGGGCCTAGCATTCTATCTTTCCTCCTGTTTTCTTCGATTTTTTTCCCTATCTTTCTATGTCGTCACAGCGGTGGAAAGAGATGGGCAGCAAGGACGAGGAGGTGTGGGCGACGAGCAACAACTAAGCAAGGTCGTATGGATAGGGGTAGGATGCACGTATACAGGGAGAGAGATCTCTTTAGAGAGGATGAAGAATGTTTATTTTGATTTCTCTATAAAAAAAATTGGTCCGGATGGTCTAGTCGGTCCGATTCCCACCTTGAAATCGGGAACCAGACCACCGGACCACCTGCCACCGGTTTTAATTTTATGGAACCGAAAACCGGACTAACATTCTTGAAAATTGCTTCGAACCGAGTGGTTTCCGGTTTAGATGGTCCGTTACACACTCTTAGTTATATAAATGGTGAAAATAGAGGCGCCCAAACTTATTAAAAGTTGAGTCAAAAGACTTGAAACCCTAATAGCTCTCTCGAGTCTCATGCACATGCCATCTCCACTCAGCTCGATGCTTAGTCTCGCAGCGCGGTCTCATCTCGAGAGTCCACTCTTGCTCTTGCGTCTTCTCCCCAATTCAACAGCCGATCTTGATCGCAATCGCATCTCATCAAGGTAAATTCTCAATGTTTTGTTTTTGGCCCTTTTTTGCACAAAGTAGAGGTTAGTTGAGATTTATGTGAATTACTTTTCAATTTAGGATTTGTTAGCGATCTTCACTTATTTTGATGTTGCTGTGATATGCTTAGATCGTAATAATTGCTTCGATGTTGCGTTTAGATCTCCTATTCGAATTGATCACTGTGTATTTGTTAAAATGCCAGACTGAAATGCATGTACAAATCTTCGAAGTAGGTTTTTCCAAGAGACAAAAGACTCAGATATATTTTACTAAAAATTAGAATCAAACATAAACAAGAGTCGTAAACTTGAGTTACTATTGACCAAAAAAAAAAACCTTGAGTTACCCGAAACTTGAAAAAGGATCGATTTTGAATTCCATGAGTCGGATTGAGTAGCGCACGGGTGCCGGCGAGCTTAACGCCCCTGATAAAAGGGGCTCAAGATGGTTGAGTTTCTGTCATTTCTCCACCATCTCTCGATCTTGTGGAGCCCCAAAACGCTATTGCTTGACGACCCTTTGGAGAAACCCAGGTAATCTTCGCTTCGTGCTTGAAGATTTTCTTTACCCCTTTTCACTTCTTGCTCAATGGTCTCGTCAATGCGGTCATCGTTTGTCTTGCGTGCGACAAATTTCGATTTTTTTCTCGGTAGTTTGTGTAATGTTTAGTTTAGCTTGTATTAGGGGCAGAGATTTGCGTGAATGAGGCTGAGGCTGATGCTGAAGCATTTGGGTTGTCTTAGCTTTTGGCAGCCTGAGTTCGTGTCATGTTCTTGATGTATTGGAGTGAAATGGCTTGTGGGTGGTTGTTGCAGTGATGCAATTCGTGCGATTGATGGCGGATTGTGGGTATGAAATCAATTTCTGAAAGTTCTGTGATGCTCTTTTTTTCGGGGTTTTCTTGTCTCACTGGTATTATAACCGGAGGGCTTGTGATTGATCTACCAAGAGTTGTATTCAGAGTTGGAAGGGCCTTTGTCGTCTTCTTTTAGTTTATTCTTCAATGATGGGAGAGAATGATGAAGAAGTGGATGCAACCGTTCTAGTTTCGAGTAAGTACAGGGAAATGATTGGCACTCAAGATTTAAGCTGCAAATGGTTGTGCAATCTGCCTGATGAGATTCTCCTACGCGTCCTAGATTTTCTATCAACGAGAGATGCGGTGAGAATGAGTGTGTTGTCGAAAAGGTGGAAGCACTTGTCGAAGTCGATTCCTAGTCTCATCTTCGATGAAGAAGATTTCTTCGAGAAGTCGCGGTTCTTAAACTTTGTGGAAGGAGCATTGTCATTTCGTGACCTGTCTCCTTTGAAAGCTTTTTCTCTTTCATGTTATGTTGACGATGACGAATCTCGCATAAATACTTGGGTTGATGCTGCGATAAGACGCAAAGTTCAGGAGCTTCACTTGTGCCTCCTTGTAGAAATACATTCTCCTGTTACGTATACGTTGCCCTGTTGTATATTCAGGTGTGAAACACTGGTCAAGTTCCATCTTGAAATGCTTCATAATTTCAGAGTTCCTTCTTTAGTTTGTTTTCCAAATCTGAAGGTCTTAACTCTAGAATATGTTGGATTTGGGGATGATAATTCATTCGAGAAGCTGCTTGCGTGCCCTTCCCTCGAGGAGTTGTCTCTTAAGAATTGCAGGGGCCGGCAAATCAAGGTTTTGAACATTGGTGCTCCCAATCTTTTGAAATTGACGATAGTTCAATATGACTTTTTTCCGGGTTTGAATAGAGACTGCCAAGTACGGATTCATGGAGCTAGAATCAAATCCTTACACTATTCTGGTCATTATGGTGGTGGTGACCATACCATATCATGTCCATCGTCACTAGTTGAAGCTGTCATTACAGTGTTTTATCCAGCAGAGGAAAAACTTGATCAATGTGCCGACCGTGTATTTAAGCTCTTAAAGGATCTTTCTAATGTAGAACATCTTACTTTATTTTACGAAGGCCTTCAGGTACGCTTTCCTGTTTTTATCTTCAAATCTTGTATTTATCCTTCATTTCTTTGGAGCAATTTATTATGTTTCGGATTACTGTTGTCCTGGAATTCACTATATTTTGGGCTTTCTTATCAGGATATGAATGAGAGACAAGATCTCTTAGACTCTTTTCCAGTCTTCCGTAGCCTTACCCAATTGAAGTTGGACATCAGACCGACGTACTTGGATTGTAGAGCGCTTCAGGTCATGCTCAGCCGAAGTCCTTGTCTGAGAAGTCTCGTGTTTGCCGCGGTAACTATCCTGTAATTATTGATTCTCATCCCTTTTTCTGTTTTGGCTTGAGCTATAGAAATTTTGGAGATTAAGCCAGAGCTGAGTGATACATATATCTGATATAGGGCTTGATCGAGGACTCTGGAATGGATGGCTGGACGCTGGACCCAGTGCCTCAGTGTTTTCTCTCGTCGCTTAAAGAGATCAGGATTTGCAACTTCATTGCAGATGACCTCGAACTCTTAGCTGTGAGAGTTCTACTTAGGACTGCTGAAGTTTTGGAGAAATTGTTTATACATTGTTCTCAGGGCTATAGGAAATACTTTAAAGGGAACTTGAGGAAACATTTGATGAAGCTTCCTTGGGCTTCGGATCGATGCGCGATTTTGCTAGACTTTAGGGAGGAGTGCAGTGCATGCTCTGGGGAGTTTGATTTGTTTGGATTATTATAATAGCTGTCTTTGCTGAAATTAGAACGTCTTCCTGAAGTAGGACATCCATCATTTGGCTATAGGTGAAATCATGCTCTCATCACTGGTTGTTCAAGTTCGCCTTTTTGGAGGACCAACTACACCGCTTCCGTCTTCATTCATAACGCCATCAAAATAGATCGTCCATTGTTCAGACATAGGCGACACAAAACAAGGGTGTCAATAAGATGGATCGTTGCTATCAACTATCAAGCATCATGTCAATGTTGTCGTGATCGCCATAAGGGAATACTGAAACCTCCGGCTGGTGAATTGCGTACTGGAAATAAGGGAGTGACATAGGTGGGCATACCAAGTTTGTGCATATCGTGAACGTGTTTATTTAGCTAATGATGAAATAAGCTTGGTTAAGTGTTGCACTTCATCGAAACTGATGCTATGATTCTTTCAGCTCTATCATTTGTAGTTTCAACTTATTGAGGCCCACCCACCAATACAAACCATAGTTTCTACACCCGACGCCATTGGCTCAGCCAACGCCATTGGCTCAGCCACCACCGACGTGGGACATGAAGCCTCAAATCATTTCTTTCAAGAGAAGTTTACACAAATGGTCCTTGAATTTAACCTAATGTGCAATGTGAATTTTGAACTTTTAATTTATTTGATATGGTTCTTGAATTGTTGGTGAATGTTCAACGTTATCCTTCTATTTGCTCATATGATAAGTCGGACGATATTTGATGACTCGAATTATTATATGTTAAGTTGGATTTTTAAATATGACATGTTAACACATCTCTCATTTTATCCATCTACTTTAGAAAAGGAAAAGAAATTAGAACGTTAATATGTCCATCATTACTTGAGGACAAAGATTATTACATCTTGAATTGAATTGAATATCTTATGTGAATAATCCATGTATAACTTATTTTTTGTTCACCGTTCAAATTTAACGGATCGAAAGTTACATTAACGGATTCCATTTAACTTGAATTAACAGAAACACAACATTGAACATTTTTATATAGTCTAGGGATTATATTGAAGTTTTCCCAGTATTTCAAGGATCACATTAAACAAATTAAAAGTCTATAGTCGATTATACATTGGTTGGTAAGTAAGGCAAATAAAAATCGATTGGTGATCTAATCGTAGAATAGGATTGCTAAGTACGGCAAACAAAAGTGTCAACTCAACAAAAAAGTTCGTTCGACCAAAAAAAGAAAGTTTGTAAATTAAAAGAACAAATAAACGTTGGTAAAGAACTCAAATAAGAGTTGGTAACTCGAAACTATTTGGTAACCTAATCGGTAAAAATTTAATGCATTGCTAAGAAAGGTAAATAATAATTGTTGAAACATAAGAGCAGTTTTTCTTTATCAAAGATAAGAGAAGTTGGTAAATTAAATAGAAAAAACCAAATCAACTTTGGTCATTGATCAAACAAAAGTTTGTAACACAAAACCAGTTGGTAATTTGATTAGAGAACAATGGGAAAATTATCAAAAAAGTCATAAACATATTGCATTTGTGCAAATTCAATCCTAAACCTTTTAATTTGACCAATTAATCAATTTAGTCCTAAACCTTTCAATTATGCCAATTTAGTCTTAAAACATGTGATAATTTATCAATTTAGTCTCAAACCTTTTGAGGATTTACCAATTTATTTATTCCAGCCAATTTTCGCCAAAAATCACTAACATAGCGGTCTAGTTATCGCCAATTGTCTAATGTGGCATGGCCGGCGTCGACAAGGACAATTTTTGTAATGTTGTAATTTTTTTTGAAGTTTTTAATTATTTTTCTTTTTTCCTCTTTCTCTATTTTTTCCCACCTTGAGCCGGCGAGGTCATTGGCCACAGGCGAAGGCCAACAACCCTCGCCTCGACTAGGCGAGGGTTGCAGTCCTCGTTGGCCTAAGGTTGGGAAAACAAAGAAAAGAAATTTTTTTTTATAAAATTTAAAAAATTGTAAAAATTATCTTAGTCAATGCCAGTTGTGCCACATGGGATGATCAGCTTTGACTAGACCGTCGTGTTAGCAATTTCTAGCCAAAATTTGCCAAAACGACTAAATTTGCAAATTATTAAAAGGTTTATGACTAGATTGGCACATTTTGAAAAGGTTTACTTGGCAAATTGTCAAAAGGTTTGGGACTAAATTGGCCAAAATTTTGCCCAAAAAAATGGGCAAATGAAAATGTTTTGGACTAAATTAGCACAAGTGAATCAGTATTAGACTTTTTTGATAATTTCGCCGAGAAAAATTGGTAACCATTCTAATTGAGAAAGAGTTGGTAAATTTAAAAAGTCAATTAGTGAAGCAAATAAAACTGGCAACTCAATAAAAAAAATTGATGAATTGAAGGAAAAAATACATATAGTGTAAACAATTCAAATGAGAGTTAATAACCCAAAAATATGTTAATAATTTAACTAGAAAAAAGTTTAGACGTGACACAAACAAAAGTTGATAAGCTTAAAGTTGGTAGATTTAAGTCGATCATAAGAAAGGTAAATCAAAGTTGGTAAATAATAAGAGAAACTTTTTTAACCAAAAATTGGAGAAGTTGATAACTAACTCAAATATGAGTTGGTAGAACAAAACTAGTTGATAATTTAATTGGAGAAAAGTTTACAATCACTGTAATTGAGGTTGGTAATTTCTAAGAACAGTTAATATATTTAAAAGTTGACAAGTAATGTAAATTAAAATGGTAATTCAGCATAAAAGTTGGTAACTATAGAATGAAACCGATATACATTGCTAAGTAATTTAAATGACAGCTAGTCAGCTTATCGGAGAAAAGTGATTGGTAAATTTATTTGCTTGTATATAGTAAATGAAAATTTGTAAAAGATACGACTAAGTTTCTATTTTTTTAGGTCAAAGATAGAGGAACTGGTAATTGAGAAAAACGAAATACATGTTAATCACTAACTTGAATAAGAGTTAGTAATGCAAAACTTATCGGTACCCTTATCAGATCAAAATTGGTAATTACTCCAACTAAAATTGGTAATTTTAAAAAGAGCTGGTAGATTCAACGGGGTGGCAAGCAAGACAAATACAAGTTAGTAACTCAAATAAAAGAGTTGATAAAATTTTTAAGAAATCAATATTGAAAAACAACTTGGTAAATCAAAACTAGCTATTTACCAAATGAGAGTAAAATTGGTAAGTAAAACGAATAAAGATTGGTAAATTCATAGGAGGATTGATACATTTGAGGTACTTGTAAAAGAGACAAATAAAAGTTGAGAATGGTAATGGAAGCTAACTAATTAGCAGCTACCGATGGCCAACAAACATTACTTCTAACTACTGATTACTAGGTTAACCAAACACCAGGAAAAAAAACACATAATTAAAAGCCTAATTCCAAAAAATAAGCATCAACTTAATTTTGAGTGACAATTCTAGCTTGAACTTTTTTTGTCTTATAAAAAATCAACTTTTATTGAAATCCTTAATTTGGCCTGAACAATTTAAAAATTTTACGTCAAGGAGGTCAAATTTGAAACTCAAGTAAAAGTTAGCTATTTTTATAGAGACAAAAAATTCGAACCAGAATTGTTAATCAAGATAAAGTTGGTGTTATTTTTTGGAATTAGCCCCGTAACTAAATTAGCAGCTACTGACCCCCAAGCCAAAAAGGGCCAGGATCAACAACACCCTTTACCAGATGAACAATTGCGAAAGAAAACGGCAGAATCACCAAACATCAAACAGTCGCTAAGTGTGCGATTCTTTCGATCGGCAGACATCCTTTCAGTTATGGACCATAAAAGATGCTGTGTACAAATGAAGCGACGACACGACCAAATTAGCTGCAATCATTTTTCTACTGGTCAAATTTTTTCGGGAAACTCGATATAAGTTTATGTCCGCGAATGCAAGATTATACCTTTGAGGTACACGTCCAAGTGTCTTAATGTAACTGTTCAAAGCAAAGCAAAGAAACACCACCAGATTGAAGGTTAACAAGCATGAACTTTTATACGACGTTGTGATATGACAGAATGAGATTGTACCATATAGGAAACAATGAAAGAGACAGATCCAAGTAGACTAAACCCAGTTAGAAGTCAAAGGGACATTAGGACCCCTGCTATAGATACCTGGAAGGCTCATATAACAAAATGTCGTTCGCCATCCTGCCCTAGGGCAGGGAAACTGCAAACTAAATGTAATCTGCAGTGTTCTGGGCGATCTAGCTCCGCCAGGTATTCAATCCAGTACTCATCAAAACCCTTGAGATGATCTCTGGAGCACTGTAGGACCAATTCTTCTAGGACTATGGCAGTCCTAAGCAAAATCCTTAAAGCTAACATCTCTTCCTCTGTGCCCACAAACTCACCTACACTGATTCCCTTAAGTGATGATGAGAAGCAAGGAGGGGGAGGATCCAATTATTCCATCCTCCAATCTAGTGGCCACATAACAATCCCTGAAACTTCAATATGAACAGCAGAGCTACGAAAAAAAAAATGAGCTTAGACTCTTTTGCTATTTTTGTGGACTTTTGACATAAATCACGTTTCAGCAAACCCATTTAGCCGTTTGGTTCAGCATTCGGCTTAGCATTGGCCAAATACTAGCATTCGGAATGCCGAAAGCCCAAAGTTAGTCCGGACCAGCTTTGGGCTTTCGGCATTTGTGGAATGCTGAACCCAAATTTTTTGTCCCCAAACTACCCTCACTTATTTTGGCTTATTCCGGTTTTGTCCCTCTTGGTACTGTTAATCTTTTTCGTGAGGTGGCCGGTGAGGGCGGCCGACACCGAATCGGGCCGGCAAGGTCACAACGACCCAGGCAACGGCCGCCTGAGGTCGCGCAACCTAGGCACCGGCCGCCTGAGGTCGCGCAACAAGCACCGACCGCCTGGGTAGCACGACCCTCGTCAAGGGTCACCTGGTTATTAGTGGTGCAGAATTTATTAGTGGTGGGTTTTTGGACAGATTAGACAAACAGAAGTCCAAACGAAAAGTGAAACGGTGATGTGATTAGATGGTTTTTTTCTATTATTTTAGTATTTTTTATGAGTTAATTTTAAGGGTCGTTTTTGTAATTTTGCTATTTGATGCTTATTAACTTTCCAATTCAAATTAGGTAACTTTCCTATTATAATTAGATTTCCAATTCAGATTAGGTAACTTTCTTATTTGATTAGGTTTTCAATTCAGATTAGGTAACTTTCCTATTTGATTAGGTTTCCAATTCAGATTAGATAACTTTCCTATTATAATTAGGTTTCCTATTATAATTAGGTTTAACCCCTATAAAATGGTGTTTAGGGTTTGTTTTGAAGACAGAACATTATTATCATCAATATTGAATTTCGAGATTTTTCTCTCTAAGCAAAGTTTTGCTTGAATTATTCGCGGAACACTGCGTCAGGTGGTATCAAAGCCTATGGCAACTGGCGGTGGTCTTCGTGACGATGCCTAGGAGACTGGAGCCCCAACCCTTGGGGACGACACACTGTAACGTTTGGAGTAGCGTTTAATGGAACGCTTGGATCAACGATTCGATCAAAGTTTTCATCGTTTCGAAGAACGATTTGACAAGTTAACAGGACGATTCGAAGGTCTCGGCGTTGATGTGAACCGGAATTGGCAGAACGACAGAAGGCCGAGTGCAAATCTTGCTCGCGGTGATCCTGTTGATAGGCCTGTTCTTGTCCGCAGGCAGAATAACCCTCTGTTTTCAGAGAGTTCAGAAGAAGAAGAAACTGAAATTTTTTATGAGGAATGTGCTGATTATGGCGGCAGACGTCATCATGGAGGATTTCAAAGAGGATATGATTAGAGAGATGGAAGACGACGTTACGACGATTATGAAGGTAACGACTTTAAATTGAAAGTCGATATTCCTTATTTTAATGGAAGTCTGGGTATAGAAGAATTTCTGGATTTGCTTGCTGATATATATAGATTTTCGACTATATGGAGACCCCTGGTGAGAAAAGGGTGCGATTAGTAGCTTGTAAATTAAAGGGGGGCGCGTTTGCATAGTGGGAGAGATTGCAGAATAAAAGGGAGCGATAAGGGAAAGAAAGAGTTCGAACTTGGACTAGAATGAGAAGGTTATTGAAGCAAGAATTCCTTCCACCCGATTATGAACAGATTATGTTCCAACAGTATCAACATTGCCAGCAGGGCAATCGGACTGTGCATGAATATACGGCCGAATTTATGAGATTGGCAGAGCGGAATAATTTATCAGAGATGGAGGGACAGCAAGTGGCTAGATATCTCGATGGTTTGAAACCCTTCATTCGAGATAAAATTGGAGTGCAGTTTCTACGAAATTTAACTGAAGCCAAGAATATGGCAATGAAGGCAGAATTGATGCAGCAAGATAGGGGAAGAAGAGGCTACGAAAATTATTGAGATAGCACTTCGAGCAGTTCGGTAGAGAAGAGCAGTTTCAATAATCGCTTTAACGCAGGGCAAAATCAGGAAGATAAGACGGTAGAAAAGCACCCAATAAACGAGCTGAGGGATAAGGGAATGCAAGCATAGAAAACTGTGAATCCTAACCCTTATACTAAACCAGCCGCGATAAAGTGTTACAGGTGTAATCAGCCTGGACACCGTTCTAATGAATGCCCTCAGAGAAAGTCCGTAAACGTAGTAGCGAGAGAAGAGGAGGAAGATGGATATTGCTGTGTGCCGAATGGTGAGGACGATGATTTTGAAGATGAAGAAGAGGAGCAAGTAAACTGTATGGTGCGTAGAATGATGTTGGCTCCAAAGCAAGAAGATGACTCGCAGCGCCATCAGTTATTCCGAACCAGGTGTACCATTCTGGGAAAGATCTTTGTTGTGATTATTAATAGTGGAAGTATGGATAATATCATTGGGAAAGAAGCAGTGAAGAAGCTGGGGATACCCGTGGAGAAGCATCCTAATCTCTATACGTTAGGATGGATTAAATCTGAAGCGGAAAGCATTTAGATGACTGAACGATGCAAAATTCTATTCTCTATTAGAAAATATCATGATGAGCTATATTGTGATGTAGTGGACATTGATGTATGCCATGTGTTATTTAGGAGGCCGTGGCAATTTGATGTAGATGCTCGGCATTCGGGAAGAAGCAATCAGTATAACCTCGTGAAGGATGGAGTGAAGTATACGTTGCTGCCACTAAAGAACAAAGGAAAATAATCTCCTGAAAATAATTTCCTTACCCTTACAAGAAAATTTGAAGCTGAGGTTAAGGAGATCCGACAGATTCACGTGCTGGTCGTGAAACAAACAATTGAGACGGAGGCTAAATTACAAGTGGAGGAGCAGCCTGAAGTAGTCAGGCCTTTATTGAAGGAATTTAGCGAGCTGATGCCTGAAGGGATTCCAAATGGGTTGCCGCCTATGCGCGATATTCAACACCATATAAACTTAATTTCTGATGCTAGTATGTCGAATTTATCGCACTACAGGATGAGTCATAAAGAGAGCAAGATTCTAAAAGAGAAGGCGGAGGAGTTGTTGCAAAAGGGGCACATTCAGAATAGCATGAGCCCATGTGCTGTTCCGGCCTTGTTGACTCCTAAGAAAGATGGCAGTTGATGAATTTGTATAGATAGCAGGGCCATTAATAAGATAACCGTGGGTTACAAGTTTTCAATTCCGAGATTGGATGACATGTTGGATAGGTTGCACAGTGCTAAGTGGTTCTCGAAACTGGATTTGAAGAATGGGTACCATCATATTGGGATTCGGCCTAGAGATGAGTGGAAGACAGCTTTCAAAACAAAGGAGGGGTTGTACGAATGGTTGGTGATGCCTTTCGGACTTTCCAATGCTCCAAGCACTTTTATGAGGCTTATGAATCAGGTTCTGAAATCTTTTATTGGCAAATTTGTTGTAGTTTATTTTGATGATATCCTGATTTATAATAAGACCGAGGAGGATCATCTATTGCATTTAAGGGATGTGTTAACAGCTTTGCATATTAATAAGCTGTATATTAATCTTAAGAAGTGCAGTTTTTAACTAATAAGCTGTTATTCTTGGGATTTATTATTACTGCTGAAGGAATAGAGATAGATGAGGCGAAGGTAAGAGCAGTTAGAGAGTGGCCAACTCCTAAAACAGTTTCTGATGTTAGAAGTTTTCATGGATTGGCTACTTTTTATCGGCAATTTATTAAAAATTTTAGTACTATCGCAGCTCCAATTACTGAATGTACAAAGAAAGGCAAATTTCTACGGGGAGAGGAAGCTGAGAATAGTTTTGCTATTTTGAAGGAGAAGTTATGTACTGCACATGTTCTTGCTTTACCTGATTTTGATAAACTGTTTGAAGTGGGCTATGATGCTAGTGGAGTGGGTATAGAAGCTGTTTTATCTCAAGGACGCAGATTAATTTGTTATTTCAGTAAAAAGCTTAGCGAGGCAAGACAGAAGTGGAGCACTTATGATAAAGAATTTTATTCTGTCATAAGGGCTTCGAAGACCTGGGAGCATTATCTGATTGGGAAAGAATTCGTCCTTTATTCTGATCATAAAACTTTGAAGTATCTGAATAGTCAGAAGAGGATTAGCAAAGATATGCATGCGCGATGGTATCAATTTTTGCAAAAATTTTCTTTCAGATTACAGCATAAGTCAAGTGTGCATAATATTGTAGCAGATGCATTGAGTAGGAGAGCTGACTTGTTGATTACGTTGAGCCATGAAATTTTAGGGTTCAAGCAGTTGAAAGACTGTTATGCAAATGATGATGACTTTGGAAAATTTTGAAAGTCATGTGCTGCTGGTCAACCTGTACAAGAATTTTATGTGCAGGATGGTTATCTAATGCGTGGCAATCAGCTTTGCCTTCCTTGGACATCATTACGAGAGAAGGTAATTCGCGATTTATATGATGGTGGATTAACTGCACATCTAGGTCGTGATAAAACTATTGCTGCACTCCGGGAGCGATTTTACTGGCCCCAGTTACGTAGAGATGTCAATAGGTACGTACAAAAGTGTTATGTTTGCCAGACTGCTAAGGGTCAATCTAAGAATATAGGTATGTATATGCCTTTACCCGTTCCTAACAATATATAGGAAGATCTGTCCATGGATTTTGTGCTTGGTTTACCATAGACACAAAGAGGCGTGGATTCTGTTTTCGTTGTGATTGAAAAATTTTTCAAGATGGCGTACTTCATTCCTTGTAGGAAGATTTCCGATGCAATAAGTGTGGCCAGATTATTCTTTAAGGAGGTGATTCGTTTACATGGTGTGCCCAAATCTATTACCTCAGATAGGGATAGTAAATTTCTAGGGCATTTTTGGCGGACTTTGTGGAAGTTGTTTGATTCATCTTTGAATTTCAGTAGCACTGCTTACCCGCAGACTGATGGGCAAACAGAGGTGGTTAATAGAATTCTGGGAAACTTGATTCGAAGTATTTGTGGAGATAAGCCGAAGCAATGGAATATTGCTTTATCACAAGTAGAGTTTGCTTATAATAATGCAGTTCATAATTCTATTGACAAGTCGTCTTTTTCAGTTGTTTATACAAAGGTGCCTCAGCATACTCTAGATTTTGTATAGTTGCTTAAGCAAGCGGATAAAAGTGTAGCAGCGAATCATATGGCTAAACAGATTGTGAAAGTACATCATAAAGTCAAACAGAAGCTAGAGGAAGCTAATCAGAAGTATAAAGCTGCAGCAAATAAGCACAGGCGAAAGCAGGTGTTTGCGGTAGGTGATCAAATCATGGTTTTTCTTCGTAAAGAGCGATTATCAGTTGGATCTTACAGTAAATTACAGCCAAAGAAGTATGGACCTTACACTGTCAGCAAGAAGATTAACGATAATGCTTATGTTATAAACCTTCCACATAGCATGGGCATATCCAACACTTTTAATGTTGTTGATTTGTCACCATTTCATGAGTCCATTGAGCCGTTATATCCAGGTCCTGATTTTAACTCGAGGACGAGTTCTTTTCAAGTGGAGGAGAATGATGCGGAATTTATTAGTGGTGCGTTTCTGGACCGATTGGACAAACAGAAGTCCAAACGGAAAGCGAAATGGTGATGCGATTAGATGATTTTTTCTATTAATTTAGTATTTTTTTATGAGTTAATTTTAAGGGTCGTTTTTGTAATTTTGCTATTTGATGCTTATTAACTTTCCAATTCAGAATAGGTAACTTTTCTATTCAGATTAGGTAACTTTCCTATTATGATTAGGTTTTCAATTCAGATTAGGTAACTTTCCTATTTAATTAGGTTTCTAATTCAGATTAGGTAACTTTCCTATTATGATTAGGTTTTCTATAGTAATTAGGTTTAACCCTTATAAAAGGGCGTTTAGGGTTTGTTTTGAAGATAAAACATTATTATCATCAATATTGAATTTCGAGATTTTTCTCTCTAAGCAAGATTTTGCTTGAATTATTCGCGGAATGCTGCGTTATTGGGCGACGACCGCCGGCGGCAGATCTAGCTCGCCGAGGGTAGATCTAGCTCGCCGGGGGTCACTCGATCTCGGGCGACGGCCGCCAGCGCCAGATCTAGCTCGCCGGCGGCCGTAGGCCTTCGCTGGCTCTGGCAAAGGGTAGGATAGGTTTTTTTTAATAAAAAAGATAATTCCCAAAGCCCTTTGGCAAAAAAAAATTACCAAACACTACTTGGGGCAAAGTAGCTTTATAAATGAGTTTTTACCAAATGCCACTTGTATTTTTCCTAAGGGACTTTAACATAAAGATATTTGCATTTCCCCAAATAGCATTTTAAAAGTTGAACCAAACGGGCTCTAAAGGCCTTTGCATTTCCTCAAAGGCTTTCTCCAAAAGCCGAACCAAATGAACCCAAAGCTACGGTGGAGAAGGAGCTTCGACTTTTTCATCATTGTCATGGAGCTTTGACGTGAACAAAGAATCACGGATGAGTCGTAAAACTTCACAAGAAGAAAAAGACGGGGATAAATGAAAAAATTCGTTTCAAGTTTGAATTTGTATATTTAAAATCGGAGTTCTTCTACTTGATTTTTATTTAATAATTTCTCCTCTCTTTTTATTTCTTTTTATTCCCTTCCATCATTCCTTAATTAAAATTTTATCAAATAATAAACTATATTAATATACCTAAAATTTGTAATAAATATACATATTAATATATATGATAGATATAAAAAAAATTCAAATGCATAATCAAAAAAAGGAATAAATAAAAACTAAAGTTATCCATTATTTTTTTGTTATTTTTTATTTTTTATTTAAGAATTTATTATTTGAGGAAAATATTTTTTATACTATGGATATAAAGAAATTCTATTCACCTTTGCCCCATTTTCCCGTTTCTATAAATTTATCAGGTCTATATATTTTTATATTCGCCTTTTGTCCTCTTTTAGTAGCCTTTGATAGAAGGGGCTCAAGAAGGTTGAGTTCCTCCTTTCTCCACTATCTCTCGATCTTGTCGCGCCCCGAAAAGCTATTGCTTGACGACCCTTTGGAGAAACCCAGGTGATCTTCACTTCATGCTCGAAGATTTTCTTGATCCCTTTTCACTTCTTGCTCATTGGTCTCGTCAATGCGTTCTTTGATTGTCTTGCGTGCGTCAAATTTCGACTTTTTTTCTCGGTAGTTTGTGTAATGTTTGGTTTAGCTTGTATTAGGCACAGGAATACACGTGAATGAGGTTGATGCGGAAGCATTTTTGGTTCTCTTAGCTTTTGGCAGCCTGTAGTTCGTGTCATGTTCTTGATGTATTGGAGTGAATTGTTTTGTGGGTGCTTATTGAAGTGATGGAATTCGTGAGATTGATGGCAGATTATGGGTATGAAATCAATTTCTGAAAGTTCTGTGATGCTCTTTTTCAGGGTTTTCTTGTCCCACCTGTATTATTACCGGGGGGCTTGTGATTGATCTGCCAAGAGTTGTATTCAGAGTTGGAAGGGCACTTTGTCGTCTTCTTTTAGTTTAATCTTCATTGATGGGAGAGAATGATGAAGAAGTGGATGCAACCGTTCTAGTTTCGAGTAAGTACAGGGAATTGATTGGCTCTCAAGATTTGAGCTGCAAACGGTTGTGCGATCTGCCTGATGCGATTCTCCTACGCGTCCTAGATTTTCTTTCAACGGAAGCTGCGGTGAGAATGAGCGTGTTGTCGAAAAGGTGGAAGCATTTGTCGAAGTCGATTCTTAGCCTCGTCTTTGATGAAGAAGATTTCTTCGAGAGGTCGCAGTTCTTAAACTTTGTGGAAGGTGCATTGTCGTTTCGTGACCTGTCTCCTTTGAAAGCCTTTTCTCTTTCATGTTATGTGGACGATGGCGAATCTCGCGTAAATACTTGTGTCGATGCTGCGAGAAGATGCAAAGTTCAGGAGCTTCACTTGTGCCTCCTTGTAGAGATGCATCCTCCTGTTGAGTATACATTGCCCTGTTGTATATTCAGGTGTGAAACACTGGTAGAGTTCCACCTTGAAATGCTTCATAATTTCAGAGTTCCTTCTTTAGTTTGTTTTCCAAATCTGAAGGTCTTAACTCTAGAATATGTTGGATTTGGGGATGATAATTCATTCGAGAAGCTGCTTGCATGCCCTTCCCTCGAGGAGTTGTCTCTTAAGAATTGCAGGGGCCGGCAAATCAAGGTTTTGAACATTGGTGCTGCCAATCTTTTGAAATTGACGATAGTTGACCCTGACTTTTTGGCGGGTTTAGATAGACACTGCCAAGTACGGATTCATGGAGCTAGAATCAAATCCTTCCACTATTCTGGTCAATACGGTGGTGGTGACCTTACCATATCATGTCCATCGTCACTAGTTGAAGCTGTCATTACATTGTTTTATCCAGCAGAGGAAATACCTGATCAATGTGCCGACCGTGTATTTAAGCTCTTAAAGGATCTTTCTAATGTAGAACATCTTACTTTATTTTACAAAGGCCTTTGGGTACGCTTTCCTGTTTTTATCTTCAATCTCGTCTCTATCCTTCATTTCTTTGGAGCAATTTATTTATGTTTCGGATTACTGTTGGCCTGGAATTCACTATATTTCGGGCTTTCTTGTTAGGATATGAATGAGAGACAAGATCTCCTCGACTCTTTTCCAGTCTTCCATAGCCTTACCCAATTGAAGTTGGACATCAGACCGACGTACTTAGATTGTAGAGCGCTTCAGGTCATGCTCAGCCGAAGTCCTTGTCTGAGAAGTCTTGTGTTTGCCGCGGTAACTATCCCGTAATTATTGATTCTCATCCCTTTCTCTGTTTTGGCTTGAGCTATAGAAATTTTGGAGATTAAGCCAGAGCTGAGTGATACATATATCTGATATAGGGCTTGATCGAGGACTCTGGAATGGATGGCTGGACGCTGGACCCAGTGCCTCAGTGTTTTCTGTCATCGGTTAAAGATATCAGGATTTGCAACTTCACCGCAGTTGACTTTGAACTCTTAGCTGTGAGAGTTTTACTTACGACTGCTGAAGTTTTGGAGAAATTGTTTATTCATTGTTCTCAGGGTTATAGGAAGAACTTTCGAGGGAACTTGAGGAAACATTTGATGAAGCTTCCTCGGGCTTCAGATCGATGCGCGATTTCGCTGGAGTTTAGGGAGAAGTGCCGTGCATGCTCTAGGGAATTTGATTTGTTTGGATCATCATATTAACTGTCTTTGCTGAAATTAGAACATCTTCCTGAAGTAGGACATCCATCATGTGGCTATAGGTGAAATCATGCTCTCATCAGTCATCCCTGGTTCTTCAAGTTCGCCTTTTTGGAGGACATCTACACCACTTCCATCTTCATTCATAACGCCATGTACATAGATCGTCCATTCTTCAGTAGGCGACACGAGACAGGGGTGTCAATGTGATGGATCATTGGTGTCAAGTATCATGTTGATGTTGTGGCGATCGCCACGTTATCTACTGCTTTGATTGAAACCTCCGGCCAGTGAATTGCGTACTGCAAATAAGGGAGTGACACAGGTGGGCATCCGGAGTTTGTACATATTGTTGGCGTGTTTATTTAGCTAAATGATGAAGTAACCTTGTCTATTGGTTGCACTTCAGCGAAGATGATGCTATGATTTACTTGGCTCTATAAATCGTTTGAAATTACTATTAGACAGTGATTTTAGCTTGTTGAGTCCCTCACCAATACAATCCGTTCTAAACCCCAACACCCGATACCTTGGCTTAGCCACCATCGACACGGAACATGGAGCATGAAATAAGTTGACATAAGTCCATGAACTTTGGCCCGATGTGCAATGTGATCCTTAGACTTTTAATATGTTTGATGTGGCTAATGAATTGTTGGTGAATGTTCAACGTTGACCTTCTGTTTGTTCAAACTAGAGATGAGCATGGTTCCAAGGTAGAACCTGGAACTTGAAAATCGAACCAGTGAAAACCTGTCCGGTTTCAGGTTTCGAGGTATGCAGGGTAGGTTCTAGGTTCCAAAAATTGAGAAACTTGTTTCGATGGGTAGGTTCTAGGTTCTACGTAGGTGGAATCTGGAACCTGGAGCCTAGAACCAGGAACAAGTTTTTGTGTTTTTCTTAGTCTATGTCTTCGCACGATCTCACGGTATAACATAGCGTCCAATGATGAGTGTATAATCTGGAACAACTAGTTTAAGCTTTCATTTTATGACTGAGACTTTACTTTGTTAATGTTTTGTATTTTTCATGTGTCTAAATATAAGTTGTGGTGAGTGAATTGTAGCAGCAATCGGTGGTTATAAAAGGAAATGTTTAACTGCAATCATTCAATTAATGATACTGGTGAAATCTGGGTAGTCTCTGGACCCGACCCTGGAACTTGACAGGGTAGGTTTCAGGTTTCAAGATATACATGGTAGGTTTCAGGTTCCAAAAAATGAGGAACTTGTTCCAACGTGGAACATGTACGGAACCTGGAACCGCTCACCTTTAGTTCAAACGACAAATCAAATGTTATTTGATAGCTTAAATTGTTATATGTTGAATTGTATTTTTAAAAATGATGAGTCAACATGTCCATCTTTTTATCCATCTCCTTTAGAAAAAGAAAGATATCAAGATGTTGACATGTCCATTATTACTTGATGACGTGGATATTATATCATGAACTTAGATGAATATCTTACGTGGATAATTTGCATGTAACTTGATTTTTTTCACCATTCAAATTTAATTGAATGAAAGTTACCTTTAAGAGATTTTATTTAATTTGAATTAATGAAAGGACAACATTAAATATTTTTATATAGTCTAAGGATTAGATTGAGCATTTACCAATGTTTCAAGAACCATATTGAACAAATTAAAAATTCATGAAAGATATTGCACATTGGGCCAAAATTCATGAATCACTTGAATCATTTTCCATTTCATTCGAATTAGGTGATAGACTATAATATAAGACCAATTGAACGTGATTATGTCCAAGTTTCAGTGAATCAAATAGGAAAGAATTGTGAGTCGTATGTGTTGATTGAACGATATACGATGTGTTCTTTTATTGTTTTGTGGGAATTTCAACATATTGCGTGTATTGAAGTAGAGAAGCAGTGGCGATCAGGTATTCGGTCTATGTTTTGATGTGAGAGAATTTATCTTGATTGGTGAGTAGATCGAGCCCGAGCGGTGGGTTGAGAGGAAGATTGCCTTTTAAATGGAGGGGCCGACAAAAGGATGTGAGGCACAGCGCTGGCGCACGCTCGAGTTGAAATCAACTGTCGGCACCGGCGTCGAGGGCATGTACGGCAAGACATCCTCTTGTGCTTACCTCGAGAGGGGTTGCGTTGATTTTGTGGCAAGGGGCGAGGTCGGCAGCGTCTCAACGGTGGGCGGCCGCTTTGGCAAAGGTGGCGGGCGGTGGTGGCAGAAGGTATATAATGAGAAGCCACAAAAATGTTTCAAGGAGCTGACTATTGTATTTCTGAAGGACTAGGAGATCCCTATACGAACATGGAAATCAAATCGATTGGTACAACAAAGAACATCTAGGTCCAAAAAGAGAGAGAGAGCTTTCTCAGAAAAAAAAATATCCTTACCGTTTTATCGATAAATAAAAAAAACTAATATTATCCGATAGATAAAAAAATTAACTATTATGTTGCGAGGCGAACCCAACAAAACAGTGAGAGAAAAGTGTTCGTTCTTGTACTAGAAGCTATTTATAATTTTCGAGTGAAAATAAGAAAACTTTCTTGTACTATTTTCTAATTCTAAAAGTCATATAAGAATGCATTTTTCAAATTTTTTATTCCAATCTAGAACACAATCTACTGTTAAAAATTAAAAAAAAAACACATCCTTCTTAATTCCCAAAGCAACATATTAGAAGTATTTTTCGGAACTTTTATTCGTATTGATACTATTTAGAAATAAAGTACGCTCTAAAATTACATAAAAAAGCTAACAATGCAATTTTCATTTTACATAGTAAAAATAAGAATAATAACATTTTCTAAGGCCTAACCTTCAATAGAAGTAGAAGGAAAAATGACACAAATAGTACCCTAAATTTTGGCTAAATATGTAATGTTGTCCTTGAATTTTTAATTTGTTTAATGTGATCCTTTTACTCTAATTCAATGTGCAGTGTGGTCCCCGAGCTTTTGATTTATTCAATATCATCCTTGAAATTTTAGTATATGTTCAATTTAATCCCTAAATAATATGAAAATGTTCAATGCAATTCTTCTATCAAATTCAGGTTCAAAGACTATATTAAATATTTTCATATAGTTTATGAATAATATTGAACATATACCAAGTTCAGGATTCACGTTGAATATTAGGCTAAGGTTTAAAGATTATATTGAATAAATAAAAAATTTAGGGATTACATTATATATTAGATAAAAGTTCATAGACTATTTGTATAATTATCCCGTATAAGAACTTATCCTAAAACCCTTCTCTCTCGGCCAAAACTCAAAAACACCGCCAGCGTCCCACTTCAGAAACTGCGGGAATGCGAGAATGAGAGCTCCCACTCTTGCTTCCAGGTTCACCAATGGCTTGTTACTAATGAACTGCAGAAACTACTGTCGACCTGTTGCCTTCTTGGCGAACCCAGCATCGTCGCCGGCTCGCCTCTTTGCAACTTCTTTGCGTTCAAGAACTGTAAAGACCACAGCTTTCGGACGTGATTTCTCTAAACCAGACGTTGCCCGCGCTTCTTCGCCTGATTCGGTTAATGGGTACTTGTCGAAACTCTCGCTTATTTGTTGCTTCAACTTGGTGTCCTGTTCGCCGCTTTAAATGGGCGGAGAAAGGCCTTTTGTTTCTGTTTGACGTTATGTCTGAAAGGAGATTTGTTTGGAGTATGAATGCTGTGGATTTACCTTCTTGTGTTTATTATATGCTTGAATTGAATTGCTTCATTGACAATTTGGCCTGTACCTAGTGATAAAACTGTGTGAAGAGTAGTTCTAATCTCTGGCCGTCACTTTCAGCCGCTGGATAAGCTGAAACACATGGTTCTATAAGCTGCATATCTTGGGTCCCGGATGACCATTGGGTGACCATTATATGGTCTATCACTCTGTCATCTTGTAAATCACATGGTCGTTGATGCTTTGCATTCTTTGATTACTGGGGAGTTCTTTCGGGTAACATGACCGGTCTTGATGCTTTGAGCATTCTTGGGCATTTACGCTGTATAGAGTAATTAAGGGGGAAAACAAGAAGGTGAAACTCAAAAAGCCAGGTCGTTATTAACTAATATCTGATTCAATCTTTCAAGTAGCTTGGCATACCGTGTGCTGAGAAAATTTAAAACCCAACTCATTTGATACTTGGTCTAGTGGAAAACGTTTTCCAATCTATTGTTGTCTGGTGACATCTTTCAACTATTGCTGAGAATTAATCTTTTTCAGCTTGCAGGAGTATAATCGGTTATTACCTTGCCCCTCGCATAGTAGTCCTCTAAGAGTCGAACACTTGGTTGTACCTGAAGAAAGAGAAGGACCTGCTTTAGATTTTATCTGTAAAGCTCTGGATCTTCCTCCATTGTGAGTCTTTATTCCTTGCTTTTTGTATCCGGTTAATGGCATACTACATGTGAAACAGAGTGGGGTGTTAAATAGGAAATTTCATTCTTTGAAAGGTTTGTTGCAGATCTTATCCACTTTGGAGCTGTACATTATGCACTTGTTTGCCCACAACCTCCACCAACTGCTACTCCAGAGCAGATCAGAGTATTTAAGGAAGTTACAAAGCCATCGGTTTTGAGAAAGAGAGCATCTATCAAAGGGAAGACTGTAAGAGAAGCACAGAAGACATTCCGAATAAGTGACCCTGGGCAGTTTGTTGAAGCAGGAACATACTTGCGAGTTCATGTTCACCCTAAGCGTTTTCCGAGGTTACTCATCAAAGATGATTGTCCTTCTGATACCTATATTTCCAGTTAGGTAACTTTGTGACACTTGAACTTTGATCAGGTGCTATGAGATTGATTGGAAATCAAGAATCATTGCTGTAGCTGAATCCTATGTAGTTTTGGACAAACCTGCCGGTACATCTGTAAGCTATCTTTCATAAATTATCTTCAAGATTTCTTTGATCTGCTATCAACAAATAATTCTGGATTCACAAACCGAGGAGTATTGGGGCCATGTTCTTGTTTTGGAGTTTGGGCTTGTGGTGTTACCTAGCTTTAATATGTAAGATTTATGAAAGAAATCTAGTAGATGAGAATGTGAGATGGCTTCATTCAATATGCAACCTTTCTATTCTTGTTCTCTGTTTCTGTTGTCCTATTTCATAGCCATTTACTCTCCACTTGGAACAAATCTTTCAGCCTTTACTTCTCTGTCTGATATTTGAGACCATCGACACATGTTTTATGTAACTTGGGTCTTTAGATATATGAGAGTTCTGAACGACTAGTGACATTGATGACCATGTGCTTGTAGGTCACATGATCTGTCTGCAGAAATGGAAGCCCTTTTCTGCAGAAGCTTGAGCTTTTATACTAGTATCTGCTGTTTGCTTTATTTCCACTGGATGAATATAGCATCAACCAGATTTTTTCTTTAATTGGGAATGGACTTATGGCCAAAAAGAAATTTGAAATTGGAGAAACCAAACTATTGCTTAGCTTTTGAGGATGCTACATGTTCATAAAATTTGGAACATAGAGCATAAGTTCTTTGTACCTTAATTTGGCTGTTGATGGTTAGTGTTTTTGAGTGTTGGTAAGTGAAATGAGTAATGAGTCATTTTGAATTTAACTCAAGGTGGCAACAATTGAAATCAGCTTTTGATTTGGTTTTCTTGCATTTACATGGACCTGTGTTTGGATAAGGGGCGTGTGTAGCTCATGAAGTTGAATTTCCTGGTTAGAGCAAAATCGTAGATTGGCTGACTTGTCTGGGCATTAGACTTACTTGACATAGTTGTGTATTGCATTTATGAAGTTAAGTTTGTGGCTTAATGTCGTAACTCAAAGCTTAACTGAACTGTTTCTTTTCATTTGAAGGGAAAGTTTTCCATCTTAGTTACCATCATTATTTGATTGTTTTGTGTTCTTTTCCTGAATTTTCCTTCAGCTGCATCTTCTATTTTCTTTACGTGGATAGGTTGGAGGAACCACGGATAACATTGAAGAGACTTGTGCAACTTTTGCAACTCGTGCTTTAGGACTAGTAGAACCGCTTAAAACTACTCATCAGATTGATAATTGCTCAGAAGGATGGTAAGTTGGCAATTTCTGTCTGGCATTTTGCTGGTGCTAAATTTTCTCATAATAAATATTGTTGATAGTGAGCAGTTACTTTAAATCAATTGTAGTGTTGTGTTAGCCAGGACAAAGGAGTACTGCTCGGTTTTTCATGGTAAAATCAGAGTGAGTTGACCGTATTTAGTTCCTGATTTTTCTTGTAATGGGTTTTCCCCCTAATGTAAAGGTTCAGGTCAGTCCCTACCTTTTGAATGTTTATTCTTAAATGTTTTGTTGCCAGGAAAAAAAGGTGAAGAAGCTTTATCTTGCTCTTGCTGTTGCACCTATGCCCCTTGGAATAATTACACACTACATGCGCCCAGTCAACATGGCTCCAAGACTTGTTTCTGAAGGTAATAGTCTTTGGTGTTTGTAACCTAACAAGACATATTAGCATGCTTCTACCATGTTTGGGCAGGGGATTCAAATTTTTACTGTTTTGTCAATCTAAAGCGAAGTGAGAAGTAGTAGAAGATGGTATCATTTGAAGCAAATGGATTGATCAAACAATAGATGAACTGTACATAGACTTTTGGTGCTTGATTTCCAATTTCCCATCTCAGTTAGATTGTCACTTTTATTCATTGCATCTGCAATATTTCCTTTGCTGTAGGTTATAGAATAATAACGTGAAGCAGCTTTCCTTATATTCCTCAAAAATTGTTGTAGAAAGCTAATGATGATGCTTAGTTTGCATGCATGGGCAATACATGGACTTCTGTATTGGTGTTTTTTGTCTCTATTTTTTTTTCCCTGCTGTTTCTCAGAAAGCAACAGGTATGGAGCCTGTTGGCTTTGCCTGTTTGCTATATCTGTGCCCTTTTGGGAACCTTTGATGATATTGTTACTTAAAATATCTTGGCATCCAGAGTTCACGAAAGGATGGTATCTCTGCCAACTTGAGGTCATGGAATGCAAGGAAGTTGCCTGGCCGGACTCTGTTGTTGAAGCTGAGTACTCTGTTGAAGACTGTGGGTGGACCAAGAAGGATGTTGCCTTCGAATGCAAAATTAACCTCCTGACTGGTCGTACTCATCAGGTTCTTGCTGTCTCCTTGACATGCAGTAGCCAGAATGATCTTTTTTGCTTCACCCCCTAGGGTCCTTGCATTCATATTGATTATATGCACTTTGAAGAGTTACTTATTACAAGTGAAAACACATACTTCAAATGTTGAACCGGTATTGATCTATCTAGAGCGTAATCCGAGGATAATTCGGTTTTAGGCTCTTAGCAGAATTCAAACCTAAGATTGGAAGGCTTATGATGCAGATTCGTGCCCAGTTGGCTGCCTGTGGCGCACCAATTGTGGGTGATTCTGCGTACATGCCTGCTGCAATTGCAGAGATGGCTAATCCTGGTATCAACCCATTTGGCAAATTTAAGAAAGCATATGCTAGTGAGGACGACAAGGCAGTTGCTATAGCAGAGTGGGTTGCGCAGCATGGGAAGGAGCCAACTTTAGCGATCGGTCTTCAAGCGTGCCAAATTTCATGGGATGATGGGGAGCATGTTTATGAGGCTAGAGATCCCTGGTGGCGACAAAGATAGCTTCTCACTGCTACTTCTCAGTAAGTACCAGTTAAAATGCTTATACTCCTTTGTTCAGGACTATTGTGCATATAATGACGTAATTCTTTTGTTTTTTCTGGGCCCTTCTGCATTATAAAATGAAAAAAAAAGTGCATTTTACAGAAGCATATTGGCTCGTGTACTTATATTAGTTTTCAAAACCCCTTTTTTCTTGCAACATTGATTTCAACTGCAACAATCATGATTGACCGTTTGACTTGTAGTGCTAGCTTTTGCAAAATTAATATTATTATTATTGGCGTGGGTTGTGGGGGAGTTAGAGAAAATCCAATCTTTAACTGATGAATTTAGCATTATAGAAAGAAGAATTGGAAAGTGAATTGACTCGCCACAATTTTTTCTTCATGCTATTTTTTATAGTTTTTTGTTTTGGTCTGTCATACTTTAACTCTCAACTCATTCTCAGACTTTTGCCCTGCCTCTTTGCAGAGCGTGAGAGTCGAAACCCATATCTGAAACTAAACGTCTCCACTCCTGGCCCCCTTGAGAAGGTGGGGATTCGAACTCCCCACCTCCCCCTTCCCAAGTAGGAAGTGTCCCTTCCCAAGTAGGACGTGTGGCCACTAGGTCAAACTCCAGTGGTTTATTCTTTTATTGTTGACAGATATGGCCAAAGACAGTGCTATTCTTTAATTAGCTGGTGTTTAAAAGGACAAATATGGCAAACGGAGCCAAAATTAAGGGTACAAGAATCTTGAGGCTGTATTTCTTTGTCCAATTTTGCGGAAGACAGTGCTATTCTTTAACTATCTTATGCAAAGATGAAAACAGAAATACAGCCTCAAGAGTCTTGTACCCTCACTTTGTCTCCTTTTGCCAAATTAGTCCTTTTACTCTTCAGCTAGTTACTCTAATGTCAACTCCTTATCATTTCTTTTTCATATTTCGGCTTCCAACAGTTAATGTACTTCTCAAAATTCAAAGTGAGTCTATGGGAGCCTTACTAAAATGTTGCATGTGAATTTGAGTTTAAACCTTATAAAGCATGGTCAGCTGTTGCATGTGAAGATAAATTACTCCATTGATGTAATCTAAACATGCAGTACATTCAGTAAATATTTTGGGTACATTTCTGTGAGCAGGCCACTAAATGAAAATAAAATATGAAGGCTTTCCTTTTGCCTAGATAGCATGCTATAGATAAGACATTATAGTAGTTCTTTTTTTTTCTTGGTTCTTGAGCCGGGAACTGTAACTCAGCAGCAGACATTAAGCTAGTCAATAAATCTGCTGGAGATTTGGATGGTCTGGATGTATTATGGTTCTGATATTGTGTTCAGCAATGAACTGCTTATACCAACTTGCTGACAGTTTAGGAGTTCTCTTCAAAGTGGTGAAGTTGACATGGTGAAGTCCAAACCTCTCTGTATATCCAAATTGCCATTCAAAATTGTCGAGCAAGGACCACGTGAAATAACCCCTCACATCTGCTCCTTTCCTGTTTGAGAGGAAGAAAAGAACTATGGATTGTAGAAATGAAATTTTACTGTATCAAATGCTCACCGCTATGATAATTTTGTATTTTCCTATCATGGGAACTGTCTTACCTCACTGCAGAAAGGAGAGCACTTAAATGGCCGGCCATGTACTCTACTCTTTTCAGATCTTCCAGGGGCTTTTTGTCTGTGAGTTTGAGGTCATCCTTTTCACCATAACCTGAAGAAGGGAAAACTTATCACTCATTACAGGACTGTGCCAGAATATTGTCCATTGAACTGTCTTAGCTTTGTGGTTCCTCTTTACCATTTTCTGTGATAAACATTGGGGTGTTGTTATACCTCTCCTTGACATACGTTACCATATTCTCCATTCCTTGGGGGTAGACATTTAACCACTCCAGGTCAGTCTGCCAATTGAAAAAACTTAAGAAATTGTTCAATGAGTTATCATTAATATGGTCTTCTTTGCTAAATGAGTCATTTATATGATCCCGACGTCACTTACAGGTTGTCCTATTGGTACGCCGTTCTTTTTTGAGCTTTGTTTGTAGTAACCTTCTGTCTTGGTGATTCCTTTACCTGGTTCACAAATAGATAAAATGCAGTCCTGCACATAGTAACTCGTGTAGTGATTGACGCCGATAAAGTCTAATCCACTCTTCAGTTTCTGCTGGTCGCTTCTTGAAAATTCGGGTAAAATGGATCCCAGAATTTCGATCATCTCTGCAGGATATTTCCCAAATATTATTGGGTCCAAAAACCTATGGAAAGCATAATAAACTAGCTTAATCACACTTTCCAAGATAGTATAGTGGTTACGTGCTGCGTTGAAGATGATCTTAGGTTCAATATGATGTGCTTACCAGCTCATGAAGAAAGATATAGCTCTCTCTGCAGCCAACTTGTCTGCCAAGGAGTTGCTGATGGGCTCGAACCATGCGGCATGTATGACAATCCCAATGATGCCACCTTGTTCCTTCTGCAATTTCATTTTGCTTTGTTAAATCCTTATTTTCATCCCACTTGATATAAACTTCTATCACTTCATTAGTTTATTCCCTTTTTGTTTTCTGATTTTGCGGTACAAAGCATTTCCTTTTCCCAGTTGTGAAATCTTGCAGTTTAAGGATAGGAAACAAGGTATCCTGAAAGTGTTGGACAACTCATTAGTATTCATTGCCTTCTTAGATTAAATTGCTCCTTGCATGTTGAAAGTCTTATATCGGCACTGATACCTGGTATTTCGTTGTGTAAATGTTGACTGCAGTTGCATGCGATAAGATCATGTTATGGGCTACTATGAAGGGCTCTGTCTCCGAATCTCCAAGAGTGCAGTTTCCAAATGGAGCAGAGCAGCGGGCAGGTGGAAATTCACCCCAGCGGTATGCCAATGTTGCTTGGATGTTCGGCTCATTGAAGGTGACCCAATACTTTACTCGGTCTCCAAAGTACTCAAAGCAAATATCTGCAAAATATCCAAAATCCTCCCTACGAAAAGAAAAAGAACAAGTGGTTTCACTCTAGTTTCTGAAGAAATTTCCTTTTAAAAAATTTCGATATTCTTTTTCATTGTTATTCGCGGAGCTTGATGTATGTTAGAGTCACATACTGTGATTTTGGACTGAGCCAACCTCCGTATCTATCCTCGAGTTCTTGTGGTATGTCGAAGTGAGTCAATGTTACGAAGGGTTGTATTCCTGTAACATTAAAGAAGAAGATTGTTATTTGCAGATGATGAAGATTATCGGCAATTGGTTTTCTGTGTGATTGATGTGAAGAAAGGAAGTGTACCCGTTTGAAGGAGACTGTTGATGAGTCTGTTATAGTAGTGTATTCCTGCCATGTTTACTTCTGCAAATCTTCCCTCTGTTTACAATTATCGGTTGAGGTTAGCATTTTCCTACTAAGAGGCCTTCAACACGATTGAATTTCAAATGAAATCTCAGTGAAAAGGGGAATGTGAAGGAAGGAAAAGAGGGACTTACTGGGGAGAATTCTTGCCCATGAGATTGAGAAACGATAGCTGTTCACTCCAAGTGACTCCATTAGCCTTATGTCTTCCTGTTTTTCATTTGTCATTCTTTAATTAAATCTGACTGTAGGTAAATGACTTGTCAATTTAGTTAATTAACAATAGGAGTCATCTCTCTTTGAAACTTTGCTTCATCTCAAAATTCCCAGTGCACCCCAACTTTTATGGCGATTGGATTGAACTTTCGACTTGCTTATGCAGTGAAAGAGACATTGAAATTGTACTAGTTTTGGCCCTCGGAACCGGAGTTCCCGCTAGTTAGACCTAAGGTCCCCACGGCCAACTTCTCGAGTCCTTTAAACCCGAAGACCGGATCCTAGCACCCAGGTCCTCAGTGGTCGGACCCTGGTCCATAGAGGATGTGCCAGTCTTGCCGCCGGGGTCGGTGGAAATAGCTATTCTTTCGTATCAATTCATATTCACTAGTCATATGCGCGGTTCGGCCGCTTCGATAAGCCCTGGCCAGATAATCATTCTGCTTAGATTATTCAGCCAATTTTATCTTTTACAAAAACAAATTCAGAACCTAACTCGGGTTATTGATTCTAGCTCTACAATGAGGTCTTTATTCTCTCCACAAAGCTACAAGAACATGAAGTCATATCAATTAGAGTAACTTAATATGTGATTTTGGTGCTGCTTTATTCTTCCCCTTTCTGTACTGATGCACAGAACATGCTTATCTCAACCAAAGCATTAAACAATGATTACCGGATAACGATGATAGTGATCCACGGCAATGTCGCCATTACTTCCATCGATTATGTTGCCTGCGAATCCAAGCATTCTGAATTATTGATTGATTTGTCTTTTTGCTCACAGAATCAGCTGGGAATCTAGTGAAGTGACAGCATGAGATGCTTTCTAGTGAAATAAACAAAATCACCTCGTTCCCAATGTACCAGGCTTATATTGCCTCATTAGGTGAAGCATGTCTCTTCATGAGCTTGACATGCAAAATCTTACTTCAGAATTCGTAGGGAAATCGTCTGCTCAATTTAGCCAAATTTTGAAAGCTATCTTCCGTTTTAACTTCTCAAGGACCATAAATTGAGACATATCTTCGTCGAACTTTGTAGCATATGGTGAAATCATCTCATGCTATTTCTCCCAAGAAAGATAAAACATCTTATTTTATAATATAATTTTTTATTGAAATATTTCGTTGACGGGGTTGTTATAATTCAAATCGAATATTCTGTAATAGGAGTGAAATCTTTATGATAACGCTTAGAGGGATTCGCTAATGCCGATTGACCCTCCTCGATATCAGAACTAATATTCCGCTAATTTAAAAACCAAGTTGTGCCCAAAAAGTCCAATACACGATGCTTTCTGTGCAACTAAACTGTGGACCATTAATGGTCATAATGGGGAAGGACAGATGCCCTTCTTTTTTCTTTTTTCTTTCTTTTTTTTTTTGCCCTACCTGCCCCTTTCTTGATGAGTAATTTACGCAGTTTGATGTACTCGAGCATTTAGAAAGAAAGCTACTTCACCTGGTTCATGAGCAAAAACATCCCAGTTGCTAGGACCTTTTCCATCGCTCCTATAAGCTCCTTCAAACTACCAAACCAAGTGGGTCAAAAGAAGAAAGGAAGCTAAGCAGAGGAAACATCATTAAACACATAAGCAGAGAGTACAAGAGATGAGTCAATGAATACCTGGTAAGAAGAAGAGGCTGTGCCAAAGAGGAAGTTGCTGGGCAGTGACGAAGGGTCATCCGAGGTCATGAGCGAGTTAGAGCAAGTGCAGGGTGGAGGCAGGAAGATTTGGAAGAAGCAGAAGAAGAAGAAGATGGCTTTCTTGACCTGAGAAACCTCCATGGCCACTTCACTTTGAAGCTCCCTCCTGTGCTTTCAGACCAATGCAAAGCGTTCAGTCACACCCACCCATATAATATATGGGGCATGAGAGAATCACTTTTTGAGAGAGAAAAGAGAGAGATAGCTAATCATCATGATTGAGACACACGAATAGTGATCACCGAACACTCAAATAATAATTTAGTGGGGAATGTGCAATAATTCTAGCATTAGTGGTTCTAAGACGAGTTATTTTAGCAGGTAAGTTGTCTGTTCCCATCCATTTTTCTTTCTTTTATATACCAAAAGAATAAAAATAAATTTCCATCAGCAATATCACCACAGGAATATTGAGCTTCACATTTCTGGAATGATTTCTTGATATATATATATATGTATATATACATATGTATGCATGTAGTATTCTTATATATACACACTCATACGTATGCATGTAGTGTCCTTTCACGAAGAACATATGCTCGTGGCTGTGCTCGTTCCGACAGAGATGCCATTTCAAAGTGGTTCACGTGGTGGTGCAGAAAACAATATTTAAAGTCTACTTGTCTTTCGGATTCCATCTGGATCTTGTCTGTACTCGCGCTGGGCGATTGCTTAAAGCAAGGGCAATAGATATTTCTTGTCGTTGAGGAAAAAGAATAGGGAGGGGCGATCACCGTTAACGACTCTCGAGCTATACCTACTCGAGGTTGGCAAGCTCGTTATGCATCCTCATAATGTGCGGTCGCGGACCGCGACTCCTTCCGCGTGAGGGTGGTGAACAAGTCCCCTTCAAAATCTTCATTCCCCTCCCACGGTTCGAACTTGTGCCCTTTCATAAGTCGACTAACCATGCTTTCCCCCAGAAAATGTGCTAGCAAACTGCAACTCGCTCCGCATGAGGATGAGTAAGTCCCCTCGGAAACTTCGTTCCGCTCCTCGGTTCGGACTTAAGGATAAGGGCGGTGAGAGCATCGGCAAGAGAGAACAGCAAGAGGAGGCCTATGTTCAGGATTTGAACTCGTGTTCTTAAGGAAGACGAACAAGAGTTTGAAACATTGGGCTAACCGTGCTCCGAATAATTATAAATTTTTGTCCAATCATAGGCGAGAGCCTAAGTGCCGAGGTCATTGGCATTTATTATACAACTTTTTTTGACTCAAAGATTAAATATTTCTAGTGTAATAAGCTTGTTAAATATATTATTGGCTCGATTCTAACTAATGAATTTGACTTGGAACATTGATAAAAAGTAAGGTTTTGTGCGACCCACTGCATTCGTGGTATCTACTATTGTTAGTGCATCACTCGACGTTAATTATTGGGAAATCTGGCCTTTTTCTGCACATTTATCTTGATCTTGTCGGATTTTAAATTGTTTTAATAGATGGGGAAGTGAGGATCATTATATGGTAGTTTGAATTGAGGACCATTCAAATGGGCCTAATGATGGTACCTTCTGAAGAAGCCTTCATCTAAGAAATTTAAAAAAAGATGGGAATAATTACATAAATAGTCCTTAAACTTTGCTTCATTTTGCAATGTCGTCCCTAAACTTTTAATTTATTTTACGTAATCTTTAAACTTTAGCTCAATATGCAATATTCTCCCTAAAATTTTAATTTATTTACTATGGTTTCTAAACTTCTGGTAAATGTTTAATCTAGTCTTTGGGTTATTATATTCCTAGATTCAATCTAGTTATCGGATTATTTAGTCCAGAGACTAAATTAAATATGTACTAAAAGTTTTATAAACGACATTGCACATTTGGCTGAAGTTCTGAAACCATATTAAATAAATTAAAAGTTTAAGGACGATATTACACATTAGTCCAAAGTTCGATGACCATTTGTACCATTTTTGTATCATTTTCCCGGTAATTTAATAAGTATTGTAACCGTTGAAGCATTTACCCATTGCCCTTGTCTCAATCAAAAGATCAATAAGATTCGAGCCAGCAAAACTGGTTTTACTCTTTCATTTGTACCATTATCTCATGATCCAAACCGAATAATCACCCCTACTTCTGCTGGATTTCTTGCTGCCCAATAGTATTTATGAATGGTCGAGAAAGTAATACACATACCCCAGGATGCAAAGCATTCAAAGCCCTTTGGGCCCAAGATAGCACAATGGAATTTGACACCACAGACAGGTCCATCCCACATTGAGAGTACACTCTAGAATCAACATAGAGATCTTCACAATCTCTCCTTTCATTTCTTCGGAGAATGCATAAATGCATAGCCTATTCATGAGCACCATTTAGCCTCTAGAACAAGGAAGAAGAAAAGGGAGTATCTTGAACAGAAGAATGCACAAAAGGTGATTGAGAGATCATGAAGTTCAGGACATAAACCGATCATGCTAATTTTATACTGGGAATCGACATTCGCATACACTTTATTTCACTCATAGCTCTACAGCTCTTAAAGACATGGAAACGGAAACTATTTTCTCTGGCTAATTATCTACTAAGACAAGATCGTGGATGATATTTCGACGCGTTAGGAGGGCATGCTTGGTTATCGGAGTGGCACAAGTCAGCAACTCACAGATGATGGTCAAATCCATCAGTAGCTGCTAACTCTTCCAACTTGTATGATTTCATCTTTGCTCTCGGTAGTTTTCTCAGTCTATACTGAGTGGTAACTGCGAAGTCTCTCTGCACCCCTTCATTGCTTAGCCTGGTCATAGATGGAGATGATATATCATCAGCCATGTGAACAACTTCAAGAGGTTTGATTGCTTCACAAATTGTATATTAAGACTATATACTCGGAAAAGGCCAAGCAGCTCTATAATTATCGAGAATTGTCAAGCAAGCTGCAGAATTAGCGCCTACTGACAAATGCCAATCTTTATTCAACCAATTTAAAAGTACCACTTAAACATTTAGATGAAGATAAAAACGCTTTTCATGCTTAAAGATACCGAAACAAAGTCTACTATGCTCAAGATTTTACCCTCCAAAAAGGAACACTGTAGAAAAAGCCAAGAAAAATGGTCCTCCTCGAGAAACAAAATAAGTTGAAATGATATTCTGCTTTCAGGCCAAAGCATTTGTGGCCCTAAAGTAGATCGAAAGGACACAACGAAGAATGAAGACATTTTGTCAGCATGCATCCAAGTTGCAAAAGACAGAGCAACAATGCACGCAAATGCACAATCTTTTCTCCACATAGTATCAAAGAGTATCATCAATATCACATGATAAGATCTTCAGCCAGTATAGAGATTGATTTACAATGGACGGACTGGGGAGAGATAATGTACCTGAGAGTAGAGGAAGGTCCCCAGTATCGCAATGGCAGCTCCAAGGGCATTGATAGGCTGGACAGGCGTATGGAAGATAATGATGGACGAAACGATCACGGAAATCCGCTTCATCGTGTTACCGATGCTAAAGGTCAAGGGAGAGATTTGATCGAGGGACATATATGAAACTTGGTTATACAAGTGGTAGAAGACACTTTGGGCCACGACCCACCTGAGAAAATTCAGAGCCACATAAATTTTTGTTTAGCGGGACATTAGTAATGAAAGTAATTGCATTTAATCTCAAATATTCAGGAAAGGGACTTTTCTAATTGTTGTTTTGTAAGATATTCGGGGTTGACCAAACTAAAAAGGAAGCACACACCAATTTTGAAATCACCAAACAAAAGACTTCAAAATATAAACGAGGAAAAGGTCCCACACATTCTGTCACTACACAAGAAACTCCTTCCAAACTAGCAAAGACCAATTAAAACAGAACAATGGCTCCAATACCTTCAGCGCAAAATGGACAACCATAAGCTCGAGAAAGATTTCCCATTTAAACCAACTAGACCATGAATAAAAGAAAATTCTGCATTGAAAATTAAAAAGTCTGACAATCTATCAACATTTAAATATTTGAAAGTATTTTTTCTTTCCATCAACTAATAAGCATAAACTACTGCATTCTTTCAGACTCCAAGCATAATAGATAACTCCCTTCAAAGAAAATGAAATAGTAAGCCATTAAACAGAGAATTGCATCTGCATTTTGAGGATAAAACATTGACCGTTTACTCTAGATTTGCCCTATTTACCAGGGAAAAGAAAAAACCCAACATTGAGAAAATGTAACTTGACCAGAAACTCCTGTTCACCAATAACAATGTAAGAATAACCAAAGAGTTTTCTTCTCATCATGCCAAACGCCTTGACATACAACAGATCTAAGCACGGTTAATATCAATCAATAAGATCTTTCAACAACAGATATTCAAGATTTTGTGCTTACCAGACAAAATTGGGTCCAATCTGTGAGACGGCCTGTTGCCAACCAGCAGCCCACATCTGAGGGCCTTCCACGGCAATTGCAAAAGGTGTGAGGATCAAAAGGGACAGCATAGAAAGACAGGCATAATAGTTCATCCCGCTGACCGACTTCCCCTTCATGCCTTTCTTCGAGAAGATGTTTCGAAACACAAATGCCAAGTTCGAGATCATAGCCCCCATAAATCCTAGAAGATACAAAAACGGACATTTAAAACTCAGATTATAGTCAATCGACGAGGAAACTGAAATGTCACTTTTTTTCTGCGCAGATCTTCAACATGTTGCATATATTGGCGCAGGGTGAGTGCAAAACTGAGGTAATTTTGCTTACCAATCATGTTGAAATTGAGCTCAGTCACGGCAGCAAGAGCACATCCTCCAATGATCGGCAACAGAGACAAATATACTGAAAATGGGAATGTGTCCCCCAACAAGAACCTCGAGACCAAGACACTGAAAGCAGGCTCTCCACTCTTGATGATGTGAGTGAAGGACACTGCAACTTTAGACATGCTCACAGTTGCTGCTACATGCCCAATTGTGTGAGCCACAGCGACCTACATAAGAGAAACCACAATTCAGATACCAAACTCGAAACTTTATTTGCAACCTTCATTTTTATTTTCTTTTTAGCAGATCATAGTTCATCAAAAACTGAAAACTGGTTCTGCCGAAGCAAAATTCATGAAAGATTCATCCTTTCAAAACAAAGTAGCCAGAAATTGAATTGCATAACATTCTTAAGAAACTTTCAGAATTTGGAAAACTGGAGTAGATGTCAGACTATTATGACTAAAAATCTTCAAACAAACACAACCCAAAATTCAAAAAGAAAGAAAGACAAATAAAATGAAAGATAACAAACTCACCGGCAATAGCATCTTCCAAAACTCAAGATCAACCTTTGGGGTCTCGGCGACTTTAGTCGCCCAAGAAATCAGCATCATCAAAGAACCAGCAGCGAGCGAGAGCGTGGACGTGAGCCACGGATAAGGGAACGCATTCAAAACCTTCTTGTTGTATATATTGAACACCACATTCAGAGCCCACCAAGTCGCAAAGTACAAACCAATCTTGATCCGCTGAGCGGCCTCAGCCCGGGCCTGCTCGTCAGGGAGCTCGATGTTGATCTCAAGCGGCCTATCCGCAGCTTCGTAGGCATTGCACTCGACCTTGCGCTTCTGGGGTTTCGCCGCCAATGGCGAGAACGTCTCGATTGAGGAGATGTACACGGGTTTCTGGGGAGAGACCGAATGGTTCAGGCTCAGCCGCTCATTTCTAATGATGGGCATCGGCGAAAACTGAGGCTTGGCAACCGAGCGTCTCCGGGTCAAGAAACCAGAGGACGTGAAGGGCGAAACTGCGTGCCGCACTGAAGAGATCATGGTGGGCGCTGGTTTCGTGCGCTTGCCAAACTCGAGAAAATTTGAAGAAGCGAAGCAGAGCAGAGCAGAGAGAAATCAAGAAAAGGAAAACGAATCTGCCAACGAGCTCTCTTAGCTGGCTTGTTCTTGGGAGCCCCGGCGAGCGAAGAACTTCGGTGGCGGTTGTTTCAAGATGGACAGGAGCTGGGATTGCTTCTCGGGTGGCGGAGAAAAGTTGGCAAGATAGAAGAGAGAGAGAGAGAGAGAGAGAGATGCAAATCTATGCGTGAATCTAACAAAGAGTGTAAAGTTTCGAGGAAGGAAGGAGTTCTAGGGAATGTGGTCCTTCTTCCTAGGGAAGTGAGTCGTTAGTCGGTGTAAGGGAAGAGAAGGGAGATGCACGGCTTATATAGGCTCTAGGGGAAGAGAGACAAGAAAGAGAGAGAGAGAGACCGACCTGATAATTTCTGACACGATATGATAACATTGTTTCGAATTTATTATCGTTTGACGAAAAAAAAAAGAAAGAAGGCGGTTTTATTGAGACGTAATACAATGCAATCAACTCGAAATTGACGAGAATACGATGGTTTCGATGTAAATTGTCGGGGTCCTAGACGGACGGCGGAGCGTCGAGCTGTGTTTGGTGAAGTGGTGACTTAAGTATTTACCATGGTGATATTTCTTGTGGAAATCCTTCGAATATTCTTTGTGGGTCGCTTTCGTACCTTGGTGTTTCTGTCCTAATGTTCTTCTCGATTTATGTGCGGTGTGTTTGTTCGTACGAAAGAGGTTGTCGTATCGAAATTTGACGGTGCAAATTAATCTGAGATTTAAGAAGACAAAATTGTAATTAGATTATGGGAGTTGTGATACCTAATATTTGAAAAGGCCTGTGTGGTACACAAATTGTTTTTGCAAATTGGCATTTTGAGTCAAACTCATTTTACGCCATGTCCAAAATCATCGGCCTCTCTAACGAAGCATGTCATTGTGGAATTTTTCCATGTCAACAGCTGAAATTACAAAAAAAAATATTTGAAACTTGAAAGTGTTGAGTTCCCTCTTTGTTATCGACACAAAACAACAAGGGAGAAAAAAAATTGACTTACAAAGATAAATCTTACAAAAAAGCTTAAACTTTCAACTTTGAGAGATCAATATCTAAAAAATTTGTCTAGCCAATACCCTAAACTTGTATCAGTAGCCCAACATTACCTACCGTCACAATTCCGTCAACAATGGCTGTTTAGAATCTTACCCGGCATTGTCCACACATGTTGCCATGTCAAATCTTCAACGACCATTAAACTATGACTGAAGGCATTTTTTTAGTTGTTAGTACGATTTTGAGAAGAATGGCGAGACGAGAAAGAAAGTTTGGATATCGATATCTCACTGAATTTTCCTTGTCTTGAACGTGGGTCAATCTTTAACGATGTAGGTTGTCCGTGAGCTCCGCGAGTTGAATTCGATTCAAGATTGATGGCAGAGAAGGAGGAGAAGGAAATAAGCATGCAATTTCCTGGCAGGATTCTTTCCCCAGCCCCACCAAAAATAATATCGGCCATCATTATTAGAAAAATACAAAAGAACATGCCTCGAATTCCCAAGAAGATTTAATAAATAAATAAAATAAAGTCCAACCCTATTCTTCCTTTTTTTTCCCAATTCAAAAGCCCCCTCTCAATTCGACGCCGCAAATTCCATGCATGCTTCTACATCTTGTTTGAATAGTTGGCTGATGGGAGAAAAAAATCTAAGCAAAAGTGGCAAGAGACTTGGTCCTGAGCAAGGCGTTAAAAGGTTTCGTATGAACTCTGGGACGTTTACGTTAAATATGGGGTATTCTCTGAGGTGAGAAAAACGTTTACGTTAAATATGGGGTATTCTCTGAGGTGAGAAAAGAAAAACTTTCTCCTAATTAGGGATGCGAGGCGTGTGGACACCGATACGTTAAAATAAGATACGCATCCGTGAAGTTTGCCGTCCTTGCAAGAAAACGGACAGATTGTGGAAACCCTTGTAGGAAAACTCGCTTCCCCTCTCTTTGACGAAGTACCCACGAGGATCGATGTAACCCTCCTCTCAATTCCACACCGCAAATTCCGTGCAGCTTCTGCAACTTTTTCAAATAATTGATCGATGGGAGAAAAAAATGTAAGTGAAAGTGACAAGAGACCTCTGCACTCTGTTGTGAAATACACGGTTAGCAGAGGTTCGGGAGCACCAACATTTGTCTATTTTCGCTTGATTCTTCGAACCGGGTTGTATTGATTTTGACATGCTGTTGATAATTGCAGGATGGAAAATAGGTTGCTCACCAGCTCGTGAGGAATAATTTGATGGGAGTGCACGAGATATTTTCGAATTTGGCCTCCTACTTTTGGGACGAACGATCAGGAAACGCTTAGCAATCGCTTGTCCATACATAGGGCGGGAGTTCCATGCCATCTTGTCACGAGGTTTGGTTTGATTTGTACACGAGGTGATGTCGATTGTTTTATCACGTTTCGAGTTCATCGACCCAACAAGGTTTAATTCGATTTGAGCACATTTATGTCATGATGGCTATCTCAAATCTGGTGTTGTAAACCGACTTCAGATCGGTTCCATGCGATTCAATACGATAGCTCCGCGCTCCAAGAAAACATTTTCTCGAGAAACAAACTTGAAGGAGAACCAATTCATTGGATGTAACATTTTACTTTTTGTATTTAACATGGCAAAAATGGAAGCTGTAATTATTAAAAGCAACCTTAGGCTATTAGAAACAGGCGTGGTTAAACATAGAAATTGTCTAACATACTCCCCACGAATAAACTGGACTTTGGCCTAGTTAAGCATTTCATGAGAGCACAATCAAGATGATGGAGTGATTTAATTTTTAAATATTATAACAAAAGCTGAAATAAAAAAAAATGTACAATGAACTTCTATCAAATTATTCACAACGGGAACAACTTGATTTTGATATCACGAAATTCCCGTTTGTGCACATAAAATGGATTTATCAACATCAAATCAAAATCAAAACAACTTGGCACTAAAAATCAAAGTGAAAATAGACGAAGTGTTTGGTGTTCCCAAACTCTCTTAACCGTGTATTTGACACAAAAGTCCAGGTCTCTTGTCACTTTCCTATTATAATTTTCCAGCACAATGTATTGCCTTCCACATTCGCATTAGAGTACTAGTCGCATGGAATTTGCGGTGGGAAATTGAGAGAGAGGTTACATCGATCCTCGTTGGAAAACTTGGAAAGGTTGATACATAGGTGGTCGAAATGGTGATGGAGGTGGTCCGTTATGAAAAGATAATAAAAAGTAGAACGGAACAAAATACCCAATCAGTCATGAATTTATTGTGAGGATGCCGATTCAGTCTTTAACTTTTCAATTTTGCCAATCTAGTCCTAACTCTTTGCTCGAAATTTCAATGTATGTATAATTTTCGTTGGAAATAGCTGATGTGTGACGGTCTAGTTATCGTTAGCTGTCCTACTGGAAGGGATTTTTGGCGAAAATTGGCTATCACCGAAATGACTATATTGGGATTTTGTGCAAAGGTTTAAGACTAAATTGATAAAACAAAAAAAGTATATGATTGAATTGGCATCCGTATAATATGTTTATGACTGACTGATTGGACAATTTTCCCAAAGTAAAACCAAATAACATTATTAAGTGGACGAAGATTACATGGGTTTAGGGTATTGATCCGTCGTGACAATGTGTCATTGGTCTTGCAAGAGCCATCGGTGGTGTGAGGTAGTTATTGCTGTGGAGAAGGGCACTAGCATTCAGTGGTTGGGTGCGGCGGCGGCAGCGGCGGCATTCTCAATGATTGATTGATCAAGATAGTTAGATTTAATTAGAAAAGTAATATGAAAGTGTGTTGACTGCATGAGTTAGATTTAAGGTAGTGGAATGGTCACCTTACTCTCCAGAACCGGCAAGTATCAATCTGTCCTTTGGGCATCCTCTGCAGGTCATACCCAACATTCTCCAACAGATACTATGCCCCTATTCTGTAATGTCTTTTCTAACAGTGTAATGTCACATGCATCACACTTGGACTGTTGGTTAAATGATTCTCTAACTCATAGTTCACCCTAAACTCTCTTGTCTTCTTGAACTTTTTCGCGACATGGGTGTTCGGGGTCCTTTGAGCGCACGGCCAATTGTCAATGAAAACTGGATTGTCCCTTCTGTCTCGAATGGAGCGATTACGGAAGTGTAGAGGTCTATATCTGGGTGTCTTGAGGTACAAGCGGTGATTCAAGCATAGACCTTGAATGAGAAAGACTGAAAACACGTGCCACTCGACATTCGACAGTGTTACGGCAACTGTTTCAGGACAACATAAATTGAATAATAATCTGTATGCTTTGGCTCTGTGTACCCTAAATGGTTGAATCTCTTGCAACGATCCCAAGCAGATGATGCTTTTTTCTTTTTACACAACATGACAGCATTATACACAGATGCTCCATTGTGTTGAATCTGTAATATGAAACAACTTTGGCATCATTCCATGAGCCAGAAGCCCTTCAGTGGAGCAAACTGCCCTCAAACAACAGATGACAGAGGAACAGAAAAGAAAATTCTCATTTCTTTTTGTGTTTTTTGTTTTCTGAATAGGAAAGAAACTGCTCTCCTCTTTCCTAAGAGAAAGAGTCACTTGCTCTTTCCAAAGCTGTAAAACAGTGCTCAAGAGCTTAAACAATGCACAAACTACTTCAGAGCAGTCTTTTGTTTAACCGGAGTTGACGATGAATCGAGTGTTATAATAAGTAAATATTAAACCACGCATTTATTTAACAGTTTAGGTTTTTAGAATAGTTAACAATAATCTTACTAAATCTCACATGATATTAAAGCAGGATGTCTTGAGTTTAAATCTTTCCGAGCCCCATTTGCCTTCCTAATAAAATATGTCAACGCTCAGTACTAAAAAAAAAAAGATAGAACAATTGGCAATACTGCGATTCACCACACTCTAGGGCAACTACTCATCAGGTTTAAGATTCACTAATCTTCTAACAACTAATCAAACAAGCACAAACCCATCTTAAACAACCAACACTAACAACAGATAAAAGGCAAACATTGCGCGAAGAGATGCCTAGGTTGTGACATCCTCAAATTTCGACCCTATTCGGGATATAATGAAGTGATTATTCATTGATGCTTGTTAGTTAAATCTCGCTTTAAATTGATCACTCATAAGAGACTAACCATTAGGAAAAAGGCTATTAAGGAATTAAGTAAGCGCGACCAAATAACTCGATCATGGATTGACAATTCGACCATAAAGATTGACGAGGAACAATTTTGAGCTATCATAGACCGATCAAGGAATGGTTATAGAATGTTTTGCCAATAGTATACAACGGAGCACGGGTGATTTCGCTTGACCATTGTATGGATTGCGAACGACCTTAAACCAATTCCTAACGATCATGTATGTCGGAACTAGCGATTGACCCTTCGCAATTACATGACAACCGAGATCATTCATGGTTCGAGAAAACTTAAATGTGGATTGATATTAATTCAACCACGGGTCGAATACGCGTAACTCCCAAAAGCCGCCCGTTAGTTTGAGATATACTAAAGTTGCAATCGATCGATTTTGACCATGAATTAGAGTCCGAAATTGGGTGTCGATCTTTCGAGGATTTCAAGACTAAACTATTGCTGGATTAAAACCTGTTTTATTAGACGTGCGGTTATGTGTGACTACGCCATTAATGGATAAAGTATGCATACCATCGCATGCTTCAGCAACAATTGCAGCACGCGAGCCTCCTTCTCGCACAGGAATGCATTATATAATTCAATCTGCCTAAGGTGCAAGCCGAAACAACTGGATGCCGGATCCAATATTGCACCATCTTGATCATCACTGGGATATGGTTCGATACCCAGATTATCAAAATGAGAGAAGCAGGGTTTAGACATCATGCTTTTCGACGGCTGAAGACAACAAGAAAAGAAGGTTCTTCTTTAATCAAAATCCAGTTACCTCGCTAATTTCAAGGGCTTCAAGATTCGGAGAATTATGCAGCAACTTAACAATCACTTGAAGTTTCAAATCTAAATGCCCAAAGTCCAATACCTTCAGATTTGGAAAGACAGGCAGATGTGAGCAGAGCTCGGCTTCCCAGCATAGAACCTGCAAAGAAGGCAAAACAGACATACTTGCTAATAAGAATAATCTTGAGGAATCGGGCCGGAGACAAAATAACGGATACCTAGTGCAATTGGAACTGATATTGAGGCGAGATAGAGAAGTTCCGGATTTCGCCGGATAAACAGAGATACCTACGTTGACAACCGTGCTCGACAGTTTCAATCTTTCGACGGAACACATCGCTTCGAGAAGCTTATGTAGACGGTAGGCAACTTGTTCTATCCTACTTACATCACATCTATAGACAGTGATGTGCGCCTTCAATAGCGAGCACGACTTTTCAACCTGATAATCATTCAAGAATGGACTTACGCAACTTATGCTTTCGAGAATATATCAAAACTCGACAGCTATGTAGGTGAAGTGACGAATAATCGAAATCCTCGTCGATTATGGTCAAGATCTTCAGCATTGGAGCGCGAATAGTCAGTATCTCGAGATTATCCCAATTACAGTTGGTGATGGTCAACTCCTCAAGCATTGGGCTGGATAACAGCTGCTCGGTCGAGCGCTCGTCCACAAACGTGAGGTCCATGAGATACAAGAGTTTAAGATTCGGAAGCCAAATTCGAGAAGGTAGTTTCGGCAAAAGTACATCACAAGTGTCATAATTTATGTACGGCGATCATTTTGGTGCCATAACTTTTTTTCAGATCACTTGGTGCCAAGTCAGAAGAAAACAGATCACTTTAGTTACTCCGGCAAAATTTCCAGCCAAAAAGCTAACCTGGCATTTTATATTTAAAAAAATGATATAATTTGTACACGTGAAAATTATGTGGCTTTTTTCCGAATTTTTTAATTTTTAGAAAAATAATAATAATTAAAATAATTAAAAAAAAGGTTGCAGCATCGGCGAGGGAGCCCTCACCGCTGCTGCCGCCAAGCCACCACCGCCGGGAAGGACCAGCGGTGGTGGGCGCAGTGGTCAGCGAGGGTCAGATCCGGCGAGGTGAGACCTTGCCATCGCGACCCAGGCGACGGTGAGGTCTCGCCTCGCCCAGCGAAGGCGAGGCCGACCTCGGCCGTTGCCTGGGTCGCGACGGCGAGGTCCCGCCTCGCCCAGCGAAGGCGAGGCCGACCTCGCCATCGCCTGGGTCGCGACGGCGAGGCGCGGCCTTGCCTTCGCTGGGGGAGGCGAGACCTCGCCGTCGCGACCCAGGCAACGGCGAGACACGTCCTCGCCGTCGCTAGGCGAGGCGAGGGTCGCCGGGGGTCGAGGGTCGCTGACCACTGCGCCCACCACTGCCGGCCCTTCTCGGCGATGGTGGCTTGGCGGCAACAGCGGTGAGAGCTCCCTTGCCGCTGCTGTAGGGCTTTTTTTTTTAAATAATTTATTTACTTATTTAATATAATATAATATAATATATTTTAAAAAAGTACACGTCAGCGGGTTAAACGGCGTCGTTATTGGTTTTTAATGCTGATTGGACCTCTCTGGCGAGCCGTGTCAGCGCCACATCGGATTTCCGGCGAGCCACATCAGCATTGGCACTAAAATGATCGTTTTTTAAAAAAGTTAGCACCAAAATGATTTGAAAAAAAGTTATGACACCAAAGTGATCACCGTACATAAGTTATGGCACTTGTGGTATACTTTTGCCAGGTAGTTTCAATGCCCTCAAGATGAATAACTTCAACCGAGTCAGTGTTGCGCAAGTGAACAAGCACTACAAAAAAACGGGATTTTTGTCACGAAAATTTGCAATGAAAAAATTTTCGTTGCAAATTTGGGACAAATTTTCCAACGAAAAGTAAAATTCGTTGGAAATTTCCAACGAAAAAAAATTCGTTGGTAATTTCCAACGAATTTTCCAACGAATTACAAAAAAACCCCGTACTGTTCGGCATTTTTGATATTCGTTGGAAAATTCGTTGGAAATTTCCAACGAATTTCATTTTTCCGGGCAATTATTTCAGTGTGTACAATTTTCGTTGGAAAATTCGTTGGAAATTTCCAACGAATTTTCCAACGAATTTCAATTTTCCGGGCAATTATTTCAGTGTGTACAATTTTTATGGTAAATTCGTTAGAAATTTCCAACAAATTTTTTTTCGTTGGAAATTTTTAACGAATTTTCCAACGAATTACAAAAAACCCGGTATTGTTCGGCATTTTTTTATATTCGTTGGAAAATTCGTTGGAAATTTCCAACGAAATTTCCAACGAATTTCAATTTTCCGGGCAATCACTTCAGTGTGTACAATTTTCCAACGAATTTCAATTTTCCTGACAATTATTTTAGTGTGTACAATTTTCGTTACAAAATTCGTGGGAAATTTCTTACGAATTTTACAACGAAAACGCTACTTCTTCCTTATTAAATATTTTCGCGCTCGTTATTCCCACAACTCTCAATTTCCACATTCATTCTCTCTCTCTCTCTCTCTCTCTCTCTCTCTCTCTCTCTCTCCTTTGCCTTCGCCTTCTCCCTCTGTCTCCCCCTCCGCCTCCTCCCCCGCCGCCCCCCTCCTCCTCCGGCTCCGGCGCGCCATGGACAACAAGCCCCCGACGCCACCAAGCCTTGTCGCCAGCGAGGGCCGAGCCGCGAGGGCTGAGCTCGCCGGCCATGGCGAGCTCGGCCCTCGCCATGGCCGGCGAGGCTAGGAGAGGACGACGGACTTGACGGGCGGCGGCCCCGAAGCCTGCTCCCGCCCCTGCTGCTGCTGCTACTTCTTCTTCATCTTCTTGTTCTTCGGCGCAACAGCCTCGCCGGCCATGGCGCAACAGCCTCGCCGGCCATGGCGAGGGCCGAGCTCGCCATGGCCGGCGAGCTCGAGCTCGCCCAGATCTGGGCGAGCTCGGCCCTCGCCAATGACGAGGCTTGCCCTCTGTTGACACCTAAATTTTAGCGCATCATTTAGTGTTAATTGCATAGAAAATTAGGGATTAAATTTTAACCCCTAAACAAAAATATTAAAATCGCGTAACATAGGTTCATATAGGTTAGTTGCATTTGCATTGGACCGGCGGTGGATGGACTCGAGTGAACGGCTCTGAACTTAATGAAATTGGACTAAGCCCGCGTTCAAGAAAATTCTTGGCCAAGCCCATGAACATTATAAGAGCTAAAATTTTCATTGGAAAATGTCGAGTTGGAAAATATTGATTTGTCAATCTTGATATTGTCACGATTCAAATTGAATAAATTGATATTATCATAGAGATATTACAATATTTTCTTTGAATCAAGATAGGAAGTAATTGCAAGCAAAACCCTAAACTTTGCCTATAAATACAATCAATAAGAAATCGTGAAAAGGGGCTCTCACAATTTTCAGATCAGAAAATTTTTAGAGTGTGAGAGTGAGAAAGAGAGAGAGAGGAGGAAGACCTCGCGCGACGCGCCCGCTGCCGCGCCCACTCCCGCGCCCGCGCCCGCTGCCGCGCCCGCTCCCGCGCCCGCTCCCGCGCCCGCGCCCGCTGCCGCGCCCGCTCCCGCGCCCGCTCCCGCGCCCGCGCCCGCTGCCGCGCCCGCTCCCGCGCCCGCTGCCGCGCCCGCGCCCGCTGCCGCGCCCGCTCCCGCGCCCGCTCCCGCGCCCGCGCCCGCTGCCGCGCCCGCGCCCGCGCCCGCGCCCGCGCCCGCGCCCGCGCCCGCGCCCGCTCCCGCGCCCGCTGCCGCGCCCGCTCCCGTGCCCGCTCCTCACGCCGTCACCGCCGTTCGTGCACGCCACCGCCGCTCGTGCATCGCCGTTTGCCGTAGCCACCTCCGTGCACCGCCGGCCACCGTTCCTTCCGATCCGCAGGTGATTCAAATTTGGAAACAAATCTTTGGATTAGGTAATTATCCTATCTCGATTTGATTTGAATATTTTGTTGCCTAATTTGTGCTTATTGATATCTAATTTTGCATATTTGAATAATAAGCATTATCTCAATTAGGATTTGTTTCCTTTTTTTTGAAATCTTGGATATCTGTTATTTGTCAAATTTGGATAGAATTTAGAATCTTCAAAATTTTTTGAATATATCCAAGATATTTAAGATATCATAATTTTTCAAGATGTGATCGATTAGGAATATTTCCTAATCCGCAACCGCACACGTGGAAATAAATCTATCTATCAGGCTTTAGATAGAATTATTTCCATAGCGGGTATTTCGAATTTTAGCGTCGATCTGTCAGGCTTCAGATTGAAACTTAATTCGAAAGATTTAGCGGTTATATATATATATTTTTTTATTTTAATTTCGAATTTCACAAAAAAAAAATACAAAAAAAAGATTGCTTTAGATTAGGTCAATTTCTTTAATTTAAAATTGCATGTTTAGATAATTGTTTTTTTTAATTCCGAATTTCATTTAAAAAAAAACATAAAAAATAATTTGCCCGTCATTAGAAATAGGTCACGTCGTCGCATGACATATAGTTTGCATGTTAGGTTGCATTAATCGCATGTCAATTTTTGCACGTCATTACATATAGGTTAGCTTTCATTTAAACAAATAAAAATCAAAAAAGAAATTTCTGCACCTTTGAACTCTAAGTTAGGATTTATCAAAATTGTCAAATTGAGTATTTTTCTCGAAATTGGTACCGAAAGGGCGTTAGGGAATCTAGCGTAACCAAGTCCCCGAATTTATGATTTCTGGTTCGTAGAAATAAAATAGTACTCCCGCTATTTTATTTAGGTTTCTAATCAACCTACCCTAAATGATTAGTGGCGACTCCCGTTGAAAATATTTGCATGCTCACAATTGGACCTAAGTTGCGATTTGGTAGAGTTTGGGAGAACTCGAGCTAGGTTAGTTAATTTAATTGATCTAGTAATCCATTAGCCTAAGATCGAAACCCGATTTTTTTTAGGTCGCGACAGCTTGGCGACTCCGCTGGGGACTATACTTGAATTTTTTTTGAAAATTTAAGGAGGACTTTGGCCAAAAAAATTTTCATGAAAAAATCACTTGATTTGACAAAATTTGATTGAATTCTCATTCCTATGTGTTAAATGGTTTTGCAGGATGGGAGTTATAAGGGGAGTAGTGATTGGCTAACCCTTTGTTTTGCAGGCTTGGTGGAGTGGAATTGTGATTTAATTTTTGCACTATTGAAGTGGTGTTTGCATATAATTGTTGTGCATGTTTTACAGTATTTACACTACACCACACACAACCTGTGATCGGACCTGGATCACACCCATAGTTCTAAGATGGTATTTAGATGGTTCTTTAACCTTGGCGGTAAGACCTCGCTAAAGGTTATCCCATTTGGATCCCGAAAATTTTTCAAAAAATGGCTCAAGGGTCGTCCTCATGCACGTGAGGCTACTACGCATGGAGGTTCCCCTTGTCGACCGAATCAAGCCGAAGTGATTGGACCCGACTAGTCATGACTATTGTATGCGAGGCTGCGGCTAGTCATGATGAAGGTGCGCGAGGCTGCGACATGTCGTTCCGTTCATCACTTCATTTTGCAAAAGCCTTTAGGGTAGATAGCTTAAGGTTTAAACTCACAATTCATATGCATGTCTCTGTGATTGACATTCTCTCCCCAAGGTTGGTAATTTCTCGAGCTTTTTCTTTAGTTTTCTTCATCTTATTTTGGGTCGGTCCATGATTTAGGTTGAGTCATTTGGCACGTGGCCTCTAAAAGGGAAGACCGTCTGATTTCTTGTTTGGTTTAGGGAGTTTTTCTTTCTTTTTAGGAGGAAATGTTAGCTTACTATTAATGTTTTCTGTAATAAATGTCGTTCCTGAACAATTTTTATAAGAATTCTTTTCAGACACCTTCCATCTTGGGCAATTCAATGAAAAGCATTAAGCTATAATTTGTAAATTTTGGAATTAGTCCAAGTTTTTGTTAAATGAAGCAATTTGGAATTTCGAGATTTACTGGACGAATCGGTCTTTCGCAAGAAATTTCATCTTGAGGGTCTAGAGGATGTCATGGACCGACTCGTTATTCTTACTCGTTGTATTCATTCGATCGTTGCTTTTTGCAGGTAATTTGCCACGGATCCCCCTCATCCTCATAATACTCGATCCGTGACCAAAAGAAGGATGGCCAATCAAGCTGAGATTGCGGCCATGATTGACGAAAAGCTGAAGGAACACATGAACATAATCAATGAGCAGATCACGGCTGCCATGTCCAAAATGATGAGTGATCTCATGGCCAAACAGCAGCAGATCAATGCTGCCTCTCATTCGGAGATTCTGCTTCCAACCCGTCAAGGCCTTCGCTTCGACAAATCTCCTGCAGTGAACACTAATCCAACCTTTCAACTGGATGATGTCATTCTGACTGACACTAGTGCGTCTCCGGTGGTCCCTGTTCTTCATCCACCCCCAAATGATGAGAATGCCAAGTTGTTGGCTAAGATCGATCAGAGGTTACGCGAAGTGGAGGGAACTCAAAGTTTTCATCCTATTGATCTATCTATTTTTGCCCGGGTCCAGGTGCCTGATAAATTCAAGATACCAGCCTTCGAGAAGTATGACGGCACCTCAAACCCGATTCAGCACATCGACATGTACCAGGGGCTCATGAATAGATATGTTTCTAATGGACCTCTAATGATCCAAACCTTCCAAGCAAGCTTGAAGGATGCCGCAATGAGGTGGTATACCAATCACCAGATCAACCGGAAAGACTCATGGGAAGAGGTGGCAAACCTTTTCGTCAAGCACTTCAAGTTCAATCTCGATGTCACCATTACAAGGGAAGACCTGGAGAGAGCCGAGCAGAAAAAGGGCGAGACTCTAAAGGAGTATGCCACTCGCTGGAGGAACATGGCGGGACAGATCATGCCTGAACCTTCAAAACGTGACTTAATGAAGTTGTTCGTATCCACCCTACCGCAGCCGGTTCGTTCACGAATGTTAGTGACGGCCGCCCAATCTTTTGGTCAACTGATAGCCATGGGCGAGGAGATTGAGACCGGGCTCAAGAAGGGATGGTACAGTGAGTCAGGTTCATCAGGCAATAAATTTACTAGTAAGAAGGACAAAGAGCATGTCCCTGAAGTCAACATGACCTATGTACAGAAGACGTCAGCTCAGGCTCCGAAGTTGCAATTTAACACTCAGCAGACAACCTCTTATGGACGGCAAAGCCAGTAAGACTCACGCCAGCAGTGCAAAACTCGTCAGTTTACTCCACTTCCTAGGACGTTATCTCAGGTATTGGCGGTGCTAAGGAAGAAGAACCTGCTGAATTCAGAGCCACAAAGATCTAATGTCGCTAGCTATGCAAGGTATGATCCATCGAAAAAATGCGATTACCATAGAGGTGAAGTTGGACATTCGACAGATGATTGCCAGGTACTCAAACATCGAGTGCAGGATCTACTCGAGACTGGAGCATTTGCATTACAGCCAACCGATAAGCCCAATGTGCAGAACAATCCACTCCCTGATCATTCGAGCAGTACAAATGTTGTCCTTGGCCCGGGAGTCAAGCAGGTTCAGGGCTTTAAGGTCCCTCTCAAAGACATGTTCGATGCTTTAGTCCGAGCTGGTTATGTTTCGACTGGTGAGGTGATGTCACTCAGCGAGATAGAAAAGAAAGTGGATGAGTTGTTGAAAAGGGGAATGATTGGGACAGCTGATGAATTCGGGGTAGTGGCCACTATATCTCAGGTCATCATTGATTGGAATGAAGAACTCGCAATGTTGACCGATGAATCAGTTAAGTTGGATCCTGAGCTAATTGACATGCCCCCTCTCGAGGATGCCTCTGACAATGACCTCGGGATCGTTATACCCGATGCTTCGGAAATGTTGGTCCTGGCATCACCTCAGCCTTACGCTTATGAGAGTAACAAGATAGTTCCATGGTCGTACGATGTTGATCTAAAGCACAAGGTTCGGGACCTCTTAGATACTGGGGCATCAACATTTCGTGCTTCGTGTCTCTGCCAAGGCCGAGATGATCTTCTCGTAGTTCCAAACATCCAGACCACATCCCCGAGTCCTGCAAGAATAATACATGAAGAGAAAGAGGTAATTGACACCCTGGGGCAACCGAGCGGCAAGTTCGACTACTACGTGAAATATTCGGCTCTCCCGAGCTTCTATATTGACCCGCGTGATATCGTCCCCGATGGATGGGGAGGTATGGATGATCTAACACCTCCAGTGACAGAAGATCCTGATGATGCGATGGAGGGAATCACTGCTCTGTTCAATAACATGCTCATTGGAGCTATCAAGGAAGGACCGTTGGTTGAAATGGGCACTGGCCCACGAGAGTAACACCTTTACTTTTTTCGCACACTCCCCTGCGTGGGAATTTCTATTGCTTTCTAGGACTTGCCCGTCTCGGGAGCTGCTTTTTAGGATTTTTTATAACTTTATTGTCCCAGTTTCCAATAAATGTAATTCATTCGGTGATAATCAATGAAATTACAAATTATTTTCATTTTTTGAGGGCATGTTGAGGTACATCAAACCAGTCTGGTGATGATATCCAACAGATAAAAGAAAAATATAGTCCAAGGAGAATTCTGAGGCCTGGGCTTCTTCATGCTCCCTCGTGTTAAAACCTTTTTGAAAAGAATTTCAAAAAAAAATTTCAAAAAAAAAAATTTCAAAAAAAAAATTAAAAGAAGAGAAAAAAGAAATAAAAATACACTGTTTGGCCCTGTTTGTCCTTCTGAACTCTCTACTTTATGTTTCAGGGGCAACTCCATATTCTCTTGTGTACGGTATGGAAGCAGTGCTGCATGTTGAGGTTGAAATTCCTTCGTTACGTATTCTTTCACAGGTACAATTGTCAGAAGCAGATTGAATCCAACAAAGATTGGACCAGTTGAACATGATTGATGAGAGAAGGCTTAGAGCTCTATGTCATAGCCAGTGCTACCAACAACGAGTTGCTAAATCTTTTAACAAGAAAGTCATGCCTCGACATTTTCAGGTAGGTGACCTTGTCCTGCGGAAGTTATTGCCGATAGTTTCTCTTGCAGAAGGAAAATTTGCCCCAAACTATGGCGGCCCGTACATTGTGAAGAAAGTCCTTCCAGGAGGTGCTTTGATTTTGGCCGAGATGGATGGTCGTGTTTTTTCCAGTCCAATTAATTCTGATTCTGTGAAGAAATATTACACTTGATTTGTACTCATTCTGACTTTGTTTCTATCAAGTGTCAAGTTGAATTTTATGAATCAATTGATGTTACTAAGCTTTGTTTGAGGAAGGCTTTAATTTGGCAATCTGTTTCTGTCCTAATGAAGAGATCATATTGCATGAGAGACTTCAAGACGACGAAAGGCAAGACATTTCTATACACGGCCTGAATAATAATCCCTAGTGCGAGTTGAGTGAAAATTCCGTGTTGACAAGGTAAAGGATTATCTCACGAAAAGTATGACGACCAGAATGATGAGAGGCATTCATTTCCTCTATCTAAACACTACAGGTTATCATTTGCTTAACCCCTTTGAACGGAGTTTCATTTCTTACCCCTGTCAGGAACAATCCCATACCGGGGCAATTTCTTAGAAAGTTCAAAATGGTTAGAATTTTCTTGCTTTCACTTGCATCAATCTTCAAGTATATTTATTGCACACAAGTTCTATGTTAGCTCGAGTGCCCTAGATATGACGAAGAGCATTTCTTTCTATATCCCTACACAGTATACCCTTTGCATACCCAATTTGAGCGGTGAATTCATTTCAATCCAATTGGTGATCATTCTTGTGATAAACAAATGAAATCATCTCAAGTCAAGTTCAAGGTGACTTGGGGCAAATAGAAGCTCAAAAGAAAATTCATCAGAAAGGATGCAAAAGGACTCCATCAAATCGAAGTTCTCTCTCTCGAAAAAAAAATCTCTCAAAAAAAAAAAGAGAGAAGAAAAGAAAATCTCTCTCTCAAAAAAAAAAAAAAAAAAAAGAGAGAGAAAAGCTTCAGCAAGAACTGAGTCGATATGCAAGATCATTTTTCAAGGAAAAGACCATTTGAAGGTTCATTTGTGGAGCAATTGCTAGATGGGATGATCACCAATCTCCATGTTCATAATACCCCTTTTGATGAAAATAGGCCATTCCTTTCAAGCCTACCCGAACCTACGTTACAACCATTACCGAAGTCTTTTCAGAATAGGGCACTTGAGTTAACGTAGAATTTCAAATGCTTATAAATGTTGCTCGAAGAAGTGCGAGCAAGATTTTTCTATCACATTTTTGCAGCATTCCTGACTTGTAAACCCGAAACAGCTGGCGATATCAATTCTTTCAATAGCCTCGACTTGAAGAATCCCTTTTGCTAAACCATTGACCAAGCTCACATTTTAGTCCTTATAAAGACCTCTCAGATTGGCCATGTCATACTGATTTTGAGAATATCCGAACCCTTGTCAAGCATGATGAAGAGAGTTCGAGTGATTCTTATACCCGTATCAAAGGTCGGATCAAAAGCCTTTCATTGAGAGTGAGTGGAAAGTCCTTTCTGATTAAAGGTCTCTCATTTAATATGATCAAAATGACAAAAGGACGAAATGATTGTTCTTATTAATAAATTCCCTAGTAAAGCTTGGTAATGCAAGGAGATTCATGAATCATGTTTTCTCTGCCTCTGCGCATGTGTTGTTTTAACATTTTCTCAGGTAAAAACAGGAGCGATGCCATTGGTTCTATCATAAGAAGAATTCAGGTACGTCTGCTGATTATTCTTCATTGTTTCTCTCTCCGGAATAGGAGAAATTATCTCTCTCGTATGTTCACCAAGTGAAACAGGTGACATTTGGTGTTGCTAAGTGGAGTACGAAGCACACCTCATTTTATGTTCGCCAGTAGGACAGGCGACATAATTTCTCTCTTGGTGTTGCTGAGTGGAGTACGAAGCACACCCCGTTTCATGTTCGCCCAGTAGGATAGGCGACATAATTTCACATTTGGTGTTGCTAAGTGGAGTACGAAGCACACCCCATTTTATGTTCGCCAGTAGGACAGGCGACATAATTTCTCTCTTGGTGTTGCTGAGTGGAGTACGAAGCACACCCCGTTTCATGTTCGCCCAGTAGGATAGGCGACATAATTCCTCTTTCGGTGTTGCTAAGTGGAGTACGAAGCACACCTCATTTTATGTTCGCCTAGTAGGACAGGCGACATAATTCCTCTCTTGGTGTTGCTAAGTGGAGTACGAAGCACACCCCATTTTATGTTCGCCCAGTAGGATAGGTGACATAATTCCTCTTTCGGTGTTGCTAAGTGGAGTACGAAGCACACCTCATTTTATGTTCGCCCAGTAGGATAGGCGACATAATTCCTCTTTCGGTGTTGCTAAGTGGAGTACGAAGCACACCCCATTTTATGTTCGCCTAGTAGGATAGGCGACATAATTCCTCTTTCGGTGTTGCTAAGTGGAGTACGAAGCACACCCCATTTCATGTTCGCCCAGTAGGACATGCGATATAATTCCTCTTTCGGTGTTGCTAAGTGGAGTACGAAGCACACCCCATTTCATGTTCGCCCAGTAGGACGTGTGACATAATTTCTCTCTTGGTGTTGCTAAGTGGAGTACGAAGCACACCATTTCATGCTTACTCGAATGAAGGAGATGACATGATCCTTTTCATGATTGTCCAGTGGTATGGACAACACATCCCATTTTTTTCATATCACGCGCTATTTCGCATTTGTAGGAAACTACAGGTAACAGATAGGCAATCATGTACCTTGAGAACCTTACTTCCAGTGGACTAGAAGTTTGGAGATCGGGGGAACTCAAAGCATTATAAAGCTTCCCCCCGCTTGGACGCTTTTTGTGCGATCCGTATGTAAAGCTCTTTCACCGCTCCGCATGAAGTGAGAAGCCTTAGCATACGTTCCTTATTGTTTGCATATCATGCATCATTTAAAAAAAAAAATCATTCATCATTTTTTCATAGTTTAAATTTAGGTCTCAGTCTTTGAGCGAAACCTCTGCGAGCTTCCACTCAAAGAGGGGCAGCTGTTGACACCTAAATTTTAGCGCATCATTTAGTGTTAATTGCATAGAAAATTAGGGATTAAATTTTAACCCCTAAACAAAAATATTAAAATCGCGTAACATAGGTTCATATAGGTTAGTTGCATTTGCATTGGACCGGCGGTGGATGGACTCGAGTGAACGGCTCTGAACTTAATGAAATTGGACTAAGCCCGCGTTCAAGAAAATTCTTGGCCAAGCCCATGAACATTATAAGAGCTAAAATTTTCATTGGAAAATGTCGAGTTGGAAAATATTGATTTGTCAATCTTGATATTGTCACGATTCAAATTGAATAAATTGATATTATCATAGAGATATTACAATATTTTCTTTGAATCAAGATAGGAAGTAATTGCAAGCAAAACCCTAAACTTTGCCTATAAATACAATCAATAAGAAATCGTGAAAAGGGGCTCTCACAATTTTCAGATCAGAAAATTTTTAGAGTGTGAGAGTGAGAAAGAGAGAGAGAGGAGGAAGACCTCGCGCGACGCGCCCGCTGCCGCGCCCGCTCCCGCGCCCGCGCCCGCTGCCGCGCCCGCGCCCGCTCCCGCGCCCGCGCCCGCTGCCGCGCCCGCTCCCGCGCCCGCTCCCGCGCCCGCGCCCGCTGCCGCGCCCGCTCCCGCGCCCGCTGCCGCGCCCGCGCCCGCTGCCGCGCCCGCTCCCGCGCCCGCTCCCGCGCCCGCGCCCGCTGCCGCGCCCGCTCCCGCGCCCGCTGCCGCGCCCGCGCCCGCGCCCGCGCCCGCGCCCGCGCCCGCGCCCGCTCCCGCGCCCGCTGCCGCGCCCGCTCCCGTGCCCGCTCCTCACGCCGTCACCGCCGTTCGTGCACGCCACCGCCGCTCGTGCATCGCCGTTTGCCGTAGCCACCTCCGTGCACCGCCGGCCACCGTTCCTTCCGATCCGCAGGTGATTCAAATTTGGAAACAAATCTTTGGATTAGGTAATTATCCTATCTCGATTTGATTTGAATATTTTGTTGCCTAATTTGTGCTTATTGATATCTAATTTTGCATATTTGAATAATAAGCATTATCTCAATTAGGATTTGTTTCCTTTTTTTTGAAATCTTGGATATCTGTTATTTGTCAAATTTGGATAGAATTTAGAATCTTCAAAATTTTTTGAATATATCCAAGATATTTAAGATATCATAATTTTTCAAGATGTGATCGATTAGGAATATTTCCTAATCCGCAACCGCACACGTGGAAATAAATCTATCTATCAGGCTTTAGATAGAATTATTTCCATAGCGGGTATTTCGAATTTTAGCGTCGATCTGTCAGGCTTCAGATTGAAACTTAATTCGAAAGATTTAGCGGTTATATATATATATTTTTTTATTTTAATTTCGAATTTCACAAAAAAAAAATACAAAAAAAAGATTGCTTTAGATTAGGTCAATTTCTTTAATTTAAAATTGCATGTTTAGATAATTGTTTTTTTTAATTCCGAATTTCATTTAAAAAAAAACATAAAAAATAATTTGCCCGTCATTAGAAATAGGTCACGTCGTCGCATGACATATAGTTTGCATGTTAGGTTGCATTAATCGCATGTCAATTTTTGCACGTCATTACATATAGGTTAGCTTTCATTTAAACAAATAAAAATCAAAAAAGAAATTTCTGCACCTTTGAACTCTAAGTTAGGATTTATCAAAATTGTCAAATTGAGTATTTTTCTCGAAATTGGTACCGAAAGGGCGTTAGGGAATCTAGCGTAACCAAGTCCCCGAATTTATGATTTCTGGTTCGTAGAAATAAAATAGTACTCCCGCTATTTTATTTAGGTTTCTAATCAACCTACCCTAAATGATTAGTGGCGACTCCCGTTGAAAATATTTGCATGCTCACAATTGGACCTAAGTTGCGATTTGGTAGAGTTTGGGAGAACTCGAGCTAGGTTAGTTAATTTAATTGATCTAGTAATCCATTAGCCTAAGATCGAAACCCGATTTTTTTAGGTCGCGACACCCTCGCCGGCCATGGCGAGGGCCGAGCTCGCCATGGCGGGCGAGCTCGAGCTCGCCCAGATCTGGGCGAGCTCGGCCCTCGCCGGCGACGAGGCTGGCCCTCGTCGGCGGCGAGGGCTATTTTTCAACCAAAAAAAAAAATTTCGATGGAAAAAAAAATTTCACAATTTTTTGACCAAAAAAAAATTTGTAGTTTCCAACGAAAAAAAATTCGTTGGAAAAAAAATTCGTTTCCAACGAATTTAGTCACAAGTTTTCCAATGAATTTTCCAACGAAAAAAAATTCGTTGCAAATTTCCAACGAAAATTGAAATTTTTCGTTGGAAAAATTTGCGACGAGTTATTACCAACGAATTTTTTTTCGTTGGAAAATTCGTTGGAAATTCGTTTTCCAACGAATTTTTTCAAATTTTTCGTTGGAAATTTTGTCGGAAAAAATATGTTTTTTTGTAGTGAAGCGCCGAGGCAAGACGGAATTTCGTGGGATTTCTGAAAGGGAGACAGAGCACTCTTCCACATTCCCCTCTACAGCAGCGGATAACCGTAAATTAACAAGCGATGCATCGCCCAAAACTTTAAAATCCAGGTCAAACCGTTTTATGCGAAAGGAGCCTCGGAGAAGTACTCTTTCCGTGAAGTTGGTAAAATGCTCCCTCCTGGAAAAGCGCCACTCGCATAGTACAAGATTAGGATGAGAGGTCCAGAGAGATTGCCACTTCTTCGACAGCACGCACGTTCTAACAGCATCCTTCATCGGAACAATAGATAAGATGTGTTCGAGAATTGCCTCTGGAAGATCGTCGATGTTGCAAATGACCGCATCCATGTCTTGTTCTTCGTTTGGCCTCTGGAAGATCGTCGATGTTGCAAATGACCGCATCCATGTCTTGTTCTTCGTTTGGCTTCCGGATACTTGGAGCACGAAAAGCACCATCATTCATCAATGAACGACGCATGCAATCGATCGAGCTAAGATGTGCATCTTTGATTCACAACAGAAGTTCGGAATAGCTATATTTCTTTAGTCTAGAAATTCGACTCTTTATCAATATTAAATCCAACCCATCATTCATCCCCTCATCTCCAATCACAACACAGTACTTCGGAATCAGGCCAATCAGTCCAACTTAAATCTGATCAATAACAAGACTACCCGTAAATTGTATCTTTTAGCCGAGTTCTTGGTGATCACCCTCTAAGGTTGCTGGCTTTTTTTCTTTTCTAAAACAAGCTGTTCCCTGTAAACGTTGTCCAGAATAAAAAAGCAAAGAAGAAGAAGCAGAAGGAGAAGGAGAAGCAGAAGGAGAAGGAGAAGGAGAAGCAGAAGCAGAAGGAGAAGGAGAAGCAGGAGGAGGAGGAGGAGGGAAAGAACCACCTTAATAAAGACAACGGCGCTTGGAGGTTGGACAAGAGGCTTGCTGCTGCTTCTTTTTCCCATAGAAGGTATACAATATTACTATATACGGTGAGAGTTTGGCAGGGATATATGTTAGGCCCGGCGAGGAAGGGAGAAAAAGGACAAACAATTGTACACTCAGTATGCTAAATCGAACTTAGTTTGTGAGAAAATAGAAAAATAAAACTTACCTTGAACTCATTCCACCACAATTCCTTTACTTCTTTTGGAGTAGTGATCCAACTACTATACTGTCCCATCCAACAGTTATTGATTATTTTATTAAGTTTCCTCACAACATACGCAGCATCCGTGAATCTGCAAACAGGTTATAACGATGTCAACATACGTAGCATCCATGAAGCATACGGATAATTCAGTTGACATTCATAATAATTTACATATACTTAAAAAAAATAAAGTACTTACGAGTCTCCAAATGAGGATATCATGAATCGGCTATCTTCTTCATCATTCGAGTGTTGCATTGAAGAAGAAGGTGAAACCGAAGGCGATGGAACTAAAGTAGATTCAGTTCGCATTTGAGGGTCGGAGGAAGGGCCAATGTGTCCATTAGCATGTACTAATTGAGGGTTAGATGAAAGGGCAGGGGAAGAGGAAAGGGACGGGGATGAGGAAGGGGAAGGGCTTGGTCTTTTTTGTGAAGCTACACCACGACGCATGTGATCTCCACGTTTATACTAACAAGTTGGAAGATTAAATAAATATGTTAAAAAATATGAACATGCATTAGGGACATATAATGTTATACGTCGTGAAGCTTACTATTTTGTTTTTGAGAGCAAGAGATAAACTTGGCCCCTGATAAAAAGCAAGCTGTTCGGAAATGTCTACGAGCTTAATTTCTGGTCGTACAATAGTAAGATAGGGAGTTACATCCCAATATTCATCAAAAAAATTGGAGCAAATGACACCAATTAACTTCCAGCAAACAGCAAATAGAATTGGAGCAAACAGCCCAATATTCATCAAAAGAAAATTAGAGAACAGCCATTAGAGTTGCAGAATAGGTTTGAACATTTTCACTTATCGACAAATTATACATTCACCACCAGCTTTGATATCAATGCCCTGCCCAGAACTAAACACCTCGAACTCAAGATCCAGCAAGAGGATATACCACACACTATTCGCCAAAAATCAAAAGGCCGGCCTTCCCTTTTTGGTATTCGCCCAAATCGCGGTCTGCCCCACTTGTTACAACAAACCTACAAGACATTCGTCATCACATTATAGCCTATTTTTTATTGGTTTCAATATTCAAACCTAGATATAAATAAAATAATAATGAAATGACTCCGAAACGCCAAAAAAAACTAAAACTGAACTGAAAATACTGTTCATCCAGAATAGTTTTTTGCTCAAAAACCCATGTAAATGACTCTGAAATGCCAAAAAAACGACTTGTGTCACGGCCAAAGGCCGTGTTTTTGGATTAGTGGGCCGTTTCCACTTGACCGACCAAATTTCAACTCATTCTGACCACATTTCACCTCATTCCGACCAAATTTTAAATGAATTTCAACCCAAATCCGATCAAATTTCAGCTCATTCCGATCAAATTTCAACCTAAATCCAATCAAATTTCAGCTTGTTTCCACACGGCAAACAGAATAAATTCATCGGAAATTCCATTTACGGCTAACAGTCAACCATTCTGTTTCGCCCACAAACAAAATCAAATTTGTGGGCAAAACAGAACCAAAACTAGCAAGCAAGCATAATCAAAACATAATCATATCTATTTTGCCCAACGTCCAACAGAAGCAAAAACAGCAAACCCAAAACCAGCAAGCAGACCCAAGCTAAGTCATCCAACAGAAGCAAAAACAGTAGACCCAACACAAACAACAAAAGCAGAAGCAAAAGCAGAAGAAGCAGAAGTAAAAGCAAACGTCGACAAAAAAATTTAGAGAATGTAGCTCTAAAACTCTCATACGACGATCCTTGCGCTGGGTGTCCTCGCGCTTCCCAACATCCGCTGCTAAAGAATGCCAAAAATTGCGCCGAAGAATGCCGAAGGTCGCCCAGAATCGTTCGATCGAGAGAGACAGAGACAGAGAAGAGGGAGAAAAGGAAGAGAAGAAACCCTAAATTGTTCGAAGAGAAGAAAACCCTAATACCGCGGATTTGAAGATGATGCCGTTTTGCTAATTTCCGCCGAAATTAGCCATGGATTAAAATTCGTGGCTAATATCGTTGTAAATTAGCCACGAATTCAAATTTGTAGCTAATTCCGTCGCACATTAGCCACGAATTTTAATCCGTGGCTAATTTGCCACGATATTAGCCACAGATTTTAATTTTGTCACGGCAAACTCGAATCGAAATATAAAATTGTCGCAGCAAATCTTAATATTTTTTTCGTGGCTAAATCCGTGGCAAATTAGCCACGAATTTCATTTCTACTAGCGTATTTTTCAAATTCGTGGCTAATTTGCCATGGATTTAATCACGAATTTTAAAAAAAATCCCCACACACACTTAATTCATTTTTTTCAAATTCGTGGCCACTTGCCACGGATTTAGCCACGAATTTGAAAAAAATGAATGATGCGTGTGTGGGCATTTGTTTTTTAAATTCGTGGCTAATCCGTGGCAAATTAGCCACGGATTTAGCCACAAATTTCATTTCTACTAGCCTTTAATGAAATTCGTGGCTAAATCCGTGGCAAATTTGCCACGGACTTAGCCACGAATTTGAAAAAAAAATGCCCACACACACCTAATTCATTTTTTTAAATTCGTGGCTAAATCCGTGGCAAATTTGCCATGGATTTAGCCACAAATTTCATTTCTACTAGCCTATAATGAAATAAGTGGCTAAATCCGTGGCAAATTAGCCACGACTTTGAAAAAAAATACCCACACACGCCTAATTCATTTTTTTTAAAATTCGTGGCTAAATTTGCCACGGATTTAGCTACAAATTTCATTTCTACTAGCCTATAATGAAATAAGTGGCTAAATCCGTGGCAAATTAGCCACGACTTTGAAAAAAAAATGCCCACACACGCCTAATTCATTTTTTCAAATTCGTGGCTAAATCCGTGGCAAATTAGCCACGAATTTAAAAAAAATGCCCACACACGCCTCATTCATTTTTTTTTCAAATTCATGGCTAAATCCGTGGCAAATTGGCCACGGATTTAGCCACGAATTTCATTTCTACTAGCCTATAATGAAATTCGTGGCTAAATCCGTGGCAAATTTGCTACGGATTTAGCCATGAATTTGAAAAAAAATGCCCACATACGCCTAATTCATTTTTTTTTTCAAATTCGTGGCTAAATCCGTGGCAAATTTGCCACGGATTTAGCCATGAATTTCATTTCTACTAGCCCACACATGCCTAATTCATTTTTTTTCCCGACAATAACATTTCAGTAACAATAATAGCAATAATAATAATCAACAACAACAATAATAATAATTATAATAATAATAACAACAACAACAACAACAATACTAATAATTACGACAACAACAATAATAATAAATATGACAACAACAATAAACTCTTGTTATAACAATATTAATAATAATTGCATCATAATTAGTAAAAAGTCCCCAAAATCTAAATCTTCATCTTTACCTTCGTCTTCATCTTGATCTTCATCTTCTTCATGAACATTATAGTTGTCGTCGTCGTCGTCATCATCATCATCATCCTCTATCTTAAAATCAGATTTTGCAACACCTTTTAAATTTGATTCACAAATTTCAGTTAGATCGACATCTATCATTGCTCCACATGGATCTCGTGGAATTGAAATGTTATATTCCTCAGTTTGAACTGTGTTATAAACTTCATCTTGTTGATATGCTGTATCTTACTAGTGTTCCTGAATTTTTCTTCGTGGTTTGATTTTACATCCAGCCTACCAATTAGTTTTGTCACGTTTCAAACTAGGATATAATGCATAATATACTTGAATTATTTGTTGTGCCAATACAAATGGTTCATATTTCATATACCTTTTCCTGTGATTTATTTCAACCAAATTAAATTTCGTATCAACCTTCATTCCTTTGATGGGGTCGAACCACATGTATTTAAATAACACTACCCGCATTAATGGTCCGGGATACTCTATCTCCATGATTTCATCCAATAAGCCATAAAAATCATCTTTTGAACTGCCATCATTAGATGACCGAACACACACACCACTATTCATTATGGTTTTTCCCATTCCATATTCTTGAGTGTAAAAATTATACCCGTTTATGAAATATGTTGGCCAAGTTTGTACTCTTGACTTTGGACCCCATGACAGATAATATAGCAATCATTGCTCTTCAACTTGATCATGATTACTGTGAATCTAAAGTCACACACGCAAAGTCAATAATATATATTTAAATGATATATAAAATATTAATAACTTGATTTTGGTCCATAGGTAACTTACATATATTTTGAACCATGTTGCAAATTGTTCATCACACAAACGATCAAACTCATTTGGTGGTAGTCCATACATTGAAGTTTGAAAAATCCTATTAACAATTTACATTTATATATTAGTAAATATTTGACACGCAATACATATAGTTGCAAATATATACTTACTCGAAGTATAGCTCCACTTCTGATAGTTCAGTAAAATATATGTATGGGCTGTCTGCCATTCTTCGCTTATTAAGTAACGAAACTTATATGCATCGCTTGGTCGATCGAGATAATTAAAAATAGAAAATGATTTGCAATTGAGATTAATGGGACCCTCGTCATTTCTTTCTGCTCTCCACCTCTTGCACTACACGTGTAGCTCAAAATAGTATGATGTAAATGTTGTCACTTTTTCCACAATATATGCATTACAAATTGAAGTTTCAATGCATACCTTATTTTTAATTTGATACATCCATCGAAATTGGACGGGACCTGCAACTTTGGTCTCATAAGGCAAGTGAATTAAGAAATGCTTCATTGAATCAAAAAACGATGGAGAAAATATCCTTTCTAAGTTGAAAAAAATAATTAAAATATCTCTCTCTAGTTTCTTTATGTGTGATGCTTTTAACACTATCGAGCAAATATCATGAAGGAAATTACTTAACTCTGTAATAGCGCCCTATACAAAGTTTGGTAGAAGTTTCTTGAAAGCTATTGGAATTAGTCTTTCCATAAATATGTGACATTCATGACTCTTTAATCCTATCAATTTGCATTCGTTTAAATCAACACATCTCCCGATGTTCGAAGCATATCCATCAGGAAACCGCACAGATTTCAACCATTGACAAACTACTTGTCTCTACTCCTTATCCAATATATAAACTGCTTTTTGTTTTGGTCCCCTGCTGCTTGCATCCACATCTAGTGTTGACCGATCACAAATATCTCTCATATCTTTTCTTGTATTCAAGTTGTCTTTTATTTTTCTAGTGACATCCATCACAATATTTATAACATTATCGAAAACATTCTTTTCAATGTACATGACGTCAATATTATGATGAATAAGAGGGTCTTCCAATATGGTAGATCCCAAAATATACTGCGTTTAGTCCACTAATGTGTACTTCTGTATGCAATAGTTGTGCCATGAAGGTTTTCAACGACAGTTGGAAAGTTTTGCACTTGCTCTCAAATTTGATCACCGGTCAACCTCAATGGTGGAGGTGTTCTTTCAATCATATTCTGGATGAAATCTTTTTTATTCCTTATGAATGTATGATTCGTCGGCAAAAATTGTCCGTGATAGTCAAAATAGCTGGGCTTCTTACCATGTATTAATTTGAATGACTTCGATCTCTCCAAACAAATCGGACATCCTAAGATCTCAGCTGTACTCCATCCAGATAACATTCCATAAGCTGAAAAGTCATTTATCGTCCAAAGAAGAGCAGCCTTCATTATAAATGTTTGATCAGTAGAAATATTATACGTAACGACACCTTAATCCCATAGCCGTTGTAACTCTTCAATCAATGGTTGCATATAAACATCTATAAACTTTTTCAGATTTTTTGAGCCAGTCATGATCAATGTCAAAAACATATAAGGTGTCTTCATGCGCATACCGAGTGGAAGATTGTACGGACTTAAGATAATTGGCCAACATGAATAACTTTTTCCTAATTTTCCAAATGGGGTAAATCCATTAGCACAGAGACCTAACCGAATGTTTTGAGGCTCTATCGCAAACTCAGGGTATGTTCTATCAAAATGTTTTCATGCTTCTACATCTGAAGGATGACACATTAGACTCTCTTCTGTTTCATGATTTGCATGCCAAGTCATGTGTTTAGCAATGGCTTGAGACATATAAAGCCTTTGCAATCTGGGAATTAAGGGTAGATAAAACATTTGCTTGCATGGTCTATGCTTCTGATTACGACTCTGCCTCCTGTTAATCTTGTACCTAGGTTGGTTGTAGAATTTGCAAGATTTTGCATTTTCATCATCTCTCCAATATAACATATAACCCCTACTACATACATCAATCCTTTCAACTAAAAGACCTAAGTTATCCACTAACTTCTTCATATCATAAAAATCACTTGGCATGATATTATCACGAGACATTTTTTCTCGCATTACTTCAACAAAAGAGTTGAAGCAATTCTTAGTCACATTATGTTCTGTCTTGATATTTAACAATCGTGTTGTCACTGATAACTGAGTGCAGTTGTCACAACCTGCCCATAAAGGTTCACCTGCTGCTTTTAACATTTTCCAGAACTGATTAGATGGAAACGTTTCATTACACACATTTTCATTAAAACTTATTACTCCTATCTTTTCCAATTGTTCAAGTGTAGGAGTAAAACTAGTACTTACATGGTTTAATCTGAAACAACATTCTGACCAGCTGCATCAATTACCATCCTCTGGTATGAGTTCAGTTGGTCATAATAGCTACATTCTTCCCTAACTGAAAACTGGTCACTTATTCGATCTCCTTCATCAAATATAAATAATTCACCATGGCAATTCCAATTATAGTAGTTCGGAATAAACCCAAATCTACAAAGATATTCTCTAATTTTATCACACACATGAAATTTACCATTACTGCACTTGTTACACGGACACTGTAACTTATTTTCATCCATTAACTCATATTTACTATTAGCAAAATCCAAAATAGTTCTAATAGAGTACAAAATTCATCGATCAATCCCGACGTCCAGGTAAGTTCTTATTATACATTCAAGCCCTGTCTCTTTGCATTGTGTCTATATAAAAATAAAAAAATCTCGTAAAATATTAAAACCATAGAATTTTCTTAATTAATACCATAAAATTCTAAAAATTAAAATTTTGTTTTTGATGAAACAATTAGTTTGAAATTGAAAAAAATGAAAAAATTACCATGTCAAGAAGACTTACCTAAGTATTTGACTGAAATCTTTATAATAGAAAGTGCTTAATTTGATGAGAATTGTAACGTTCGCTTTATCTGCGAGACTTTCCAATGGACGCGTACCTAAAAAAAAACTGACTTCAGATTTTTTTTAAAATATTTTGTTTTCGAAATTTTTTTTTTCGAATTTTTTTTCTAGATATTTTTCGCTGATCGCCAGTCCGACGACTGACTGAGGCCGGCAGGTTGGACCTCGCCGACCATGGGCGAGGTCCAGTGGCCTCACCATGGCCATGTGCGAGGTCACCTCGCCGCCCAGATCTGGGCGCTATTGAACCTCGCGACGAGGTCGAGCGGCGGCCATGGTCGCTCGGCCTTGCCCAGATTTGGGTGAGGTCCAGCGACCTCACCTGTGGTCGTCGCTTGACCTCGTCGCACAGATCTAGATGACGAGGTCGAGCGGCGACCTCTCCCATGGACCTCGGCCGAGCGGCGGCCATAGGCGGGGCTGCCACTCGACCTCGCCGTCTAGATCTATACAGTGAGGTCGAGCGGTGGCCATGGGCGATGTCGCTGGACCTCGCCCAGATCTGGGCGAGGCTGAGCGACCATGGCCGTCACTCGACCTCGCCATGAGGTTCAACAGCGCTCAGATCTGGGCAGCGAGGTCTAACGGGCGCCCAGAGCTGGGCGGTGAGGTAACCTTGCCCATGGCCATGGTGAGGCCACTGGACCTCACTCATGGCCGGTGAGGTACAACTTGCCAGGCTTCAGCCGGTCGCCGGACCGGCGAAAAATATCTAGAAAAAAAAATTCAAAAAAAAATTTGAAAAAAAATATTTAAAAAAAATCTGAAGTCAATTTTTTTTAGGTATGTATCCATTTGAAAGTCTCGCAGATGAAGTGAATATTGCAATTCTCATCAAATTAAGCACTTTCTACTATAAAGATTTCAGTCAAATACTTGGATAAGTCTTTTTGACATGGTAATTTTTTCATTTTTTTCAATTTCAAAGTAATTGTTTCGTCAAAAACAAAATTTTAATTTCTAGAATTTTATGGTTTTAATTAAGAAAATTTTATGGTTTTAATATTTTACGATAATTTTTTATTTTTATATAGACACAATGTAAAGATACAGGACTTGGATGTATAATAAGAACTTACCTGGACGTCGAAGATTGACCGATGAATTTCGTACTAGGTTGGAACTATTTTTTGACTTTGCTAGTAGTAAATATGAGTTAATGGATGAAAATAAGTTACGGTGTCCATGTAACAAGTGCAGTAATGGTAAATTTCATGTGTGTGATAAAGTTAGACAATATCTTTGTAGATTTGGGTTTACTTTGAACCACTATAATTGGACTTACCATGGTGAACCATTTATATTTGATGAAGGATATCAAATAAGTAACCAATTTTCAGTTAGGGAAGAATGTAGCTATTATGATCAATTGAACCCATATCAGATGATGGTGATTGATGCAGCTGGTTAGAATGTTGTTTCAGATTCGAACCATGCAAGTACTAGTTTTACTTCTATACTTAAACAATTAGAAGAGATATGAGTAACATGTTTTGATGAGAATATGTGTAATGAACCATTTCCATCTAATCAGTTCTGGAAAGTATTGAAAACAGTAGATGAACCTTTATGGGCATGTTGTGATAACCACACTCAGTTATCAGTGACAGCAAGATTGTTAAATATCAAGATAGAACATAATGTGTCTGAGAATTGCTTCAACTCTTTTGTTGAAGTAATGCGAGAAATAATGCCTCGTGATAACATTATGCCAAGTGATTTTTACGATATGAAGAAGTTAGTGGATAACTTAGGTCTTCCAGTTGAAAGGATTGATGTATGTAGTAGGGGTTGTATGTTATATTGAAGAGATGATGAAAATGCAGAATCTTGCAAATTCTGTAGCCAACCTAGGTACAAGATTAATAGGAGGCATGGTCGTAATCAGAAGCGTAGACCATGCAAGTAAATGTTTTATCTACCCTTAATCCCCGGATTACAAAGGCTTTATACGTCTCAAACCATTGCTGAACACATGACTTGGCATGCAAATCATGAAACAGAAGAGGGTCTAATATGTCATCCTTCAGATGTAGAGGCATGGAAACATTTTGATAGAACATACCCTGAGTTTGCGATAGAGCCTCGAAACATCCGATTAGGTCTCTGTGCTGATGGATTTGCCCCATTTGGAAAATTAGGAAAAAATTATTCATGCTGGCTAATTATCTTAACTCCGTACATTCTTTCACCCGGTATGTGCATGAAGACACCTTATATGTTTTTGACATTGATCATGATTGGCCCACAAAATCCGAAAAAGTTTGTAGATATTTATATGCAACCATTGATTGAAGAGTTACAATGGCTATGGGATAAAGATGTCATTACGTGTGATGTTTCTACCGATCAAATAGTTGTAATGAAAGCTGCTCTTCTTTGGATGATAAATGACTTTCCAGCTTATGGAATGTTATCTGGATGGAGTACAGCTGGGATCTTAAGATGTCCGATTTGTTTGGAGAGATCGAAGTCATTCAAATTAAGATATGGTAAGAAGCCCAGCTATTTTGACTGTCACAGATAATTTTTACCGACGAATCATATATTCATAAGGAATAAAAAAGAGTTCATCAAGAATATGATTGAAAGAACATCTCCACCATTGAGGTTGACCGGTGATCAAATTTGGAAACGAATGCAGGACTTTCCAGCTGTTGTTGAAAATCCTCATGGCACAACTATTGCATACGGAAGTAGACATAAGTGGACTAAACGTAGTATATTTTGGGATCTACCATATTGGAAGGCCATCTTATTCATCATAATCTTGACGTCATGCACATTGAAAAGAATATTTTCAACAATGTCATAAATACTGTGATGAATGTCACTGGAAAAACAAAAAACAACTTGAATATAAGAAAAGATATGAGAGATATTTGTGATCGGTCAATACTAGATATGGATGCAAGTAGCAGGGGACCAAAACAAAAAGCAGTTTATACATTGGATAAGGAGCAGAGACGAGCCGTTTGTCAATGGTTGAAATATGTGCGGTTTCTTGATGGATTTGCTTCGAACATCGGGAGATGTGTTGATTTGAACGAATACAAGTTGACAGGATTAAAGAGTCATGATTGTCACATATTTATGGAAAGACTAATTCTAATAACTTTCAAGGAACTTCTACCGATCTTTGTATAGGACGCCATTACAGAGTTAAGTAATTTCCTTCATGATATTTGCTTAACAGTGTTAAAAGCATCATACATGGAGAAACTAGATAGAGACATTCCAATTATTCTTTGCAACTTAAAAAGGATATTTCCTCCATCGTTTTTTGATTCAATGGAGTTTTTCTTAGTTCACTTGCCTTATAAGGCCAAAGTTATAGGTCTCGTCCAATTTCGATAGATGTATCCATTCGAGAGGTAAAAATTTTTTCAAATAAATTTCAAAATACTTTATTATATATTATGTTCTGATAAACTTCTTTCTATTACAACTAGGTTCTTATATCATTTGAAGAAAAAAATGAAGAATAAAACATGTATTGAAACTTCAATTTGTAATGCATATATTGTGGAAGAAGTGACAACATTTGTATCATACTATTTTGAGCCGCGCGTGCAGTGTAAGAGGCGGAGAGCAGGAAGAAATGATGAGTGTCTCATTGATCCTAATTGCAAATCATTTTCTATTTTTAATTATCTCGATCGACTAAGCGGCGCATATAAGTTTCGTTGCTTAACAGGTGAAGAACGGCAGACAGTCCATACATATATTTTACTGAACTATCTAGAAGTGGAGCTATACTTCGAGTAAGTGTATAATTGCAAATGTATGTATTGCGTGTCAAATATTTACTAATATATAAATGTAAATTGTTAATAGGATTTTTCAAACTTTAATGTATGGACTACTACCAAATGAGTTTAACCGTTTGTGTGATAAACAATTTGCAACATGGTTCAAAATATATGTAAGTTGCCTATGGACCAAAATCAAGTTATTAATATTTTATACATCATTTAAATATATATTATTGACTTTGCGTGTGTGACTTTAGGTTCACAGTAATTATGTTCAAGTTGAAGAGCAATAATTGCTATATTATTTGTCATGGGTTCCAAAGTTAAGAGTATGAATTTGGCCAGCATATTTCATAAACGGGTATAATTTTTACACTCACGAATATGGAATGGAAAAAGCCATAATGAATAGTGATATGTGTGTTCGGTCATCCAATGGTGGCAGTTCAAAAGATGATTTTTATGGCTTATTGGATGAAATCATGGAGATAGAGTACTCCGGACCATTAATGCGGGTTGTGTTATTTAAGTGCATGTGGTTCGACCCCGTCAAAGGAATGAAGGTTGATACGAAGTTTAATTTGGTTGAAATAAATCACAGGAAAAGGTATATGAAATATGAACCACTTATATTGGCACAACAAGCAATTCAAGTATATTATGCATCATATCCTAGTTTGAAACGTGACAAAGTTAATTGGTGGGCTGTATGTAAAATCAAATCACGAAGAAAAATTGAGGAACACTAGAAGGATGCAGTATATCAATAAGATGAAGTTTGTAACACGGTTCAAATCGAGGAATATAACATTCCAACTCTACGAGATCTATGTGGAGCAATGATAGATGTAGATCTAATTGAAATTCGCGAATCAAATTTAGAAGGTGTTGCAGAATTTGATTTTGAGATAGAGGATGATGATGATGACGACGACGACGATGATGCTCATGAAGAAGATGAAGATCAAGATGAAGACGAAAGTGAAGATGAAGATTTAGATTTTGGAGACTTTTTACTAATTATATCGTAATTATTATTATTATTGTGATGACAAGAGTTTATTGTTGTTGTCATATTTATTATTATTATTGTTGTCGTAATTATTAGTATTGTTGTTGTTGTTGTTGTTTTATTATTATTATTATTGTTATTGTTATTGTTATTGTTATTATTATTATTGTTGTTGTTGTTGATTATTATTATTGCTATTATTGTTACTGAAATGTTGTTGTTGGGAAAAAAATGAATTAGGTGTGTGTGGGCTAGTAGAAATGAAATTCGCAGCTAAATTCGTTGCCACGGATTTAGCCACGAATTTAAAAAAAATGCCCACACATGCCTAATTCATTTTTTTTCAAATTCGTGGCTAAATCTGTGGCAAATTGGCCACGGATTTAGCCACGAATTTCATTTCTACTAGCCTATAATGAAATTCATGGCTAAATTCGTGGCAAATTTGCCACGGATTTAGCCATGAATTTGAAAAAAATGAATTAGGCGTGTATAGGCATTTTTTTTTCAAATTCGTGGTTAAATTCGTGGCAATTTGAAAAAAAATGAATTAGGCGTGTGTGGGCATTTTTTTTCAAAGTTGTGGCTAAATCCGTGGCTAATTTGCCATGGATTTAGCCACGAATTTCATTAAAGGTTAGTAGAAATGAAATTCGTGGCTAAATCCGTGGCAAATTTGCCACGGATTTAACCACGAATTTGAAAAAAAATGAATTAGGCGTGTGTAGGCATTTTTTTTCAAAGTCGTGGCTAAATCCGTGGCTAATTTGCCATGGATTTAGCCACGAATTTCATTAAAGGTTAGTAGAAATGAAATTCGTGGCTAAATCCGTGGCAAATTTGCCACGGATTTAGCCACGAATTTGAAAAAAAATGAATTAGGCGTGTGTGGGCATTTTTTTTTCAAATTCATGGCTAAATCCGTGGCAAATTTGCCACGGATTTTGCCACGAATTTGAAAAAAAATGAATTACGCGTGTGTAGGCATTTTTTTTAAATTCGTGGCTAAATCTGTGGCAAATTAGCCACGGATTTAGCCACAAATTTCATTTCTACTAGCCTTTAATGAAATTCGTGGCTAAATCTGTGGCAAGTGGCCATGAATTTGAAAAAATGAATTAAGTGTGTTTGGGCATTTTTTTTAAAATTCGTGGCTAAATCCGTGGCAAATTAGCCATGGATTTAGCCACGAATTTGAAAAATACGCTAGTAGAAAAGAAATTCGTGGCTAAATCCGTGGCAAATTTGCCACGGATTTAGCCACGAATTTCATTAAAGGCTAGTAGAAATGAAATTCGTGGCTAAATCCGTGGCAAATTTGCTACGGATTTAGCCACGAATTTGAAAAAAAATGAATTAGGCGTGTGTGGGCATTTTTTTTCAAAGTTGTGGCTAAATCCGTGGCTAATTTGCCATGGATTTAGCCACGAATTTCATTATAGGCTAGTAGAAATGAAATTTGTGGCTAAATCCGTGGCAAATTTTCCACGAATTTAGCCATGAATTTGAAAAAATGAATTAGGCGTGTGTAGACATTTTTTTTTCAAATTCGTGGCTAAATCCGTCGCAAATTTGCCACGGATTTAACCACGAATTTGAAAAAAAATGAATTACGCGCGTGTGGGCATTTTTTTTTAAATTCATGGCTAAATCTGTGGCACGAATTTAGCCACGAATTTCATTTCTACTAGCCTTTAATGAAATTCGTGGCTAAATCCGTGGCAAGTGGCCACGAATTTGAAAAAAATGAATTAAGCGTGTGTGGGCATTTTTTTTAAAATTCGTGGCTAAATCCGTGGCAAATTAGCCACGGATTTAGCCACGAATTTGAAAAATACGCTAGTAGAAATGAAATTCATGGCTAAATCCATGGTTAATTTGCCACGGATTTAGCCACGGAAAAAATATTAGGGTTTAGTGCGACAATTTTATATTTCGATTCGAATTTGCCGCGACAAAATTAAAATCTGTGGCTAATATCATGGCAAATTAGCCACGGATTTAAATTCGTGGCTAATATTGTGGCAAATTAGCCACCGATTAAAATCCGTGGCTAATGTGCGACGGAATTAGCCACGAATTTGAATCCGTGGCTAATTTGCAACGATATTAACCACGAATTTTAATCTGTGGCTAATTTCGGCGGAAATTAGCAAACGGCGTCGTCTTCAAATCCGTGGTATTAGGATTTTCTTCTCTTCGAATAATTTAGGGTTTCTTCTCTTCCTCTTCTCCCTCTTCTCTATCTCTGTCTCTCTCTCTCTCTCTCGATCAAACGATTCTCAACGACCTTCGACGTTCTTCGGCATTCTTCGGTGCAATTCTCGGCATTCTTCGGCGGCGGATGCTTGGAAGTGTGAGGACACCCAGCGCAAGGATCGTCGTATGAGAGTTTTAGAGGTACGTTCTCTAAATTCTTTTGTGGACATTTGCTTCTACTTCTGCTTCTTCTGCTTCTGCTTCTGCTTCTGTTGTTTATGTTGGGTCTGATATTTTTGCTTCTGTTGGATGACTTAGCTTGGGTCTGCTTGCTGGTTTTGGGTATGCTGTTTTTGCTTCTATTGGATGTTGGGCGAAATAGATTTGATTCTGTTTTGGTTCTGTTTTGATTTTGCTTGCTTGCTGGTTTTGGTTCTGTTTCGCCCACGAATTTGATTCTGTTCGTGGGCGAAGCAGAATGGTTCTGTTTTGCTCACGAAACAGAATGGTTTTGTTCGTGGGCAAAGCAGAATGGTTGACTGTTAGCCGTAAATGGAATTTCCAGCGAATTTATTCTGTTCGCCGAGTGGAAACAAGCTGAAATTTGGTCGGATTTAGATTGAAATTTGGTCGAAATGAACTGAAATTTGGTTGGATTTGGGTTGAAATTTGGTTGAAATTCGTTTGAAATTTGGTTGGAATGAGGTGAAATGTGGTCGGAATGAGCAGAAATTTGGTCGGTTAAGTGAAAATGGCCCGCTAATCCAAAAACACAGCCTTTGGCCTTGACGCAAGTCATTTTTTGGCATTTCGGAGTCATTTACATGGGTTTTTGAGCAAAAAACTATTCTGGATGAACAATATTTTCAGTTCGGTTTTAGTTTTTTTTGGCGTTTCGGAGTCATTTCATTATTATTTTATTTATATCTAGGTTTGAATATTGAAACCAATAAAAAATAGGCTATAATGTGATGACAAATGTCATGTAGGTTTGTTGTAACAAGTGGGGCAGACCGCGATTTGGGCGAATACTAGAAAGGGAAGGTCGACCTTTTGATTTTTGGCGAATAGGGTGTGGTATGTCCTCTTGCTGGATCTTGAGTTCAAGGTGTTTAGTTCTGGGTGGGGCATTAATATCAAAGCTGGTGGTGAATGTATAATTTATCGATAAGTGAAAATGTTCAAACCTATTCTGCAACTCTAGTGGCTGTTCTCTAATTTTCTTTTGATGAATATTGGGCTGTTTGCTCCAATTCTGTTTGCTGTTTGCTGGAAGTTAATTGGTGCAGTTTGCTCCAATTCCTTTGATGAATATTGGGCTACAACTCTCTATTTTACTATTGTACGACCAAAAATTAAGCTCGTAGACATTTCCGGATAGCTTGCTTTTTATCAGGGGCCAAGTTTATCTCTTGTTCTCAAAAACAAAATGGTAAGCTTCACGACGTATATCATTATGTGTCCCTAATACATGTTCATATTTTTTAACATATTTATCTAACCTTCCAACTTGTTAATATGAACATGGAGGTCACATGCGTTGTGGTGTAGCTTCACAAAGAAGACCAGGCCCTTCCCCTTCCTCGTCCCCGTCCCTTTCCTCTTCCCCTGCCCTTTCATCTAACCCTTAACCAGTACATGATGATGGACATATTGGCCCTTTCTCCGACCCTCAAATGCGAACTGAATCTACTTCAGTTCCATCGCTTTCGGTTTCACCTTTTTCTTCAATGCAACACTCGAATAATGAAGAAGACAGCCAATTCATGATATCCCCATTTGGAGATTCGTAAGTACTTCATTTTTTTAAGTATATGTGAATTATTATGGATGTCAACTGAATTGTCCGTATGCTTCACAGGTGCTATGTATGTTGATATCGTTATAACTTGTTTGCAGATTCACAGATGCTACGTATGTTGTGAGGAAACTTAATAAAATAATCAATAATTGTTACATGCGGCAGTATAGTAGTTGGACCACCGCTCCAAAAGAAGTAAAGGAATTATGGTGGAATGAGTTCAAGGTAAGTTTTGTCCTTCTATTTTCTCATAAACTAAGTTCGGTTTAGCATACTGAATGTACAATTGTTTTTCTATTGATTGCTTACAGCGGAAGTTCAGGTGGGATGAAGTCGGAAGAGAAAGAAGTTAGAAGAATTTTTAAGAAGAAAGCCGGTGATCACATGTTAAATGTGATGAATAGAGCAAAGAGAAGTCAAGAAAAGCCGGATTTTATTATAACTGACAATTGAGCAGAAACTAAGAGAACTTGGGACACCAAAAAGCATAAGCAAATCAGTAAAATAAATAAGAAGAATCGAGCTTCTAGTTCTAGTGAAGGGTTTGCCACAAATGCTGGGGGCTCTATCAACATCGAGAGCATGGAAAAAGAATGATAAGTCTGTTAAAAATGTTGTAAGTTAATTCAATGATTACTTATTTATATTTATATTTTGTAGGCAGGTGAATTGGGGACGGAACCGACATTTATACTACATTTGAACGCACATTTTAGAAAAAAGATAAGACATGGATGGGCAATCGAGCAAAAGCTATTAAGGTATGTAATGTTATATTTTGTATTTATATATATGAAGTTTTTTTATTTTCATCTATATTGTTAATGTAGGACAAATATGATGAACTTGTAATGAGCATTGCTATTAGTGGTGATGGTGTTGCTGTGTTTGAGCCATCGGTTAACAGTATGGCATTATGGGTGGAGGCATCGGGTGGAATGAGAAGAGGTCAAATATTTGGGATGGGATCCTTGTCAAGGATATACACAATGCCGGCTGCTGCAACTTCATTCTTCAATGCGACTTTTTTAAGGAGGACATAACACGAGGAGCAAATGACCCGTGAATTGAACCAACTGAAACATTTATTTGTACAGAAGGACGAAGAAATAAGAGGAGTGAAACAACATTTGCAATTGATCATGCAACACCTCAACCTTGATCATGATAACGTTCCTCCTGTACCTCCCACTAATCCAGTAGGTGATGGGCACAATAATGAGTGACGCAGTGATAATGACATTTCTGATGATGATGCTAATGATGATGCTGATGATGATGATGATCCTTACTAGTTAAAATTTCCAACCTCGAGGATAAGCTTGCTTCAGCATTACCTATTTATTTATAGGACAAGTTATTAGTTGTTGCATTTGTTCAATGCACATGTATCGATTCTGTTAAAAGTTCAACAACTGTTTTTGCACATGTACACGAGAGACAATGGACTAATCAAGCTGATGCTTGGCTATCTCTCTCCCTTGTTCACGCATGCACGTGCATTCTAGGAACAGAGTTGCTAGGATCTGAATTACTTGGCACTAATACTTTGAAGAATCTTTCGAATGATCATGATGCCATATTGTGTTGTTATCTGTTATTTTTTTTTGGTAAGGCGTTGTATTACTAGAAATTGTTAAAAGTGAATTTTGCCATGTATGTAATTAGGAATGATTAATGACGGTCTTTCTTTTGGTTTGGCAGTCTATTCCAATTTTCGTCTTTGCAAACTAGGTAGGACTTGACATATTATAGACCACTTTTGGTGACTTTACAAGATATCCCTTTGGATTAGATATTTGACAAGTCAGTTCGCAGAGAACTGTGCCTTGGGTTCACTAAGTTAATGCACGAGGTACTTCTATCATTCTTTATGCTACATGACAATAAGCGTTCGGTTTGCATGCACGCCCTCTGGAATTGGTCTTTTGTGTGAGCATAGCCTAATATATTCTTTTTTGAACACCCCTTTTTTTGCTGTTGAATAGATATGAAAAAATTAAGAGGGGTTAGGAGTTTGATATTGTGATGTTTGCACTGCAGATGGATAGGACTTCGATTCTTGGAGACACTATAGACTACATGACTACGTGAAAGAACTTCTTGGCAAGATCAACAGTTTGCAATAAGAGAGCAAACTGGATTTGAAGCAGTTGAATTTGTTGGATCCTCTCAAGGATTTTTCATACAAATTTAGTGCTTTGTTCCATTTCTTTCTTTTTTGTGTTTGTTCTTGTCTTGACTGTGATTCTATCAATGTTAAATATAAATTCTATAATTGCTGTTAATTAGATTTCAAATCGAAATCGTCTCTAAACAACATTCGTCGTAGACTTCGTCGCTAAATTATTCATTAAAATTTGTCACCAAATTCGTTTCGAAACAATGTTCGTGGCAAAAGTCAAAATTTTTCGTGGCAAATTAGTGACGAATTTTGCCACGAATAAGTTCGTCGCAAAATACTGACAAAAAAATTTTGGTGGCAAATTAGCCACGAATTCTGCCACGAAATGTGTTCGTCGCAAATTACCCACAAATTTTGCCACGAATAAGTTCGTTGCAAAAAACTCCACGAATAAGTTCGTCGCAAAAAACTGACAAAAAAAAAATTTGGTGGCAAACTAGCCATGAATTTTGCCACGAAATGTGTTCGTCGCAAATTACCCACGAATTTTGCCACGAATAAGTTCGTCACAAAAAACTGACAAAAAAAAATTTGGTGGCGAATTAGCCACGAATTTTGCCACGAAATGTGTTCGTCGCAAATTAGTGATAAATTTTGCCACGAATAGTTAGCAAGGATTTTTGCCACGAAAAGATTTCGTCGCAATTTCACGACCAACAAAAAAAAATTTGAAAAAAATAGCGACGAATTTTGCCACGAATACAGTTCGTGGCAAATTAGCAATGAATTTTGCTATGAATATTTAGCGACGAATTTTGCTACGAATAATTAGTAACGAATTTTGCCACGAATACAGTTCGTGGCAAATTAGGGACGAATTTTGCCACGAATATAGTTCGTGGCAAATTAGCCACGAATTTTGCCACGAATAATTAGCGACGAATTTTTTTTCGTCACAAATTAGCGACGAAAATTGAAATTTTCCGTCGCAAAATTTTGCGACGGCCAATTAGCGAAGAATTTTTTTCTGTTGCTAATTTCGTCGCAAATTCGTTTAGCGACGAATTTTGCCAAATTTTTCGTGGCAAAATTCGTCGCTAAAACCAGCTTTTTTTGTAGTGTTAGTCTAAGGATTCGAAGTAGTCCTTTAGAATTCCGGTCAAATTGCTGATGTATTTGTTCTTGTTCCTCCTCAACTTCCGGAGCTTGTTGCTTTATCAACTCGTTTGTCCGACCACAATCAAACAATTATGTAAATTTTTCAAATTGACTACCTATTAGTACTCACCTTTGCCTTAGTAGGATCGCATGTCATTTTTCAAGAGAAAAATGTATACATAAGTCCAGTTATAAATTTGACCGAAAGTTTAGACCGCCGGTCATTGGAGGACTATATTGCAAATCGAAAAATAAAAGAACACACAATCCTCTATTTCTCAAGGCTGGTTTTACTAGGTTGTGGGGTTGCGCTTCCTGTGATAACGGTTCAGGAAGAAGACCTAATCGATGCATAGGCTCGAGAGGGCAGGTCAATCTCACCATTAAGAGAACAAACTTTTCAAAGAAAAAGATTTTTAAGTTTGGGAAAGGCTTGATCTCAAGGTTAGTCAACAGTCCATATTGTCCTGCTCATAAAAATAAAAAAGACTAGGAATGACTAATACCGGACACATTCGTTAACAAAATCGCTTGCTCTTTATAGGTAAAAAATCGGAATTGAACTATGCATGGTAAATTCACAGCGACACAAATTCTTTCCACTTTTGAACTGATCTATAGGGTTTGCTCAATTATGGATCATGTATCGTCCCAACAATCATGTTCGTCAGGTAAACCAATCGGGAATTTCCCATGGCTTAGTCAAAGCGAAGGGAGATTTTCCCTTCACTCGAGGGTTCATTTCAATCTTTATGAAATTCAAAGCGCAACCGAATAAGCGAGATGCAAGGGCACTCTAAAGCAAGCAATGGATAGTCTAATCTCCTAGTGATGTATGCAACTTATCAATCCTTCCCTTCAACAGGAACCAAGATATATTGATCAGCTTGACGATCAATCCAAGAGGTAGGATTCTAACTTTCTTTTCGTGCCCGACTAACTCATCCATCCCTCACCGCCACCAGCTAAGTCGCCGGTGTTAGTGTTAATTTCACCCAAACAATGAAAAACATAAGAGGTAGACCCAACATTAACATGAATAAGTAGTATCAAGGACCACCTTAGGTCTTTTTAAGGTACTGGGGATGGCCCAGACATATGAATAATTCATGGACAGTCTAGTCTTCTAACACCGTTTGTCATTAACAGTGACATGGTATCCTTGACTTTGGGAAAAATTGCAATTAATAGTTTCAAAGTCTGCAACTTGGATTCCATTACTTTCTGCAAATCTCTTCTCATTTCAACAGGCCGCCCTTCTCTTCATGACCCTGTCTTGCTCACCCATTCTGACTCTTGTTGGCCAAAGCACTGGAGCTTGAAAAGCAAAATTAGGATCATTCCGCGAGCACAAGACAATGAACACAAAGCTGTCGCATAGTTGCGCTTATAGAGTTGCTGACCAAAAAAAGAAATCCAGCTTCCTGGAACAACAAGAGCATGTGCACTTTTAAGACAGCAACTTGTAGATTCCGTCAGTGGCTTTAGGTGAATTAACTCTTTAGGTGACCGAAAAGGCAATTTCGAGATTTTTCGATCCACATGGGACCTCTAGTAACTTTTTGCGGAACATCTCCCGGGCTCTCCGCTTCGAAGGAAGCCGGCTGGTGCATATCATGAATTTTTCCAGGACCGTCGCATGCTTCAGCAACAATGCCACCACGCCAACCTTCTTCTCGCACGGGAGCAAATCAAATAATTCAATCTTCCTAAGGTGCGAGCCGAAACAACTGGGTGCGGGATCCAATATCGCATCATCTCCTTCACCATTCGGAGGAAGTTCGATACCCTGATTATCAAAATGAGAGAAGTACAATTTAGACATCAGGCATTTTGATGGCAGAAGACAAAAAGGAGCACGTTGATCTTTTAAATCTGATCACCTCGCCGAACGTAAGTATTTCAAGATGCGGAGAATTATGCAGCAACTTAAAAAGCACTCGACACTTCAAGTCTAAAAGCCCGACAACCAAAGACTGTAGATTAGGAAAGACAGGCAGATGCAAGTATAGCTCGTCTGCAGCACCTAGAACCTGCAAAGAAGGCAAACCATGACATGCTTGCAAGTAAGAATACTAATGAGGAATTGGGCGAGAGACATAATAACAAGTACCAATAGCATTTGGAACTGATAGTTAAAGAGGATGGATAGAACTTTCAAATTTCGTCGTGTAAGCACAGAGATACATACGTCGACAGTAGTCCTTGACAGTTCCAATTTTTTGATGGAACGCATTGCCTCGAGAAGCTTATTTAGACGGTAGGCAAGTTGTTCAATCCTACTTGGACAACAGTCGGTGACACCGATGTGCGCCTCCAGTAGTGAGCCTGTGTTTTCGACCTGATAATCATTCAAGAATGGACTTATGCAACGTACGGTTTCGAGATTATTTCCACATATTGAAACTCGACAACTATATGAGTCAATCGACGAACAATCAAAATCCTCGTCAAGTATGGTCAAGAACTTCAGCATGGGAGCTTGAATAGTCAGTGTCTCGAGATTATTCCAAGTACATTCCTCAATGCTCAACTCCTCAAGCACTGGGCTTGCTAACAGACGCTCGGTCGAGTGCTCGTCTACAAATGTGATGTTCAAGAGATGCAAGACTTTAAGATTCGGAAGGCAAATTCGAGATGGTAGTTCCAATGCCCACGGGATGGATAATTCCATGTGAGTCAGTGTTGCGCAAGTGAACAAGCAATAAGGCAAGACGAAATTTCCTTGGATATCCGAAAGGTCCACAATGAACTCCTCGACATTCCGCTTTACAGCAGCGGATATCCATAAACTAACACGGGATGCGTCACCCAAAACGTCACAACTGAGGACAAACCGTTTTATGCGGGCACAGCCTTGTAGAAGAAGTACTGTATCCACGAAGTTGGTAAAATGCTCCCTCTTGGAAAAGGGCCACTCCTCAAGTGCAAGATTAGGACGAGAGGTCCAAAGATATTGCCACTTTTTCGACAGCACAGAAGTTCTAACGGCATCCTCCATCGGACCAAAAGATAGGATGTGTTCAAGGATAGCCTCTGGAAGGTCGTCCATGTTGTAAGCAGCCAGATCCATGCCTTGTTCTTCATTCAGCTTCCGGTACTCATATTTGCTAACGACTGCTGTTTCATCCATAACTTCAGCCCGGCTTATCTAGAGCACGAAAAGCGCCATCATTCATCAATGAACGACACAAGCATTTGCTAGACCTAGAAGGTATATCTTTGATTCACAACAGTAGTTCGGAAAAACTCCATTCCTTTACCCTAGACATTCAACTCTCACGATATTAGATCCAACCCACCATTCATCTCCTCATCCACAATCACAACAATACTTCGGAATCAAGGCCAATCAATCTAACGTAATCTGATCAATGACAAGACCACCCGTAAAATCTATCTTTTAGCCGAAATCTCCGTGACCATACTCTAACCGGAAGAAATGAAAGTATTGTCTCAAAAAGACCACGGTAGACTTAGTCCAGAATAAAAAAGCATCAAAAGGAAGGAAGGAAAAGGAAGAAGAAGAAGAAGAAGAAGAAAACGGGCATCAACATGCAGCGTTAAGCTATCTGGAAGAAATGAAAGTACCGTCTCAAAAAGACGATGGCGCTTGGAGGTTGGACAAGCTGCTGCTGCTGCTGCACCTTCATCTTCTTCACAAGAATATCATTGCATCTGGACATTAAAGTGTCTCTCTGGCGATTTTGAGGTGTATCTTATCATTAAATAGGTTCGACGTTATAAAGCAAGTCAAATGGGTCAAGATTCGGTCAACTCATATTTCATCTTTTCTTCTTTTTATTATCTAATAAGGCATACTTTGCAGTAATTAAAAATTTTGGTCCTATAACTTACGAGAATTATATGGTCAAGTCCCGTAGTTCTTAATTCGTGCAATCAAGTCTCATAATTTTAGTCTAGTGTTAAATGTAGCCCTCAAGTTACCAGGGATCGAAAATTTTGAACAAATTGGTGATGTCTCGTTCTTTCTTAACTTTCGGGGCTTGTTGCCTTATCAACTCGTTTGTCCAACTGCAATCAATCAACCATATAGATTTTTTAAATTGACTATGTTACCTATGCTTTAGTAGTATGGCATGTCATTCAAAAAAAAAAAGATTCATCAATTGATCTTAAAATCATAATAAGTTGATGATATTTTTAGAAGATATCATCAAAAGCAGACATATTACCAAGTACTATATTTATTATTTTTTAAGCAGAAAAGAAAAAACACGATAAAAAGGTAATGCAATAAAGCCCCGACCTTTTAATATGGCACCATTCAACTTTAGCTTCCAACTCGAAAGATAGCACTTCGAGGAATTATAAAAATTCTGCAAAGTTTTTAAATTCTTACACATATCTTGGTTAAAAATACCGAATATTTTGATTATTCCAAACTCTAACTATGATTCAAGGGAAAAACAAGAAGAGATCCTTCACGTGTTGAGTCAAATCGAGTTAAATCTAATTGACCCAATCTAATCCAAAAATTATTTAACCGAAGCTATGAATACTAAAGATTGAGTTACTTAGATTATATATTAGTTAACGCAAATCTCTTCTCATGCCTCTCTAATAAAATAATTGATATTTGGTAGATGAATTGGCACATTCAAATAAAATAAAATAGCTACTAAAGACTCAACATCAGCATAATAGTTCCACCAAACGAGTCAACCTGAGAACAGAATCCAGTTTCCTAGACAATCAACATTCGCCGGAAAAGCTGAGCTCACAAAGGTTCAAGAGAAGATAATCTGGCAGCATCCCGATCCAAGCGGAAGCTTTAATAGTTTTTCGTGGAACACCTTCTCGATCGCCGGCTCTGCCAGATTCCCAGGAGAGCAGATGGCTAGTGTTTCCAGAACCATGGCATGCTCGAGCAATAGTTTCACCACATGAATCTTTTCAAAACTGGGGACAAAATTATCAATCTTGATCTGCTTAAGGTGCGACTGAAAGAAGGGGATATGGGATTCGGCAGGCAGCCGTTCTCTTCATCTGAAGTTAGTCCAATCATCTGGTAATCAAAAAGAGTTTGTACAATTTAGCCATCATACGTTTTGAAAGCCGCCAAAGACATAAACAAAGAAATGATTTCCATCCAGTTACCTCGCGGAATTCAAGCGTTTCAAGAAGTGGCCAATGATGCAGTAGGCCACAAACCACTTCGCATTACAATTCTAAACACCCTAGGTTCATGCTTCTTCAATTACAGAAGACAGGCGGATGGAAATAGAGCTCGACTGCATTAGTTAGCACGTAGGAACAAGGCAATATAACGCACACTAATACTAATGCCATTAAGAATTATATCAGGAAATTGGGTGAGACATGAAGGATAAATACAGGAATTTCAGAGGATAAGTAGAGAGACTTCAATAGTGCTGCCTGACAGTTCCAAGCTTTCAACGGACCCCATTCCTTGAAGAAACTTGCTAATGCGGTAAGCAGCTTCTCTTGATCTACTCAAAGGAAACTCGGCAACATCAATGACCGCATCCACAAGTGAGTTTGATTGGTTCAATCAGTAGTCGTTCAAGAAAGGACTTTTGCAATAGAAGCTTTCAAGACTATTTGGACATATCCTAACTTGGTAGCCATGCAAGTTCATGGAGTGACTCTCAGGATCCTCATCCCGTATGGTCAAGACCTCTAGCTTGGAGCGAAAATTTTAACGACCTAGTCCGACAAGGGCAAGGAGTAGTCATCGGGGCCAGAAAGCCTGGATAAGAGTGATTCTTGGCAGGCTAAGGTTGGCTTCTAGGATGGCAAAGGGAGAAGGAATGAATTGAATTGTTCACCGAATAGGGGGAGAGCAATCCTGATATGTGTGTGTGTGTGAAAAACTAAAATTAACTTACGGAGGTGTCTTTTGATGTAATGGTAAGTTTTCCTCTGGAACTCCAAAGTTAACCAAGCTCAAGTTAGAGCACTATCAAGATGAGTGACCTCTTGAGAAAATACCTGCCTCTACACTAAAGGACAAAATTGTGAGGCTCAATATGGGATGAGCTCAAGCGAACAATATCTCGAGTGAGTTAATCCAAGGATGTCGCATATGGTATCAGAGTGGGACCTATAGGTGTGTGGTTCGAGGATGAACCAGGCAAAAGCTGGTGGGCCTGTAACGCCCTAGTTTGATAAAGTTGGGGAGTGGTTGTCGAGACCAGAGCGCCCAGACAAGAAGTGGCTTTTGGCAGGCTTCTAAGATAGCGAAGGGGACAGGAATGAACCGAACTGTGCACCAAATACGGGAAAAACGATTTTGAGATATATATGTGAAAAACTATAATTAACTCATGGAGACGAATGGCAAGTTTTGCTTTGGAACTCCAAAGTTAACTAAGCCCAAGCTTGGGTGACATCTTGGGAAAGTATCTGCCTGTACGCCAAAGGACAAAACCGTGAAGCTTGGCATGAAACGGGCCAAAGCAAACAATATTTGAGCGAGTTAATCCAAGGAAGTCACAAAAATAGTCACTGCTGTGAGATAAGACCAATCACAATCCTCAAGAGTTGGGAAGACAATAGCTGCTGGGTTGAGCCCCCATTAAAAAAATGTGATATTCACAAGATCCAAGTATTTGAGATTAGGAAGGAGTATTTTAGAAGGTAGCTTTAAGACCCCTGGCACAAATAATAGCAGATAGGTCAACGATGTGGAAGTGAATAAGCCGTAAGGCAAGGCAAGTGGTCCTTTAATGTGTGAAAGGAAAAGAGAGCACTCCTCAACATTTCGCTGAACTACCGCAGATACCCATAAATTGTCACGCCCCGTACCCCACGAAGCGTAAGCATCCCACCTGCGGTCGTTTGATTGCGACGTCCCAGGAAGCGTCGCCGACCCAAATCCCAAACAGAGATCAAGCACAAGCGAAAATACGTATATATATATATATATATACACCCAGACAATAAAATACATGAGGCCAAGGTAGCACAACCAACAACAACACCTCTGAAAGTATGTATACTAGTATTACTAAAGAAAACTTTTTACACAATTCATTTATACAACAGTAGAGAAAACACACAGTCAGCAGCCACTCAGTCAAAAGGGGTCAACGTATAGCACTTCGGCTCCTCAGCTTCTACGACCATGGCTGCAGGTCCGTCCCCACAAGGGAGCACACTAGAGGACCGCTGGATATGGTGCAGTATCCCAAAAAGATGCGCTCTCCTCGGCATCCTACGGCTGGGGGTCTGAAATGTTTCGGTTTACACAACCGTGAGACGAATCTCAGTGAGTTAAACCCCTAAACCTAGGCTAGGCTAGCATGCAATCTCCTGACCGGAAACAAATATTAAATCACAATACATCAACAATCAAACAATTCTCTAACCCTGCAAGTTAGACAGTTCAATATATAATCATCACGGCACATACGTGGCATACATCATCACACGTACGCCAGTCACACGCTTATGCACCGACTCTCACACCCTCGCATGCTAATCAATGGTTTATGCATGCAAATGTCATCGGCATGTCATGCACATTTCTTCAGCCCAATGGCCCACACTGGCACACTTGCTCAATTTATTATTATTACGACTCCAGTCAACAAAATTCACGGCCCGGTGCGTCTAGCCTGCTTCAAAGTGCATGAGGCGCAGCAACCGATCTGGCCCAGTGTCTCTAGCCTGCTTCAAAGTACATGAGGCGCAATACTGATCTACTTACGAATCAGAGCCTACTTCAAAGTACATGAGGATGGTCGTCTTCCGGATGTACCAGGCATCGTCCTGCTTCAAAGTGCATGAGGACGGTATTGACCCGAAGGTCACGACCTGAAGGTTCATAGGTAATCACACAACTCATTATTATCTGAACCCAGCGTATAATGCTTCAGGATATTTTAGGTGATCACATGCTCATGGCAAGCACGCATTCTCGCACAATTTCACCACATACCTCACTCTAGGCATACATAATGCGTGTCCATATTATGCGATGCAATGCATCATAAGCACCAATGAAATTCAATCACCCAATATCACAACACGTGCTCAATTGGCCTAATTAATACCGTGTGGCCTAATGCGCGGTTCACAAGTTAACAATTCATTTCAAACCCATCACTGACCAATCGCACTCCACATAATTCAACCACACGACATGTGACATGGTGGTACACAATCAATTACAATTGAGCACAATTACATACAATCAGTCAATCCAGACATACCCGATAATTTCCAATGGGCTCCTAAATTGGTCATTTAATCTACTTACTCTCCCCAAATGATTCTCAATATTCCACTAAATTTTTCCAATAACCATTTCTATCAATCCATCCTCAACCCAGTCTTAATCACACACCGACATTACCTAAACCAGTCCAAATTGTACCGCTAAATACCTAAACCAGTCCAGAAAAACGCAATATGAGTCCTAATCCGGCTTTAGAAATTTTACTCACCTAATCCAAGGTAACGACGACAGGAAAATGGTGGCCGATCACTGATGAACAGTGAAACCGACGGCAAAAATCCCGGCGACGGCGTACGGACGTGAACAGTGACCGTACGGACGGCGGTGAACAGTACCACCCGTACGGACACTGTACGGACAGGCGGGGATGGATGGCCAGCGACGTGCCGGTGACGGCTGAGGCGATCCGTACGGTCGGGCGTGAACAGTGACTGTACAAAACGGTGAATAGTACCGTACGGACACTGTACGACCGGGCACGGATGGCGACGTATGGAGGTGCTAGACGGCCGGGTGTCGACGGAACGGCGATCGGAGCTCCGGCGAAGCTCCGGCGGTACTGTTCACAGAATGGAAAATGAGAAAAAAAGAGAAAAAGAGAGAAAAAGAGAGGGAAAGGGGGAGAGAAATGGACGGAACCGAGGTTGAGCTGAGGCGGGGGACCAAGGGGGTCGACGGCGAGGCACGGTGGCCGGCGGCGCGCTCCGGCGAAGCTCCGGCGAGAGAGAAAATGAGAGAAAGTAGAGAGAAAGAGAGGGAAAATGAGAGAAAATTTCAGAAGGAGAGGCAGGTCTGGCGTGAGAGTGAGTGAGGAGAGAGAGAGAGAGTTTATCTTGATCAACAATATAGACTAGGGGTGCCAAGTGTCAAAAATCAAGCCACTTTGACCTTTTTGCCCCTCATCCAAGGGCTCACATTAAATCTTATCCAATAATTCAAGGTCACTTTAGTCATTTGCTGCCATAATTAAGATAAACCTAAATTTAATTAATTTCCTTAAAAATTTCCCAAAATTCAGAACCAAAAATAGCCTATGGGTAAAACCGTCATTTTTCCGGTCCCGGGGCGAAATTCCAATTTTTGCACATACGCGTTCCATATGTGCGTGGCCAACCTAATATGGCGTCGGAATCGCGAAATTCACTTTTTAAGCCCTCGAAAATCCACGTCAAAGTTTCGGGAATAAAATAATATTATTTTTCAATTTTTGTCGAAATTCCAGTTTTTGTCCAAAACGACTCTTGGTATGCGTGGCCACCCAAAAATGGCATCGGCCTCGAAAAATAACGTCATTTGACCTCAAAAAGCAACGCTGGCGTCCGAAAGGGCAAAATCGTAATTTTTATCCCCGGACCGAAATTCCAATTTTCACTTGTACTAACTCCAACATGTGTGGCCAGCGTAATATGACGTCAGATTCCCAAAAATAGTCTCTTAACCCTTCGAAAATCGACATCGAAATCCGGGCCCAATTCCGTGAACAATACTCGCTAAACTTTCAATTTCAGGGTCTCTCACTAACGGGCGGCTGTTTAGAGGTTATGCGTATCGACCTAGGGTTATCCGTATCGTGATGGTCTCGATCATTGAGAGAATGAGAAAATTATTATTAGTTCCAGAGGTCACAATCATTAGGTTCAAGTTCAGGACTGGTTGACCACGTGCACTTTTGGTCTTGCAGAATCACCTGCGTCCCAATTGTACATCGTAGGTCTTGGCCAAACCCAATCCATTACTCTTTCCTAAGATCGGCCCACGTTGGCCCAAAATATTTTCCTCAGCGTCTCTCGTGATCGGTATCCCTTTCACGATAGAGTCCCTGGTCCACGTACCATTTTCTAGTTAGCCATACCCTAATGGTTAGTATCCCGAGAGTGATCAGTTTTGGGTAAGACTTACTAAAATGAAATGCGAAATAATATCAGTTTCATTGATCCCGGATATTATATCGAAATTCGGGCTGTTGCAATCTTCCCCTCTTACAAAAATTTCGTCCTTTCGTCCTCGAAATTTGCAATCTACCCTTATCTACTCAAATAACTGGGGGTGTTGACGTCTCATAACCTCTTCGCTTTCCCACGTGGCACCTTCTGTTCCGTGATGCTCCCAAACAACCTTGATCATCGGGATCGTTTTGTTCCTTAGCACACGCTCTTTTCTATCCTCAATCCTGACTGGTCTTTCCACGTATGACACTTTATCATCCACTTCTATCTCCTCGTACCTTAGAACGTGAGTCGGATCTGGTTCATATTTCCTCAACATCGACACGTGGAAAACATTATGTACTTGGGACAAATTAGGCGGCAAGGCAAGTCGGTAAGCCATATTACCAATCTTTTCCAAAATTTCAAATGGCCTGACATACCTAGGACTCAGTTTTCCCTTCTTGCCGAATCTAGATAATCCCTTCATAGGCGACACCTTGAGAAATACATGATCTCCCTCCTGAAACTCCAAAGGTCGTCGTCTTCGATTGGCATAACTTTTCTGGCGACTCTGCACTGTCTTGAGTCTGTCCCGAATGACCTCAATTGTCTCAACTGTCTGTTGGATCAACTCTGGACCAGTGATACTTCGTTCACCCACTTCATCCCAACACACCGGCATCCTGCACACTCTACCATATAAGGCTTCAAACGGTGCCATCTGAATGCTCTGCTGATAGCTATTATTATACGCAAATTCCACCAAGTGTAACTGTTCCTCCCATTTGCCTTGAAAATCTATCACACAAGCTCTCAGCATATCCTCTAGGGTTTGAATGGTCCTTTCAGATTGGCCATCTGTCTGCGGATGATAGGCCGTACTGAACTGTAACTTCGTTCCTAAGGCCGTTTGCAAACTTTTCCAAAAGTTGGCCGTAAATCTTGGATCACGGTCCGAAGTGATCGATACTGGTACTCCATGCAACCTCACAATCTACCTCACATACAAATCTGCGTATCTTTCCAATTCAAAGTCCTTTCACACAGCCAGGAAGTGCGCTGACTTAGTCAGTCTATCCACTATCACCCAAATTGAATCATGTTCTCTCTGGCTTCTTGGCAATCCCGTCACTAAATCCATTGTGATATGTTCCCATTTCCACTCTGGGATTTCTAATGGTCTCAATAATCCTCCAGACTTGCAATGCTGTGCCTTCACTTGTTGGCACGTCAAACACTTAGCTACATGCCTGGCCACATCCACCTTCATCCCATTCCACCAATAGTGCTGTCTCAAATTCTGGTACATCTTCGTACTCCCCGGGTGGATACTGTAATTGCTCCTATGAGCTTCTGATAAGATTTCTTCCTTAAGTTTCACATCATCCGGTACACACAATCGTCCTCTAAACTTCAGGACTCCATCCTCGGACACTTGAAAGTCCGGTTTCCTTTTAGCTGCATCCATCTCAATAATCTTTTGGATTTCTTGATCCGCAGACTGTAGTTCCTTAATCTTGATCTGAATCTCTGGCTCAATCCTCAAGGCGGCTAGTAAATTCGATACTTGACTCATCTCCAACTTAAACTCTGAATCCCTGAGCCTTTCCAATAACGTCCACTCCTTGACCATTAAATGCGCCAAACTAGACTTCTTACTCAAAGCATCTGCCACCCGATTAGCTTTCCCAGGATGATACAGGATGTCGCAATCATAATCCTTTAGGAGCTTCATCCATCGGCGCTGCCTCATGTTCAACTCTTTCTGCGAAAACAAGTACTTGAGACTTTGATGATCCGTAAAAATCTGGAACTTCTCTCCACACAAGTAGTGCCTCCAGATCTTAAGTGCAAACACAATAGCAGCTAATTCCAAATCATGCGTCGGGTAATTCATCTCATGCGGTTTCAACCGATGCGATGCATAAGCTATCACTTTTCCATGCTGCATCAGCACACAGCCCAATCCTCTTAGCGAAGCATCGCTATAAATCTCGAATCCTCCTGGGCCCGACGGAATGGTCAATACAGGAGCAGTCGTCAACCTGTGTTTCAATTCCTGAAAACCCCTTTCGCACTTATCATCCCACTCAAATTTCACTTCCTTCTTAAGCAGCCTTGTCAATGGCATAGCTATTGACGAAAATCCTTCCATGAATCGCCTGTAATAACCAGCCAATCCCAGAAAACTTCGAATCTCGATAATTGACGTCGGTCTAGGCCACTTAGTAACTGCTTCTATCTTAGTTGGATCCACCGAAATTCCATCCCCAGAAACGATATGTCCAAGAAATCCTACTCTGCTGAGCCAAAACTCACATTTGCTGAACTTAGCATACAATGCGTGCTCTCTCAAGGTCCGTAGCACTTCAGTCAAGTGTACATCATGTTCCTCGGGGCTCTTGGAGTACACTAGTATATCGTCAATAAAAACTATCACGAGCTGATCCAGGAATTCTTTGAACACCCGATTCATCAAATCCATAAAAGCAGCTGGGGCATTCGTTAATCCAAAAGGCATAACTGTAAACTCATAAAGTCCATATCGAGTTCTGAAAGCAGTCTTGGGAATATCCTCCCTCCTAATTCTTAACTAATGGTAACCAGTCCTCAAATCTATTTTGGAAAACACTGAGGCTTCTTGTAGTTGATCAAATAAATCATCAATCCTCGGCAGCGGATACTTATTCTTCACTGTCACTTGGTTCAGCTGTCGATAATCTATACACAATCTCAGAGTTCTATCTTTCTTCTTAACGAACAGAACTGGCGCTCCCCATGGAGACGTACTAGGACAAATAAAGCCTTTGTCCAAAAGTTCCTGTATCTGCACCTTTAACTCTTTCAATTCTGATAAAGACATCCTATATGGCGCTTTTGAAATCGGCTCTGTCCCTGGCACTAATTCAATCACAAATTCCACCTCTCGCTCAGGCGGCAAACCCGGCAATTCCTGAGGAAACACTTCGAGAAAATTGCTTACTACGGGTATATCTTCCAACTTAGGTTCCTCAATTATTGGATCCACAACATTCACTAGATATCCTTCACACCCTCCATCCAACAATTTACTCACCTCAAGCGAAGAAATCCAAGGGATCGAGGTTCCTCCTCGATTTCCATGAAATACAAAACTAGGGCGTTCATCCGGATTAAATTGGATTGTCCTATCACTGCAATCCACTACCGCTTTCTGTTGGATTAACCAGTCCATTCTAATAATCACATCGAAATCGAACATAGCTAATACTGCCAAATCAATACTCTCTTCCGTACCCCCAATGATTATTTTACAGTTAGGACATCCAAAAGAAACTAGCAACCTATCATTCATAGGTGTCGACACGCAAAGCACATGCTCAAGCAGCACTGGTTTTATACCCACTAACTCAATAAACTGCTCTGAAACAAACGAATGGGTTGCCCCCGGATCAAACAATGCATACGCTACATGATCACACAAGGAAATCGTACATGTGACCACGCCCGGCGCATTCTTAGCTTCCTTGCGCGCCATGGCATAAATCCTTCCTTGAGCTAGCGGTCGTCCCTGATTAGCCAGTGGGGGAGGTCCGGCTTGATTTCCAGATCGCGGTGGCAGTACTCTAGACGGTCCTGATGGTTGCATCTGCGGGCAATCGCGGATATGATGTCCCATACTTTCGCACTTAAAACACGCCCCATATTTACCCAACTGAGGACTCGGTTTCCCGATATTCCGTCTGGCTAGCGGGACAAATCACCTATTTCCAGTCATAGGTCTCTTTCCCAAACGGCGATTATCTCGATTCTGAGTAAACCGCGATCCTGAAGCGGCTGCCCTTTCCTGCTGATCTCGTTCTATGATCTGAGCCCGTCTGACCATCTCCCCATAGTCCTTGATATCATGAGACAAAATCAAACTCCGAAGATCCGGTTTCAGTCCATCTCGGAATCTTCGAGCTCTATCTCTCGGGTTCTCCACCATAGTTGGGGCAAACTTAGCCAATCTCGCGAACTCGGCCTCATACTGATCAACAGTCATTTGTCCCTGACGCAAGCGCATAAACTCCATTAACTTCTTCTCTTGCGCATTCTCCGAGAAATACTTTTCATAGAAGTTTTCCACAAATACAGTCCAAGTCGGGGCCGTTCTCGCAGGAAACACTCTACCTTCCACAGCATTCCACCAATCATTGGCACCGTCCTGTCACTGATAAGCTGCTAGCATCACTTTCTCTTCATCGGTGCACCCCAGAACCTTAAAAGTTTTCTCCAACGATTCCACCCATCTCGGTGCAGTCTCAGGGTCACCACGACCATGGAACTGGGGCGGCTTTAACTTGATAAATTGTTCCACTAACTGGGGCATCTGCCTAACCCCGACTGGCTGGGCATGTCCAACATTAGCTTGATTCTCATTTCCACCAGCAGTAACAGTAACAGTCTCAGCGGCCTGGGCTACCACATTATCACGCCCTTGAGCTTGTCTATCCAATACATTCCTGATCCTTTCTAATACCCTTAGAACTCCTTCCATACGTGGATCTTCCACCGGTCTAACATCAACTCTGGGGTCTACTGCATCTCCCACATTAACTCCCAGATTGTCCACTGCTCTCACTCGAACACGATCTCCACCTCTGGATCCTCTCCCGGCACCCCTTCTGGGAACTCTTCCTACACCTCTCCCCTCGCCACTTATCTCGGCTACTCGGTTCTATAACTACCTGTTATAATTCCACGAAGGAATTAAAGACTTAAACCAATCTATCCCAGTCTAAGTCCTAGGCAGGTATTAAACAACAATCAAGCAATCAGCATGCGACTTACTAGGAATTAATCAACTCATCACCCAAGGGTTTAGCATACTCACCTCGGGTCCTGCCGCACCTGCACTTACGGATCGCACAATCATAATTCAAACACCATCACAAACTGTCAGGAGATGCATGTAGCACACGAGGTCACCCTACTGGCTACCCATGGTCTCATCGCTCCTTATCACTCCAAACATCGACCTAATTGGACCGAGCTGACCTTGCTCTAATACCAATTCAAGAGGGGGTTGTCACGCCCCGTACCCCACGAAGCGTAAGCATCCCACCTGCGGTCGTTTGATTGCGACATCCCAAGAAGCGTCGCCGACCCAAACCCCAAACAGAGATCAAGCACAAGCGGAAGCACATATATAAATATATATATACACCCAGACAATAAAATACATGATGCCAAGGTAGCACAACCAACAACAACACCTCTGAAAGTATGTATACTAGTATTACTAAAGAAAACTTTTTACACAATTCATTTATACAACAGTAGAGAAAACACACAGTCAGCAGCCACTCAGTCAAAAGGGGTCAACGTATAGCACTTCGGCTCCTCAGCTTCTACGACCATGGCTGCAGGTCCGTCCCCACAAGGGAGCACACTAGAGGACCGCTGGATATGGTGCAGTATCCCAAAAAGAGGCGCTCTCCTCGGCATCCTACGGCTGGGGGTCTGAAATGTTTCGGTTTACACAACCGTGAGACGAATCTCAGTGAGTTCAACCCCTAAACTTAGGCTAGGCTAGCATGCAATCTCCTGACCGGAAACAAATATTAAATCACAATACATCAACAATCAAACAATTCTTTGACCCTGCAAGTTAGACAGTTCAATATATAACCATCACGGCACATACGTGGCACACATCATCACACGTACGCCAGTCACACGCTTATGCACCGACTCTCACACCCTCGCATGCTAATCAATGCATGTTTATGCATGCAAATGTCATCGGCATGTCATGCACATTTCTTCGGCCCACTGGCCCACACTGGCACACTTGCTCAATTTATTATTATTACGACTCCAGTCAACAAAATTCACGGCCCGATGCATCTAGCCTGCTTTAAAGTGCATGAGGCGCAGCAACCGATCTGGCCCAGTGTCTCTAGCCTGCTTCAAAGTGCATGAGGCGCAACACTGATCTACTTACGAACCAGAGCCTACTTCAAAGTACATGAGGATGGTCGTCTTCCGGACGTACTGGGCATCGTCCTGCTTCAAAGTGCATGAGGACGGTATTGACCCGAAGGTCACGACCTGAAGGTCCATAGGTGATCACACAACTCATTATTATCTGAACCCAGCGTATAACGCTTTAGGGTATTTTAGGTGATCACATGCTCATGGCAGGCATGCATTCTCGCACAATTTCACCACATGCCTCACTCTAGACGTACATAATGCGTGTCCATGTTATGCGATACAATGCATCATAAGCACCAATGAAATTCAATCACCCAATATCACAACACGTGCTCAATTGGCCTAATTAATACCGTGTGGCCTAATGCGCGGTTCACAAGTTAACAATTCATTTCAAACCCATCACTGACCAATCGCACTCCACATAATTCAACCACACGACATGCGACATGGTGGTACACAATCAATCACAATTGAGCACAATTACATACAATCAGTCAATCCAGACATACCCGATAATTTCCAATGGGCTCCTAAATTGGTCATTTAATCCACTTACTCTCCCCAAATAATTCTCAATATTCCACTAAATTTTTCCGATAACCATTTCTATCAATCCATCCTCAACCCAGTCTTAATCACACACCGATACTACCTAAGCCAGTCCAAATTGTACCGCTAAATACCTAAACCAGTCCAGAAAAACGCAATATCAATCCTAATCCGTGTTTAGGAATTTTACTCACCTAATCCAAGGTAACGACGACGGGGAAATGGCGGCCGATCACTGATGAACAGTGAAACCGACGGCAAAAATCCCGGCGACGGCGTACGGACGTGAACAGTGACCGTACGGACGGCGGTGAACAGTACCGCCCCGTACGGACACTGTACGGATAGGCGGGGATGGGTGGCCGGTGACGGCTGAGGCGGTTCGTACGGTCGGGCGTGAACAGTGACCGTACGGACGGTGAACAATACCGTACGGACACTGTACGGCCGAGCACGGATGGCGACGTATGGAGGTGCTGGACGGCCGGGTGTCGACGGAACGGTGATCGGAGCTCCGGCGAAGCTCCGGCGATACTGTTCACAGAATGGAAAATGAGAAAAAGAGAGAAAAATAGAAAAAAAGAGAGGGAAAGGGGGAGAGAAATGGACGGAACTGAGGCTGAGCTGAGGCGGGGGACCAAGGGGGTCGACGGCGAGGCACGGTGGCCGGCGGCGCGTTCCGGCGAAGTTCCGGCGAGAGAGAAAATGAGAGAAAATGAGAGAAAGTAGAAAGAAAGAGAGGGAAAATGAGAGAAAATTTCAGAAGGGGAGGCTGGTCTGGCATGAGAGTGAGTGAGGAGAGAGAGAGAGAGAGAGAGTTTATCTTGGTCAACAATATAGACTAGGGGTGCCAAGTGTCAAAAATCAAGCCACTTTGACCTTTTTGCCCTTCATCCAAGGGCTCACATTAAATCTTATCCAATAATTCAAGGTCACTTTAGTCATTTGCTGCCATAATTAAGATAAACCCAAATTTAATTAATTTCCTTAAAAATTTCCCAAAATTCAGAACCAAAAATAGCCTATGGGTAAAACCGTCATTTTTCCGGTCCCGGGGCGAAATTCCAATTTTTGCACATACGCGTTCCATATGTGCGTGGCCAACCTAATATGGCGTCGGAATCGCGAAATTCACTTTTTAAGCCCTCGAAAATCCACGTCAAAGTTTCGGGAATAAAATAATATTATTTTCCAATTTTTGTCGAAATTCCAGTTTTTATCCAAAACGACTCCTGGTATGCGTGGCCACCCAAAAATGGCGTCGGCCTCGAAAAATAACGTCATTTGACCTCAAAAAGCATCGCTGGCGTCCCGAGGGGCAAAATCGTAATTTTTCATCCCCGGACCGAAATTCCAATTTTCACTTGTACTAACTCCAACATGTGTGGCCAGCGTAATATGACGTCAAATTCCCAAAAATAGTCTCTTAACCCTTCGAAAATCGATATCGAAATCCGGGCCCAATTCCGTGAACAATACTCGCTAAACTTTCAATTTCAGGGTCTCTCACTAACGGGTCGGCTGTTTAGAGGTTACGCGTATCGACCTAGGGTTATCCGTATCGTGATGGTCTCGATCATTGAGAGAATGAGAAAATTATTATTAGTTCCAGAGGTCACAATCATTAGGTTCAAGTTTAGGACTGGTTGACCACGTGCACTTTTGGTCTTGCAGAATCACCTGCGTCCCAATTGTACAACGTAGGCCTTGGCCAAATCCAATCCATTACTCTTTCCTAAGATCAGCCCACGTTGGCCCAAAATATTTTCCTCAGCGTCTCTCGTGATCGGTATCCCTTTCGCGATAGAGTCCCTGGTCCACGTACCATTTTCTAGTTAGTCATACCCTAATGATTAGTATTCTGAGAGTGATCAGCTCTGGGTGAGACTTACTAAAATGAAATGCGAAATAATATCAGTTTCATTGATCCCGGATATTACATCGAAATTCGGGCTGTTACATAAATTGACATGGGATGCATCACGTAACACATTGCAACAGTGTTTGTCTTAGGATGTTTTTCTTTTAGCAGAAAAGTTTGATCAGATTTGGCTACCAAGCAACAGTGTTTGACTTAGGATTTTGCATTCATCAGTAGTGTTTAGTCAGAATACGTTATGGTTCCGGTATTCCTAAAAAGTTCCTAGAGTCACAGTCAAGCCGCCCCTGGCACTCACAATCAATTTTAGATTATGAAATGTCACAAAGGCTTTGAGCTGGTACTGTTTTGCTGAAATCCTTGCAATCCAGTCAACTTTAGGATTCACTTTTTAATCAATGTCAAGCTTAGAACATGAAATGGCTAAAGATGACTATTAGTTTTTAGTGAAATCTTCCCACTGGTGGTCATCAATTCCATGTGACGGAGGAAAATAATTGTCGACTCATCCTGAAAATTCGAAACGAAATAACCTGGACAAGCTTATTTGGTATACAGGTCAAGTGATTCTCAGATGTTCAACTGAATACTTTCATCTTATGAGCTTATTAACTCTGAACACGACTCGCATAAATTTGAATTAACCAAATTAATAGTGTGCATATGATACTTCAAGAGGCAAAGTTTTGTGGACTTATATAAACAACTCAGCTAGTAACCATGTCTTCGTTTTGGCAGAGTTGATAATTACCTTTGTCGGATGAATCTTACTGCTTGTCATAGATCTGTAAGTTGCCTGTCATAACATACACATTTGTATTGCCAAGTCTATGTGAAATACAAATGCAGAATTTCGATCATTAGTTCATGAGAGTGTAAAATTTTTAGGTCTCTCAAATTGAGTGAACAACCTTTCAGGACAGAACATTACAATAAGTGCGTGAAAACCAAAAGAAAATGTCTGATCATCATCTTCCTTCGACCGCAGAATTGGTGACGGTGTTTGTGGACAAGATGCTTTCCCATTGCGACTCGATATCGTGGCTTGGAATCTGGCTTTGGAAGGTGAATGTAGGCGGTCTCGGCTGAAGAAGTTCTGATTCACCACTCAGCATCAGATCTACGGACAACATGTTGGGTCGGTCCGTCTTGTGGTCCTGCACACAGAGAAGACCTACCTGAATGCATCTCATGGCTTCTGATGGCGGACGAGTATGAACAATTGCTTCATCTGTTAGGTATAGTCCTCTATCTTCACTCCACAATTGCCATGCCTGTGAGAATCAGAGGACATAGGACGCATAAATGGCCAAAAATATTATAGAAGATCACTCGAGACTGATTAATTCCCACTTACATAGGAAAGAAGATTGAAATGCTGGCCACAGTAGTATAAGCTTGTGTTCTTTTTGCCAGCAACGATCTCAAGTAGCAACATGCCGAAGCTATAGACATCGGATTTCTCAGAAAATATCCCTCCCATTGCATACTTGGGAGACATATATCCTCTGCAATTGGTTTGATCACGTTAATCAATCAAGTTACAGAGTTTCCTAATTGAACTGATAATGCCAGCATCAAGGCTTGAAAACTTACAGTGTTCCAACAACTTTGTGAGTATTTAACAAAACTTGAGTGCCTTCGAAGATCCGCGCCAGCCCAAAGTCCGAAATTTTTGGGTTCATCCTCTCATCCAAGAGAATGTTGCTTGCCTTCAAATCTCAATGGATAACTCGAAGGCAAGAATTTCAAAAACGTGTATCCCAGTTGAGTTCTGCTTTCCTTTTAGAATCTAAGCAAGGAAGAAAACGCAAACAATTTGTTACTTTAAGTATTGCTACTTAAATATATATTTTCCATCAGCACAAGTATGACTTGAAAAGAGTGAGACCAACCAAAAAGAAAGGAGTCTAAGCTTTTGTTTGACAAGTGTTCATATACTAAAATTTTTTCTTCTCCTTTGATGCAGCAACCCATGAGTCTGACCAGATTTCGATGCTGAAGTTTCGATATTAGGATGATCTCATTTTCAAACTCCTCCATGCCTTGGCCTGAGCTACTGGAAAGTCTTTTGACAGCTATCTCCTTTCCATCATTCAGCTTTCCCTGTTTTCAAACTCGCAGAAAAAATCGGACCTTGGATAATGTCATAAAATTTTACTACGCGAACATTTTAGAGAAGGGTTTTACCTTATAAACAGGGCCAAACCCTCCTTGCCCAAGTTTATTTGTTGCATCAAAGTTGTTTGTCGCAAGAAGTAAGCTACTAAAATTGAACAGCGCCAATTTGGATGTATCATCTTGCTTCAGTTGATCTTTCCATGCATTTCCATGTGAGATTTCTCCTGTTTTATCAGTTATATCCGTTGAGTCAAGAGCCTTGGGGATTTTGGTAAAGTTACTAGATACATTTAATGTGAAATTAAGCATTAGACATGAATGTCCATACCTCTTTTGCTAGATCTCCACTTGCAGAGACCGAAAATAGCAGCTCCTATGAACACGATGCCAAGAATGGTACTGATGCTGATGATAAGTTTTGCTTGTGTCGACATGCCTGACACAAGAAAAGAATAGCAAGATGTGTGATGCAGTTAAAATGAATATCGTTGTACTGAAACCTATTATACCTGTATCGTCGTGTGCAACACGAATATATATATATATATATATATATATATATATATATATATATATATCTCGCCCAGCTGTTGAAAACTCCTGAATATCAATGAGATCTTTAGCCCAGATCTAACACCCTGTTGTGCTGACATAAGAATAAGCCAAGCAAGAACAATTATTTAGGCACCAGCTTCGGCATCCTCTTTCATCTCCCATGCCTGATAGATATTCCGCAGAATCAGGCACTTTCATCTGGTTCATTTGCACAAAGACATCTTTCTTCACCTGCATCGAAGCTGATCTGCTTGTGTTCTTCTGACAATTCAATTCTGTTTCTCTAATGCACCCCCTGGTCCAATTCCTGCTGTTCCATTCTTCTTTAGATCTCGGCATAAACCCCTTTACGCAACGGCAGATAGGAGATCTTAGTGAGTTGCAAACGCCAAAAGGACCACAAGTCCATAAACTTCGCAACTGTTGCTCGGTGCCACCCAACTAGTCAACCAACTATTGGATATATCATCCCATTTCACTAGTGCTAGAATTCCTCCAGGTGAAATGAAGCCATAGGCACGCAAAGACTTGTTATTGGTACCAGCAGAGAAAAAAGTGGTTCCCTGCTGAGGATCTTGCTGGAGAGTGTACCCGCTAATGTATGAGGATTCCATTTCTGGTATGTTGCTGAATACCGATTTATCCCAGGGTCCACTTCTCCAATAAGGGGTTGAGCCATTCCAAGTGAAAAGTTGCCGCGGTGTCTCTGATGTAATCCCAGAGGCAAAATTTCCCGATGATGGATCAGAGTCACTTTTCCAGGAAACTAAATACTCTCTCTCCAGTTCTAGCGTTTAGTCCTGTCTTCATGTTTGGTAGAAGAATACCAGTTGGATCATCAAAGCTTGCCCATATTTGAATAGAATTTCCTTCTTGTAGAACAAAGTTTCCACCATCTGAAAGCATCGCTGAAGTATAATTTGACTGGACAGAAACATTGGTTGACCAAACTATGTTCCGGTTCTCATCCAAAAGCTTCAGATTCCCGTCGCTGCCTATTTTCAATTTTGCAGATTGATCTGAATATGCAAGCGGTGTATCCCTATTGGCGACCCAGACAATCTTGGAAGGACTCTTGTTCTTGTACCGTATTCCCACATATTAGTTTGCTGATCCATTAGGAGTGAAGAAGCCAAGCTCGAAGATTTGGCTGGAGGAGACAAGAGTTTGGTTCTGAAAGAGTGGCTCGGCTGCAGTAATGTTATCAACTGCAGTGCTATGATGTGCCTGAACAAGGAAGAAGATGACCAAGGAAGAGTAGAGACCAATCATAAGCAGCATAGTAAGAAGAGCTTAGTGCGTCCGGTTGTTGGTTACCTCAGAATGTTAAATGGCTCCTGACTTAGTTCTCCCTTTTTGCCTGCAGGTCTGAAAGGAAGACAGACTTTCTGCAAACCAAACCATGTTGCCGAAGGTTTGAGGTCACAAGTCATTTTCGAGATAGCTTCAAAGGTCACGATATTGAACAAATCAGTTTTATATTGCATGCTGATGATGCCTGCCCCAGTTCAAGTGCATTTCCAGAATGTCAAGAGATCATAATGACATTGGTGTTTGACAACTCAGTTCTAATTATTTTAATATCAGCTTCATTGTGAGTCAAATATTGATGGCGTTTAATAATAAAACTATCTTGGATGAGAAGCCAGTAGACATCGGCATTCTTCCCTTGGCCATTGTTAAGAGTTGATTTAACCTTCCCGTTGTATATATAATATATGAGTGGTCGAAGCCGCTTCCGGTCAAATTCGTTGACCACACTTTTCTGTTAATGCAAATAACACAAGTTTTATGTTCAACTAAGCTATGGCAGTGGTGGAAAAAGTCAAAATTGTTGTGCTTGAAGTCGGTGAAACTCTTCTATAAATAGGGAAGGAGTCATTCATGTACGAGGAATGGGGAGTAGACCTAAGATAGTTTCTATACCATGAAATACTGCTCTATCTCCAACACTACTTAGCCTACCCATTTCCATCAACTAAATAAACTATATCCCATGATCTATATTCTTTAAACTGCCCTACCTTGTCCCTAGTACATACTCTACCAAATACAAACTACACCATACAGACATACACTTGCACACATCACCAAAACTACAAACTATCATGGATATCAACACCGTATTTCCATGCACAATCTAAATTTCCAACATGAAACCACAGCTCCAAATTCTACAAGTTCATTAAACCTTTTGCACCAGAAAGAACTGAAGCCATCCTTGAATTGAATAAACACTAATATCTTAGAAAATAACAACAAAATCATCTGCCAAAAAAGGAATATCAAAATGAAGAAAGATGGCCATCGTCTTCCTTTAATCCGTTGTGTCAGCGATAGTGTGAACAGACCAGATGCTTTCTTGCTGAGATGGAATAGGACAACGGGATGAAATGAGCTTAAATTGACTGCTTCATTGCAAAAAATCAAATTTATGTCTGCTTGAAAAGATTGACTCAATGAATTGATAACTAGAGTAGGACTAAAATGTGTCAATACTTGACTGCTGATGAAAAGAATGCATCGATAAATTTCTTATAGAATTGACTTACCACTCCAAATTCAATTGCTTCTAGAAATTGAGAATTATGCAGCATATCGAAAAATGGCCACCACGGGAAGTCGAAAAGCCCCGAATCCAAGGATTTTAAATTACCAAAGATAGGTAGATCGGAATACAGCTCTATTGTCACGTCCCGTACCCTAACGAAGCGCAACATCCCACCTCCAATCGATAATGGTGCAATGCTCCCAGGCTGCGTCGTCGACCCCAACGCCCAATCAGAGATCAAGCACACACGGAAGCAATATTTAACTAAACCCCGACAAATAATATAGGAGACCATGGTAGCCAAACAGCAATCAACACTTCAGAAAATATATACACTTGCATTACTATAGGAAACCTCTGTACAATATTCATCTACACAACACAGTAGTTAATACACATATATAGCAGCCTCTAGGTCAAAAAGGGTCAGTGGTTAGGGGTACTGGACGGAGCTAAGACGGGTTTTAGTCAAAAAGGTACAACCCGCTCTACCTATAACTATCGCCAACATAGGGTGTCCAGTCTGAGTCAGACTCTGCTGATTCTTCTGAGGAGCTCTCCTGGGACTTGGACTCCTCAGAAACCATGTCCTCTGCTCCTATTTCTACGTTTGATCCAAGCTCCGCAACCTCCCCATCCTGCTCCTGGTCTATCTCCATGGCTTTCGGCTCAACCTCGTCCTGAAGGTCCAAGGGTTCCGAATCAGCGTACAGCGCTTCGGGCTCCTCATCCACTTCGACCATAGCAGCAGGTCCGTCCACGGTCTCGCCCTGGCTGCTCCAATCAGGCGGGGTTGGAGGATCTGAAATCTCGCCACTTACCATCTGCGGAATCATTACATCATTCACATCCACCGGGACGTCAAAGGTTCTGAGCAGGGGTCCGATTACTCCATCGGCTCCTCTGTAGCACCAAGCCACGTACTCTTGTGTATGGTAGTACGATTCTCCCACGTTCACGAAAAGAACCGAGTAGTATCTCACATAGGCTGCTCCGTCTCCACAAGGGTGCACACTTGACGACCGCTGAATAACATGCGGTATCCCAAAAAGAGGTGGTATCCTCGGCATTCTACGACTGGGGGTCTGAAAAGTTGGGTTATTACAACCGTGAGACGAATCTCAGCGAGTATAACCCTTAAACCTAGGCTAGGCTAACATGCAATCTCCTGACCGACAAACACTACCACGCACAACCAATGATCTAGGCCCTCGGGCCCAGACCGCTCATCACATTGACCTTGCAGGTTGAGCATTTTATATAATCACAATAATCATGGTACAGGTGCAATCACACTCAATCACACTTGCGCCATGCGCATGCTCATGCTCATCAGTGCCTGTCTCACACGTAAATCATCGGCACGCACATTAGTCACATACACTGGCACACATTTGCCATGCTTAAGATTTAACTCACACGATGCACGCTGGCACAATGCTCATTTATATATATATATATATATATATATATATATATATATATATATATATATATATATATCAATCGACCCAAAGGTCACGACCCGTAGGCCAACACACTCCACGGCCCGCGCCAAAGCACATATGGCCCGGTTTCTCTAGCCTGCGTAAAACGCATCATGCGCAACACCGATCTCCTCACGAACCAGAGCCCCCGTAAAACGCATCAGATTGGTCGTCTTTCGGACGAACCGGGCATCATCCCGCGTAAACGCATCAGGACGGCATACCCCGCGTAACACGCATCAGGACAAATCATGATCACACAAACACACAGTCATTTATTATCTGAACCCCGTGTAAAACGCATTATGGCATAATTAGGTGATCACATGCTCATGGCAGGCACGCATTCTCGCACAATTTCATTACACACCTCAATCTCGGCATTCATAATGCGTGGCCATGCAATGCAGTGCAAAACACCATGAGCAACAATAACGTCAAGCATCCAGTCAAATTCATGCTATCAATTGGCCAATCACACTCCGCATTGATCGGCCACACAGTCACACGAAATGGCATTATTCAATTTTCCAAGAATCGGGTACAACCATCAACAAGTCAATCAGCCTGGGCATACCCGACAGTCCAGTCATCTAATCCTCAATCAGTCCGTGCTAGCCCAATAAATCACTAATATTATTCCAGTATTTTTCCCCATCATACAGTGTGCTAATTCCTCCCAATGTACACCGATAATACTCAACCCAGTTTAGAAAATGCACTATCAGTCCTAATCCGGGTTTAGAAAATATACTCACTTGATTCTAGACCACGACGACGAGAAACGAGCGGCCGATTGCCGAGAAACGGCGAAATCAGCGGCAGCGTTTCGGAAGCGATGACGGCGACGGTACGGACGGCGGCGTACGGACGATGGTATGGATGTCGTACGGGGACGGCGTATGGGACGGTGACGTATGGCGTACGGACGGCGACATATGGCACGGCTGGACGGCGACGGGATGGCGGTCCGGCGATGCTCCGGCGTTTCTTGGCCGGGAGAAAGAGAGAGAACGGGAGAGAGAGAGAGAACGGGGACAAGGGGGAAAGAAAGAGAGAGATGGAGCGGTATGGTGGCGCTGGTGAGGCGATGGCACGGCGACGCGGCTGGACAGGCGGCGGAACATGCGGCGGCGACGAGCTCCGGCGGGTGGCGAGGAAAACCGGCGGAGGAGGAGAAAAACGTGGAGGAGGGGCTGGCCAGGAGAGGAGAGAGAAGGTGGAGGGAAAATGAGGAGAGAGAGAGGGTCAGCCAGGTCAAATATAGGGGCTAAGGGCGCCATGTGTCGCCGATCCGGGAAATTTGACCAAAATACCCCTAATCCGACGGCCGACGTTCAAACCTATCCAATAATTGAGGGGCAAAAGGGTAATTGGGTCCAATAATTCAGCTGAAAATCGTTAATAATTATCCCAATAAATTTCCAAAATTCGGAATCCAAAAATAGCCCAGGGGCAAAATAATCATTTTTCCGGTCCCGAGGCGAAATTCCAATTTTTGTCCATGCCAATCCTAAATATGTGTGGCCAATATAATATGGCGTCGGATTCGTGAAAATAGCCTCTTAAGCTCTCGAAAAGCCTCTTAAGCTCTCGAAAAGCGACTGCAAAGTCCTAGGGATTAAAATAATATTATTTTTCACTTCCGAGCCAAAATTCCAATTTTGACCGTAACCACTCCAGATATGCGTGGCCACCCAAAAATGGTATCAGCCTCGAAAAATAACCTCAAACGACCTCAAAAACCAACGTCGGTGCCCACAGGGGCAAAATCGTAATTTTTGACTTCGGGGTCGAAATTTCATTTTTCGACTGTACTCACGTTAAACGTGTGTGGCCAGCCTAATATGACGTCAGAATTGCGAAAATGATCTCTTAAGCCCTCGAAGATCGACACCGAAGTCCGGGTCTAATTTCATGATCAAGACTCGCTAAATTTCAAATTTTAAAGCATCTGACTAATAGGCGGCTGTTTAGGGTTTACACGTATCGACCTAGGAGTACTCGAGTCGAAACAGCCTCAATCACTGCGAGAAAGAGAGGAATTATCGCTAGTTTCAGAGGTCGTGACCGTTCGGTTCAAGTTCGGGACTGGTTGGTCACGTGCACTCTCAGACTTGCGAAATCACCCGCGATCTGATTGTACATCGTTGGCCTTGGCCAAACCACATCCGTCACTTTTCCTACGATTGGCCCACGTTGGCCTAAAAAATTCCCTCACCATTTCTTGAGATCGGTGTCCGATTCGCGATCGAGTTCCTGGTCCACGTACTATCTTCCTAGTTAGCCATACTCTTTTGATTAGTATCCCTAGAGTGATCAGCTCTGGGCGAGACTCACTAAAATGAAATGCGAAATATTGTCAGTTTTATTGATCCCGTAATTACATCGAAATTCAGGCTGTTACTTCTATTGCAATAGTTGGAACCTATGAACAAGTGAAAAAAACACACGTAATTCATCTCTCAAGAATTATTTCCAGCTACCGGTAAATTTGTCACAAATGAACTAATTTAGGGTTTTTAGTGGTCAAAAAACTAATATGGGATAAATTTTTCACAGGTCTACCACTTTAGGATTTTTCGCGGTATTAACCCTATAATTTATTTGTTTTATGTATTTATTTTCGCTTTTGCGAATTTCATGTAAACTAATGATGTTTCCCTCGGACCAATAATCTGAAAAACTAAAATATATTAGTTCAACTAATGGGAAAATAAAAATTTGATACTTTTTCTCAAAATTAATATCTTTCCAATATTTTTAACATAAAGCAAATAATATTTATCCTTTTATATTTTCCTGTGCGATTCTTGTTAAATCTCCAGAAATTGTCAAAAATACAATCACTAAGGTATTATTTGTTGGATGTGGTGTCACCGCATAGTTACTCCAAGTTCATCCTTTTACATGCTACCAATTGATAAAGAAACAAAAGGTTAGACTAGATGACACTCTAAAATAGAGTACTTACATTTGTTGTTCGAAATTTGAGTTCGAATCATTACATGCTAGCACATGTTGGGAGTCGCATTAGAAAGAGTTAACTAGCGCTCAAATTAACTTTTAGGGGAAAAAAGACAAACTCCCATAGTATCATTAAAAATCCGAAAATGATACCTCGTGAAACATTTACCCTAAAGTAATTTTCGACCCACAGAAAAACTCATAGCAGTATTCATACAATGTATTTAGTCCAAACTAATTTTCGTCTCATGAAAAATCTCAAACTGGTACTCTAGATCCAATTCTACCTTCCACTTCAAACCCCAAACTCCTAAAGGAGGGTAGATTTAGGTCAGTCATATCGGTTTGAGATTTTTTGTGACACAATATTCAACTTGGGACAAAACGAGGATATTGGTTTCTTTTTCGAAACCCGCTATTTTGGCCCCCGCTCTTTCTTTTTCATTGAAATTTACTCCTGAAACCTGCTGCTTAGTGTTTAGGCCCACAGTCTGGATGGTTTTTCGCTGTTCATTCATTGTTGCCAACAACCACTGACTCACAGTTCAATAAGTCTGCATTGCATCTATCTAACCCCATCCAAAGATTAAAAAACAAAATCCTTACAATAAAGCAATGTGGGTCCACATAGTTTGAGGAAAATGATATGCATTTTACCATAATGAGCAGCCAAAGACCAGCAATTACTCTTTAGATGACAAATCTGCAGAGGTTAGAAGGGAGCAACAAATGTATGTGCAAAATGTGAGAGCAGTGCTAACTTTTCTTGAAGTGTAAATAGCTAAGCAAACGAAGTGGATTATAGTTTATATTTCAAATCTAGTGTGTAGTATTGACTAAGGCGGTTTGCATTGGCTTTAAATCAATCTAGTGGAATTGACGAAATGAGATGAGATGGTTTTGCATACGAAGTTAGAACAGTTTGTAGGCACCTTACTAGATATCTATCAGCAGCAAAGTATTTGAAAATTGATCATCTTACCTGAGATTCCAGAATCATGCCATAGAATAATAGCAACATCTAAAATTCTGCCGGTTAAACCAACTAAAGCTTTCGACCAAAAAAACAACTAAAGTTTGAATTAAAACCAACATGGAGTTAGTCATCGAGTCTGAGCTACAAGGCACAAAGACAACACAGTTGCCAGGAAACAACTTCGTACTGAGCTAAGTAAACTAAACCAAAATAACACAGAATAATCAGACAAACAAAAAGACTACAAACAAAAGGGTTTTGACTTGATCTCTTCTTTTGTTAGGCAAAGTCAATGCCCGAACCCATGCACTTTCACTTCTTGTGGTAGCAGCTTCTCTCTTGCAACATCAAAAAGACTATGCACAGGTGCGTTCTTGACTTCCTGAAAATTTTTGGGATAAAATATCTTTGCTTTCGCTTTCTCTCCAGCTCTTGTTGCTGCATTTACAAATCATTGATCAACCCAAAATGAAAGTGTCACTGTGCTTTGGTGCTAGATATCGATTCAAACTCATGTATATATATGCATCTAGTTGTCAAAGGATATTGATTCAAACTCATGTATATATATGCATCTAGTTGTCGAAGGAGATCATCACTAACCATAATAGTAGTTTCTTTGGTCATGGGTTATCACCCGACACTGACGCCTTGATTCTTTCGACGGTACACTTGATGAGGTTGTTCACAGTAGCGACTGACCCGAGAGAGAGTTTAGCAGATGGTACAGTGTCAACCAGGATTTGAAATGCCACGGTCAGTAGCGAACCACCGGAGCCGATCTCGAGAATGTTTCCTCCACCAAATTCTGGCCCATCAGGAAGTATGGCAAAACCTGAAGGTAACAGTGCAACGTAGTCGGGGTCGCCGCCGTTTAGTACGACGTTCATAGCGACGATGTCGACCGGAGCATAAATCACATACGCGCCCACAGAATCTGTGCAGCTTTCTTGCAGTATAAGCATGTTGCTCTGGCTCGAATTTGCATTCTGCAGCTCAATTTACAGGTGAAAACGTCAGTCCCAAGTGATGCAAACAGCGTGATCTTTTTACCTCTCTAATGTGAGAATAGTTTCCTTTTGGTGGCTACTTACATTTACACGGAGTAATGAGACGCTGTTGCCAGGGTCGCGACCATTTGCTATATGTGCCATTTCTTGAACTTGTCCCCCATTTGAAAGTATATCCCACTACATTGATCACAATTTACCACAAATGAATAAGCAACAAGCAACATGAAATTAATCCCTTCATTGGATTTAATGCATAATTTAACTAGGCAAGACTCATCTACATTTGCCACAACACCAATTACTCGAAAGCTAACACACTATGGACATCGCATTAGGCAACAAATCACAAATCATTAGTTCAACTCAAACAGATACAGACAAGAAAATGTTGAATTTCTGTCTATACATGCCTCTTGGTTAAGAACTCTGACTTACTTATTTATAAAGCCAATTAGAAGGAAGAATTTACATCTCCATAGACAACTTTAATAGGAATCTAAGAATCCAAAAAACATGACACATGTCCAAGAAATGAAGCCCGATTTTCTTCCAATAAAGAAGCATAAATTCCCTACCTCATTGCGAGAGTTCTCATCACGGAGGAAATCAAAAACCCGTTTGGGGGGAACCGGGAGCCAGAAGGAAGTTGCGGCGCTTAGCACAATCCCAGGAGGCCTGCCTGGATCATCCATGCTCTTTCTTGTCATGACCCTCACATTATTATCAGAACCAGCTGCTGATAATGTTGTCCAAGCATGTGCAGTTGAAGCACCGACACCGCTACAGAAGCTAAGCACCATCCTCTCAGCCAACTTCAACATGCTCCTCCTTCCTTCTGGGCTTGTTATCACTGTGCACATATAATATTAATTGAGTTATCACTAAAGGTGGCAATGAAACTTATGGGGATTCCTGACGGAAAATTGTGAAATAGGATCAATACATAGATCTCCTGATGGTATGTTATTGGCCATTGAGCTTGCGAGACGTTCACACTGCCGGTCCAGTGTTGCCACCCAACGTTTCGCTCCAAAGGCGAGGCCACAATTCACTAGGGCCCTATATATGCTATTAACAGCTCTATCATCAACCTCTACATGTTCGACCCATGTGACCTAAAAATGCAAAATGATACAAGAGAATTTATACGGCAGAAATTATGTGTGTGAAAAATGAGAGGTGATTAAATGGGGATGTCTCATTTCTAGAGAAGAAGAGGGTCAAGGAAATATATGACCACCTTTGAGTAACCATTAGGCAATTCTTGAATCAAACAACCAGATGGCCTTCTACGACTCCGTAATATGGAATTCCCTCGTATATTGTCCAAGGAAACATCGACCACAGCCCACGTTCCATCGCTGTGTTGCTTGCAATACCTCACAAAATAATTTTCTCGAGAAGGAACAAGCGGTGATGGGACCTGGAACTCGGCTGTCATCTGAAAAGTTAATGAATGGGACTTCTTAGAATGGAGTCGATGAAAAATAGTCAGTTAGATTATTATGCAAAGTGTGAGTGTTACCACTTGCAATGCACCATTGTAATTCCCGGCAACACCAGTTGATAGGACTTCTATGGTCATTGCTCTTGAGACAATGCCACAAAAAACACCTGACCATTGATTCTGAAAGACAAATGATGTTAGAAAAAAAATGGAACCAATCAACTGCTCAAATCCCTTTTAAGCAGAGTAATAAGTTACCACATCCATGAGTATTTCGACAAGGTTAATGTGATTCATAATAACCACTGCCGATTCTCTCGAAGCTTCCGATTTGAACCCTAAAGGTTTCGGCCCGATTCCTCTAGGGAAGATCCTAAAATATTCATCTTCATTCAATATCTCCGATGGTTGGCCACTGCCTGCAGGAATCCACAATGGTTCTCCTCCTTGTGCCATCCTAATCAGTTCCTCCATTGCCGCGACCGCAAGCTCGATGATCAACGGCTTATCTGCCTCTGAAGGCATGGATACAGATCTTATAAGATCGATTCCCCCATACATTTCTCCAACGAAACCTGATTGAGCCGGGAATTGATCTGGGGAGCGGGATGACATGTGAGGAGGAAGATGAGGGTAGTTAGAAGCCAACGGCTTCCCAACATACTTTGAAGCAATCGCAGATATCCTATCTATCTGCAATATAAGAAAGAGGGTTCAACATTTTTTCATGGCCCGACATGCGCTAATCTTGTGAGTCATGAGTTGAGAAAGTGCAACAACCAAGTGTACTTATATTCCTATGCTACCTCATCTTTCAAACGAGCATTTTCAATCCTCAGATGCTGCTCATCAAAGGACATTTCACCAAGGGCGGCGGGGCCGCCGCAGTTAGGGCAGGTGGCAGTGCTGAGAGCTTCCCTATACCTCGTGTTCTCGGCACGGAGCTTCTCATTTTCAGCCTTCAGAATTGCATTCTCGTGGCGTTCATGTTGAGCCTGCAAATTAGAAATCTACCCTTCAGCACTTGTATAAGCATTGACTCCAAAACGCACTGACTTTAAAACAATTGTCAACTACCCCCAAAATATGAATCTCTCCGTTACATCTATTAGTTAGGCCGCCAATTACTGTTCATATGTGAGTACATCATTTTTGCATGCGCATTTTGTAGCTTGTATTATGTAAATATTACCTTCTGAACATAAAATCTAAGGAAGCTATCCGTGGTCTTGATTATGTAATTTTATAAATCTTATTCAAGGAAACATAGATTTAGCACATTCAAATGCAAAGTTTTAATAGAGAAGTTACCTTCATTTGGGTTCGCTTATTTTGGAACCAAAACTTGACTTGCAAAGGCTCCAACCCTAGCTCCCGGCTCAGTTCCTTTCTTTGTTTGTCATCTGGATGAGGACACTCCTTGAAGAAACTAAAAAATATAAATAAATATAAGAGAGAGAGAGAGAAATATTTCACATACCCAAATAATTAAACCACTAAAATTTATATAGAAAATAAGAAATCGCGTTCATTATGTTGTTCGCTCACGCTTCAAGCTCTTGGATTTGACGCTGAGTGTGGCGATGGTAACGCTTTCTCTTCTGGCGTTGACCATTGTTATTGTTGTTGTCATCGTTGTTGGGATCTTGAACGTCGTCGCCTGAAGGGTCGGGTTCCATGGTTTCAGTGCCAGATTTGGTCTCGAAATCTTCGATGTCTCTCATCTTCAACACTTCGCTCTCGGAGCTTCTCGCGCTAGTCATGTCAAGCAGGTGATGGTGGCTCTCAAACATGTTGGGTTGAAACATTTTTGACTGATTTTATCCCCTCAAGGCTCTCTACTCTCTGCAAAGTGTGAGACTGTGAGAGAGCAACCCACTGTGAGTTCTTTTCTTCTTGTCCAAAATATATATACACACACAAGAATTTTAAGTGACCCTCAAGTTAGAGAGAGAGAGAGAGAGAGAGAGAGAGAGAGAGAGAGCGAGAGAGAGAGAGGGACGGAGGGTAAGTGATAAGAATGGACCATGCAGCTCTCAAAAGTCAAAAGATCTTCGACTACAGAGAGCTGGCAAGCACACATACATGTAGGTACAGAAATACATGGAGTTGTCTCCTGAACTTTCAAGGGCCAAAATGAAGACTAAAAAAAAAAGAGAAACTATCTCTTCATTGAGAAGGGTCGTGCCTTAAATATTTTTGTATCAATCAATGAAGCACGCCCAATAACTAATGAACTAATTCGTCTTCATCCCATTTCAGATTTAGGGTTAAATCTCACCCACAGAAGCAGGGACTAGCAAAATGTGATGTGGTATTGAACAGAAGAAAAAACAAGTGAAGCTCCAAAGATCTGAACAATATATGGAAACAAACACAACTTGGGTTTTGGAAGATGAAATGGAAAAAAATCACGGAAAATTAATTCGTGGACCTCGAGTGGCGTTTATCCCCAAAGAGAGAACGCCGTCTTCACATTTAACAAAGCCGGAGCGTATAACTCCGGCAAAAGCATAAGAAAACCCTAGAAACCAACCACATCTCACTCATTTCTATCCTTAGGAAGTCCCAAATCTTCCTAGATGTGAAGAAGAAGATGCTTGTAGGGTTAACAATTTTCTTGTTCTTTTTCTATGAGCAATTTTGGTGGGTTGATTTCTATGAGCAAGATAGATAGTGAGGCTTTTGTTTACAGGTTAGCCGAAAAAAGGGCATTAATGACGTGACCGCGGTTTTCCTTTTGGGGGGGTTTTCAAAATTTAAGGAAAAATGAAAAAGAAAGAAAGTCTCGAGTCTTTGAGCTGTTACGTGCCAAGAGGCCAGAACAGGAAAAAAATGTGGTGTACGTAGGAGGAATTGACACACTCAAGCGAGAAGAAAGCTGTCGAACACTTTCCAAAAAGAAAAAAAAACGCAAACAATTTCTTTGCACCCTACGTCAAAATTAAATCGTAACGCCCACCAATCTCTCTCAGACTCTCTCTCTCTCTCTCTCTCTCTCTCTCTCTCTCTCTCTCTCTCTCTCTCTGCGTGGGAAAAAAAATAACGTAAAACTTGGTTCAAAGGAAAATCAAAGTGGAGGGTTGACAGTGAGTGATCTGGGGAACTGTTTAAAAAGGTGATGGTGGATATCGCAACGTGTACGCAGAGAGAGAGAGAGAGAGAGAGAGAGAGAGAGAGAGAGAGAGACTTACTGAAGAGAGTTGAGGGTTGAAGCTCAGACCGATCGCTTTGGCATTTCTTGGGGCGGCTTGAGAGCTGCTTCTGCTTGAGTGAGAAATGGAGAAGGGAAAAAAGGGTTTTCTTTTACAGAGACTGTACGGTGAGGAAGATGTGTGTGTGTGTGTGTGTGTGTGTGAGAGAGAGAGAGAGAGAGAGAGAGAGAGAGAGGGAGAGGGAGGGAGGAGTGTTTTGGGGAAGAAGAGGAAGAGGGTAGAGGGAGGAGTTATTGCAGAGCGTGTTGAGAGGATGCAATTGCATTTATGGCGGGGAAGGAGGAGAGTTATTGTTCTCTGAGAGAGAGAGAGAGAGAGAGAGAGAGAGAGAGAGAGACTCGTTTTTCATGGTTTTGACATTCACTAGGGTTAAGGGTTTACTCGACCTAAAATGTTAGGATTAGGATATATGTAAGAGAAATGCACGCATAGGTGATAGAGAATGTACGTCCAGAAATGCTAAACTATTGTTAAAAATTTGTAGGTTTTGCGAAAGCATGGTGTTTAATATAGATGATAGTTTGTGTTTTGTGATGTGTGCAAGTGTATGTGTGTTGGATGTAGGAATGGACAAGGGCCAAGGTATATGGGACAAGCATAGTTTCACTAGTTGATAGAAATAGTTTTACAATAGTTGGAGGTGGTGTTGTGATGGAGGAGGCACATGATATGGTCTTTTAGTTCATGCTCCCCCCACCTTGCATGAATGATACTAAGCTCTATTTATAGAGCAACTCCACCGACTCTCTCCCACAATTGTTGACCTTTTTTACAAGATTTTCTAGTTTATGTTGCTGACATCTTCAAGCTTCCTCTCCACGCATCAGCTCCTAGAGACTTCAACACTTTGCTTGTGCTTGCTAGACTCTTCTGCACAAATTCATTGCTGCCTAAGACTAGGATTTTTTGAAGGATTCAATGCCCATCCTAGAAGTCTGAAGAAATTGGATCGCAAATTCCAACAACTATCAAGACATTTCAGTGAAAACTTCCTGGTTTAAGAAAGTGGTACAAGTATTGCTAGAAATTTTTAGTATATCGCATTGAAAGTCTTGCGAATGGTTTTGAACATTCTCAGATGCAGAGCAGCTGCTTCTCGGAGTTGGATTATACAATGTCTCAAATGAAATGGACAATATGAAAAGAAAGCTAAGAACCGAGTATATCTAGCCGTTTACTATTAAAGTTAAAATCACAATAGATGTGGATTACGTAGTCAGCATACATTTTGATTTCTACCACTTGCTCCGACGGTCCAAGGTATATCAAATTCAGTTTGTGTAACAAGAGAACTGTTTCTAGTTCAATTCCAGCAGACAAAATGGATTAGCGAAGTGGAAATGGCAATTACAAGGCGAAAGGGGGAGTCTCCTAGTCCTGGCTACTTCGTTTCGTATGAGGGTTTGGTTGGGAATCATTTTGCAATAAAGGGTCTAGAGATCAGTTTGATAGTGTTTGGGGTCAAAGTCACAATCCGTGATTGTAAAAAGGCTTAGCCGAAGATCAAGCAAGGAATGAATTCACACCTGTGGAGGAGGAAGAAACCCGATCTGTCAATCCTCAATTCACAAGGCACTTAAAGAGCACCCAATTAGATAAGAAATATGCGGAAGAGATGATTTATGTGAAGAGTACGTGATCCTGTTTATAACTTATTATCTAAGATAACTAGATCAACATAACGTGAATTATTATCAATCAAAGATACACACAATCAAGGAAGATATGTGTATAATCGTGAGAGATATAGATAATCAAAAGAAATATTCTAATTATCTTTTAACATTCTCTCAAACTCAAGTTGGTGTAGAAAAAGTCATCTGAAATTTAGAGAAAAGTTCCGAAAAAATGCATGGGTCCATGGAGGGCTACGTCGCAACATGCATACGTGGCTACTTAGGTGGTTGTTGTGCGTCGTTGTGGCCTGCTATGCAAGCTACGTAGGATGCCGTGGCCATTGTGCAGGTTACGTGATAGGAGGCATCATGAGACTAGTGTGGATGTTGTGCAAACTACGCAACGGGAAACAGCAGTATGCGACAGCAAAACAGGCTGACATGGGCGTAACGAACAATGTTGAGGAATGATATTGAGAGAGGGATATTGATAATAATTGAAAAAGAGAACTAACACAAGATATGCTCCGTTTGTGCAAACAATCATAAGTTGGGGTATGCACACCCGGTGCACTCAAAGTTTCCTCAAAATAAGAAATATGCAAAAGAGATGATTGTGTGTAAATTCTGCACGTTTCGATGGAGAGTACACAAGCCTATTTATAGACTTTATTATATGACTATTTAAGGTGATAAGATAAACATAATCTACACAATCATAATAAATATATGTATAATCCTAAGAGATATGGAGAATTAGAAGGAATATTATAATTATCTTCGACATTAATTAATAATCCATGGTAATTGGCCAGTTTCCTAGACTAGATTCCACCAAAGATTTCGTTGCTATGTTATATTATAGTGACTTCACAGAACTCATTTATATGTCCTGTCAAATTTTTTTTTTTTGTAACTGAGGATCCGCCACCATTCTCAGGGAACGAGCCTGCACGGGTAATCGAGGCGCCTATACCTCGGGGGAGATTAGCCTGACAACCCACCGCCAGTGCCCCCACTTAAATTACGGAACCTAGTAGGGATTCGAATCCAAAACCTCTGGGGAGGGAAGGAAAACGCCCACCAACTCGGCCATGCGCAGGTGGGTTGTCCTGTCAAATTGTTTATCTCTATATATTCCACACAAAAGTTCTGAAAAGTAAGAACAACTAAATATGTGGAGATGTTGGCCAACAGCATCAGCCTCTAACCAATTTTGTTTTAATTTCTTGATCATCTTTCCTCATCCCATCATCATCCTTTCTCCCTTCAACTGACAAATGCTTAATAGTTTGCACATATTGCGGAAGAGATGCATAAGCAGTACAGAAAGGATCTTTTGAATTGGATCAACTTTAATCATTTGACGAAATGAATGTGAATTTTTTAATCTTTCGAATAATATCTCGAGTAATGATTATTGAAGTGTTGGTCCGCTTACTCAGTAACGACATCGGCTCGTGTAAAATTCTGTGAATTGAGATACTTTGAGACTGTGGAAACTGTGACCAAGTAGAAATGGGTACTAGAGAACCGTGGATTCATCAAGTAAACTGTTCTCCGAGTATTTTAGGTTAAACGACATCAAATTCCCTTTTAGATGTTCTGCGATGATTTGTGGCTAATTTAGGTACTCGAGTCCCATCGAGCTGAATGCTTTACAAAGGCATATATATAATATTGGAAAAAATCTAACACGATATTGTTTGTTGTAATCAAGAAATTAAACAAAACTAATAACTCTGAGAAAGCAATAACAAATTAACTCTGACAAATGCAACCATTGGACGGAGTGAACGAGTTATTGCCTAATTTCGTGCTAGGCATCGAGAGTTCCATCGCCCGGTGTGATGAGGCAAAGACACATGTGGAGCCTCCGAGGGCACTTGCCCGAAGATGCGTAGGCCAGCCGCCACGGTCATTCGACTTTGCCTTGCATCATGTGGGAAAAACCGAACGGATTGTAATAAAATTAAATAGGAGGTGAGGTACCAGTTACCGAATTTCCTTAAGGAGATTAATTCCCTACTCGTGGTGCACTGCAGATTTAACAAACTACACCTCCCAAGATGCAATACCTCGAACACATTTGGTTAGCACTATGCAAATAAGACTCAATTGAATAGTTCTCGAACCAACACACTTAGAGAAAAAATTGAAGAGAACTTCTGTTAAAATGAAGTATAATCCAAATACATTTGTAGAATTTGAATGAACATGAACTGAAGAGATACATGAATTGAAGAGATACATGAACTAAAGAGACACGTGAACTGAAAAGATATGTCTCGTTTTGCTCACTTTTGTTTATCCATTGACCCATAATTACAACATATAAGACACTAAATGAGATAGAATGTGCATATCTAGCATGATTTTCTAATGGGTGGAAGCAGGGGACTAGGTGCCTATGTTGTGCTGGATGGACAAACGCGTTGGAATGGACTCCTAACCTCGTGCTGGCTTAAGAGCATGGACCCTCATAAAGTCCTAGGAAGTTCGTAACTTAAACAGGTGCGGGTTTTTATGATTTTTTCTAGCTATTCAAATTGTTTTTCTTTTTTACCTTCTTGTTTTGCTTTTGAGACGGGTGAGACAGCAGCGAGAGAGAAATGGTTTTGACAATGCTCAGAGAGAAGCAACATGAAGGATACATAACATGAGATTGCTTTAGAGAGCAAACTCCAGTGATTTCCCCAGAATTTCATCTCTGCAATTTTCTTTGTGATCTTTGTGTGAGAAATGGTTTTGGGGCTAGAATCCACGGAGCAATGCACTGATTGCGTTCGTGAGGGAAGCTTGCTTAGAGACAATACGCCATTGTACTCATAATCTCCCGGTTGATTCCGGCAACACCTTTCATCTGTATCTTTCTGGACGTAGGTAAAAGTACTGGCCCAACCTGGTCATGACGCTGTGTACTACATATATTGCTTGATTTACTATTTGATTGCTCCTGAGCCTCTGCTCCAGTTGTGCGCCTTACTGGTCGTGACAACACCTGATGCTCAAAAGCAAAGGAGCAATGGCACGCCAACTTCAAAAGACCGGCCTCTTGATGATTCACAAGTCAATGATGCTCTCATCTTCTTCTCATCTATGCTTCATGAATTTTGATGATTCAGATTTCCCTGATCACCATGAAAATCCCTTTTCCTTGAAGCATTTTCGGTGGATTCGGTGCATACCTTATGATTCGTGCTTATGTTGGCAATACTACATATCAACACGTCACATGATCTTCGTGGAAAAAACTGTGTGTGTCGCTTTGACCTTACACTTTCATAACTTTGGCATTCCTTTATTTTTCTTAACTTTTGCTTTGCAATTGTCGCATTGTCGTGGCTAATACGATATGCTTGAATTCCTAACAAGGGACCCAACAAAGTTCTCTATAGATAATGCTAGTGATAGACGTAAAATCTAGGTCAAGGGCAATGAGATTGAAATATTTGCAATAGCAAACTCATGTGGGTGAGGGAAATGTAGAAATTGTATATCAAGCTTCAAAGACTATAATATTTATCTGATAAACATTGCGCTGGAAACACCAAGGAGTCGACTATATCAATGGCCGTGCCAACAAAGGCCTAAAAATCCTTTCCCAGGCCCGGCTATGATGCAAATGTTGTCAAACATTCTATACAAGATTGATTAGGCCTAGACGAGCCTAGCTAGGCTCCGGGTGAGCAGGTCGAGCTCAAGAAGGGAAATGCTTGCCTGATCAAACTTGAGTTGGGCCGGCATGCTGCCAAACCCATGATCACCTCTAGCGAGTGGCCCCGCAGAGAGCAACGGCCCCCACCGGCCGCTCGATGCTTCATTGAATGATGTGACGTATTCCAGCAAAAGGGCAAAAGAGATGTCCAATGAGCATTGGATTCTCAGGAGTCCCATTAACATATGTAAACGGAATTTAGGTGAATTTCTGAATCAGAATAGACTGGAGTGTTAAATACATCGCCAACGTACAAGATCATAATTCCCAGATTTCCAGCTTCACTGACGATTGGGCTCCAATGTTATTACACCATTGCATCCCTTTCATCCATTTTCAGATCACTTTTTAATGAAATGCACACTTTCATTAATGTTCTCATCATTTCATTTGTATCACATAGAAAGTTTTTCTCTACGGACATCTTCAATTAAGCAAGCCTTTCACTTCTCTAAAGATAATAAATGAAGAGAATCCAAATGGGCCAGTTTGGAGGTTGAAAGATTAAGCAAATGCTTTCAATTATTTCTGCATCTTTATATCATTCCTTCGTCACCTTCACAATATGAAACAAAAGCCATTCAACCACTTCCTCTTTATTGCAGTAGCCCAAAACTATAGTACATGAACTCAGATATTTATTAATATAATTGACTAATATTGCAAGAAGAATTCCCGCAACTTATAACTTGAGTTTATACTTGCAAACAGAATCTGCTGTCCAGTTTTTTAGAGAAATAGAAATGTTACAGGTTGTATAAGAGGTTGCCTTCTTTTTAATGAACTTCAGGACCTTCACTTCCCCGTTCAAAGCTGTTGATGCCGTGAAATTCATGACCTCTCTCGCCAAATCAACCAGAAAATAAGTGTTCATCACCAACCTGTCCCCTAAGACCTCCAAGGAGGTGCTGATGTTGTGCTTCGCTCGAGCCGGGATCGTGTCCTGTGCCAGTAACGCGTTCCCTACCTCGGTGCCATGGTAGCTGACATACGAAGTTGCATTGTGGTACTTGAAGCTACCGTAGTTACGGTTGTCGACCGTAATCGTGATCCCCAACGTGAAACTCAATGAACCCACGTCAAGGTCTTGTAAGGTGACAGATTGAGGGATCAATATGGGTTGTTTAGGCTTAAGGATTGTGAAGTACAGGATCAGCATGACTCCTACAGTTATGAGCAAGAAAATGACCGTAATCGCACAGCTGATTTTGAGGCATTTTCGGCTTCCCATATTTTTTTTCCCTTGATGGGTATTTGGGCTTAGAGAGAAGAATGTGACAGCAGCAGAAGTTTTTGGCCTCGTATTAGTTCTGAGTTTGTAGATTTTTCAAGTGCAGAAATGGATGAAGATGGGGATTATTTCAAGGTGAGATTATATCTGAGCAGAAGACAATGTGAAGTGTCTTTTGTTGGATTGCTTTTGTTCGTTTCGCTGCAAACCTGGATGAATTCATTGGAGAAATCTATAGGCTTGACCTATGATGCTCTTGTTCATCAGGTTGTTCTGATGCCATATGACCGGCAAATACAAATGCTAGGCCATTTGCCCTTTTGAGTACCGAAGTCTAGAGGCCCAAACAAAAGAGTGTTCTGTTCATTTGATTACTTGAGAAACTGAGCCCATTTCCTTTGCGTATGACATGTCAAATGGCTTAGCTTCGGCCCACAGAAACACATTGCCCATGTCTCGGGGTGGCGATTTCTGACACGAGTGAGAATCCGATCCAACATGACAAGGATGGGAAAAAAAGACCACCAACAGCTTGTTTGGTTGCGATAGCGGAATAAGCCTGTAATATAATAGGTATTGCGATGTAATGTAATAGGGATTTAATCATTATTACAATGTTTAGTTTAAGTAATGCAATACCTATTATACTGATTAGTGTCATGGGTGACTCGATTTAATAAGCGGGTAGCATCGGAATTCCCACAGCCCCACTAAAATCAGAATTAGAAGGAATATGATAATTATCACTTTAATAGTCAATCGTCATTCATTGAGTTTAATACGTCATATTTGTTATTAGATATATAATTTACTCAATCATATATTTATCTTCATCTTAATAATCTATTTATGATTAAAGTTGAAATTTAAATACATAGCATGCGATTTTAAGCTACAGTAAAATCAATCTAGTATCCACTTATACCGACAAGCGCCTTATTGTCCTGGTTACTGAGCAAGAAGGAATTTGCATGTTATATGAATGTAATCAAACGTAGGATGAGATCAGGTTTCAGTTACCGTTCTAAGAATTAACTATGTTCTTTGTGGTTCAACTGACAAATTGCCTCCTAAACATGTCAAAAGAATCATTGTCAATGGTCAGGATTCATGAGCACATGTATCACAACTACAATCAAAACTAGCTGCGCTAAACTAACTTGACATAGATTCCCATTTCCTGTGGGAAAATAGGTAGGGAGCGAGCATTCCTCTCCATTGAAGAAGACCCGCGAAGGAAAGCCATCGCCTTTCGCTACTTTAATGCCCGGTGTGAGCTTCTTTGTGAAGGAGATCACGGATTGTTGCTTCCCGGGGACCCGAGGATCGATCTTTGGGTCTGTCCCGTTTGTCTCTCCCATCAAGAATGTCAATCCTGGCAGCCCCTGAAGGAAGATGGTGTGGTTCAGGTCAGGAAAGAAGGTGCCGTTGAATGAGTACGCCTTCTGGAAGCCGGGGGCCGCTTTCTTCAATTGGATAGCGGTGAACCAGTTCTCAAAATTGATCTCTTCCCAGTTGAACAGGGTGAGCCGGACGGTCCAACCCTTCTTGTAGTCGGTGTAGACGTGCCAGTTTATGCTCACCCCGCAGTTGTCGCCGCAGGGCAATGGGTTGGGGATGTGGAAGTGCTTCATCTTTGCCCATGCCACGGCCTTGGCCGTCCTGTTCTGGAAGGGGACCAGGAGGGCTTCCGAGGGGAGAAGCATTGCTTGGGCCTTCTGGTTGCACGAATCCGAGCCATCGCAGCCGCAAGCGCAGGTGTTGCAAGGGATGACCGACTCGTTATAGTACGCCGAGAAGGAAACGCAGCAATGAGAGGTCGTTTTCGTTGGCCTCGAGATGTTGCAGACCACTTGCCAACTCGCGATGGCCGAAGTTGTCGCCTGGAGGCCGCTGGGGTCTGGGAACTCTGTTGGGTCCACTCGGATTGGCGGGCTGCATTGGTAGTCAGGGTTGAGGGTGCCAACAATTTTCCATTTCTCAGGAGGATGGAGCGCGGTTAGGTTTGTGTCTGGCGGGAGCTTGTACACTTGCACTTGGAATACGGACTTCGCCTGGCTCGGGTCCATGATCGACGGTAAAATGCTTCCGTTCCTACAGCAGTAGGGCAGTTTCCCAATCTTTGTATCGTTTGCCCTCTCGCGGGGCAAATCCGCAATGACCGGCTTCTTTTGGCAGTTCATCACTTGGGAGAAATCAATGCTCGTGTAATACTGTGCCGCGATGCCGTAGATGCAATCCGAATAGTCTATTTGGTGAGTGTATGCTCCTCTCATTGTGTATATGAACTCCCCTCTCATCCACTCCCAAGTCAAGTTCCAATGGTCTAGGCGGCCCAAAGGGCTGTCGTTCTCAATCGTCACTTGAGCTAGATAGTTGCTTTCGTAGGCTTGGATCACATCGTAGCTAAACGAGAGGTCGCCCTTCTGACGGGGCGATAGCTTCGTTTTCAGTCGCTTGACCTTGTACTTCGGATCCCGAACGCAGCACGCGTACATCGAAGTCTCTGCCAAATCCCATTTCTTAAAATATAAGAAATCGCAGAAGGGAAGATCGAGTAATCTTGTGCAACACATAATTGATCAATCTCAGAGTTCAGGCCGGCTGGCGAAATCACGGTAGGTTTCAGAAGAAATGCGAACAATGCTAAAGAAAATATCCATATGACATGCGCCGCTTACTCTTATGTGCAGGTGCAGGACATTTGTATCCGTCATTCTCGAGCCGTATCGTCTTTGGCATCGGGATGCCTGGTGGTTTCACGCCAAACTGTGTGCCCGAGATCTGAACTATCGCCTGGATTTGGGTCAAATCCCCTGCAGTCTCAATCGACGTCTTCAGATCCGTCTGAGGATACCCCGAGAGGTATGTCCCATTCCCGACTGAGGCCGGGAAATCCTCACTGTCAACCAGGACTGCGCCGCCTGCTGATACTAGAATCTCCTGGTGCTGGAACCCAATAAATATCTTCCAGGCCTGGAGCTCGTGCGTGCCTGTGTTCAAGACCGTCACGGTTGAGTGGAAGGCCCAGGACTGCGCCGACGCATTCTTCACGTGGGGGAATTCCTTCTTCCTCGAGACAAAGTCGTAGGAGATGAAGATGCCATTGCAGTTCTCTTCCGCTGGAGGAGGAGCTGCAGGCAGATCATAATCAGAGTCCTGAGCATTGATGTCGTTCCAAATTGTGAAAGAAACCAAGAGAATGATGAACAAGCTCAATGCTTTTCTGGCTTCACTCATGGTGTCCTAGGATTGTAGTGGATTTTCAAGAGAAATCTCTCCAGGAAAATCTCATCTGAAATGCACCTGGAGATCTCATTGATGGGTGCTCTTTTCCTCCTCTCTTCTCGTTTTTCTTTTGTTCAAAGTGATTGAATCTTGATCTTTTGGTTATCAGAGAAAGAGAGTGAAAAGTGGGTGGAGGAGAAAAGTGGAAATGGAGGGAGAAGAGCACAAGTGTGCAAAATTGGGGAGGGACAAAGTCAGCTCTCCATTCTCATCCTCTCAAAGTCACCGATGCCTCTGGACAGTTAACAGATAACGGTTTTTTGGATCTCTTTCACTTAAAAGTTCCAAATGGTGTAGGGTATACTGAGAGAGGTTGAAATTTTTACAAATTTATTTTACAAATATAAACAGGGAATTTGAACCATCAACTTGGAAAATCATGCTCCTGAAAAGAACTTGGAAAATCATGCTGGCTTAGGTTCCTCGCGGAATTCATACGTAACAACCTATATCGATTCCTTAATTCTCATCTGTTTTATATTGCTGCTGTCATTGGAACATCATGGTTCGTATTTGAACTCGGAGCGGAGTTTGTTTCTGGTCAATTGGCTCTAGATTGGTGTAGTTTTCTCTTGTTTCTGAGATCATAATAGCTCCAGTTCAGAAAAGTGAAAACATGTGAAGAAGTTTAATTGATTCTGATCACCTAACATTCAAAAACTGGCACGAAAGAATGCAACGGCACTTATTTTTCTGCACTGATACTGTAGTAAGTTATGTGTCGGATGAAGTTCAAATTAGAGACTTGATCTCACCAACACTTGCTATGCATCTGTGCACCGAGCAGCCGACTTCAGCTATTCATGAGGATTTTTAACAAAGGCAGTGACAAATTTTAGGCGATGTGCCAGAAGCTCGATCTGTTAGAGCCTCTAGACAATTCCGTAACATTTACCTCTCAAATGGAACAAGTTAGAGTTAGGAGTCAGAGAAAACAAAATAATTGACTATGTCCAAAAACCAGAACAACACAATATTGGCTTTACAGTCATCATGTAACTTCATAATCTCTCACTCTAGGAAGAAACCTAACTCAATTACTTGTGCAATTGAAGATTGATCAACACTTTCCATACACAAAAAATCCCTAGTTATACTAGCACTATGTTCGATAGCTTTCCAACTGTTCCTTCTCATACACTGGTAACCTCCTAAAGAGGCGATCCGAATCTTCGGTACAGACATTGACCGATAAACATCTAGACAGCTTTGGATTTACAAAACCTGGTGTAGTTCTATGAGTGTCACTTCTTGTGATCTGTCGACCTCCAAGGAAGCAGTTTGCGAGCTTCTTCATGTTCATGGACATTAACATCTTTGTTTTTTTCTCTTATTCAGAAGGCCTCAGACCTGGAAATTACACTTATCAGTTAGGAGTGTCCTCCACATCGGAGGGCTTGGCCTTTGATTTCAGTGCTCTAGAGGGCCTTGGCGACTTTGGAGATGATGTCGACCTAGCCTTTTTCCGTTTTTGTTTCTTCAGTCCTTTTGGGAGTTCTGTCAGTGGAGAGTCTTCAACCATACGAAGTGCAGGTTCGCCCGATTCAGATTGTTCAGAATCTACTAGAAATCATCCGAAGTGACAAATGGCAAATTAGAAGAGGAAAACAATATTTAGGGCTCATGGAAATATGACCAAGTTGACATGAGCCAGAGAGAATGTAAAACCATAACCAGCTCATATACGATAAGAAACATATTAGAGAATTAATTGCTGCAAAACCTCATCTTGATATGATATGATATGGAGAAGATACATATACGTATTTCAGGGGGATATTACTGAAATGACTACAATGTAATATATCCACTGAAATAGAGAGGAGAAAGTAAGGTTTTAAAAGAATAAGTGCAGGACAAATTATGCTCAAGAAAGATGACGTGCGAGCAACCATTAGAAACTGTCATGCCACAAATCTATCATCTCAAACTGACAAGCTTTCAGAGAGGAAAATAGTGCACCGACATAGAAAAGGGGAAAACAACTATCTATATGGATTAGGATGTGTGTAACATCAAGAATGAAGCTAAGGTTGCAATTGAGAACCTTCAATCTTTTATAGCCCGTCAGATGTAAGTTAATGCACTCCCCATTACTACTTTCAACTCAAAGTAATATGGAAGGAAAAGAACTAAAATAAAAATTTTGCAGCCTGTAGCTTCTTGGCAGTCTTATGGAGGTAAAAGTTTATCATTTGCAAAGAGTAAACTGTCCTGGTGACATTGGACGCACAGAGATAGCACAAACCTTGTTTCACTCCAACTGCAAATTAACAGAAGGGAAATCTATGAAGGCAACATACCTCGGGAGGGCCATGAACGATGACACACCAGATTAGAATCTCCAGGCTCACCGATCGAACGGAGCGAGCCTGAGAACTCAGGTGCAGCCCTGAATTCATTCATCTGCATTATCCGAAATGAAGTGATCACAAGCATAAAACAGAATTTCATGAAAAATCAAAAACCATGGAAAACCAAAAGCTATAAGAGAGGAAATTTGTGTGCTTGATCACATACCCAGCTGGGTCCATTACCGGACGGACCATCCCATCCAATATGAGCAACATGCTTAACATCAGTTGGGTACCCGATTTCCATTTCGCGGTCCTTCAGGACTACAGAACGAATATCCCCCATTTTTCACATAATCAATCACGAAGCATCAATCACCCATTTTGATCACCTACATGTGACAGCACAACCCCAAAAAACAGAAAGTGCAAATGCATCCAATTTTTCCTCAACTCAAACACAATTATGCCTGCTTCACAAAAGAAAGAAAAGGGGGGGCATTGCTCACCAAAGATTCGGGAGATGTACTTGATGCTCTTGTAGATTCCTTTGATCGTCATCGTCAAGACAGATGCAACTCGACCCCTCCAAAACAAGCAGCCCCTGAAAATCTTTGACATGTCGGTCGAAAAGGGATGATCTTTCCTTCTTTCTTCCGCTTAAAATGGCACAACATAATCGAAGGGAAATGCACGAAAGCATCACGTGTTCATACCTTCAAGGAAAGAAACGGGATTGAATCGTTTGAATGGAACGCCTTCACGTTTCTCTCTCTCCCTCCATTAGCCTGCCTGCGAAGGCTCCGTCCTCCATTCCGTCACAATGGGTCTTCGCTAATGGCGAAATCTCGGGTACCCTCTTCTCAAATCAAGCTGCTGAGCGCGCGAATGCAGGAATCTCTGCGCATTGATGTGGCGGGGAGGAAGTTGGAAATGCTGACGATGAAGGGTGATTCGGGTTGTCTTCTAATTCCAAAGGGGAAAGAGAGAGAGAATGAGAGCTGGAAAACAGAGGAGGAAGAAAGGGAAAAAAGAGAGGAGATGGAAGGAGACGGATATGAGAGAAACAAGACAAGACAACCATGAATAACCTCCAAATCAGAGGTTGTTCGACACAGAGGGAAACCAAACGTTTGTATCAAAACTTCAATTTAGATTGCTTCATGATATTTCCATTTATGGAGCAGTATGGTCAGACTCTCATACCCCAATGGTTTTAGATAGTGTACAATACAATACCTGTCATCTCGTAAATCAATTTTAGTACAAATCGATATCAACCAAGAGGAGTCGTATGTCGTGAACTGAATCAATAGGTTAAGATGCATGTGTAAGGGTGATAGGCATTTGGAAAAATAGATCTCCCGCTATAAATTCGATTTGTAGCTATTACCCATATCCAATAGATTACCATCATTTTGTAAATCAATTTTAGTATGGTTGATATCAATCGAGAAGAGTTGTATGTCGTAAACTAAATCAATAATTTCAGGTGCATGTGTAAGTGTGATGTATTTGGAAAAATAGATCTTCCGCTATATATTCGATCTTTAGCAATTACCTATACTCAATGGTCTTACAACTTGATAGCTTAAATTTTTCTGAGCAAAATTAGATGCGACTATATATAGTCATGTTTAGTCATGGACTCGGGGACTTAAGCTGCCTCGTGATGTCGATAACAAAGGTTATAACACATAATTATATACCAGCTAAGAAAAACCAAATGTTCTAAGAAAAATTACATCGAATATTCAATGTGAGTGCTTACTATTTTTTGAGAAGGAAAATCATTCTATCTACCCAGGAATTTGCATTCTAATTCACTTTAGTCCATAAAAAGTTTATATAGTTTTCTCTTTATTCGGGGTGTTGTAATAACCTACACCAATTTATCCCATTTGGATCTCTTAGGGCAGAGAGAACAATTTCTTTGAACCACCAACGTGATGCTTAACAAGAAGTGCCCTCCAGCACGACTTGACAAAATCATACATCATGATGAGGCATCTTCTAGGTTTTCTTGAGCTGGTTTCTTTATATCCATGAATGTGAACCTGAAATTTGCTGAAACCATAGACTCAAATTCACGTTAAACTTCATGAACCATACAGTACATTGAAATCTCCAAACGTTCCAACTTATTGAAATCACACAACAGACTTGCAAAAACTCCCCCACAAAGAAAGGACCAAAACTCAATTTTCAGAACCCTTCATTGAATGCCACCCCAGTGGACTTCAACCAAGACCATCCTCCATGGATCAGCTCAGCCACGGTGAACTTCTTCGCCTCCGCCGCGCTGGTGATGACATGATAACCCGGCCACTTCGCCTGCTTGCTTGTTCCTGCGCCCAGTCCCCTGTTCTTGTACTCCCCGTAGTATAGGGTCTTGAGGACGAAAATCACACTTCCACGCTGACCACCCTGCTGGATCAATGTGATCACCAATGTTTGATTGCGTCACCACAGTCCTGTTGTGCTCCCGTAGTATAGGTTCTTGAGGACGAAAATCGCACTTCCACGCTGACCACCCTGCTGGATCAATGTGATCACCAATGTTTGATTGCGTCACCACAGTCCTGTTGTGCTCCTTCCAAGGCCAGCCTAGCTACGACTTGATCGAGCCCTTGACAGGCTTGAGATCGGAGCTCGTGAACACATCACAGCTGTGGATTGAGATCCCTGTGTTCTGGTATTGGTCGATCCGACCCTGGGCTGTGACCGTGTTGGACTGACCGTTTGTGGGCTTTCAGGCCACGAGCTTGCAGTTTTGCAAGACATCCACCGAGTTGCCGAAAATGAAGTCCACCGCGCCCGTGATATAGTAGTCTCGGTAGAACTGGCAATTCGCGTGAGTATAGAGGGGGTCTTGGTAAGCATCAATGTGGCACCGTTTGATGACAGTCTTGTCTGCATTGACAAGGAGCACGACTGCCTGGTGTTTCTGCAGCTCGGCAGTGTTCTGGAAACATGTGTCTTGGGCGATGAATCCATCGCCATTCACAGCTGCATTCAGTCATTATACGGATTTTGTTGAGTAAAAACTGTACTCTTTGGTCAGGCTCATCGCTCCTTATTTCAAAGTTTCCATCGTTATTTACAAATATCAAAGATATGATTTGAGATTGGTCCTTACCAACAGTCACGGTATTGAATGTTGTTGTACCATCAACGAAGTTGAGGCTGCCAGTGATCACTGTCAAATCATGCCATGGCTGACGAGCATGATGTTCGTCTTCGTCTTTGCCACCTCCACATTCTCCTTGTACATGCCTTTCTTCACATAAATAATGTCCCAGATCTTGGCTTTGTAAGGAGCATCCGATGATCGCCTCTTGCACTGTCTTGTACTTCCCACTTCCATCCCTCGCCAACACCACATCGGCCTTAACGGCATTTGCCAGAGATTGCAGAAGACAATGATCTTTTCCCGTAACCCATGATGGACAATGGCCGATCAAGTACTCCAGGACATCCAATTTACTCCTTCAGGAGATGAAGTAGAAACAAACATGGCTAGCAAAGTTCTTGCCCTCAATATCAAGTCGCTGAGAATAGGCTCGATCGAAGATTTAGCCGATGACAAGCCTTCAAAACAGTCCAAGCAGGTGATGTAATCTGTGAGTGAATGCTCAGCCATGTATGGACATCTGCAGATGACTGAGGAGAAAAAAAGCTTTGGATTGAGTTGATTCGAATCTAGTATTCATTTATATATCCCTAAGTTCGTCGGTTACAAGTCTTCTGACTCTCATACTAACTAGAAGCGAGTGATTAAAGTTTCTGACGGTCAATAAACCCAAATAACTAAAGAGAAAAGATAGACAAACTAGAAACTTCTACCTTCTTTTCTTGGAGACTCCTTTATGGAGTTTTCCAATCTATCCACAGACATTCCCATCAACTCCACGCAATCAGCCAAAGCCGCTTCTTCTCTAGGATCATTCACCCAGCGGCTCACATCCCTGGTGGCATTTATAGCATTTTTCATGCAGATCGCCATCTTTTTCACAAACACTTGGAGCAACTTGTTGTCGCTCATGAACTAGGATGCACCATAGGGGACGATTTCCGAAACCATGGCTTGGCATTGAGCCAAATCTTGGCCCTTGCCGCAGATATGCACAAGAGGGGCATTAGCGAAATTGCTGGTCTTGATCAAGTGGTCTGTGATTATGGCAGATGAGAAGATGAATCAGACAGAGACTTTTGTTATGAGAGGTTTGTGTGTTTAGCAATGGCTGAGTGGTGATTGCCATTCTGAGGAGTGACTTTAGGCTTATTGAGTTGAGCTCTCCTTTACTCTCCACTATATCAATGCACAGTCCTTATATATAGAGAAGATGATTGACAATTCCTGATAAGATGCAGTTTTCATGAAGCCAAAACGATGTTACATGAACCATAGAGTACAATGAAATCTCCAAACATTTCTCAATTATTGAATTCACAACACTACTTACGGAAACTTCGCTAAAAAGAAAGGAACAAAACTCATTTTTCACAGCCCTTCAGTGTAAGACACTCCAGTGGACTTCAACCATGTCCCTCCCTGAATCAGCTCGGCCACAGTGAACTTCTTCGCCTCTGCCGCACTGGTGATGACCCGATAACCCGGCCAAGTCACCCGCTTGCTTGTTCCTGCACCCAATCCCTTGTTCATGTACTCCCCGTAGTAGAGAGTCTTGAGGGCGTAATCGCCACTCCACACTGACCACCCTGTGGGATCAATGTGATCACCAATGTTTGATTGCATCACCACAGTCCTGGAGTACTCCTTCCAAGGCCGACCCAGATACGACTTGATCGAGCCTTTGACAGGCTTGAGATCAGAGCTCGCGATCACGTCACAGCTCTGGATCGAGATCCCGGTGTTCTGATTTGGGTCGGTCCGGCCCTGGGCCGTGACCATGTTGGACTGGGTGCTCATGGGCTTCCGCGCCACAAGTTTGCAGTTCTGGAACACGACGCCTGCGTCACCAAAAATGAAGTCCACCGTGCCCGTGATGTAGCTGTCTCGGTAGAACTGGCGGTTGGTGTGAGTGTAGAGTGTGTCTTGGTAGGCGTCGATGCGGCACCGGTTGATGACCGACTTGTCTGCACTGACACGGAGCGCGACCGCCTGGTGTTTCTGCGGCCCAGCAGTGTTCTGGAACCATATGTCCTGGGCGATGAATCCGTCGCCATTCACAGCTGCAGTTAGACAGTTTACAGATTATGTAGAGAAAAAACTGTACTCTATGATCATGGTCATCACTCCCTATTTCAAAGGTTCCTTAGTTAATAACCATCAAATATACGAGATGAGATTGGTCCTTACCAATAGTCGCAGAATTGAATGTTGTTGCACCGTCAACAACGTTGAGGCTGCCAGTGATCACAGTCGAATTCATGCCATCGCCAACTAGCATGATGTTTGTTTTCGTCTTGGGCACCTCCACTTTCTCCTTGTATGTGCCTTTCTTCACATAAATAACGTACTGGGTCTTGGCCTTGCTAGGAGCGGCCACGATTGCCTCTTTCACTGTCTTGTACTTCCCACTTCCGTCCTTTGCCACCACCACGTCAGCATTAACAGCGTTCACTGGAGATTGCAGAAGACGACGATCTTTTCCCGTGACCCATGATGGGAAATTGCCGATCAAGGACTCCAGGACATCTGGTTTTTGTCCTTTAGGAGATGAAGCAGAAACAAACATGGCTAGAGAAGTTCTTGCCCTCGATATCAAGTCACTGACAATAGGCTCGATCAAAGATTTAGCCGATGACAAGTCTTCAAAACCATCCAAGCAGGTGATGTAATTTGTGAGTGAACTGCTCAGCCATGTATGGACATCTGCAGATGACTGAGGAGAGAAAAGTTTTTGATTGAGTTGATTCAAATCTAGGAAAGTATTCATCTAGACATCTCAATCGAAACCATGGCTCGGCATCTAGGAACGTATTCATCTAGAAATAGTTTGTGGGTTATGAGTTTTATGACGCTCACACTAGCTAAAAGTAAGTGTTAAAGCTTCTGATGGTCAATAACCCGAATAATTACCCAAATAATTACCTTCTGTTCTTGAAGACTCCTTGTGGATTCTTCCAATCTATCCACAGACATGTCCATCAACTCCACGCAATCAGCCAAAGCCGCTTCTTCTCTAGGATCATTCACCCGGCGGCGGACATCCTTCGTGGCATCTATAGCATTTCCCGTGCGGATAACCATCTTCTTCACGAACACTTGGAGCATCTTGTTGCCACTCATGAATGAGGCCGCGCCATAGGGGACGATTTCCGAAACCATGGCTCGGCATCGAGCCTGATCTTGGGCCTTGCCACAGACATGCACAAGAGGGGCATTAGCAAAATCGCTGGTCCTGATCAAGTGGTCGGTGATCATGCCAAATGATGAGATGATTGCAACTAAGGAGAAGATCAGACAGAGACTTTTGCTGCGAGAGGCTTGTGTGGTTAGTAATGGCTGAGTGGTGATAGCCATTCTGAGAAGTGACTTTAGGCTTCTTGAATTGAGCTATCTTTGCTATCTACTTGTGTACCTTATCCATGTGTAGTCTTTATATAGAGAAGATGATACTAATATGACAGATAATTTCTTATTTTCTTTTCAATGGGTATTTTTTTTATTAATATTTGGTAGAAAAAGTTAAAAGTTGAAATTGAGATAATTGAGCTTTACTTTATTTATTGATGCCAGCACCTAAAGGATCACAAATTGTTTAACTTTACCACGTTTGGCCATTCAATGATTAAAAAGTCGCACGTTGTTTTTTATTAGTGGGACAGAAAGTGGATAACATAAAACGAGCAATGCTCCTGCCCGATTTGAACAATCTAGGTCAAGAAAATATTATGTAAAATTATAGCGAAGATATCAAATCATTCACGAGATCCAAATTCCAAAATTTTTGTTTACTTGAATTGTAGAGTCGTAAGATGGTTAAATCCTTTTTTCCATTGTATTGACGCCGATAAACTTTAAATAAATGGCAAAAATATCGTTTAAATTAGGGTGAAAACCCGGCCCAATTTGATTCGGGAATCAAACCGAACTGGCCTTATTGGACCGATTCCAAGTAGGTTCACATTGGGACCGATTTGGTTACCAGGTAAAAAATTTGGCAATCGGCTTTAAGTGATTTGGTTCCCGGTTCTATATAGAGAGCAGTCAGTTCTCGAGTAGAACTGGTTTTGAACAGGGATCGAGGGTTCTATATTAGGCACTATTGCATCTGTGCCAATTCCCAATCTATACCGGCAACTATTGGTTTTCGGCTAAAACCTGTCTTAAATCAGTTTACAATCAACCCTAGTTCTTTTATGTTCAATACACTTTCTACCTTCTTACGTTGGAAGTATTTTATTTGATCTCATGTTTATTTTTTATGGAAAACTTTTTACATTATAAGTACAAAATAAATATGCTTGAATAAAAAATGAAGCAAAAAAAAAAAAAACTAGGCCAATTCCAAGTTCAATCGCTTTAGTGTTTGGACCAAAAACTGGAAACCAACTATGATAGAGTAGGTTCCTGATTCTTTGATCTCGAGTCTACCTACCCCAAAACCATGAGACTCCTAATTCAAAGCACATTTGAAGTTTAGTCCCTTAGCGAGTTCTTATTTGATTCTTTAGCTCTTACTTTTTGTTTTTCTAATGATACATCATTCGGGGTGCTTTCTTTTTTCCTGAGGAAAAATGGAAACTTTTAGCTAATTGAAAGTAGGATTAGTCTATTCAATAATCCACTGCACTAAGCATATCCTTAGATGCTTTAGAGTCCTCCACCCATTGTCCATCATAATGATCGCAAACCTTTGCGAAAGCATGATCGCAATAATGATGTTTGACTCCCGAGTGTATATCGAGAAGCCATCTTTCTTTTCGTTTATTTGGCCAGGCATTGAATGTTAATTTTGATAATACTACTATATACACAAAAAAATAGAAAACATATCACTTTTTTTTCTCAGACGATGCCCCCAACATCGAAGGAAATGTACACGACATTTCTCTACAGTTAGTGACATGAATTTGTCCAATCGATATAGCACTTAGATAGCATCTTTAGTTAGGTTTTGCGCATCGAGCTAAATCGACCTCTCTGATCTTACCATAATCAAGTTATCCTCATTCCTCGCCGAGATTGGCGAATTCGAAAGGCGATTACTTTCTCTCTCGTCATGTAAAACACAAAGCTAGATCGTCTTGGTGAAGTGGTGAATGATTGAGCCTTTAGAACATTTGCAGCACTGGGAACATCCTCTGGTCTAGTCCACTTTATATAAAGTTTCAACTTTTGTTTGTCCTTTCCACTTTATATAAAGTTTCAACTTTTGTTTGTCCTTTGAAAAACCCAGAAGTAGACAAGGCATTATCCAACAGGGTTTGTCCAATTCTTAAAAGTCCAATGTGGACATCAACTTGTTTAATCAAACCCACAAAATTCTCAAATTCAAAGAGCATGTGATGTCCATCATCATCACCACCCCCACCGCCACATCTACCAACTCTCATCTGCCAACTCGGTTATAATAAATTCTTCAGAAAGGATAGAGACGCGTTGGCAAAATCCCTGACTATAATGTAAATCTGTCCAAAAGAAAGCATGTGCCATTGGTGATTGATGAGGACAAAACAAAAGACATAATGAATGCCATTGGCACTACCCGATTCCCGGATAAGATATCTGCAGAAAGATTCTGCGATTTCATCTGCAAACCTTTTTGAACTTTGGCTATGAATTGTTTTTTCTTTAGCAAATTCACAGGGAAAGAACTGGATTTGGCCTTGGACTAGGGGAAGTTTTAGGGAGAAGTTGACCGACATGGTGCGACATCCTTGAATAGATCCATGCCTTGGTAGTTATGCAAGTCTTGTTTCTCTAGCTTGCAATTTTCCAGATTGCCGTTGTCTGAAGAATTTCTTTGTTCGGTTGTGAACTTGCGATAGACCCAGAAAGTGGAATAATTGCCCAAAAATCCTACACTTATTATACGGCGATTGTCTTAAACTTGTTGTATGGTGGCTCATTTAGTTCTAAACCTTTCATTTGCGCCAATTTAATCATAAACATTTCGACGATTTGCCAATATAATTATAAATCTTTCAATGATGTGTCAATGTAGTCTTTTTGATAACTTTTGGCCGAGAATCACAAATGTGGCAATCCATCCTCTGCAGCACGATCGGCATTGATGTTGAAGATTTTTTCAATTTTTTGATTTTCTTTTTCTTTTTTTTCTTTCCTTTATCTGTTTTCCTTTTTTCCTATTTCCCTCTGCCTACCGCCAATGACCTCCGTTCACCATTGCCAAGGGCTGGCGACCGGCAGAGACAAATAGGGAAAAAAGAAAAAAGATAAAGGATAGATAATGAAGAACAAAACAAGGAAAAATTCAAGAAAAAAATTATCATTCACATAATACCAATTATGCCATGTAGGACGGTCAGCATCCATATTAGCAATTTACGATCAGAATTGATCGAAAGGATTAAATCGGCACAAATTTTTCAATCAAAAAATAATTGGCACAATTAAAATATTTATGACAAAATTGACCACCACACAATATATTTAAAGCTTTTTGAATAATTTTCTTCCTTCGAAACAACAAAATGATCATAAGCTCGCATGTCTTTAGTGAGGTCTCATGTTGCTTCTCTTCATGCTTGCTATTCTGTGCATGAAGTAATTAGGGTCTGACGTCACAGAGTTTTAATCTCCTTATAATCATTCTACGGTAGATTCTTATGTTGCTCTTGGTAAATTCACTTAGGGCGCGAATGATAACCATTCTACTCTAGAAATCAAATTCTTGCTAGAAATTGATTTTTGAAGGAGAAATCTGTTTGATAAAATATAACTAATTCTGCTCCAGAAATTGATTTTTAGACCAGAAATCTATTTTGATTTGTTGATTTTTTTTGCATCTAAAAAAATTAAAATTTCACTCAAAGTAGGTGGCTATAGGTATTCTAATCCATTCTGTGAAGTTTTAGAATTTTTTATTTTTTGATTTTTTTGGACACCTCAAAAAATTTAAATTTCACTCAAAGTAGGTGGCCAAAGGTATTTTAAGTCATTTTGTGAAGTTTTGAAATTTTGATTTTTTTGGGCACCTAAAAAAAATTAAATTTCACTCAAAATAGGTGGCTACATGTATTCTTAAGCCATTCTATGAAGTTTTGAAATTTTTTATTTTTTTTGGGCACCTCAAAAAATTTAAATTTCACTCAAAGTGGGTGGCCATAAGTATTTTTAAGTCATTCTATGAAGTTTTGAAATTTTTGATTTTTTTATTTTTTTGGAGACCTAAAAAAATTTAAATTTCACTCAAGGGTGGCTTTTAAGCCATTCTATGAAGTTTCGAAATTTTTGATTTTTTTATATTTTTTGAGAAAAAGTCACCAAATTTTCTATTTTCCCGAAATCTGACTTTTTTTATTTTCTAGAAATTTTTATGAAATTTTCTGGAATTTTTCAATTTTTATGCATTTTCTAAAAAAAATTAGTGAGATCTCAAAATGTGTTGTAAAAGCCACGAAAAAGAGAGAAAAGAGGGAGAATATATTCCGGAAGAGAGAAGATACAAAAAGTAGCTTCTCTTTTTCTTGCCAAAAACTCATTCTGGAATCAAGAATACATTCTGAAATCAAGAATGCATTATAAATCAAGTATTTTTGACAAACGCATTTTTATTTCGGAATGTAAAAATTGCTCCAGAATACATTCCTAAAATTTTTTAATAAATGCATTCATATTCCGGAATGCATTATGGAGCAAAATTTCTGCTCCAGAATGGATTTCATGCACGGCCTTAAGATACTCCATGGATGCACGCTAGGAAGAAGTACCCTGGGACTACTGTCAAGCGTACGAAACTGCTCGAGATGCCATCATCGTGATGGATGGCAAGAGACCGAGGCGTAAATGATACGGGATTCACAACCTCTGAATGAAAGCGTGTATCGTTGTGTTCAGAAGAAGCCAGAAAGGCCTGCGAACTTGGCACAGAAAATTTCAGGAAGCACGCACTCCAAGAGAGAACAAGTGTTTTCTCGACAGCATACCCACATGCTGTCCAAATCATACAATGTTTTTTTCACGGTGAGCTTAGAAACAAACCTGGAAGATGGTTGAAGTATAAAAAACTGATATATTGATTTCTATGACAAATTATAAGTGAGTTATTCCACACTGAATGAATAACTCTATCGTGTTACTTTGTTAACAGGCATTAATATAACTAGCATCTTTCATTGTTGGATGCAAATTTCTTTAGAGTGCATTTGGTTCAACTTTCTCAAATGGCTTTCGGCTTCTAAAGCTTTGGCAACCTGTTCTAAGGGGCTTTCGGCTCAATGCTGACCTTGGGAAAGCTAAAAGCTCAATGTTGATAGGGACTACCATTGGGCTTTTAGCATTTGGCCGAATATCAAAACTAGTTTTTTTCTTTCCAAACCACCCTCATCAATTCTCTAATTTTTCGATTTTGCCCCTAGTTGTGACTGTTCATCTTCCTTACGTGAAGGCGACAGCTGATGAAGGCCAACGAGGCTAGTTCAAGCCGGCAAGCTCGCACAACCCAGGCGACTCTTGCTTGGGGTCACACAACGCCAGCGACGGCCACCCAAGGTCGCGTGACCCTCGCCGAGGTCGCACGACCCTCGCCGAGGTCGCACGACCCTCGCCGAGGTCGCACGACGGCACCAGATCTGGCTCGCTGGTGTTGGTGAAGGGTTTGATTTTTTAATAAAAAAAGAGAAATTAAAACCCAAAAGCCCTTTGCCAAAGAAAAAAAACTTGTCAAACACTATTTAGAACAAATTAGCTTTACAAAGGAATTTTTATCAAACGTAATTTGTATTTTCCCAAGGGGCTTTAGGATAAAAGCATTTGCATTTCTCCTATGTTTATTTGCAAAGCCAAACCAAACTCACCGTACTATTGCAAAGTACTTCAAGAACAAATGCAGGCATGCTCAGATCTGTTGCTTTTGTCGTTAGCCCTTGCAACAACAAACACGGCAGATCTAACCGAGATTTAAGGTGGGAAATCCAGCATACTGTGGAAATTGTCAATCCAATCATTGTTTATCTCACTTCAGCTTCAGTGAAGACAGACCTTTTCCAAGGTGTTCACTAATCTGTACGTACTTTCAACATCTACGCATTAACTTGCCATTAGAAGCTAGGGGTGCGCAAAAAAGGGGAAACCGTCTGGAACTGGACTGGCGAGTACCAGTCCGGTTTGTGGTTTCGGGTATGGAACCACTCACCCCACCCACCCACCTAAATCAGATCAGTATATATATCATTTTTTTTTAATTTTTATGAAGCGCATCTATATGCTCCTGAGTTTGAATTATTTGAGCCTGGAGATGACCAAGTGAGTTCAATTTCAGCTTGGAGGGCTCTTTCAACAAGTTCGATTCTATGGGCCAGATGAAAATCAGGGGAACCTCTTATGGATGCTTTCCCATGACTGGGCAATTAACTTGGGTGCTATGGGCATCTCTGGTCTAAAATACTTCAAACCTGAAAGGAGATGATGGGCCAAGGGATTGTTCACTATAGGTGCTGAGGAGAATTGGTTCGTGGTCCAATTGCGCAATTGCAGTGAAATGACAATGGCTTTCAAAAGCTAATGACGCCAGTCTGGATTGGAGTTGCACCTGTCAACCGTTCAGAACACCCGGGAATGAATTTGTTTGGGACATTTCGACCTGTTCCAATTTTCGGAACTAGTCCTTAGGCTGCGTTTGGTCGTCCGGATAAAATTCAGGATAGGATATATTTTATCCTATCTTGTGTTTGGTAGCTGTCTAGGACTGGATAAGGTCGGATATAAGGGGGATATAGCCAGGATAAAAAAATCTGATGGGGGTGGGATAGAGTCGGATAGGATTTCTCTTATCCGTAATGTAAAAGTTTTTTTCCAGAAACCCTACGCTCTCCTTTTTCTTATCATTCGTTCACCCACGCGACTCCTCTGTAACTAAAGCAGCAAAGTTGAAGCCTGGTTCACATCGAAGCTTTGCAGAATCAGCGAAAGAGTTGAAGCATCATATTTTCCGATTCGCAAAGGTAAATAATCATGCTCTCTCTCTCTCTCTCTCTCTCTCTCTCTCTCTCTCTCTCTCTCTCTCTCTCTCACTAAGACTCATGCACGATGGCTAGGTATCGGGATTGAATAAGAGTTGTTGCAGGTGTTAAGAACGATTTGAGGGCAGATTTCTTTTGATACAAACTTAACTTATATTAAGTCTTCGAATAGAAATCAAAATTTTAGCGAAGGCACTTCTTTTATTTTGGTTGTAGCAGAATTTTGATTACTGTGAACTAATCAAAATTAAGTCTTTGAATAGAAATCAAAATTTTAGTGAAAACGCTTCTTTTATTTTGGTTGTAGCAGAATTTTGATTACTCTGAACTAATCAAAATTAAGTCTTCGAATAGAAACATCAGGTGTGAATTTCTAGTGGCCAAGTATGCATGTTTTTGGGTGGACATGTTTGTTGCACCTGGTTTGCTGGTTACAGAACCACCGGGTTCAAAAGTATTCGGCTTAAATCAGTTGTTATAGTTTTGGCTTTGTAGAACATATCGATCCCATATCACCGAATGTTCTTGTGATACTCTGAACTTGATCTTGAACAGGAATTATGTCATGGATACTCTGAGTATGGACTTGTAACTATCTACTTGGGTTTATTTTTTCGTTTCTGTGTTATATGCTAGTCAATGACTTGGATTTGTTTTAAGTCATCTATGGCGTGTCTCCTCTTCTGCAACGTTGTGGTGATCTCAGTGGTTAGGCTCCTTGACAAGAATCTTGCTAGATAAATTTTTTCTTTCCTAGTCATGTATTCGTAAAAATGGTTTATGTTGTAACAAATGCTTTTTATTGGATTGCTTATTTTCTGCCCACCGTATCATTTTCATCAACACTTTGAATGTGTGTGTAGGAGAGAGAAGGTTGTGGAAGAGAGAGATTGTATGAAGAGTGAGTTAATAAGTTGAGAGGAATGAAGAAATGAGTTTAACCAAAATTGTCAGTCCGTATAAGTACATGGTTATTTAAGTCTTTGTACTTTTGTCATTGTTTAACATCTTTAAATTTACAAAATGGGTAATCAGTGGACAATAACGAAGGATGCAAATTCTAAGATTCTGTGAAAATATATTGATGTGAAAAATATATTGTTTTGGATGATTTTTCTATTATCTAACTTGTCAATTTGCACTTGCCTAATGTTAGTTTTTTTTCCTCATTAGAAATGGATCACGATGATAGAGAGGAAATTTTTAGCATTCTGATATTGGAGGAGATGAACCTATAGATATTGCTTTTGTGTATGATGTCTATGATTGTCGTGTCCACTGCTGCTGAAAGGCACTACCGTAAGCATATATTGAAGGATCGAACATTTGTTAGAAGCCAAGCTCGTTTAGATCACCTTGACCGCCTTATAAATAGCAATGATTTGAATTGTGTGGAACAACTTAGGATGGATAGACGTACATTTACTCTACTATGTGAGTTGGCATGTACAATTGGTGGGTCAAAAGAAGATGGCCTTGTAACTATAGAAGAACAAATGGCAATGTTTCTACATATACTTGCCCATCATGTGAAAAACCGTGTCATCAAGTTCAGATTTATGAGGTCCGGGGAGACAATAAGTACGTATTTTAACTTAGTTTTGAGTGCGGTGATAAGAATGCATAGTGTGCGTCTTGTCTCACCTGAATCAGTTCCAGAGGAATGTACCAACGAGAGATGGAAATGGTTTAAGGTATGTTTGCTATGCTATTGCATGGATTAATTTATTACTCTAAAGATAAGGTTATTTCATTGATTTCATGTTTCTAGGGTTGCTTAGGAGCATTAGATGGCACATACATTAGGGTACGTGTTCCGGAGGTTGATAAACCAAGGTACCGAAATAGAAAGGGAGAGATATCGACCAATGTGTTAGGAGTTTGCTCACGTGATATGAGATTCGTTTATGTTTTACCTGGATGGGAAGGCTCAGCGGCGGATTCTAGAGTGCTTCGAGATGCTTTAGTTAAACCCAATGGTCTGAAGATTCCTATTGGTAAGATAAGCCTTTATCAATATGTTGCATTCTTTGTCATGTAGGTTTGGATGATTCTAAAACAATTAATAATGTTATCATTTGTTATTAGGTAATTATTATCTTGTAGATGCCGGATACACAAATGGCGAGGGCTTTCTTGCTCCTTATAGAGGTACTCGATACCACCTATCCAAGTGGACAGAAGGTTGTACACCAAATTCCCCTGAGGAGTACTTCAATATGAAGCATTCTCAAGCTAGAAATGTCATAGAAAGATGCTTCGGTCTACTTAAGTTACGATGGGCTATTCTTAGGAGTCCATCTTTTTATCCAATTAGAATGCAAGGTAGAATAATCATAGCTTGTTGCCTTATACACAACTTGATAAGAAGAGAAATGGCTATTGATCCAATTGAGGCACACTTAGATGAAGTTGCTAACACCATTGAAGACGTGGAAACAATTGATGTTGTCGAGCCGTCGGATCATTGGACAGCATGGAGGCAAAATTTGGCGGTGGAGATGTTTAATGAGTGGAATGCAAGTCGAGGACATGGAGGAGTTCTATGATTTGACATTATTTTTAAAAATCATTTGTTCCCCATTGTTGCAAGACTTGAGTTGTAAGATGTTTTTTTTTCATTTATGTTGGACATGTGTAATATGTTGTTGGTTTGTCATTATTGTGACATATTTCTTATGCAATGTTTGAATTATGGCTTTATCATTTTAAATTTTTAGTTCTATGTTGTCTGTATCATTAAATTTTTCTCTACCATGTTATAGTTTTGGTTTTGTAGAACATATCGATCCCATATCACTGAATGTTCTTGTGATACTCTGAACTTGATCTTGAACAGGAATCATGTCATGGATACTCTGAGTATGGACTTGTAACTATCTACTTGGGTTTATTTTTTCGTTTCTGTGTTATATGCTAGTCAATGACTTGGATTTGTTTTAAGTTATCTATGGCGTGTCTCCTCTACTGCAACATTGTGGTGATCTCAGTAGTTAGGCTCCTTGACAAGAATCTTGCTAGATAAATTTTTTCTTTCCTGGTCATGTATTCGTAACATTTGTTTATGTTGTAACAAATGCTTTTTAGTTCTATGTTGTCTCTATCATTAAATTTTTCTCTACCGCGTTATCCTCTATCATTTAAATTTTCTAAAATTTAAATGAGATGTTTAGGAATGGAAGGTAGCAATTTCAGTCAAACTCAAGGAAGGGGAACAAAGAGAGACCGACGTGTATGGACAATAGATGAAGAAAATGCACTTCTAGATGGTCTTGAAGAACTAGTTGCGCGAGGAATGAAAGCCGATAACGGCTTCAAGAGTGGTTACATGATTATGTTAGAGAAGTGGTTTGAAGAAAAGTTCCCTGGTTCTGGTATCAAGGGTAATCCTCACATAGAGTCGAAGATGAAAAACTTGAAAAAGTTATACAATCAGATTTATGACTTGAAGGATCAAAGTGGCTTTGGGTGGGATCATGAAAAGCATTGTGTCGATATTCATTCAGAGGATAGTTGGCAAAAATATTGCAAGGTTTGTGTCACTTCTTCTTATTTTTTCTTCTTTACCACATGTTTCTTTTTAACAAAAACATATATTTTCTTTGTAGACCTATCCAGGAGCTGCTTCTTTGAGAGGGAAGTCCTTTCCTCAATATGATCGACTGGCAACTGTATTTGGAAAAGACCGTGCCAGGGGAAATCTCAGTGAGGACCCTTTAGAAGCTCATGCAGCTGTAGATCATGAAGAAGGTGAGAATCATGATGATGTGGCAACTAATGGTGCAAGTCCAAACTTACCGTCATTATCATCTTCTCAAACACAAAATGTTTATGATCCTTCAAAAAGAAAGAGGGCTAAAGCAAGCGATAAATGGGCTGCTGGGTTAGTTGAGATTGCATGCACTTTTGGCTCTTTCTTGAAAAAAGCTAACGAGAGGATGGAGATGATTGCTAGCCGTATTGGACATGCTAAAGATTTGGATAATGACAAGAGAAAAGTTAATGAGGAGCTTCTTCAAATGTCTCTAGGTACTATGGATAGAATAAAATTATGCAGAAAAATTGTGAAGGATCCTGAGAATATTCATCTTTTTTTTGGATTTCAAGGAGACGACAGGAAAGCATTTGTGGAACTACTTCTCCAAGAGATGATAGAAGAGAATGAGTAATGTTTTTGGAGCGATGAGTCACAGTTGATTTATGCGAGTTGGAAGGGAAAAGTTGTACCTAATTTTATTTATAAATAATAGGTCTATTGTGTAGTCTTTTTTTTGGTAAGGATAGGTCTATTGTGTAGTCCCTTTGTTGTTTTATGACAATTAGTAATATTGAACAATGTTCTTTTTGCTATTTATTGGAATCATAAGTTTTTTGAAGACATTATTTCTTGGGTAGTTCTCTGCAGTCATATTGAGTCTTGTTCAGGACCTTCAAGTACATGATATATCCTTAACTTAAGAGTGTGTTGCTTTTCTTCTTCTGAAGTTTGTCTTAGATGGTGGTCAAATTCAATTCGATAATGTATTGCTCATTGACATGTTTGTTGACAGAGGGCTCTCTCGATGGTTAGTCCTCTAAAAATTTTCTGGTGATGCTTCTGCTGCTTTTCGGATTAGACTTTTCGTCCACAAAACATTATGACCATATCTCATGACTATACTCAAAACTTTTAGGTACTTTTCCGAATGCAACTTACTGCGAACATTACATGTATAATCTAAATGTCAAATCATTTTCATATCTCTAATGCTCTCGTGTTAGTCTTAATTGACTCGTCTCATATTAGCATGCGTGATGTCACTTTTTGAAAGGAAAAAGAGACTGATTTACATAATTCAACAAAATCGAGTTGATTACTGCGATGATGAATAGAACATCAGGCTTACAGATATTTCCTACGTCAATCAGGACTTATTGTTTCACTTGTATAGAAAGCCTGTGGGAAAATTTTGAAGCTATCTTGATTTAAATTCCGGCATACGCAAATTTCTGGAAGTATATATTTGGGTTCGAAATATTTCTTTTTTCTTTTTCTTTGCATTGATAAACTAAACATGAGCGTGAGATTGATTTGGTTCTTTATGCATATTTCATATAATGCATAATCATGGATTGATTCGGTTAGATTTTGTGAGAATCTTTTGATTTGAAAAAAAATATATTGTTTTGGATGATTTTGCTATTATCTAACCCGTCAGTTTGTACTTACCTAATGTTATAGTTTTTTGAAGTATAATTATGCATGAGAATATCCAACTTAAATCCACAGTTTACCAAACGGTAGATAGGATAGGATATGAGAATATCCGACTTTAAATCCGCAGTTCACCAAATGGTGGATAGAACTTGGAGAAATCCCTGGATTTCTTATCCTATCTATCCAGTCCTATCCTGTTTAGAAATCCGGACAACCAAACGCAGCCTTAGTGGACAGTTCCCGATTCTAGGGTGGAAATCACCCCTATCAAAACTCGACTAATGGAAATGTGTTAAATTAAACAATTTCAGCAACACTTGTCTACATGTGAGTTCAGCTTTTAGGAATGAACTGACATGAAAGCAAGTGAGAGCTTTGAAGCTAACAATAACATGTGATTTAGCTTCCAAAGCCTTCTCTTCAACCTATCCGATCGCATACTAAACATCACTTGCTAATTTCAGGGAGGAGAAACAGAAGGTAGAGGCGTGTGTATAACATCACACCGTAGCATCTCTCATATCATGCAGGTTCAATCTGTTCGCTAATGTCAAAGCAGGTAACAAGTATGTTTCAGAGAAGCTAGTCCTAAGAAGAATCATCCAGAGTAATTATATCCATCAAAACAAAATCAAGGAAACTGCAGTTAATTTATGACTCGTTTTATATAAATCTCAAGAAGCGCTTATCAAAAAACAAGAATGATAAGTAAACTTCACGACCCTCTTTCTCCTCTCTCCCTCTGTCCCTAACTTTGTAAAGTCACCTCTAATATCACAGCAAACTGGTTCCTATTATACCTTATCTTAGCATTCCAGCATGACTGCCAAACCTCCATCAGACCTACTGATCCACTGGAGGTTCTACTGCCATCGTCGTGTCACTTCAACTTCGTTCCCATTCCTGTCCTAAGCCCATCTTCACCAGCTCATGCGGTGTTTCATTTTTCACAAAACAAAGTGGTCAGTTGATGCCCAAAGGAAATTAAGAGCAACTGCATTCGATGTTGAAGAGAACAACTTATTAGTTCTCTATTTGATCCACTGAGATCATATACTTGTTGGTATGCACTATGCACCCATGTTTTCACAAAAAGTTTCTAACTGAAAGAGGCCACCCCCATTTTGCTTCTGTTCCAGGTGGAATTCCTTCTTGCCACCTGTCCATCTCCAAGGCAAACTAGTATAGCTTGACCATAACATTAAGAGCGGACGACCTCAAAAGCATTGAACATCAAGCTATGTGATCCACATATCCATCGACTATCCTAATCAAAGTTAAAAGCTCTCAAAATGGTGGACGTGTACTTCAGATCAACAAACAGTGTTTCCGTGCAAATGGGAAACAGACAACAGTAAGAATTCTCTTAATTCATCTCACTTGGAAGGAAACCACTCATTCAGGAGCCAATGATAGGCAGGCCACGGGTAAAAAGAAATGCGCAACACACAACTACCCACTACCCAACACTTTGACATTGGCAACAACTAGAACTATGGAGGGTACAAGAAGCACCAAGGACTTTTAACTAAGTAGATCCAAAATAAAGCATATGACATACCATTTGGAAAGGACAAAGTATAAATACAATAATAATGAAATTGAATGCAAAAAAACAGCAAAAGGCATGCGAGCAAGATGGATGGAGGGGGGATTGCATCTGGTGTCAAGCCAATCGGCTCAAGCTTAAGAGAAGACACAGAAGGTTTGCAATAAGAGCAGCTAAGTCACATGGGACATTCTTTATCAAGCCAAACTCTCTTAGATTTGGAAGTTCTCACATAGATAATAATGACATTCTTTGTCAAACCAAACTTTCTTAAAATTGTAAGTTCTTCCTTTAAAATGAACTATGACCCTCAATTTGCGTTCCGGATTTTGTGAAATTCTTTTAGAATCAAAATGAATACAATTACGAGTAAATTAGACGATTTGAAAGCTTTAAACTACACAAGATTAAGCATTTGACCCAACTGAAGGACGTGTTACTCTTATATTCAAGCAAGAAGGGTTAAATGGGGGACTGCATCTGGCATCAAGCCAATCATCTCAAGTTTAAGAGAAGACACAGCAGGGTCAAAACAAGGGCAGCTAAGTTACTTGGATAAGAACGACATGGTCATATATCAAAGTGTACATGATACGAGGGCACTGGAGCTGAGAATGTTTGGGCAGCTGTCTAGATATCCAGGAAAGGATGAAGTTAGGGATAAGCATCATTGGAAAAATCAGATTCGCCCACTATGGATAAATAGGTGATGAAAACCTGCTTACAGGGATTTTGACACAAGAAAAGGACAACCTAGAGACATCTCATTAAGAAGTTATCTTATTGTAGTAGAGCATGTTGAAAAGATATGAATTGAAAAGACAGACAAGAACCATAAGGAGGATCTTCGGTTTGAGAACTCTATGGAGGAATTAGTTCCTATCAGCGTCAGGGGATGATTTTCTTTTTGCTTTCCACACACGCAAAAGAAAAAGGAACAGAGTATGATGGCCTAAGCAGGTTCATGTGTTAGACCTTACCAGCCACCATTGTGATGAAAGGTTGTGGCAGTGCAGGTGGCAAGAGGTTCAACCAGCCTTGTAAAGCCTCACATTCCAAAAAGCCAAAAACCTTAGAAGTAAAGTGATGTGTCTTTCCAAGCAAAATTTCTTATGGTTAGTGTCCTAAATCCGGGATCACAGGCAAATGCATTTCGTTCTATTCCCACAACTAATCTCATATTTCATCGCTCACCGAAAGGCCCCAGGTATCAGCTACACCAGAAGATTGAAGGTAAATAAGGACATGTCGGTCTTAAAATCGACCGTTACATGGGCGCATTCCCCACTGCCCTTATCCAAACAAAAGATTAGGAAATTCGCTGTCATTCTCAAAAATTTCTGTAAGAGTTCCTCACACATAGAGTCATCAGCTGATGGACTTCCTCTCGTCCAACACCCACGACCAGAGCCCCGCTTGTTTCCCCAAGCACTTAACTCGTAAAGGAAAATAAATGCTCAACATTTAGCTATCTATAAGATACACTGAGCATATAAGCTTCATTCGAAAGGCCCAATTCATCTAGATACTAACATGCAGTCCAGATATAAGCGGGATCAAAGCTAATCATAAAAGACATGACGGGCATCGGTGCATAATCAACAACTAAATCCTTCTGTAATGAAGCAATCCATAGCCGTCTGTAAAAACTAACACTCGGAGAACACCTGAATATTATTCTACAGGCAAGATTCCATCATCAAAATCCAGAAAGGAAAAGAGTTCGAACCAGTGAAATCAATTCCAACCGGAAGGCCAGAACCCATGAATTCCATATCCAGTCTTCCAATTATCCAAGTACACCACCTTCTTCACAGCCCAGAAACACACCAAAAGTGCGGACCCCATGATCAGCCTCTGGACATTCAGATTCCTCACTCTCACCAACAGATGCGTCATCAACGCCATCAACAACCCAACAATCGTGTAAAGGAACCCGACCGCGAACCCCTCCGCCCCGAGCTGCATCCCCGAACCCTGATAGAAAAACACCAGCTTTGACGGATCGTTCCTGTCCACCAGAAACATGGGCATCTTCCTAATAATGTTGTGCATTGTGCCCGCAACGCTGAAGAAGTAAACAAACACGGCACCGACGAGCCAAACTTTCTTGTCGTGCAGCAGCGTCTCCCCCGCGAAGACCTTCTTCGCGGCGAACGGCAGCCAGATCAATACCAACGCGCAGACGATCGCGATCTGCATCTTCGACAGCATGGGCGGGCGGGCGATCGGGCCGACGCGGAGCCTCGTCCGCGACTCGACGAACTCGGCCATCGACTCGGCCATCCGGGAGAAGTCCCCCTGGTCCATCTGCTCCGAGTCCTTGAGGCTCCGCACCTCGGGCCCCACGAGGCGGATGTGGGGGAGCGAGTTGACCCCGAACTGGGCGAAGCTGGACTGGGACTCCTTGAACTCGAGGTCGCAGAAGAAGAGCTTGGACCGGGAGGCCGGGTCGCCGGCGTTGTTGGCGGCGAAGGCGGCGGCGAGCAGGGAGAACTCGCGGCGGAGCTCCGGGAGGTGGAGCTCGGACTTGTCGTGGAGCTGGGTGGCGTCGAAGAAGACGAGGAGGGAGTAGGAGCGGGGGGGCTTGGTGGAGGTGAGGAAGCGGGAGATGGAGTGGTCGTCGAGGTGGATGACGCCGGATTTGGATCGGGACTGGAGGGCCAGGAGCTCGGCCGCCCGGTCTGAGTCCGGATCGGCGGCGGCCGGGGTCGCGAGGAGTAGGAGGAGGGCGGCGGCGGCGGCGAGGAGGAGGCGGCGGAGCAGGGTTTCGCCGGAGATGGTCGCCATCGCCGCCGATCGAGGGAGGAAGAGAGTGGGTTTTGGGGGAAGACGACCGGAGGAGTGGTGTCGAGGTCGTTTTGGTAGACTGCTTGACTTGTTGCCGTGGAATTTACGAAGGTATTCGCCTTTTACGACGCGTCGTTTTGCCAGTGGATTGGTTGACCGTCGTTTTTGCCCTGCCCATGGTCGTTTCGCCTGTTAATTGATTGGCATTGATTGTCGTCTGGTAAACAGGGGTGAGCATGGATGCAAGGTAAAACTGAGAACCGAACCGGCCATAAGAACTGGTGGCTCCAATAGTTACCAATTCGATTCTCAATTCCAAAAAAGTGGAATTGGAATTGTGCAATTCGGTTCCTAGTTCTTGAGTATGAACCCAACTAGGAACCAAATATCAAATCAAGAACCGATGAAGTGGAATGAATATATGTGGTAAGGTTTTCTAGTAATTATTTTAGTTTAATTAATAGTAATTATAATTTAGAACTTTTATTAAGTGATTAACTAAGTTTGTTTCTTCTTTTGATCTCAAGTGATTAGAATTTGGAGCAATTTTTCATAGATGATAAAGATCTGAAGTTCTATAATTTAGGTTTTACATAACGAGTTTTGAAGATTTTATTATTATATCTTGTTTTACATGTTCATCTTTTGTGGATTATTGCTATTGATAAATGAAAACTTTTGTTGTCACATTCACTTTCATTGTGCTTAACTAAAAATGAAACAAAAAAAAAAAAAGAAGTTGGATGGTTCCGAACTGGACCCTCGAATCGATTGACAGGATGGTTTCCAAGCAAAGTGTGCAGAGTAAGCTCCAAATTCTAAAAACTAGAAAATCGATTCTAATAGGGTAGATTCCAGGTGAAACCTGTACCGACTTTAAAACCATTCACCCTTAATGGTAGAAATGGACATGGCCCAAAGAATATGCACCTTGCGATCCCCCACCCGTCGACCTGCTTTGTTTGTGTATTTTAAGCTAAATATATAAAAATATTTGTAAGTAATATATCGAAACATAGATTATTATACCATATAATTCATCATAGTTAATCACCCATTTAATATTATGCTATCAAATGAATAAGTAGAGTTAAGCTCGTGAAATCGTGATGATTTTGTTAATTATAGATTATTAAAAAAAATTAAAGTAGCATAATTTAAAATTATTGGGAAACCCTAACAGCTGTATGTTTCATTTTTGATATACAATTTCAAAAAAGTAAATGAAAATTTTCTCCCCGGATGTGCCCTCTTGCCGCACGAGGCACACGAGGCAAAGTTCCGTCCGACAGGGTAAGAAACGGCGAATGCAGTCCTCCGTCCTGCCCCCTGGCCATCCCTATTTTCCAGTCGCCGAGTTGTTACTTAGAATCATCGTTACACTCAACTTCATCTCAAATAGTCAATAAGATGGTTCTACAATTTTTCTAGGAACCTATCTCTACAGCTTTCATTTTACCATATTTCTCTATGGAACGACTGCAAAATATACGTGATCGTGTTGTGACAGGATATGACCGCGGATTAGCGCTTCAAGAGACTATAGAAGCACAGTCCAATTTGCGTAGTTTGCATGGAACCGACTCGTGCTCAAGCTGCATTGTTCCTGAATGATTGGGGAGTGAAGCTCTAAAAAGACACCAACCCAGAAACCAAACCAAGCCAATTTCTATTCCAACTCCAATTGATTGTGCAGCGCAACAAGCTTTTGCTCTATGTCATCCTGTTATGGTCCATCATAGCATCAACAGTAGAGCAACGTGAACATCAGGAAAGTTTGGATCCACATTGATCTGATTCTTCTCTGAAATGCTTTGTACTTCTATAGCAAAACCATAAATCAGATCCCAACCAAAGAAGATCGTATTAAACGTGGCCCCGCCTGAACCCGAATGCTTCCTTGTTTCATAACCATTGTGAAACTGGAACATGGCCAAGGATGAACATCTTCCAGCTATATAGTTAAGCAACAGAAACCACAGTTTAATATCATCTAAATCCTGATATTAAACGTTTATACGATGCTTTGTCGGGTTTAAGTCCCATTTCCAACATCTCATCATGGTATGTCATGGCCTTTCTCAGCTCCTTGATGCAGCAGAGCCCACGAATCATGATTGAAAAGCTCGGGCTACTAACCAAATCTCTTCTCCTCATGTGATCGAAAATCCTAACTGCTTCATCAATGTCCCTCCCTCTGAAGAGGGCTTCAAGGAGTATATTGTAAGCACTTTCATCCAAGTTCGACTCTAGTTTCTCTATCTTATTATGTAAGGCTACAGCTTTACTCGTCTGCCCAATCGAGCAGTAACGCTTCACCAAGGAGCTACAACAGAATGTATCCAGCGACAGTCCCTTCTCTAATATGACATTCAACAGATCCTCTGCATCTTTCCATCTCCGCTTCCTACATTGGGATGCTAAAAAGTTTGACAATCCCGAATGGCGAGAAGAAAGGCCTCTCATGATAAGTTCTCTCACCAGCTGACTCGTTTCGTCCAATGGATCTTCATCACAAAGAAGATCCAAAAACGCGTTATAACAGCTATCGTTCACAACAATACTCCTTTCATTGATCAGTCTATACATTCTAATAGCTTCCTTTACTCTGCTTTCTTTGGACATTGCCCGTAGCAAACAACCATAAGTAGCATTCAGCAATTTAACCTTGTTTTCACGAGCCTTCTCAAATAACATCTCTGCAGCATACGCCTTTCCCAAGTCACTAAGTTTCTGAATGACCGAATCATAATCCAGCAATGAACTCGGCGAGAGAAATCCCTTCTCTATCATCTCCCCAATTGTTTTCTCAGTGACATCGACATCTCGATGTCGGCAGGCCCCATCAAGTATTGAGCTATAAGTACCAAATCCTGCTTCGACTCTTCTATCACGCATTTCAGCTAACCGACCAAATGCAGCACCAAACTCGCCATTCTTGCTATAATGATCAATAACAACATTATACAGCACTGAACTATAAATTCCCAAATCTAAGAGAGCGACAATCCTACCAAATTTCCCACCTTTGCTCAAAATCTGAGCAATAAGAGACCACGTAACTCGATCTTCCGAAACATGTGCTCGAATCATGGCGCCGTAAAAGCACCACGACAAAGTGATTTCGTCCTTTCGCTGCAAAGCATCGAGCAATGCATTACACGCATCGACCGAAGGCGTCAATGCACACATTCTCATTTTCTTGAACACCTCCAAACCCTCCACAGACAGACCATTATGCGAATACCTCTCAACGACAAAGCTCAACGTGCTAGACTGACAAGAATCGCTACCTTCGGCCGCCCTCATCATCGAATCCGCAATTCTCGACGCCGAGTGAGCTTTAGCGAGCGAATCCAAAATGGGTCTCGCCGGCGGTAGGTCGCCCGACCCAACCAGCACACGGACCATGTGGCAGTGCGACCTGAGGTCTGCTTCGAAACCAAATCTGGCCTTGACCCAGTTGAAGAAACCGAGAGATATCTGAGGGTTCGTCTCGATTCTGCGCAGGACTCGATGGAAGAGAGGTGGGTCCAGGTGGGAGGAGAGGTCGAGGGTTTCAAGAAGAGGAACCCAGTTCCGCCGCTGACGGAGGAGGGCGGAGATTTGCGAGGCCAGCTGATGCCGCTTGATGTGAGCCCTCCAAGGGAGGATGCTCGTGGAGGTTGAGAATGATTTGGCGACGAAGACATGATTTTGGAGAAGCATTTGTACGAAAGTTCAAGATTTCCGGACGATGATGATGCCATTGAGCTCTGTTCCGGCGGAGGGAAGAAACAGACCGCAACACTACACAGAGCTTAGGGATGACGACATAAAGGGTCGTTAAATTTCGGCTCAAATTTCTAAATTTTTAATTTATTTAAGGTGATTCTTGAATTTTAGTTATACATTCAATATAATTCTTAAAGTTTAAATTTATTCAATATGATTTCTGAATTTTTTGTATATGTTCAAACTAGTCTCTGAATTATACTAAAATGTTCAATGCTCTCCCTAAATTTAAATTAATGAAAGGACACTAGGAACTAATTTGAATATGTACTAAAAGTTCAAGAAGCATATTGAATAAATTAAAAGTTCAAAACCATAGTTTTTTTTTTGGATCAGAAGTTCAGGATCATATTAATTGTATCAAAGTTCAAGAACTATTTATGTCATTTTCCCTTTCATTTTCTCATTAAAAAAAAGGAAATATTTCATTTGTTTTAAGGAAAATAGGATGAATATGGCTTTACATTCTCACTTTTGTATTAACCCTATCTGTGAAATAATCATTACACATCGTCACCATACTGAATAAAATATATAATATAATCTTAAAACTAGCTTATTACCTCAAAATATTTTCCCATAAAACTATGCCTAATAATAACATGAAGAATGAATCCCAAGCTGAAGTTAGATCAGATTAAGAACCAATTATCGTACAAAACTTTCAAACATTTTATTATATTTACAAAATCCCGGGAATAAATCTTAAAATAGCTTTCGAGCTCAATTATTCTTTTTTCTAGAAATCCATTGAGAAGGCCCAATACATTTTATATGTTTTATAGAATGATAATTTAAAAATTTGTAAATTAAGAAGGATGAAAGAGGTCCAATAAAAATTGACTGACTATAGGTCTTGTGGATTCTCGACATTTTGTCAATAAGACATATTTCTAAAAGGAAAATAGAAAAAAGTTGTTATGCAAAATCAAGTAGTATCACACTTTTCTGATCTCCCCTTATCCTATAAGCGACGGGAGATGAAATTGGATTCCCAAATTAATTAAGATGTTAAATGATATTCCCCATTCAATTTTTTTATTAGTAGTTTTGTCAAATCTTTATATATCACTAGAGAGAAAATTGTCCATTGGTAATTGCTATGAGTACATCCCTGTTATATTTTCAAACATTAAGAAGATTACAGATAGTTTCTAAAGTCAACTTAAACAGAGCATTTTTAAGTTTATTGTTGATACTTGATATTATGTGGAATTAGTATTCTGTTTTTGAGTGTGACATTAGATTCAAGTGCCCTCTTTAATGTATATCATAGTACTCTTCATCGTGTATTTTCTTGCCCAGCAGGCAAAGATTTACCCCAACAAAAAAGATGTTTCCCTCGTATCAACACGAGGGTTGAATTCGTGTTATATACTTATTAAAAAAACAAGAGGCATGTTCCTCTTACTCCTCTAATCAAGTTTTTGGACTCACGGATTATGCAGTCAAGCCTTTCCTTCAACTACCATTTCTTTTTGTCTTTTTTGCTGGACTTCGTTGGTCTATGGAGCATCGGCCATCGTGGTGGCTTGGTTCGACTTTGAGACTTTGGTCTGATCGTGTAAGCTACAAAGAAACTAAAGCATTCGCTGCTGCGACGAGAGCGTGTGATAGAATTTAGATGGGTGGTCTAAATAGGGAATTAAGAAATGATATCGAGAGTCAGCTTAAACGACCACTTGATTTAACTAACAATTTGGTAGCTTTTGTGATTGGTACCTTATAAAGATGGAGTCATGCAGTCAACCAGTTAAGAGTCCTTTCTCTTCTTATTAGCCACGCACATAATGCAATTAAGTAGAAAAAAAAATTACAACATCATTAGAGTTGATACTTAGGCTCCATTTATTTTGCGAAAGATGAAGCAATTCTTTGATAAATCATTGATTCGATACCCATAGGATTAGAGCGGCAATATACACCTCCCGTAAGATTATATTAAGATTAACATTTAGAATTAAGTTTATTATAATTTACATTAATTGTACTTAAGACTAATTGTATTCTCAACCTATATATAATATATATAGGGGTCTTGTATTCTTCATTTGGTAATGTACATAATATTACATTATTCTCTCTTTCATCACAATTTTTCAACTTGGTGTCAGAATATGGTCATGAGTTCAAATCTTTCTAGACCTCTTTATTTGCCTCCTCCAAATATATTTCTACACTTAATACTAGGCAAAAATCGAGACTAAGCGTGAGAACGAGTAATACATAATTTAAAAATCAAATTACGCCTTCTTATAATAAGTTAAGCTTTTAAAACAGTTGATAATGGTCCCACAAAATCACACATGGTAACATAGCATAATCTCCAATAAATCAAGCCTTGGAGGAAAATACTTAGGTAATGTGGAAACAGATTATTAAGATAATTAAAGAGAGCTAAGATACATGGTGCCTGAAGAGGTGAAGGAATGTATAAATAGGCAATGTGCTAGCCATACTCATTATAACAATGGATACACTTGCATATATTGCATTTAATGCAAATTTCCATAGTGGCAAATATCATAAATGGTAGGTTTGGTCAGAATTGTTCAATCCAAAAGAGGGGTTGCACTTTTATTCATTGATGATACTTCAAATTTTAAGCAAAATTGACTACCAATCTTAAGATGTCAAGAAATCATCATAGACGTGGCAATTCGACGATACATGGTGCCTGAAGAGGTGAAGGAATGTATAAATGGGCAATATGCTGGCCATACTCATTATAACAATGGATACACTTGCATATTTGCATTTAATGCACATTTCCATGGGAGCAAATATCATAAATGGAAGGTTTGGTCAGACTTGTTCAATCCAAAAGATGGGTTGCACTTTTATTCATTGATGAGTACTTCAAATTTCAAGCAAAATTGACTACCAATCTTAAGAAGTCGAGAAATCATTGTAGACATGGCAATTCGCCGATATTTGACATGGTTTATTAGATGTCCCGATTCATGCTCAAAAGCGCATGCTTAACCTAAGGGGTGCTCCATGCAAGTAAAAGTCAAGAAGGATTAATCTTTGTTAAACTCGCGGTTCTTTTCTAGTATATTCATCAATACCAACTTTTCTGAATTAGACATTGCAACGGCAATCCAACTCATCGATCTAGCATCAATTTTATTGTTCGGTATGTTATTCCTACGGAAAAAAAACATAGTATGGACAAAGGACACAAAAATATAACGCTTTGAAGCTTCTTATTCATGTACGTGGTCGAAACCGGCGAAGAATTCTCAATAAATCAGTAGCTTATTAGTTCAATCAAATAATGAAGTTCGCCTTTCCATGAAAGCATGTTACATCATCTCCTCTCTGTGCCTTGATCACATCTTTATTATTTCATTTTTGGACGTAGCACCATTCTCGACCTCGTTTCCATTTGATTTACATGTGTAATAGGTGGTTTCTCATATTGTCAGAGCAACACAATTATTTGAGGATCTACAACATATTTTGTTGATTAGAGAAACGTGTGACGGAAAAAATATGCCAAGCTTGCCGTTGCTTTGGGGTCATGCCAATGTCGTAAGATTAACTTGACCATTGCTCGAGATTCATCACACATGTTTCATTAGCGACAAAAAAAAAAATAGAACCAATTGTATAAGAGATATGCACATAATACGGGAAAATATATGAATGTTTCGTGTAACAAAAATTTATTTCTCTCGGCGATGGAAAAAAAATTAAGGGAAGCTCACTCCCTACAACGAGCTCTTATACATGTGAAATGGAGCTATTTACCCTAAAGCACGCCCTAAGATCTCTTTCCTTTATCTGGCCAATGAAGATGGAGTTTGCTTTGCAAATGGGAGTTCCATGGGACAACATGGAACCTATGCAAAAGTCACTCCTTCCTCGAAAGATAGCACTGAAGGAGAATCGGCCGTAGGCTTGGTAAGGAGCTCAGGCGGAGGATCGCCAGCCACCTTGCGTAGGATTAGACTTTGAAACGTCTCTTCTCTTCGAGGGAGTTTCTAGCAAGCTTTTAATGCTATCCGCCGAGAGAGCCACAAAAAGCTACCACAAAGAGCGATGGAAAGTTAGATCATTTCCAAATTGCACATGGGAACAAATTTAGTTGTATTAAGACAAAAATTAGCTAAGCTAACAAGATGTTGCTTTTGGAATACCTCCGAAGAGAGGAAGTCGTGCAAGTGGCTTATTTTGGTAGATCGCTGATCCGACTTTTTGGAGATAGAGCGCATGATGATGCATCTCCTTCCGAAATTCAAAGTATTTGTTGTATTGTTGATGAAACATATGGATAACAAATTGGATGCCATTTGTTGATAGAGATGGTCATATATGAGGAGGGTGGCAAGATTGTGGCTCGAGAGGAATAAGATAATGAAGCTCGGCGTATCAAAAGATGGGAGCTCTATAAATAGGCAAAAAGTTGGCCATTCTCATTATTGGTGGATACATTTGCAGATCTCGCATTGATAACATTCCCATACCAAGAAATAGGATAAATGGTAGGTTAGGTAGGAATTTTATATCCCGCTAATGTGACAATGCAGATCCTTTGGTCAGTACTTGACTTTTAAGGAAAACTATTGTATTGAACTTCAAAGATTGATGATTTTACTTAATCGAAATTGCAGATGCAGCAATGCAGACGCGATTCGACGATCGATATTCAATGCCGTTATTAAACTCGCCAATAAAATGCTCAAAGGCACGTACTTAATTTCATGGTTACTTTATGCAGTTAAAAGCTGTAAATCAGTAATTCACTTCCTACTATGTAAGTACCATCTTACTTAGTCAATTAGGACTTCCGACATCGAGCAGCCTCACTGGTCTCGCGTATATTGTTTGATATGATTCCCAAATAGAATAAACTTAGTAAGAACAAAGGATGGATAGAAATACTCTCTAGAAGCATTTGGCAACAAGAGATAGCATGCAGTGCTAATACTGCTAATTATTGTCAAAAGAAAACTATACACCTTTTTTAGCAAACGAAAGGAAAATATATATTTCTAATCTTATTGCGGAACGAAATACAGCTATCACTACTTTGGATTTAACAGTTCCTTTGTCCATAATATCTTCTAAAAGATGTAAAAGGTGTTTGATTCTTTGTGTTTGCAGATTGATTCAATTTAGGAGAGTAGGGGAGATCAAGCTTATCGAATCAAACTGCATAACGAAAGTTTTGTGTATTCCACTTATGTTATGATTAATATTTCATTCTTAGTTAGGTTATTGTATGAGGTGACTGAGCGTATAATTTGATATTATTTGAGGTTTAATCTGCGAAGAATCTGGGTCGTTATTTGAGAACCATGCAATCGTTGAAAACGATAGGTTTGTGGACATGTTCTGGAGCACCAAAGCTTTCATTCATCATATAGAAACTATCACACAGCAGTAGAGAAATGAGGGCTAGACATTAAACATTACATGTTTATTCTTTGGGCCAGACAATAAATGTATGCATGAGTCATATGTCAAGGCACCGATATTCATACTTGGATGGCTGTAGTTTTGAAAGGAAGATGACAGCATAATGCTAATTCAGCTAATTTAAGCAAAAAATACAGCTCACGCTACAATCAACCATCATTGACAGATTTGGATGTCGACAAAGAAATTTTCCCTAAATAAAATCATCCCAATTTAAGCCAAATGATATCTACGCGAGTTGAATTTTATGGGAATCTCATTCATGATTTTAATGCAATGCTTGGGACTGGATGGAGCCAATTCTGAACCATATTATATAAATTTATGTAGCTCATAAAATCATAACAACAACAAATACTCACAAATAAATCATAATTAGCTCGCCAACTAAGAAACTTGCCAAAAATGGAGTCACTAAAGAATAGACACAGTAGTGTCCTGGGCTTGTTGTACTCACGATTGCATGAATATCGCTTCTTAATTTAAGTACTTTATTAGCATGCGAAGTCACTAAAAATCATCGTATATTTCAAACTTTCGTCGTAAGAATTTTTTGATTGTTGAGAGTGACATAGAAGAAGTATATATGAGGCAACAACTTGGGATGATAGAGTTTGATTTCAATTGGGACTGCAAGTTTCGTCGGATGATCAGTGTGCAGCGTGATTTTTAATATTCTCGATGTGTAATTAGCTTCTATCTGATTCTCGGCCACAAAAGAGCTTATGCGTATGTCAATGAAAAAAGTAAAAAGTGATCAATGTATGCATGTACTAGTAAATACATGAAGACTTGAATTGAAGTCTTCATAGTATGTCTAATAGTTCGTATGGGTAAATCATTGCCGGATTTCGTTAAGGCGAAATGAAAATTGGTCGGTTCGATTATAGCAGACTTTTCCTGTTAGCCATTAACTAGGCCATCTACTTGTTGAAGATGGGTTTTCCTTCATTTAAATTGGATCTCTACGGTACATTGCTGATCCCATGGAAGCTCACCACTTTCAACAACTCCGACGCGTAAAGGGTCTAGGATCGACTGAGGGTTGCCAACTGTGGTGGCTCGGTTCGACATTGGGACTTTGGTCTGATCATATAAGCGATAAGGCACTAGGGCCATTGTTCAAACTCGCCATTCTTGCTATAATGATCAATAACAACATTATACAGCACCGAAGTATCAATTCCTAAATCTATGAGAGCGACAATCCTGTCAAACTTTCTACTTTTGCTCAAAATCTGAGCAATAAGGGACCACGTAATTCGATCTTTCCAAAACATGAGCTCGAATCATGCCTACGTAAATGCACCATGCCAATGTGATTTCATCCTTTCGCTGCAAAGCATCGACCAGTGCATTACACGCATCAACCGATGGCCTCAATCCACACATTCTCATTTTCCTGAACACCTCCAAACCTTCAATAGACAGACCATTATGCGAAGACCTCTCAACGACAAAGCTCAACGTGCTAGACTGACAAGAATCGCTACCTTCAGACGCTCTTATCATTGAATCTGCAATCCTCGACACCAAGTGAGCTTTAGCGAGCGAATCCAAAATGGGTCTCGCCAGCCAAAACTTGCCCAACCCGACCAGCACACGGATCATGTGGCAGCACGACTTGAGGTCTGCTTCAAAACCCAATCTGATCTTGACCCAGTTGAAGAAATCGAGAGATATGAGGTTATGAGTTCAAATCTTTCTAGACCCCTTTATTTGCCTCCTCGAAATATATTTCCATACATAATACTAGGCCAAAGTCCAGACTATGTGTGAGGGCGAGTAATACACTATTTAAATATTAAACTACGCCTTTTTATAATAGGTTAAACTTTTAGAACAGTTAACAGTGATCCAAAAATATCACCCATGGTATCCTAGCATAATCTCCAATAAATCAAATGAAACAAATCACATCGCTAGATTTTGCTACGGAGGAAAATACTTAGGTAATGTGGGAACTGATTGTTAGGATAATTAAAGAGAGCTAAGATACATTGTGCCTAAAGGATTGTATAAATGGGCAATGTGCTGGCCATACTCATTATAATAATGGATACACTTGCATATTTGCATTTAATGCACATTCCATAGTAGCAAATATCATAAATGGTAGGTTTGGTCAGAATTGTTCAATCCAAAAGAGGGGTTGTACTTTTATTCATTGATGAATAGTTCAAATTTCAAGAAAAATTGACTACCAATCTTAAGATGTCAAGAAATCATTGTAGATGTGGCAATTCGACGATATTTGACATGGTTTATTAGATGTCCCGATTCATGCTCAAGAGCGCATGCTTAACCTAAGGGGTGCTCCATGCAGGTAAAAGTCAAGAAGGATTAATCTTTGTTAAACTCGCGGTTCCTTTCTAGTATATTCACAAGTACCAACTTTTCTGAATTAGATATTGCAACGGCAATCCAACTTGTCGATCTCGCATTAATTTTATTGTTTGGTTTATTATTCCTACGGAAAAAAACATAGTATGGACTAAGGATACAAAAATATAACTCTTTGAAGTGTCTTATTGATATATGTGGTCGAAGCCCGCTAAGAATTCACAATAAATCAATAGCTTATTTCCCTCAAGTTCAATCAAATATGGAAGTTCGCCTTTCCATGGAAGCATGTTACATCATCTCCTCTTTGTGACATGATCACGTCTTTACTTTTTCATATTTGGACATAGCACCATTCTCGATCTGGTTTCCATTTGATTTACATGTGTAATTGGTGGTTTCCTATATCGTCAGAGCAACACAATTATTTGAGGATCTGCGATAGATTTTGTTGATTTTGACAGAAAAAATATGCCAAGCTTGCCGTTGCTTCGAGGTCATGCTAGTGTCTTAACATTAACTTGACCAATGCTCGAGATTCATAACCCATGTTTCACTAGCGACCAAAAAAAAATTTAGAACCAATTGTATCAGAGAGATATGCACATAATACGAGAAAATATATGAATATTTCGTGTAACAAAAATTTATTTCTCTCGGCGATGGAAAAAAATTAAGGGAAGCTCACTCCCTACAACGAGCTCTTATACAAGTAAAATGAAGCTATTTACCCTAAAGCAGGCCCAAAGATCTCTTTCCTTTATCTGGCCAACAAAGATGGAGTTTGCTTTGCAAATCGGAGTTCCCCATGGGATAACATGGAACCTGTGCAAAAGTCACTCCTTCCTCAAAAGATAGCACTGAAGGAGAATCGGCCGTAGGCTTGGTAAGGAGCTCAGGCGGAGGATCGCCAACAATGTCGTGCCAGATTAGACTTCGAAACGTCTCTTCTCTTCGAGGGAGTTTCTAGCAAGCTTTTAATGCTATCCGCCGAGAGAGCCACAAAAAGCTACCACAAAGAGCGAAAGAAAGTTAGATCAATTCCAAATCGCACGTGGGAACGATATTTAGTTGTATTAAGACAAAAATTAGCTAAGCTAACAAGATGTTGCTTTTGGAATACCTCCGAAGAGACAAAGTCGTGCAAGTGGCTTATTTTGGTAGATCGCTGATCCGACTTTTCTGAGATAGAGCACATGATGATGGATCTCCTCCTGAAATTCAAAATATTTCTCGTATCATTGATGAAACATTTGGATAACAATTTGGATTCCATCTGTTGATAGAGATGGTCATATATGAGGAGGGTGGCAAGATTGTGGCTCTAGAGGAATAAGATAATGAAGCTTGGAGCATCAAAAGACGGGAGCTGTATAAATAGGCAAAAAGTTGGCCATTCTCATTATTGGTGGATACATCTGCAGATTTCGCATTCATAACATTCCCATACCAAGAAATAGGATAAATGGTAGGTTAGGTAGGAATTTTATGTCCCGCTAATGTGACAATGCACATCCTTTGGTCAGTACTTGACTTTTAAGGAAAACCATTGTATTGAACTTCAAAGATTGATGATTTTACTTAATCGAAATTGCAGATGCGGCGATTCAACAACCGATATTCAATGCCGTTATTGAACTCGCTGATAAAATGCTCAAAGGCACGTACTTAATCTCATGGTTACTTGGTGTAGCTAAAAGCCGTAAATCAATAATTTATTTCCTACTATATAAGTACCATCTTACTTAGTCAATTAGGACTTCCGACATCGAGCAATCTCATTGGTCTCGCATGTATTGTTTGATATGATTCCCAAATAGAATAAACTTAGTAAGAACAAAGGATGGATAGAAATACTCTCTAGAAGCATTTAGCGACAAGAGATAGCATGTAGCGCTAATACTACTAATTATTGTCAAAAGAAAACTGTACATCTTTTTTAGCAAACGAAAGGTAAATATATATTTCTAATCTTATTGCCGAAAGAAATACAGCTATCACTACTTAGGATTTAATAGTTTCTTTGTCCATAATATCTTCTAAAAGATGTAAAAGGTATTTGATTCTGTGTTTACAGATTGATTAAAATAAGGAGAGAAGGGTAGATCAAGCTTCTGGAATCAAAGTGCACAACGTATGTCTTGTGTATTCCACTTATGATTAATATTTCATACTTAGTTACGTTACTATACGAGGTGAATGAGCACATAATTTGATATTATTTGAGGTTTGGTTTGTGAAGTATCTGAGTCGTTATAAATACTAGTACTTTGATAACTATGTGATCATTGTAAACGATAGTTTGTTGATATCTTCTGGAGCACCAAAGCTTTCATTCATCATATAGAAACAATCACACAGCAGTTGAGAATTGAGGGCTAGACATTAAACATTACATATGTATTTTTTGGGCCAGACAATAAACGTATGCATGAGTCATATGTCAAGGCATCGATATTCGTGCTTGGATTGCTGTAATTTTGAAAGGAAGATGCCAGCATAATGCTAATTCAGCCAATTTAAGCAAAAAATACAGCTCACGCTACAATCAACCATCATTGACAGATTAGGATGTCGACAAAGAAATTTTCCCTAAATAAAATCATCCCAATTTAAGCCAAATGATATCTAGACGAGTTGAATTTTATGGGAATCTGATTCATGGTTTTAATGCAATGCTTGTGACTGGATGGAGCATATTGTGGACCGTATTATATAAATTTATTTAGCTCATAAAATCATAAACACAACAAATACTCACAAATTAACCATAATTAGCTCGCCAACTAAGAAACTTGCCGAAAATGGAGTCACTAAATAATAGACACAGTGTTGTCCTGGGCTTGCTGTACTCACGATTGAATGAATATTGCTTCTCAATTTAAGTATTTTATTAACACGCAAAGTCACTTTTAACCATCATACATTTTAAATTTTAGTCGTTAGAATTTTTTGATTGCTGAGAGTGACATAGAGGAAGTATATATGAGTCAACTACTTGGGATGATAGAGTTTGATTCCGATTGTGACTCCAATTTTAGATGGATGATCCAAAAATCGGTATATATTAGTGTGTCGAATTTTTTTTAATATTCTTGGTGTGTAGTTAGCTTTTATCCAATTCTCGGCAACAAAAGGACACATGCGTATGTCGATGAAAAAGCGATAAACCACTAGAGTCTTTGCTACTACGATAAGAGTGTGTGACGGAAGTTAGATTGGCGGTCTAACTAAAATAAGGAATGAGATCAAGAGTTATCTTAAACAAAACATGATTTAGCTGCTATTGGTAATTTTGGCGGATACTCATTATTATTGTGGATACACTTGCATATTTGCATTTAATACGCATTTCCGTAGTAGCAACAATCATATATGGTAGGTCCGGTCAGAATTGTCAATACAAAATGGGGTTGTGCATTGATTCATTGATGAATAATTCAAATTTTCAAGGAAAATTAACTACCAACCTTCAAATTTATAGAAAGCATTGTAGACTTGGCAATATGAAGATATACGACATGGTCTATTAGATGCACCGATTTATACTTAAAAGTGCATGCTTAACCTAAGGCGTTTTTTGGACATAGTACCATTCTCGATCTAGTTTCCATTTGATATATATGTGTAATAGGTGGCTTCTTATATTGTCAAAGCAACAGAATTATTTGAGGATCTACGACGGATTTTGTTGATTAGAGAAACATGTGACAGAAAAAATATGTGCAGCTTGCCGTTGCTTCGGGGTCATGCTGGTGTCTTAAGATTCACTTGATGATTGCTCGAGATTCATCACCCATGTTTCATTCGCGACAATAAAAAAAATTAGAACGAATTGTATCAGAGATATGCACATAATACGAGAAAATATATAAATATTTCGTGTAATAAAAATTTATTTCTCTCGGCGATGGAAAAAAATTAAGGGAAGCTCACTCCCTACAACGAGCTCTTATACAAGTAAAATAGAGCTATTTACCCTAGAGCAGGCCCAAAGATCTCTTTCCTTTATCTAGCCAATGAAGATGGAGTTTGATTTGCAAATCGGAGTTCCATGGGACAACATGGAACCTGTGCAAAAGTCACTCCTTCCTCAAAAGATAGCACTGAAGGAGAATCCGGCGGAGACTTGTTAAGGAGCACAGGCGGAGGATCGCTAACCACATTGCACCGGATTAGACTTCAAAACGTCTCTTCTCTTCGAGGGAGTTTCTAGCAAGCTTTTAATGCTTTTCGCTGAGAGAGCGACCAAAAGCTACCACAAAGAGCAATGGAAAGTTAGATCAATTTCAAATTGCACGTCTGAACAATATTTAGTTGTATTAAGACAAAAATTAGCTAAGCTAACAAGATGTTGATTTTGGAATACCTCTGAAGAGACGAAGTCGTGCAAGTGGCTTATTTTGGTAGATCGCTGATCCGACTTTTCGGAGATAGAGCGCATGTTGATGCATCGCCTTCCGAAATTCAAAGTATTTGTCGTATGTGGACCATAATCTTTGATGAAACATATGGATAATGATTTGGATGCCACTTATTGATAGAGATGGTCATATATGAGGAGGGTGGCAAGATTGTGGCTCGAGAGGAATATGACAATGAAGCTTGGAGCATCAAAAGATGGGAGCTGTATAAATAGGCAAAAAGTTGGCCATTCTCATTATTGGTGGATACATCTGCAGATTTCGCATTCATAACATTTCCATACCAAGAAATAGGATAAATGGTAGGTTAGGTAGGAATTTTATATCCCGCTAATGTGACAGTGCACATCCTTTGGTCAATACTTAACTTTTAAGGAAAACCATTATATTGAACCTTAAAGATTGATCATTTTATTTAATTGAAATTGCAGACACGGCAATTCGACGAACAACTTTCAATGCCGTTATTAAACTCGCTGATAAAATCCTCAAAGGCACGTACTTAATCTCATGGTTACTTTATGCAGCTAAAATCCGTAAATCGTTAATTTATTTCCTACCATATAAGTACCATCTTACTTAGTCAATTAGGACTTTCGACGTCGAGCAAACTCATTTGTCTCGCGTATATTGTTTGATATGGTTCCCAAATAGAATAAGCTCAGCAAGAACAAAGGATGGATATAAATACTCTCTAGAATCATTTAGCTGACATATTTAGGCGACAGATAGCATGTAGTGCTAATAAAGAAAACTATACATCTTTTTTAGCAAACGAAAGGTAAATATATATTTCTAATCTTATTTGGGAAAGAAATATGGTTATCACTACTTAGGATTTAATAGTTTCTTTGTCCATCGTATCTTCTAAAAGATGTAAAGGGTGTTTGATTCTTTGTGTTTGCACATAGATTGAATTTAGGAGACTAGGGGAGATCAAGCTTCTCGAATCAAAGTGCACAATGAAAGTTTTGTGTATTCCACTTATGTTATGATTAATATTTGATTCTTAGTTAGGTTACTATATAAGGTGAATGAGCGTATAATTTGATATTATTTGAGGTTTAATTTGTGAAGAATCTTGGTTGTTATAAATACTAGTACTTTGAGAACCATGCGATCAATGAAAACGATAGGTTTGTAGACATCTTCTAGAGCACCAAAGCTTTCATTCATCATATAGAAACAATCACACAGCAGTAGAGAATTGAGGGCTAGAAATTAAACATTACGTATGTATTTTTTTTGGGCAGACAATAAATGTATGCACGAGTCATATGTGAAGGCATCGATATTCGTGCTTGGATTGCTGTAATTTTGAAAGGAAGATGCCAGCATAATGCTAATTCAGCTAATTTAAGCAAAAAATACAGCTCACGCTACAATCAACCATCATTGACAGATTAGGATGCCGACCAAGAAATTTTCCCCAAATAAAATCATCCCAATTTAAGCCAAATGATATCTATGGGAGTTGAATTTTATGGGAATCTCATTCATTGTTTTATTGCAATGCTTATGACTGGATGGAGCCAATTGTGGACCATATTATATCAATTTATTTATCTCATAAAATCATAAGCACAACAAATACTCACAAATTAAACCATAATTAGCCAGCCAACAAAGAAACTCGCCCAAAATGGAGTTGCCAAAATAGACACAGTGGTCCGACCAAAAAACAAATTATGGTGTCCTGCGCATCCTGTACTCACGATTGCATGAATGCCTCGTCTCGGTAATCGCTTCTTAGTTTAAGTACATTATTAACACGTGAAGATTATTAAAAAAAATATCGTTTTATTTTAAATTTTAGTCGTTACAAATTTTTTTATTGTTGAGAGTGACATAAAAGAAGTATATATGAGACAACTACCAGAGATGATAGAGTTGGATTTAGATTGTAATTATAAGTTTTGACAGATGATCCTAAAGATCGGTATCTATCAATGTGCCACATGATGTTTAGTATACTTGATTATAGTTAGCTTTTATCTGATTATTGGCAACAAAAGAACATATGAGTATGTCAATGAAAAAGCGATAAGCCACTAGAGTCTTTGCTACTACGACAACAGTGTGTGACGAATGTTAAATTGGTAGTCTAAATAGAGTCTAAGGAATGATATCACGAGCTATCTTAAACAAAACATGGTTTAGTTGCTATTGGTAGTTTTGGTGGATACTCATTATTATTGTGGATACACTTGCATATTTGCATTTAATTCTCATTCCCGTAGTAGCAACTATCATAAATGGTAGGTCCAATCAGAATTGTCAATACAAAATGGGGTTCTGCATTCATTCATTGATGAATAATTCACATTTTGAAGGAAAATTGACTACCAGCATTAAGATTTCTAGAAAGCATTGTAGACGTGGCAATTTGTAGATATTCGACATGATCTATTAGATGTACCGATTTATGCTTCAAAGCTCATGCTTAATTTAAGGGGTTCTAAAAGTCATAGAGGGTTAATCTTTGCTAAGCTCGCCCTTCTTTTCTACTATATCCATAAGTATCAATTTATTGAATTAGGCACATTTGCAAGCCGATCAATTTTGAAAGAGCTAAATACCATGATAGCATACGGTTCATTGGTAAAACAAATGAAAAATTACCGAATATCACAAAAATAGTTTATAAAGAAGAGATTTTTTTTTTGTCAAGGCATCATTTATTTGAAATATGGAAATTTTGTTAGCAAACCAATCATATATTTAATCATTAGAAACAACATATTACTATGTAGAAGAGAAAATAATAAGCTTATATCTTTCCCTCCCCCTCCCCCCCCCTCTCTCTCTCTCTCAATTTATACATTTGCCAACCTTATCTTTCTCTTTTTTTGCCAAATGAGAAGGCATCGTTAACCAACGGGGACCCTAGTAGCCGCCCTTCCTACTTGATAAGGAGGAAGTGAGGAGTTCGGTTCTTCACCTTTTCAGGGGATTTGGGATAGAAATGTTTAGTTTCAGATGTAGTTTTCAAATCCCAAGCACCGCAAAGAGGCAGGACAAAAGTTTGATAGTGAGTTGAGAGTTAGAGTAGAACAGAAAAAAAAACATCAGTGAAATGATGATTTTCTTTCGGATATCGTTTTCGTATATAAGACAAATTGAAGTTTTATTTTAAAGTGATATAATTTGCAAAGATATGATTTATAACAATCATGAATTACACTTGTGCACAGATTTTCAAGTTCTTTGATAGTGCAATAATTTGAGATTTTCTTATTTTGGGAAAAGAATATGAAATTTATGCTCCATTTATTTCATGGAAAATAGATGATTTGGAAAACCTTTTCATAAAAATAATACCTTACATTGCTTGAAATAATTAGTCGATGTTAAATGTTTCGCTATAGACTACAATTTACGTCTAAACATTTTCGTGGACAAAATATTTTTTCCGTTTGTTCATTTTTATAAGTGATTATTTCTATAAAAATGTTTTTCAAATCATTCATTTTCCACGAAACAAACACACCCAATGAGTATTCAGTGCATTGACAGGAAAACATATTGACTATTCTTTTCTTCAAAAATAATAAAAGTCACGCTTAAGAAATTAAAGAATAATTGCACGTTGCTATTCATATAATCTGAAACACCGCCCTCTCTTTTTAATATTTGTGTATGTATTTGACCACTATTAAATTTGGAAGTTCTCAAGCTCGTACAACTTGGAATTGCCACTAATTTCAATGTCCATTTCTATGTAATATCATTAAATTGAAACTTCGTCCATCATATCCAAAATCCATATAAACAGCCTCCAACTCTAGTCCACATCTCCTTCCTCATACTCCAATCTGAACAAAAAAGAACTCACAGCTACTTCTTGACATTGTTTCCACTAATTTAATTTTCACGCGTCGACTATCTCTTTGCTCTCGGCCGAAGCAAGAACGAGCTCCGGCTACACACCCATGATCTCGGCTAAGGTCCCGTCGATGGCATTCAGCTGGCCCAAGGCCTTCAATGCCAAGTGAGCTGCCTTCTGCCCCTGATATCATCATAGCCCCAAATGTTGGACCCTGCAAATATCATCAAAATGTTTGAACACCAAAGCTAGCTAAAAGAGAAGTGATAGTATTCCTAATGCTTTCTCCAATATATATATTGACTTTAATACCTTTCTTTTTATTGTGTTTTGTTCACATGTTCTAATTCTCTGCAAAAAGCTAAGGTTCACCCTCTCCGATTTTGTAACGTCTAAAGGGTGTCGCTAGCACTGATCGCCACTCTCCTCCCCTTTACTAGACAATGTCATAAAAAGTGAAAACAACATCAATTGATCAGGCTAATTCTTAAATATCGTTTTCTGAATGATAGTTAAATTGCTTACCAGTCTTGGGGCTCCATCAATCTCAGCAACCTCCATGCCGGTGACAACCATGCCTGGAACAACCTCCCTGGTGAGCCCGACAATGGCATCCTGTGCTGTGTTCATGTCCAGGGTCTTCATGCCAGGGACCTCCTCAATCATCCCAATGCTCTTGAGCCTCTTGACCCCGGTGGCCCCGAACAGCCCGTCGTGGCCGCACGAGCTCACCACCACCTTGGCCTCCATCACGTTCGGGTCCATGCAAGATTGTGTGTCGTGGTTCATGGACACGAGGGCCCAATTGGTCACGACCCCTGCCACTCGCCCGCCCTTCACAATCAGGTCCTCAGCCACCACCGAGTTGAAGAGCTTCACGTTGGGTCGCGTCTGGAGCTTGCTCATGATCGTAGAGGTGAACAGGGCCGTGTGCTTGATGAACACATAGTTGTCTTGCTCGTCATACTGGATCCCAAGCTCATCGAGGAACCTGCCGGTGGGAGGTAATTTCGAATTCGTTGGATAGAGAAAGAAAACGAGACATTTAAACCATAATTAAGCAGAACAATCAAAATCTAGGTACCTCAAATCTGTGAGCTAGTCTCAATGATTTCTAGAATATGTTCCTAGTTAATCACACAGAAAAAACCCAAATTACGTGGTGAAATACTGAGAGTTCCTATCAAGACCGTTTTGATTCGATAGATATATGGAATTTGGGATTCATAATGCCCTTACAAGAATTGGGTCGGCTACTAAATCGATATTCAAGTTAGAGATATGGAGCTAACTTGTTTTGGAGATATATGCTTTCCCATTATTTCAACATACCTACCATCATTATGTCATACTATTGTGGCCTTTTAGACATTATATGAACCTACCTGTGATCCGGTTTCCACACGACCATGGCCAAGAACAATTGACCGCTAAGCCACACGCCGCCCCGAGCTGACCGATTGCTCGATGATTGCGACCCGGATCAACGGGTTCTTGCTGAGCTCGTAGGCGCAAGAGAGACCAGCCAAGCCGGCGACCACCACGACCACGTCAGTGTCGGCGTAAGTGATCATATCCATCATGTAGCGAAGGGTCATCTCGCGAGACACGTTGGACTCCTTAATGGGCTGGAACTCAAACGAACTGAGGTCTTACGGAGCAGATCCCAAGGACATCGAGGCAAAGGCAACGGTGGCGTTTCTCGGGGAGGATCTGGGCGGGGTGATGCGGGAGGGCACAGGCATGCCGAGGAAGGCGGACCGTTGGTCTAGGAAGGAGGAAGAGAGGGGAGTGAGACTGATGGCCATGGTTGCCATGCTTGGATGGGGTTAAGTTATTGTGGGCTTGAAGGGTTTTGTTGAAGGGAACTTCAAAGAGTGAAGATTTTTGGGGGTATGAGTGAGTGTGGGTGACGGATGTCTATTTAAGTCCTTGTGTTCATGGTTTGGAATGTGGATTTCATTGGGAGAGAGAGAAATATCTGACCATAAAGATCTAAAAAGACAAAGTGAAGCAAAGATACAAATGAAAGGAAGGAAGATAGATTTTTTTTTTTTGCTCAAAAGGAAGATAGAATTCCAATGGTCCAAATTGCTTGCCTTGCCTAGATATTTGCTATTGCTCCTATTTGGCAAGCCTCCATAGTTGGTAGATCTTATTATCGACTTAAAAATTCGATACATTTTAAACGACGTCATTTTGATCTTTCAAAGTCCTCAATTGAACTCTGGCCACCCAATTTCATAACACTAGAATCTCGATTTTCTAGTCGAATAAAAAGTTACTATGAAGAAAGACGCTTTGAGCATTTTAAATCTTTTTCTTTTTTTCTTTTTCGGGTCAAGAGGCCTTGAACAACTTTGAAACACGACCAAAAGACATCTCAAAATTGCATCCTAGACGAATTTATCTGAATTCTTTTAGCATAAATTTCCATTAAAGAATGGAAAAAAATTATAAAACGTTGAAAAAACCAAATTGACAGCTGTGGGATTTGAACCCACGCCCTTTCGGACCAGAGCCTAAATCTGGCGCCTTAGACCACTCGGCCAAACTGTCACTTGCGTACTCCCACGCCGTCATTTTCATTTTATTAATATTTTACAATTAAAGATATTTCTTTTATTTTCGACCAAACTAAAAGATACTTTCTATTTATATTAATATAAATAATTAAATAATATTTAATTCGAAGATAATACTCAACCACTATCTTTCTGCATCTTTTCCAGAGGTGTCTAGACCAAGTTGATTAAAATAAATAAATAAATTAATTAATTAATTAAAAGTACTGAGCTCTATAAATAATTGACTTAATCAAAATTAAAGTATTGAGAAGTCTCCATCGCGTGCGATTTTTCTAGATGTGATAATCAGTGTGTCTTGAGAAAGGGAGGTCCCGGTGGTTGGTTGACCTAACTTTTGAGCCAAAACTTGTATTATTATATAGTCTCCATAATACAAGCATAATGCACTAAATTTAATAAGAAAAATTCCCTTTTGTTTTTCTTTTCCTTTTCCTCTTTGGCTTGGTTGGTACCTTCGTCATATTTTCTAGGATTAATTTCACGAAAAACTCTAAATCGATACACTTATGATAAATTTACCATAAACTATTTTTTTTACCACCCAAAAATCCAAACTGGTATATTTGTGATAAATTTACCCTCTGTTAGTTTCAGTTAAATTAGATAAATACCACGAAAAATCACAAACTGGTAAATTTTTGACAAACAAAGGGTAAAACCTTAAATAGGTATACCCGATAATTGCCACGTGTCATTCAACTCAGTAATTTGACGGTAAAATTTAAAAGAAATTAACGGATGACAAATTTGTCGTAAGTGTACTGATTTAGGGTTTTTCATAATCTATTGTCTATGATTTTCTTTATACTCAAATCCTAAACCCGCGATTTTCATTCGCAGTTCTAGTGATCGGGCTTTGCCTCTCGATTTTTGCATCCACCGCGATGTGGATTGATCGATCTATCACGAAAGCGGATTCTCTCCCATTAAGACGTTCACATTTCTTCCCATATAGCCGAAGGAATCCGAATCCTTTGCGCTTACCTTTTTTTTCCTTTCCGCATTGCTTTTTAAGGAATATATTTGAAATTTTTTCACGATGTTTCTTAAATTCCAAACCTGCTCGCCGATTACAATCGAGTACAACAGCTAAAAATACCGTTTCCATTCCATACTTCATTTCGTTTCCATCAGTATCGTCGAATTTCGGCTTCCTTAGGTGCTCAATTACGTAGAAGGCAAATCGTCACATCATATCGTGTATAAAGGTCCTTTCGCTTTCATCCTTTTAGCTTTCTATCCTCCAAAATGAATCGCACAAAATTCGACCCTCTCTTTTTTCTTTCTCTGCTTTTCTTTTGGCGTGCTCTCTTACTTTTCATTCTGACTTCTCGCTCAAGCAACATAATAAGAAGTACCTTACGCAATCCGTGATATCACGTTGCCGCGAGGACGACCGATAGGATAACAATCAAAATACAAAAAAATTGCTAGGGCCGAAAAAAGAAAGAAAGCACCTCAAAAAAGTTTACGAATAGAGCAGATAAAATTAGGGGTGACCGGTTCCCGATTCGGTCCGGTTCCTAGGTGGAACCGGGAACCGGACCGAGAGAACTGGTTTTCAATTTTGGGAACCGTGGACCGGACCGGTTGATTCTAGGATCAGGAATCGGATCGGACCGTCGGTCCGGTCCGGTCTAATGGAACCGATCACTTAGAGTTTAGTGTTTTTTTTTTGTTAAACACTTAAGGTTTAGTTCATATTTTTACTAATTTTTGTCAATGAAGTTCACTTAGGGTTTAATTCGCATTTTACTAATTTTTATCAATGAATTTATGATAATGAAGTTCACTTAAAGTTTAATTCACATTTTATTAATTTTTTTAAAGAAAAAAATAACAAAAATGTATATTAAATAGTCGGTCCGGTCCGGTTTCCCCTTGGAACTGGGAACCGGATCTCCCGGAAACTGGTTCCGCTTTTAGGAACCGGAACCGGACCGATAATCTCGAGAACCGGACCAAACCCGTCGGTCTAGTCAGGTCCCTATTTGGGCGGTCCAAGTTGCTCACCTCTAAATAAAATCACGAAGAATCATCAAAAATCACCAATTCTGGCAATAAATAAATAAAATAAATAAAATAAAATAAAATAAAAAAGAGAGAAAAAGAAAATGGCGGGTCTACCAATACTGACCAGCTCTCTTAAATTTAAAAAGGGAAATAAACGTGATTACGTAATCCTCACGTTAATTCAAATGTTCTAATTTAGATGATTAAGAGGATAACAATGTTTTTAAGTCATGGTTTTGTCGAGAATCGAGGAGTGATATGTTTTATTTATATTTATTTATTTATTTAGTTTCCTTGTAATTTAAGAGAACCGGTCAGTATTGGGTGGACCCGCCGTGCGGTGAATAGTTTATTGGCTCTTTGTGCAAGTGGGCTTCGGATTATTCCGCCATTTTTCTTTTTTATTTTTTCACTTTCTGTTTATTTATTTATTCCAGGATTGGTGATTTTGATGATTCTTCCTGGTTTGGATTTATCTGCTCCACTCATAATATTATATAAGTGCTTTCTCTATATTTTTCCCCGCAATTATTCGTATTTTAATTTATATCCAATCACTCGTTTTCACCGTAATGTGACATCATGAATGCACAAAATACTTCTTATCATGAGGCTTGATACGTAATGACTTGACTCTCATGTAATCGAATATCTAATGAAATTTAAGTAAATCAAAATTCAATAACTCGGCTGGAACAAAATGAAAAATGGAATGAAATTTCTATTTCGACTAATATATTTGATTGTAATTGCCGGATCAAGTTTGGTATCAAAGAAACATCGCGATAAATTCTCAAATATGTTACTTTAAGTAGTAATGCAAAAGAGAAAAAAGGATGCACTTTGGATTGATCATTCCAACCAGACCTCGAAAAGGTATGCTTCCACCGTTTCCAGATTTTTTGATCGGCAAATTTCTCTTGGCTAGGAAATTTTAACCCGGTAAATAAGAAAAAAAACCCAGAAAAAGAGAATAAGAAATTCAAATAATAAATCACCTCAAATTATATCTTTATCATGAATTTTAGCGAAAGAAATTTTATGGTCCATTGAATTTGGCTCGCTTATAGATAGAGCGATTAAGATGTATTTATACTATTTGAAAAACTTATAATAGGTTATTACAACATATACAAAATCGAAAAAACTTCGAAAGTTTATGAAAGATCTATATAGGGAGGATGAATTTTAGGGTTTTCTTTGTGGCAGTGGATGTATTTTAGGTTGGCTCATTAGATTATAACTTTCATTAATTGGTTTAGTAATGATTTATTATTAATCGTCTCGAGCATTTTAATATTTTACGTGGAAATTTGAATTTGGAAGTTGCTCAGAGTTTGGTTTGATTATATAGTGAGATTAGGATAGATTCGCCTACAATCACATTATTCAAAGGAGGAGATTATCGAAGATTCGACCGATTGATTTTTTAACGATTTTGTGATGTAAAATGTACAAATTAACAATTTGTCTGACCCAAAAAAAAAACAATGTGCACCAACCTATAAAATAACGTCCTACTTTAGTGCCAAAACTTCATCAAAAATTCACGCTACTCATAAAATAATCTAGTGGCTGCATATAACTAAATAATGAGAGTGACTATTAATTAAAATTTATCAAGATAACAAATTTATCCCAAAAATCTAGAATGGAACTAAATTAAAATTAAGTTAAAATTCGAATTCCATGCTAGATTTTTGGGATAACACCGTTATATTGATCAATTTAATTATAATTGTGCTCATTATTTAGTTATATGCGGCTATTAATTTATTTTATTTATAGCATGAATTTTTCATGAAGTTTCCGCACAAAAGTAGGATGCTATTAAATTTGAACAGTTTATGTCACGAAATCATTCAAAAAAACAATCGGCTTAACCTTTGAGAATCTTTTCCTTTAAATAATTTAATTATATGTATCTATCTTGATCACGCTATATAATAAAATCAAACTTTAAACGACTTTCGATTTCAAATTCTCGCATGAAATATTAAGATGCTCGAGACGAATAACAATAAATCATAACTAACCAAATTAACGAGAGTTATAATCTAATGAACCAACTTAAAATACTTCCACGGTCGAAAAAAATCACCTAAGATTCATCCATTTTTTAGATCAGATATTTATACATCGTAATAGCCTATTATAAATTTCAAATAACATTAATACATCTTAATCACTCTATCAAAAAGCGAGCCGAATTCGATGGACCACGAGATTTCTTTCCCTTAAAAACCATCGGAAAGATATAATTTGATTTTGATTTATTATTTGAATTTCCTATTTCATCTTTCCCGGCTTCTTTTTTAATATTTACTGACTAAAATTTCCTGGCCAAGAGAAAATTCGCCGACCGAAAAATCTGGAAACGGGTGGAGGCCCACCGTCGACGGACGCCGTGAACGGTCGATGGGGGCCCTATCGACGGTCGACGGTGGGGCCCCACCTGGTACTGGGGAATCTTGGAAACATCAAAAAAAACTAAAAGCAATTTCATTTAATTTCTTGCCGAAATTAAAGATTTAGGTTGCCCCTCTTTACCTCTCTTTTGTCGCTTTGTTTCCATAGCTAGCCACCAGGAGTTGCCGTCTTGGACCGTCGGACGCCACGTCAGGATCGCCACGTGTCGATCCCCCATTGGGCCTGGATTTCCCCCGCCGTGACCGACTCAACCTCCTCCTCCGCTATAAAGAAAGGCCCTTCCCTCACCTTCTTTCTCACACCATAGCCTCTTCGTTCTTGCGCTCTTCTTCTTCTTCTTCGTTATTCTCGATCGATTCTCAGCCAAGCCCTTAGCGAATTCCGTCAAGGTGAGGCTTCCCGATCTCCGATCTTCCTGTTCTTCGCGATCTGCGAATTGGGTTTTCTCCGATCTGTCGATCTTGGATCTGGGTTTTCCGGATTCGTTTGTTCTTGGCGTTTTCTTGATTTCTGGGTTCCAATGGTTGAAAGGGAGGCTCAAGTTTGTGTATTTTTTTTGGTGCTCTGCAGATGCAGATCTTCGTCAAGACCCTCACCGGGAAGACCATCACCCTCGAGGTGGAGAGCTCCGACACCATCGACAACGTCAAGGCCAAGATCCAGGACAAGGAAGGGATCCCGCCGGACCAGCAGCGTCTGATCTTCGCCGGCAAGCAGCTCGAGGACGGCCGCACCCTCGCCGACTACAACATCCAGAAGGAGTCCACCCTCCACCTCGTGCTCAGGCTCAGGGGAGGTATGCAGATCTTCGTCAAGACCTTGACCGGGAAGACCATCACCCTCGAGGTCGAGAGCTCCGACACCATCGACAACGTCAAGGCCAAGATCCAGGACAAGGAAGGTATCCCCCCGGACCAGCAGAGGCTGATCTTCGCTGGAAAGCAGCTGGAGGACGGCCGTACCCTCGCCGACTACAACATCCAGAAGGAGTCCACCCTCCACCTGGTCCTCCGTCTCCGTGGAGGCATGCAGATCTTCGTGAAGACCCTCACCGGCAAGACCATCACCCTCGAGGTGGAGAGCTCCGACACCATCGACAACGTGAAAGCCAAGATCCAGGACAAGGAGGGAATTCCCCCGGACCAGCAGAGGCTGATCTTCGCCGGAAAGCAGCTGGAGGACGGCCGCACCCTGGCTGACTACAACATCCAGAAGGAGTCGACCCTCCACCTTGTCCTCCGTCTCCGTGGAGG